>JAYESA010000014.1:37334099-38680535 GCA_036927795.1 Iris macrosiphon | reverse complement strand
ACAACTAGATATATATATTCACTTACTTATATATATATATATATATTCTAACACACACACACTAACATATATATTTATACACACATATACACACTCACATAAACAGTTATGAACACGCACACACTTATGTATATAAATACACACACACACATATACAAACACATACATATACACGCACATATCTATATACATATATATACACACTTATATATATATACATATACACACACATACTCAAACATATATATATATATATATATATATATATATATATATATATATATATATATATATATATATTTATATACACTCACTCACACACTCTCACTCTCACACACCCTCACACACTAATATACACATATATATATATATATATATATATACACATACACACATACATATATATAGAAACACACACACAAACACTCATACATATACAGAGACACACACATATATACATATATATATATATATATAACTATATATATATATAAACACGCTAATACATATACTTACACACACACATATGCACATATTCACACATATAAACACACACACACATGTATATATTTATACACACTATATATATATATATGTTTATACACATATCTATGTATATATAAACACAAATATATATATATATATATATATATATATATATATATATATATATATATACACATAAATATATATATATATATATATATATACATATACACACATACATATATATATACATAGACACATAAACACCAAACACAACACAACAAAACGCTCACAACGCTCCACCAACACGCGCCCAACGACCCCTACACGCACAAACACATATATATATAAAATATAACCCGAGAATTCTAGCACACACTCCCCGAAGCTAACCCAACGTGCGCACAAGCCCGAAACTAAGAAACCAAGTCGAAATGGCCGTTCGGTCATTTCGACGAATACGCGGTGTGCGGTTCGGAAAACCTCCTGAAACGCACTCCAAACCAACTCGGAATCGGCCCAAAATTTACCCAAGGGTTCTAAACGATGTCTAGATCCTAGAAAAAATTCTAACTCGTCGATTCTAGGCCCGTGGCGAAAGCGCGCATGCACTTAGAACCGGCGACGACGAAAACCCCGAAAATGCCCGAAACGCCCGTTTCTCCGTGACACGACTTCACGTGTTCGAACGGAGACACGCACTAACCCTCAATACACCCGACAACGTCTACCTAGGTCCGTCTAACCTAGGGCATCATCCAAAATTGGGCCAATCTCGGATTTCACCCAAAATCGACACAAAACCTAGTGTCAAAGTCTCCAAACACAACCAAACTAGTTCCAACTTTCTCCTACGGGTAGGCTTAGGGTCTAGGAAGGTTCTAAACCACTAATTACACTATATTAGAGTAATTAGAAGGGGTAAAATCAGGGTTTACCTCTTGGGAGTTGGAATCCCAAGCCAAAGTCTCCAAAAAGCTTCAAATCCACCAAACCAAGCTTTCAAGCTTCCAAATCTAGCCTCCACACTAAGTCTTGGCTCTACCCACCTAGGTTAGGAAAAAGTGTAGGGTTAGGGTTAACAACCATGAAGAATAGAAGAAGAAAAAGGAGAAATAGGGCACTTACTTGAAGTTGGGAGAAGGAAATAAGAAGAAATGGAGAATGGAGAAGAAGAAGAAGAAGAAGTAAAGATGAAGAGAATGGGGGGCTGGGGCTGCTGCTACACGGGTCTGGAAAGTGGGGGGGCCGGCCATTCACATGTAATAAGGGTTTACATAGCCAAAAGACTAAAAAGCCCCTCTCCTAACTTTGGTTTTGGGTTTCGGGTTCCAAAAGCACTCAAACTAACTCCCAATCTCTCCAACTAACCCACTAAAAATATAATAAATATTCTAAATCCAAAAATAGGTCTCACAAAGGTGTGGGTTGGGTCGGACATGGGTCCACTAGGGTCTGACATGGGTCCAGGCTAGCCAAAACCCTAAAACAATCAATAAAAAAATAATACAATCACTAATTAAATATAAATACAATTATTTATAAATATTACACAATTAACTAAATTAAAAAAAAAATACCCGGCTCAGGAAATGGGGTGGTGACAAGCAACCTTGCCCATGGATTCAAGGGCAAAGTTTCTCCTAGACGAGGGGGTCATGATGACCAATTCAGATCAGTATCATTGAGTGGTTGGAAAACTCAACTACTTGGCCATCATGACTCTCCTGGATATTTCCTTCGTCATAAGTATCACAAGTAGATTTATGGCTTCTCCACGAATTCCATATTGGAACGAAGTTCTCAGAATTATGCGATATCTAATCCAGAATTTGAATAAAGAAATTCTGATGGAGAATCAAAGATATACTTATGTTGAGTGCTTTTCTGATGCTGACTGGGGTACAATCCTGATGGATAGACGGTCTATATATGGCTACTCAGTATTTATTAGCGGGAACATGGTATCATAGAAAAGCAAGAAGCAGAATGTCATAGCACGATCAAGTTCGGAAGAAGAGTATCGAGACATTGCTCATGGCACTGCAGAGGTGTTATATTTGCACCATCTTCTACAAGAGTTGGGGGAAGAAGCAGGATCCTAAGAAACAGATATGTGGTGTAATAACCAGTCTGCTATTCATATTGCTACCAATCTCGTATTTCATGAAAGGATGAAGCATATTGAAATCGAAATCCACTTTGTCCGTAATGTGTACAAAAAGGGGATGATAAAGTTTTACCACTGTCATGACCCGTACCCGATGTAAGGGTACAAGTCAGAAACAACGCCCAGCCTACGCCGCAGAATCGGCGGTAGAACGCTGTCTAGATAATCTATCTAACAATATAATGAACCACCAATAATGATAATATACTCAATCACAGATCTAAGATAGAAAGCACGAATCAGATAAAGAATAGAATAGTCACAATACAACTCATGAGTCTAAAATAATACATCAATGAGTCTGAAGAAATACAGAATAAGCTGGAGACAAATCTAGTACAAGGAATACTACGAAGCTACAACTCCTGGGTCAACTGTCTCAGTTGGGATAAGTCCCTCCTGAGCCAGGGTCTCAGAATCTAAACCCACAATATCATGGGGTCCATAATAGGTAGGATACCACTCCTCAGTGTCATCTGAAAAAATATATCCAGTCAGGAAAGGAGCAGAGTACATCTCTAACAACAGTTCTAATCAATGATAAAAACTATGTAACAGTAAATAGCTATGGATAAACAAGATGCACAATAGATACAAGAGATATATATACAATAAGAAAATACTAAAATAATACAATAATGAACAATATGCCAATAAACAAGAAATACTAATGACTAAGTATGTGAGTACTAGCTGAATATGTGATCGGCTTGGGAACTTGATACACGAGATGCAATATTTATGGCCTGGCTAATCATACGTACGGTGTATGATTAATACTATTCAAGATAACAAGATGGGTATGATCACATATCTACACTACATACTCTCCACCCCCGACTGGTATAATAGATCCAACCATGGTACGCTATGGCATAGGATTCCCCAAGAAGATAGCTAGTCTTCCCGAGAATTAGTATCTGTACATGTACAAGATAATCAATGAAACAAGGCTTGCATAAGATACACCATATACCAAGGAATAACATCTCATGACGAGATCCGGATATACCAATCCGTGTAACCATAGTGTCAAGAGAACATGGATATCTACACTAGATACAATGAACATAGAGGATATCATAAATGAGAAACTATCAGAGAATGTACTCGCTTGAAGTCCAATGAATAGTCTCACAGATGTCTGACTCGATGCCTCGAAGACCTAGATATGGAATATAACATCAATACAAGGTCCCGAAAAGAGAATAAGTTAAACTAGTCAACTTCTAGATCAATAAGCTGATTTTAAGTCAAAAGTCAACTATGATCAACTCTAAGTCAACTATGGTCAAACCAAGGTCAACTATCTATTTCTAGGTTGCACAAGTCTAACACAACAATCTTGGATCAAGATACTAAAATCTAAGTCAAGAAAACCACATCTTAAAATAAGAGTATACCGTATCTCCGGATACGTGAATCCAAGGTAACACTTTAAAATATAAATCAAACAATATTTATAATAATATAGAATCACAATTTACACATTAAATAGGTACCGTGGCTTTGAACCAGCTTGGTATCTCAAAAATAATCACAATCTTAATACCCAAATCCCGTATCTTGAGTATCCCTATTTACCTTGGTCTCCTCAAGGTAATACCCAATACATTGGTATAATATTTACCCTTACAAAATATATATATACACTAATATTATACTCATAAGGATTATAGCAATAATAACATATTATCTCAATATCAATACATATATACATATACATATATATATAAATATAAGTATATAAACACATATAAATAAATCTGCCTATCTGTCGCTGAAAACCGTGTTGAAGAACACAGATACACTGATACCAAGCTTTTAGTGACAGTTCTGGCTGTCACTGAAGCCGCCGTCGCTGTTGTGGTTAGAATTCTGCACTGCTGCTGCTGCTTTGGTGATGGTTTGCAACCATCACCGTTCCCACTGTCGTCGTTACTGCTCTTCCCGTCTATTGCTGCTACTATTAATGATAGCAACTGCTGTCATTAAATATCGCCGCCACTGCTACAGCGGCTGCTGCTATATCCTGCTGCTATTAATGACAACAGTTTGTCATTAATCCCTGTCGCTAAAAACTGTAATATATATATATATATATATATATATAAAACATATATATATATATATCAATATATATATATATATATATATATATATATATATATATATATATATATATATATATATATAAACCCAATAAATATATATATATATATATCTATATATATATATATATCTATATATATATATATATCTATATATATAAATACTAAATAACTATAAATACACCCCCTCTATAATAATGTACATATTACAACATAGCCACATGCACACATACATAAATATTATAATTACATCTATACATATATTTACATAATCCTATAACAATTACATATAAAATAATTACCCAATTAAACATACATGTATATATATAATCAACATATACATATATATCCATACAATATATTATAATATATATATATAAATGCATGTAGAAGAAAGCTACATAATATATATATATTCTATTAGTACATATATAGTACATAGATCTATGATACAATAAGCACTACAATAAATACACTATAATACATATATAACATCTATATATATACACAATTATAACTCAAGAATTAAAAGCAAAATAATTAGATCTACACAAAAATACACAACATATGGAGAGTATCACACCGTATCCCACTAGATCTAGGATACGCATGTGACACGAGTCCACCACACATCCAATTATACCCCGAAGGACACACACAAGTCACATATAATATTTATGAACAAAACAAAGTGTCAAATATAGATCTACGTGTCCGCATCAAAATACGACATGTACAAAGTCCGTGTCGGAGGAAAAACTCCCAAAACAACACGTATCACCAAATTATTGGGATACAACCTACACGTACCCAATTGTGGACACGACACTAGCCCCAAACACATAAACACATGCCAAATTGATCTATAGGATCAATTAACACATACAACAAATGTCAATCTCGGAATTCTCCTAAAATTGATACAAAAAGTACCAAAACTTTCTCAATAGGTCTCCTATGGACACAAAACCAAATCCTATGGGTAGTACATGCATATGGGTTTATTTTTCATGATTAAATATCAGATTTAGAAGCTATTTTAAGGAAAAAAAACTAAATTGTACCTATTGGGAGATGGATTCCCAATGAAACCTCCAATTAAGATGAAATTACTTCCAAATTATAGATCCTTGCTCCTCTTTGTAGATCCTTGCTTCCTCCTTCTAGATCCTTGCTTCTCAAGTCTCTATGGTGATTTGGGAAGGAATTGGAATAAATTTTGGTAGGGAAATAAAGTGGGAAAGAAGGAATTTGGTAGTGGGAAATTCTAGATCTAGATTTGGAATGAAAAAGAGGAGAAAGAATTTCGTCCCTCTACTTATATAGGCCGGCCCCTATTCCTCTCCCTCAAGTAATCATGTAATATCCATTATACCCCTTGGGGCCTCTCATGAAGAAATAATTAAGGAAGGAAGCTTCTAGTCCAATGATTTAATTAATTTAATCTATCTCCTTAACAATGGGCTTTCTAAATGGGCTAGTCTAACTAATTAATTTATGTTGGTCCATGGGTCCAAACTAAACTAGTTAGGTCCACTAATACAAGTTCAAATTAAATAAATAACATCTAACAATAATTAAATAATACAAAAAATAATTATTATCAAGCACAATATTTAACTAAATAGAAAATTACTAAAATATCCTTTCCTAAAAAATGTGGTAGTGACAACCACGTGAGTACCGGTGATCATATAGCTGATAACAAAGTCTCTTTGGGTCCTCGGGTTCAATTTCTATGTAACAAGCAGTGCATGATTGACATCTACGCTCCAGTTTAAGGGAGAATGTTAAGTATTAGTAATCACTACCAAAATATGATAAAATAGAGATATTTTTAGCGACGTCATCATAAAACGTCGCTAATATTAAAGACTTGAGCAACTCCAAAAATAAACGTCGCTATACGTCGTTGTTGGCGATACATAGCGACATTTAGCGATTGTACTTTAGTTTTTAAAAGAGTAGTCACTATAAGCTTCTTTAAGGTCGCTAAACGTCGCTGAGTTTTTTGATTTAACAATGTTTTGCGACGTATTTACCGACGTTGCTTTTTTCGATTTTTAGCGACATTTTTAGTGACGTCGCAAACTTTTTAATTAAGGATATTTAGCAACGTCTATTTATGACGTCGCTAATTTTTTAATTAGCGATGTTTAGCGACGTCTATTGATGACGTCGCTAAAAATTTTAATATAGTATTCAAGATTTTATTTCTCCCCATTATGTTGAACTCCTCCCCAAAATTTCAAAAAACCCCTCCCCTCCCTCCAGCGAAGTACCCCTCCTCCGGCGTCCTCCTCCTCCCTTATCCCTACCCCCCCACCGGCTCCCCCACAGCCCCCCTACTTCGGCTCCCCACCCCCCGAGCGCCCCCCTCCCGCACGGCTCCTCTCTTCCTGCGTGGCTCCTTCCCTTCGACAACCTCTGGCTTCTCCTCCTCCTCTAGGTAAATCCTAACCTTATCTTTCTCTCTCTCTCACAGATGTAGACGCGATATGACACAGACACACACACACACACACACATGACATTCACTGTCACAGATAAACCCTGACACAGACATGACACACACACACTGAAACAGACACGACACACACAAACACTGACACAGACATGACATACTATCACAGACACACACGCTGAGATAGACATGACACATACACACTAACACAGACACGACACGACACGATATATATCCATGTAATTAATTAATTTACCAGATTAACACATATTTTTGTTGTAAAATAGTATTGCATGTGTGTATTTAACTTAATTGATAAATGATAGGTGTGACCATCCTAAATAGGATTTTTATATATGTATCGGAGAATCAAGTCGGAGATTTTACTTATGCATTAATGTAGTGTGCGGGATAAATTCATAGAGGGTGTAAACCCTAACCCTATCTCTCTCCCTCTCTCTTTTTCTCTCTCTCACACACAGATACTGACACTATTTGATAGCAGACACGATACATACACATACATAGACACAATACGAGATACGACATAGATATATACACTGACACGATATATCACTGACATAATACGGGATATGACACATACCCTAACCCTACCCCTATCTCTCTTCACTAACATGACACAGGATATGACACAGACCCTAACCCAAAGCCGAGACACGACACAAACCCTAACCCTATCTTAGTTAATTAGATGTAGTCTTGGGTATCAAGTGAGGTGTTGTACAGTGCACACTTGTGCACAGTGCAATGAGGGTGTGCGTGTATAGATATCTCGATGCTGCGGACACTAACCCTATTCTAATCCTAACTCGGAGAGACACACACACATACGAACACTAACCCAAACTCAAATATACGGACATACTAACACGCATAAACTAACCCTAACACGAACATGAACACACACACACACACATGTTTGTATCATGTCATCTCATGATACTTATGATAAAATGGTAGGACATATGGATATAAAAGGTTAGGACACGATATTGAGGATAAGGTTGTAGGCATTTTATCGAACACGGACACACGCATACATGTCAAGTGTGGATATCCAGGATTGTATCAGTGAGTGTCAAGTATGTATCTTGGACCAAAAAAAATTGTTACTGGATATCCATGACTTGACTTTTCAATTAGAAAGTCATGGCCTAAATAAATGTCAAGTATGGATATTCAGGATACATAGTTGACACTCACTAATACACTGCAATATGAGTATATAGGATACAGAGTTGAACGAAGAAGTATTAGTGCTAGGACTAGGTGTATCAGTTCATGTACTGTATTCCTGAGTATTCTTATGTGTGTGTAGACGAGTAGATATATACACTACCAAATATTCATATGAGTATATACTTGAACGATGTATATTCATCTTTGCAGAAGTATCCAGAAATGGATAGGAATTACTATCTGCGTCATCGTTCGTGGATGTACAACCGTCATCCTGATGACATGTGCGATATACGGGATAAATTCATAGAGGGTGTACAACAGTTCCTGCAATTCGTCAAGGAGTTTCCTTAGTACATGGACGGTACCAAAATTAAGTGTCCATGTGTGAGATGTCACAACTTAAAATATCATCCAGATGTGGAAGTCACATATCATTTGTACTCGAAGGGTTTCACGCCAAATTACTATCAGTGGACAGCGTACGAAGAATTTGTGTCTTTAGCATCGAAGTCGGAGCCTTATATGGAGCCGTATATGGATGTCTACGACCACGCTGCTTACGACGACGGGTGGGTTAACAAGGTTTTTGATGTGGCGGAGCCTAGTTTTGATCTGGACAATTATGATGCAGATAAGGAGGCACCAAATGCTGATGCTGCAAAATTCATGGAGTTGCTGGAGAATGCAAGGACTCTATTATATCCTGATTGTGAGAATCATTCACCATTGGAGGTGGTTACAAGATTATTGAGCATCAAGTCCGATTTTAATATGTCGCAAGAATGTTATAACCGACTGATGGATTTGATTAGAGAGATCTTGCCAGAGGGTGCAAAGTTGCCTAAAGACTTCTACCGATCTAAGAGGATGGTGAGATCGCTCTGGATGGGATACAAAAAAATTGATGCATGTCTCAACGGGTGGATGTTGTACTATAAAGACTACAATGATGAAGATGCGTGCAAATTTTGTGGTATAGATCGCTAAAAGGCCACTGGTAGAGGAAAGTTTGTCGGTGCAATGAAGCCTACCTATTTGATGCAGTACTTGTCTTTGACGTCGCGGTTGCAGAGGTTGTTTATGGTGAAGGAGACTGTAGAAAACATGAGTTGGCACATGCGTGAACAAATCGAAGGAGTATTGGATTATCCATCCGAAGGAGAAGCATGGAAGCACTTTGATCGAGAGTATCCAGATTTTCCTCAGGATTTGCGTAATGTCAGATTAGGGCTCTCCTCTGACGGTTTTACCCCATTCGGACTTTTAGGATCCCAATATTCGTGTTGTCCTGTGATCGTCACTCCGTACAATCTACCGTCTTGGATGTGCATAAAGACTCCGTATATGTTCCTAACCGTTATTATCCCGGGTTCGAATAATCCGAAGAGGAACATCGATGTGTATTTATAGCCTTTGTTAGATGAGTTGAATCAGCTATGGAAAGTAGGTGCCAACACGTACGATATTTTTAGAAAGCAGAATTGTAAACTCCCATATCAAAATATTGATTATTTTAATAATTAGTTATTAGGTTCTTACTATTTCTTGCTAGTTGTATCTTCTTTTGCTAGGATCACCAATTAAAATTTTTTTTTTCCTTCGTTTCTAGAATATTTCAATATTCCTTTCATAAAGGAAGGGATTATATATAATCTTTAAAAGCATATACGTAATTACTTCATATATTCTCTTGTTGAACTATTTAACCCCTCTTAGCTAATAGCCAATTTGATATGCCCAAACCCAAGCAGACTACAATTCGGCAAGCCCAAGCCCATTTCTTCCTCTTCTCTTATATATATATGACTTATGGTGCTATGAGTAACCCTAGCCGCTTATTCCTTCCCTGCGATAAACATTTTTTCGGACTCTTCTTCAACCCTTCTCAGCTTTCTTCATCTTCTTCATCATCATCAGCTCCTCATCGGCAAAACCATCGCTATAGTGCCTCCCTGCCCTTGCTACCTTGAACCAGCAGACTCCGACGTCCCCTACTTGCCTACCGCCAGCAACATGCTGCAATGGCCACTAGGGCATTTGTCGACCGCACATGTCGCATATTCGTCCGAGCGGTCCAACTCCATCAAGGCTCGCCTACACGTGGGCTAACGGTTGCCGACAATCCATGCACCTATCGGAGCCTAGTTCCAGTCGTTTCCTATGTTCGGCGCCTTTGCCCAAGCTCGCGTGCGCGATCTTCGTCGACCGCCGCGAGTGGCAACAAGAGGAGCACTCCTTTGCTGCCACCCTCCTCAGGCGAGACAAGCTGACCTCAACACCATGGACGCCTCAGTACGGTGCACCCCGCACAAGTCTACACATCACTCGTGAGCGCCGGTAGCTTCCATCAATACAACCGACCAAGGCCACATCATATACAGCCGATCTACCCATGCTTACGTCATTGCAATCTCCTGAGAGCCTCATACCGAGTGCTCGAACCCTACCATCAAGGAAACAAGTAAGCAACTTTCTCGTTCAATATAGAAAATAGTGATAAACGGGTTGGATCATAGAATAGCAGTAGACTTTAACCCTACTATACTGAAGTTGTATATCAATAGACTTATATGGCAGCACATATAGGTAGAAGATGATGGCATCTGCTCTTTTAAAAAAATAATAATAATAATAATAATATATATATATATATACATAGGCAACAGAACATATTATAATGCTGCTGTGCTAGCTAATAGATTAGTATAATAGTATATAAAGCTTTTCTCTTTCTTGTTGTTTATTAAGAAGCCAACCAACATGGCACTATTCATACTATGTTGCTCACGTAGGCATGTGACTAGCTAGTTTAGTGAAGATTGACTTATTTTACACTTAAAACCTTCTTTCATGGAAATTATATTATTATTGTATTATGGAATAATAGAACAATATGAAGTAATGAAGAAATATCAACCTTTCTATTTCTCTGTCACTTACCACTAAGTACATAGAGTAAACATTTGTTATTTTAATATAACCCTCCTTTTATAATTATTAGTTAGTTCCAATAAGAAAATTTATTTAGCCTTTATAAATATGCCAATAAATATATAAACTTATAACACCTTAAGCATAAGAAACTTATTGTTAACTAATCACTTATAAGATAGATAATATTTTTGTAATAAAATATATTTTACACTTATACGTATATAAGGTGTGAAATAAATAAATAAATAATAATTATAAAATAACTCTTTATGAATAAATTTGATATAGGAGATTCGGGCAATTGAGGAACTATCTTTCGCAGTTTCAACCGCTTGAATCACAGGCAAGTATACCTTGCCATTGTATTGTTATTCTTATTCCATATGTTGCACGCATCTTTATTTTCTGTCTTTAGTTCATATATTTTAATTGTTATATGAAATGCGCGCGACGGTGACGTCGCGAATATTTTTATTTATGTATTGCATTGACCTTGTTCATGAGACTACCCCATTATCATGTAGCATCATTAGGGTCATTCGCCGTGACACAGTTGATACACGAGTTGTAAGTCTCATGTAGATCACGGACTTGCGTGCAGGGTTTGGCCTCCTGTACGTGTGGGCCGTGCGATAGGAATAACTGTTGTTAGAAACTTTGCATGCTAGTAGACTTGGCAGTTATTAGAGGTATTATCGTGTCATGGATGTGACATGCTTAGAGCATGGGGTGGAGAGAACAATAAGTAAGACGTGTGGGCTCCGTTGCACTTTCCTTGTGTAACCCGTACGCTCCGTCGGAGATGCGCGGTCATGATGACCACTATATATTATATTATTATCAGGCGGGCCTCCGGTGTTCGAAAGACGCCGTGCCTTTGTAGGCCCCTGGATCTCCAAGAGAACTATGCCAATCCCATTTTAGCCAGATAGCCCACGCGTTGGAAAAGTTGTTCTTAACTGCATTCACTTAGACGGTTAGGTGACCCCTTTGGATATTTATTTCAGTACTTTATTGGCATGTGTTTAAGTATCTTGTTATGTCCCTCTGAGGACCTGGTCCCCTGCCAAGTGTATCTGTTCTTGAGTATTCGCAGGAGCGCAGATTCGGATGGTTACCTATGTTTCGAGGATGTATTCTCTTTGAGCCGGGATTTTCTAGCTGGTTTACTTATATTATGTTTGATTGTGTTGTACTCATATTGTATTTGATCTTATATTCGAGTTGGTAGTGGATTTGTTTTCATCCAACTATCATCCTTAGATACTTCTTATCGAGAGCCAGTTTCATAGATGTTGGTTATTTAAGTATATTAATTTTTGTGGATAAGATTTAGATTATACCCTGTGACTTGTGACGTATGTTTTATACCACTTGTGGATTTGATATTCATATTACAGCGTACGTATGGGTTTGGGTTCCATATATTGGAGTTTCCATATCCATGCGGCTGGCATGCTTACGTGTCCTAATCCTATGTATTTTGGGACTGGGGCGTGACATGTTTTTGTGGTGGCCCATGCAGGTCAAGAGCATATTGTCTCGGTTATGTTACTGTACCGAACAAGCCTGCACCTAGGACTAGAGTATAGGATCTCATCCACAATTGACTATGATTCATCTTTCTCCTCTCTGTTCTATTCGAACAATTGTATCCTGCTTGATTCCTGTACTTCCCTAATAAGTTCCTTGAGTATATATAGCCTTCCTATAAATATAGGAACCCCTGTTATTAGGATGATAATTAGAGTAGCACACCTATTAAGAATACAACGAGAATATAGACACACCACTAAGTTTAGAATATCTAGTGAACCCTAGAATTCCTTACCTTTAGATTGGTATACCATTACCCCTTGATGTATTAAGAAGACTTGAGAGTAGTATAGACACTACTAGAGATAGTTAGAAGTTTTACCATAATGTTTGACCCTAGTATTGAGGAACCAATGGAGAACCAATATTGAACATTAGGTCTGAACCTAACCTTCATATTTGGATAGTATTGGAGAACTATAAAACTTAGATCATTGTCTTATTATTAGTAGACAGCACCTTAGGAAGCCTAGAGGAATATAATTAACACTTTTTCTTTGATCATACCTCGAACATAGCAACTAGCATACCACTCCCCCTTAGAAAACCATGATGCTATCTAGAGCCCCTATTTTAATTTTATATCTTGTTCCTCTGCGACCTTAACGTTCACTAGTTGTGCGACGACTAATCATGTTTTCTCTTCTTCTTTCAACTCGTGCCACCTGACACTTCTGATAATAGGCCAAGTAATTTTATTCTTTATTAAGGACACATAGTTTGCTAGGATTATAGTCGTAGTCTTGAATTTGAACATTTTGTGCTTAATAGTTAGAGTTTGATAAGTTTGAGTTGTTCTTGCAGACTGTGACCCGATGATTATTCCTTAGTGTTAAATCGCGTAATTTTTACCCTCACCTCAATATGAGTTAGATCCCTTTCCCCTTGATGGCCAGTAACTCTTCTATCCTTACTATTGACACTTGTTCTATAAGCACTATGACTAAGGCTTAAGACGACCATGACCTATGTAACATAGGAGGATACCCTAATTGGTACTAAGACCCTTTCTCGTAGACCTTAACAGGAGCTTCTATGATATCCTTAAGATAATTACAATAGTAGTTCAATTGTTATAAGTTAGGTAGTATACCTCACACCCTAGTATCACATAGTCTTTTGACCCATTATTGAAGTATAATTGAATAACATTAATTGCATAATAGCATAAGACAACAGTGTTTATTCAGACGATAGAATTTAGAGGTCCATGCTCCTATTTGATCGACTAGCGACTTAGACAAGAAATTAGTATGATAACTGTAGAGATTGTAGAATCTTATTTTTTTTGTGAACTTAAATTGTTATGTACCTTCTTTCATCATAATCCAGCGTGTTTATATTTGTTGTACTACCTTGACTTATGCTACTATTATAGCCTAGTTTTTTTTGCAAGCTTATTCTTTATCGAGCTTGTTCATGACATATGTATTATTGGGGAGGCCCACACTAATACATTTCAGGACCAGTGTATTAAGGCCTAGCTAACCTTAGTGCACTTGGTTCGCCCTTCGCATAACTACTTTACGTGGATTGAGATATATAGTGATTAGTAGACGAATGTACTTGCCCTCTAGACATGTCTGAGCATATCGTATCGGCTACATAACTGTACTAATACGAGCATGTGAATAGGAATTTCCAAACTAGGATTTCAATCCACGACTGCCTTGACAATTCTCTTTTGAATTCCCTAATCGCCTTGACCTCCATACTTCTATTATAGTACCTTTCCCTTGAACTCTTTATTATTGTTTTTCGTCTTCCCTTATTTCGGAAGGACGAAACCTCATGCTTGGTATAAGTTTGAGATACAGATAGTACTAGATATACCCATAGGCCAATCACATTATTTGGTGACTATCTTTTATAATTGATTAAGGGCATATCATATATGATATAAGTGGTGTTAAGGTTTTGAGGATTGAATGACATGAGTAAATAAATTAAGGAATATTCTTCTTAAGTGTATAGCCTTATATGATAGTTGGGTAAATTCTAAGTTGGGTAGAAGTCGCATTGTTAAATTGAGATAAAACTCTTTCAGATTGTGATCAAACAAGATTAGATTGGGAGATTAAGTCACTTTAATTTTGAGGAATTATATAAAAAAAAACTTAATTTAAATATCAATTTTGAGAAGAATGTGATGAATTTGATTTAGAAGATTTTGAGAGATTACGATTGACTTGACCTAGATAAGAATTTTAAGGATTTAAACGTTGACGACTTCAACGAGTACAAAGGTAGGCATAGTGGCTATGGAGAATTTATAGAATAGAGGGATACCCTTTTAGATCATTATATCATAGATAGCTCAAGACGTTCGTGTGACCAAGTAGTGGCAGTTCATCCTTCGTGTATCAATACCTCGTCCCCTTGGATTACTCATCTCTTCTATCGTATCCTTCGTATCCTCAATTTTTTTGTACAAGTTCTTCTTATACTAAAACTTGTTCGTGCCATATTATCTTACTTAGAGTAGGCCAGCCTGACCCTTCAAAATTAATACGAGTTTCATCTTTCCCTTCCCAAGTTTGAGATACGATAATTCGTACTTGACCCTTATCTACTATATTGCCTCTCTTATTAACCAATCGTGCGTTGTTTTAATTTCGAGGACGAAATTCTTGTAAGTTGGGTAGAATATAAACTTTCATATCAAAATATTGATTATTTTAATAATTAGTTATTAGGTTCTTACTATTTCTTGCTAGTTGTATCTTCTTTTGCTAGGATCACCAATTAAATATTTTTTTCCTTCGTTTCTAGAATATTTCAATATTCCTTTCATAAAGGAAGGGCTTATATATAATCTTTAAAAGCATATACGTAATTACTTCATATATTCTCTTGTTGAACTATTTAACCCCTCTTAGCTAATAGCCAATTTGATATGCCCAAACCCAAGCAGACTACAATTCGGCAAGCCCAAGCCCATTTCTTCCTCTTCTCTTATATATATATGACTTATGGTGCTATGAGTAACCCTAGCCGCTTATTCCTTCCCTGCGACAAACATTTTTTCGGACTCTTCTTCAACCCTTCTCAGCTTTCTTCATCTTCTTCATCATCATCAGCTCCTCATCGGCAAAACCATCGCTATAGTGCCTCCATGCCCTTGCTACCTTGAACCAGCAGACTCCGACGTCCCCTACTTGCCTACCGCCAGCAACATGCTACAATGGCCACTAGGGCGTTTGTCGACCGCACATGTCGCATATTCGTCTGAGCGGTCCAACTCCATCAAGGCTCACCTACACGTGGGCTAACGGTTGCCGACAATCCATGCACCTATCGGAGCCTAGTTCCAGTCGTTTCCTATGTTCGGCGCCTTTGCCCAAGCTCGCGTGCGCGATCTTCGCCGACCGCCGCGAGTGGCGACAAGAGAAGCTTTCCTTTGCTGCCACCCTCCTCAGGCGAGACAAGCTGACCTCAACACCATGGACGCCTCTGTGCGGTGCACCCCGCACGAGTCTACACATCACTCGTGAGCGCCGGTAGCTTCCATCAATACAACCGACCAAGGCTACATCATATACAGCCAATCTACCCATGCTTACGTCATTGCAATCTCCTGAAGAGCCTAATACCGAGTGCTCGAACCCTACCATTAAGGAAACAAGTAAGCAACTTTCTCGTTCAATATAGAAAAATAGTGATAAACGGGTTGGATCATAGAATAGCAGTAGACTTCAACCCTACTATACTAAAGTTGTATATCAATAGACTTATATGGCAGCACATATAGGTAGAAGATGATGGCATCTGCTCTTTAAAAAAAAAATAATAATAATAATAATATATATATATATATATATATATATATATATATACATAGGCAACAGAACATATTATAATGCTGCTGTGCTAGCTAATAGATTAGTATAATAGTATATAAAGCTTTTCTCTTTCTTGTTGTTTATTAAGAAGCCAACCAACATGGCACTATTCATACTATGTTGCTCACGTAGGCATGTGACTAGCTAGTTTAGTGAAGATTGACTTATTTTACACGTAAAACCTTCTTTCATGGAAATTATATTATTATTGTATTATGGAATAATAGAACAATATGAAGTAATGAAGAAATATCAACCTTTCTATTTCTCTGTCACTTACCACTAAGTACATAGAGTAAGCATTTGTTATTTTAATATAACCCTCCTTTTATAATTATTAGTTAGTTCCAATAAGAAAATTTATTTAGCCTTTATAAATATGCCAATAAATATATAAACTTATAACACCTTAAGCATAAGAAACTTATTGTTAACTAATCACTTATAAGATAGATAATATTTTTGTAATAAAATATATTTTACACTTATACGTATATAAGGTGTGAAATAAATAAATAAATAATAATTATAAAATAACTCTTTATGAATAAATTTGATATAGGAGATTCGGGCAATTGAGGAACTATCTTTCGCAGTTTCAACCGCTTGGATCACAGGCAAGTATACCTTGCCATTGTACTGTTATTCTTATTCTATATGTTGCACGCATCTTTATTTTCTGTCTTTAGTTCATATATTTTAATTGTTATATGAAATGCGCGCGACGGTGACGTCGCGAATGTTTTTATTTATGTATTGCATTGACCTTGTTCATGAGACTACCCCATTATCATGTAGCATCATTAGGGTCATTGGCCGTGACACAGTTGATACACGAGTTGTGAGTCTCATGTAGATCACGGACTTGCGTGCAGGGTTTGGCCTCCTGTACGTGTGGGCCGTACGATAGGAATAACTGTTGTTAGAAACTTTGCATGCTAGTAGACTTGGCAGTTATTAGAGGTATTATCGTGTCATGGATGTGACATGCTTAGAGCATGGGGTAGGGAGAACAACAAGTAAGACGTGTGGGCTCCGTTGCACTTTCCTTGTGTAACCCGTACGCTCCGCCGGAGATGCGCGGTCATGATGACCACTATATATTATATTATTATCAGGCGGGCCTCCGGTGTTCGAAAGACGCCGTGCCTTTGTAGGCCCATGGATCTCCAAGAGAACTATGCCAATCCCATTTTAACCCGATAGCCCACGCGTTGGGAAAGTTGTTCTTAACTGCATTCACTTAGACGGTTAGGCGACCCCTTTGGATATTTATTTCAGTACTTTATTGGCATGTGTTTAAGTATCTTGTTATGTCCCTCTGAGGACCTGGTCCCCTGCCAGGTGTATCTGTTCTTGAGTATTCGTAGGATCGCAGATTCGGATGGTTACCTATGTTTCGAGGATGTCTTCTCTTAGAGCCGGGATTTCTAGCTGGTTTACTTATATTATGTTTGATTGTGTTGTACTCATATTGTATTTGCTCTTATATTCGAGTTGGTAGTAAATTTGTTTCCATCTAACTATCATCCTTAGATACTTCTTATCGAGAGCCAGTTTCATAGATGTTGGTTATTTAAGTATATTAATTTTTGTGGATGAGATTTAGATTATACCCTGTGACTTGTGACGTATATTTTATACCACTTGTGGATTTGATATTCATATTACAGCGTACGTATGGGTTTGGGTTCCATATATTGGAGTTGCCATATCCATGCGGCTGGCATGCTTACGTGTCCTAATCCTACGTATTTTGGGACTGGGGCGTGACAAGAATTTTCAGATGAGGGCAACACTTATGTGGACCATCAAGGACTTTTTGGCCTATGGAATATTATCGGGATGGAGTACTCATGGTCGTCTCTTATGTCCGTATTGCATGGACCGCACTAAGACTTTTTATTTAAAACACGGAGGCAAACTGTGCTTCTTCGATTATCATCGATAATTTTTGTCGAAGGATCATCCATACAGGAGGAGCAGGAATGCTTTTCGTACGGGCGTTATGGAGACGGCCAATCCACCACCAAGGTGGTCCAGATACACGATATAAGAAGAGATAAAAGATTTACCAAGTGCTATCGAAGAGTTTGCTAAGGGGTACAAGTGTGACGAATTTGGTCGCATACATAATTGGATGAAGAGGAGTATATTCTGGGATTTGCAATATTGGAGCACCAATCTGATCAGACATAACCTTGATGTCATGCATATCGAGAAGAATGTGTTTGATAATATAATTAATACTGTAATAGAGGTAAAAGGGAAGAAGAAAGATAATCCGAAGGCCAGGTTGGACTTAGAAAAATATGTAGATGTCCTGCGTTGCATTTGATAGATGAGGGAGATGGAAAGTTAAAGCAGCTTAAGTCAATTTTCTCACTGGAGAAGGAGGATAAATGAAGACTTTGTAGGTGGATTCAGGGTCTAAAATTTTCAGATGGGTATGTGTCAAACTTGAGAAGATGCGTCGACCTCAAGGAGAACAAACTGACAGGTATGAAGAGCCACGATTGTCACGTATTCATGGAGAGGTTAATTCTAATTGTATTTCGAAAATTCTTATCACAGGTCATTTGGGATCCATTGACAGAGCTTAGCATATTCTTCAGAGATCTTTGTTCTACTAAGTTGCTCATCGATCGTCTAGAAAAGCAAGAGAAAGAAATTATGGTAACACTGTGTAAGCTCGAGAAGGTGTTTCCTCCTGGATTCTTCGACTCCATAGAGCATTTGTCAATTCATCTTTCCTATGAGGCACGTGTTGGTGGTCCTATCGGTTATTGGTGGATATACCCGTTCGAGCGGCATCTGAATCACCTAAAAAGAAAGGTAAAAAATAAGGCATGGGTTGAGGGTTCTATTTGTGAAGCTTATGTTCTCGAGGAGATTACAAACTTTTGCTCGACGTATTTCAAACCTCATATTTCTACTAATAGAATGAGAGCTCCGAAAAATGATGACGGATATCATAAATCTAATAATGCAATACTTAAAGTATTCAATGAGTCCGGAAAGCCTTCGAAGAAAATAAAGAAGAGATATTTGAATGACGATGAGCTAAGGGCTTCTCAGTTGTATATATTACTCAATTATAATGAGGATAAAGTGGAGAAGCTAGAGGGATAAGTAATTAATACGTACACGTTTATGTCATCTCAATGTAATAGTATAAGCTAATATTATGCTACTAATCAGCGATTGCTTTATTGTTTTTCAGCACATATAATGATGAGCTGAGGTCGGTTAGACCCTACATAACAGACGAAAAAGTAGAACAAGAAATGAGACATCATTTTCCTTCTTTGTTGAGTGCATATGTAAGGAGTTCGGTAATTACTTTTCTGTATGCACTTGCACAATAAATAACATACTATCGCTACTTTGGTATTTAGGTCGATCGTCTAATAACACCCGAGACCGAATCTATTAGAACTCTAGCCAAGGGACCAATTACTATCGTCAAAATATGGCCAAGTTACTGTGTGAATGGGTTTAGGTTTAAGTCAACAAATACTCCGATCAGAGACAGCTTTCTGGATCTTGATTCTACGAAAAATAATTATTTGTGTATCAAATCTTCGAACTACAAAGACGTCGATTCAGACAATAATTTCTTTGGCATCTTACAAGAGATTGTGGAGTTAAGATATAATTATGGCACAGAACCTGCTAAGATCATGATATTCAAGTGTGAATGGTTCGATCTGATTCAGGATCAAGGTTAGAAAATTGAGAAGCATGGTCTTGTGGATATAAACTACAAGCGTAGATATCAAGGCTACGAACCATTTGTCCTATCAAGTCAGGCTCAGCTTGTGTACTTCATAACTTATCCTAGACGGGGGACAGCGAGGTTGGATTGGTGAGCAGTATGCAAGACTAAAGCTAGAAATACCTTTGACGTTGACGAAATAGCTTATTAGGAGGACGAGCTACCTCTTGTACCAAATATTGTAGATGTGGACTCAACGGAAGTTACTCATTACCCGACTAATAATATAGAAGAGATAAAATTATTTGAAGAGGAAGACGAAGATGAAGACGAAGTAGATGAAAGTGACGATAAGGAGGAAGAGGAAGAGGAAGAGGAGGACGAGAAAGGCGAACAAGATGAATTTTCTGAAGATGATTGAAAATAAAATATTTTGACTGTAGAATGTACTATATTTTGACGGTAGAATATACTATTTTGACGAAGACATGTATTATATTTTGACTGTAGAATGTACTATCCATTTAGACTTGTGACACTACTAGTTATTTACTGTACAATTCTATTAATGCTGTGAGGTATGCATAACATTTTGACTGTAGAATGTACTATATATTTGTTTATTTGTTCTATCATCATATGTTTTTATCAGGTATGACAGGACGACACAGAGCATTCGACAGGTCCCGAGGTAGACGGAGTGCTCCTTCAATACTGCCTACTATTGGTTTAGGATCTCGGCGCCAAGTACTCCAGTTTATCGACCAGTCACACCTCTGACTGCGACGACGTTACGTGGCAGCACTACTAGGACGAGTAGTTCCAGGCCTGAGACTACTCCCTCGTCCAGCATTCCTCCTACTGACGGAACCATAGAGACAGATGAGCATATGGCGGAGGTTGAGCTGACGTTGTCCCAGCATCAGCTAGATCCTCCACGCGCACCTCCGGGCAAGACGAGGATGGAGATTCGAGCCGACGGTACAAAGTAAGTCAATTAGTTGGTTTAGCATCATATATATCGTATATTTCTTTATTCATCATATATTTACTTTTTCGATAAAAATAATTATCTCTGTATAGATATCGTCCATCGTCGGTACAGAGATGCCTGGGCCACTTTCTGAGGTACAACTATGATGGCCCTTAGATCAACTACTTTGATGCTCCAGATGAGAGGAAGGCGTTCTGGTTTGTGCACTTCAAGGTAAAAGTATATTATATCAATCATCTAATTTATGCATGTTATATAACTTACTAAATTTCTTCTTGTAGCAAACATATTTTTCTCTACAGCACCGGGCCGAGTTGATCGAGCAAATATTTCCTACCGTTGTCGCCAAACTGATATGTGATGCTCTGGATAACCAGAAGGCTCGTGATCGCAAAGAAAAATTGATCCAAGGTTGGATCACGCTTGAGTAGTGGACTACGATGAGGGCTAGATTCGATGATCCATGGTACAAGGAAAGTTCTAAGAAGGCCAAGGCGGCTAGGCAGAAGGCAGCAAAGTGGTATGGTGGCTCGATTTCGATGACGAAATATTTTTGTTGTTTGGTATATTTTTTATTTCAGATATATTATTTTAATACAAGTACGATAAAATGTTAGTAGGATAAAATATTTAATTTTAGTACTAAATAATATATTTTTAACAGGTACAGAGGGGTGAGGATGCCAACATGGTGACCGTCTTCCTGACCACTCATCGAAAGGACGGGAATCTCATTGATGAGAGAGCCTCGCAGCCCTATGTAAGTATTACTTTACTTTGTGTTAATTTTAATATAACTTAGGAAATATACAAATAAATATCCATCTAGTTAGTAATAAATAACCTAGACACATTAGCAATTATCGAGTATCCAAACTTTTTTAGGATGAGTATGTTAGGCTGCGTGAGCGGGAGACTGCTAGTGCACCTATAGTAGGAGAGATTGGTACTTTCTCGCAGCCCTCTCCAGCTCCGTCGGCAAACGAGCTATGGGTGACCGTCGCTGGTGGTCACTAGAGGGGTACGTACTATGGTACGAATCCTATGGCGCCCTTGTTACGACGCAGTCATCTAGGGCCTCCACGGCAAGTGCGCATTCCCCACAGCCCTCGTAGGCATCGGCCCGGGTCCAGGCGACCATTGACCGTCAGATTGCGTCTCTCCGTGATGAGTTTCTGCGAAGGATGGAGGAGCCGCCCCTATCCCAGCGTCAGGCGGACGATGCGACGCTCATCGCACGATTTGATACGCTTGAGCGCAGCATCATGGAGCTCAGGGATATGATAGCTGATCTTAGAGCGTCGACAGAGCACAACATGACGAAGCTGCAGGCATCACAGTTGTCCATGGGCGAGACGCCAACGATGATGCAGGATTTAATGATTCATAGCTGTACGAGGCTGTTATCTACCATGGATTTATACAACCATCGACTAGCAGAGTTGGAACAGATATGTCCTCCTGGTGCGCCTTCATCGACACAGACTCCACCGATGTCACTGCCTTCTCCATCGACATCGGTGTCGATTTCACGGGAGTAGTATGATTTATTCTTATCCCTGATGCGCACCGGTGGTCATCCTCCTTCAGATCCGCAGTAGTCCTAGTTAGGATAGTTAACTGGTTGTTTGTGTTTTGACCTATGATATTTAGTCATTTATGAATATTCTTTATTTTTGAGGCTTTCAGACTTTATTTCTTGCGCTCAATTTTCTGGATATTTAATGTATTCTATACGATAAGATTTTCTCCAGACTTAATTTGTAATCCCAATATTTCGTTTTCTTCAAATTTTACTATATTATTCATATTAAATGTATGTTAATTTATCGGTGTTGAGTGTTCAACCGAAGGGGTCGGCGAACCCAAAAAATTCAACGGAGGGTTGCTTGGGTCTATTTATATAAATTGTGAATTCATAAACTACAGGAATATTGGTTTGGAAACCATTATATATTCATTTTTTTTTTACTGAAACTTTAGCGACGTTTAGCGACGTTTATATATGTTGCTAAATACATCGCTGATTGTCGCTAAATACGTCATTAAATACGTCGCTAAATACGTCGCTAAGTACGTCGTTGAATGTCGCTAAATTGCTAATATGGCAGTATTTGTCAGGTCAATATAACGTCGCTAAATGTGTTGCAAAATCTCGCTAAAGAAAAAAAATTAGCGACATACAGAGACACACAATATGTAGCTAATTTAGCAACGTTGCGTCGCTAAATGTCGCTAATATAGCAACGCAGATACATCGCTAGAAAATGTCGCTATAGCGACGTTTTACGATATTTTTCCGGTCAGCGACTAGCTTAAAGGCAACTTTATTGAAACGTCACTAATTATGTCGCTAAATATTGTTAGCGACATTTTTTTGCCATTTAGCGACGTTTTTAGACGTCGCTAATTTGACTTATTCTAGTAGTGAATAGTATTAGTAGTATTGGGCTTTAGTCCCACATCAGATAGAACAATAAGGAGAGCGGTTAGCCTCTCCTATATATATATGTAACTCTCTCTTCATAATAAATTAATCATTCCACTCTACAGATGCTTTAGTACTCCAATTGTCCAATACTTTTTCTTGGATTAGGCTTCAACTTCTTGTCACACCTGTAAGGAGTATCAATCCCATGAAGCTCATGATATCCATAGCATATAAGCATTTTATCTTCACAGTGAGCTTGTAAAAGGGCAAGCCTAGGTTCTGTTCGGATGATCTTTATCCTAAGGATAACATCAACATTTTCTATGTTCTTTGTATTGAACTTGGATAAGAGAAACTTCTTTGTCTCTGTGACACAATCTAGATCTGTATCCAAGATTAGCATATCGTCTATATAGAGATTCATAATAACCCTTATGCCATCAGCGAACTTAGCATTTACACACTTATCTGTCTCTCAGACTATGTAGTTATTTGTTCTATTAATTTTATCAAACTTATCATAACATATCTTGGAATCATGCTTTAGACCGTACTGATATTTCACTAACTTGTATACTTAATCTTTAATTTTCTTGATGACAAATCCTTATGGTTACTTCATGTAAATCTCTTTATTCAGATCTCCGTTCAGAAATGTTATTTTGATATCCAATATGATAAATAACCATATTGTAAATTATACCCAGAACAACAATTATCCTAATAGTTATCATCCGTACAACTGAAGCATAAGTGTCAAAGTAGTCGATCCCCCTGCTTCTAAGCAAATACTTTAGAGTCTAGCCTTGAATTTATCAATTCTATTATGTCGGCTTTCATCTTCTTCTTGAAGATTCATTTTCATCTGATAGATTTTTCTTCTTCAGATAGATTGACCAACACCCAAGTGTTATTGGATGTTATGGAGTTAATTTTGTCATTGATTTTCTTCTTCTAGTAAGTAATAAAAAGACGAAATCTCTTCTTTCTTTGTGATGATTATGCCAAAAAATTCAAGTTGGCTCATCCGTCTTTCTTTATGTTGACCGTTACGGGCCTCCTAAATCTTTACTTTTCCGAATTCCTTTGACATCCTCATTTGCTTTGATGGTGGCTCAATGAGTACTTGTTTAGAAATTGCCTCTTCGACTGCAATATCCTCTTGGACTACAACTTTTTGGAAGTACTGGACTTCTCGATGCTTATAGTGTTCTCCAAAAGACTCACAAGAACAATGTTCTTGTTCTTGGAAAATTTGTCCTAAAAGAATTTAGCATTGTGAGACACATTAATTTGATTGGATTCAAAATCAAGGAAGCTTCAATCAGCGTTACTCTTTTTTTTCATATCCTAGGAATATAGGCTTCGTAGTCATCATTCACAACTTCTGAATCTTGATGTCAGGAAGCTTCATATAAGTCAGATACTCCCATACTCGAATCAAATTTAAGTCGAACATAAACTTGAACCATGGTTCATGAGGAGTGATGCATGACTATACGAATGACACTCTATTGAGAATAAAAATGGTAGTTAGTGCAGCTTCTCCCACAAGCAATTTAGAGAACCAATTATTAACAACATTAAGTTCACCATCTCCGTCAAATTATGACTCTTAACTTTTGCTACTCCATTAGATTGAGGGGAATACATAGCAGTTATTTTATTAAGAATTTTATGTTATATGTCGAATGATGTTAAATTCAAGAGAATGATACTTTCTGTCCTGATTGCTTTTTGAGTCTCTTGAGTATTGCTACGTTTGATGTTCAGCCTCAGCCTTCAAGTCTTTGAACTTCTTTAATGCTTCTTCTTTCGATTTTAGGAAATAGACGAAAGCTTCATTCGAAAAGTCATTTATCTGAGTGCTTGAAGTCATAGATATCTGAGTGCACAAACTCTAGAAGATTTTACTTTAGTGTACCCACCTAAAAAGCTTTCTTACAATTTTAGCATGTGCACAAACTTCACATTTCTTTACTTTCTTACCCCCATAATTAGGGATAAGGCCTAGATTAGACATCTTGTTGATTCTTTTATAATAAACATATCCTAGTCGATTGTGCAATAACTTAAGAGAGTAAAAAAAAATGTCATTAATATATTTTACAGAAGTTACAAATTGCAACTTGAACATTCATTCGGTACAAAAAACTTTCTCAAAGTATGCTCCTTGTATGACATCACCAGCTGTCGTGCACTGTTGTACATCCTTAAGCCTATATTACACAACAAGCTTCCAGAGATCAGATTCTTAGCAATAATAGAAACATGCTTCAAATCTCCAAGGTAAATGACTTCCTCAAAGTCAATTTTAGCACTACCGACCCAATTTCTAGCACTTCTACTTGTGACTTATTCTCCAGTAAAACCTTCTCAGATATAGGTTCACACATGGTGAATAACGCCTTCTTAGAAAACATGAGGCAAGATATACCAGTATCCACATACCAGTATGTGTTCACGCTTGAAGGGTCAACCTATGGGATTATAGAAACCAAGATAAGTTCACCTCTTATTCTTTTGGTTTTATCTTTCGCTCGAACTGTGTCCTTTCTTGCTACGGATAAAGCAAGTCCTATCGTTTCTACGTTTCATCTTGAAAGAAGTTGAATTTACCCTCAGATGGTTGGAGACTTTCTTTCCTTTATTTTTATAAGAATCCTTCTGCTTCCCCTTGTAATTCCTAGTCTATACCATGTTTGCCTAAGAAAATTGCTTAGACAATGTATCCACTTTGATTTTACTTCTAGCTTCGTCCTTAACCAAGATAAGTTCACCTCTTATTTTTTATTGTTGAATCGTAGTCTTTTAGTAGTACATATCAATTAAGAAATGATCTCAGCTGGCAGGGAGTTTGGAGATAACTCCAACCATGAATTTGTTAGCTTGAGGCATAGCTTCCTCCAAAAGTTTCCATTGCAACTTTAGTAACTCTTTGACTTATGGAAACATAGTCTTTTTATCTTTAAATTCTATTTTTATGAATTTGTTGACGAAGTATACTATGGACATGTTTTTAACATCCTTAGTATTGCTTCTCTAAAGATTCCCAATTGTCTTTTGTTAACACATGTAGAAGCAGAAGCACCCTGATAGAGAACTGTACCTAATCGGAACATCCTTCCAACAAAGAATCTTCCCTCGCCGAAACTATCTTCTGGAAACAACTCCCTCCCTATGATAACAGTCAAATCATAATTAATACATTGTATGTGCCAAGTTTGGTGCATTAGTCATCAGAGAATCATATAGAATTCAAAGTGGAAGATCGATTAAGCTATCAAATCGTTGTTGACGGGTGTGTAAAGTGGCCATGTAGCAGAATGGGTCATATGCAGCTCCTTCCAATAATTTAGCTTTCTGTAGCCTCTGATACTTATAACAATGCTTATTGTAGTCTCTGTTTTCTACAACATGTGTTTCCTATCGTTTTCTCTTCTAACAGACTATCCATTCTGTCTAACTTGCTCCAATTTGGACCTTATTTTCGGCAAGCCATGCTTCTGTCAAAGTCGTATTTAAATGACATCTTTATGTGTCAGCTTACGAAAAACATGGAGTATCTTATAAAGATCGAGGTGACTCTTCAGCAGCTACCGGAGATCGTGTGTTCATGGGAGCATAAGGTTGTATAGAACAAAGTCGCATGGCATAATATACCTTGGATTACTCAGAAATATGTCCATTTCTCATACAACTATTACTGCATGGCATCATCTCTATGTAGGTCACAAAAATATGTATCTACTTGGCAACATCTCTTTTAACCCCTTGCAGATGTGGGTTAATTAGCTTCGCTTGAAGTATTTTCTCGTAAGAACAGTGCTTCCATTAATAGTATTTCACCCAAAGGATAATGCTTTCTGTAGGATTCCAACAATAATCGTCTTCGAGACCATAGTAGTCTTAAATTTGTATTAAGAACACACGTAAACAGTAGGCATATGTCATGCCCATATCCCAAAATATACGGGACCAGGTCACGTGAAAATGGCCAGCTACATATCCAGTGGACTCCAGTCCAACTTGAAAGCGTATAAGTTGTCCTAAATTTGTGTAACTATCTCTATAACATATCTATATCTCAATCCATAAACAAGAACATAAAGAAGGAAAATATGAGTAATAGTATGCAGCCTAATAATCACACTTGTCCGAATAGACTCAAAATGAACAATACGAGTCTACAAATGCTAGGCTATAACAAAAAAAAATTACGGACAAAGTATATATAACTATGAGAGATATGATACAAGTATAAAATCACAATACCTGCATTCTGAGACAATATTCATTAGCAGCTCCAAAAGTACTCAATGAAAATCAATACTACAAATCTGGAAGGGAATCAGATCCTCAGAGGGATATAAAAAGATACATAATATACATGCCAGATGTAACAGTAAATAAGCATATAAGAAAGACAAGAAAAATAACTAGAAGAAACTCTACAACTAAGACAGAAAAATACAACAATTAGGATGGTGGCATGCCATGAGAACAACGATATTGTTCGTGGCTATAAAAAAATTGGGTAATAATAACCAAAGTCCGGTGAGGAACTAAGAGTCCTATCACAGGTCTCCATCGCAGCTCAGTGAGGCACTAACGATCAAGGGTAGTCAAGTGAACAGATCTATATCACAGTCTGGTGAGGCGTTAACGAATCAAGAGTGTTCACAATAGCCAACGTCTAATAACGGTATCCTCGCCTAGGGAACTAAGAAATTGGGTCAAGTCAAGTCATACTCAAGAAAATGTAGTACATGACCAAAAAAATAGGTAGTGCAAGTTGCAACTGAAGGAGCAAATACATAGTTGAGATAAATACTAAGATAGACAAATAGGATACATGCAACATGATTGTGTAGTTGGTCAAACAAGTGTCAACAAGAAAAGACGATAAACATAATAACATATACTAAATATGAAAAGACATAAAAAATAGCAATGCTTGTATGAAAAGACGGTTCAATTTGGATACAAGGGCAAAAATGGCAGCTTTTTTTCACATGTAGCCCGCTTTGTATCAAAAAATGTATCAGGGTAAAAGTTCTCCAATTTTAGCAAACTTAGTGTCTAACGAATCCAAAATGACGATGTAAATCCAACGGAATGTCCAGAATTCAATTCCGAAGAGCCGTTCACAAAATTGCTCATCAAGTCATATTGTAAGGCCCGCAAAACGGTGTTCCGATCAACATTCACATAATTGAACCAAACTTGGGTCATAAGACCAGTGTAACGCTATGAGTCCGATGGCATAGGTTTTATTTTGACACATCTAGTGTGTACGAAGATATAAAGAAGTTTTTATAATAACTCGATATAGTGATTTTCGATTGATACGGGTTGATTCTGTCACTCACACACGATCGAATCGAGTTTCGTCGAATCCTCTTTTGTTATACACGCCTTTCGATGCAAGTAGCATGCGACAAGGTATCCCAATTTGGCGGGACGGACACCGTATAGCAAGATTTTGGATTTTTGAAACATGATTTTTTTTTTGCCAATTTCAAACAGAAATAACTTGAGATTAAAAATAATTTAAATGAAACTATTTGCTGGAAAATAATCTTGGATATGTGTCTACAAGTATATTCAAATAGATTTTTAAAATACTAAATATTTCGGAAGAAAATAGACTTTCAAAATAATTTCAACATTGTTTAAAAACCAAATTTTTTTGTCCGACTTTTGATCCGATTTACACACAATTTAAAATAGAAATACGTATTCTAATTAAATGGGTGTGAAGATGGTTATCTTGTTAACACAACGAAATGATCGGTTTGAAAAATTAATTCAAAGGAGAGGGAAAAATCTTACTCGCAAGTGGGGTTATCGGTTTTGAAGTTCTGCTGTGCGTGGTCTGGTTCGGCGGTTGGGCAGTGCTCCGGTGGTGATGGTGGTCGCCTGGATGTCCAGAAGGGGTTTGGGTAGGAGATTTCTCAAAAAAATTTGGTAAACAATATGATGGTAAGGTTCATAGATGAAGAAACGAATTTTCCAATTGTGGAAAGTTTTCAATGAGATTTCATCTCATAATAAAGATATTTCAGTGAGGATTAGCTGGAGGAAGTTTAGAGGGAAAGATTAGAATGATTTTAAATTTCAAAAGAAGAATGTTTGAAACTGAGGGGGGTCGCGGGTTTCGCGCACGGGTCTGGGTTGGGGATATGTGGGTAGTTAGGTTTTTGTTTTCCCTTATATATATATATATATTCTAAAATTATAAAAAAATCAAAAAATATCTATAGTGGATATTATATTAAAGTATACTATAAATTGGGATATGCAAGATAATAAATATAATTAGTTAATCAGAAAAATAATCTCTAATTAATAAAATAGAAATGTTGCAAAATAATAAAACTATTAATTATAAATAATAATAAATAAAAAAAAATTAAATATTTAAATTAAATAAATAAAGATAAAATAATTTTAAAAAGGAGCGATTCACAGCGTAGAAACAACACATTGACATGCTAAAGTAACATCATCCCTAAGCATCCATTTTGCTAGTCCTTTCTTCCATCATTGTTTATAGGCATAGTGAGCCATTACAAGATGGTCGAATCATCAACGAAGTGAAGGAATCACTCGCTAATTTGATCTCCATCGCTATACTTCTCAAAATCACAGATACATAAACATTTGTTTGTAATTGCTTTCTTCTACTTGCGTAAATCTTTTAAAAAGTTTTAGTAAAAAGAACAACACTTCTTTTCTGCTGGGGATTTCTTTTCCAGTGATAAAAAGGTCATGGCATAATCTAACATCAATATGCTTGGCTCTACCATGACTCATTGGTCATCAAATTTGACCAACATATATTCGAGAAGATGTTTTTCGAAGGCTATACGCTATCTCAGCTGCTTCATTCCATCCAAGGAAAATCTTTAAACGTTCGAACTGTATGCAATACGAGAGTGGCCACTCTAACTGCTTGTAATATGTGTCTACCCAAAATCCGCATGGAGTTTCCTGCTACCATTATCAACGAAGGTAGGATTTTCCTCCATGTTGACGAGAAAGTTTCATCCTTGGTTACTTCTAAGGACTACTCCAAAGTTCATGAATAGTGGGCTATATTCTGAACAAGGTGATGGCCTCATCTCCTGTGCCAAGGGGATTGTCATTAAACAATATGTCTCAAAATGTTGTTACAAGTAAGTTTTATGACTGTCTCAAAAAATAATTTACAATGATGTTGAGCATAGTTGTTACACTTCTTTGCACAACACTTCCTATTACTGCAATGTTGTTGACAATGCTTTTCGTGGTACCAAAATTCAGACTGTTGTTCCAAAAATAATTCTGGAAGAAACAAATTGCCCACGGGAAGAACGCTTCCTACGAGGTAAACTGTGCTAATGCTGTTGTAGTCTAGAATTATGTTTGGACAAATAAGTTAAATCCTTGCTGGAAGATAGACTCCAATAAGAAGAAGAATCAACTTCCTTGCTAGAATATATCTTCTGTGATCTATGCAACTCAGTGTTCGATTCCTAAAGCTAGAGATACAACTTCGAATTTGTTGTTCTTGCGAAGGAAGCAGAATACATGAATCATATTGTTGTTCCTGAGAAGTGTGTTTCTCATAGTAATGAAGATTTTTTCCCACGATTAATGTTTCTTGCGGGGAAAAAGTACTGCTCTAGCAAAGGGTGCTTCTCGTGGGAACACAATTTGCAATATTATTATTGCCTAAGAGTAAGTTCAACTAAGGAGGACCAATGATGCAGAGCATGTTGTTGTGAGCTTACAAGTAGGAAGCTTCCCTTCTGCGGGAAGCCATCCTTCCGCCGGAAGCCTTATTTTAAGATGTCAAAAGTTCAACCACTCGGTGAAAGATCGTTTAAGTTTTGATTTTAAATAACATATTTGCCAAAAAATAAGGATAAGAGCACTAAAGATGTACCAACTCCAAAGATGGAAGTTTGATGTCACTAAATCACTATCCAATGTTGTTGTACCAAGAATGATGAAGTACCTATTAGGCATTCAGTGTTCAAGACTACAAGTTGTTACTCTCGCGTGACAACGATCACAAAGACAAAGGTTACAACACCAGCATGATAGTGATCTCTCATATGCTATCTCAACATGGTGGGACATGAATCACGTAAGCAGAACCAACAGAAGATAGGGGTAGTTAATCACCCTTTTTTACTCTCTTTAAATATATCAGACTTCGAATACGAGCCTCGAGTCCATGTGATTACCATCCCTGTTGAAGATGCATTTTGAGGCACCATATCCCTGATTAGTTCTTCGCAATTAATTCCTACTACTCCAGCTAGAGGTAGCCTTCCTCGAGATATAAATTCTAAAAGCGAAGCACTAATTTGGTTTACGCATCTTCTACAACCATCTAGTCAGTAAAAATATGGGTTGTATCCTCTTATATAATAGGGTATGAATCGTCAAGTGGTCACATCAACAAACGCTTCCAAGACATAGAGTCCAAGTTCGATGAGCTATGAATATTGATGATGCAGATGATGGTCCAGCATAGCTTTGCTATGGTCACACCACATCCACCATTAGCGATTCCAACTGATAATCAAGTTGCTGTAGCGAGTCTCGAACCTGAGGAGGCTAGGGGTAGACCCGAGCCTGAAGCTTCCAAGGGTAGATTCAAACCGTATGCTCCTAAAGGTCTTGAGTCAAAGTTTGGTTCCTACTCAACAGGGAGAATATGAAAAGGTTGGAGTGACTCTTCCTTATTAAACAAAGTGGGATAGTGCCTCCATACTATCAATTATATTATGCCAAACTTTATGCCATATAATGGCTTAACATCACCAAGTCTATACATATGTAATTTCTAGTCATTTACAACAAATATTGCTATAAATCATGCGTTGTTGGCAAAGATATTTATTAGGACACTTTGAGTTCTTGTATATAAGTGGTTCAGAAGTTTACCCCATGGCTCTATCCAGAGTTGGAAACATCCAAAGATTGCTTTTGTGGCTTGGTTCTACGAAGAAGAGATCGAATTCAGCATGACTACCCTCATCAATATAGTAAAAAAGGAAGGTGAACCAGTTCGAGAGTATATCGAGCGATTTTGTAGAATAGCCTAAAACTCTCCCCCAGGAATCCCGATAGTAATGCTTATTGACACATGCCAACATAATTTACATCTAGCCATTGCCATCCGTCTTGGCACGTCAAAAGTCGAGACTTGGCCAACATTCATCAAGTGCGCAGAGTTCATAGAAAATGCATCTATGAATCATCATATGTTGGGCATTCAGAAGCCCAATTCTGAAGTCAACAAGTGTCAAAAAAATGCAAACATTTTTTGAGGCAAGGAAAAGAAATTATAATGGTGGAGGTTCCAACAAATAACCAACCCAAGCAAAAGGCTCCTAGGCTTTAGTGCACCTATACTTTCAATGAATAATTTACAGTGTCCATCTTCCAGTTGCTTATTAAAGGGGAATAAACTATAGCTTCTCGAAATCAAACATCCTGAGGAAGCTGATCATCTCAACGACCCTAAGTACTATATATATCATCGTTATGTGCACCATCTGATGACATTTTGATACATGCTGATGGATAAGATTCAAAATTTGATCGATTTAAAATCTATAACGCTTTAGAATGGTCAAAAGAAGGTAATCGCCAATATGGTTTTTATCTAGTTCAACGACTTTCCTAAATATACGTTCAAGATGACATAATACATGTACCTACTGCAGAATAAAGATTGTTAATCTCCCACTGCAAATCAATAAGCAAGTATATTTTTTATTATATTTGACCACTACAAAGGGGGAGATTATATGAGTGCATCTCAACCTCCTTCTAGAGCTTTGAAGCTCAACATCTTCTTCCAAGCTCGATTCAAAGGGCAAGAATAAGTAATCTTGTAATGTCATCACCCTTGCTGACGAATACAACTAGCTGGTCAATGCAATGACAGATATGAAAGACGAAGTAATAGTCCGAGTAGCAGACTAGGATATAGCTCCACCTGGCAATATGAGATCGGGTAAGACTTATTTATGGAACTATGATATATCTAGCACCCGAAGATGGTCAACAAGCCCCATCACTTATACGACCAACTGTACACCCAACAACACAACAAACCGTAGATAATGGCAAGCAGACAAGGTTTGACAAGTCTCTAAAAAATATATCTTTGAAACTTAACAAGGCTTATACTTTTGATATCTTGGCAGTACAACTAGCCAACTTTGCAGCTTGTTTGTCGATGTACAAACTACTCCATCTTTCCAAAGACACCCATGACTCTCTTTAGGAAGCATTATTGGAAGAAGACTCGTATATTACCAATATCGAGCCTTTTTTGAGAAAGATTCTAGATATCTACATTTCCATAGAATGGTTAAGCAGGTTCCTAATATTATATTTTTATAGGAAGACATGCTACTAAAAAACAATCAGCATGATCGGCCTCTATATCACACATGATACATTGGTGTTATCAAAGTCAACATGATGCACATTGAACCATGTTCTTCTCTGAGTATCATACCCATAAGCCTGCTGCAAACTCCAGGAATACCTATGAACGAGCGGTCGTCCACGAGAATAATAATTCTCAGCTTCAATTCTAGGAGAAGCACTCCTCTTAGGAAAATTTGTCTTAAATGTCAATGGTGATATACAGAAGGAGATAACTTGTTTTATAATCGATGTTGACATATCCTACAATGTTATACTTAGACTCCGGTGGATACATGAGAATCTCATCCCTTTAACCTCCATCAGTACTTAAAATATGTTGATGAGCAGGGGATATTACAAACTAAATTTATGGATGTTGATCCATTCAAGGGGTTGGAGGCATGTTTCTCTGATGACATCCTTTATAAACCTCTATTTGCTGATAATGATAGTAGAAATAAGACTGATAATAAAGCCGAAGTCGATTCAACAAAAAAAAGGTCATTTATCATCGACCTAGGAGATGTTAACCCTGGTTATGGTTTAGGTGCAGACAAACCTTTTGTCATTGACTTAGGTGCAGACAAACCCCTTATTCTCAACTTAGGCGATGTAGAGCCTTTCGTCATCAACCTGGGTATGACGGACCCCTTTGTCATCAACCTTGCTGCTTATGTCAATACTGTGAATAGTCATGCCACTACTGAGGATATGTTTATAACCTCAGATGGCGATGCTATATAAGAAAGAAGTAATTTGCATTACTCTATGCATTCAGATAAACTACCTAGGGAATTATCTATATTATATTAATTAATTATCTATATTATATTAATTATGTCAGTGACTTCTCATTTCAGACAAAAATTGGTCCACTCCAAAGAATGGATATTTCTTTTAAGTATCGCGAATGGTCGAGGGTCAAGATTTTAAAAAATAAGGCTATGTTCAGTATCGAAGGAGGAGTCCTCTGACGATGAAAAGTTCATATCCCGAATTATATATACGATCCAAATGGTCAGAGCCTCATACGGAATATGGAATATGATTTTCAAAGGTGCCATGGCTTGAACTACGGAAAAGAATATTGCACACCACTCTGGCCTTATATTTCTAAAGACAAACCTGTTGATTACAAGCACATGACAGGCAAGGGCTTGGCTATGTTATACCTCCTTCTCATTTGAAGATCATTAGAAGATCTACCACTATATGGGACTCTGATGTCAGCATTGTAGTAGTCTTCAAAGAAGTCTTGACGGTAAATATAAGTTTCCTTTAGTAATATGAGACTAACAATCAAACTCTGGAACCTTTCAAGCCTAAGCCCTGGGCTCAGAAGATAAAGTCACAATGGAAGTTGCGGTTCAAATAGTGAGAACCCCCCTTCTAAAGATGAAGTCATCCATGTTGATTTGGGAGGCGATTCATATCCTAGACTAATCTTTATCAACAAAATCTTAAAAGAAGATGAGAAACAGGCTCTGGTAGCGCTAATCTAGGAGTATATTAATATATTCCTTGGACTTATGAGGATATGACCAGTCTGGACCCTTAGATAGGTATGTGCCGGCTGAACATTCATCCAAATGTGAAGCTCATCAAATAACAAAAAATATGTTTCTGTCGAGATGTTATGGAAGCAATTAAAGTTGGAGTCAAAATATTGATCGCTTGCGGCTTCATTCATGAGGACCAATATCCCTATTGTGTAGCTAACATAATTCCATCCTTAAAGAAGAACAAAAATATCGATTTGTATTGATTTTTGAGATCTTAAAATTGCATGCCCGAAGGATGAATTTCCAATCCGTATAACTGATGTTATAATTGATAAAACCTGCGGCTTCGAACGTATGTATTTCATGGATGACTTCATCGGATATAACCAGATCAAGTTTTTTCCTCGTAACAAAAATTATATATCATTTCAAAAATTGTTGAGGGGGCTATACGGTGATGTCATCCAGATTAAAAATAAAGGTGTGACATACTAGCGTGCTATGAGCATAAGTTTTTACAAATATTTGTGCAAAACTGACAAATGTTATATGGACGACATTGCTATTAAAAGTCTCTACAATGATGATTATTTGAAAGATTTGATAGTAGTATTCGAATTAATGCGTACACATCTACTCAAGATGAACCCAACAAAATCTTTTTGGGAGTATCTAGTGGAAAATTCCTTAGATTTGTTATTACATCCAAAGAAATTCATCTCGATCCAGTCAAAGTAAAGGCAATTCTCAGCATGCAACGTACTATAAACATTAAAGAGTTATGAAGACTATAAACAAGGCTAGTTTACATCTGGAGATTCATAGCCAATTTATCTGGACGATGTTAGTTATTTACCAAGCTTATGAAGAAGGGCATCTTGTTTTCATGGAATGAAGCCTGTCGGTAAGTATTTGAGGATATAAAATAGTACCTCACTAGTCCTCTGGTCTTAGTACCCCTATCACATGAAGATAATTTTTACTGTACATTCGAGCAAAGGACCACGCATTAGGTGCTATGTTAGCACAGAAGAATGATGAAGGCCACGAGTGTGCTATTTACTATCTTAATCGGATGATGATCAGAGCCGAGCACAGATAAAACCCATTTGAAAAAGAATATCTGGCCCTAATTAATCTTTGCCATCTAGAAGATAGGCCATTATGTGACATCCCGGATAGGTGAATGAATCTCTCTTTTTCAGAAAGGGATGGTCTAATTCTCGTAAAATAAGTTGAGAAAGAAAAGTGTGCATAGAAACTATATTCATCAATCTTCGATATGGGCTATTACCCGAATAATAATAAGAAAGTCAATGAATTAGAGGGCTAGAGTAGTTGCGAGCCGAGGAGCAAGGCAACACGAGACAACCTTACTTGAGTCACGTGCACGCATGGCTGATCCTCCCAGTCTCGCCCATGAGGCTTGGCTAGTCAATTCATGTTTTATCACAAGTCAATCCTCTTTGCATCCTCGTGATAAAGCCACTTCTGGTGGCATGGGCTATGCGGCTATCCCAATACAATATGATATTCGTCCACAGTTAAAGACCAGGCACTGGCAGTGTAACCCTCATCTCCAAAATTTCAAATTGTGGCTAGTAATAAATTTTGTCAACTAGTTTAATAGTATGCTTGGTTGTATGTATGTTTAGCTAGTGTAATCCACTTAATATGATTATATATATATATATATATATAAATTTATGTAGTACTATATTTAAGGATAATTATCCTTGGGTAAAAAATTGTATAACATGAGTTTTAATATAGTTTAGGTGCACTATAACTAGTGTATATTCAGCCAAGGTTATATTGGATTAGTGTGTAGTTTGGGTTAGATAAACCTATCCAAACCAACTCCGATTGAGTACAAACTTGAAAAAAAATTACTATACATGTTGACACTCAAACCAAGTCATTTTGGAACCCATACTATGCACACAAACTGGTGTGAACAGTAACCATTTAACCCCTATGTTATTTTCGGCCAGATTGGGACACCTCACTTGAAAGTTGTAAAAACTACCTTTCACTACTCCAAACCTCCTAAAACTCAGTCCACACCTTTCCCACACACTCCCCTATATCCAAAAGTCATTTTCACATATTTTTCTTCATAATTTCCCTCTCAAACACCCTCTCTATTCAGCCATACACATCTAAAATTTAGTAGGGTGTGTGACGTCTTCAACAGCAAGTTACACCTCCAAATCATAAGGTAATACCCTCAAATACTTTACTACACCCTTCCTCTATCTCTTTTCCTTTTATAAATATTTTTTTATAATTTTTCTTGGTATTTAACCCCCTCAAATCTCTATAACAAGTTGAAGTGTCCAGACTTTTTGTTGTCTAGAAATTACAGGCAAAGATTTGTGTGTACACACCAAACAACGTAGTAAAACGCTTCCAAACATTTTTCATATCCTAGCTCTGTCAATTTCTTTTGATTTCATATATAATTTGCTGTGTTTTTCTGTCGTGTACCATTCCGTAGAGACGTTCTTCGAGAAGTGCGCAACCGGTGTTCGGTGGTGTTTGTTGCGTAGCACCATTGTCCACACATCATAAATAGGTAAGTACCTCAAGTTTTTCTCCATATCATGATTACAATCTTAAGGAATAACTAGATAAATTAATCCTTTAGCTAGAAACCATAATTAAAACTTGCGAAAACCTATTTAAAAGATGTTAAACACGATATTTGTTCATAGATTCAATTATGTTAGCTTTTGTTCGCACACCTATTCACACTTGTACACTCATATTTTTTGCACGAAACATTCAGAAATGTTTACACATGTTATCCCCCTAACATATTCTATAATTATTTCATGTTAGAAATATATTTATCTAGGTGAAAACCTAGTATTTTGCCTCATTTCACTTAAATTCTAGAACATCGACACGATTTAGTGCATGACATTGTATGTGTAAATTTTATTATTTTTGACCAAAACCTTGACCATTATAACCTTGACTTAACCCCTAACATGCTATTAAATTATTTTTTATCAATTGTATAATGAAATAGGGTAAAATCAGGCTTTTGTCACAAAAATATAAAATTCTAGAATGAAAATTTAGTGTTAAAATGTGACAAAGTCTATCATTTTATGTACAAATATTCCTCAAAATTGTAAGAAAATTTAGACACATATTTAACACCCAAAATATTTTTGGAAAAATATATTATTTTACTATTTTACAAAACCAACAATAGGTGTTTGTGATGTTACATTTCAGCACACATTTTGTGCTAATTTCGTCCAAATATTGTTATTATAGTGTATCGCACATTAGGGATAGTTCATATTCCGACTTGGACTCATAGAAAACATATTGAATATGTTGATATATTGTTCTAATAATTAAGAAGACTACAGGATTGATACATAGGGTTGGTATTGTCACAATTGACAATTTGTAGATGTTGTCATTTACTAATTTATGATATTGTGTTATGATTAATAAGTCCCTATAATTATGATCATGTTAGTGAAAGTATACCATATGTTGGTTAGTAAATTAGATACTACAATGATCTAGGGTTTTTGTATATTAACTTTTAGATTGACAAGTTGTTAGGTGACCGGAACTAGTACCTTTTATTTATGATTATAACCTACCTTATGTGTTTATAGAAATGTTATTGTGTTAGTGTAACAGAATCTTGGATTGTTGTTGATACTATATTACTACATATATAGGTCTTGGACACCGATACAGATTCTAATTATTACTTTCAGCTCAGAACCAAAGGAGTGTACATTCTCTGATAGTTTTTTTTATTTGATAATTATTATAATACATGTATTTAGTGATGTTTTACTTGATTCATGACACGATGGTACACGGATTGGTATATATTGGATCCTCTGTTAGGAGATGTTACCTGTTCCTCATATTTTGTATGGATATTAGTCAAATGTTTATATTTTTTCTCATATTTCCGTATGGATATTGGCCAATGTTTACCATAATTATATTAGCCTTTACTTGATGATTCATATGATGTGACGTGTCGTAATTTGGATCCATCGTACTATTCGGGACAAAAAAATGCTAGCTAGATATGTGATCAAGAACCTTAAACAATGTTTAAAATAATATAGATAACAACTAATCAAACTTTTCATGTATGATTGAGTTACTCTCTTGTTAAAGTAGACAATTATTCTCCTAAGCCAATCACATATCTAAATAGTATTTTAAAACACTTAGTGTAGCTGCAGTTCTTCTCTATTGCATTTCATAAGTACTAGTTATGCCATATTGCTTTTGATTACCTGTATCTCTTTACAGCCATACTATGATATCTGTTTATTGTTTCAATATATGTATTACATTCACTATTTCTATTTGTAGTCATTATCAATTAATTGCAACTGCTTTTGGGTTGTACTTGTTTCAATCCTGATTGGATGTTGATATATTAGGAGATGACCTTGAGAACTGGTATCCCACCTATTATGGGCCCAGGAGGGTGTAGCAACAGCTTTGGACCCCGTAACTCAGGAGTAGCTTAGTGTGACTGCCGGGATGAGTCACCTGTTATTATAGTTTTTATTAGTATTTGGGTACCAGATTTGTCTCCGAAAACTATTTTGGGATTTGGATTTTATTTGATACTTAGTCTTGTTGTGTTGTTGTCTAGATACTTTGTGACTTTGGATTTTCTTCCTCTTGTTATCATATCGTGCTTTAGATATTATGATTTAATATTGCCATTGTTATATATATATATATATATATATATATATATATATATATATATATATATATATATATATATATATATATATATATCATTGTTCTCCTTATGTAAGTTAGATAGTCATGACCTATACAGCGTTCTACCGCCGATGCTGCGACTTAGGCTAAACGTACCCACGGCCCATGCCCGATTATCCGGGTGAAGGTCATGGCACATTTTTGTGGTGTCCCATGCAGGTCCGATTTTGCAACTAGTGTGATGTCATAGTAGCACTTAGTCTTAGAGTGCTATTACGAGCCTGCAATATGATCTAGGATGTTAGGATGAGAGAATACTCAATCACAACTAAGAATTCCAATCTGATTTAAATTTTCTAATCTTGTTCATTCTAAACACTTTGATATCTTTGATAATTGCTTTCCTTTTTTGATAATATCTTATCTTGTGTCCTTGGATAGGAGTTGCAATTATCACTTACTAGGATAGAGTCTTATGTGTGATATCTGAAAGGGGAAGAGTATTTTCTTAGGAGGCTGAGTTTTGGGTGCTAGCCTCCTTGTAATGCCACTTTCGAGTTACGACATTGTACTCGGGATGGATTAGTTGAGTAAGAATTTTGCTAGAATAGATTTCCTTGGGGGTCGAAGTTATTTTGTCCTCTAGGAGAGCCAGAGTTTGAGCTTGCTAGAAGAGCTACAAACCATAAGGAAGCAATATCTGTGGATCACCCGAGCATCATGTGAAGGATTGTCTCACCAACCCTTATAGTCTAGCTCATGGTGCAGCTCCAAACCAGAGATGTGTAGTTAGGCCACCTGTGGCACCGCAGATTACCCAGCACCCATAGAGGGAGACACCCCAGTAGTGCGGGGCTTTCATAATGACAGTCGAGTGGACCGATGCTACAGGTGATGGGTTAGCATGTTCTGTTCTATTCTTTTTCTTCCTTTCCCTTTCATTTATTGATCTGTTTGATTCCTTAGTACCTTATAGTTTGTATTAGTAATTTTGTGCTATAGTATAGTTAGCAGTAACCCCCTGATAGAGACTGTAATATCATGACTAGTAAGATTATAACCATGCATCTTTGATGATAATGAATGATTTTCTTTTCAATAGAGTAGTATACTTGTATGATTTTGATAGGACTTTCTTAGACCATAAGAAGATCAGAGTTGTAACCATAGAGAATATTATAATTAATAGGTCATGACTATATAGGAGAGTGGAGACTAGTAGTTTAGCATTATCCTATCTTGGGCCGTGAGATATTCTTCTTTCTTTTCGTTCATGTTCTACTTTTAAATTTCGAGGACAATTTTTTTTTAAAGGGGGATAAATTTTTAACCCTCGTTTCTAAAATTTTGAATTCTAGCTAGTAATAAATTTTGGCAACAAGTTTAATAGTATGCTTGGTTGTATGTATGTATAGCTACTGTAATCCACTTAATACGATTATATATATATATATATATATATATATATATATATATATATATATATATATATATATATATATATATTGTCACGCCCCAGTCCCAAAATACGTAGGACTAGGAACACGTAAGCATGCCAGCCGTATGGATATGGCAACTCCAATATATGGAAACCAAAATCCACACGTACGCTGTAATATGAATATCAATCCACAAGTGGTATAAACATATGTCACAAGTCACAGGATATAATCTAAATCTCATCCACAAAAATCAATATATAAATATATAATCAGTATCTATGAAACTAGATCTCAATGTAAGTGTCTAAGGATGATAGTTGGATGGAAACAAATCCACTACCAACTCGAATGGAAAAGTACAACACAATAAACACAATATAGGGATACCAGCTAACAATCATGGGCTCGGAGAGAAGACATCCTCAAAACATAGGTAACCATCCGCATCTGCGCTCCTGTAAATACTCAAGAACAGATACACTTGGAAGAGGGCCAGGTCCTCAGAGGGACGTAACAAGATACATAAAAGCGAGCCAATTTGAATACAGTAAACATGCATATTATTTGAAAATAAATAAGTACGCTGTACAAGACAATCTATATGAATGCAAATGAGGACAACTTTTCGACGTATGGGCAAGGGTAGGCTACTCGATCTACCTTACAACTCATACACATGTCAATGGACATCAGAAATCGACATACCACGGGGGTAGCGACCAGCGAGACTCCAGAAATCGACATACCGCGGGGGTAGTGACCAGCGTGACACACGCCCGTAGTGCGAACTATATACTACGGTTTACCAGAGTGGTTAAAAGCCCATACGCCTAATGATTGTCCTCTCATGATACTAGGTGCCATGTGTGTGTCAACATATCTAATACATAGTAATGACTGAAGGAAAACTACACATGCGAGAACTATACAGAAATGCAATAAATATACAGAAATATACTAAGCATGTAAAATACTGTAAATAATTTGGCAAGGTATCTTGCCTGGTCTGAAAAGGATGAAGTCCCAACTCAAGGCGTCGTTCGATCTACCCGTCACATAAATTAAACAAGTTAGGTTACAAAAGTGGGTGAATAGTTTTTGCTATTTTAATCTATTTTAACTCTGAATAAAATAACCTAAATTATATTTTAATCTTATTATAATCTGATTTTATTGTTAAGCTCTAATTTTGGTTCAAAGAAAGTCAACTTTAAGGATTTGTGATCCGTGGCACGCAAATCGAGGCAATCCGTTGACCAAAAAGTCAACCGACTTAAATCCTGGATTTGTGTGTGGAATCCTATATATTTCAATGCTACATGAACACTGGAATCGACAATTTCATAAAATCACAAATCGGTAAAGAGTTATAGCCACAAGGGCGCACAGATGACAGTTTTTAGTGGTTTCCTATTTACGTCTACGTTGTACAAATTTTATAGTAGAATAAAATTATATTTTAAATTCTGGAAAAATACTTTTCTGGAAGTTCATCATGTCAGCTTTCCGAAACTTCAAACGGTTCGTAATTCCGAGTTCGGGATCTCCCGAAATCTCGAAAATATGAAAATGTGTCTCATTTCGGACAACTGACACTTTCGGAATATTCTGAAAAAATAGGTTCTGAAATTACTAAAATAATTTATATATTCAGAAAATTAACCTTGATATGATTCTAAAAAAAAAATTGGAGCGCGTTTGGAGTCTGGAGCTAGGAGATATCGTATTTTTAATTCGTCATAACTAGTAGAAAATGAGGCTGAATTTATGACGAATTTTGACTATTTTTGGACGAAAAAGAGAGGAATTTGGGAAAGAAAAATATGAAGGATGAGATATTTATAATGGTGGACACTACTTAATTAAATACGACTAGGATTGGTTAATTTGGATAGGATTATGATGAATTTAAATAAGGATAGGATATGCATGAAGTTGCTTTCCTAGTAGGTTCAGGATTTGAATTAATTTAAAATAGAGTTTGAATTTATCTCAATAAATTTATAATCTTAAATATAATTAAAGATAATACAAATAATTTATAAAATCTTATTAATATCTATTAACACTAAATTAGCATCTATCTAATATTAAGACTATATATATCCAAACAAATCCTAAATAATTTTAAAAATCTAAATAAATTTCTTAAAATTCTAAATAAAATACAGAAAAATATAATTAAATACTTTAAACTAAAATAATTATTTGGTAGGAACAACATGCAAGTATGGTAGTATAGTAAATCATAGAAGTCCCAGAAATTTATGTTTCCTAAGTTTTAATTACCAAAAATTCTAGAAAAATCTCCAAAAATCTAAAATAACCTAAAATAATTCTAAATAAATATTTATATAAGTAAATATATCAATAAATTTATTTTTTAATTAACTAAGAGAATACTCTAAAGATATTTAATATCTATAATAAATATAATAATATAAAATACACACAAAATACCTATTTTTGGTGAGGGGGTTTACATATATATATATATATATATATATATATATATATATATATATATATATATATATAAATTTATGTAGTACTATATTTAAGGTTAATTATCCTTAGATAAAATATTGTGTAACATGAGTTTTATTATAGTTTAGGTGCACTATAACTAGTGTATATTCAACCTAGGTTATATTGGACTAGTGTGTAGTTTGGATTAGATAAACCTATCCAAACCAACTCTGATTGAGCCCAAACTTGACACACAAGTAATAGACATATTAGGGACCCAAACCAAGTCATTTTGGAACCCATAATATGCACACAAAGTGGTGTGAATAGCAACCATTTAAACCTTATGCAATTTTTAGTCAGATTGGGAAACCTCACTTGGAAGTAGTAAAAACCACCTCTCCACCACTCCAAACCTCCTAAAACTTAGCCCAGAAATTTCCCACACACTCCTCTATGGCCAAAATCTATTTCCCTATATTTATTTTCATTATTTCCCACTCAAACACCATCTCCATTCAGCCACACACATCCAGAATTCAGCACAGTGTGTGTTGTCTTCAACAACAAGTTGCAACTCCAAATCATTAGGTAAGACCCTCAAATCCTTTACTATGCCCTTCCTCTATATCTTACCCTTTCATACATATTTTTTAATATTTTTTCTTGGTGTTTAAGCTCATCAAACCTCTGTCACAAGTCGAAGTGTCCAGATTTGGTGTTGTCCAGAAATTTTATGCAATGACGTATGTACACACCAAATTACTTGGTAAAACGCTTCCAAACCTTTTTCACCTCGTAGCTCTGTCAATTTTTTTCGATTTAATATATAATTTTCTATCTTTTTCTGTTGTTTTACCTTCCGTAGATATGTTCTCAGAGAAGTGCACAACCAGTATTCGGTGGTGTTCGTCGCGTAGCACCGTTGTCCATGCATCGTAAATAGGTAAGTACCGCAAGATTTTCTTCATTTCATGATTCCTAACTTAAGGACCAACTAGTACATCGATACTTTAGGTAGAAACCATAATTAAAACTTGGAAAAACCTATTTAAAAGATGTTGAACACGAGATTTGTTCTTAGATTCAATTTTGTCCGCTTTTGTTCACACGTCTATTCACACATGTACACTCACTTTTTGTCCACGAAACCTTCATAAATATTTACACATGTTATCCCCTAACATATTCTATAATTATTTAAGGTTAGAAATATGTTTATCTAGGTGGAAACCTAGTATTTTGTCTCATTTCACTTAAATTCTAGAACAACGACATAATTTGATGCACGATAATTTATGTGTAATTTTTTATTATTTTTGACCAAAACCTTCACCATTAGAACCCTGACATGACTCCCTAATATGCCATTAAAGTATTTTTTGTCAATTGCATGCTGAAATAGGGTAAAATAATGCTTTTATCACGGAAACCATAAAATTCCTAAACTGGAAATTAGTCTTAAAACGTGACAAAATCTATCATTTTATATACAAATTTCCTCAAAATTTTATGAAACTTTAGACACATATTTAACACCCAACAAATTATTGGAAAATATATTAATTCACTATTTTACATGATCAACAATAGGTGTTTGTGACATTGCATTTCAGCACGCATTTTGTGCCAATTTCGTCCAAATATTGTTATTATAGTGTATCGGGCCTTAGGGATAGTTCATATTCCGACTTGGACTCATAGAAAACATATTGAAGATACTGATATGATACTGATATGTTGTTCTAATGATTAAGAAGACTATAGGATTGATACATAGGGTTCGTATTGTCACAATTGACAATTTGTAGATGTTTTCATTCAATAATTTATGACATTGTGTTGTGATTAATAAATCCATATATTATGATAATGTTAGTAGAAAGTATACATTATATTGTTTAGTAAATTAGAGACTACGATGATCTAGGATTTTGTATATTAACTTTTAGATTGGCAAGTTGCTAGGTAACCGGAATACCAAACTAGTACCTTTTTATTTATGATTTAACCTACCTTACGTGTTTATAGAAATATTATTATGTATGTGTAACAGAATCTAGGGTAGTTGCTGATACTATATCACTATATATATAGGTCTTGGACATCGATACGAATTCTGATTATTATTTTCAGCTCAGGACCAAAGGCAAGTACATTTTCTGATAGTTTTATTTATTTGATAATTACTATGATACATGTATTTAGTGCTATTTTACTTGATTCTTAACACGATGGTATACATATTGGTATATTTTGGATCCTCTGTCAGGAGATGTTACTTGTTCCTCATATTCTATATGGATATTAGTCAACTGTTTATACTGTTCGTCAAATTTTCGTATAGATATTGGCCAATGTTTACCATGATTACATTAGCCTTACTTGAAGATTCATATGATGTGATGTGTCATGATTAGGATCCATCGTACTAGTCGGGGTGGAGAAATTCTAGCTAGATATGTGATCAAGAACCTTAAATAATGTTTAAAGTAATGTAGACAACAACTAATCATACTTTTCACGTATGATTGAGTTACTACCTTGTTAAAGTATACAATTATTCTTCCCAGCCGATCACATATCTAACTAGTATTTCAAAACACTTAGTGTAGTTGCAGTTCTTCTCTATTCCATTTTATATGTACTAGGTGTTATACCATATTTCTCTTGATTATTTGTCTCTCTTTACGGCCATACTATGATATATGTTTATTGTTTCTCTATATGTATTACAATCACTATTACTGTTGGTAGTCATTATCAATTAATTGGGACTGCTATTGGGTTGTACTCATTCTAATCCTGACTGGATGTTGATATATTAGGCAACGACCTTGAGGAGTGGTGTCCCACCTATTATGGACCCTAGGAGCGTGTAGCAACAGCTTAGGACTCCATAGCTCAGAAGTAGCTTGGTGTGACTGTCGAGACGAGTCACTTGTTATCATAGTTTTTTTATTAGTATTTTGGTACCTTATTTTTTCGGCAACTATTTTGAGATTTGAATTTTTATTTGATAGTCTTGTTGTGTTGTTGTCTAGATACTTTGGGACTTTGGATTTTCTTCCTTTTGTTATCATATTGTGCTTTAGATATTGTGCTTGAGTATTGCCATTATTATTATATATATATATATATATATATATATATATATATATATATATATATATATATATATATATATTATTCTTATGGAGTTGGATATTATTGTGTGAGATTGTTAGTTAGATAGTCATGACCTAGACAGCGTTCTACTGCCGATGTTGTGGCGTAGGCTGGACGTACCCATGGCCCATGCCCGATTATCCGGGTGTGAGTCATGACATGCAGGCTTTATTGCTGCACACCCAATCTTGGAAGCTTCTAGGCTATATGAAGATTTTCTGGTCGAGGTGCTAGAATCCAATATAACGACTGATGAGCTAATTTGGAAAATTTTCTTCGTTGGTCTTCAAGGACTTGACCAAAGGTTAAATAGTTGCTGGAGTCGGGGTTGTACTAATATCCCAAAAAGATCTGGTTATCTACAAGGCCTATTCATTGACAAAGCCTTATACCAACAATGTAGCTTAGTATAATATATTACTCATCGGTCTTCATCTCTTCTGCCGGATGGGGTTGAATACCTATAAAGCCTATAGTAATTCAAAATTGATTGCTATATAAGTGAAAGCATAATGTGAAGTTCACCATTAAGATATGATACCTTATCATCAGTCTACCATCGAGTTAGTTGTTGCATTCAAAGGTTTCTATATCAGCCATGTGTTGATACTACAAAACATAAAATTTGATTGCCTTATAAGATTGGCATCTTCTCTATCCATCCCAATTAAGATGCGACATTATGTGCCCATAATGAGTCACCAATTATTCTATGGTAAGAATAATTTGGGGATTCGAGGAGTCTATAATGCTGACATAGACTCTGCACCACATGATTTGAGGCTCCCCTTATTGACTTTGCCCATTATAAGATCCTGGCAAATAATCCCAAAGAAGTAACTTCTATTAGAAGGCACTCCCGTACATCGATTCTACTATGATTCAGTAATCAAGATGCTATACCATCAATCATGTGATGGTGGCACAAACAGCCCTCAAAGAAGCATATGATGGTACATATTGTGCACATCAACCATATCCTAAGCTTCATAATCAACTAAAGTGCACGTGTTATCACTGGCTCACCATGGTTGCTAACGTTGTGATTTACGCAAAGAAATATAGAGCTTACAATATTTATGCTGACTTTATACATTAACCATCAGGTTTCTTGCACTCCACAACTCTTTGTGCCCCTTTAAAGCCTGGGGTATAAAAATTATTGACCATATTAGTCCACCTTCGATTAAAGGGCATCGATTCATCCTCGTGATAACTGATTACTTTTCAAAATGGACGGAGGAAGTACCACTTAGCGAAATTGTCACTCCCCATTCCCAATATATGTATTATGGAACGTATTATTCTCGCTTGCATGTTATTTATTTGGTTGCATGAGACTAGACTCATTCTTTGGTTTGTCTTAGTTCTTGGTTTATGGTTTGGGTTGGTTTTATCATGAGTTGAACCCATGGTCTAAACCTCAAACCCTACCTATATAACCCAACTTCTTTCTCTCTCCCTCTTCATTCTTTCTTTTCCTTCTCTCTCTTAGATTTTTTTCTCCCTCCATAGGCAAGTACACATTGCATGAGAAATGGATAAATCCTCTATTATCTGTCTATTATGTTTATTGTGTGATTTTAAGTATGTTTAGAACTTGGTAATTTTGGATTTGGTGGATGAAATGGTGTAGATCTGGATTTGTTATGAATATGGGTGTTCTTGAGTTTTTCTTGGTTTTGGTCTTCAAAAGATTGTTGTTTTCAAAAACCTATTGTTCTATGTAATGGAGCACTTTATTTCGAGCAATTTAGCTTCTGAAGCACTTGATTTAGAGTTGATATGAGAATTTTATGGCAGAACTAGTTTTTTGGATTCTTGGAGTTTTTCCATGGCTGAACTTGCTGTTCTGGGACGATGGCATACCATGTGGCCTAGCAGCATGTGCTCCCTCCAACATGAGCCCATCTTGTTGGACGACTGTCTACTTTGTGCATGCTTTCAAAATTCGGATGCATAGTAGCTTGAACGCATAGAAATTTACTAAGGCCAGACTCCATGCGTCCAGGAGATTATGCGGCCACGAGCCATACGTCTCTTCTTTTTGGTGCATGTCTCTACACAAATTTTGTGTCTCTGCACAAATTTATGTGCACGTCTTTTCTCTCTGACACTTATGCCTTGTCACATCAATCGTCTTTATGTCAGTTTCCTGACACTTCATTTATTGTCCATCACTTCGGCACTTGTTCCAAGTAGTAAAAATTTGTCCGAGCACGTGGCCTGGAGGAGCATGTGTCCAGGTTAGAACATGTGGTCGGGTTGGTTCATGCGACCTGACCTTCTTGTGCATGACTTAGACAAGTATTATCCTTAGTGACTCCCTGTGTACACGTAGTACTTTCTTATTAGGATCATTTATTTTATTTGGAATGGTTCTTATCATCCTCTATGTGGTTGATCCTGGTTATTGCTTGTTTATGATCCTAGGGGAGAATAGACTCAGTAACCCAACCTTGTGTTAGAACTCATTCTTATGATCTTGGTAATTTGACTCGAATATTGTATCCGTGCTGATACAATTATTGTCTGATATTGTTTATGATCTGTGCACCGAGGTACGACATACCATGTTACATATTAAGTGATATATATTTAGGTTGTGTATCGAAAATGCCTCCAAATTCCTGAATGTGTGATACTTCATATAGACTTCCCCCAACACGGACATGATATGCGAGTCAAGTACCAAAGCATGCCTAGGATTCTAATTGTTGAATATTGCATACATGCTTGGGTTAATCCAAATTAAACTTTCATGGATTCTGATCTAGCGTGCCCGTACTTTGTACGACACCTTAAGGGAAATTCTCATGTGTCCACGCCTTGAGATTTCAAATTAATATAAGGATAATTAAGAAACTAAAAGTGGTAGTAACATTGGAAGAAAACGGTATCACGAGATCATGCCAATTAACCTTCCCAAAGAGATTCATTCTAAGAGCGATACGAGCTGGCCACCACAAATACTGTATATCATCCGCCTTAGTGGAGTACACTATCTAACCTATTATAAATAATGTCAAGCCACTGTTTTACTATAGGAATATTGGAACCTTTAATACCGTGATCTAGTGTAGTAGCACTACGGGGAATTGATGCAATTCGTGAAGTGCATGTATAATTATTTTATTAGTCTCGGTTAGCTCAAATTCGGCAATGGCATGTTCTGATGATACCTATTATGCATTATTTTGAGATAACCTCAAACTCCATAATTAGCAAGCCGTACAAGTGATTGGACGATCATATTAATTGGACGCGGTTGTGATTGTATTATTCTGTTAGTAGCCTAGGAAAATGGACTATCATTGTAGGATGGATTCAACTCTTGTCCTTGTTTGGTTGTAGGGTTGGGCCTTTGTGCTAGGATATGCCATGGACCTAAGTTACGATACAGAACCTATATTATTATATATTTATTTCTTGTATTTTTGTTTCTCTATTTCGTGCTTCCTTTGTGGTACTTGTTATTTGAGGTCTAACCCCACTAGTTTCGAGTCAGCATACTTTCCCCTGACTAATGGCCCGTACCAGGAATATGGCCACCGAGGATAACGAGTGGGTTTTCTTCTTCCCTGCTCGTCATTGTATATTTTATCTTTTGGGCATTTAGCCACCGGTACCTGTTAGCCTGCACGTTTGGAAATTTAGTTTTCTTATATGATTGCATATAAATCATATTATAGCTGATCACTGTCATATACTTTTGTTACTCTACCAGCTTCTTATTTTGTATAACTGGTCTCTAGAATATTTTGATGAAAGCATTTGGGACGCCTTATTGCTTTATCATATATGCCTTATGATTACTATTTCTTGTTTAATTGATTGAGACATAGATGTTTGTGTGACCCTAAGTGACCTGATTATAGCATGCACGCCCATATCTAGTTACAGTCATGATCTTCGTATGACGTATAGTACCTTGTACGGGGTAGCAGTCCATGTACGTACCCATATTCTGGTATTGGGGCATGACAAGGTTTTAGTGGTGGCCCATGCAGGTCTGTTCTACAGACTTGTGGGGTGTCATGGTCATAAGAGTCTCAATTAAACATGATCCTTCTTGAAATTTTGAATTCGTCATCTTCGATACTCAGCTTAAAATTTCCTAGATTGGTTGCTTCCTTATTCATTCTTGTCTTATACTTGATATTTTCTGTACTCTTCTTTAGGGTTTCCCCTCCTCCATATATTGCAGCAATAAGAGAGGCAGAGTTGCGAGAGAACCAAGGCCCTGTAGAACCCCATCCAAGGATCTAGGTTGAGCCAACGATAAATGTGCCAGAGTAGCAAGCTTCAGATGTTTATGTACCACCCGCAGTACAGGCAATACTAGATACCCCGGCCTTACTAAAGATTATTGGGGGATTGTTGGCTTTCCAACAACAACATATAGTGGTTCAGCAGCAACAACATCAGGAACAGCAAAGTCAACAGCTTCAACAATAAGAACATAATATCATGTTGAACCAAGGGTTGCAGACGGCCCTGTAACGAGGCGGGAGAGTAGATTCTGGGGCATCTGTTAGGTTTTGTAGACTGGATCCCATATTTGATGTCACAGAGAATGCCATTACAGAATATGATTGGCTCCAGGATATTGTGACCATTCTGGCAGCAGCTAAAGTTTCGGTTGATGAATAGGTTGACCTGGTTCGCTTGCAGCTTCAAGATCTTGTTAGAGATTGGTAGGACACGATGGAGGTAGGATTGAGGCATCATATTTCGTGGGACAATTTGAGGACCCAGTTCAGGACGAAGTACTTTGGGATTTGGCTCAGTACGAGCTACATTAGAAATTCACCAATCCTCCCAAGGAAAATCCTGAATTGGCTCCAAAATTGACGTGTTAGTATGAGCTTATCCATACGGTTATGCCTTGATGTGGTGGAAGTCATTAGTTCGAGCCTGATTATCCTTAAAACTAATGTGACTTTTTTTTATTTTGGACTCTGGGAATTCTTTTTCAATCATGGGGCACAAAAAGGAAAGAGAGGGATGGGGTTTCTCTCGCCTATGGAAAGAAAAAAGAAGGCGTTAAGAGACCCTCTTAGACTTTGCTTCGTTCTTCAAGGAGACCCACGCACATTTCCTCTGTTCTGTGCTCTTGAACCTTTGATTCCCTTATGCCTTTAGTTGAAGTATAGGTCGTCGATTCCTTTTTTCCCGTTACTCGGTGGTTCGAATCCTTCCGTCCCAGATTGTCTCTATCAGAAACAAAAGATTCTTCTCTTTAACAACTTTGTCTCCACTTTCTTTGGCAGCATCTACTAATTTGGAAGTTAATTTAAAAGCCATATTTTGACCCGGACGTTTTCGGGATGCCCTTAATAACCAACAAATGGCATCCTGTTCCAGGTCAGAAATATAGTGAAATTATCTTTCCCATTCTTTCCCCCGACCCCACTACGAAAAAAGACGTTCACTTCTTAAAATATTCAATATATGTAGGTGGGAACAGGGGAAGGGGTCAGATTTACCCCGATGTTCAGAGGTGGGGGTAGCCGGATGCACCAGCTTGCCTTGCTGCTCTCGCAGCACTATTTGTTGCCCGCTGCTTGGCTTGCTCTCTGTTAAAGGAGACCCTGATTTCTAAACTTAACTAGGGGCTTTCTCGGTCCTCAATGGGAAAATGGAGCACCTAACAACGCATCTTCACAGACAAAGAACTACGAGATCGCCCCTTTCATTCTGGGGTGATGGAGGGATCGTACCATTCGAGCCTTTTTTTATGCTTTTCCCGGAGGTCTGGAGAAAGCAGATAATAATCAGTTTGATCTGTTTTACCGAGAAGGTCTACGGTTTGAGTCCGTATAGCCCTAATACATTCTATTTTTGTTTTGTGTAGACATTCTCTATATTAGATTATAAGTATTTTATGCGAATCATATCATTTATGATTCCGTTGATTTTACCACTTTGAAGCTTTACTGTTCCCTGGGATTGACTTTGGGCCTTTCCTGCGTAGCTTAGGGGGAAGGAGAAGAAGGCCTCCTTTCGGGGGCCCAAGTACTTATCATTTCTTGGGTCGTAATTGCTATCTTATTAGGTTCAGTCATCATAGTTGTTCGAAATCCACAAACCATTCCGACCGGCGGTAAAAATTTCTTCGAATATGTTCTTGAATTTATTCGAGACTTGAGCACTTTCCAGAAATGGAAGCCAATCTTTTGTGCCGTGCCAAGGCTGATGAAATCTCGTCTACCATAGTTTAGATTCGCCTTCTTGAGATTCCTTATGAACTAGACTAGAAGGTGAGGAAAGGGTCGCCCTCGTAGCAGCAATACCCTGACTTTCAGTAATGTCTTTCGTTAGTGGAGAAAAAAAGGACTCATCAGGCTCATGACCTGAAGTTTGCAGGTTCGAATCTTGTCCCCGCCTAAGAACTTGAGATGATAGGGAAGCCGGCAGCCCACACGTCGTCGAAGTGGGAGTGGCGGGGAATGACTGGGCTCAGGCCAAATTTATGCTTGTTCTTCAAGTAGAAACAGTTCGATCTGTTCCTGAATAGCTTCCTTCAAAAAGATTTCTGCTTCCTCGGTAAATATCTTGGTAGAAGATATAATTTTTTGGAATTGAGGTTTATTATTTTTTAAGTAGTTACGTAATTGAATGAGAAATTATTTCAAACTTTCCATTTTTGGAATGGGGTATTTATCCAGATATATTGATCCACGGACTTATGTGTCTATATAGATCCTGTTCCACTTCGTAACTAGTGGCCGGTTTTCTATCACAGAAGCCTTTTCAGTGCGCGGAGCCCCAACGAGACGAGGAAGGTGTTAGTGGTTTCTCAATAGCTCTCTCAATTCAAAGATCCATGATTTGAATTTTCGCTCATGTATCTTTCAAAAGGGAAAAAGATTTCTGAGAGTTGTTTCATGGATCCGCAAGAGAGTACTCGGGTTCCCCCAATAAATATAAAAAATATAAAAAATATCTATGTAACCACGATTATATGACCAATTATATATCAAATTTTTGATTCGGTCCAAGAAAATTCTCTTCGGACTCGCCTTTAAAAATGAATTAATTAAGTCCAAATTCTGGAAAGACGAATAAACGGATCCATATAAAATAGATGAAACCAATAACCAATTTGAATGAATTAAAGAGTGGTCTTATTCAAAATGTCTCATGATCTTTAACCAATTATGTGCTTCAATATAATTACCCGTTCGCCAGGTTGTCTCTTGCCTGCCTATGGATTCAGCAGCAGTTCGAAAGGTTGACCTATTCGGGAATCTCCGGATCTATGCTTATTTTCAACTCCCCGAAGCATTTCGTCGTTTGCTACGCCCTTCCTCGTCTCTGGGTGCCTAGGTATCCAGATGCCCCAGAATCCACTCTTATTGAATCCCCTGCTTGAGAAGCTGTTGAGGTGGAGTAAACTTGTTTTTATTTTCCTCAAAATGAATGCCTCGGGCTTTAATGAGCTCTAATAAGCAGCACCAAGCAGTTCCGCTTTCTCGGTCCGAGAAGTGCATTGTTGGGACTGGGTTGGAATGTCAAACGGCTCTAGATTTGGGGGACTCAAGCAGGCTAGATGGACAATAGATGGTTACGTGGCAGAGTTTTATCGACTAAGCAGGTTTGCTCCAACCATGGTGGCAATAGAGTTTGAGAGAGAGATGAGGTTCTAGAATGGATATCACTAGGAGATATTATATATGGTAGAGGTGCATGACTACCAGACCTTCGAGGCAGTATTGATAGCGGCCAAGAGGGCTGAGCTTACCACTCAGAGGATGGCATCAAGAAGAGTAGACCGGAAGAGGCCTCATGGACAGAGCAGCGAGGGAGGACCAGTACCGCAAATGTCAGCACAATCCTTTGGCATTCACATCAATGACATGACATAGAGGAGGCCAGTGACCTCGACAGTGATAGCATCTACACGGCAGCAGCGGCCGATGCAGCAGCAGCAACAATAACATCGACGGGGAGCATCGACGGGTTGTACTTATTAGGGTAAGGAAGGTCACACCAGGATGTTTGTCGAGCAGCCAATGGAGTATGCTTGAGATGTTGAAGTTCCAATCATAGGGTTGCCACTTGTCTAATGATACAGAGGCCAGGAGGGCCAATACAATAGTTTCCTGTATTTCCGGCTCCATGGGCAGTGCAGCAAGGAGGACCAGCAGTAGCGGTGCGACCTATAGCTCAGCGTCCATTGCCGACGCAGGCTCGATTATACCGATAACAACAACAGTAGGAACAACAGAGACTGCGACAACGATACCAGGAAAAGCAACAACAGGGAGCTGGACAAGGCCAAGTCTAGGCGTTCACCTTATCTCTAGAAGAAGCTATGGCATCAGGCGACATAGTTGGAGGTAACATTTTTATTATAATCTTTCCTGCCATAGCGTTATTTGACTTTGTAGCTTTGCACTCATTTATATCTGCACAATATGCGACACGTATTGAATTGAAGTTTGAGGCATTGCCAAAGAGGCTGAATATACTCACTGGCAATAGGATCATAGGCGTTAGTAGGGAGTGACTAGCATATCCAATCGTAGTATGTGGGCATTTATTACTTGCGAAGCTGATCGAGTTCCATATAGATAACTTTGACGTTATCTTAGGTATGGACTGGTTGAGAGACAGTCATACGACGATAGATTATCATGAGCGTAGAGTATTATTTAGAGTCCCTGGTCTAGAACAGTTTGTTCTTAGCAGCATAGAAGGAGACAATCATAAGAAAGGAATTAAAACAGTAGAAACAGAAGATGACCCGATACCCAAAATAGTTGAAGAATTCATGGACATCTTTTCCGACGAGCTTTTCGGATTACCCCCAATTAGAGAAGTATAGTTCTTTATGGAGTTGATGCCAGAAGCAGAACCAATATCCCAAAAAGTATACCCAATGTCACCATCAAAGCTTGATCAATTATATCGACACGTGGAAGAACTGAAGGCAAAGAAATTCATTCGGACCAGTGGATAATCGTAGGGAGCACTAGCGGTGTTGGTGAAGAAGAAAGATGGATCAATGCGGTTGTGCATAGATTACAGGCAATTGAATACGGTGATAGTGAAGAAGAAGTATTTATTGCCCAGGATCGATGACTTGTTTGACCAATTAAGTGGAGCAAGAGTTTTCTCCAAGATAGATCTGTGATCAAGATATCATCAGGTGCAAGTTCGAGAGAAGGATATACCGAAGACATCATTTAGGTCATAATATAGGCGTTACGATTCTTATTTATGCTATTCGGACAGACTAATACTCCAACGGTATTCATGGATTTGATGAACCATATTTTTATGCCATACTTAGACCAATTTGTGGTAGTATTTATCGAGGACATCCTTGTGTATTTTCGTAATAAGGAGGAGCATGAAGAACATCTCAGGATATTACTGCAGACTTTGAGGGAGCACCAGTTATATGTAAAGTTTAGTAATTGTGAGTTTTGGTTGGATTATATATCATTTCTTAGGCAAATTAATTCGGGTGCAGGAGTGTTAGTTAATCCCAAGAAGGTAGATGCAGTAGAGAACGAGCCAATTCCGAAGACAGTGGTAAAGGTGTGAAGTTTCCCGGTCTTGGCAGGATACTACATAATATTTGCTTTAGACTTTGCTAATATCTTGGCACCTTTGACTCGGTTGACGTGCAAGAAAGTTAAAATTTTGTGGTCAGCAGAATACCAGATAGCCTTTGAAGAGTTACAAAAGAAGTTAATCTTTGCATCAATCCTTACTCTTCCAGCAGGCTCCGGAGGATTCTGTCACGCCCCAGTCCCAAAATACGTAGGACTAGGAATACGTAAGCATGCCAGCCGTATATATATGGCAACTCCAATGTATGGATACCATAATACACATGTACGCTGTAATATGAATGTTAACTCACTTGTGGTATATATATTATCACAAGTCACAGGGCATAACTAGATCATATCCACATAATCAAATAACCAATCAACTATATAAGTATAAAATGCTTGATAAGAACAAGTAGTTGGGTGGAGACAAATCTATTACCAAAATAGAATATAAGAGGAACAAAAATAAGTACATCTAATGAACAATGAGACTTGAAGAGAGGCCTCCTCGAAAGAGAATGTAGTAGCTAGTCCTGATCCGTGCTCTGCAAATAGTCATGATCGTCTACACCTGGAAAGGGACCAGGTCCTCAGAGGGACGTGACAAGATACATAGAAGCATGCCAATGGAATACAGTAAAACATTCATAATAGACAAAAAATATATAAGTACGCTATATTAGACAATCTATATGAAAATGCATAGTGAGGGCAACCTTTCGACGTATGGGTAGGTGTAGGATACTCTATCTATCTTACACACACGTCTATGAACATCATCAGCCATCAAACCGTGAGGGTAACGACCATCGTGACACCATCATCCGACATACCGCGAGGGTAGCGACCATCGCGATATAACTCCCGTAGTGCGTGCTAGTTACTACGGTTTACCAGAGTGGATAGCCCATACGTCTACTGATTGTCCTCCCCTCCCATGATACTATGTGTCAAGTGTGTGTCAACATATATATAGTATATAATTATGACTGAAAGAAAATACATATATAATGAATATATAAAAATATGATAAGCATGCAAAGTACTAGAAGCAATTTGACAAGATATCTTGCCTGGCAAGAAAGCTGCGAAGTGTAAGCATCCAGACGTCAAGCACAAGGGATCAAAAACTATGGCATCAGAATGAACGTCTCCGGATGCTGAAATAAACATCACCAACGTTCCCAGAATAAGCGAGATAGCTAGAAAAAACTACCATTCGTCCAATTTGGACACAGGGGCAAAACGGTAATTTCGGGTCAAAGCGGGGTTCACATGTGGGTCACCTTGCACCGAAATGTATGCCAGAGATAAAGTTCTCTAAATGGGACAAATTATAGGTCAAATAAATTTTAAACGTTGATACGAACTCAACGGTATATCCAATTTTGGATTCCGGTGAGCCGATCACAAATTTGCCCTTCAAGTCAACCCGTGGGGCCCGCGAATAGGCTGCTTGGTCAACTGTCTCAGAATTGCTTGAAACTTGGGTCACAGGACCAGCGTGATACCACGAATCCAATGGAGTAAGTTTTATCTCATTCTGACGAGCGTACACAAAATGGGATGGTATTTTGCAAAAGTCGCGATATAGGGACATTTTACGGATACGGGTTGATTCTGACGCGCACACACGTCCGAATCAACTTTCGCAAATGCCCACACATCAGGATATACCATACTCACCTTTCGGTGTAATTGGTACACGATGAGACGGTCCCGTTTGGTGGGGCGCACTCCGTATGAAAAAATTTTAGTTTTGAAAAATCAAGTTTTTGGTCGTTTTGGAGGCCGAATAATTTAACACATAAAACGAATTAATAAAAACTAAAAGAACAAAAAAATTCTAGGTTATATTGAGAATAAAATGCTTTAATTAGGTTTTGAAAATATTAAACAAGTTGGTGGCAAATTGGGCATGAACATGGGAGTTTGGTTCGGAAATTCAGGACTATTTTTGGTCAGTTTTTTGGCCATTTTCCGGTCGATTTTTCGACTAATCCAGGGCACAAAAACTCATCCCGCTTGAATAAAAATTCTAGAGGGTTAGGTTGTGAACGTACACGGATAAACCGCTCGAGAAAATGACGAGAGATGAGAAAGATATGTTATCTTGAAGATGGGGCGACGGAAGGGTGTTGCTGCACGCGTGTGCGTACGCGGACGACGGACGGCGGACGGCGGACGGTGGCGGTCCAGGCGGGCTGCGACGATACGGCGCGCCGACGTCAGGGTGGGGGTCATCGGTCGAGGTCTAGGGTTAGGGTTTTAGTTATAATATATGTATATGTATATATATACATATGTAGAGAGGGAGAGAGAGAGCCAAGCGGGGGGGGGGGGTGGGAATTAGCTAATGTTGGTTCACGGGGGGGGGGGGGAGTTTAGGACTAGTGTTTAGTTTGCTTTAGGATTAGGAAACATGTTAGGGTTAGGGTTTTGTTTTGTTTTGTTTTTGTTTTGTTTTTCCTTTTGTTTTTCTTTTCTTTTCTTTTCTTTTGTTTTTGTTTTTATTTTTATTTATTATTACTATTACTATTACTATTACTATTACTATTATTATTATTATTATTATTATTATTATTATTATTACTTATTATTATTATTATATTATATATTTATTCATATATATATATTTACATATATAGATGAGATTATAAAAAATTCAAAAAGAATATTTGCACATAGAATAAATTCTAGAAAATCTATCGCCCTTTAACAAGACTCTAAAATAATAATAAAAATTATTGTTTTATGAAATAATTTTAAATGAGTATTTATACAAGTAAATGAATCAATAAAATTTATTTTCTAATTAACTATGAAAATACTTTAAAGAAATTCAATAATTTAATAAAAATACTTAAAATAAAATTTAAAATTTTAGGGAGCTTACATTCTACCCAACTTACAATAATTTCGTCCTCGAAATTAACACTAACCAATATTCGTAATAATTCACTATAGCTATTATCACTAGCGATTTGTCATAGTCATCAGTTCGTAACAAGTGCCTTCAACTCTTTCCTAAGCTTAATCTAAGTTTTAGGACAACAATTAAGATCTTGACTAACTTTATAAAACTATTTAAAGTATGAACTATTTTAACAATCCAACTAATTCTTGTTAGACTAAAGGATGCTACTTAAGGTTTAAAAACAATAAGAGGATACAGATATTGTTATGGTGCATATACATAAGGGTTATCATTATGAACTCATCTTTTTAGTTATTAATTATTACTAACCCATTTATGTTTTAACTAACAAAATAAAGTGTGAGGTTGAAATAAATCAACAATTCATGATGGCATGAAAAGACGCAACTACTATAGGAAGAATTAAGCATGGGATAAGGAATGGATATGGAAGAGAAGATGAGCAGCCCAAGGGGACGAGATGGTGATAGGAAAGAGAATACTACTACTGCTACTCGTGTCATCTATTAGCATCGTGGATATGCCTTCTAGTTAAAATATCAACATATCCTTAAAAGTTTTAACACTAAATATATCACATTGTGATATTCCCTTAATTACAAAAGATAGTCACAAGGTAATATGATTGGCCTATGGGGTATATCTAGTACTCTCCGTGTATCAAACTTATACCAAGCACGAACGTTCTTCTTTCTGAAATAGGGAAGATGAAAAACAATAATAAAGAATTCAAGGAGGAGGTGATAGAATACAAGTACGGGATTCAAGGCGATTTAAAGAATTCAAAAAGTGAGTTGTCAGGGCAGTTGTGGATCAAAATCTTATTTTGGTAAATTCCTATTTACATACTCATATCAGTACAGTTATGTAACCGATACGATATGCTCAAACATGTCTAGAGTGCAAGTATATTCGTCTACTAGTCAACTATATATCCCAATCCACGTAAAGTAGTCATGCGAAGAGCGAACCAAGTGCATTAAGGTTGATCAGACAGTAATACAATGATTCTAATTTAGACAATGTATTAGTAGGCGTCCGCAATAACACATATGTCATGAACAAGCTCGATAAAAGAATAAGCTTGCAAAACTAGGCTATAAAATAGCAACATAAGAGGAGATAGTCCAAAAAATATAAGTACGCTGGATTATGATGAAGTAAGGTACAAAATAATTCAAGTTCACGAAGAAGACAAGACTTTTCTGGTGTTGTGCCTCTACAGTTGTCATACTAACTTCTTGTCACAACCCGCACCCAGTGTAAGGGTACTAGTCGGAAACAACGCCCAGCCTACACCGCAGAATCGGTGGTAGAACGCTGTCTAGATAATCTATCCAACAATATAATGAACCACCAATAATGATAGTATACTCAATCACAGAACTAAGATAGAAATGAGCACGAATCAGATAAAGAATAGAATAGTCACAATATAACTCATGAGTCTAAAATAATACATCAATGAGTCCGAAGAAGTAACAAAATAAGCTGGAGACAAATCCAGTACAAAGAATACTACGAAGCTACAACTCCTGGGTCAACTGTCTCAGTTGGAATAAGTCCCTATTGAGCCAGGGTCTCAGAATCTAAACCCACAACATCCTGGGGTCCATAAAGGTAGGGTACCACTCCTCAGTGTCATCTAGAAAAATATATCCAGTCAGGAAAGGAGCAGAGTACATCTCTAACAGCAGTTCTAATTAATGATAAAAACTATGTAACAGTAAATAGCTGTGGATAAACAAGATGCACAATAGATACAAGAGATATATATACAATAAGGAAATACTGGAAATAAATACAATAATGAACAATATGCCAATAAAACAATAATACTAATGACTAAGTGTGTGAGTACTAGCTTAACATGTGATCGGCTTGGGCAAGATGCAATGCGGCCTGGCTAATCATACGTGCGGTGTATGATCAACACTATTCAGTAATTAGTACTTTATTTAATAGGAATATTGATCACATATCTATACTAATACTCCCCACCCCCGACTAGTATAATAGATCCAACCACGGTATGTTATGGCACGAGATTCTCCAAGAAGATAGCTAGTCTTTCCGAGAATCGGTGTCTGTACATGTACAAGATAACCAATGAAACAATACTTGCACCATATACACTATATACCAAGGAATAATATCTCATGACGAGATCCAGATATACCAATCCTTGTAACCATAGTGTCAAAAGAACATGGATATCTACACTAGATACAATGAACATAGAGGATAACATAAATGAGAAACTATCAGAGAATGTACTCGCCTGAAGTCCAATGAATAGTCTCATAGATGTCTGACTCGGTGCCTCGAAGACCTAGATATGGAATACAACATCAATACAAGATCCCGAAAAGAGAATAAGTTAAACTAGTCAACTTCTAGGTCATTAAGGCAATTCTAAGTCAAAAGTCAACTATGGTCAACTCTAAGTCAACTATGGTCAACTATGGTCAAACCAAGGTCAACTATCTATTTCTAGGTTGCACAAGTCTAACACAAAATCTTGGATCAAAATACTAAAATCTAAGTCATAGGAACCACATCCTAAAATATTAGGATAACGTATCTCCGGATACGTGAATCCAAGGTAAACCTCACAATACATATATATCAACAATAATGTATAATAATATAGAATATTAATTACAAACAATTAGGAACCATGGTTTTGAACTAACTTGGTATCCCCACGAAGTCACAAACTCGATACCCAAACCCCGTATCTTGAGTATCCCACTTACCTTGGTTTCCACAAGGTAACACTCAATATCTTGATATAGTAATTACCCTCATATATAATATAATATATATATACTAATATTATACAATTAAGAAACATAACAATACTAGTATTATATCTCACAATAAATACATATATATATATACATATACATATATATATATATATAAATATAATATATAAAATATAAACTAAAACTGCCTAACTGTCACTGAAAAACTGTGTGCTAAAACACTGATTTTTCAATAAACAGGCTTTCAGTGACAGTTTCAACTGTCACTGAAAACGCTGTCGCCAAACTGCTGTTTAAAACGCACTGCTGTCACTTAAATGGTGACAGTTCAAACTGTCACAAAAAATTGTCCCCGCTGCTGTAACCGTTCTAATAATGACAGTTCTTCTGTCATTAATCCTACTGTCACAAAAAATAGTAAATATATATATATAACCTATATATATATATATATATATATATATATATATATATATATATATATATATATATATATATATATATATATATATATATCAATATATATATATAATCAATAATTAAAATATATACTTCTATATATATATAATCCAACACATATATATTATATACATCTATATAAATAAATACCCATAGCTATAATACACATCCTATGTACTAATGTACATACTACAACATGGTTAAAAGCACACATACATAAATATGTTTAATAAAATACATCCATTCATATACATAAATAATCATATAATAACTATAAATAATCTAATACTTAATTAAATACATATATATATATATATATATTTTATAAAACATTTTCATATATTTTATATTCCTAACATATTTTATAACATGTATAAATGCATGTAGAAGAAAGCTACATATATATTTATACATTCTATAGTACATATATAATACATAGATCTATGCTACAATAAATACCATAATAAATACACTATAATAAATATATAATATCTATATATATATACTAAATTATAATTCAAGAATTAAAGCACAAATAATTAGATCTACATATAAACACACAAAATGGAGAGTATCACACCGTATCCCACTAGATCTAGGATACGCATGCGACACGAGTCCAACACACAACCAATTGCACCCCGAAGGACACAAACAAGTTGCAAATATTATTTATGAACAAATCAAAGTGTCAAATGTAGATCTATGTGTCCGTGTCAAAATACGACATGTACAAAGTTCCGCGTCGGAGGAAAAACCCCCAAAACAACACGTATCACCAAATTGTTAGGATACGACCTACACGTACCCAATTGTGGACACGAAACTATTCCCAAACACATAAGCACATGCCCAATTGATCTATATGATCAATTGACACACACAACAAAATGTTAATTTGGAATTCCCCCAAAATTGATACAAAAAGTACCATAACTTTCTCTATGGGTCTCCTATGAACACAAAACCAAGTCCTATGGGTAGTACATACATATGGGTTAATTTTACATGATTAAATCTCAGATATGGAAGCTATTTTAAGGGAAAAAACTGAATTATACCTATTGGGAGATGGATTTCCAATGAAACCTCCAATTGAGATTAAATTGCCTCCAAATTGTAGATTCTTGCTCCTCTTTGTAGATTCTTGCTCCTCTTTGTAGATCCTTGCTTCCTTCTTCTAGATCCTTGCTTCTCAAGTCTCTAATGGTGAATTGGGAAGGAATTGAAATGAATTTGGTAGGGAAATGAAATAGGAATGAAGAAAATTTGGTAGTGGAAAATTCTAGATCTAGATTTGGAATGAAAAGGAGAGGAGAGAGAATTTCTCCCCCCCCCCCTCTATTATAGGCCGGCCCTTACCCCTTCTCCAAGCAATTATAAAATGTCCAATGTACCCCTTGGGGCCTCTCATGAAGAAATAATTAAGGAAGGAAGCTTCTAGTCTAATGATTTAATTAATTTAATCCATCTCCTTAACAATGGGCTTTCTAAATTGGCCAAGTCTAACTAATTAATTCATGTTGGTCCATGGGTCCAAACTAAACTAGTTAGGTCCAATAACTCAAGTCCAAAATAATTAAATAATATCTAACAATAATTAATTAATACAACAAATAATTATTTACCATGCACAATATTTAATTAAATAGGAAAAGACTAAAATACCCTTTCCTAGAAAATATGGTAGTGACACTTCTTGTCTAAGTCTCTAATCGACCAAATGGGGGTATGGGCCTCTTAGTTATATAATCTGGATAAACACTATTGTCTTATGCTAGCATATAGTTGGTGTCATTCAATTACACTTCATTAATGGGTCAAAAGGACTATATGATACTAGGTTATGAGGTATACTACCAAACTTACAAGAATTTAACTAATAGTGTTATTGATGTAAACCTCCTCGACCAATTTAGAATTTATTTAATTTAAGTGGAGAAACTAGGATTTATTTAGATACAACTAGAATTAATGCGCAACAATTTAGAGACTTAATACCCCGTACCGTAGCTTTGAGGTTTGGAGCGCTACACTAGTAGTTACCCTCAAACTAATTAATGACACATCCCTTAGACATGCCAGACTACCATCTGACCTTGTGTGACATTTAGATACTCAATATTGTGCTCCAAATTGAGCTACGCAATATTGTTACAAACATCTATGCATTATCCCAATAAAATCAATTCCTCATAATTACCCTTTTCCAATTGAATTTAAGACTTAACCACAATCCAACTCCGTGTAACCCAAATGTGGGCATTGACGTACTCCGAGCCTGCTACGCTCATGACGCTTATGTCCCACCTAAATCTAGTTTCATATGTTTTCAATGCATTAAAGAACACCATGCGCCTTGCTTTTAATAAAATTAAATTAAGAGCAATTTTACCTCAAACCAGACATAACCAAGCCCTGAGCATCTCCCATGGATCATCCCCTCCCCAATGAGTCCAGACAGGCCCAAGTTCCGAGGCCAGCCCATCAAATCTCCCTTATAAATATACATACTCCCTAGCATTAAACCCTAAATTTACTATTCATTAATACCCAAACCCTAGCCGTTCCCCTTACACCCGAGTTACCCCCCCGACTGCCGACGCCACGACCACCACCGGACCACCTCAGCCACCGGACCCCCCTCACTGCTGGACCACCACCCAACCACTAGCAGCACCCCGTCCGCCTGCAACCACCGGACACTCGCACTATCACCATCACCCCACGTATCTAACCGAGCCATCTCTTTCCCGACCGGACACCCACTGCCTCCGACTTCACAAACACCGCTGACCACCAACTTCAGGTCTACCCCGACCTACCCCCACGAATTGTCAGCCACCCCGCGACGTCCTCAGCACGCACCGATGTCGCCAAGCTGCTGCTGCCGCTGCCGCATCCACTGCAGGCCGCTGCTGCCGTTGCCGGCCAACCCACCGGTCGACGCCGGAGCTCCGCCCATGAGGAAGATGACCAGGACGAGCAGAACCTCGTCCAAGCAGCCAGGTACTCGATCCCCCGCGCGTTCTCACAGAGTATCATTGTATGACTGTTTATTCGAGTCATCGTGTCGACGTGTCCTGTGTCAACACAAACTAGTTAGAATAAAATAATACAGATATGTATGCGTACTGATAATTAACTAGATAATAACAAACTAAATTAACCCTAATTATATACATGCTGGTATGATGATTAACAAGATTTAGAAGTTGTTTAATAACTAGCAAACACCTAAATTATGAGACCTGTCATCAAGGCTAGTAATTCACCTGAAAGCCTTAACACAAACCGAGTACGTTTGGACATGGGAACCAAAGACATGTATTCGTACAAATCAGAAATAGTGGTAACTCCTTAACTTTAGTAATTATTGTCTCAAGACACACGCTGACAAGGATAGAACACGTGTACATCCTAGCTACGTATACACGTGACGACGTCTTTGATCAGTCGTAAACTTGTGACAGTTCCTAAGACCAACGTAGGGTCTGCTTATTATCTTAGTGTCTGATGTTAGATTGCTATATTATATTGTGTGTTTAGGACTATTGGATCAGTCGGGAGACACCGCAGGAGCAGGCTTTTGGCATTCACAGCTTGAGGACTCAGGCAAGATACCTTGCCATATTTACTGTTTACATTAAATGTTGTATATGTTGTATGATATCTTGTTTCTTTATTTTATATGACTGTGCACGTCCGAGATTGTCTCGGGTGCAGTCGACGGATGCGTCGATGATTTAGTATACATGACCTAGTCCCTAGCAGACTCACCCCAGTGGGAGGATACTTTGATATTCTCTGAGACCTGACACTTTTACACGGTTCACAGTGATATTCATATTCGGATGCGGGTTCGCGTACTCGACTAGCTATCGGTGCGTGCGACATGCATCACGGTTAGTACATAATTCATAATTTATATTGGTAGAGACTGGCATATAGATACGTGGTATGCACGTTGAGTATTCGACTTGTATGTCTACATTGGGCGGAGAGGACAACTAGTAGGCGTATGGGATACACACATTGGAATCCGTAGTATCCGGAGGAGCCACGGATCCAATGACCTCCACTATTCAGCTTCTACGTTCTTCGGAGCGATATGGACGATATACTATTCAGCTTCAACATTCTTTGGAGCGATATGGACGATATACTATTCAGCTTCCACGTTTTTCGGAGCGATATGGACGATATACTATTCAGCTTCCCCATTCTTCGGAGCGGTATGGACGTTATGCCTACACCTACCCATACGTACCAATGTTTTCCTTATATTGTATTCACTTAGATGGTTAGCACACCCTTTATTGCATTTATTTTATTCAGTATTCATATATATGGCATGTTTCTATGTACCTTGTTACGTCCCTCTGAGGACCTGGTACCTTTCCAGATTTGGACAAGGCTTATTACCCCACAGTATACGGCCCAGGATAGGAGACGAGGTATGCTACAGCTGAGGATCTAGAGGTGCTACCGTCAGAGTTTCCGTGATCAGTTGGTAGGCCTTCTGCCTAGGATTGGGTGCATTATTATCTAGTCAGCCGATGCCCTAGTCATTATCTTTTATCTATCATTTCAGTATTTTATTTCGTTATAGTAGTGAGTTTGTCCCCACCAGACATTCTTGGCTGTACTATGATATTTTGAGACTGGCGTTTATCTTCCAGCAGTTATTATTATTAGTACATTCTTGCTGTTTACTTTTGTGGATGAGATTAGATTACCTGTTGTTGATTTATATGGGACATGTTAGTATTTAGGACAGTGTAGCACACTTCGTTGGATCCATCAAATTAGGATATTCGCAGAGAAGTGACAGCTGGCTATTGCTACGTGGCCTAGTTCCATATATTTTGGGACTGGAGCGTGACATGGTTTTAGTGGTGGCCCATGCAGGTCAGACTTTATCGTTGAGGTATGGTAACATGTCCAGCGAGCCTGCAGTAGGATAAAAATTACTAGGTCTCATCCACTTTGATTTCATCTTTGAACTTCCTTCGTATTGATTCTAAATATCTGCATCCTGTTTGTTTAATTCCTTACTCTTTTTAATGAAGTCCTATCTCTTGCAGCAAGATGAACTTGTGCAGTGGACGAGGAGCACCCAGTGCCGCGGTGCCAGACAACACGGAGATACCCCAAGGGCAACCATCGCTACATACCCCGCTGATACATTGGCATTAGACTTCTCAAGGCGATCCTACACCGCAGCCCGAGGGACAGACTTCCTAGACAATCCCCATGCAGCACTTTGAGGGACAGACTTCAGGAGCTACACCGATGCCACAGACCGAGAGGCCGACATATGAGGAGATGCCTACTGCACAACCAGAGGTCCCTTTACCCCCACCTCCACCTTATCCACCCCAGATGCCACCATCAGATGGACAGCCATAGATGCTTCAGTTCTTCCAGACTATGATACAAGCATAGTGGCATCAGACAGAGACGTTGAGACAGAGTTTGATGGCAGTACTAGAGAGGACACCTGTCACAACACCAACACCAGCACCTCTACCAGCTCAGACATGTGGCACTGTTAGATAGTTCCGACAGATGTGACCAGATACTTTTTCAGGCAACGAGACTGTAGAACAGATCTCCGATTGGGTCGCCAACACGAAGATGCTACTAGAGGCTTCGCAATTGCATCCCGACCTTTGGATGATCGCAGTGAGGGCCCAACTAAAAGGCAACGCCCATCACTGGTAGGATTCTATTGAGCGCAGTGTAGGAAAGAACCAGACTTAGGGGCAGTTCCTAGAATACTTCAATGCGAAGTATTTTCCAGCCACAGTTAGGAATGCCCTGTACTCCCAGTTTCTACATCTAGAACAAGAGAATATGACTGTAGACGCATACGACGCGGAGTTTAGCCGTCTCAGCAGATTTGGTACTGTCCTGATATAAGAACCCTAATTCTGAAAAACCGTATTTCTATATTATTATTAATTATGTAACTTATTATTTATAGTAATTATGAGAAATAGAGAAAATAAAATTTCCTATTTTGATCAAACCCGCAAACTGTTAAACACCCATCCCGCGTAAAGTAAGGAGTTAATCAACAGCAGCTCATCATCCTGCGTATATTTCACCGCGCGTAAATATCAGTAGCCGTAGTAGCAAAACCGAATTGCTATTTCCAAAACCCAAGCGTAAAACTCTATCCACCGCCAAAATCCTTTCTCTACGCGTAAAACAAACCCAAGCGTAAAACTCCTCAGCAGCAGTAGTTCACCCCCGCGTAAACTCTTCCTTTCACCGCGCGTAAAACCCAAAACACAACCCATTGAGAGAAGAAAATATCAACAGCAGAAGCAAAACCCAATTTTACTTTGCTTTGCTTTCCCACACGTGTAAGCTTCTCATTCCACTACTCCTTAAACACTGATATTACTAAACACCCCTCAACCGAAACCAAAACCAATAAAAAGAAAGAAATAGCAGCGGCAGTAGTTTTAGTTTTCTTAAACACTAAGTTTTCCCACCGTCTCTTATTCTCTATATATATCCATGCAATACACCCAAAACCCTAAACCTCACTACTTGAACTTAATACTGTGCTAAACGTTGCACTCTACAGAACTTTGCTCGGCAAGTCTACCTTGCCGTTGAACTGAATTTACATTCCTTATGATGCATGCATATTTATTTTTGTTTATTTAGTTCAATTATTGTTATATAAATTGTGCATCCAAGGAAACTTGGGTGCAACGACGATGTCGTCGTACCATATGTTCATTTATGTAGATTTTGGACCTGCTATATGAGACCACCCCATTATTATGAGGCATTCTATGTTTCATTGGCTGTGACACAGTTGTTACACGTGTTGTGAGTCTCATATAGATCAAGGACTGCGTGACAGGTCTGGCCTCCAGTACGTATGAGCCGTGCGTTAAGGGATGACTGCTGATAGAAACTTTGTATGCTAGTAGACCTGGCAGTTATGTAGAGGTTTATCGTGTCATGGACATGGCATACTTAGAGCATGGGATGGGGAGAACAACAAGTAAGACATTTGGGCTCCTTTGCACACTCCTTATATGTAACCCGTACGCTCCACCGGAGATACGCGAGATGACCCCCATACTACTTGGCGGCCTCTGTCGTTCAAAAGATGACATACTTTATAGGCCTCTACTTCTCCGAGAGAACCATGCCAATCCCATTATGGCCTGATAGTTCACATGTTGGAAAGTTGTTCTCAAATTGCATTCACTTAGACGGTTAGGCGATCCCATTGGATGTTTATATTTCAGTACTTATTGGCATGTTTATATGTATCTTGTTACGTCCCTCTGAGGACCTGGTCCCTTTCCAGATATGGACGAGCAGGAGTACCCACAGGAGTACGGACATGGACCTGACACTACATACCTGACTGAGGAGGACTTACCCTCAGAGTATCTATGATTTATTTCCACTATTTTAAGATTTTGTAGCTAATTCAGTATAGTCATTTTGTAGTGGATTTGTTTCCACCAACTATCAGACTGGATACACATCTTGATATTTAGTTATATTCCAGCTATTATTTTCCTACTTATTATTTTTGCTATGAATGAGATATAGATTGTGTATGACTTGTTGTGACAGTATATTACCACTGGTGGATTGCATATTCATTTACAGCATACGTGTGTATATGATTTCTATATATTGGAGTTTGTATACATACGGCTGGGCGTGTTACGTAATCCTAGTCCTGCGTATTTTGGGACTGGGGCGTGACATATTTTTAGTGGTGGCCCATGCAGGTCCTGAATATATTGTCTCGGTTACGTAACTGCACCGAACAAGCCTGCGTATAGGAATAAGAGTATAAGGATCTCATCCATACTTGACTAAAACCTCATTCTTCCTTCAGTTTTATGCCAGGAACCCTTTACGCTGAGACCAAGGACCTCTATTTATGTAGAGTAACCAATTCATTGGCGTAAAAGCCAAACTATGTAGAAGATTGTTTACTTTACGTTGCGAATATGACAACTACTAAAACTACGTTTCCTCAGTCTTCTCAATCTATATATGACACGTCATGCAAGCCACGTAGGTAAACTGCCCTTCGTAAATTTGATGATTCTTGATAAATAGATAACCAGCGTAGAATAGCCTGATTAGGCATAAAATGTAAGGCAGCGTAGAATAGCCTGATTAGGCGTAAAATGTAAGGCAACATAGAGTAGCCTGATTAGGCGTAAAATATAAGGATGGTGATGTGAGCGTATTTTTCATAAGTTTTAGCTTTCCCAGCCATGATCAAATCTTGTATATTAATTGTAGAGATATGCCATAAGCCCTGTGCAAGAAACAGCTTTTGACGTAGGCATCTGATTTTTTTTGTCTTAACTTGAGCGTAAAAACTTATTTCTGTCCATAGGCTTTATTTTCTTCCTTTGGATGCGTAAAAACCGACTAGTGCCAAATATATCACTAAACGACAACCTGGGTCTCTTTGCAATTCATCATCACAACCGCCTTCTCGATTATCGTGCAGTATTTTTGTCAGATGTCAGGATCACTGAATTATCTAACAAATTTATTAAGTTCTCCGTACAGACTTTATGCTACAAAACCTATTTCAGATTTTACGCAGGAGACTTTTTACGCAAAAAATCTTTACGAAGATCTTATGAAGGCAGACCTTACGCTGCAACATATGCTACGCATAGACAGATTTTACGCAGACCTTTTACGAAAACTTTACGCAGGAAGTATAGAGATATTTTACGCTCAGACTTTACGCAGGATATATTTTACGCACAGAATTCCTACGACAACTTTACTCCAGACAGCTTGAAACTTTGTTTTATGCCGACAATTTTGAATCTCTGTTTTACGCCAACTTACCTCAACTCTCTGCTTTACACAGACAACTCTGAATCTCTAATTTACGCCAAACTATCTTGAAGCCCTGTTTTACGTTGGAGGGACTTCATGTATGGTGCAAGTTTTTGACTGTGAAATACGCAGACAATTCCCCAGCGTATTTCATGCTTCTATATTCTATTTTATACTTGCATCTTGTTTGATTCCTGTACTCCTTCTGAACGTTGTGTACATTACCTGCAGAAAGATGGAGATACAGAAGGGATGTACTGTCACAGATGATGATACAACTCCTAGACTTTTGGGATCAGATGGACCGATCCATAATCCAATTCCATCTGATACTCCCATTCCATCTAATGGGATTCTTCCAGTCTCATCGACACCGCAGGATGGCCAGGCACAACTGTTCCAATTCTTCCAGATGATGATACAGGAACAGAGACAGTAAGCCGCCGAACAAAGACAAAAGTTCCTAGCAGCACTTGAAAGGATGGCTGCAAGGACTACTGTACCAGCTCAAGCATTAGCTCGAGAACCTCAAGCTAGAGTTGGTTCAGTAAAGGACTTTGTACAAATGGGTCCGAGGCCATACAAAGGCGTTGAAAATCCAGAGAAAACTACCAACTGGATTACTCATACTCAAAAGTTATTAGAAGCGTCGCAGCTACCTGCAGACCTATGGATGACGGGTGTAAGGACGCTTCTTGATGGTAATGCTCATCACTGGTGGGAATCTATGGAGCGCCAGTTGGGTACATACCAAACTTGGGAGCATTTCCTGGAGTGATTTGAAAGGAAGTACTTCTCGGACAACGTCAGAGATGCATTGTAAGATCAGTTTCTCCACTTAGAGCAGGGGAACAGAACAGTTGACGAGTATGATGCTGAGTTTAGTCGCCTCAGTAAATATGGTGCTGCTCTGATACCAAATGACTTGGCCAAGGCTAAGAGATTTCATCGTGGACTGACTCAGGAGCTCCAACACAACACTAGCTCCCAGTCCCGAATTTCTTATGCCGAGTTACTAACAGAAGCCAGATTACAAGAAACCATCAGCAGAGGAAAGGGAGGTCAGCTGAGGACACCGCAAGGACCAGCAAGAACACAACAAGGAGGACCTATCAGACGTCCTTTAGCCTAGCAACAATAGTACCAGCATCGAGCAGGACCATACCAGATCCCAGGGAAGCCCCACTGCAATTATTGTGGGAAACGTGGACATATTATGAGGGACTGTCGAACTCGCTTAGGACAACGTATGAGATATGGTTTCGGGCAACATATGATGAAAGACTGTCATATACAACAAGCATTAACACTCCCACCACCAGCACAGAGACTAGCGCTTCTAGCACCAAAGCCAGCTCAACAGATGGCTAGACCAGGAGCACCTCGACCTCCAACAGCGAGAGGATTTCTGCAAGGACAACCTCTACCGACATAGGAGGAATAATTCGCGAGGGCTAGACATGGACAGCCCAGAGAAATGGGCAAGCTTTTGTAATGGAAGTGAATAACATGGATCAGGAGATTGATGTCATAGCAGGTATCACTCTTTCTTTTACTTTTCCTGCTATAACATTATTTGATACTGGAGCCACCCACTCATTCATATCATCTAGTTTTATTGCCAAATACAACATTGCCCCTACACCTTTACCTAGTTGTATTAGAATTCTCACTGGGGGAGGAGTTGTACCTATTAGTAGAATTTGTAGATCATGTCCTATAGTGATATGTGGCAGAGAGTTGAATGCCCGACTCTTAGTCCTTCCTATACCGACTTTTGACATTGTGCTTGGAATGGACTGGCTAAGGAAGTACCATGCTTTCTTTGATTGCTTTGGAGGAAGTATTCTTTTTAAGGTACCCGGTCAGCCTGAACTTGAGTTTGCACGTCCACAGAAATTCTTGATGGTATGCAACTCGCAATGGACGATGTCGTTTATCATCCTATTATTTCAAAATTCCAAGACGTCTTTCCAAAAGAATGCCAGGACTACTCCCAGATAGAGATGTAGAATTCTCAATTGAATTGACACCGGAAGCAGCACCCATAGCATCCCATGTTTATAGACTAGCGAAGAAGGAGATGGATGAGCTGAAGACACAATTGAAAGAACTAGAAGAGAAAGGTTTCATTCGACCAAGTATATCACCCTGGGGAGCACCAGTGTTGTTTGTACCAAAGAAGGATGGATCATACGTATGTGTATTGACTATAGAGCCTTGAATGCAGTGACAGTGAAGAATAAATATCCACTGTCACGCATTGATGACCTATTTGACCAGCTTAATGGAGCCAAGATGTTCTCAAAGATAGATTTGAGATCGGGATATCACCAGGTAAAAGTACGGAAGGAGGACATTCCGAAGACCGCATTCCGGACAAGATATGGGCACTACGAGTTTTTGGTCATGCCATTTGGATTAACCAATGCTCCAGCTATCTTTATGGACTTAATGCATCGAGTCTTCCACCAGTATTTGGACCAGTTCGTGGTCGTCTTCATTGATGATATACTTGTCTATTCGAAGAGCTACGAAGAGCACGAGAAGCACCTGCGAATTGTTTTCGAAACATTGAGAAAAGAGCAGTTATATGCAAAACTCAGTAAATGTGAGTTCTTCTTGGACAGAGTCTCATTTCTCGGACATGTCATTACAGGAGATGATATCTCGGTTGACCTAGAAAAGATCTCGGCAGTCGAGACATGGCCTGTTCCTAAGTCAGCATCATAGGTGAGAAGTTTTCTTGGACTTGCGGGATATTACCGATGTTTCGTGGAAAACTTCTCAAAGATAGCAACACCTATGACTCGGTTAACTTCCAAAGATCAAGAGTTCATATGGACCAACAAGTGTCAAGCCCTTTCGTGGAACTAAAGAAGCGACTGACTACAGCACAAGTATTAACTATTCCATCAGGATCAGGAGGCTATGTGATATACAGTGACGCATCAGGAAAAGGTTTGGGATACATATTAATGCAGCATGGCAAGGTGATTGCATATACATCTAGACAGTTACGAGTTCATGAAAAGAATTATCCAACTCATGACTTGGAACTTGCAGCCGTTGTATTTGCTCTAAAGCTGTGGAGACATTATTTATATGGGGAACGAGTGGAAATCTATACGGACCACAAAAGCCTCAAGTATGTCTTCACACAGAAGGAGTTAAATATGAGGCAACGTCGATGGCTTGAATTGATGAAATTTTTTGAGATAGAGCTACATTATCACCCAGGCAAGGCTAACGTTATAGCAGACGCGTTAAGCCGGAAGCCAGCGGCTTATTTTCTAACAACACAGAAGGAATTATTGAAGGACTTGCAAGGTCTTGGCATTGAAGTAATATTACCTGGAGCAAACGAGACACTAGCCAACTTGCAAATACAATCATCACTAGTAGAAAGAATCAAGACAGCATTGCCTACAGATGCCATATTCAGAAGATTAAAGAAAAGGACATAGGCCGGAGAGCAGACAGGACTGCACATCCATGATGATGGGACATTACGATGTGGTGATCGTCTTTATGTTCCAAATGGAGAGATTCGACAGGAGCTGATGACAGAAGCTCATAGTTCGATATATTCTATTCATCCTGGAGGCACCAAAATATATCGTGACTTAAGACAACATTTTTGGTGGCATGGAATGAAAAGAGAGATAGCTCGCTTCGTAGCTAAATGTTTGGTATGCCAGCAAGTAAAGGCAGAGCACCAGAGAACATCAGGATTATTGCAACCACTTCCGATTCTAGAGTGGAAGTGGGAGCACATCACTATAGACTTCGTCACAGGTTTTCCCAAGAGTCCAAATGGGAAAGATGCAGTATGGGTAATAGTTGACCGACTCACCAAGTCAGCCCACTTCTTGCCTTTTAGAGTTGGCCAATCTACAGAAGCTTTGGCTGACTTATATATGAGGCAGATTATGAGATTGCACGGCATACCAGTAAGTATTGTATCAGACAGGGATTCACGCTTTACATCACACTTTTGGAAGAGCATGCAAGAGGGTCTTGGGACTCGTTTAAAGTTTAGTACATCTTATCACCCACAAACAGATGGGCAGTCAGAGCGTACTATTCAGACGTTGGAGGATATGTTGAGAGCTTATATGTTAGACTTTGGAGGATCATAGGAGGACCACCTACACCTTGTAGAATTTTCTTACAATAATAGCTATCAGGCAAGCATCCAGATGGCTCCGTTTGAAGCATTGTATGGAAGGAAATGTAGGTCTCCTATGTGTTGGAGTGACGTAGAAGAACGTCAAATTCTGGGACCAGAGTTAGTAGTCAATACTGTTGAGACAGTTAAAAAGATACAAGGACACTTGCGAGTAGCACATGACAGGCAGAAACAATGGACAAACCTTCATCGTCGTCCCTTGGAATTTAAAAAGGACGATTATGTCTTCTTAAGGATATCAACTACTAGGGGCACTATTCGATTTGGATGATAAGGCAAGTTGAGTCGAAGGTATATTGGACCATTTGACGTGCTAGAGAGAGTGAGAGAGGTAGCGTATCGACTTGCACTACCACCTTCACTTGAGGGAGTACATGATGTATTCCATGTGTCACAACTCAGACGATATGTGGCAGACAGCAGTCATATTCTAGATCATTCGAAGATCACCATTGGGCCAAGCTTGTTATATCAAGAGCAACCCGTGGGAATCCTCGATCATCGAGAGAAAGTATTGAGGAACTAGTCTATTCCCTTAGTCCTCGTGGCATGGAAGCATGGCACGCCAGAAGAATCTACTTGGGAGCGCGAGGACGACATGCGTAAACGCTTTCTGAACCTATTCATTAACCAAGGTATAAATTTACTTGTTAAAATATATCTTCTACAAATCTTGACTTTCTACCATGGCTTAGTTTTAATTTCGAGGACGAAATTTTTATAAGTTGGGTAGAATGTAAGAACCCTAATTCTGAAAAACCGTATTTTTATATTATTATTAATTATATAACTTATTATTTATAGTAATTATGAGAAATAGAGAAAATAGAATTTCCTATTTTGATCAAACCCGCAAACTGTTAAACACCCGTTGTTTGATAATAAACGAAAGAAATAAAATAGGTTTATACAAAACCCTATCTTTGGTTTACAAATAAGAAGTACTATTAATCCTATACGAGAATTTTAAGTACAAAATTTAATCTGGGTAAAAATTGCTATAGGAGTCTGATCTACGGTCGATCACTTTGTCCCTTGGACCACACAATGATGAAGAAGTGCTGTAGAAGACGGAGAAGCTTCAAAGACTGCAGGAAGGAGTGGATACTCGATGCCAAAATCGTCGATCACTACTCTCTGTCTATGCTCTTCTCTCTGACCTTTGTTCTCCTGACCCTCTTTCTCTGCCCTTGACCTCCGTGGACGGAGGTCTCTATTTATAGGGTTTAGTGACAGTAACCGTCAAGTCAGCGTAGAAGCCGGACAGTGGAGAGTATGGCACTTTTTACGTGGCGGTTACAATAACTGCCACCTACGTATAAATAATCTTCTGAATAAGCGTGTGACGCATGTCCCATTATGAGATAATGCGTATAACTGCTGCGAAGATCACGACATGCAAGCCACGTAGGTAACTGCCCCTCGCATAGAAAAGGTTGGCATAGAAGCCAATGACTGTCACCATGGCGTAGAAGCAAAATAGTTGTCAAACTGGCGTAGAAGCCAGGTAGGCGTAGAAGCCGTTAGGTTGGCATATAAGCCAAGTAGGCGTAGAAGCCGTCAGGTTGGCATAGAAGCTGAGTAGGCGTAGAAGCCGTCAGGTTGGCATAGAAGCCAAGTAGGCGTAGAAGCCTGATGCTGCATGGATAGATAGATGGCGTAAAGATAGCCAATTATCCTTCTTTGACTGAGGTCTTGAGCGCATTCTAGGCAAAATAGCCTTATCACGCACCAACGCAAAATATAGCCTGAGTTGGCGTATTCCGAGGAGATAGCATACGGCGTGCTCCTGTAGCTAAAAATAGCCAGGTTGGCGTATTTCAAGGAGATAGCGTACAACATGCTCCTATAGCTAAAAATAGCCTGATGGCGTAATATGCAGAGGTGATGATGTGGAAGTATTAGCCATAATTACGGCTCACCCAGTCTTTTGAAAATAGAACCAAATCTCATGCATTAAATGCAGAGATCTGCCCCCATCACGCGCATTAACTGTAGAGACGTGCCTCGGGCTCTGTACGAAGAGCAGCTTTTGACATGATGGTACGTTTCGTCTTCTGCTGTACGTAAAAGCTCACATCTGCCTGTATAAAACTAGGCAGCATATTCCCTGAATGCATAAATGACGTCTTACATCGAGGTTGGTATCGCTAAATGACAGTTTTTGAGTTATGTGCAGAATTATTATTACAGCCGTCGTCTGGATGATTGTGCTGTACTCGTTGTCAGGAGTCAGGTTCACTGCATGATCTGACAGGTTCATTCGAGGAATACGAAGAGTTTCTCGTATAATTTCCCGCTGCATTAAAAGCGGATGGGTTTTACGCCATAAAGGCGATGTGAAAACCTTTTTACGCTAAAGCAGTCTTGACATACTGTATTACGTAGGTTGTTCTGGAGCTGTATTTTACGCTGTACTAGCGACGAAGCTCCGCTGTACTCCAATGGCTCTGAAGTCATGTCTTACGCCATCCAGTGCTGGAGTTCTGTCTTACGCAGCTTCTCGTATGTGGAGGGTTTTACGCGTATGATTCCTCAGCGTATTTTTCATGCTTCTACAAGACCCCCTTCAAATTTTTTAAATTCCTCATAATTTGAAACACTTTGAATGAAGCATGAAACGGTCAAGTCTGACACGTTCCGCGAGGCTGATTTTACGGCAAGGTTTTAGGGATTTATTGGGATTTGATGTGATGAAGTCTGAATATGTGCAGCTTCGGCATGTCTGTATAACTTTACGCTGACTCCGATAAAAAGAGTATCTGGTCTCGTCCCGTCTTTTATGCGTAACTGAAGACGTGTAGAAAGTTGCTTAGCATTTAAGTCGAATATCCGAACTGTCATGCTGTTTTGAACGAGGAGTCGCGTAGAATTCTGAACTGTCAATTCTCTGATGAGAAGAATTCTTGTTCAGACCATCATCTTCAAGAATGATTTATCAAAAATCCCTTGAAGTAGGATGAGAAATGGTTGTCAAAAACTGACCATGCTTGAATTGTAGAGAAAGTATTCTGACTGGATTTTGGATGAACTTCCAATCGACCCAAGAAGAAGAGTCATTTTCAATGCTGAACTTTGTATGCTTTGGGTACTTGGGATATTTTGAGGCAAAGAAGGTGCATCTTCTGTGTGAACCCTTATAATCGGCCGTCTTGAAAATTGTTCAGATATACGCATACTCTGGCCTGCGTATTTTAAGATATACGAAAAGTCATGAATCCGTAGTGTAGACGAGCATAAAATCATAAGTTTGTAGCCTCTCGAGCTAAAATCTACTAAGCGTAAGAGCATCCGGGCGTAAAACTGTAGATTTATAGCCTCTGTAAAGAAAACTTCCGATAATGAAGTCGTAGATTTGTAGCCTCTGAGCGTAAAAAGCTTCTGAGCGTGAAGTCGTAGGTTTGTAGCCTCTCGAGCGTAAAAGCTACCGAGCATAAAAGCATCCGGGCATAAAACCATATACTTATAGCCTCTGAGCATAAAACCGTAGATTTGTAGCCTCTCGAGCGTAAAAGCTTCTGAGCGTAAAATTATGGATCTGCTCTGTGCGTAGAATCTGGATCGATTGACTGTCCGTCTTCTTTTTTCAAATGATAGGCTGACGTGGTCCCCAATCATAACCGAATATTAAATATCGGATTTGGTTAGGGATTCGAAGAGTTTACCTGAACTCTATAAATACCCCAAGGCCTTTAGAGAAGAAACTCTTCATCTGTCTTTTGCAAAAAATTTCGTCTCTTTGAGAACTCTTCTTCGTTCGTCCTCTGAGCACTCTGAGTTTTTAGTAATGGCACTGAAATAATCTTTTACCGCTAAGGGAAAGAAAGCTGCCTCGTCTTCTCGCTCTTCTGCTCAAGCACGAGCGACTCCCATTGGGCTGAGCGAACATCGCTCCGAACGAAGTGTCCCACTTTCAAGCTGTGCACCGGGCATTGTAGGTAAAGCTTTTGGAACGAAGAAAAACGAGAAAAACCCTTCGCACATGTTGTACGTGAACGCGCTAGGTCATCTTCTGTGCTGAGAGCCTCTTTGAGGAAGATGATGCACAGAGATGTTTTATCATTTACGTCCACATTCCTAATGTGTCAGTGTAAAAACTCCATATTTTCGCAGTCTGGCGTAAAAGCTTTGACTGTCGAAATTTGGTGTATACTATAAACTTTGAGTGTTACGCAGCTGATGAAAATTCTAGCGTAACATATCAAATTCTGGCAGTCTGGTGTAAAACACAGACTGTCAGATTTTTGTGTACACTGCCAATCTTGAATTTTATGCCTAGGAAATAGGTTCCAGCGTAAAAACTCAAGTTTTTACAGTCTTGGCATAAAAGCACAGACTGTTAATCTTTGGCTCAAGCTGCAAGATTGTAATGTCTAGTATAGAAACTGACTTATTCTTCTTGTATTTTGTAGTGGACCTGCAAATCTCTCCGTTGGCTGAGGTGACGGGTTCTGCTGCTGGGATGCTGAACTCCAATTACCTAGAGGATCTGTCCCACGTGACATTTCCATTTTCTGGAACCCAGTATCCTGAAGGAAGGGGCATTCTGATATCGTCTCAGGGAGAACGAATGTTGTTGAGCATGATCAACGGAGAGCCCCTGACATATATAGACGGGGCCAAATATATAAAACCAGCTTTCCTGTTCGGGGATATGATTGATAAACAATCTCAAACGAAGCCCAAGAAGGGAAACTGGATTTTTACTGCTGGGGGCATGGTTATGTACCTGCCCAGTATGCCGAGAGATTATCCTATCTCGGCATTCTTCCATGCCACGCATCCTAGGAGGATGTCGTGGACCCTGGCCCCTGATCTTCATGGCCAATCGGGGAAGATATTTTATCAGAAAGGATCAGGACAAGGATTATTTATGAGCCGTCCATCCGGTCCCATCATGCCCTTCAGGGGATTATTTCCGGGTATTGTCCCGAGTGAAGACACTGCCCTATTCCAGCCAGTCCAATTACCGACTTTTTGTAATGACTTCATGGGGCATGGAGGAGTATACCCCAAGGTTAATCCTCGGACCAACGGGTGGCTGACCCCTGTAAATCTTCGATGGGCTCGTTTAGCTGCCTGGGCCCTGAAGAACTTTCAGACAGAGCTGGAGAGCATTGGTCTGTTCGAGGCTGTGAATGCCACCAGTGTTGGGTTACCTCTCAACCCCAACCATTTTTTGAATTTGATGGAGCGGTATATCTCGCTCACTGGGACTTTTGCCACTCCGCTAGGGGAGTTAGGATTGGCCCTTCACGAGATGGCAGAGATTTCAAGACTGCCGATGGGGGATACTCCTTATGAAGAGTATGTTCCCACAAACAAGGAGCTGGAGGATACAAACCCTCGGGTAGTGGCAGTATATCAGGAGCTGATGTGCCACTATCTTGCTTGTGTCGCCTTCTATAATGAGCCCTCTGATTTGGCTCATACCAATAAATGGGCGTCCTATCTCTTCTTTCATCATGCCAGAGATGCTAAGCCAGACAAAGTTGTGGATAGCAAGGATAAGGCTTTGAACTTTCTGAGCGTGCTTAATGCTCAAGTAGTCGATGATCTTATCAAAGATGCTGGGGATTCAGATCAAGTTCTTGATGAAGGGATAAGAAATTATCCTGCAGGCACTAAAGCCTACAGTTATATGAGGCATTACCGCAGGCCTCTGTCAAGAGAAGCTCAGCTGGCTGGCTTCCTCTCTATATGGCTACGCCGACTGGTAGTACCTGACATCGCACCTGTGGATCGCATTCATCGAAACACCTTATGGCCTACAGTGCGTTTGGTGTTTGGGGCGAGACTGGGTCTGCTCCCTGCCATGGTATGTCGGATTCAAGCTGGCCTGAGGGCCATGACCGATAGGCTGCTTGCTGACGAAACACGTCGTGACAACTTTCCCAAGGTAGAATTACCGTTCCTATATATGATGGGATGGTTAATTCTCCATAACCCCATGGTGATATCTCCCTGCTCTGCCAGTAGTTCGGAGAATAATTTCTTGTTGAATTACAAGAATTCTACTTGGAACGTGACCACCGTCATAGACTGTCGGCGAGTATTAAATTTTGCTCATAGCTAGAAGCTCTTCTGCACCGTCCCCACTGTACATATCAATCAACAGGGGACGAGACTTCAGGATTCAGGTGAAGGAAAGACCGTTCTTTTTCCTGAAGCTTTTTATTGGTTGGTCTGTATTAGACCTTCCCATTTGTTGTACATGAGCGAAGACCATTGCTTCTTGGAGCCCTATCTGCCTAGTCGATTCGCTAGGCAGTTTGGGTATGACCAATTGTACGTGGGAAATGTCATCACCAGCTTCAAGTCCAGAGGTGGACTTATTGATGGAGCGAGAGGATGGCGGTACTTCATAATGGGTTGTACTGGAGCAGCCTTTACGGTGCCCGCAACTTCTCTCTCCATGGAGTTGCGTATCCTCCATTCGTACGCCCAATTTTATGTGGCGATCAATACCTTCCATGGAAATTTTGATATGCATGAAAGTTTTAGGATGCCCTCTCATAAGTCTACTAGAAGAGAGGAGGTCCCATCAGTCTCTTCCGACGAAGGTGAAGACCCTGTCGTTCAAGATGAGCTTTTATTGACGATACCGAGAGGCACAATACCTCCACCTGCAGAGCCTCTTGTTATCCCCAGTAATCGAAGGGCTCCTATTCTGAAGGAGACTTCCCCTCGTAAGAAGAAGAAGACTGTTGGCGGTCCTGTCAGGATTTCCAGCCATGAGGCTCCTGGGAGTGAGCCTGCTGTTTCTCCGGTCGGGGATAATTATTTGATCGGAGGTTCCTCGCCTTTTAGAGAGGGACCCTCTACAGTTCCGTCTGACAGTGCCGGAGATTCTTTGCTCGAGGCTGCTGCCACTGCTACCTCTTCGGGTAGTGCTACGAGGCCGCCTTCGATGCCGAGCAAAATAAGATTACGTATACCTTTACCCAGACCCGTAACAGGAGTAACCCCTGCCACATCTGTAAGTATATCCAGCAAGATTCCACCCGATGAGCCTCGATTGGATCTTGGTGAAGACCTGGAAGAATATCTGCCTGTGTCAGTTGACACACCCCCTTCTCCAGGTATGACAGCTCGCTTAACATCATTAAGAAATAATTTAGCTGTACTGGCTGTGAACGGGCCATATATACCATCAGCCATGGGTAAATCTCATCTTTATGCCTCTTTTAGAAAAATTAACATCATGTTGATATTAACTTTCTTTTGTCTTCTTTTCAGGGGAAGACATCTACGGGGAGAGCAGCGTCGGCGCAACTTTTGGCTTTGTTGCAGCTCCTGCCGAGGACACGGAGGTGCCCGACTTTGAAGAGGAAACATTTTCGGGTGCCGGCCCCACCCAATACAGTCCTGCTATCTCCAGAGGAGGATGAGCCTGTCATCCCAACTATGCCTCCTTTGAGTACGCCAGCCACTTCGGCCGTTGTTGGCGCCTCTACTTTTGTCACGTCATCTGCTGAAGCGATGACTGTGACGACACCCTCTGTAGTCGTTCCTGGAAGGGGATTTGCTGATATTGTATCCACTCCCAGCGTCCATTCGGACTTCGCCATGATAGTTGAGCAGTATACTAGTATCTTCTACACCACTTTGAAAACAATGATATCAATGGTGTTGGAGAAGAATCTAGGCTTCGAGGCTCTGAGAAGATCTTCGCAGTTTGCGATAGCGCCGATCAGAGATTTCAACGACGCTAGGAGAGCTGATACGTTGGAGCAAATAGTTAATGGTTTAGAATAACCCATTAACAATTATTTGCAACTATCCCAAGGCAACATTGATGACCTGATCCAGACCGAATATGAATCCTTGACTGCGAGGCTTGTTGGGGAGATGGAAACTATGAGCAAGTCCATCGAAGCTCTGCAGCAAGATATAAATGAAAAGCATACTATATTGGAGTATGTCATCCCCTAGCTGGCTAAGTGTGAAGCCGAATATGAGGAAGAGGCAGCGAGGGTCCATAAATTGAGAGACGAACTCGCTCATGCAGAAGAGAAGGCTCTCGCTTCATCGGCAGCTTGAGATGTACTGAAAGACCGAATAGAAGCGTGTGGGTATCATCCACGCCGATGTACTGAAAGACCGAATGGAAGCGTGTGGGTATCGGCAGCAAAACCTGGCCCGTGTGGGTATCATCCACGCCGATTATGTACGTGCTCAGTCTGGAATGTCTGCCTTGAACAATGAGGAGGCAAGGTTGGAGCGGGCTCGCGCTACAGTTTTGAGCTCCAGAAATGATAGAATGGCCTCTCTGGCACGACAGATTCATGACTTAACTGCTCCTCCCCAATAATGTACTTTTTGCTTTTATATGTAACTTGCTCTTTCTGGAGATAATAAAGAGACTTTATCTGACTTTGGTGGACCCATCATTTTTGAATATAAATGACAAGCTAGGGTGAAAGTGATATCAGAGGTATCATTAACATGACTTCTTTCGTTAAGGTTTTGTTGAATGTAAATCTATTCAGAGTTTAACATGAACCTGGAAGAATATAATCCAACTAAATTTGTATACTAAACACTATCAGAGGTAATATGAACATAATAGGCTTACAAATTAGTTAAGGATATCTATTCGGAGGTTAAATGAACCTGATAGAATATGATCCAGCTAATCTTTGTATGTGGTATTGTCAGAATAAGATCTTCACCATACTCCATTTAAACAAGGGAGATTAAGCATAGTACTTCTTCAGGAATTTATCGTTGATAGGAGCCATTGTCAAAAAAAATGTATGAGGATATCCCACTGGGGAATCTTTGGTGGACCTATTATTTGTTGCGCACGTTGAGTGCAAATAATAAGTTCGAAACAAGCCCCTGGCTAATAAAGGCATCCTGCGGGGGAATTTTTTGTGGACCCATTACTTTTTGTACACGAGCGTGCAAGTAATAGGTTTGAGACAAGTCCCGACGGTTGCTTGTAAAAATATGACTCTGTGGGGAATAATAGAGATACGTAGTCCAGAGGTAATATGAACATGGACTGGCTTTTTCTTAGCTGGAAAAATAAGGATAGTTCAGAGGTAATATGGACATGAACAATTCTTTTCCATTGCGGATATTCCACAGGGACATGGACTTCTTGCACACGAGAGTGCAAGTAATAAGTTCGAAACAAGCCCTATTAGAGGTAATATGGACATGATAGGTTTTGTGGACTTAACACCCTTGGCATACTTAGAGTTAAGTACGAATGTTAAGTTAAGATTACAACCGATATTAGAGGTAATATGGACATGATAATCGATAGTCGGGCCAAAAAAGGTTTGTTCAGAGGTAATATGAACATGACAAACTTTTGAGTTATGACTCCACTGGGGATGGAGGTATATATCTGCTCAGAGGTGATATGGACATGGCAGATTTTGTGGACTTAACACCATTGGCATACTTAGAGTTAAGTACGGGTGTTAAGTTGAGATGACAACAGATATCAGAGGTAATATGGACATGATAATCGATGGCCAAAACTTAAAAAGTTTGCTCAGAGGTAATATGAACATGTATCTGCTCAGGGGTAATATGGACATGGCAGGTTTTGTGGACTTAACACTCTTGGCATACTTAGAGTTAAGTACGGATGTTAAGTTGAGATGACAACTGATATCAGAGGTAATATGGACATGATAATCGATGGCCAAAACTCGAAAAGTTTGCTCAGAGGTAATATGAACATGACAAACTTTTGAGTTGTGACTCCACTGGGGATGGAGGTATATATCTGCTCAGAGGTAATATGGACATGGCAGGTTTTGTGGACTTAACACCCTTGGCATACTTAGAGTTAAGTACGGATGTTAAGTTGAGAGGACAACTGATATCAGAGGTAATATGGACATGATAATCGATAGCCGTGCCATAAAAGGTTTGTTCAGAGGTAATATGGACGTGAACTGATGTCCAACAAAATTCATTGTGGAGTGATAGGGATAGACCTAAAGAATCCACTGGGGAAACTTTAGGGTTTCATCATCCGGTACTTTTTTAGGGAGCAAATTTGTCACGTTAGAGTGAAATCAATTTACAGTGATTGTCCCCTCGTTTATAGATACAAAGTGATGACTTTGGCATCAATCAACTCCTGGATTTTCCTTTTTAGTACATAACATGCCCTTGTGGGGTGATGAATGTACCGATGAAAGAGGCAATAATCTGGGTCATTGACTTTGCCAGCCCTTTCAGGATATCTGATGTTGGGTAGCCGAAGTTTATTTTTCTTCATCAACATATTAAAGATTTCAATGATGTCATCTTCATTGAAGGAGAAGGTCCCCTTTGGCCTTTGGGCTCCCGGTGCCTGAGTTTTGCGGTCTTCCGGGAAGATGGTCCTAACTGCATTATCTTCAGACTCAGGGGGAACACTACCCCCAGCTTTGGCTACTGTCCTATTTTGTTGCGGTAGACTACCCCCGAACATGTCGCAGTATTTGTCCACAGAAGTTGATTTAGAAGGGCCTGCCTCTGGTATTACAGGACCAGACTCTGGAGGTTTAGAGTTTGCAAGAGATGTAGTGTACCCTAACCCAAAACGAGTTCGTTCACAGTAGGGATCACCATGCAACGGTGTTCGTCTGCCTTTTCCATAGTTGAGGCCTTGTTTTAACTTCAAATCATAACCCATGCTTTGTATAATTTTTAAAGCTTGTGGGCTGTATCTGTGGATTTGTATTTTTCTACCATCTGACTCGCGAGGTTCTTCTTGTACAATCGATCTATTCCACACTCGACTGAAGATTATTTGATGCTGATCATCGCGAGTAGGTGGAACAATAAAAATAGACTCTTCATGTGGCCCATATGTTATGACGACATTAGATGTTGACTCATCTTCCCACATGATCTCTCCACGCTTGGAAGTTAGGGGCGCCAAATCTGGATTTTGACCCATGTCTTTGCATTTTTGGATCAAAAAATCACGCAAATCAGGGAGATAACCAGAAGAAGAAGAAAAAGGCTTATTCTGCCTTTTTACATCAGTTGGAATACGGATGTTGGGAACCATAACTCTCTTCCTGCCATACGTATACAGTAGTTCAGCCATGTGAGTAGCCCATAATCCATGAGGAGCGTATCTATCTACAAACTGGGTCTTCTTTACGCCGAGAGACTTGTCCTGGCATAATCTGGAATTTTGCTCAGGTTGGCGTAAAACTGTGGAAGTCCTCAAACGGCCATCAACGTTCCGCGTAATATGGAGAGCGGGCAGATTCTTCTCTTGCTGGCGTAAAAGCCGAGAGGTCGGGAAGTCCGCCACTTATTTCCCTTTGTGTAGATTACAGGGACCATCTACTTTTCTACGGAGGGAAGATGCATTGTTACGCGCAGAGCGCTTTTGAGATTTCTGATTTGGCGCTAAGGCTTTGTCAGAAACTACGTCTGCCCCGCCAGCGACGGAAGATAAATTTTTACGCGCAGAGCGCGTTGTATACTTCTGGGTTGAGTCTGAGGTATTGCCAGAAGTTTTGTCTGACCCGCCAGTGACGGGAGACTGAGTTTTACGCGCGGGGCACGGAGTAGACTTTTGGACTAGCACTGAGGCATTGCCAAAAGTTTTGTCTGCCACGTCGCAGACGGGAGACAGGGTTTTACGTGCAAGGTGCGGAGTATACTTTTGGACTAGCACTGAGGCATTGCCAAAAGTTTTGTCTGCCATGTCACAGACGGAAGATATGGTTTTATGAGCGGGGTACGGAGGTTACGAAGCTACAACCTTGCTGGTCTGCGAAACCTGAGATTCTGGGTTCGATCCCCAGCAGAGTCGTCATCTTGTGTTTGATAATAAACGAAAGAAATAAAATAGGTTTATACAAAACCCTGTCTTTGGTTTATAAACAAGAAGTACTATTAATCCTATACAAGGATGTTAAGTACAAAATTTAATCTGGATAAAATTTGCTATAGGAGTCTGATCTGTGGTAGATCACTTTGTCCCTTGGACTACACGATGATGAATAAGTGCTGTAGAAGACGGAGAAGCTTCAAAGACTGCAGGAAGGAGTGGATGCTCGATGCCAAAATCGTCGATCACTACTCTTTGTCTATGCTCTTCTCTCTGGCCTTTGTTCTCCTGACCCTCTTTCTTTGCCCTTGACCTCCGTGGACGGAGGTCTCTATTTATAGGGTTTAGTGACAGTAACCGTCCAGTCGGCGTAGAAGCCGGATAATGGAGAGTGTGGCACTTTTTATGCGGCGATTACAATAACTGCCACCCACGTATAAATAATCTTCTGAATAAGCGTATGATGTATGTCCCATTAAGAGATAATGCGTATAACTGCTGCGAAGATCATGGCATGCAAGCCACGTAGGTAACTGTCCCTCGCGTAGAAAAGGTTGGCGTAGAAGCCAATGACTGTCACCATGGCATAGAAGCCAAATAGTTGTCAAACTGGCGTAGAAGCCAGGTAGGCGTAGAAGCCATCAGGTTGGCATAAAAGCCAAGTAGGCATAGAAGCCGTCAGGTTGGCATAGAAGCCAAGTAGGCGTAGAAGCCTGATGCTGCATGGATAGATAGCTGGCGTAAAGATAGCCAATTATCCTTCTTTAACTGAGGTCTTGAGCACATTCTAGGCAAAATAGCCTTATCACGCACCAACGTAAAATATAGCCTGAGTTGGCGTATTCCGAGGAGATAGCATACGGCGTGCTCCTATAGCTGAAAATAGCCAGGTTGGCGTATTTCAAGGAGATAGCGTACATCGTGCTCCTATAGCTGAAAATAGCCTGATGGCGTAATATGCAGAGGTGATAATGTGGAAGTATTAGCCATAATTACGGCTCACCCAGTCTTTTGAAAATAGAACCAAATCTCATGCATTAAATACAGAGATCTGCCCCCATCACGCGCATTAACTGCAGAGAAGTGCCTCGGGCTCTGTATGAAGAGCAGCTTTTGACGTGGCGGTACGTTTCATCTTCTGTTGTGCGTAAAAGCTCACATCTGCCTGTATAAAACTAGGCAGCGTATTCCCTGAATGCGTAAATGACGTCTTACATCGAGGTTGGTGTCGCTAAACGACAGTTTTGGAGTTCTGTACAGAATTATTATTACAGCCGTCGTCTGGATGATCGTGCTGTACTCGTTGTCAGGAGTCAGGTTCACTGCATGATCTGACAGGTTCATTCGAGGAATACGAAGAGTTACTTATACAATTTCCCGCTGTATTAAAAGCGGATGGGTTTTACGCCATAAAGGCGATGTGACAACCTTTTTACGCTGAAGCAGTCTTGACATACTGTATTACGTAGGTTGTTCTGGAGCTGTATTTTACGCTGTACTAGCGATGAAGCTCCGCTGTACGCCAATGGCTCTGAAGTCATATCTTACGCCACCCAGTGCTAGAGTTCTGTCTTACGCAGCTTCTCGCATGTGTAGGGTTTTATGCGTATGATTCCTCAGCGTATTTTTTATGCTTCTACACCCGTCCCGCGTAAAGTAAGGAGTTAATCAACAGCAGATCATCATCCTGCATATATTTTACTGCGTATAAATATCAGCAGCCGCAGTAGCAAAACCGAATTGCTATTTCTAAAACCCAAGCGTAAAACTCTCTCCACCGCCAAAATCCTTTCTCTATGCATAAAACAAACCCAAGTATAAAACTCCTCAGCAGCAGTAGTTCACCCCCGCGTAAACTCTTCCTTTCACTGCGCATAAAACCCAAAACACAACCCATTGAGAGAAGAAAATATCAACAGCAGAAGCAAAACTCAATTTTACTTTGTTTTGCTTTCCCACACGTGTAAGCTTCTCATTCCACCACTCCTTAAACACTGATATTACTAAACACCCCTCAACCGAAACTAAAACCAATAAAATGAAAGAAACAGCAGCGGCAGTAGTTTTAGTTTTCTTAAACACTAAGTTTCTCCACTGCCTCTTATTCTCTATATATATCCATGCAATACACCCAAAACCCTAAACCTCACTACTTAAACTTAACACTGTGCTGAACGTTGCACTCTATAGAACTTTGCTCGACAAGTATACCTTGTCGTTGAACTGAATTTACATTCCTTATGATGCATGCATATTTATTTTTGTTTATTTAGTTCAATTATTGTTATATAAATTGTGCGTCCAAGAAAACTTGGGTGCAACGACGATGTCGTCGTACCATATGTTCATTTCTGTAGATTTTGGACCTGCTATATGAGACCATCCTATTATTATGAGGCATTCTATGTTTCATTGGCTGTGACACAGTTGTTACACGTATTGTGAGTCTCATATAGATCACGGACTGCGTGACAGGTCTGGCCTCCAGTACGTATGAGCCGTGCGTTAAGGGATGACTGCTGATAGAAACTTTATATGCTAGTAGACCTGGCAGTTATGTAGAGGTTTATCGTGTCATGGATATGGCATGCTTAGAGCATGGAATAGAGAGAACAACAAGTAAGACATTTGGGCTCCTTTGCACACTCCTTATATGTAACCCGTACGCTCCACCGGAGATACGCGAGATGACCCCTATACTACTTGGCGGCCTCTATCGTTCAAAAGACGACATGCTTTATAGGCCCCTGCTTCTCCGAGAGAACCATGCCAATCCTATTATGGCTAGATAGTTCACATGTTGGAAAGTTGTTCTCAAATTGTATTCACTTAAATGGTTAGGCGACCCCATTGGATGTTTATATTTCAATACTTATTGGCATGTTTATATGTATCTTGTTACGTCCCTCTGAGGACCTGGTCCCTTTCCAAATATGGACGAGCAGGAGTACCCATAGGAGTACGGACCTGGACCTGACACTAAGTACCTGACTGAGGACTTACCCTCAGTGTATCTGTGATTTATTTTCACTATTTTGAGATTTTGTAGCTAATTCAGTATAGTCATTTTGTAGTGGATTTGCTTCTACCGACTATCAGACTGGATACACATCTTGATATTTAGTTATATTCCAGCTCTTATTTTCCTACTTATTATTTGTGCTATGGATGAGATATAGATTGTGTATGACTTGTTGTGATAGTATATTGCCACTGGTGGATTGCATATTCATTTACAGCGTATGTATGTATATAATTTCCATATATTGGAGTTCATATACATACGGCTGTGCGTGTTACGTAATCCTAGTCCTACATATTTTAGGACTGGGGCGTGACACCTGATACCTAACGATCTAGAGAAGGCCCAGAGATTCCATCACGGCCTTACATTCGAGCTATAGAGGTATACCACCATACAGGCGAGGATTTCTTATGACGAGGTTCTTGCAGAAGCGAGGATCCAGGAGGCCATTGTCAGAGGAGCAAAACGTTCCAGCGCGACTACCCCAGCCAGAGCCCAGCCCGAAGCAGGAGGACCGATCCACCGTCCCGAGGTACAGACACAACAGAGGATAGCACCATACCAGCAGAGGGAGCTTCCGACATGCCACTACTGTGGTAAGAGAGGACATTTCCAGAGGGACTGTCGAAAGAGACTATCAGTATGCATGATTTGCGGGTCAAACCAACACCATGCCAGAGACTGCCCACAGCGCAGAGACATAGCACCGCAGATCGGACAGAGGCCAGCAGCACCAGTTCCGAGGATGCTACCTCCGCCAGGAGGACAGCGTCTACTAGCACCTGGAGGATTTCAGAGGGGACCGTCCTTGGCCCCACAGCAGGCACAGTTTGATCGAGCCCGACAGCAGACCGGAGGGCAGAGGCATGGACAGGCCTTTGCATTAGCAGCCACTGAGGAGGAAACAGAAGGGGAAGCTATCACAGGTATCATTTTAGTTGTATCATTACCTGCAACTGTATTGTTTGATTCTGGAGCTACTTTATCGTTCATATCTAGTAGATTTATAGCAATGCATAGAGTAGCTACCTCCCCCTTACCTAATAGTTGGAAGATTCTTATCGGAGGAGGCATCATGCCGGTTACCAGCACTATCAGAAAGTGTTCAGTAGTCGTATGTGGTAGAGAGATGAGAGCGCGATTCTTGGTATTACCCATGCCATACTTTGATGTTGTGCTAGGCATGGACTGGTTAAGCCAATATAATGCCATACTGAATTGCCGGAAGGATAGCATCACTTTTAGACCGCTAGATCAACCGGAGTTCGAGTACATGCGAGGGACCGTCGAACAAGGAGTAGGACAGATAGCTGGAGCCTATATGGCTATGGAGATGGTAACCCTACCAATAGTTACAGAATTCAAGGATGTGTTTCCTGAAGAATTGTCAGGCTTACCGCCAGATAGAGACGTAGAGTTCACCATTGAGCTAGTACCCGGAGCAGCACCGGTATCTTCTAATGTGTACCGATTGGCGAAGAAGGAACTAGATGAGCTGAAACTACAATTAGAGGAGTTACAGAGCAAGGGATTTATTCATCCTAGTGTATCACCCTGGGGAGCACCAGTATTGTTTGTACCTAAGAAAGATGGAACAGTATGCATGTGCATTGATTATAGAGCCCTTAATGCTTTGACTATCAAGAACAAGTACCCCCTTCCACGGATTGACGATTTATTTGACCAGTTGACAGGAGCAGTAGTATTCACAAAGATCAACTTGAGATCAGGTTATCATCAAGTAAAGGTGCGAAGAGAAGACATTCAAAAGACAGCCTTCATGACTCGATATGGATACTACGGGTTCTTAGTGATGCCTTTTGGACTGACGAATGCACCTGCTATATTTATGAACTTAATGAACAGAGTCTTCCATCAATACTTAGACCAGTTCGTGGTAGTCTTCATCGACGACATTTTAGTGTATTCGAAGAGCCAGGAGGAGCACGAGAAGCACTTGAGACTAGTGTTAGAGACGCTGAGGAGAGAGAGACTTTATGCCAAGCTGAGCAAGTGCGAGTTTCTTTTAGATCGTGTCACTTTCTTTGGACACGTTATCTCAGGAGATGGCATTTCAGTAGATCCGACAAAGATTTCATCAGTAGAGACATGGCCAACCCCTACCAATGTCTCAGAAGTGAGGAGTTTCCTAGGACTTGTCGGATATTACCGGAGGTTCGTGGAGAACTTCGCGAAGATTGCAGAACCGATGACCCGCTTGACCCGTAAGGAGCAGGAGTTCACTTGGACAGAGGAGTGTCAGAAGGCATTCGACGAACTGAAGAAGCACTTGACTACAGCACCCATCTTGACCATACCTTCTGGACCCGGAGGATTCATGATCTATAGTGATGCATCCGGGAAAGAATTAGGATGTGTCTTGATGCAGCATGGAAAGGTTGTAGCCTATGCTTCTAGATAGTTGAGAACCCATGAGAAGAACTATCCCACCCACGACTTGGAGCTTGTAGCAGTGATCTTTGCTTTGAAACTTTGGAGACACTACCTATATGGAGAAAGAGTGGAGATATTTACTGATCATAAGAGCCTGAAGTACGTCTACACCCAGAAGGACCTTAATCAGAGACAGAGACGTTGGCTCGAGGTGATGACAGGCTTTGAGATTGAGCTACAGTACCACCCAGGAAAGGCCAACGTAGTAGCTGATGCGTTGAGCAGAAGACCCATGGCATTCTTCTTGACTACCCAACAATACCTATTGAGAGATCTAGAGCAGATGGGTATAGATGTTGTTATGTCCGGAATAGACGGACAATTGTCGAGTTTCCAGTTGTAATCGATATTAGTAGAGAGAATCAAGGCTGCTTTGCCGACAGATGCCAGATTTTAAAGGCTTCGACAGAGGACAGAGGCTGGAATACAGACAGGACTGCGTATACATGAAGATGGAACATTGAGATGTGGAGATCGTCTCTATGTTCCAAATGGAGAACTTCGTCAGGAGTTTATGTCAGAGGCACACAGTTCAACCTATTCTATTCATCCAGGAGGCACGAAGATGTACAGAGACTTGAGACAGTACTACTGGTGGCATGGAATGAAGAGAGAGATAGAACGCTTTGTGGCGAAGTGCCTGGTGTGCCAGCAAGTTAAGGCTGAGCATCAGAGATCTGCAGGATTACTTCAACCGCTTCCGATACCGGAATTGAAATGGGAGCACATCACTATGGACTTTGTTATGGGCTTTCCGAGGAGTCCTAGTGGTCACAATACAGTATGGGTAATCGTAGATAGACTCACCAAGTCTGCCCACTTTTTACCCTTCAGAGTTGGGCAATCTACAGAGGTCTTAGCAGAGATGTACATGAGGGAGATTGTACGACTGCATGGAGTGCCAGTTAGTATCGTGTCTGATAGGGATACGAGGTTTACATCTTACTTTTGGCGGAGTATGCAAGAGAGTCTCGGTACCCGCCTAAAGTTTATCACATCGTATCACCCACAGACAGATGGCCGGTCAGAACGCACCATTCAGACCTTGGAAGATATGTTAAGAGCGTGCATGCTAGATTTCGAAGGATCATGAGAGGACCACTTGCACTTGGTCGAGTTTTTCTACAACAACAGCTATCAAGCGAGCATCCAAATGGCTCCCTATGAAGCGTTGCATGGAAGGAAGTGTCGTTCCCCAGTATGCTGGAGCGATATAGGCGAGAGACAGATTCTTGGGCCAGAACTGGTTGTTCGTACAATGAAGAAAGTGAAGAAGATCCAAGGGCATCTACGAGCAGCACAGGACAGGTAGAAGCACTGGGCGAATACGCACCGATGACCCCTAGAGTTCCAGGTTGGAGATCACGTATTTCTAAAGATCTCACCTACTCGAGGGACTATCAGATTTGGAGGCAGAGGAAAGCTGAGTCTGAGGTACATCGGACCATTCGACGTGTTAGAACGCGTCGGAGAGGTTATTTACAGATTAGCCTTGCCGCAGACTTTGGAAGGAGTCCATGACATTTTCCATGTATCTCAGCTGAGGAGGTACATACCGGATCCGAGTCATGTACTTGACCATTCCGAGATCACAGTCGGCCTGAGTTTATCCTACCAAGAGGAGCCCGTTCAGATCCTGGACAAGAGCGAGAAGGTATTGCATGGTCAGACTATCCCCCTAGTCCACGTTGCAGGGAGACATCATGCACCAAGCGAGTCGACCTGGGAACGTGAGGAGGATATCCGACAGCACTATCCCCATCTCTTCGAAGGCATAGGTATGTAGTAGTTTTAATTTCAATCAATAGTTTCTTACCATGCGTATGTTTTAATTTCGAGGACAAAATGCTCTAAGGAGGGTAGATTGTAAACCCCCTCGACCAATTTAGGATTTATTTAATTTAAGTGGAGAAACTAGGATTTATTTAGATACAAGTAGAATTAATGCGCAACAATTTAGAGACCTAATACCCCGTACCGAAGCTTTGAGGTTTGGAGCGCTACAGTAGTAGTTACCCTCAAACTAATTAACGACACATCCCTTAGACACGCCAGACTACCATCTGACCTTGTGTGACATTTAGATACTCAATATTGTGCTCCAAATTGAGCTGCGCAATATTGTTACAAATATCTATATATTATCCCAATAAAATCAATTCCTCATAATTACCCTTTTCTAATCGAATTTAAGACTTAACCACAACCCAACTCCGTGTAACCCAAATGTGGGCATTGACCTACTCTGAGCCTGCTACGCTCATGACGCTTGTGTCCCACCCAAATCTAGTTCCATGTGTTTTCAATGCATTAAAGAACACCATGCGCCTTGCTTTTAATAAAATTAAATTAAGAGCAATTTTACCTCAAACCAGACCTAACCAAGCCCTGAGCATCTCCCATGGATCAGCCCCTCCCCAATGAGTCCAGACAGGCCCAAGTTCCAAGGCCAGCCCATCAAATCCCCCTTATAAATATACATACTCCCTAGCATTAAACCCTAAATTTACTATTCATCAATACCCAAACCCTAGCCGTTCCCCTTACACCCGAGTTACCCCCCCCTCCCGACTGCTCGACGCCACGACCACCACCGGACCACCTCAGCCACCGGACCCCCCTCACTGCTGGACCACCACCCAACCGCCAGCAGCACCCCGTCCGCCTGCAACCACCGGACACCCGCACCATCACCATCACCCCACGTATCTAACCGAGCCATCTCTTTCCCGACCGGACACCCACCGCCTCCGACTTCACAAACACCGCTGACCACCACCTTCAGGTCTACCTCGACCTACCCCCACGAATTGTCAGCCATCCCGCGACATCCTCAGCCCGCACCGACGCCACCTAGCCGATGCTGCCGCTGCCGCATCCCCTGCAGGCCGCTGCTGCTGCTGCTGGCCAACCCACCGGTCGACGCCGGAGCTCCGCCCGCGAGGAAGACGACCAGGACGAGCAGGACCTTGTCCAAGCAGCCAGGTACTCGATCCCCCGCTCGTTCTCGCAGAGTATCGTTGTATGACCGTTTATTCGAGTCGTCGTGTCGACCTGTCCTGTGTCGACACAAACCAGTTAGAATAAAATAATACAGATATGTATGCATGCTGATAATTAAACTAGATAATAACAAACTGAATGAACCCTAATTATATACATGCTGGTATGATGATTAACAAGATTTAGAAGTTGTTTAATAACTAGCAAACACCTAAATTATGAGACCTGTCATCAAGGCTAGTAATTCAACTGAAAGCCTTAACACAAACCGAGTACGTTTGGACATGGGAACCAAAGACATGTATTCGTACAAATCAAAAATAGTGGTAACTCCTTAACTTTAGTAATTATTGTCTCAAGACACACGCTGACAAGGATAGAACACGTGTACATCCTAACTATGTGCACACGTGACGCCGTCTTCGATCAGTCGTGAACTTGTGACAGTTCCTAAGACCAACGTAGGGTCTGCTTATTATCTTCGTGTCTGATGTTAGATTGTTATATTATATTGTGTGTTTAGGACCATTGGATAAGCCGGGAGACACCGCAGGAGTAGGCTTTTGGCATTCACAGCTTGAGGGCTCAGGCAAGATACCTTACCATATTTACTGTTTACATTAAATGTTGTATATGTTGTATGTTATCTTGTTACTTTATTTCATATGACTGTGCGCGTCCGAGATTGACTCGGGTGCAGTCGACGGATGCGTCGATGATTTAGTATACATGACTTAGTCCCTAGCAGACTCACCCCAGTGGGAGGATACTCTGATATTCTCCGAGACCTGATACTTTTACACGGTTCACAGTGACATTCATATTGGGATGCGGGTTCGTATACTCGACTAGCTATCAGTGCGTGCGACATGCATCATTGTTAGTACGTAATTCAGGATTTATATTGGTAGAGACTGGCATATAGATACGTGGTATGCACGTTGAGTATTCAACTTATATGTCTAGATTGGGCGAGGAGGACAACTAGTAAGCGTATGGGATACACACATTGGAATCCGTAGTATTCAGAGGAGCCACGGATCCAATGACCTCCACTATTCAGCTTCCACGTTCTTCGGAGCGATATGGACGATATACTATTCAGCTTCCACGTTCTTCAGAGCGATATGGACGATATACTATTCAGCTTCCACGTTCTTCGGAGCAATATGGACAATATACTATTCAGCTTCTCCGTTCTTCGGAGCGGTATGGATGTTATGCCTACACCTACCCATACGTACCAATGTTGTCCTCATATTGCATTCACTTAGATGGTTAGCACACCCTTTATTGCATTTATTTTATTCAGTATTCATATATATGGCATGTTTCTATGTATCTTGTTACGTCCCTCTGAGGACCTGGTATCTTTCCAGATTTGGACGAGGCTTATTACCCCACAGTATATGGCCCAGGACAGGAGACAAGGTACGCTACAGCTGAGGAGCTAGAGGTGCTACCGTCAGAGTTTTCGTGATCAGTTGGTAGGTCTTCTGCCTAGGATTGGGTGCATCATTATCTAGTCAGTTGATGCCCTAGTCATTATCTTTTATCTATCATTTCAGTATTTTATTTTGTCATAGTAGTGGGTTTGTCCCCACCAGACATTCTTGGTTGTACTATGATAATTTGAGACTGACGTTTATCTTCCAGCAGTTATTATTATTAGTACATTCTTGCTATTTACTTTTATGGATGAGATTAGATTACCTGTTATTGATTTATATGGGACATGTTAGTATTTAGGACAGCGTAGCACTCTTCGTTGGATCCATTAAATTAGGATATTCGTGGAGAAGTGACAGCTGGCTATTGCTACGTGGCCTAGTTCCATATATTTTGGGACTGGGGCATGATAATTGAATAATAGAGTGTATATACCTAGTACAAGTCATCTTCCTAACCCCTATCAAGCACGAAAGAAAAGATAATATTGACGTTTTGAAAGGATCAAGCAAGATGCAAGGCAAGCAATCAAATAAGAATGCGAAATAAAATCAAGGGAGGTGATTAAATAAGTGGATGATATCCTATACTCTAATCCTATGCGTAGGCTTGCTCGGTACAGTAACGTAACTGAGACATTATGCTCTCGACCTGCATGGGCCACCACAAAAATATATCACGCCCTAGTCCCAAAATACGTAGGACCAGGAATACGTAAGTATGCCAACCGTATGTATATGGCAACTCCAATGTATAGATTCTATAATACACACGTACGGTGTAATATGAATGTTAACTCACATGTGGTATATATATTGTCACAAGTCACAGGACATAACTAGATCTCATCCACAGAATCAAATAACCAATCAACTATATAAGTATAAAATGCTTGATAAGAACAAGTAATTGGGTGAAGACAAATCTACTACCAAACTAGAATATAAGAGGAACAAAAATAAGTACATCTAATGAACAATGAGACTCGAAGAGAGACCTTCTCGAAAGAGAATGGAGTAGCTAGTCCTGATCCGTGCTCCTGTAAATAGTCACGATCGTCTACACCTGGAAAGGGACCAGGTCCTCAGAGGGACGTAACAAGATACATAGAAGTATGCCAATTGAATACAGTAAAACATGCATAATAGACAAAAAATATATAAGTACGTTGTACTAGACAATCTATATAAAAATGTATAGTGAGGATAACCTTTTGACGTATGGGTAGGTGTAGGATACTCTATCTATCTCATAACTCACGCACACGTCCATGAACATCATCAGCCGTCATACCGCGAGGGTAGCGACCATCGTGACACCATCAGCAGACATACCGCGAGGGTAGCGACCATCGCGACACAACTCCCATAGTGCGTGCTAGTTACTACGGTTTACCAGAGTGGGTAGCCCATATGCCTACTAATTGTCCTCCCCTCCCATGATACTATGTGTCAAGTATGTGTCAACATATATATAGTATATAATTATGACTGAAAGAAAATACATATATAATGAATATATAAAAATATGATAAGTATGCAAAGTACTATAAGCAATTTGGCAAGATATCTTGCCTGGGAAGAAAGTTACGAAGTGTAAGCGTCCAGACGTCAAGCAAAAGGGATCAGAAACTATGGCATCAGAATGAACGTGTCTGGATGCTGAAATAAACATCACCAAGATTCCCAGAATAAGCGAACTAGCTAGAAAATACTACCCTTTCGTCCAATTTGGATACAGGGGCAAAACGATAATTTTGGGTCAAAGCGGGGTCCACATGTGGGCCACCTTGCACCAAAATACGTGTCAGAGGTAAAGGTCTCTAAATAGGAAAAATTATAGGTCAAACGAATTCTAAACGTCGATACGAACTCAACGGTATGTCCAATTTTAGATTCCGGTAAGACGATCACAAATTCGCCCTTCAAGTCAACCCGTAAGGCCCGCGAATAGGCGGCTTGGTCAACTGTCTCAGAATCGCATTAAACTTGGATCACAGGACCAATGTGATACCACAAATCCAATGGCGTAAGTTTCGTCGCATTCTAACGAGCATACACAAAATAGGGTGGTGTTTTACAAAAGTCATGATACGAGAATTTTTACGGATACGGGTTGATTCTGATGCGCACACTCATCCGAATCAACTTTCATAAAAGCTCACACATCAGAATATACCATACGCGCCTTCCGGTGCAATTGGAATGCGATGAGGCAGTCCTGTTTGTCGGGGCGTACTCCGTATCACAATTTTAGTTTTGAAAAATCAAGTTTTTGGTCGATTTGGAGGCCGAATAATTTAACACATAAAATAAATTAATAAAAACTAAAAGAACAAAAAAATCTTAGGTTATATTAAGAAGAAAACCCTTTAATTAGATTTTGAAAACATTAAACAGGTTGGTGGCAAATTGGGCATGAATATGGGGGTTTGGTTCAGAAATTCTGGACTATTTTTGGTCAGTTTTTCGTCCATTTTCTGGTCAATTTTTTGACCAATCCAGGGCACAAAAACTCATCCCGCTTGAATAAAAATCCTAGAGGATTAGGTTGTGAACGTACACGGATAAACCGTTCGAGAAAAGGATGAGAGATGAGAGAGATATGTTACCTTGAAGATGGGGCGACGGAAGGGTGTTGCTGCACGTGTGCACGTACGCGGACGGCGACGGCGACGGCGTCAGGGTAGGGGTCGTCGGTCGAGGTCTAGGGTTAGGTTTTGGGTTTTAGTTATAATATATGTATATGTATATATATATATATACACATATGTAGAGAGGTGGGGAGAGAGAGCCGTGCGGGGGGTGGGAATTAGCTGTTTTGGGTTCACGGGGGGGGGGAGTTTAGGACTAGTGTTTAGTTTACTTTAGGATTAGGGAATATGTTAGGGTTAGGGTTTAGTTTTGTTTTGTTTTCTTTTCTTTTTGTTTCTTTTTCCTTTTGTTTTTCTTTTCTTTTCTTTTCGTTTCTTTTGTTTTTGTTTTTGTTTTTATTTTTATTTTTATTTTTATTTATTATTATTATTACTATTACTATTATTATTATTATTATTATTATTATTATTATTATTATTATTATTATTATTATTATTATATTATATATTTATTCACGTATATATCTACATATATACATGAGATTATAAAAAATTCAAAAAGAATATTTGCACATAGAATAAATTCTAAAAAATCTATCGCCCTTTAACAATACTCTAAAATAATAAAAAAGTTATTGTTTTGTGGAATAATTTTAAATGAGTATTTATACAAGTAAATAAATCAATAAAATTTATTTTCTAATTAACTCTGAAAATACTTTAAAAATTCAATAATTTAATAAAAATACTTTAAATAAAATTTAAAATTTTTTGGAGCTTACAGATTCACAGTGTATTGTGATGCATCTGGGAAGGGGTTTGGTTGTATTTTGATGCAACACGGGAGAGTGATAGCGTATGCTTCTTGGTAGCTCAGAGATGACAAGAAGAACTATCCAACTCATGATTTGGAGTTAGCAATAGTAGTATTTATGCTTAAGCTATGGAGGCACTACTTATATGGCGATCGGATGGAGATCTTCACATATCATAAGAGTTTGGAAAATATATTCACGAAAAAGGACTTAAACATGATACAAAGAATGTGGCTTGAGTTGTTGAAAGACTATGACATGTAACTTCAATAACATATCGAAGCAAGGCAAATATAGTAACTAATGCACTTAGTAGAATAGGTGGATAATTTATGTTGACCACTCAGAAGTACATTCTAGAATACTTACGAGAGATAAAAATCGAGATAGTAGTTCACAAGATACAAAAGTTTTGGTTAGTCTACAGATCCAGTCAACTTTGGTGGATAGAATCAAGATAGCTTAGGCAGAGGACCCAAAGATTCAGAAGCTACGGGAAGAATGTGAGTCCGGTCTTTGGAAAGAGTTGATGATTCATGCGGATGGAACGCTAAGGTTTGGGATCCGTCTATGTGTACCAAGCGGGGATATTCGACAAGAATTTATGACTGAAGCACAGAGTTTCCAGTACCTCATTCATCCGGGAGGCACGAAGATGTACCAAGATATCAGGCAACACTTTTGGTGGAACGGAATGAAGAGGAAAATAGCAAGCTTCGTATCATGATGTTTGATATGTCAATAAGTGAAGGCAAAATAATAGAGACCGGCAGGGTTCCTATTCCAGAGTGAAAGTGGAAACACATTACCATAGAATTTGTGACCTGTTTACCTATATCCCCGACTGGTCGAGATACAGTTTGGGTTATAGTGGATCGACTCACAAAAGTGGCATATTTTCTCCCCTTTGGAGTGGGACAGTCTAAAAAGAAGTTGGCAGATTTATATATACGACAGACTGCGAGGCAACATGGCATGCCAGTAAGTATAGTGTCCGAACGAGATACAAGGTTCACTTCTCATTTCTGGAGAAGCTTGCACGAGAGATTGGGTACCAGGTTAAGATTTAGTACTGCGCACCACCCTCATATAGACGGGCAATCAGAGAGGACTATCCAGACCCTGGAAGATATGTTACGAGCCTGTACCTAGACTTTGGTGGATCTTGGAAGAATCACCTTCACTTAGTAGAATTCTCATATAACAACAGTTATCAGGCCAGTATTCAGATGGCACCTTTCAAGATACTATACAGCAGGAGGTGTAGATCACTGTTGATATGGGACAATATTGGTGAGCAAAAGATGTTAGGCCCAGAAATAATCATGAAGACAGTAGAAGTTGTCTGGCAGATCAGAGAAAGACTTCGGGTTGCGCAGGATCGGCATCATCACTGGGCAGACCAGTATAGTAGGCCTTTAGAGTTTCGTGTTGGCAATTGTAGAAGCAAAAAAAGTGCACCTCTTGAAGATGGCACAATTTCCTACAAATAGACTTAGTAGGGGAAAATGGTGCATTTTACTCTGTTTCAAAGGATAGCGCACTTTTAAACTTTTTTCGTCAACAAAGACAAGAGCACAAATCGCATGTCTACTTTCCCCCCAAATATTAAATGCAACGAATCTGACAGTCGAGCAACAGTCAAGGAGTTAGAAGTCATTATTATAGCTAAACTGCAGCGTGCAGACCCAAGTTATCGTTTAGCGACCCTGTCATTGTGCCAAATTCATCAGAAGTGCGCCATTGTGCCAACTTCATCAAAAGTGCACCGTTGAGCCAATTTCTTTAAAAGTGCGCCACTGTGCCAACTTCATCAAAAGTGTGTCGTTGTACCAACTTCATCAAAAGTGCGTCGTTGTGCCAACTTCTTCAATAAAAGTGCACCGCTGAGCCAACTTCATCAAAAGTGTACCGCTGTGCCAACTTTATCAAAAGTGCATCGTTGTGCCAACTTCTTCAAAAGAGCGCTTGTATAGCCATTCCAAAAGTGCGCCAATCACCAGACCACTTCCAAAGTGCACCTACTATAATAACTGACAGTAAGTAGTTATGATTACGTGTCCTATATGCCATGATTTTGGTGAAACATGTACAAATAACTGTCCCCCATCACCTATGCTTTCCTCGTCTAGGAAGCTACGTGTCAAGCAGACAGCAAGTTGTGCACCCACTCATTAAGAACGTGGGGTGTTAGTCCACCAAAAGTGCGCGCACAGTACGGATTGGCCAAAGTGCGCGCACATTGTCATAACTACTTTAAAATCCTATAAATATAGGATCATTGTATACGTTACAGAGGCAAAAAAGGCTAGAATTTTCAAGTCTTTGAAATTCAAAAATAGAATGAGACAAATAGAAGCTTGTCGTGTCATTGTTGCCAAAGTTTTTTTATTGCTCAAATCTTCAAGCTGTTCACAGCATCCTGGCATTTCTTCTTCGTCGTGTGGTCCAAGGAGTAAAGTGATTGTCTGTAGAACAGACCTCTATAGCTATACTTCTTTATATTTAATTATACATAGATTCATGTTTAGGATCTCTAGTACTCTTCTTTTTTCTTTAAAAGTTTATAATACAAAAGTTTCGTTTAACTTTTCTTCGCAAACAAGATGATGACTCTGCTGGGGACGACTTTCTCCTCTGACGAGAAGGTGATAGCTCAACTCGACGTTGCATCGGTCGGTTCGATACAAAATACCTTGGTCGTGAAGTTCAACCAACAAGCATACAAAAAAATGCTCCATTATAGGGGTAGTACTAACCCCTCATCCATACTCAAGTCGAGGAGAACCCGCAAAGTGTGGGTGCCCAAGCCTCGTCGTGCATATCCTGAAGTTGTTGCCAATAAGGAAAAAAGTATTATGATTGATGGGAACTACCTGGTTAATTTTGTCAACCAAACTCAGGTCGATGATTTGGTAGACAAGTCCCTTGCATTAAACAAGGGATACAAATCACACAACTCGTGCAATATCAAGCAAAAGGTAATCCACACCCAAGCTTCTGAGTCCTTTGCGTTAAACAAGGGATACAAATTGCACAACTCGCGCAATATCAAGCAAATAGTGATCCACACCCAAGCTTATAAACCCATGCATGTTCGTTGTAATATGCGGGGCAAGCAAGTCATGGACACCGCTATCCAAACCAATCGCTCTACAGGCACACTCTTCAAAGAGAGACAAAAGTTAGTCAGGGAAAATTATTCTCCTCCTATCATGATTACACACACAGTGGAGAAAAAGTCATGCGCAACTTGTCAGAAGCCTACTATTAGTGTGCGACGTCAACACCTTCGTGCAAAATTAAATGCACGTAGACAAACTGCACAAACTATGCCTACACTATAAAATGCGCCAAGTAGGGTCAAATTCTTCACAACATGTTGATTGTGCGTGAGGTGACGAATCATTCGCTAATCAAGCCAGCACTTCATTCTACATACAGGGGACCAAAAATGTACATAAAAGATTCAATATATCTCATGTAATGAGACAGAGTCTGCCATCTTCCTCCTCTTCTCTTGCCTCTTTCGATTTGCTTGAGCTTATTATACAAAAGCATAAAGAGAGAGAACATTATGACTTTACAATGGTGTTTCCTAATGGATATTATTGCAATTTTTATAGAGTTGTAATAAAATATTACTATGCATTAGGAAAATGATCTCTGTTTGACCGATTGACCTATATTATGTCTCCCAAACCTTGACATGCTAAGTAAGTTGACAACAAGGAATATGATGATGACAAACCGTACTTTACTACAACGTACATGGCTTCGCATCTTCCCCATGGCGGGAGACAATCAAGACAAAGTTCTTCAAGAACACCTAGCCAAAGAAAATTTGACCAACTTGTTGACTCCTTTGAAGGAGTATACCAAAATACCCGTTCTCAAAGATGAGATCTCGTTCTTCGCAGGAATCCCCATTCCTCAGAATTTGAGGCTGGGGGTAGCAATCCCCCTGATTCTGAAACCGACAGTGTAGACTCCAACTACACAGTTATTTCTATCAATCCCTCTGTTATACACAGAGATGTTAGCATCTACGCCATCGGTGACGAACAAGACACTTCTCCATCAGTAGCCACCGAAAAATGCCTTAACTCATTAGAGGTTGCTCTCAGGGACCTGCACACTATGATGCAAAATACACATCAAATGATGATAGCCCAACATTCTACTACACCAGTACCTATCCAAGTGGCTTCATTCATACCTGCACAACCTACTCCTGAAATAATACCTCTGCAAGATAACACAAATCAAAAAATAGTCCTAAACTAAGAGTCAGTAGCGCCGACTCTTAATCCTCTTAATATTGGGAGTGAACCTCCGTCGGTGATAATACATGTTCAACCAGGATTTTATCAGTCAGTTGCACCACTCCGACCAGAATATCCTCTCGAAGCTATTCGAAAGTTACGGGCATAGGTTGATGTTTTAAAGAACAAAGCCCAAGTCCGCAAGCTGGGAGTGAAACAACCTTATCCTCCTTATTGGGATAATATTCTATTCCCTCCTAAATACAAACCCCAATCAATAGTCTTGTTTGAAGGTAGGACATCATCGAGCCAATATATTAATTATTTCAATATGATGAAGGGTCACTTGCAGAAAGAAGATACTTTTCTCACCAGATTGTTCGTGGTATGCTTGACAAGCATAGCCTACTGGTATCATAGTTTACTTGATAACTGTATATCCTCGTTTGATGATATGAAGTATCTTTTCATATCACGATTCTACGGGGGAGGCATGAATATAATGATGTCTTAACTCATCGATATCAAACAGAAGGAGAAGGAATCCACTCATGAATTCATAGAGTATTTCAGGAAAGTAACTCTGAAGTTATCCCCCGATATTCTAGACTCCACATTCATCGATACTTGCAAAAAGAACCTACTGCCTATTGTAGGGCTCTGGATGGGTCAAACTTAATTTCAAGACTGGACGACGTTCATCATAGGGGCCGAAGCTGCTGAAGGTAATGCGAAGTTGGCACATAATTTGGGAATACAAATAACCAATACAAAAGGGAAATGTCCCTCCAATAACAACAACAACAACAACAGCAGCAGCAGTATGAATCATTGCAACAGCAAAGAAAAGGAGGCATTAGCAATAAATTTGGCAAAGTGACCCACCTCTCCTGTAGCACAAAAGCCTCAAGAGTCTTCCAGGCCTAAAGAAGAATATTCCTTTAACGAGAACGATATCCACATCATTTTTGAATGCTTGATAAAAAGCAATAAGTTGCAGTTGTTCGACATTAAACGACCAAATGAGGCTAGTAAAATAGATGATCCGAAGTACTGCCTGTACCACCGATATGTACATCACCCTACCAAGGCTTGTTATGTCTTGAAAAAAATATACAATAGTTGATGGATGTTAAAGTTATCACCCTTCATAATGAAGAGAAGACTGCCACCGCCAATATGGTCTCTCTTCAATTCGATGATTTTCCAGCACAAGAAATCCCAAACGGCGGCATCCCAATACCTCGAGCTACGATGGAAGTGGTAAATCTTTCGCCTCCTCGAAGTTAAATAGAGGGGTTGGTACCTCTTACCACAGATCATGGTGAGATTATATGGATTCATCCTGACCTGCTGCCAGATTGGGATCAGGGAACAGCGTCTTCTAATTCAAAATCCAAGAAGGGTAAGAAGTATAACCCATGTACTATGATTTCTTTGGATCATCATTCAGACAGAGATCAAAATCAACATCAAGAAGACATATTTCTCGAGATCAGATTTCAAAATTTGAATATTGCCCCACCAAGCTCTATTCGTAAGCTTCGCTTGACACACCGGCAATGGTCCATGATTGGCAGTGTTCCACTATATAGGGCACAACAAATCTTTTTTTCTTATGAATGTGTTCCTACACAAATTTGCCTCCTCCTGTTACAAAAATTAGAGCATCAACCTCAACTCAGGTGGTTGAGGAAGATCGTCCCCAATTTTATCAATACAGCCAGCAATCTGTACGCTTGATTCAAAATATGGGGTATGACTTCCAGAAAGCTGAAGGTTTAAACTTTGGCAAGGGACAATATATTCCTCTACTACTCCAAATACAGTCCAGTAAATCCTGCAGTATATTAGGCTACAATAAGACTAGCCCACAGACTCGCTCCAAGAAGAGACATGATAAAAAGAAACTCAAGTCTTGTAACATGGTACTTTTTTCTTCGATGCTCGAAGAAAAAGCCATAACTGGTACCAAGTCTGGCAAAGATTATCATAAAACTTACGAGTCTGTCCCGGAAGATGTTCCTGACACTGTTCCTACTTCGCCAACTCATGTTGCTCGGGTCACAACCGAACCTGGTCCTTCAAAGCCTACTATGGCAGAGAAAAAGAAGCAAAATAAAGTACGCTTCGACAAATCCCTAAAGAAGAATGTACCCAAAGGACTTGAAAAGCCCTACAATTTTGATATATTGGTACAACTAGCAAATACCCCAGCCCGAGTTTCTTTATTCGAGTTACTTTGTTTGTCGAAGGAGACTCATGAAGCTTTGAGCGAAACTCTGATACACGCAGACTCGTTCTTAGCTCAACTCAAGACTCCTATGAAGAACCACTAGCGTGTCCTCAATGCCACCGCATGATCGAGAAGATTCCTAATATCACCTTCACGCAAGATGACATGCTACTCAAAGACCAGCATGATAGGCCTCTGTATTATACAGGTAATATCGGATATATTAAGGTAAACCGGATTCACACAGACCCTGGTTCTTCACTCAGCATTATTCCTAAAAGACTATTGAAAGGATTGAAGATACCAATGCACAAATTGTCTGCCATTAACACTACTATTCTAGGCTTTAATGTTGGAAGAAGTAAACTGCTGGAAAAGATATGCCTAAAAATTTAGATAGGTGATCTACCCACTGAAGTCACATACTATGTGATTGACTCTGACGTATCCTACAATATTTTGCTGGGACGACCATGGATACACGAGCATAAAATTGTACCCTCCATCCTACACCAATGCTTCAAATATATGGACAGTCGAGGAGAAGTCAAAACAGAGGTAGCTGACCTCAACCCATTCAAAGGTGTTGAAGCCTATTTCTCTGACTACATAAAAGAAAAGGCTGATCAAGCTGGTGATGAAGTTGAGAATGTCCCATAAGAAGAGCCTCTGATGATCCGAGTCAAAGGAAATATTACTAGTCCAACTCCTTTGAAGCCTCTTGTCATCAACCTGCACAAGTTACCTCCATTGGTCATCAACCTATTATGCAATGAACAATCAACGCCGAAGAATGTGCCACTTGTTATCAACCTTCATCGTAACAAGCCACCAACATTAGTGAATCGATCCCTAGTCATCAATCTTGCCAAACCTTCTGTCAAGGGTGAAGATTCTGCTGACTATGTAGAATATGAAGAGATCTTATATTTTATGAATAAAGAAGACACCAATTCACACTATGTTGATGTTTAACCCTTTGTTGAAAAATTCTTATAGGTTCTTCATCTCTACGAACCTCTGTCCATACCGTGGCATCTCCATTCTAATATAGTTTATTATATAAACAATATGAGGATGCATACTTCATAGTCCCAGCAAGACAGGACAAGCAATGTCAGATAATTTTTGACGAAGATAGAAACAAAAAGTCACGCAGACTAATGATTCTGACGAGGATATTAGGAAGATACAACTATATCATTATAGCCAATCAGCCAAGAAAATTATGCAAGGGATGGGCTACAACTTAAAATCTGGTTTGGGATCGAATTATGGAAAAGGCAGACAAACTCTTATACGTTACTTCTATCCAAAAGGCAAGCCAGAAATATACTACCAGAGAACTGGTCATGGTTTGGGATATGTTACACCACCAATAAGTCCTGGAAGTTCAGAATTGGAAGAAGAGACGCATTCTTATTCCTCTGACTCATCATTGTGGAATTCTGACGAAAGCATGGGTGACATATTCAAATAGGCTTTGTTTGTAAATATGGTGTCAACTATCCCAGATGATAATAAAATTGAACAATTAGAACCATTTAAAAATGATCCGTAGGCACAATAAATGGATACTTAATAGGAGCTTCGGTTTGAGCAACGTGAGCCACCTACAGAGGATGAAGTAGTCTAAATCGATCTAGGAAAAGAATCTTCCCCAAGGCCAATCTTTATTAGCAAGAGTCTTCCTGAAAAAGATCAACATGCTTTAGTCCAGCTAATAAAGGAATAAATTGATGTCTTTGCCTAGAGTTATGAGGATATGCATGGCCTGGATCCTCAAATAGCCATACACAAGCTCAACATTTGTCTGAATGTTAAGCCAATAAAATAGCAGCAACGACGATTTCATTCGGATATGATGGATACAGTTGAAGCAGAAGCATGTGGTTTCGTTTGAGAAGAGAAACATCCTGACTGGGTAGCCAATGTCGTTCAAGTCATAAAGAAAAATAGAAAAGTTTGAATCTGCGTATATTATTGAGATCTGAACTCATCCTGTCAAAAAGATAAATTTTCTCTTCTCATCACAGATATCATGATCGTCAATAAATTTGGCTTTGAACGTATGTCCTTCATGGATGGATTATCAGGGTACAATCAAATCAAGATGTCGTCTGATGACAAAAAATATACCACTTTCCATACACCATTAGGAGTTTACTGCTATACAGTCATGCCCTTTGGCTTAAAGAATGCGGGACAAACGTATCAACTAGCCATGAGTACAAATTTTCATAAGCATTTATAGAAAATAGTAGAATGCTACGTGGATAATATTGCTATCAAGAGTCATCTTAAAGATTATCACCTTCAAGATTGGAAAATTATGCTCGAATTGATGCACCACCACTAATTGAAGATGAATCCAACTAAATTATTTCTAGGCGTCTCCAGTGGCAAGTTCCTCGGATTTGTTATAACTTCCAAGGGTATTTATATTAGGAGGTTCATCTCCAATCTTTCCTCAAAATACAGCCTCCACGCAATCTCAAAGAACTTTGTGGTCTACAAGGCCGACTAGCGTACATTAGGAGGTTCATCTCCAATCTCTCGGGGCGATACAGACCCTTCACTCAGTTAATGAAGAAAGGCGTATCCTTTATTTGGAACGAAGCATGTCAATAAGCATTCGATGATATCAAACGATATCTTATAGCTTTCTTATTTATTTTATTCTCATTTTTCTCTATATGCGCCTATTTGAATCCTTCTCTTCAAACTATTGGAAGCCTAAAAGATCATATCCGGCTTAGGGCCGAGTGGCATTGAGAAAATCTTGTATTTGCATAGATTCATGAATCGAAAGCATTCCGTACCGACTTGGGGAAGGAATAAGAGGGGGCTCATTTCGTAACATATTTTTTTATAAAAAAAGAGATTTTTTTACCTTGGACGAATTGTACGGGTCCAATTCCCGTCGTTCGTCCATCACATTATTTAAAATTCCAAAAATAGGATTTTAAATATTCCTATTCTTTGGAAGAAAAGAAGTCTCTTGTAATTTTTAACTTTGAATTTTATCCCTATGAAAGGGAATTTCATATCTTAGACTCTGCCTAACCTAAAGGCATGGCGAGGCAATATCGAACAATTAACGGAGGAAACTCATCGATGACGGAGTTAAGCCCTTATTCGAAAGGGGAAAGATTGGAGTTCCATTTGGAATTGACTCAGAGAGGTCTGTAAGCTCGAGCTGGAAGAGGGCTGTTCCGCTTTCTTCGTCCATAGCGCTATTTCAAATTGGGTGCTACTCAGAAAGAGGGTGAAGAGTGTGATGATGAAGACGATAATTTGCAAGATCTGCTGTGATGTTATTCGCATAGGTTGTAGATGTCCACCTGACATTTTGCTATTTTGATTCTACTAGTCCTTGAGTGTAGCGATGGATAATTCAGAGTCAACATAGCCAATGATCTAACTGACATGCCATCAGCTAATAGAAGCAAGAGCCACCTCTACTTCTCTTTGTCGGTGATACCCACTTCAAAAGAAGGAATTCTTCATACACTTGGCATGGAGAGAATGATTTTGTAATTTCCATAATAATACCAATCCAACCATTTTATTATGATAAAACGTGACCAATTAACCAACCAATAAAACTACTCATTACAAATAACATCTTGTTGTTGCATCGAATCTTTATTTGTTTCCCCTTTTTCTTAACTTTTACTATTTGAAGAGAAAGTCCGCTGCTATAATGGAAATACATAATTTCTTTACACAGGAAGCGATTAGTGGTTGTCCAAAGAAAAGAGGTCCTACACCTAATAAAATGAGTCAAAGATGTTAGAGTTCTCCATATTTGTTTAGCTCTGAGCATTCGGTTGACACTCCCATTGCGACACCCGGTTGGCAAACCATTTTCAATCTTCCGGGGCTATATTCATGATCTGGGTGCTGAGGTTTGGGACCTTGACATAGTCATTGTATCCACAGCCTGCCCAGAGCCACCCTTAGCACCTTCTCCTGCCACATACCGCTATGCTTCCTTCGTAACCCCAGAACTTCTTCGTAGTGGCTCCGTTCCATGCCTGGTATTTTTGTTCTCTCTTTCTATCATCTTTCTGTTTATCTACACCCCTTTATTTTGAGATATATCGAAGTGAGACGAGCGACAGTGAGGTGACCAATAGGGTGCAAGAGCTAGTGAGGAGAACAAAGTGAGGCAAAGAAACGAAAGCGAAGCGCTATGCCGGGGCGAGGGGATGGGAAAAGAAACTGCTCCGAAGAAAGATTAATGAAGAAAAGGTTAAGACCACCATGTATGTTAAGGAAGAGAAGGATAAGAGAACAAAATTAGCTCTGTATAAAACAAAATTGGTCGGTCTCTTTATATGTGTTGTCCGGAAAGAGGAAGATCGCTAATTACAGGCATTGTATTCCACCTAGGAGAAAAAAAATGAAACAGGCCTCTGGCTTATATTTGAAGAAGGAGAAGGAGCCCTCGACCCACAATAGATAGAGGAGGATTTATTCAATCACGTAGTTTGGGCTCTAGTTGAAAAAGAAAAGGAATCTTTTTGCTAAGGTCTAATCTCCTATTCCTAATGCTGTCTCTTGGGCAGCCCTCGTGCGAAATAAGAAAAGGTGCGCTCGTGCGCGTTTAAAGAACATTTGCTCATGCATTCTCTTGTGCGTTTAAATAACATGTGCGCATGCGCACGCGTTTTAAGAACACCCGCACATTCGTGCCGTTAAAGAACATGCGTGCAGGGCGTGCTAGCCCGTCGTGCGGGTCTCCCATTGGGAGGCCTGCTAAAGAAGCGCGTGGTTCCCTGACTAAGACCAAGACGACGGAAGATCAGTACCGAAGGGGTTTCTCCCGGTCATATAGGAAGAAACTAACAAAGCGGCTAATAGTCCCATGTTTCGTACTTGGTGGATTCCAAAACCAGGAAAGAATAAGCTTCGTCCCATTACCATTCCAAACTCCAGAGATATATTTACAATGCGAGTAACTCTTCATACTATTCCATTATGCTCTTCCACCTTCAAGAGCTAAGCTACTAGACTAAAATAGTTTATAGCATATCATAATATAGTGACTTTTTCTTGGGATCTTGACAATACGAAGCAATAAGTTGGTTATTAGTTTTTTATTTATATAATTATTAAGTCCAGAGTGGGGTTCCTTCTTTTTTTTAATCTATCCATCCCCTTCTATCAAAATGATCAAAAAGGTGATGGAATCCCTTCTTATTTCCATGTTTGATCTTTTCAATCTCTGCCTCCATGTTGGCAGATGAGCCATATCGGTCAGCCATAAGCTTTGCATTTGTGGATGGAATCCCCAGGCGAGTGCGCATGTTCTTTAACGGCACGCACTCTATTTTTTAATATAACAAACTTTGATACATAAATGGGGATATAAATCGATTCTAGATCGATTTATGACCATCAGAGATCGATTTATCGATCGACCATAATGTAATCACGATCTGGTGACATAACCTAAGGTCTTCCAAAAGTGGAACAAATCTTCGAAGTGCATTCGATTGGTTCAATATCGATAAACCTTGAAAGGAGAGTTAAAGGTTGGAACGAACATATACCAAAATTAGATCATTCTTTCTTATTACAAAAAAATTTGTTAAAATGCCCTTTTTTTTACTATTTGATCATCTTAAAGTTTTTCTGAGCACATGGAGTGGAAAGATCAAGTATCCAGTCAGTCTATCACCAATCAGATTTTGAAGTCTCGGTTGGCTTCTATCAGCAAGAAGAGGGGTCGTATTTGCCAGAGAATTGAGAGTTCCCTCCTACTCGTTGCCCCCCCCCCTGCTTGTCCCTTCCCCTAAGGGGTTGTTGTGTAACAAGTCTATAATTTCCTTATAAACCTCTCCCTCCTTTAATCAAACTAGTCAGACTCTATAGGCTAATTAGTTACCTTTTAGTCTGATTATGTGTTATTTCTTTCTTGTCTTTTTCGGGTCTTATCCGAAATCAAATCTTAACAGTGACATCAATTGGAAGATCTCCCATATGGATAATACATATTCCGGTTGACCAATCCTAATTCGAATTATTTTGCTCCAAAGCAATGATATCCACGGAGGCTACTACTTTTTTACAATTTATTTCATGCCTTCCCTCAAACTAAACTATTTAATGAATTCATCAATTAGAAATAGTTCATGATGGAGCTTGAGTATAAAATCTTTTATTTATTTATTTATCGGGGGACCGTTGGGTACCTAACCGTTTTGTCATAATAGATCCGAACACTTGCCCGGATCAATATTAATATCATAATTGCTCTAGTTAATAACTAAATAAAATAGATGAAACTTTCCATATTCCCATTAGCTCATTTGCTTTTCTTTTTTCTCCACACAGAAATACATGTACTATATATTTCTTATGGTACAGTGCTCTTTGCTATTTCTTTCAGAGCAAAGAAGTATTTTCTGCAATTGATTGGATCTGCCCAATAAAGAAAGGGGACTAACAATGTCAGCTACCTAGCCAACTTTTCTAATTAAATGTCGTCATTGTATGGGTAGCCTTTTTTTGTGAAAAGAGCTATCTATTATTGTATAATTGATAGGATTTTTTGTCTCTCTCTTTAGCCCTATATCTCTTATCCCTAGGAGATCTTCCTCCACTAGCAAGTTTTCTCAAAAAACTCTATCTATTCTGGTGTGGATGGCAGACAAGCCTATATTTCTTGGTTTCAATAGGACTCCTTACGAGCAAAATTATAACTGATACAAACGACACAAAAAGAAAATTTCATTGAAATGGAAGAAATTAGTAAAAATGTTTCTCAATGGTCATACAAATTGCTATGTTAACCGCTAGTAATATAATAACGGTAAACCTGGCTCGAAGACCAGGCGATTGTATATTTACTTATCACCGCCAATATGGATCGTGCAAAGAGAAGAAAATAAAGTAGAAGCCGTAGTGCGTTAAGGCGAGCAAAGTGAGTACTCGGGCAAGGAGGTCAAGCAAGCAGTTTCTTTGAATCAGATTATTATGATTCATTTGATGAACTTATTAGTTTACGAAATCATAGAATTGCGTAATTCGACATCGTGAATGTCCCAACGCCTAGCTCGCTTGCGCTACGCACCTTAGTTTTGACGTGATGCTTTCGATGCTTGCGCTATGCGTATATAGATAAACTGAGTGTGCATGCAGGGTTTAGGTGTACCACTTACGAGAAATAACCCCAAATCAGTTAGCTTACCGACGTCCCTTCGCTTACTTCTCTGGAGTCATCAAGTAGGGGAATGGGAATAGATGCCAACCGCAGCACATGCGATTCACTAGTGGCTTTATCAAAGACTGAGTCAAGGTAAACTGTCAGTTCTTGAACAGAGATTTTTTGAATAAAATGAACAAACGTAACGGATGTTCGGGACTCTCTTAGAGAAGATAAAGGCAGGCACAATCCGTACACAAATATTTTGAATAGTTCGATTCTTTCAGAACATTTAGGATTATAATACTTGTGACTAAGGAACTCGTGGAAGAGGATATCCTTTCCTCAGTCCTCAGTAAAAGAGGATAGAAAGAAGTCACTCCTATGGGTTTGCTTTATTTCCGTTAATTCATATACGTTACCGACCATAATGTATCAAATAACAATTGATACCATTCTTCCAACAATATTTGATAGAGATTCTCTGGTCAACCAGCCGTAAAAGCCTTTACTCAAGGAGGTGTTAACGGCCCAGTGAGTATCGCTTATTTCGGTATTTATCAGTAGTGGTATACAATCGGATTAGGCATAGTTCCAAGATAAATGAAAGAAGTGGAAGATATTAGAACTGGGTCCTGTCTAAAATTAAAATAAAAGGGGATATGGAAAATTGGTAGACGATTCACCCCAGGGTTAAGGGTTCAGTCTCATTTGAAGCTTTAGATAAAGAGAGATAATGGAGGAAGAGATATGATAAGAAGGCCAAATGTCTCTTCAATTAATAAGACCTCATGGTTGTGAAGCTTATCCAGGAGATATTTTTTATTTGCATTCACGTCTTTTGGAATGAGCTGCTAAATCAAGTTCTAGTTTAGGTGAAGCAGTCCTATTTGGCCATTGTACATTTATAACATCAGGAAATACAAAAATTGTGAATTTCGAGTAACCGACGTCTTTCTTCATCTTACTTGTTCCTGTTCGTCCATTCGAGATGGGGGAGGCAGCCCACATACATGAAGAGAAGAAGACCATAACTGTCGGACGAAGAAGGCAACAAAATACGTGGAAGAAACTGATACCAACTGAGTTATACACCCGATTTGACAACGGTGCGGAAAAGAAAAGAGGGCTTAATAGCCCATTTTCTTCTTATCATATCACAAGGGTGTGGCTCTGTATGAGACTCGTACTGCGGAGCAGGATGGGAGTCCTTTCTGCGGATGGAGAGGGATTTGAACCCTCGATATTCCTATCAATACTTCAATTTTCAAGACCGACTCTTTCAACCGTAAACAAAGTAGCTCCAGCGGGAGGAATTCTAACATACAGGGACGGTAAAGCTCGGGGGAATCTTTTATCTTTTCATCGAATTTCGGACAGAGACTCACTTTATATTTGAAATTACATAAAAAAGATTTTTTATCGCAACCAAAGCCCTATGGTCACTCTCCCCTCGTTCTACTAGTGGTTAGTATGAATAGGAAGATGAAAGCAAACGAAGGGTGCAAACTAGCCAGGCCTTCTTTTCGTACTATTATGGCTGGTAGGAGAAGAATCCGACTCGGTATTGTTAAAAAAAGCCTAAAATTCCTAATAATAAACCAAAATTTCATATACGGTTGGTTACAACAAAATGGTAAAGGGGCCCCTCTATGATCATAGATCGTAGAGATCTACACAAACAAAAAATAATATTTTTTTATCCTTAGCAACTTAATCTATTCTTTGGATTTACCCAAAATCTTTGGAATTCATTTATTTCTCTTAGGAGTAGCTTGTTTTGGCTTTGTTGTTTTCGCAACTTAATCAATAGATACCCTCAATAAAAGAAAGCCCTCCGAGATGCATAAAGGGGAAGGGAGTCAAAGCCAGATTGCCCTAAGATTTATTGGTGTTAGCATATTAGCACTTTCCCTCTGAATTACCTCTTTAATTCCGTTTATCTCCTTAACAGTAGATCCACTCCTAGTTTCCCATCGGTTGAGCCACTCTCATTCCTCTCGCTTTCAGAGGATAGACCGATCATAAAATTTATAGTAAAAGAAAAATCTGGCGACTTTAGAAATCGTGAGGGTTCAAGTCCCTCTATCCCCAATAAAAAGTACGACGAACTTGAAAAGCCACCTACAGACGATTTATGCCCAATCAATCCGGAAAACGCTTGCATCCTCTGTCTTACCGCGGCTGCTGGCACAGAGTTACCCAATGCTTATTCCTCATATACCGTCATTGCTTCTTCTCCGAGAAAAGAAGTTCACCAGTAAGCATACCTCATAGGAATGCGGGTCTTGTTGCAGCATGGGCATAAAAAGGCAGAATTGATAACAACTCACTCTCGTTAAGCTCTTATGGGATCCACTTTTTGGGGAATATAAGTCGAAGCAATAACAATAATATTTCTAGTGGAACATCTTTCATAATCCTTGGAGAGAGCAATGAATAGGGAAGGTATAGTAATGCTATGAATGACCCAGTATCAAATACTGGTAATAATATCAGCAAAAGAACGTTCTCCGCATAGCAGCAGTTCTTCCATACCAACTTAGCTGCCCGGCGTTGCTATTGGCATAACAACCGGATGATATCTTGAGCGGTCACGTATATAGGACCCCTGACAAAAATGGATGTGTCTCTAACTCCATATAGATTACTTCTTAATATAATTTCATTCCAATTTATTACAAATTCGTCAGTTTTGGTGTCTCCGATCATAGGAAAACTATTTTTGCTGTATGTTCGAGCAATAGATCACTTCCTAGGAGCTCTTCTTCCACAAAAGAGTAACGAAGGCCATGAACAAGCGATCTATTATCTCAGTCGCATAATGGTCGACGCTGAAAATTGATACAACCCAGTGGAAAAAAAATACCTTGCCTTGATGTTTGCTATTCAAAACACACAAAATTATATGTCAGGTCAAACCATTCATGTCATATCCAGAGTAAATCTCCTTCGGGTATTGATGCTAAGCCAAGCACACTTAATTCTCGCTTAGCCACATGGGTAGTGCTGCTATTGCCTTATGACATGGTGTATATCCCACAAAAAATAGTGAAAGGTTAAGCGCTAGCTGATTTTCTGGCAGCTCATCATGTACCGAAAACTTCAAATTGTACTATGACATCCCAGATGAAGTCTTAGAGTCTAATATGGCAATGTGAGATGACACCTGGCAACTTTTTTTGATGGCACATCAAGAAAAGGACCCAACGGCAACATAGTAGCTGGAGTTGGTATAATCCTAGTATCTCCTGAAAAACTGCTCATTCATCGAGCATATTCCTAGTAACTAAAGTAGTAGTAGCAGTGTGTGAGGAAGGGGGGATCGTGAGATAGAGTGGTAAAGTGTGTGGGTAAGTGACTGTTGCAGGTGTGTATTAAGGTGTAGAAGGGTGTTGATGTTGCAGTTGTAACAGCAACTATTAGCAGCAGTAAGGATAAGTGTCATTAGGCAATAAGTTAGGACATGGGTAATTATGGTTGTGTGTGTGCACCGATACAAAGAGTATCAGTGAGATGTGGAGTAGGGCTGTGTAAGGTATTGAAGGGTTAAGATATATGAGAAGCTTGGGTGTATATATATATATATATATATATATATATATATATATATATATATATATATATGGGATGTAGTGGGTTGAGTACTAGTGTCTAGATTAGAGTGAGTGTGAGGAACCAAGTGTGAGGAGTTAATTTGCAACGTATGTGCTCGAGCAGTAAGAAATTCCAGAGTACAGTGGCACAGTGGTCAAGTGACTAATACATGGTATCATTTGCAAATTAGGGGTAAGGTAGTAGTTAAGGCAATTTGGAAGGAAATGAAGGCCTATTAGCATTGCAAACGACTGTTTGATTATGCACAGGTGTCGCACATAAGTGCTAGGGTGTAAGTGTTCTTCCTAGTGTGAGAGTTTTAGAGTCAGGGTAAGGTATTCATGATACCAAGTTGGGTAAGTTAAAGTGTTAGCTTCTGAGATGCTTAGTTAAGGTGTAATAGTTATATCAAGGTAGTAAGTATTAGATATGGTTGAGATATTAGATACCCAACCATAGTTAAAGTGTTATATATATTGTTATTTCTAGGAGTTCATATAGAATATTAGGAGGTATGGGATATCATACTAACTAGTATATAGAAACCTTGGTGTTAATAGCTAGTATAGCTAAATACCTAAGTCATGGATCTAGAAACCTAACCAAGACCTAGTATCAACTAGTTAGACTTGAAATTAACCTAGAAGATAGGTATGAACCTAAAATCAAGAGACTAACCTAGTGTAGCCTAGTTTGACTAAATATGACCTAGAAACCCTATTTTACTTGATTAAACTTGTTTATCCCTTTATTACACCAAATGACATGACATTTTATATATAGGTCGGTGTGATACCAGTTCAAACACCGTTTCGTATCATTTTATCAGAACCTCGGATGAGTACATCTCTATGTTAGTTTTTAGTACTTGATATGGTATATATCACATATTCTAGATCAATATTACTTGATTCTGACACAATGATACACGGGCTGGTATTTTATGGATCAAATCAGGAGATATTATTTATTTAACGTGTACATCAGACATTCCTTGGATCAAACACAATCACAATCTGTGTGAGCATTCCTTGGCGAGATGGCCTACCTTGCCACAATAAGGACAAGTAGGGAGTCCTAGTGCTAGAGCTGGTAGGGCTGGTTGATGATTCATCATTGCTCCTCTCCGCTGTTCCATATAGTCCCGTGCTGAGTGTTGTCTCGATCCGTAATTCAAGCATAGCCCCAACTTGCGTCTTCACTCGCTCGCATGATGGCCTTGCTTTCCACAATATTGATATATAGGTAGTGTCGGTGGGGTTGCTCTGGGTGGTTGGTGCATGTGAGATCTCTTTGTAGCTTCTCCCTATTGTGATCGGTCTTATGCTAGTGCATCCGGCCGCTTCTGGCTGGACTCTCTCCCGTTGACGCGTTCCATGCGTCGAGCTGCTACAAGGACGTTCGTATAAGAGTAGGTGCAACTGCGCCAATTAATCTTTGTAACACAAAGCTCAGTCCGTCAAAGAATTTCTTCGCCTTCTCTTATTTTGTCGGGATCAGTGTAGGGTCGAACAGTTGAATCAAGCATGATGCAAGTTAAGAAATTTATTTGAGTCCGATATAGAGGTTAAGAACGTGTCAACATATAGATAAGGTACTATAATTTTTTCTTATCCTAATCGTAGGCTTGCTCGGACCCTTAGTTGAAACCAAAGTAATATATTCGTAGACCTACATGGGCCACTACAAAAATTATGTCACGTCCCAGTCCCAAAATACCAAGGGACTAGCCACGTGGCAATGTCCAGCAGCACAACTCCAAAGGACAAACCTAATTTAATGGACCCATTATAGTGCACTTAAGCTATAATACATATAAAATGGTCTACAAATATCTGTCACAGTTTATATATCTAATCTCATCCATAATAAGTAACAAAATTATAAAGAGATAAGTCCAGTCACAATAATATAAAATGATCTGTCCAACCAAAGTACTATAAATAATATCACGGGGAACAATCCGTCATCAAAATGAAAAGAAAAATAAATCCAAGTACAAATATCCAGAAGTCACTACAAGTCTAAATATCCAAGAATACTAAGCATAATAAATAAAGATGATACTGTGCGCTCAAGGGAAATCCTCTGAAACAATCTCGTCCTCTGCAACCTGTACATCTCCAATAGCAGCACCTACCCCTTAAACCTCGGGATATCTCTCCTCGTCAACATCTGGGGATATAATCCATATCCAGGTCCTCAGGGGACATAGCAAGTTACAATAAACACTCAAGCAAAATAAAATACAGTAAGTAAAAATATATCCTCAGGGCAAGCTATATAACCAGCTAAGTAAAATTCAAATGAGAGCATCACCAGTACTCAGGCTGAGACCACTACAGGCTCTGTGTCGGGGAGCCCATAACAGCAAGTAGTATCTCGTAGGGCCAGTAAATGTGCCAAGCTCTGGTACGGAGACTAAAGGACCTCCAGTAACATAGTATATATATAAACATAATCAGCCTGCAGCATGTATGTCTCTCCCCACCCAATGTAACCTCACGTCCCATGTCCATAACGTATCATGTCCATAACACGCAAGATCATGACCTCTAGCTAGTACAATAAGTCATAATGATATCTATATAATATGCAAGTCTTATATCGCGAATCCTGTAACCCTATACAGAATCACGATGAATAACTCAAGAAAGATTCTGTCACATGAAATAGTGTCAAGTGTCCTACGGTCTGGCATACTTGGTAAAGAAAATACGTAAAAATAGGATCGTGTAATCAACTCTCTCAATGACGTTACACGACTCTGTGTACGGCGTCGACACCCGAATCTTCTTCAGACGCTAAGCAACGTCTCACGGTCCTAGGTTGAGCAGGCACATCACAAGAATATATATATATATATATATATATATATATATATATATATATATATATATAAGCAGATAATATAACAGGATCTACTGCAAGTTTGGCAAGGTACACTTGCCTGGGTCTGCAGTATGTAGTTGCAAAGTTGGTCCCACGTCCACTCCTCCGGAATCTAATTGACCTAAATAATAAATTTTTTACTTTAAGTATCTAATCAAGAATCTTGTAACCGTAACTAAATTGTATAATTTATTATAAACCATTAATACCCAAGTCCAACCTTATCCTAACATGTAAATTTTTGACACAACAACTTACACGTTTTATGAGGTATCAAAATCTAGTTTCATGGTTTTTGACTTCCAAAATTCACGGTTAAGTCCCTAATCGAAGGACATAAGCATAAACATAATAAATCATGTAATCTTGATTTAAACCTGATTTATATTAATTTTTAACTATTAAATTCCAGAATTGACAAAATAATTATATTTTAAGATTAGGACTACTTTAAGTTGACTAGTTTTGTCCGAAACTTGTTCGGAGCATTGCCAGTCCATGGGTATGGTTTATATTCATGAAAATTTATTTTATATAATATTTTATTCTTTTTTAATCTCAGAAAATAATCATATTTTATTTCTTCCAAAATAACCCCTATTTATAGGCAAAACTATGCCACAAAATCACTCGAAACCTAGGCTAGTGGCCCTTATTTTTTTAGGGTTCATAATTATGATGAAAATACTATAAAAATAATTCTAAAATAATTATTTTACAGTAATAAACTACCAATAAATTCAGTTTTAATAATTAACAACAAGGCCTCCAAGAACCATATCACAAAGTCTAAAACTAGCCCTATTGTTGTCCAATCTATCATCAATCTAACATAAAATTTCTCATAGATTTTTATGGTGGGAAATGATGGCAAGGGAGGGTTCTAGAACATTAAACTTACATAAATCTAAGAGAGTCATGCCATGGGGATTTGAGAAGGGAAGTTTAAATCCTTTCCAGAAAGTTTTGAAGGTTTGGATGACGGTACCTCTTCTTGTTCAAGAACGCACCTTCTTGCTTGTGCTTGTCATGCTTCTCCCTTCTTGATGGGTTAATGATGATGACAATAGGTTCTTGATGGGTTTATAATGAAGGCAATGGGTTCTTGATGAATTTGATGGCAATGGTGGAGCCTTTATGGTTGTTTGGTGGAGATTGGGTGGAAGGATGATGAAAGGTGGAGCTTTGGAAGAGATGAGAAAATTTTTGGTGAAGGAGATGATGTTGTGAGGGGTAGATAACAAAGGGGATGCTCTTACACAGAAGGAGAGGGGAGGGGTCATCCAAAAAGGGGAGAGAGTTGTTAGGATTAGGGTTTTGTGATAAGGGGGTATATATATGGACTTTTTGGATAATTTAAACCTAGGAGGGGATATTCCTAGGGCTTGTAGGGGTCGGCCAGCAAGGGGCTGCTCTTGCACGAAATTATTAAGAGGTGGTGGGTTGTTATGGTTGGGATTTGGTTGGTCAGGATCTTGGTTGGTTAGGTAGTTAGTTAGTTAGTTAGGTAGTTTGCCAACTATGATGCCACTTATAGCCCTTTCTATAGTTAGAACTTTATAAATATAACCAAATTAATATAAATATAATATACATATATATATACACATGGGGGTATTTGTGTGCACTACATGACTACATGCGTTTGGGTTGGGTTTGGGTCAAGTTCTAGTCAAAAGGAGGCAGTTTTACGGTAACCGTGGTTCTAGATGTTTGACAATATTGTTGGAGCATGGGATAGGTCAAAAATATGTAACATCCATGTCTCAAATATATTAGGCATAATCCAGATTAGTAATATAAATTTTGTTGGGAGGAAAAAGGTTGTGCATTGCTTAAAATATCCAAGTCATGGCAAAGGGTCATATATATAAAAGAAGAATTTAAAAATTAATACTTTAATCCATTAAATTAAATCAATTAAATTAAATAAATTAAAAAATATCAAATTAACCCTATTCAAAAAATGAGGGGGCTTACATAGTGAGAAAGGTAACTGTCTTCCTTGGTTATAAAACTAGAGTTTATCGCAGCCATACTAGCTGGCGTGGCGAAAACATAGAGACCTGATTTTGGATGTACATATCTTAGTTATGGAATTTAGAAGTTTATCGTATCTATACAAGTCGAAAGAGTAAGTATTTTAGATAACATGATTATAGAGGTGCATACCTTAGTTATGGACTATATCATTTATCGTAGCTATGCTTATTGGGGTGGCGAGGATTCTGAGTAACATAATTTCGGATAGACGTGTATGATTATCAGATTGAATATTAAATTTATTCTTAACATATCGTCTCTATCATTCAACCTTGTTTTCATTGAGTTCTGTTCCATCACTTTATTAGCTTAGGATAGAGATATCTTTAGTTTCTCTAGTTAGTTTTTATAGGGATTCACCATCATTAGTTTCTGAGGTTCCTTGGATAGTGCAGTGGTTTGGTAACTTGTAAATAGGTTGGTGCCAGGTTTGAGTATCAGTATTGATTGTTAAAGGTATAGTTTGTGGGTTAGTAAGTAGTTCCTAGTTGGTGAAACATCAGGTATTAGTGTATAAAACCTAGAAGTAACTCATGGTGTAGTATCATTTATGACAATAGTTCTAGGGTAGGTGTCAGAGCATAGTTAGTAGTTGGTATACTGGAGTATTAAGCATGTATAGTATATATTTAGTGTCACGACCTGCACCCGGAAAATCGGGCATGAGTCGTGGGTACGTCCAGCCTACGCTGCAGCATCGGTGGTAGAATGCTGTCTAGGTCAACTATCTAGATAATAATCTCACACAAAAATCGGCCATGACCTCTCCAAAAGGAGGGCAACCACACAATCAATATATAAACCTGTCAAGATCTCAACTCCAAACGGAGGAGCAATAACAAATGATAATCTCAAGTACTCAATCACGAATCTAAGCACGATAAGATAACACAGAGAGTCTAACAACTAAAAAGTCTAACCATCACCAACTACTACAACAACCACAACATCCATAATAATAATACAACAATATCCAAAATAATATACAAACAAGGTCTCAATCCAAAACCGGAGACAAATCCGGTGCTAAAGCTAAAAAAAACAACAACAAGGTCTCAGTGATCCCGACTACCAACCCGGAAATCACCCCTAAACTAGAGGGTCCCTGTCTGCACCATCGACAGGCTCAGGTCCATAAAACGTCGGACACCACTCCTCCGGATACTCTGAAAAATATGTCCAGTCAGGACTGGAGCAAGTACATCTCTAACAACAGTTCCATTTAAATGATAAAAACTATAAAACAGTTATAGCAAGTAGCAAGAAGAATGAAGCAAGTATGAAACAAGGGAATATGTATAACTGGTGCATAAAGGTAAAGATGCATGGATATCAGAGTAAGATAGTAATAGCTGTAAGATACAGGAAATCTAAGCTAAGATTAAGTCCGTGCACATGAACGTGTAGTGAGTCCAGCATGAAAAACATGTAGTGAGTCAAGTCCAGAAACATGTAAGTGAGACAAGTCAAGAAATGCATGAGAGTCCAGACTATAAAGAATGAACTCGGTGTCTTTGAAATACTTGTTTCGACATGTAAACGGCTAGGGGTAAGTACGGCTCACCGCGCACTGGGTGCGCGGCTGCTATCATTCCAGATTAGACCAGAGGGAGTGATTCCTGATGATGCCAGATAGGAATGTTTACATGTCTACTCGAGTATTTCCCCGCCCCGACTAATACAAGTGGATCCAAGACCCGACACGCAAATCAAGATGAGTCCAGCCTGAACATGAATGATGCCTGTAGTGATGCCTGTAGGTGATGCCAGTAGTGATTCCAGAATAGAGGCCAGAAACATGAAATGTACGTGTCGCAAGTAAATGAATCCAGAAATACCAGTCAGTGTCTCGTGTTGTGCCAGAATAATCAGATGATACTATACTAGAAGCTGAATCATAATAATCATCAGATAATAAAAACTTTCAGAGAATGTACTCGCCTGACGTCCTGAGCAACTGGCGATCCGAACCGGTGTCACAACGACCTAATACGAAAAGCAAGATTAAACAGGGTTCTAATGAGTTAAACAGATATAAAATAACTAAAAACAGGCTTCTAGGGTCGTTCTAGGTCAATCGGGTCAAACCGGTAAAATCTGGGTCAAAAAGTCAACTATGGGTCCAAAAAGTCAACTCTGGGTCAAAACTAGGTCAAAAGTTGACTTTGGCGGTCAACCGAGTCAACTACGGTCAAGTCTAGGTCAAACTAGGGTGCTCCTGAAATTCTAGGTCAAACCGAGCTCATTAAGCTAGAAAACTCACAAACTCGCCTCCTTGAGATACCGGGATACCCTCGGTATCCGATACCTCAACCTACGCCATAAACCCCGCCTATACCCTCTAAAACCTATGCTAGCACGCATAAATATATACACATAAGCATATAAAAATCACTCCAATACTATTCCTAGGCTATTGCTCAAAAATCCCGCTCGAAACCCAATACCTTAGTTATCTTAAGGTATTGAAATACCTCGGTATCTCAAGGTATTGAGATACCGCTCTAAACTCAACCCGACTACCCCTCTAGCTAGCTAACTATGCATAAACATATATATCTAGCTATAATCTAGGCTAAAATATATATATCTAATACATATAGACATATACCTATATATCTATATCCAATACCTTACCTTACCTTACCTTACCTTCCTCATAAATATATATGTATATCTATATCTAGATATCTAAACTATCTACCTAGCTATATGTATATACCTATACATATAGATCTATATATCTAGCTATCCCTCTACCTATCCATCTACCAAACTATTTATCTACCTATCTATGAATCTATCTATCTAGCTAGCTATATAACTATATATCTATCTATCTTGCAATCTAACTATCTATCTATCTAGATATATCTATAAATCTAATATCTAGTTAGTTATCTATCCACCTATCCCTTGCTACCACTAGCTACCCGATGCTACGCCGCTGCTGCTGCCTGCTCCGCATTTACTGCTGCTGCTGCTGCATATTCTGCTGCTGGAGCTGCGGCTGCTCCACACATACTCTCACACACACTAACACACACTCTCACAAACACACAACCACACACAAATATACATACATATATACACATACACACATACATATATATATATACATATACACACACAAACTCACTTACACATATACATATATATATATACACATAGACATATACACACACAAGCACATAGATATAAATACACACATATATATAAATATATATATATACATAAACACACATACATATAAATATACATATATATACATATAAACACAACACTACACACAACAATGTACAACGCTCACAACGCACAAACAACACGCCCCCCTCACGTCCAACGACCCCGACACTCACCAACACCCTAAAATATATATAATATAACTCAAAAACTCTAGCACACACTCTCCGATACTAACCCAACGCGCGCACAAGCCCGAAACGAGGAACCCAAGTCGAAATGGCCGTTAGGTCATTTCGACGAACACGTGGTGCGCGGCTCGGAAAACCTCCTGAAACGCACACCAAACGAACTCAGAATCGGCCCAAAATTTATCCACGCGCTCTACACGATGTCTAGATCCTAGAAAATGTGCTCCCGCATCGATTCTAGGTCCGTGGCGGAAACGCGCACGCACTTAGAATCGGCGACGACGAAAAGCCCCAAATTCGCCCGAAACGCCCGTTTCTCCGCGACGCGGCTTCCCGTGTCCGAACGGAGACACGCACTCACCCTTAAGACACCCGACAACGTCTACCTAGGTCCGTCTAACCTAGGGCATCACCCAAAATTGGGCCAAATTCGGATTTCACCCGAAATTGACACAAAACCTAGTGTTAAAGTCTCCAAACACTACCCAACTAGTTCCAACTTCCTCCCACGGGTAGCCTAAGGGTCTAGGAAGGTTCTAAACTATTAATTACACTATATAAAAATAATTACAAGGGGGAAAATTAGGGTTTACCTCTTGGGAGTTGGAATCCCAAGCCAAAATCTCCAAAATACTCCAAATCCTCCAAACCAAGCTTCCAAGCTCCCAATCTAGCTCCAACACCAAATCTAGGCTCTACCCACCTAGGTTGGAGAAGAATGTAGGGTTAGGGTTAGCAACCATAGAGAATAGAAGAAGAAAGAAGAGAAATAGGATGCTTACTTGAATGTGGGAAGAAGAAAGGAAGAAGAAAGAAGAAGAGAGGAAGAAGAAATGAAGAAGAAGAAGAAATGGAATGGGGAGGGCTGCTCCTGCTGTCCACGGGTGGGAATGGGGGCTGAATGGGTCGGCCAAAGCACATAAAAAGGGTTTTCCAAGTTTTCAAATTCCCAAAACGCCCCTACTTGACTTGGTTTCGGGTTCCGGGTTCCAAAAGCACTCAAACTAGTTCCAAATCTCTCCAACTAACCTCCTAAAAATAAAATAATAAATCTAAGCCCCAAAATAATTCTCACAAGGGTGTGGGCTGGGTCGGACATGGGTCCACTAGGGTCTGACATGGGTCCAGGCTAGCCAAAATCCTAAAACATACAATAAAAATATAATACAATCAATAATTAAATATAAATACAATTAATTAAAAATAATGCACAATTAACCAAATTAAAAATAAATAAAAAATACCCGACTTTGGAAATGGGATGGTGACATTTAGTATCTTTGTACCAAGGGTGCCTAGAGCGATCAAGTGATCAGAGTGTATCAAGACTAGGATGAGTGATATGTGAAGTGTATTAGTCTAGTATCAGTGAGTATTGTTGTAGGTGATAATATTAGCTAGGAGTATCAGTGTGATATTGAGGTAGGGTATATAAGGAAGTATCATGGAGAGTAGGAGTACAAGTATTTCAGACAGTGATAATAGAAGGGTCCGGTTAGGCCACCTGTGGCACAGCAAATTGCCCCTCACTAGCAGATAGAGACACCCTAGCAGGGCATGGCTTTTGCGATAATGGTCGAGGAGAGCGATGCTACAGGTGATGGGTTTGCAAGTTTTGTCATTTCTTTTTGTCATTTTCCTAACTATTGATTTGATTGCTTCTTAGTAGCTTATAGTTGTTTATGTTATATAGTTAGTGTAGTTAACAGTATACCCTTGTTAGAGACTGCAATACCATGATGGACAAAGACCATAACAATGTATATGACTATAATTAGTGATTTTTTTTAAATTGCATACTTGTATGATTTTAGACGGGTTAGGAGTTTGACCTAGAATGGGGTACGACCATATTTTAATTTCGATGACGAAATTTTTTTAAGGGTGGTAGGATTGTAACTACCAATTTCCACCATAGGGATATTTTAGTAATTTTGTATGTTGTTAAAATTTTTATATATTATTTTATATTAATAATTGTCTAGAATTATACTAGTGATAGTTAGTGGCTAGCCAATTAGAATTTGCAAGTGTTAGTGCTAATAATTGTTAGTCATGACTTTAGCAATTAGAATTAATTAAGTTTAGTGTCATGAAAGGATTTTTTTTTTAGTTGTAAAGATTTCTTCCTTTAGATAAATTAGATTCCCTCCATGACAAATGGAGAGGGGCTTTTAAGTCATATCAAACTATTCCTAAACCTAACCATAACCCTAAGAGGGAGATTATATAAGCCTTCATTATTCATTATAGCCTCCATTTGTTTTCCTTATTAGTTCATCCCCAAATAGAGAAAAAAAACCCTAATTCATCCATTTCCAAATCACATCCCTCTTATTTTTATTTTCTAAGGAGGCTAAGGAGCTTATAATTGCTAGAGGAAGCTTGAAGAGGAGTCTGCGTGTTGAGGATCGTGTCCGCTTTGTCTTTCTCGTATCCAAATTCAGAGTTCTTCAAGAAAGTCACCCAAAACCTAGGTAATTCTCTATTTTCTACTCTATTTATGGTTAGGAACACCCATTGGACCTATAGGAACCCTCACATAGGTAGAATTGACTTTATTTTGCTAGACCTAAGTGTTAGAAGCTTTTATTTTGCTAGATCTAAGTTTTTCTCTTGTGCAATGTTAATTTGTGCCATAAAATTGGGGGAGTTACGAATTGTGCCCTTCAAGTGTTTGACACGAGTTCCCAAAGGGAATTTTAGGGTCTATTTGACTTGTACTTGTATCTATGTGTCCAAAATTAGATACGTAGTGTGGTGTCATGATATTTCATGATACATATGGTTGGATATTGAGATACTTCAGATTGGGTGTTCATGAGTGATGTATCGTGTAGGTTGTGGGCAATAGATGGTGTATTGAGTATGTGTGTCTGTGCAATCTGTGTGTGATATAAAGTATCAGTGAGGTAAGGTAGGAGTTGTTGCTCATTGCAGTGGGTAGTGTAGGTAGGAGTGTTTCAGTATATGTGGTGTTCAAGAGTGTTTAAGTGTCCTAGTGGAAGTATCCTAGGGTGTACGTACAGTTTAGAGTATGTGAGAGTGTGCAAGTGTAGCAGATATCAAGTGTATTCAAGTTAGCATATAGGTATTCCTTGGGTGAGTAATTGAAAGATAGGATCTGGAATTTAAACTCTAGAGATGAGAGATTTGGACTAAAAATAGCAGTTGAGAGCTTGGGAGTAATTGGTTAAGGGGTTTTGGTATCTGTTGTTTTGGTGTGAGTTGAGGGGTGTTGGTACATGAGGAAGCAAGGGAAGATAAGTATGGGATTCTTGAATATGCTAGAGTGGATACCAAGTTTAAATATCAACCTCTAGTGTGTGGGTAGTTAGTAGGAAGTTGTGAGAGTAATCTCAGCAAACGAATAGGCGTGTGGGTTGTGTATGTGAGTATGGGGTGCACTGGGAATTCAAACTGAGAGGGAGAGAAGATTACCTACCTGCAGTAGCAGTAGTTAGGTGCATCAAAATACTAGCACTAGAAGAGGGGGAATTACCTGGGTTCAGCATCAAGTATTTGTTGTGCAAGCACTAATGCACAGGTAGGGTGAGGTATTATGTATAGGCAGTATTTTGTAGGTCAATAATAAGTGGTCTATTCTGAATTACTTTAGTGTGTGTGTGTGTGTATTGATATTAGTGTTAGAGTGTTGTGTGACTAAGTAAGGTTTAGGTGTGTGAGGTAGTGTAAGGGCACTGATGTGCCTTGTTTGCACAAGCAGGTGGATGTTGTTGGTGTGTTTCTGTAAGTGGGCACAGAGTGCCAGTGTGTAGACCATGCCAGGCTCGACAAGGGGTGCTGTGTGGGAGTTTTTGCAGTGTGGATTGAAGTATAGGCCTATGTGGAAGGAAGTGAGGGCTCGAGTATCTCTAATTTATTGTTGCAGTAACAACTATGGGTGAGGGTATGTGACATGGTGACAATATGTGCTTGAGTGTTGAGTGCAAGACACTCAATAATAGGAGAAAGTATTAGTATGGTAACATGCAGGTGTGTGTGAGAGAGAGGGTGTAATTAGCAAAGTACGGGTGAGAAGTGAGTGAATTGGTTGGTATCTTGGGTGTTTAGGTGTACTAGATGTCCTAGTATGTAGTTGAGAGTGTACTCAAGAGAGTGTAACCTAGTGAAGATTTAATTGTGGTGTGTTTGTGTGTAGGTGCAGGAAAGTTTGTGCGTACACTGAGAATGGGCAAGTGTGTGTGAGTGTGGGGAGGTTCCAGCTCTTATGCATAGTAATATAATGTATCATTGTGTATGTGACAGTATGGGAGGGGAGAGACTGCAGTATGGCAGTAGTATGGGGTCTGTTTTCTTGCACTGTAATATGCAGCAGCAAGCAAGTATCAGTATGGTGTGGAAGAGAGGTGTGCATAATGGGAGCACTGGTGTTCCAGGAGAAAATGTTTAGGTGTGGATTGTTCTTAAAAATAAGGGTAAATTGGTGTACCAATATGAGTGCCAAAATAGTATAGAGTGTTGGGGGTATTCAGGATTAGCAAAGGGTATCCGTGTTTGCAACATCAGAATATAAGAGTGGCTTGGACGGAACAAGGGTGTATCAAGTGATGTAAGGAATTAGAGTTGTGTGCACACATGTATTTGAGTGTGGAGGAACGGTTAGAAGTAGTTGCTGCATCAAGTGAGCATATACAGTAGAATGGGGCAATGAAGGCATTGCATTGGAGACAGGTAGATAGCAGTATCAGGATGGGGGTAACTCTAGTATTATGAAATAAAGAAGTAACAACAACACATGTGCAAGGGGTTCCTGCCATTTGGACTGTTTGAGTGCAATACTGCATGGGGATTTAAGGATTGTTCGATCATAAAGCATTCAAGTTTCAGAGCAGTTGATGCAACATCATTTGCAAAGGCAATACAACAGTAGCAGAAAGAATAACTATAGTAGCAGTAGCAGTAGCAGTAGCAGTATGTGAGGAAGGGAGGATCGTGAGATGGAGTGGTAAACTGTGTGTGGGTAAGTGACTGTTGCAGGTGTGTATTATGGTGTAGGAGGGTGTTGATGTTGCAGTTGTAACAGCAAATATTAGCAGTAGTAGGGACAAGTATAATTAGGCAATAAGTTAGGGCATGGATAATTATGGTTGTGTGTGTGCATCGATACAAAGAGTATCAGGGATATATGGAGTAGGGCTGTGTAAGTATTGAACGGTTAAAATATGTGAAAAGCTTAGGTATATATATATATATATATATATATATATATATATATATATATATATATATATATATATAATTTATGAGGTACAAGGAATTGGATAGATATGGGATGTAGTGGGTTGAGTGCTAGTGTCCAGATTAGAGTGAGTGTCAGAAACCAAGTGTGAGGAGTTGCTTTGCAACGTATGTGCTCGAGCAGTAAGAAATTCCAGAGTACAGTGGCATAGTGGTCAGGTGACTAATACATGGTATCAGTTACAATTTAGGGGTGAGCTAGCAGTTAAGGCAATTAAGAAGGGAATGAAGGCCTATTAGCAGTGCACACCACTGTTTGATTATGCACAGGTGTAGCACATAAGTGCTAGGGTGTAAATGTTCTTCCTAGTATGTGAGTTTTAGAGGCAGTGTAAGGTATTCATGATAACAAGTTGGATAAGTTAAAGTGTTAGCTTATGAGATGCTTAGTTAAGGTGTAGTAGTTATATCAAGGTAGTAAGTATTAGATATGGTTAAAGTATTAGATACCCAACAATAGTTAAAGTGTTATATATATTATTATTTCTAGAAGTTCATATAGAATATTATGAGGTATGGGATATCATACTAACTAGTATATATCAACCTTAGTGTTAATAGCTAGTATAGCTAAATACCTAAGTCATGGACTTAGAAACCTAACCAATACCTAGTATCAACAAGTTAGACTTGAAATTAACTTAGAAGATAGGTATGAACCTAAAATCAAGAGATTAACCTAGTTTAGCCTAGTTTGACTAGATATAACCTAGAAACCCTATTTTACTTAATTAAACTTGTTTATCCCTTTATTACACAAAATGAAATGATATTTCATATATAGGTCGGTGTAACACCAGTTCGGACACCATTTTGTATCAGTAGCTCAGAATCTCAGGCAATTACATCTCTCTGTTAGTTTTTAGTACTTGATAGAGTATATCACATGTTCAAGATCTGTATTAATTGATTCTGACACAATGATACACGGGATAATATTTTATGGATCAAATCAGGAGATGTTATTTATTTAACATGTGCATCGGGCATTCCTTGTACTTGTATCTTATTGTGTACATCGTGTGCTCCTTGTGCTTGTATCTATTCGTGGGCTCCGTGTGCTCATGTTATACTCATGTGCTTTGTGTGCTCACACCATATTCGTGTGCATAACGTATTGTGATTGGATCCATGGATATTAATCGAGGAGGGGGTAGGAGTTGGTTATGTGATCAAATATTTAGTGTATTTATGTGCATATGAATTATACAATATACATATAATTGAGTTGCCTTAGTGTATTCGTTTGCAACCCAAGCCGATCACATAATGAACTTGTACTCTAAAGCACTTAGTGGTATCATCAGTTATCTTATTTACAGTTATCTTATTTGCAGTTCATACCTTGTTGTCAGTATTTACTTTTTCAGTTATCCTTCGTGTTATATGCCTAGTTCAGTTGTATTTTCATTTTCTGCTTACTTATGCATCTTGTATTCTTTTCTATTGCTCTTATATATCCTCTACCATGTATATGAAACTACTTTCATTATTTTGTACTTGCTCTAATCCTGACTGAATATATTTTCCAGACGACTATTTAGAGGACTGGTGTCCTACATACTACAGCCCACGGGAGGGAGAGCCAATTGAGGTAGCAACTTTAGGCCAGGGATATCTGGTACCAGTGGCCGAGGAGAAATATATAGCTATAGCAGACCCTTAGCTAATATCTATTTATTGTACTGGATATGTCTCCAGCTTAGACATTGGCATGTTATTTTTATTTGAGATAGTTTGTGTTTATTGCTAGATTCTAGACTTGGATATTGTTATGACTTGTTATTTTCTTTCTCTTTATGATATCGTGCCATTATCTGCCTCTAGTTCCTTGTGATTGAGTATTGATGCTATACATATTCATCTTGTCCTCCTTATGGAGTTGAGTTACCATTGACAGGTTTTATGTATATCATTACGTAAGTTTGTTAGATTATGTTGTGGACCTTTACAGTGTTCTACCGTCGATGTTGCGGCATAGGATGGACGTACCTACGACTCATGCCCATTTTTTGGGTGCGGGTTGTGACATGTCATAAATTCAACTTCTATGGATAAAGATTAGACTGACCCTTTTATAGATTATGCTGCTTATGGGATTCTTCCAGAAGATCCGAAAGAAGTCACTTATATGAAAAGATGCTCACTCCGATTCTACTATGACGCCTCATCCAAAATATTATATCGTCATTCTTATAAGGGATTGCTGCTATGTTATCTTTCCAACCATGAAGCAAGAAAATTACTCCGTGAAGCTCATGATGTGGAGCACATCAGCCAGGTCCTAAATTATAAGACCGTCTCAGGAGAATCGGTAACTATTGGCCTACTATAGTGGCAGATGCCATAGATTATGCTAGTAAATGCAGATCATGCCAAATCAATACTGATTTATCCATCAACCAGCAGAGTTCTTACACCGTACAGCTGCCTTCTGGCCTTTTGAAGCCTGGGGAATGGATATTATTGATTCGATCAGCCCATCTTCTTCTAGAGGACATTGATTTATACTTGTGATAATCGATTACTTCTCCAAATGGACAGAAGCAGTCCTTCTCATCGAAGTTAAGACGTCCAACGTAATTAACTTCGTAAAATACCATGTTATTTATCGTTTCGGTATTCTTCGGAGGATAATACATGATAATTGGCCATAATTCGCCAGTCCAGCATTTTATCAATTTTATGAAAAGAATCAAATCCAGAATGTAGCATCTACGGCCTACAATCCAGCAGCCAACAGCTTAGCGGAAGCCTTTAACAAGACTATAATTAAACTCCTTAAAAAGTTTGTCTTATCCAACAAACGTGATTGAAATATGAAACTCGGGGAGTGTTTATGGGCTTATCGTACAACAGTTCGAACTCCAACTGGTTGTACACCATTATCTTTGTTCTACGGATGTAAAGCAATTCTTTCGCTCAAAATCTAGACACCTTCACTTAGAATAGCCATTGCTAATGAGCTAACAGTAGAGAATAATGATCTATTGCTCCTACAAGAATTAGAAGCATTGGATTAAAAGCTCCAGCATGTTCAACAGCGTATTGAACTATACCAAGCACGCATTTTCAGAGCTTTTAATCGAAAGGTCAAGGAAAGAATATTCCAGGTCAGTAAATTGGTACTTACAGTAAGAAGACCTATGATCACAACCCATAAGGGAAAAGACAAATTATAAGTTAAATAGGAAGGTCCTTATGTGGTGGAGACAGTATTCTCCAACTGAGCCTACATACTCGCTAAACCTAATAGAGATTTGATAATGATGCCTATCAACGGCCAATTCCTCCAGAAGTATTATGTCTAAGCACGAAATTTCTTCTCCATCTCAAGCAAATTAAAATAAGATATACAACAAATATATTTTTTATTCCCTAGCAACTCGTAGCCTACACGGCCTCTCGAACTATTACCTATATTCATTTTTGAATAATACATGGGTAATGGGTCATCAAAGTTTTTCAGCGGGACAATACTCAGATCTAATAGTACACTCTCGTTGAGATCATCTAAATAATTCTCTCCAACAAAAATATTACATTCTTAAAGTCCAGTTATTTTAAGGATATCATATTCCTGATCCCCAGTTGGGTTGGAAATAATCTCATATATTTATACACCAGTCAATAAGTGTAATATGATTCATGTCCATATTACCTATGAATCATATTCTATTTATTATCCCCCTAAAGAGAAGATAATAGTTGGTCCTTGAACTACTCTTTCTTCTCTTTTCCAATGGAGTAAACTAGTGAACTATCACGTCCATATCACCTATGATAGTATTGTATCCTGCAAAAAAAATTATTTCTACTCAGCATGAGTATGCCTTGGATGATAAATTTACCAAATTCCTCCACAGAGTTATTATGCAATGTCTATAATACCTTTGAGCAGATATATTCGGTGGAATTCTGTTTGAAAATATATCACATCCACATTACCTCTGATCTTGCTTTCATTCTAAACTATTATTTGTATCTAATATCAAATGCACAATAAACAAATAGGTCCACAAAAAATAATTGTTCTTCGAAAAACTAAAAAATTTAATTCATTTTTTATTAAAAAAACTTACAAGGAAAAGCATAAGATAGGTTTTATTCAGGTGGAGTAGAAAGATCAAGGAGGAACTATGTCAGTTGAGCCAGTTGCTGGTCTTTATTCAATGTTGCTCTCCTATGTGCTTCGAGCATTCTCGAGTCATATGTGGCAAAAGGAGCCATAAAAGCATATAACTCTTATTATCTTATTTCGAGCGTGGTCAATCTCGTTCTTGTTATGCTCGAGCTCTAAAAGTTGTTCTTTTTCTAAGTCATAATGTACCAGCTCTTCCTGACGTTGGCCCACAGTCGCCTTTAACTCTTCTCTTGCTTGCTTAAGCTGGGATTCAATTTCTAGGATCTGAGTTTGAAGTTGTAGTGCCCTGTCATTATGTTCATCATAGGTAGAATGATAAAGAGCTAAAGAAGAAGTCACTTCTTTCATAGAAGCATTTATTCGGATAGTTTTCTCATAATGGATCTTCATATGCTCCTAAAAAATTGTCTGACGCTCCATGAACTCAGCAGTGATTGACACATACTCATTCTAAATCAAAGCCGAGATGTCCCTACCGTTAAGTTGCAGATATTCATTAATGGGCTGCTCAAGACCTATCAAGATTTGTTCAAAAGCAGCAACCCTATATTCATCTTTAAAATTTTTGATGAGTTGAATCATAGGCAAGCTAGCATCTTTCACATCCTCAAAGGATAAACATTTCTCAAGCACCAAATTTATCAACTCCTTCAATATTGTATAGAAAGCAGATGTACAAGCTTCTACTAAAGCATTAAAACGAGTGTTTAAACTTGGAGTCGCGATAATTTCAGCTAATCCCCTACCATGATGCACGAAGATAGTTGTCGCGACAGTTGTAGCCTCAACACTAGAGACAAAAGAGGAAGAACTTGCTGCTTGTTCTCTCGAGCTAATAGTAGAAGCCATTTCGGTAGTGCTGGTCATTTCTACCACAAGAGCAGTTTAAGCTACTGGTGGTATCGACACGATATCCGCCGATGAAAAAGTAATATCAGTAACAGAAGTTGTTTCAGCCTGCGAAACAACTGTCTCTTCGTCCCTCTCCGGAGCAACTCCTACCACAATTTCATCACCTACAAGAAATATCAAAAATAATATGATCAATAAACAATACATTATGGTTAAGATATATTCACGTTGAGTTAAGGAAAGAAGTGATACCTTGGCACGTGCTAGCCTGAGTTATCACTGCATGAATTCGTGACATTGAAGCTTGTAACACAAAAACTTGTGGTATAGAAAGAATAAAAAACACATACCATTACCAGTCAGTACATATTCATCTTCAGGAATCTGCCTCTCCAAAGGATTTCTCAGGCCTGTCAATGAAGCCTCCACCTCAAACGAATCGGCGTAAAGGAGCAAATCATCATAATCACTCATAGTCATGCTCGCTTCTAAAACTATAGCTTCAATACACTACCAGAATAAGTCAAATTAGCGACGCCTAAAAACGTCGCAAAATAAGCAAAAAACGTCGCTAAAGTAGTTTAGCGACGTAATTAGCGACGTTATAAAGTTGTCGAAAAAAATCAAGTCGCAAAAAAAAAAACGTTGCTAAACGTCGCTATACCGACATTTTTTAGCGACGTTAATGTGTCACAAATGTTTGCGACATTTAGCGACGTCGCGTCACTATTTAGCGACGTTATGTAAAGTCGCTAAACGTCGCTAATTAGCGACTTATATAGCGACGTTACACCGACGTCTTTAATGACCTGGCAATACTGCTGTGTCAGCAGTTGGCGACGTCATTAGCGACGTCATTAGCGACGTCTATAGCGACGACCTGGCTATATTGCTATGTCAGCATTTGGCGACGTATAGTGACGTCATTAGCAACGTCATTAGCGATGTATTTAGCGACGTGTGATGGCATCGCTAATTAGCGACGCATTTAGCGACTTCAATTAACGTCGCTAAACGTCGCTAAAACTGTCGCTAATTTTTAAAAAAAATTAAAAAAATATTATCCAGATTGGTGATTCCCTGCAGTTCTAGTCCTCCTCCTCCTCCTCCTCCATCTCCTCTTCTTGGCACCACAAGAACCACCCTTCTTCGACTCCTCCTCCATCTCCACTATATAATCCAATTAAATCCACTATATAATCCAATTAAATTAAAGACCACAAGAAGCATTGTTGAAGTATCAATCCAATTAAATTAACTAAAAAAATAAATACCACAAGAAACATCAGACATCATGCCTATTGTTGAAGTATCAATAATTCATAATATACAATCGCATCATAAATAATAATAAAAATAACTATACTACTGCGGATCTGCAGGAGGCTGACCACCGGCGCGCTTGAAGGATAAGAACTCCTCATACTCGTCCCGTGGAATCGACACCGATGTGGATGGATAAGGTAGTGACGTCGGTGGAGGCCGTGCCCGTCCAAGTCTGCGAGTCGCTGGTTATAAGAATCCAGGGTAGATAACAGCCTCGTACTGCTATCACCCATTGAATCCTGCATCCTCGTCAGCTTCTCGCTCATCGATAGCTGTGACGCCTGCAGCTCCATGATATTGCGGTCATTGGAGGCTCTAATATCATTTGTCACGTCCCGTAGCTCCGTCATGCTGCGGTCGAGCATATCCAATCGTGCGATGAGCATCGGATCGTCCGCCTGCGGCTGGGACCGGGGATGCTCCTCCATACTTCGCAGCAAGTCGTTACGGAGAGACGCAATCTGACGGTTAACGGCCTCCTGGACGGCCTCCTGGACTCGGGCCGACGACTGCGAGGGCTGCGACTGCGAGGGGTGTGTGGAATGCGCAGCTGTCTGGGAGGCCCTAGATGACTGCGTCGCAACCAGGGCGCCATAGGAGCCCGTACCGTAGTACGTACCCCTCTGGAGACCACCAGCTGCGGTCACCCACAGGTCGTCCGCCGACGGAGATGGAGCGGGCTGCGACGAAGTACCAGCCTCTCCAGGTGTAGGTGCACTAGCAGTCGCCCGCTCACGCAGCCTAAGATACTCGACCTAGAAAAGGTTTGGAAACTCGATAATTTCCTAAGTTATATTAAAATAAACACAAAGTAAAGTAATACTTACGTAGGTCTGTGAGGCCCTCTCATCAATGAGATTTCCGTCCTTGCGATGGGTGGCCAAGAAGACGGTCACCATGTTTGCATCCTCACCCCTCTGTACCTGTTAAAAATATATTATTTATTACTAAACTTAAATATTTTTTCCAATTACCATTTTATGGTACTTGTATTAAAATAATATATTTTAAAACAAAAAATATACCAAACGACGGAAATGTTCCGTCATCGGAATCGAGCCACCACACCACTTGGCAGCATTCTGCCTAGCCGCCTTGGCCTTCTTAGACCTTTCCTTGTAGCTCGGATCGTCGAATCTAGCCCTCATCGCAGTCCACTGCTCCGGCGTGATCCAACCTTGGATCGGTTTTCCAGCACAATCACGAGCCTTCTGGTCATCCAGAGCATCTCGGATAAGCTTGGCGGCAACGGTAGGAAAGAGCCGCTCGATCAACTCGGCCCGGTGCGGAGGATAAAAATACGTTTGCTACAATAAATAATTCATTAAGTTAGCAGCACGAATAAGTTATATAATATGCATAAATTAGAGGATTTATTTAATATACTTTACCTGGAAGTGCGCAAACCAGAACGCCTTCCTCTCCTCCGGAGCCTCAGAGTAGTTGATCCAAGGGCCACCGTAGCTGTTCCTCAGAAATTGGCCCAGGCGTCTCTGAACCGACGATGGACGATATCTATACAGAGATAATAATTTAGATTACTGAGCCGGTCAATATACGATGAATAAAGAGAACCACAAATATATACTAAACCATCTAATTGACTTACTTTGTACCGTCGGCCCAAATCTCTGTCCTCGTCTCCTCCGGAGGTGCACATAGAGGATCTTGCTGATGCTGGGACAACGTGGGCACGACCTCCTCGACATGCTCATCTGTCTCCATGGTTTCGTCAGCAGGAGGAACGCTGGACGAGGGTGTACTATCACGCCAGGAACTACTCGTCCCAATAGTCGAAGATGTGACTGATCGATATACTGGAGTACTGGGCGATGATGATCCGGAACCAACAGTAGGCAGTACCGGAGTGGCACTCGGTCTACCTCGGGACCTGCCGAATCCTCCGCGTCGTCCTGTCATATCTGATAACAACATATGATGAATATAGAGAAACACAAATATATACTACATTCTACAGTCGAAATGTGATACATATCTCAAAGCATTATACAGTCAAAATATAATACATATATTCATTAATGGGTACATCTACTTTATCAATTTTCCAACATTGATCTATATTCTACAGTCATAATATAGTTACATTCTACGTGCAATATTTTTTAATTTCAATCATCTTCAGAAAATTCATCTTGTTCGCCTTCGTCGTCCTGCTCTTCCTCTTCCTCGTCTTCACTTTCATCTACTTCGTCATCCTCTTCGGATAATTCTACATCTTCTACATTATTACTCGTGTAATGAGTAACTTCCGTTGAGTCCACATCTACAATATTTGTTACAAGAGGTAGATCGTCCTCCTGATAAGCTATTTTGTTAATGTCAAAGGTATTTCTAGCTTTAGTCTTGCATACTGCCTACCAATCCGACCTCGCTGTCCCCCGTCTAGGATAAGTTGTGAAGTACACGAGCTGAGCCTGACTTGATAGGACAAATGGTTCGTAGCCTTGATATCTACGCTTGTAGTTTATATCCACAAGGCCATGCTTGTCAATTTTCCAACCTTGATCTTGAATCGGATCGAACCATTCATACCTGAATAGCACGATATTAGCAGGTTCTGTGCCAAAATTATATGTCAACTCCACAATCTCTCGTAAGATGCCAAAAAAATCATTGCCCGGATTGACGTCTTTGTAGTTTGAAGATTTGATACACAAACCACTGTTTTTCGTGGAATCAAGATCCAGAAAGCTGTCTCTGATAGGAGCATTTGTTGACTTGAACCTGAACCCATTCACACAGAAACTTGGCCATATTTTTACGGCAGTAATTGGTCCCTTGGCTAGAGTCCTAATAGATTCATTCTCGGGTGATATTAGACGATCGACCTAAATACCAAAGTAGCGATAGTAAGTTATTTGTTTTGCAAGTACAGAAATAAAAAGTAATTACCAAGTATCTTACATATGCGCTCAACCAAGAAGGAAAATGGCATCTCATATCTTGTTCTACTTCTTTGTCTGTTATGTAGGGTCTAACCGACCTCAACTCATCATTATATGTGCTGAAAAACAATTAAGCAACTGCTGATTAGTAGCATAATAGTATCTCATACTATTACATTGAGATGATGTAAACGTGGAGGTATTAATTACTTACCCCTCTAGCTTCTCCACTTCATCCTCGTCGCAATTGAGTAATATATACAATTGAGCAGCCCTTAGCTCATCGTCATTCAAATATCTCTTCTTCATTTTTCCAGAAGGCTTTCTGGATGCATTGAATACTTTGAGTATTGCATCATTAGATTCCTGATATGCGTCATCGTTTCTGGGAGCTTTCATCCTATTAGTAGCAAATTGCGGTTTGAAATACGTCGAGCAAAAGTTTGTAATCTCCTCGAGAACATAAGCTTCACAAATAGATCCTTCAACCCGTGCCTTATTTTTCACCTTTCTCTTTGGGTGATTCAGATGACGCTCGAAGGGGTACATCCACCGATAACCGACAGGACCACCAACACGTGCCTCATAGGAAAGATGAATTGGCAAATGCTCCATAGAGTCGAAGAATCCTGGAGGAAACACCTTCTCGAGCTTACATAGTGTTACCGCAATGTCCCTCTCTTGCTTTTCTAGACGATCGACGAGCAACTTAGTACAACAAAGATCTCTGAAGAATATGCTCAGCTCTGTCAATGGGTCCCAAACGACCTGCGGTAAGAATTCCCGAAATGCAATCGGAATTAACCTCTCCATGAATACGTGACAATCGTGGCTCTTCATACCTACTAGTTTGTTCTCCTTGAGGTCGACGCATCTTCTCAAGTTCGACACGTACCCGTCTGGAAACTTTAGACCCTGAATCCACCTACAAAGTCTACCTTTATCCTCTTTATCCAGTGAGAATACTGACTTTGGTTGCTTTAACTTTCCATTCCCCTCCTCTATCAAATGCAATGCAGGACGTCTACATATGTCTTCTAAGTCCAACCTGGCCTTCGGATTATCTTTCGTCTTCCCCTTTACATCCATTACAGTATTAATTATGTTATCAAACACATTCTTCTCGATATGCATGACATCAAGGTTATGTCTGATCAGATTGGTGCTCTAATATGACAGATCCCAGAATATACTCCTCTTCGTCCAGTTATGGGTGCGACCAAATCCGTCATACTTGTACCCCTTAGCAGGCTCTTCGATAGCACTTGGTAAATCTTTTACCTCTTCCCATATCGTGCATCCGGACCACCTTGGCGGTGGATTGGCCTTCTCTACAACTCCCGCACGAAAAGCATTCCGATTCCTCCGGTACGGATGATCCTTCGGCAAAAATTGTCGATGACAATCGAAGAAGCACGGTTTGCCTCCGTGTTTCAAACGGAAAGCCTGAGAACGGTCCATGCAATACGGACATGAGAGACGACCATGGGTGCTCCATCCCGATAACATTCCATAGGCCGAAAAGTCGTTGATGGTCCACATAAGTGCTGCCCTCATCTAAAAAATCTGCTTCCTAGAAACATCGTACGTGTTGGCACCTACTTCCCACAGCTGATTCAACTCATCTATCAAAGGCTGTAAATACACATTGATGTTCCTCTTCGGATTGTTCGGACCCGGGATAATAACGGTTAGGAACATATACGGAGTCTTCATGCACATCCAAGGCGGTAGATTGTACGGAGTGACGATCACAGGCCAACACGAATACTGGGAGCCCAAAAGTCCGAATGGGGTAAAATCGTCAGAGCAGAGCCCCAATCTGACATTACGTGCTTCCTCGACAAAATGTGGATACTCTCGATCAAAGTGCTTCCATGCTTCTCCATCGGATGGATGATCCAATACTCCTTCGATCTGTTTTCGCCTGTGCCAACTCATGTTTTCTGCAGTCTCCTTAACCATAAACAACCGCTGCAACCGCGACGTCAAAGGCAAGTAGTGCATCGAATCGGTAGGCTTCCTTGCACTGACAGACTTTTCTCTAACAGTGGCCTTGTAGCGATCAGCACCACAGAATCTGCACGCATCTTCATCCTTGTCGTCTTTGTAGTACAACATGCACCCGTTGCGACATGCATCGATTTTCTCGTATCCCATCCAAAGCGATCTCACCATCCTCTTAGATCGATAGAAGTCTTTAGGCAACTTTGCACCCTCGGGCAAGATCTCTATAATCAAATCGAGCAGTCGATTATAGCATTATTGCGACATATTAAAATCGGACTTGATGCTCAATAATCTTGTAACCACCTCCAACGGTGAATGATCCTCACAACCAGGATATAGTGGAGTCCTTGCATTCTCAAGCAACTCCATAAACTTTGCAGCATCGACATTCGGTGCCTCCTCAACTACATCATAATTGTCCGGATTGAAACTAGGTCCCGCCGCATCATAATTGTCAGGATTGAAACTAGGCCCCGCCGCATCATAAACTATGTTCACCAACCCGTCGTCGTAAGCATCGTGGTCTTGGACATCCATATACGGCTCCACATAGGGCTCCGACTCCGATGCTAGAGATACAAGTTCTCCGTGCGCGGTCTACTTATAGTAATTCGACGTAAAGCCCTTCGAGTATAAATGATATATAACTTCCACTTCTGGATGATATTTCCTGTTGCGATATCTCACACACGGACACTTAATTTTGGTACCGTCCATGTACTGAGGGAACGCCTTGGCGAACTGCAGGAACTGCTGTACACCCTCAATGAATTCATCCCGCATACCGCACATGTCATCAGGATGACGGTTGTACATCCCCGAACGATGACGCAGATAATAATTCATATCCATTTCTAGAAACTTCTGTAAAATTGACAGTGTGTATAATATAAATCATTACATACAATAGTTTATCACCTAACTTCCTAACTTAACCGTACTAGCAAAATTATCAGTGTGTGTGTGTGTGCCGTGTCTGTGTCAGTGTCAGTGTCCGTTATGGGAAATGCAGTATATATATATATATATGTAACATTACCCAAATAATATCTTAATACCACTTTACTACTAGCTTAACACACACCCAAGTACGAGTTCAAACCATACGAGTTCAAACCATACGAGTTATGGGAAATGCAGTATATATATATATATATATATATATATATATATATATATATATATATATATATATATATATATATATATATATATATATATATATATATATATATATATGTAACATTACCCAAATAATATCTTAATACCACTTTACTAATAGCTTAACACACACCCAAGTACGAGTTCAAACCATATGAGTTCAAACCCCATCTCAAACACATCCACATCCTGCCTTGCACTAGTTGCTGACTGGCTCAGTAAGTTGCTGCACAAGTGTTTACACTATATTAGGATCCCCTCACACCTGCCTGCAGAAGCTAACAACCAACTACAATGCACCTAAAACTTAATGCACACTATGTTCAAATGTGCAGTGCCTCCCCAAGTTGCCTGTTGCACATTGGGCTGATGTGCCTCAAGTCTCCCCCTGCTCACTGCTGCTGTTACCTCTCTCGTCGACTTGGGCCAGTCGTCCCTAACCCTAACCCTAACCCCATGTCAAAAAACCTAACCCTAACCCTAACCCTACGTCCTGAACAGTTTATACTGTCAGTGTGTGTGTGTGTGCCGTGTCTGTGTCTGTGTCAGTGTCTGTGTGTGTGTCGTGTTTGTGTCAATTTCACATGTCTGTGAGAGAGAGAGAGAGAGAAAGAGAGAGAGAGAGAGAGAGAGAGAGAGAGTGGGGTTTACCGGATTAGTCGCGGTGGAGAGCCGGTCGACGGAGCGGGGGGGGGAGAATTTTTTTTGAATCGAAATTTCAACAGATCGGGAAAAATGAAACCGAGCCCTAATTAACCAAATTTTAGCGACGTTTAGCGACGTCCAATAAAAATGTCGCTAAATTATATTTTAGCGACGTCAATGACGTCGCTAAACACGTTGCTAAATATTTTTAATATAAATGTCGCTATATACGTCGCTAAACGTCGCTAAATTAGACATATTAGCGACGTTTAGCGACCTGAATTGAACTTATAGCGACTTATCTTTTATAATCTTAATAAAAGTCGCTAGACGTCGCTAAATATCGCCATTTAGCGACGTCTAGCGACGTTTTTATAAGGAGTCGCTAATTTATAATTATTAGCGACGTTTATTTTAACGTCGCTAAAATACGTCGCTAATCCTGCTTTTTCTAGTAGTGATATCAATCTGCTCCATAGCATCTTCAAGCCCAACTATAACTATAGCAGATTAAGGTTAAGATTGAATATCTTGTTCAAGGATATCTTTAGGGGCTGTGGCGGCAATGTCATCTTGTGACTCAATCTGCTCACCAACTTCAACCTAATAAGGTAAAATTATTTCTACGCCACTGTCTTCTTCATTACCACTGACCCTGGAATCAGAACTTCCTGGAGTAGGTTGATCCTTTGGGTCCACTTACGAAGCAACATGATTCCTCGGATCCATCAGTGGAGGATGTATGGATGCAATCGACAGGATAAATTAAAGCATATGATCTGCAAAACCAATTATTGCAGCAGCATGAGTGACACTTATTCCTGTAGCAATAACATAGGGAGGGATGGAAGTGATAATCCTCTGCACTACTGGAGAAGAGACAGACGGTCCAGGCCACTCCGGCGAACTAATCAGTTCGTCAATAAAATTCCTTCTTGAAGGGGCAGAAGTCTTCGATTTTGACTTCCTAGGTTTTGCAACAACAGCCCTCTTCTTGGCAGATCATCCCTCAGTAGGGGACGTGATCTCATGCTTCCAAAAAAATTTGGCCACTATGGCAGGGGCGGGTGCATCTGGTTGTATATTTAGAAAAGCTTCTATTATCTCATCCAGATACGCATCATCCTCCTCTTCGATTAAAGGTCTTATTGGCTCCGGATTAACTCCTTCCATCGGGTTTCAAAAACTAACCCGCATATTAAAATCCCCCTGAAATTGATTGATAGAACAATAAAATTGGGTGAAAGAATACAATATGCGTAAAGGAGGATTGGGTGCAGGCAGAGTAAAAGTAGCTCTTATACAACCCATGATAAAATATCTCCATCCCCGGGCGCCATCGATTAAACCTCTAGAATTTGGATGACATGGAGTAGCATTTCCGATGTACAATTGATTATAGCCAAATTGCCTTGCAAAACAGCTAGGTAAATACGGTTCAAAGGTGCAACAGTTGCCATTTCTATATACCAAGTGAGATGACCGGATAAACATCAGCCATAAAAAGTCCCCTGATGGCAATCTCGATCTGGTGGTCCCCTCGTCAATAAAACTCGAACCTTGGTGCTCAGTTGCTACGTCAGGAACAACGTAGTAAAAGCTTCAACAATTCCCCATGTTCACATATGGTCTGAAAAGGAGTAGCATAGGTCTATTTAGAAAGCCTATATCTACAGAGGAACAAGTGCTATGTCCCGTCAGCCTGAGTCAAGATGGGAGCCATCAAACTCCGATTGTGTAAACTCAACCAACCAATCAGATATGTAAATAGAAGTTCTGTTCGGGGAAATTACTCTCGTCGAGGATCTACCGCCATGTTATGAACAAGTTCCTGTAAACCAGCATTCAAACGACACACCATAGATGGTAACAGTGCCAGTCGATGTTTGAAAACCAAATGGACTACAGGAAATAAAATAGCCCTATAGAGACGATCCACTAGCCTGAACCTCCAGGGACTACCCATCTTCGAAGCCATAAAGAGAAATATTCGACCAACAAAGCTTCAGATGAGAGCTCTGTACGAGTGTTTCTGAGATAGCTAAAAGCCGGTGCCTACTGTAAAGTTTCCTATACGATCTACAAAGGACTTATCTCTAGCATCATGACCTGCCATGAGTTCTTCAACTCTCTTAGAACTCAAAGTTCGAAGCGGACGAATCTATTTACATTCTTTCTCGCTTCTATCACTGAAAAGGTATTGGAACCACTTCCTAATAAAGATAGTGCCAGAATCAGTGTTATTGTAATGGTTATAAGTCAGATACTGTCACATCAGTTCTTGATACACTTCAACTAGATGTGGCTCAGCCCTTGCTAAATCTGTCAATTTTGCGTTGGTAGGCACATACTCCTCCCCTGTTGGCAGTGTAGATACGTATTTCATCTCGTGTAAGGAAAAACTCAACTCGCCACATCACTACTAGAATAAGCGGGATTAGCGACTTTTTTTAGCGATGTCAACAAAAAATATCGCTAATATAATATAAATTAGCGACTCCATATAAAAACGTCGCTAGACGTCGCTAATTGACGACGGTTATCGACGGTTAGCGACTTTTATTCAGTTTTTAAAAGGTTAGTCGCTATAAGTTCAATTAAGGTCGCTAAATGTCGCTAATATATTTCATTTAGCGACGTTTAGCGACGTATTTAGTGATGTATATCTTTTAGACATTTAGCGACGTCAACGACGTCGCTAACTTAGCGACGTCATTATTGGCATCGCTAAAACGTCGCTAAATTTGTTTCATTTAGGGCTGCTTCCCCCCATTTCTTTCGATCTCTCCCTCTCCCTCTCCCTCTCCCAAATTAGAAACTCGTTCCTTCTTCCTTCCTCCGGCGACCCCCCTCCGGCACCTCCTTCCTCCCTCCGGCGACCCCCCCTCCGGTCGTGTCCTCCCCCTCCGGCTCCTCCTTCCTCCCTCTGGCTCCTCATTAACAACTGTAAGTCTTTCTCATTCTCTCCCTCTATATATAATAGTTGCATGGACACGTGGACACGGGTATGGTTTGGCATGTCTAGTGATATTTCAGAGTATAAGTGCCATGTCCGACACGTTTGCGTCACAACAGGGGCACGGAATCTTTTTTCCCCTTTCCTGGTGTCCAATGGGGGTTAATTTTGATATTCTTTCGTCGATCATGTTTGGATTTAGGGTTTAAGAACTGGGACTCTTTTATTTATTTTTTATTTTTCTTGGTCTTCTTTCTTCTTTGAGGGTTTAGGTGTGTCCTTATGTGATAGTATATGTAAACTAGTGTGCATGAGTCATTATTCAGCGTAGGGGGGATTCTGTGCATTAGGTAGCAATTCTTGTGCATGCAGTAGCTTACACCGCAACAACACTTAGCAACAGACTGCACAACAGATGCAATAGGTAGAACTACAGTAGTAGCAGTATTCTGTTGCTGTAACAGCAGCCAGTCGCAGTCAGCAACTGCAGGCCAGATAGCAACAGTAGCAACTTGGACGCAGGCTGTAGAGCATGTGGGCAACAATAGCTGCATTAGGTTACAACATGGGCATGGAGCTCCAAAGAGTAGCAACTAGGGGGAGTGTACAAAGTTGTGCACATGTGTGTCTTTGGAAGAACTGTGCATAATGTGTATTTGGTGTATTCATTGAGCAAGGGGATATGGAATTAAGAGCAAGTGCTGTCAATACATGTATCAATTGGTAAGTGTTAATGTGTATCAATGTATCAATGTATCAGTATCTGGTGTGTATTAATAAGAGGAATACATAACTATTTGCAACAAGTGAACTGTGATAACTATGTGTACCACAACAGTACATATCAGTGTAGTTAAGTATCCAATCTAGGAGTTGTATCATTATGAATTTGTGTTAGTATCAAGATACCAAGTGTCAAAGTGTAGATATATGAGATACCTTGAGTGCAGGATTGGAACTTATTTGTGTATTAGTTGTGGGGGAGGGAAGTCAATACAGGAAGAGGGTTATTAGGGGCTCGGGTTTAGTATTGAAAGAGGGAGTATCGAGTTAGGCCTACAGTGTTGCACTGAGATATGCCCTTGCACATCTGAGAACAGCAAGCAGCAGTGCTAGGGGACTGCATGTGGAATGCAGTTGGAAGGAGTTGAGATGTTGGCATTGGGGCCTAAAGTTGGGATTATGGGGTATATGGATATGTGTCTAGAGTAATGTTTGGACAACATAAAACACTTTTAAGGGTGATTCAAAAGGTATCAGAGGTGGTGAACTCTTAAGTTAAACCCACAAAGTAAATACCAATACCCTGTATAGTAGCAACTGCTTGTTGCATCCATAAACTTTGTATAGGTACTAAGATATGAGTTATGACACTAGGTAATTGAGTATCTAGGTAATTAAGTATCCTAGGTAAGTGGCCTAGTGTCATAACTGCATAACAGTACACAACCAACTTGAAAAGTTTGTGGGTTGACAAAATGGCACAAGCAGCAACCACCCAAACAAAGTAACATTTAAGAAAAAATAATGAGTGATGTGTGTGTCATCCAACTCACTGTCTAAAAAGGTTGATGGCTACTTTGCATAAGACCTTGTGATTACCAAAGCAGAGCATTAATCAGTCACTTGGCCATTGTATTGATAAATTCTTTAGTTAAATAAGTGCGTAAAATTAATATGTTTTACACTAAATTTGAGATAGCTTGTGACCTTGTCTAAATTTTTACAGAAGTATCTAGAAATGGATATGAATTACTATCTGCGTCATCGTTCGTAGATGTACAACTGTCATCCTGATGACATGTGCGGTGTACGGGATGAATTCATTGAGGGTGTACAGTACTTCCTGTAGTTCGCCAAGGCGATCCCTCAGTATATGGACAGTACCAAAATTAAGTGTCCGTGTATGAGATGTCGCAACAGAAAATATCATCCAGAAGTGGAAGTCACATATCATTTGTACTCGAAGGGCTTCATGCCGAATTACTATCAGTGGACCGCACAGGAAGAACTTGTGTCTCTAGCATCAAAGTCGGAGCCTTATGTGGAGCCATATATGGATGTCCACGACCATGATGCTTACGATGACGAGTGGGTTAACATAGTTTTTGATGCGGCGGGGCCTAGTTTCAATCCGGACAATTATGATACGGCGGGACCTAGTTTCAATCCGGACAATTATGATGCAGCTGAGGAGGCACCGAATGTCGATGTTACAAAGTTTATAGAGTTGTTGGAGAATGCAAGGACTCCACTATATCCTGGTGGTGAGGATCATTCACAGTTCGAGGTGGTTACAAGATTATTGAACATCAAGTCTGATTTTAACATGTCGCAAGAATGCTATAATCGACTGATCGATTTGATTATAGAGATCTTACCCGAGGGTACAAATTTGCCTTAAGACTTCTATCGATCTAAAAGGATGGTGAGATTGCTCTGGATGGGATACGAGAAAATTGATGCATGTCACAATGGGTGCATGTTGTACTACAAAGACGACAAGGATGAAGATGCGTGCAGATTCTGTGGTGCTGATCGCTACAAGGCCACTGTTAGAGGAAAGTCTGTCGGTGCAAGGAAGCCTACCGATTCGATGCACTACTTGCCTTTGACGCCGCAGTTACAGTGGTTGTTTGTGGTTAAGGAGACTGCAGAAAATATGAGTTGGCACAGGCAAAAATAGATCGAAGGAGTATTGGATTATCCATCCGATGGAGAAGCATGGAAGCACTTTGATCGATAGTATCCAGATTTTGCTTTGGATCCGCGTAATGTCATATTGGGGCTCTCCTCAGACGGTTTTACCCCATTCAGACTTTCGGGCTCCCAGTATTCATGTTGGCCTGTGATCGTCACTCGGTATAATCTACCTCCTTGGATGTGCATGAAGACTCCGTATATGTTCCTAACCGTTATTATCCTGGGTCCGAACAATCCGAAGAGGAACATCGATGTGTATTTACAGCCTTTGATAGGTGAGTTGAATCAGCTGTCGGTAGTAGGTGCCAACACGTATGATGTTTCTAGAAAGCAAAATTTTCAGATTAGGGCAGCACTTATGTGGACCATCAACGACTTTCTGGCCTATAGAATATTATCGGGATGGAGCACCCATGGTCATCTCTCATGTCCGTATTGCATGGACCGTACTAAGGCTTTCCGTTTGAAACACGGAGGCAAACCGTGCTTCTTCGATTGTCATCGACAATTTTTGTCGAAGGATCATCCGTACCGGAGGAACAGGAATGCTTTTCGTGCGGGAGTTGTAGAGAAGGTCAATCCACCGCCAAGGTGGCCCAGAGATACGATATGGGAAGAGGTAAAATATTTACCAAGTGCTATCGAAGAGCCTGCTAAGGGGTACAAGTGTGACGGATTTGGTCGCACCCATAACTGGACGAAGAGGAGTATATTCTGGGACCTGCCATATTGGAGCACCAATCTGATCAGACATAACCTTGATGTCATGCATATCGAGAAGAATATGTTTGATAACATAATTAATACTGTAATGGAGGTAAAGGAAAAGACGAAAGATAATCCGAAGGCCAGGTTGGACTTAGAAGAAATATGTAGACGTCCTGCATTGCATTTGATAGAGGAGGGGAATGGAAAGTTAAAGCAACCTAAGTCAGTTTTCTCACTGGAGAAAGAGGATAAAGGAAGACTTTGTAGGTGGATTCATGGTCTAAAGTTTCCAAACGGGTACATGTCGAACTTGAGAAGATGCGTCGACCTCAAAGAGAACAAACTGGTGGGGGTATGAAGAGCACGATTGCACGTATTCATGGAGAGGTTAATTCTGATTGCATTTTGGGAATTCTTACCGTAGGTCGTTTGGGATCCATTGACAGATCTCAGCATATTCTTCAGAGATCTTTGTCGTACTAAGTTGCTCGTCGATCGTCTAGAAAAGCAAGAGAAGGACATTGCGGTAACACTATGTAAGCTCGAGAAGGTATTTCCTCCTGGATTCTTCGACTCTATGGAGCATTTGTCAATTCATCTTTCCTATAAGGCATGTGTTGGTGGTCCTGTCGGTTATCGGTGGATGTACCCCTTCGAGCGGCATCTGAATCACCTAATGAGAAAGGTAAAAAACAAGACACGGGTTGAGGGCTCTATTTGTGAAGCTTATGTTCTCGAGGAGATTACAAACTTTTGCTCGACGTATTTCAAACCGCATGTTGCTACTATTAGAACGAAAGCTCTGAGAAACGACGATGGATATCAGGAATCTAATGATGCAATACTCAAAGTATTCAATGCGTTCGAAAAGCCTTCGGAAAAAATAAAGAAGAGATATTTGAATGACGACGAGCTAAGGGATGCTCAGTTGTATATATTACTCAATTGTGACGAGGATGAAGTGGAGAAGCTAGAGGGGTAAGTAATTAATACGTCCACGTTTACATTATCTCAATATAATAGTATAAGCTACTATTATGCTACTAATCAGCAGTTGCTTCATTATTTTTTAGCACATATAATGATGAGTTGAGGTCGGTTATACCCTACATAACAGACGAAGAAGTAGAACAAGAAATGAGATGTCATTTTCCTTCTTGGTTGAGCGCATATATAAGATGCTTGGTAATTACTTTTTAATTTTGCACTTGCAAAACAAATAACTTACTATCACTACTTTGGTATTTAGGTCGATCGTCTAATAACACCCGAGACTGAATCTATTAGAACTCTAGCCAAGGGACCAATTACTGCCGTTAAAATATGGCCAAGTTTCTGTGTGAATGGGTTCAGGTTCAAGTCAACAAATGCTCCTATCAGAGGCAGCTTTCTGGATCTTGATTCTACGAAAAATAGTTATTTGTGTATCAAATCTTCGAACTACAAAGACGTCGATCCAGGCAATGATTTCTTTGGCATCTTACGAGAGATTGTGGAGTTGACATATAATTATGGCACAGAACCTGCTAATATTGTGCTATTCAAGTGTGAATGGTTCGATCCGATTCAAGATCAAGGTTGGAAAATTGACAAGCATGGCCTTGTGGATATAAACTACAAGCGTAGATATCAAGGCTACGAACCATTTGTCCTATAAGTCAGGCTCAGCTCGCGTACTTTACAATTTATCCTAGACGGGGGACAGCGAGGTCGGATTGGTGGACAGTATACAAGACTAAAGCTAGAAATACCTTTGACATTGACAAAATAGCTTATCAGGAGGACGATCTACCTCTTGTAACAAATATTATAGATGTGGACTCAACGGAAGTTACTCATTACACGAGTAATAATGTAGAAGATATAGAATTATCCGAAGAGGAAGACGAAGACGAAGACGAAGTAGATGAAAGTGAAGACGAGGAGGAGGAAGAGGGAGAGGAGGACGAGGAGGGCGAACAGGATGAATTTTTTGAAGATGAATGAAAATAAAATATTTTGCCTGTAGAATGTAACTATATTTTGACTGTAGAATGTACTATTTTAACGAATATATGTATTATATATTGACTGTAGAATACTGTGAGATATGCATCACATTTTGACTGTAGAATGTACTATATATTTGTGTTTTTCTATATTCATCATATGTTATTATCAGGTATGACATGACGACGCGAAGGATTCGGTAGGTCTCGAGGTAGACAGAGTGCTCCTACGGTACTGCCTACTGTCAGTTCCGGATCGTCGTCACCCAGTACTCCAGTATATCGATCACTCACATCTATGACTGTTGGGACGAGTAGTTCCAGGCATGATAGTACTCTCTCATCCAGCATTTCTCCTGCTGACGGAACCATGGAGACAGATGAGCATATCGAGGAGGTCATGCCCACGTTGTCCCAGCATCAGCAAGATCCTCCATGCGCACGTCCGGAGGAGACGAGGACAGAGATTTGGGCCGACGGTACAAAGTAAGTCAATTAGATGGTTTAGCATCATATATATCGTATATTTCTTTATTCATCATATATTGACTTTTTTGATAAAAATAATTATCTCTGTATAAATATCGTTCATCGTCGATTCAGAGACGTCTGGGCCTATTTCTGAGGAACAACTACGGTGGCCCTTGGATCAACTACTCTGAAGCTCCGGAGGAGAGGAAGGCATTCTGGTTTGTGCACTTCCAGGTAAAAGTATATTAAATAAATTCTCTAATTTATGCATATTATATAAATTATTCGTGATGCTCACTTACTATATTATTTATTGTAGCAAACATATTTTTATCCTCCGCACCGGGCCGAGTTGATTGAGCGGCTGTTTCCGACCGTTGCCGCCAAGATTATCCGAGATGCTCTGGATGACCAGAAGGCTCGTGATCGTGCTAGAAAACTGATCCAAGGTTGGATCACGCCTGAGCAGTGGACTGCGATGAGGGCTAGATTCGACGATCCGAGCTACAAGGAAAGGTCTGAGAAGGCCAAGCGGCTAGACGGAATGCTGCCAAGTGGTGTGGTGGCTCGACTCCGATGACGGAATATTTTCGTCGTTTGGTATATTTTTTATTTAAGATATATTATTTTAATGTAAGTACGATAAAATAGAAGTAGGAAAAAATATTTAATTTTAGTACTAAATAATATATTTTTAACAGGTACAGAGGGGTGAGGATGCAAACATAGTACCCATCGCAAGGACGGAAATCTCATTGATGAGAGGGCCTCGCAGACCTATGTAAGTATTACTTTACTTTATGTTAATTTTAATATAACTTAGGCAATTATCGAGTTTCCAAACCTTTCTAGGCCGAGTATCTTAGGCTGCGTGAGTGGGCGACTGCTAGTGCACCTACAGCTGGAGAGGCTAGTACTTCCTTGCAGCCCGCTCCAGCTCCGTCGGTGGACGACCTGTGGGTGACCGCAGCTGGTGATCTCCTGAGGGGTACGTACTACGGTACGGGATCCTATGGTGCCCTGGTTGCGACGCAGCCATCTAGGGCCTCCCCGACAACTGCTGTCACTACCACGTTCCAAAAACAGGGGTAATTTTGACTTTTTATATGTATTTGATATTGCGTGTATTTAAATTAAATAATTGCATGAGATGTGTATTTATAAATATATTATATACGGTGTTCATTAATGTTGAGCTAGTAGACTTGACCTAGAAGCCCACTAGATGAACATCTGACCGAAATGTAGGGTTATAAATTTAATTTATATTATTTAGGATTTAATTATTGAGGTTGTAATTAATTACCGTAATTTTATTTAATTGTTGTGCCTTGTCGTTGCTTCGATATTTGGAGCGCTACCCTAGCTTTTGCCTTCCAACAAATTTCAAAACCTTGCCCTAGACGTGCCCGCCTTCCATTCTGACCTTTTTGTAACTCATAATTATGCTCTCTTCTGCTTTATTTTAGCCGCACAATATTCGTCGCGGACGTTTATTTAATTTCTAAATAAATTCTAACTTTGTATCGTTGTGTGTTCCAATAGAAATTGGAGGCAATCTCGACCCATTTTTCGTGCAACCCAAATTAGGACAATATTCTGTTCTGAGTCTTCTTCACTAATGATATTTGTGACCCAACCTAATTTTGGCCCCATGTACTCCTAATTAATTTTAGAACACCGCTTGCATTTATTTCTAATTAAATTGGGGATACCATTTTAACTAATCCCGTTTAATCCCAATTTAATCCAAGTACCCCATTAGTTAAACCCATGCCAAACACACAATACCCCCTCACCATGCAATTACCAAACACCATGTTTCCCCATAATTTTTGCATCATTTTATGTGTTCGTGCAATTTTCCGAATTTAAGGCGCTTAGTTGCAATTTATTGATTTTGGTGTCCTCACCTTATTGGCCATGACCAAATGGAGAGCCTACCATTCTTTGACCAAGTCAACATTTTCCCCCCTTCCTTTGCATGGAGAAACCTAATCCTCCATGTTAAATCCTAGCCCCCCATTTGAATTGGAGCATCCCCACCACACATCCCTTACACACCTCCCTATAAAACATCAACATCACCCCTCACTTCTCCCAAGCCGACCCTAATCCCTAGGCATTGGAAACCCCCCCTCTCTCTCTCCTTCCTCCTCCATTTTATCCATACAAAATTTCTTTCTTCTTCCTTTCTTCTTCCTATAAACCAACTCAGTCTGGCCAGTACAGCATCCCAACTTCGGCGGTTGTGCACCCTCACCCGCCCTCGACTCCGGTCTGTGCACCCGTCCTCCACTCCGGTCAGTGCACCCGCACCACTTCGGCGACGGCTGTGCACCCACACCCGCACTCCATTCAACTCCGGCCAGTTCAAGCACCCCCGACTCCACTGTACAGTTTCTCCCCCATCCGACCTCCTCCACTTCGGAGCTCCCCGTCCGGCCTGTTCCTTCATGTCCGGCCAAACCCCGACCCCGGCTGCTACACGAGTACCACCACCTGAAGCTCCACCATACTCCACCCTACATGACACAACTCCGGCCAACCGTTCGAGCCCGAGCACCTCGGCCACTGCTTCTTCTTCGACTCCATTCTCCGAGCAGCATCGTTGAAACCGGCCACCCGCCGAGCACTGTCGACCCCGCTGGACACGAATGCTGCTCCTCCCCTCTTCACGACTCCGGCAAAGCTGCCACTCCGGCCAGCTTCACCCAAGGCGAGCTTCTCCCCTCGACTCCACTGTTCTTCCCTCTTCGGCCTTAACCCATCATCACCACCATCACGAGTTCCTTCCCCGGCGACCTCCTGCTGCACACGACCACCACAAGAACCAACGTCACCATCATTATCTTCCCTGCATCCGGCCAACTCCACTCCCCCTCCATCTTTTTCGGCCACCACCATCAGAACTCCGTCACCACCTCCCCCTCGAGTTCCCCGTGAGAACCAGCACCACCACCATCGTCAGTCCAGTCCGGCAACCACTCCCCGGCCTGCTCCTGATCTCCTCTCCGGCAAGCTATTCCACCACCACCACCTCGCCATCGTCGTCGTCTTTGTCATCCTCCTCGTTGTCGACGTCTTCGTCGTCGTCGTGCACGCTCAAGTACGACTTCCCTCCATCACGTACACGTACGCGTGTACGTACGTGTGTATGTGTGTATGTGTGTATGTATGTATATAGTATATTCTCTATTAGTGTATATATGTTTCGTATATACATACGCGTATACATATATATATAGTATTTTCTCTATTAATATATATAGATATATCGTGTATTTCCCCATTTATATACATGTATTCAATAAATTAGTATATATGTATTTAATGATATATGTTAAATGTTGTATTGGTATATATATATATAATGTATTTTGGTATAAATATATATATTGTATTGGTATATATATAGTACATATATACGTATATGGCATATGCATTAATTTGGTATATAAACATATATATATATATATATATATATATATATATATATATATATATGTATATTCCTTGTATACGTATAAATATTGGTTGTATATAAATAAAATATGGTATGTATATTTTAAACATATGTATATATAGGTACTAGGCGACCCAAGTGTAATTACGGATACCTCCGTCTTTACATTGACTTGTAATCCTGTAAATGTTAGTTGACTGCCACATGTACACTGACGTACTGGCTAGCCCCGTATCATTTTGATCGTCTGTCTTGCCCAACAATCACAGATGCGACGCCCGTGCAACTTGACGCACTTGACCCTAGTTGACTAGTGCCATACCTGGCATAGCCCCTGAGGCCAGTGTATTATGATTATGTGTTAGTGTAGCGTCTGATGCAAATATTTTTATGATGATATGTCTATAGGACTATTGGATCATCCAGGCGATACTCTGGAATAGGACATTGGTATTACCAGCTAAGGACCCAAGACAAGTACATTCTCTGATAATTTCCAACTATTTGATAATTTTAATAAGTTCAGTATCTAGAAATATTACATCTGATCCTTGACACTGTGCTACATGGACTAGTATATAGATTGGATCTGCAGTCATGAGATGTTATATTGATTATCGTATTGACATTGTACACGACATTGATATTTAGACCTTGTACATGATAGATTGGATATTGCTCGTGTATCGTGACGTGTCATGGTTGGATCCACTATACTAGTTGGGGGCGGGAAAGTAGTTAGTGAGAAATGTGATCATATCCCTATTATGCAAGTATAGAACAATGTTAGTGTTAATCATACTCCTCACGTATGATTAGCCAGGCCATATAGATCTCGTACATGTTTCCAAGCCGATCACATATCGAAGCTACTATTTCAAACACTTAGAATAGTTATAGTTCTCTATTTTAGATCATATACTACATCACCCGTATATGATATTGTACCTCGTTCTCTTTATTTCATATATGCGCTGACTGTATTATATTGCCTATATTGCATGTCTCTTTACATTGTCTGTCTCTTTATTTTGCTATTGTACTTATTCACTGTCTTCCCTCAGTATATGGCATCATTTGTTTATTGCTTTATAGTCCTTATCAATTAAATGGAACTATTATTTGAGATTGTACTTTGCTCCTTCCTGACTGGAAATATTTTTCCAGACTATGCCTTAGAGGACTGGTATCCAACACTTTATGGACCACAGGGTGAGTAGCTGCAGACTTGGACTTGGTAGTTCAGTTATGATTCCGGGAGGTCTAGCCGGAATCACTAGTTATCTAGTTAGTTCTTTTAGTAGATCATTTGGTACCGGATTTGTCTCCGGCATACTCGTTGAGACATGGATATTTGTTGAGTTAGATTATTTACATTTAGACTTGTATTGTATTTTATTTTATTTCTTCGATATCTTATCGTGTTGTAGTTATGTGATTGAGTATGTTGTTCATTTATATTATATTGTGTCATCCGTGCCTTCTTATGGAGATTGGATGCTCATGTGAGATTGCTTAGATAGTATCATGACCTTGACAGCGTTCTACCGCCGATGCTGCGGCGTAGGCTGGACGTACCCGCGTACTCGTGCCCCAATTCCGGGTGCGGGTCGTGACACATTTTTAGTGGCGGCCCATGCAGGTCAGACTTCGCAAGTTATGCAATGTCGTGGTAGTGTGGCATCTTTGTTACACTACTGCGTGCCTGCGATAGGATATAGGACATAGGATACTAGGATGAGAGCGAATACTCAATCACAATTCCTTGAGAGATTCCTGGGATGACCCCTGAGAATCTTATTATAAATTCCAATTTAAATCATTTTTTCCTTGTTTTCGTCCGTTCTCACTTGTTGATATTGAATTTGATTCTTGTTGATCATTTATTAAATTAAGATCTTAGTGTCATTGTAGAGTTTGATTTCATATCAAGATAAATTTTATGGACTAATTTATGGTATCATCTGATGACACATGTTGATGAGGACAGTGAGAAAGATTAACATTAGAGCTGTTGGACTACAAGATGTGGATTTAAATTATAATTTGAAGATTGAAAATGAATTTCAATTTTTAAGAATTTTGAGGAGTTGAGATATTATGTTATTAAAAAAAAAATTGAGGATTCAGATTCAATTCAATGAACCTAGATAAAGCTGTAAGGATTTTTGGAAGTGATTAAATTTTCGTTTCAGTATTTGAATATTTGACTTTGAGGAAAGTATATGCATTTTACTTTAAATTGATCGAGTTAGTTTTGAGGATTTTATTTTGAGGATAAAATTTTATAGTGGGAGAGATATATTAGTATATGAGTGGATGAGGTGCATGTGTGAGGATCTGTTGGCTTGAGCATGATTGAGATTGCACTGCAAACTGACTTGGGTATCCATCTAGGGTTATATTAGAGGGAGCAGTACTTAGTATGGTGTGTTGCACTTGGTTTACACTTGAGTGATAAGAACAACTAGTATCAACAATTGCAGTAGGTAAGAGAGTTAGCAGTGGGTGTGCTTGTAGTAGAACTATGGTACCTAAAAGGATAGAGGTATCAAACCTTGGATGCATCATTGACCTATGCAATCACAACTAGGAATATTTTCCAATCTATTTATCTTGAATGTTGCTTCTTTAGAACTTTACTGTCCTTCCTTGATGATATCGTATTTATTGCCTTAATTTATTCTTTTGGATCTGTCTTCAGGATGTCGCCGAAGACAAGATCTATGAGAGTGGGAGCACCAGCTTTAGAGGGGTCTGCCACCTCTCCACCTGATGGACAGACATCCGTAGTTCCTCCTACATCTCCGATGCATATGGGAGTATCTGCACTTTTCGGGGATCCTCCTCCCCCACCTATTCAGAGGATTTCCGCAGCTGTGACGGACAACCTTCCTCCTCCACCGACTCTGTTTTCCGGAGGTATGCCCATTGACGGGGCACAGATGTTTACCTTGATCCAGGGCATGGTAGATGCCCAGAGAGTGACGGCAGACGCTCAGCGAGTTCAAGCTGAGGCTCAGAGGGTGCAAGCAGAAGCGCACCAGGCACAAATCGAGCTGATGAGAGAGAGCATGGAGAATGCTCATCAGGTGGCTCTCCAAGCTTTGGAGAGAGTAGCACAATACCAGTAGTTTCCTGGCCAGCAACAGCAGAGATCAGGCACTATAGTGGACTTCAAGAGGATGATGCCTCGAGAGTTCAAGGGTATCGAAGGGATACTCTACGCCGACGACTGGCTAGAGGAAATAGAGAGGAGCCTGCGATTGGCCCAGATTCCGGAGAGCTTACGGATAGAGGCGGCCGGCAGTCAAATGTTCGATATCGCCCTCACGTGGTATCGCACGGAGCCGAGACTTACTGCACAAGGACTTACTTGGGAGACCTTCAAGGAGCTCTTCAAGGAGAAGATCTTCCCCGACGTGGCATTAGGAACCTTGGAAAGTCAGTTTCATGACTTGGTCCAAGGAAACATGTCGGTCGACGAATACGCAGAAGAATTCTGTCGATTGAGCCGTTTTGCATCGTCTATGATTCGGGACCCAGGAGATTGAGCCTAAAAATTTAGAAAGGGGCTGACGAGAGAGATTAGGTCGCACACTTCGGGTCATTATACCGCTACCTTTGAGGGAATCTTGATGGATGCCCAGATTACAGAAGAGGATCTGGATCTCAGGCCTAAGAGGAGTCACAATATTTCTGGAGATACGAATGGTAGCGCAGGACTGGCCAAGCGTCCCCATATTCAGTATCAACAGCAGTACCAGGCACCAGTTTATATTTAGCAACAGTCATGGGCGTTTCAGTATCAACAGCAGTACTATGCACTAGTTTATATTCAGCAACAGCCATGGGCATTTCAGGATCAACAGCAATACCAGGCACCAGTTCATGTTCAGCAGGATCAGCAGCAGCCTCCGAGAGAGACACAGTAGACTTGTCATTTATGTAAGAAATAAGGTCACCTTTGGGAGAGCTGTAGAACGAGGCTAGGACTTTGTTTATACTGTGGCACTGCGGGACATCGAGTAATGGATTGTCTTCTAGTTCCTTATCTTCCCGGCCAGTGCGCAGCTCCAAATTTTAGAGATCCAGTTAGGCTACCTGTGGAACCGTATATTGCTCAGCACCCGCGAAGGGAACCACCCCAGCAGGGTGGGGCATTTGTGATGACGGTCGAGGAGACCGATACTGTAGGTAATGTGTTAGCAGGTTCTGTTCTTCCTTCCTTCTGTTCCTTCCTATTTGATTGATTGATTGATTTCCTAGTACCATAGCATGTCATGATTTTCTTGTTAGAATATAGTTAGTAGTACACCTGACAGAGACTACAATACCATGACAAAAGACACCATGATCGTACATGTTTTCCTTAGATTGCACATTGAATGACTGTAGATAGAATTTTCTTAGACTGTGATTATTTGGGTTTTAACCATAGTAGAGTTAATGAAGAGGTTATGACTTGACAAAAGAGACAATATGATTAAAATTTGAGGATAAGCATTAATTTAAATAAAGAGTTAAGGAGTTAATATAGCAGAATTGATGGATCATTGATTGTACGAAGATTGAGATATGATTGAAATTATCATTAAAATTCGAGGATAAATATTAATTTAAATGAAGAGTGAAGAAATTAACATGGCATAATTGATGATTTATTAATTTTAGAAAGATTATGATATAATTAAATTGGTTATTAAAATTGGAGAAAATTTGGGAGATTATCATTATATCTATTTGATTGCAAGATATGAATTTAAAATTTTATATTATGAATATTGCATTTGAAGATTCCATAAGTATCGCATTGTTGAGTATTTTGAGGAAAAAGAAAATCAGAGAATAAAATCATTAATGGATTAGTGTTTAAATTCAAACTTTCTGGATGACATCTTAAATTTTATAAATATACGTTGATTGAAATTAAATTGAAGGATTGGATTTATGGATTTGTGTTTTTAGATGTGAGTTTTAATGTGCATTGAGTAAATTTAAATTAGAGGATTGGATGTTAAATTTTGAGTATTTAATTTTTAACTTAAAGTTTGGGAGGAAATTGTGAAAAAAAAAAGGAATTTGATTTTTAATTCGAGGATTTTTAGGAATACAATAATTATAGAATTTTGAAAATTGTGAAATGACAATGTGGATTACTACCTGATTTTGTGGTTGATGAATTTAAATTTTGATGGAAAATAATAATGTGTACAAGTAAATACTACTATGAGGATTTAAATTTCGAGGACAAAATTCTTTTAAGGAGGGTAGACTTGTCACTACCACGTTCCAAAAACATGGATAATTTTGACTTTTTATATGTATTTGATATTGTGTGTATTTAAATTAAATAATTGCATGAGATGTGTATTTATAAATATATTATATACAGTGTTCATTAATGTTGAGCTAGTAGACTTGACCTAAAAGCCCACTAGATGAACATCTGACCGAAATGTAGGGTTATGAATTTAATTTATATTATTTAGGATTTAATTATTGAGGTTGTAATTAATTACCGTAATTTTATTTAATTGTTGCGTCTTGCCGTTGCTTCGATATTTGGAGCGCTACCCTAGCTTTTTCTTTCCAACAAATTTCATAACCTTGCCCTAGACGTGCCCGCCTTCCATTCTGACCTTTTTGTAACTCATAATTATGCTCTCTTCTGCTTCATTTTAGCCGCACAATATTCGTCGCGGAAGTTTATTTAATTTCTAAATAAATTCCAACTTTGTATCGTTGTGTGTTCCAATAGAAACTGGAGGCAATCTCGACCCATTTTTTGTGCAACCCAAATTAGGGCAATATTCTGTTCTGAGTCTTCTTCACTAATGATATTTGTGACCCAACCTAATTTTGGCCCCATGTACTCCTAATTAATTTTAGAACACCGCTTGCATTTATTTCTAATTAAATTGGAGATACCATTTTGACTAATCCCGTTTAATCTCAATTTAATCCAAGTACCCCATTAGTTAAACCCATGCCAAACACACAACACCCCCTCACCATGCAATCACCAAACACCATTTTTCCCCACAATATTTGAATCATTTTATGTGTTCGTGCAATTTCTTGAATTTAAGGGGCTTAATTGCAATTTATTGATTTAGGTGTCCTCACCTTATTGGCCATGACCAAATGGAGAGCCTACCATTCTTTGACCTAGTCAACATTTTTCCCCTTCTTTTGCATGGAGAAACCCAATCCTCCATGTTAAATCCTAGCCCTCCATTTGAATTGGAGCATCCCCGCCACACATCCCTTACACACCTCCCTATAAAACATCAACATCACCCCTCACTTCTCCCAAGTCGGCCCTAATCCCTAGGCATTGGAAACCCCCTCTCTCTCCTCCCTCCTCCATTTTATCCATACAAAATTTCTTTCTTCTTCCTTTCTTCTTCTTCTTCCTTTCTTCTTCCTGTAGACCAACTCAATCCGACCAGTGCAGCATCCCGACTCCAGCGGCTGTGCACCCACACCCGCCCTCGACTCTGGTCTGTGCACCCGCCCTCCACTCTGGTCAGTGCACCCGCACCCCTCCGGCGACGGCTGTGCACCCACACCCGCACTCCATTCAACTCCGGCCAGTTCAAGCACCCCCGACTCCACTGTACAGTTTCTCCCCCATCCGACCTCCTCCACTTCGGAGCTCCCCGTCCGGCCTGTTCCTTCATGTCCGGCCAAACCCCGACCCCGGCTGCTACACGAGTACCACCACCTGAAGCTCCACCATACTCCACCCTACATGACACAACTCCGGCCAACCGTTCGAGCCCGAGCACCTCGGCCACTGCTTCTTCTTCGACTCCATTCTCCGAGCAGCATCGTTGAAACCGGCCACCCGCCGAGCACTGTCGACCCCGCTGGACACGAATGCTGCTCCTCCCCTCTTCACGACTCCGGCAAAGCTGCCACTCCGGCCAGCTTCACCCAAGGCGAGCTTCTCCCCTCGACTCCATTGTTCTTCCCTCTTCCGGCCTTAACCCATCATCACCACCATCCCGAGCTCCTTCCCCGGCGGCTCCTGCTGCACACGACCACCACGAGAACTACCGTCACCATCATCATCTTTCCTGCATCCGGCCAACTCCACTCCCTCTCCATCTTTTTCGGCCACCACCATCAGAACTCCGTCACCACCTCCCCCTCGAGTTCCCCGCGAGAACCAGCACCACCACCAATGTCAGTCCAGTCCGGCAACCACTCCCCGGCCTGCTCCTAATCTCCCCTCCGGCAAGCTATTCCACCACCACCACCTCGCCATCGTCATCGTCTTTGTCATCCTCCTCGTTGTCGACGTCTTCGCCGTCGTCGTGCACGCTCAGGTACGACTTCCCTCCATCACGTACACGTACGCGTGTACGTACGTGTGTATGTGTGTATGTGTATATGTGTGTATGTATGTATGTATATAGTATATTCTCCATTAGTGTATATATGTTTCGTGTATACATACGCGTATACATATATATATAATATTTTCTCTATTAATATATATAGATATATCGTGTATTTCCCCATTTATATACATGTATTCAATAAATTAGTATATACGTATTTAATGATATATGTTAAATATTGTATTGGTATATATATATATATATATATATATATATATATATATATATATATATAAATGTATTTTGGTATAAATATATATATTGTATTGGTATATATATATGTACATATATACGTATATAGTATATGCATTAATTTGGTATATAAACATATATATATATATATATAAACATATATATATATATATATATATATATATATATATATATATATATATATATATATATATATATATATATATATATGGGTAAACGGGATATGAGCCATAGGCTCATATTCCTATATGAGTCATGCACATGTGGACCAATAGGAATGGATTCCTACATCCCATGTGCACCCATGTGCAGTAGAGGCTCATATTCCTATATGAGTCATGCACATGTGGACCAATAGGAATGGATTCTTACATCCCATGTGCACCCATGTGCAGTAGTACACTCCATTCCTATTGGTCCACATGTACATTGGCTCATGTAGAAATATGAGCCTATGGCTCATATCCCTTTTTTCCTATATATATATATATATATATATATATATATATATATATATATATATATATATATATATTCAGTATATATGTATATTTCTTGTATATGTATAAATATTGGTTGTATATAAATAAAATATGGTATGTATATTTTAAACATATGTATATATAGGTACTAGGCGACCCAAGTGTAATTACGGATACCCATGTCTTTACATTGACCAGTAACCCTGTAAATGTTAGTTGACTTTCACATGTACACTAACGTACTGGTAAGCCCCGTATCATTTAGGATAAGATTGTATGGTTATATATTTGCTGTATTCTTTACGATGATATTTGCTGGATGCTTTCTTTTCTTCAAATTTTATTATATTATTCATATTAAATATGTTATTTTATCGGTATTGAGTGTTCAATCCAAGGGGGTTGGCAAACCCAGAAATTCAACGGAGAGTTGCTCTGGGTCTATTTGTACAGATTATGATTTAATAAACTGCAGGAATAATAGTTTAGAAATAATTCAGTATTCATTTTTTTTATTTTTTCTGTAGAATTAGCAACGTTTTTAGCGACTTTTAGCGACGTTTATTCACATCGCTAAGTTGTGACGTTACTACATATCGCTAAAAACGTCGTTGTATGTCGCAAATTGCTGACATGGTAGTATTGCCAAGTCATTAAAGACGTCGCTGTAACATCGCTATATAAGTCGTTAATTAGCGACGTTTAGCGACAGATGACAAACGTCGCTAATTAGTGACGCTACGTCTCTAAACGTCGCTAATTTAGCGACACATTTAAGTCTCTAAAAAATGTCGGTATAGCGACGTTTAGCGATATTTTTCCTTTCAGCGACGTGCTGAGTTTCGACTTCTGTAAAATGTCGCTAATTACATCGCTAAAAGTGATTAACGATATTTTTTTGTCATTTAGTGACGTTTTTTGACGCCGCTAATTTGACTTTTCTGGTAGTGCGTGGAGTGAAAATAGTTCCAGTACTAGAGTTATATCGCTCTAACAAAGCCAAGACCATATTAGCGTTGGACGCAATGTCGTAGCAAATCGCTAACAAGGCATTGTATAAACCCAAACATACGAGATTCTTGGTATATTGATCCAATATTCATGTCGTTGCTCGACGCTAATAAATATTTTCATTGGTCAATCATCCTGGCAATCAAATGTTCTTCTGAGGAAAAAAGCCTCCAGCATTAGTATAAATATTGGCGAACAAAGGAGACTTAATAGGTTGAATCAACGAAGAATCTTTATGTGGTACGTTCTCGGGATAAAGTTCTCACATTTGAACTGAATGTCCATCGCTGGAACTGAAGAAACGACCATGTTTGTAGCTAATTTTCCCCGGCTTAGCCCCATTAGTAAGGGGAATCAAATCCACTCCATCTTCCATGGATAAGTAGCATGGAAGAAGGCAGACAGCGGAAAACTTTTTGACATCTCTGGGAGATACATGACCCTACCATGAGCAATGAATAAACACTTCTCTTTCTTTTTCTTGGGCTGATATGATTGATGAATGGCATCACCAAACAAGAAAGCTGGCTTAGAATATGTCTCATTTGCAAAGAAAGTGAGAGGTTCGCCGCGTATCAAAGACGTCAACATTCGTTCTCCTTGCCCGGCTATCAATAATTGGCGTGTATTGGACATGTTCTTATCAGATTGGAAAAATTCGGTATGCGATAAGTCCTCTAGATAATTGGTATACAAAAGTCTAATATTGGATCCCATCAATTCAGCCAAAGGATCCATACCCAAGCCAACTGCAAAAGCCACAAACAAGAAGTCAATAAATCTCACGAAGAGGAGTACGTAAAAATAACCCTATTACGAGTCTTTGAAGATTATAAAGGAGACGCATTTTTCCTAGATTTTGGAAAACTATGCACATTTTATAAATACTTCAGGAGATCAGTACATTTTATGCGCCAATCTGTCAAAACAGACGAAAAGTACGTCGACTCGCCAATATTGAAGAAAGTGCGCCATAGCAATCGTTTCCTCTCTAAACGGAGGAAAGTGCGCCATAGTGACTATTTCCTCTATGAACGAGGGAAAGAGCGCCATAATGACAGATTCCACTCTGAACGAGGAAAAGTGTACCATAATGACATATTCCACTTTGAACAAGGAAAATTGTGCCATAAAGGATATTTTTGCTCTGAACGAGAAAAAAATACATGTGCATGCGTGTCTCTGTGTTCCAATTTTTTGTTCTTATTATTGGAGCTTATATTGTATATATAAAAAGAAAGAAATAAGATAAAGAAAAAAAATCAATCGTCGTGCCTATCAGTGGAGGGTGAGCTACAATCCCTGATGCTACTCTCGACGGCGGCATATTGAGCCACTCTCCGATAGGCTGATCCACCGTCGACCTCGTCGACAACCTCGACGTTGTTGCTCGAAAAGAGGAGGCCAATCCCTTCCCCTTGTTGCCTTTCTTGGTTGCCTGAGTTTGCTTGGGGGCCATTGTTATTGCTCGAGGAATAAGAAGACAAAGAGATTAAGAGCAGTATAAAAGTTCTCTCTCCTCAAATCGTATATTTATGATTTGGGGGAAAAACTCTTTGGCTGCTGATTCCTCGAATCCTTAAAATTAATCATGCTGATTAGCCACGTCAGGAAAATTGTTGGAATTCTGCCCAAAGGGCGCACATAAAATCTCAACAACTTTTTTTATGCTTCTAATTCAAATCATTTTAAATTCATCTGAACGAACTAAAAAACTTTGAAGGGGGTCTTATAGAAGCATAAAAGTGCGCCTCTTGAAGATGGCAAAGTTTTCTACAAATAAACTTAGCAGGGGGAAAATGGTGTACTTTCACTCTGTTTCAAAGGATGGCGCACTTTCAAGCTATTTTCGTCAATAAAGACCGGGACACAAATTGCATGTCTGCTTTCCCACCAAACATTAATTGTAATGAATCTGATAGTCGAATAGAAGTCGAGGAGTCAGAAGTCATCATTACAGCTGAGCTGCAGCGCGCAGACCCAGGTTTTCGTTTAGCGACCCAATCATTGTGCCAAATTCATCAGAAGTGCGCCGTTGTGCCAACTTCATCAAAAGTGCGCCATTGAGCCATTTTTTTTCAAAAGTGCGCCGCTGTGCCAACTTCATCAAAAGTGTGCCGATGTGCCAACTTCTTCAATAAAAGTGTGTCGTTGATCCAACATCATCAAAAGTGCGCCGCTACGCCAACTTCATCAAAAGTGCGTCGTTGTACTAAATTCTTCAAAAGTGCACCGCTGGCCAAATTTTTTAAAAGAGCGCTTGTATAGCCATTCCAAAAGTGCGTCAATCTCCAGACCATTTCTAAAGTGCTCCTACTATCATAACTGACAGTGAGGAGTTATGATTATGTGTCCTACATGTCATGCTTCTCGTAAAACGTGTACAAACAACTATCCCTCATGACCTATGCTTTCCTCGTCTAGGATGCTACGTGTCAAGCAGGAAGTAAGTTGTGCACCCACTCATTAAGAACATAGGATGTTAGTCCACTAAAAGTGCTCGCATAGTACGAATTATCCAAAGTGCGCGCACACTATCATAACAGCTCTAAAATCCTATAAATATAGGACCATTGTGTACGTTACAGAGGCGAAAAAAGGCTAAAATTTTTAAGTCTTTGAAATTCAAGAACAGAATGAAAGAAATAGAATCTTGTCGTGTCATTGTTGAAAAACTTTCTTATTGCTCAACTCTTCAAGATTTTCACAGCATCCTGGCATTTCTTTATCGCGGTGTGGTCTAAGGAGTAAAGTGATCGTCCGTAAGTCAGATCTCTACAGCTAAACTTTCTCAGAATCAATTGTACGTAGATTCATGTTTAGGATCTCTTGTACTCTTATTTCTTCTTTAAAGTTTGTAATACAAAAGTTTCGTTTAAACTTTTCTTCACAAACAGCGAACACGTGTTCTTGCAGATTTTGCCAACCCGTGGAGGGGTCCACGGAAAGCTTAGTCCGTGATACGTTAGGCCGTTTGACATTCTCGATCGGGTAGGCGATGTTGTTTATCGTCCTGCCCTTCCACCTTTGCTACGAGAGGTGCACGATGTATTTCATGTATCTTAATTGCGTAGGTATGTCGAGTCATATCCTCGATCACTCTGAATTAGTCGTTGGTACCGACTTATCTTACGAGGAGCAACCTGTATCCATTCTGGACCGAAGGAAGAAGGTACTCAAGAACATGACTATTTCTCTTATCCGAGTTGCCTGGGGCCATCACACTCTTGGAAAATCAACGTGGGAGCGTGAGGATTATATACGATCTCGGTACCCGTACTTGTTCAATTCAGAAGGTATATTTTACCTTATGCCTTCGTATCTTAGATTTTATGATCAGACGATCACCTATGTGTTGTGATGTTATTGCTTGCATGTGTAGATTTGTATCATGCTTGTCCTAACTTTTATAGCCTTACTTGGATGCGAATTTCGCGGATAAATTTTTTTTAAGGTGGATTGAGATATCACTCCTCGTTCCTAATATACGTATTTTGGAACGTATTATTCTCGCTTGTATATTATTTATTTGGTTGGATATGACTAGACCCATTCTTTGGTTTGTCATGGTTCTTGTTTTATGGTTTGGATTGGTTTGGTCATGAGTTGAACCCATGGTCTAAACCTCAAACCCTAGATATATAACCCAAGTTTTTTCTCTCTCCCTCTTCATTCTTTCTTTTACTTCTCTCTCTTAGGTTTTTCCCTCCCTCCATAGGCAAGTACACCTTGCAAGAGAAATAAAAAAATTCTCCATATTATTTGTCTATTATGTTTATTGTGTGATTTTAAGCATGTTTAGAACTTGGTAATTTTAGATTTGGTGGATAGAATGGTGTAGCTCTGGATTTTTTTTTATGAGTGTGTGTTCTTAAGTTTTTTTGGTTTTGATCTTCAAAATCTTGTTGTTTTCAAAAACGTATTATTTTATGTGATGGAGCACTTTATTTCGAGCAATTTGGCTTTTGAACCACTTAATTTTGAGTTGAGATGAGAATTTTATGGCAGAACTAGTTTTTCGGATTTTTGGAGTTTTTTCATGGCCGAACTTGCTGTTCTGGGATGATAGAGTACCATACAACAAGCAACATGTGCCCCCTCCAACATGCTCCCATCTTGTTGGACGCATGTCTTCTTTGTGCATGCTTTCAAAAGTCGTATGCATAGTACCTTGAACGCATGGAAATTTACTAAGGCCTGACTCCATGCGTCCAGGAGATTATGCGGCCACGAGCCATGCGTCTATTCTTTTGGGCGCATGTCTCTACACGACTTTTGTGTCTCTGCATGACTTTATGTTCTTTTATCTTTTCTCTCTAATACTTATGTCTTGTCTCATCAATCACCTTTATGTCACTTTTCTGACACTTCATTTATTGCCCTATCACTTCAGCACTTGTCCCAAGAAGTGGACTTTTGCTCGAGCATGCGTCCTGGAGAAGCATGCGGCCTGGAGGATCATGCGATCAGGTTAGAACATGCGGCCGGGTTGGTTCATGCGGCTGGACCTTCTTGTGCACGTCTTAGACACGTATTATCCTTAGTGAATCCCTGTGTAGACGTAGTACTTTCTTGTTGGGATCATTTATTTTATTTGGAATATTTTCTATCATACTCTATGTGGTTGATCCTGGTTATTGCTTGTGTAATGATTATAGGGGAGAATAGACTAAGTAACCCAACCCTGTGCGAGGGCTCATACTTATGATCATGGTAATTTGACTCGAATACTGTTTTCGTCCTGATACAATTATTGCATGTTATTGTTTATGATCTGTGTACTGAGGTGCCACATACCATGTTACATGTTAAGTGATTTATATTTAGGTTGTGCATCGAGAATGCCTTCAAATTCCTTAATATGCGGTACTATATATATATAATTTTCCCCCAGCACGGACATGATATGCGAGTTAAGTACCAAATCATGGCTAGGATTTTGATTATTGAATATTGTATACACGCTCGGGTGAATCCAGATTGGACTTCCATGAATTCGTATCTAGTATGTCCGTACTTTGTACAACATCTTAAGAGAAATTCTCATGTGGCCATGCCTTGAGATTTTAAAACAATATAGGGTTAATTAAGCAACTAAAAGTTGTAGTAACATTGGAAGAAAATGGTATCCCGTGATCATGCCAATGAACATTTCCACAAAGATTCATTCTAAGAGCGTTGTGGGCTGGCCAACATAGATACTGTATATCATCCGCCTTAGTGGAGTGCAGTATCTAACCTATTATAAATAATTTTGATTCACTGTTTCACTATAGGAACATTGGAACCGCTAATACAGTAACGTAATGGCCCTACGGGGAACTGGTACAATTTGTGAAGTGCATGTATAATCATTTTATTTTGCTAGGTTAGCTCATGTTCGACAATGGCGTGATCTGAGGATACCTATTATGCATTATTCTGAGATAACCTCAAACTCCATAATTAGAAGCCGTATAAGTGATTTGTCGATCTTGTTAATTGGACTTGGTTGTGATTGTATTATTCTGGTAGTAGCCTAGGGAAATGGATTATCATAGTGTGATGGATTTAACCCTTGTCCTTATTTGGTTGTAGGGTTGGGCCTTTGTGCTAGGATATACCATGGACCTAAATTATGACACAGAACCTATATTATTATATATTTATTGCTTAGATTTTTATTTCTCCATTTCGTGATTCATTTGTGATACTTGCTATTTGGGGTCTAACCCCACTAGTTTTGTATGGCCAGGTTTTGACCCCGCACCCGAGGATCCAGCATACTTTCCTCCAACTCATGGCGCGTACCAGGAATATGGCCGCCAAGGATAACGAGTGGGTTTTCTTCTTCCCTGCTCGTTATTGTATATTTTATCTTTTGAGCATTTAGCCACCGGCACCTGTTAGCCGGCACGTCTGGACATTTTGTTTCCTTACATGATTGTATATAAATTAGACTGTAGCAGATCACTGTCATGTACTTTTGTTACTCTACCAGCTTTTTATTTTGTACAGTTGATCTCCAAATTATTTTGATGAAAGCGTTTGGGATGCCTTATTGCTTTGTCATATATTATCTATGATTATGGTTTCTTGTTTGATTGATTGAGACATAGATGTTCGTGTGACCCTAAGTGACCTGATTGTAGCATGCACCCCCTTGTCTAGTTACAGCCGTGATTATCGTACGACGTATAGTACCTTGTACCGGGTAGCTTGTCGTGTCCGTCTCCGTATTCTGGTACTGGGGCAAGACAGAAATAAAGATGTCCAATATTATTGGATTTATCAAACATCATGTCATATAGTGCTTCATCACTCCTTTAAGGATCATCTATGATAATGGTCTAAAAAAATTTAGTTAGGCATTTGATAGATTCTGCAATAAATTCAGAATTTAGAATACGAATTCAATAGTATACAATCCTGCAACCAGTGGATTAGCATAAGCCTTCAACAAAATAATCATCAATCTTATCAAAAAGTTTTTCTCTTCCAACAAGCGTGATTGGAACGAGAAACTTGTCGAGTGTCTGGGGGCTTACTGTACAATAGTTAGAATACCAACAGGCAACACACCTTACTCTATTGTATATGGATACGAAGTTGTCATTTCTTTGGAAATTCAGATATCGTCTATTCGTATTGCTTTGGCCAACAAGTTAACCACAAAAGATAATCTTCGAGTACGTCTAAGCACTCGACGAAAAATGTCTATAATCTCAATAGTCCGTTGAGTTGTACCAGGCTCGCATCTCCAAGGCTTCAGCATAAAGGTTAAAGAAAGATTCCTTCAAATTGGTGATTTGGTCAAAGCAGCAAGAAGGACTATGATTATGACACACAAAAGCCAAAAAAATTCTAAGCTAAATGGGAACGTCTCGTGGTCGAATCAATGTATTCTAACAAAGCATACCGCCTCATGAAAGAAAACGGAGACTTACTTATGATACCTATCAACGGCAAGTTCCTTAAAAAGTATTATGTTTTATCCCACCCGAATCACCCTATGCTGAAGGGATATTCAGCAACGTTAAAGATGAGACATGCAAAATCATCGGCATATTATTCGTATATAGTCTCAGATATATTTTGGGTACTGGTGCCATATAATTCCCTAGAGGAATCATCTTCGGATCCTTCAAAAAGTTTATATCGATATCAAAAGATAGATATTCCCCTATTTAAATTAGAGTTGTTCTTGGATCCTAACTTGTCTAAGGATATCATGCTTCAAATCTCCAGCAGGGTAATATGTACTCTTTAACTCTCATTTATTGTCTATACTATGTTATTGGATAGCAAAATATTAAAATTTCCCCCAAAAGAACCTCAATGGTGTAGGCTACCAGTACAAGCCTTCATGACTTTTCATGATGCTATTAATTACATGATATTAGTAGTTGCACTCTGAACCTTCACGTCTAGTTATAACTCTGAATGGTTTAAGTCAATGCTTACCCCGATAGTTTAATAGTGTCATCCACCTACTATCATGTCCAAGTATACCTCTGAACAGTTTCATATTAATCTCCAATGATTAATACTCTGCTTGATCGCTCTATCTGTTTCGTTTCTAAATTTTTACTGTCTATACTACGTTGTTAGTATGATAAGGACAGTAAGCCCACATAAAATCCCTAGCAGTCTTGGTCTTCAGTAAAGCCCTCCCCAATTTTTATGTCACATATATGACAAATATTAATCATATCCAAAATGTTGCTATTTACCACAGGGAGTCATTAGTTCGGTAGCTACGGTAGCATAAATGGAGTACGAAAGCATTAATGGAGTACGATAATCTTTAGGGTCCGACTGGATAGGCTTTCTAAAATTTTGTTCTGAAAATAGCTTTCTAAAAGTAAGTTATATAGTTTTTTTTTAGTATAGAAATTTTGGCTTTGTGTTTGATTACTTTCATCTGGAAAGTAATTTTTAGAAACAAAAATTAAAGATTTTGTTTGGTAAAATATTTTTAGAAAGTAGTTTTTTTAACTGTGTCCACACTGTTCGTATCCAACTGTATCCCTCCCAAAATTGTTCGTGTCTTCTTGTGTCCGAGTTCGTCGAGGGCTCGAGTTCGTCGACCTATGTCCGAGTTCCCTCCGTCGTCTAGGGCTCAAGTTCCCTCCGACATTAAGGACTCGATGCAGTGTTGTTTTCCAACAACGATTGCTTAGGTTGGACAAATGGTTGGCCTCTAGGTAAGGGGGTTGCATTTATGCTCGTACCGACTTCTCGACAAGGTGGTGTGGTGCTCACGAGGATGGCGGCAGGAGTCAAGAGTCATCGATGACATAGTCGTCCTCGACGATAATCTTTAGGACTTATCTCTGACGAAGTCATCACCCTCAACGATGAGCTAGGTCATCGTCATCCTTGACAAGCTAGGCTGTTGTTGTCCTCGAACTTCGATTTAGGTCCTCCACAAGCTAGGTCATCGTCATCCTCGGCCATGGTGTCGCCCTCCTCCCAAATCTTGCGTCGGCAACGGCCTGGGCCGTTGCGGTGACTTTCGCATCGTATGTAGGAGGAGCTGGCACTATATATGGAGGAGGAGAATGAAGGTTTAGGGGAGATTTTCCTTTGGAAGAAGAAAATGAGGAGAGAGAGAGAGAGTTGGGGGCGCCAAAAGCAAAAAAATTCAGAAAACATGTTTTGCTCCTTTTTGAATGCAACATTTAAAAGTGGTTTTAAAAAAAAATATGGAACAAAGTTTTGAATAGCCGTCAGCCAAACGTTGTTTACTGGTGCTTTTGAGTTTAAACTCAAAAAGCTGAGTTTAAAAGCCTATCCAAACAGGACCTTAGCCTCTCGCATGAAGAGAAATAATGTTGTCATTTTAGTTAGCTGTGAGAAGGATGATCATGGGGTACCCATCTATTAAATGAATAGTTCCAATGCTCGCGTGAAGAAGACTATGGTCGTCCCCTTCGTTAGCTGCGAGAAGTCCTATTCATAAAGTAGTTCAATTAAAGCTCTTTAAAATCGTATAACCCTACCAAGTATAATAGGGTGAACAGAGACAAGAACAGTCCACAGCGATGCAGAAGTTACAGGAACTGCACCTTCACAAACCTCTTTGCAGAAGGTAAAAGCTTGGGTAACATCGATCATTGATAGAAAAGTGTAGAAAACACAAAAAATCAGAGGAAGATAATAGTATGGGGACACAATATTGTTTCTCTCTCCTATTATGTATTTATTTATAGGCTTTCGGTGGCTATTTGGATTCAGCATAAACAATGCAAATTTCTAGGGCATGCAATGCCCTCATTTTATGTAACAAAGGCGCAGTCCTTGCAACTGTTCGGATTCTACGGCAGAAGTATAGATTTTTAGGGAAGATCAACGCCCTCGTCCGTTGGTCCCGAGATATAGTCCTCATAAATGGTGACGGTTCTGATTTTTAAAGGTATTTAATGCCCTTGATCTATGCGATCAACGCGATGTTATACGACGGTTATGGATCTTAAGAAAATTTGTTGACAGAAGATTTTGTCAACATTATCTTAGCTAACATAAGGTTTACTCATGTGCTCATCACTTCCCGACGAGTCGTCTTCTTGCGAGGTTGTCTTCTGACAGAACAATCCCTTCCCGCAATATCTCACTTCTTGCAGGAAGTTTACTTCCAAAGCCGTGAAGACCAAGCCAACGATTTTTCACTTATGCTTCTTTGTTCAAAGTATTTTGAAGAAAGTCATCTTCAAAAACTTTTTGAAGGGGTCTTGTAGAAGCAAAAAAATTATGAAGATTGAAGTACTCGCGGGAAGCCAATTCGTAGGAATATGCCAGAAGAAGAAGAAGAAGAAGAAGAAGAAGAAGAAGCACCCTAACTTAGCAATGTCCCCATCGAAACATCCATCCAACGATGCAGTTACCCTCATCGGAACTATCTTCTAGAAACTGCTCCCTCCCTATGATAGCAATCAAATCATAATTAATGCATCAAATACGCCAAGTTCGATGTCAAAGAATTGTGTAGAATTCAAAGCGAACGGTCCACTAAGTTTTGAAACCATTGTTGATGGGCATACAATATGGCCACGTGGCAGAATGAGTCGTATGAAGCTCCTTCCGATGAGTTTATCTTCCTACAAGCCTCAATTTCATGTAAGAGTGCTTCCTGTAATCTCTGTTTTCTGAAGCATGTGCTTCCTGCAGTCTTCTTTTTCGATGGACTATACTTCCTACCTAACTTGCTCCAGTATAGACATATTTTGGCGAGCTTTCCTTTCGGTGAAGCCATATTCAGTTAACAATATCATGGGTTAGCTCATGACAAATATAGAGAATATTACGAAGATCGAACTGACTCTTCGACAGTTGTCAGAGATCATGTGTTCATGGGAGCGTAGAGATCATGTGTTCATGGGAGCGTATAGCCGCAGTAGCAGTAAGCTACATAGAAGAATATGCATTAAACTGCACAGAAACGTGTTCTATCCTCGTATAACAGTTGTCGTGTGGCAGCATCTTCGTGTAGGCCGCGTGAACATGTATCTGCGTGATATTATCTCGTTTAACCCCCTCACGGAGGTGGGTTAATTAGCTTAACCTAAAGTATGCGCTCGCAGGAATAGTACTTCTGGGGAACAATGTTTCACCCAAAAGACAGTGCTTTCCTCCGGATTCCACTAATAAACTTCTTCGAGACTTACAGCTATAAATAGTCTCAATTTTTGTATTGAGAATACACACACAGAGGGCATAGAAATATCAAACATACATGCTTGAGCAAGAACAGCCCTAAGAGTCCCTTCTACCAGTGCTTTCTGGCACCAGTGTTTGTGGCCATCGAGTTCCTTTGTAAGATCGTCAGATTGTAAATAGAGTAAAGGAATCTCGCATTGATTCGATCTCTAACTCTCCATAATCTTAGACTTTGTACTTGATTTTTTTTTCTATTCGTTGTCATCAAGTTCTTGTACTTGTATGTCTTTTAAAAAAAATCATAAAAGAATAGTACTTCTTTTCTGTACGAAAATAACACCTTGTTGAAAGATTATGTCATTGAATCATCTAAGAAATTGAGGATCAACAACTTGTAGAGGTTGTCTCTTTTCCACTATTATTGTGTGGTGATTATAATAGCAATAACTTGCACATCTTCAATTTCTTGAATCATTGGTTCTGATTCAGTCAGAACATAATCTACGTTCATAAGTTGAAGATTCAAACTAATCTTCATTTTTCAACTATTTTATTATTCTCCATCAAACTTCTCAAGCTTGTAAAAGCTTCTGTCAAGAAGACTTGCACGATTTTTCACGATGATGTTCGGATCTTGCTTTGAAATTGCTATTTCTGCGGCTACAGAAGATCGTACAAATGACACACGACTTACAAATTACAAGATGAAGAGTGTAACAACTTGCAAATACAATAATACAAACGGCTTACTAGAAATGGAAACTTTGACACAACAACAACGATGCAACCACATTGCGATTACACCATACCAACCACATGAACTACTACTCTCCGTTTGTACAAGTCAATAAAAAAAGAATCTTATATTGAAATACACACATAAAACTTGTGTGTGAAACTATTCTCTATAGAGCGGGCTATTTTAATAAACCCCAACACAAGCTGTCAGTTGGTAGATTGGACTGACAGCAACGTGGTTGGTCGCCCAGGGGTATTAATGTGTGTCGCTGGCAGGGAGGTTGTGATGCAGGTGGGAGGGAAATTGAAAAGCTTTAAACATTTGGCCAGTGGCGCTAATTAGGAGTTAAACATCGTTATTGGATTTCAAGTATCCGTTCCGACTGGTCATTCGAATCCGGCTGTTGCTGGCTTTCTCGTGCTGGAGAAAAAAAAATGGTTTGGAAGACGTCGATTCTTTTTCAATCGTCGCCTAACGTCAAATCTTTTGAATGGGTTCAACCATATTTGGTTGGCAACTTGAGTTCGTCCATTAATAGCACTTACTACTTGCTATTTCATTCATATACGGCTGCCTGCCACCCACTTCTATGGAACGGGTGGGGCCCAGGCTCAAATCCATTTTGTCCAGTATCTTTGATTCGAAATGTTCCACCAAGTAAAAGTTGCCATCAATTTCATTTACATTGGATGCAAACAATAATTTTGACCCTGGTCCGACTTAATCTTATACATGTGTACTTTAATATTTAATTATTTATTTATTGACTTTGTACACATATAATGTGTTAGTCAAAGTGGTAAATATGAAAGGAGGTTTTACAAATATACAACAATAAATTCCCCAATCATTTTTATTTTTTACCATTTATCAAAAAATATATATATATATATCGCCATTTTTTAGAGTAATTCTTTCACAGCAAGGCCGCAGTAAAGACCAAGAAACTAATATCTATTGGAGGGACAACAGTGAAGGCGATAATAAATACAAAAGTTGAGGTCAATAAGGTAGGGGTCATCAAGATACCGAACCATCAAATGTAAAGACAATCTTCGGTGCTGGTTATCCAGTTAAAAAAGAGATCCAATAGGCGTGTACTTCTGCGTCTCTCTAAATTGCACTCATAGTAATATATTGGTTTATTTAATTTTCAAGAACTCCCAAGCACGCGCACTAATTATTAGCTTGGAATCGGACACGGACGAATGACGCAAAGTGGCACTTTAAAGGAACATTATACACTTTGCATGTTCACGTCGGACGCGGATAGCTACATGGCTAGTTTTGCGGGTTGTAGTAAGTCTAGCCACTAACTTCTGATTTTATGCTCCATAATGTTAGTGAGATGTTCAGATCATGTCATAGCTCTCCTATATAAGGAGTGTTTCAGTCCTTTTGAAAGAAAAAAAGATATATAGATTTTAGAAGAGAGATCCCTCTCTGGCAGTAAGTCTTATTTTCTTTGTTTTGCATCAACGCTCCAACTCTTGTCTGAGGTCTTGCATCAACATGTTCGTATTGTTTTGAGAAAAGAAGTTATATAACGAGCATTCCATAAGTTTAAAAAAAAATTGTAATTACTTATTGGTTCATGGCAGCGAATCGACAAGAATATGGTCAAATCCCGCTTTTAGCAACATTGGTCTGACCACCCCAGCAAGACAGTTCTGCTAATTATTTTAGCAAACCCATAGATGTTTCTTACTACTAATCTTTCTTATAGCAGATTTTACTGTTCCAATTTCTGTAGCTGATCATTCTTCTTCATCTTCATTATATTTGTTCTACTATTGAATTCTTATACCAGTTTATACTGCTGAGATTACAATCTCTTTAGTAAGTTATACTTGTTGGCTGAAAACCAGTTTTTTGTTTGTCTTACAAACTTGCACAAATATTCTACAACAATCTCAAAGCGAGACTCCTTACAATACTCACAATTAGTAAAAAAAAATCTCTTATCACATCAACGTGATGGAAGTTTGTACAAGTCTCTTGGATACAAGCTTTCACACGATGGAGAAGTTTGACAGTGTTACCGCCGAAGGTCGGTTGGCACAGTCTGATGGGCGGAGGAGCAGGCGGTGGTTTGATGGAGGAGGTCAGTTGAATGGATCCTCTGCTCAATGGAACAGTAGAGGAAAGTGAGAGAGAGAAGGGTTGAGGTTGTTGGTTAAAAAGGGAGGGGAATGAAAACGTTAATAGGTTGCTACATAGGGAAGGGAGAAAATAGAGGGTTAGAATTAATGAAGAAAAGGATGAACGATTGAGATGGAAGAGGAGAATGATTGGAAGTATTTGGGTGATGATTGGCCTAGGGATGGGGGCTTTAAATAGGGAAAGGTTGTTACTCTCCACTAAGATTTGTATTTACAAAAAAGGAGAAAAAGATAGGAATTTTACAATTAGCTTATATATGGGTAAATGGGATGAGTCATAGACTCATATTCCTATATAAGTCGTACACATGTGGACCAATAGGAATTGACTCATATATTTCATATACACCTATGTGCACTAGCACACTCCATTATTATTGGTCCACATGTGCATTGGCTCATGTAGTAATATGAGCCTATAGCTCATATCTCGTTTACCCTACACACACAAACAAGCACATAGGGGTCGAAGCGGGAGGCTCGAGTTCGAATCCCCCCTTGGCACTTATGGCCAAGCCGAAGGAAGAACACCAATATATATATATATATATATATATATATATATATATATATATATATATATATATATATATATATATGGAACCGGTAATTTTATTGATATAAAACTCTTTACAACTCAACCCCCAAGCAATAATGCTCAAAGGAAATCTCATACAATATATATCATGATCTATATTGTTAATTATCCCCCTTTGGGAGGTCTTTAGCCCATCAAAGATGCGATAATTCCTCTTTCTCCAGACATGACACACTGTTGCCGCCAATCGAATATGAGCTTCTCGATACCACACCCCTCCTCGATTCTTTGTCGTCATAATCTCAGTGACTATCGTTCCAACCTCTACTGCTACACTAGATTGAAGATGAAGCTTCTCCCCCTGTGAGTGCCATATATGCCATGTCATAGGACATAAGAAAAATACATGATGCATGGTCTCTGGCGCCTGGCCACACAATACACATATTCGGTCCCTCGATTGAGATCTGAATCTGTATAGCCGGCCCATCGTAAGTAGCCTTCCAATCAAGAGACGATATAGGCAAACTGCATCTTCTTTTCACAACCATTTACCCAAACAATCTCAGCCAACTCCCATATCTCATGCGGGTCTCTAACTTGGTTGTAAGTTATCATTCTCACAAACCCACAACTGGCTGATTCCTCCCAAACCCAAGTGTCTATAGGTAGACTAGGATCAATCTTCACAAGTTATATATCGTCATGATACATCCTTGCATACCGGTGCTCCCTTGGCTGCCACTCGCCATCTCTAATTATCACCCTCACCCGTTCCTGGCGGTAGGCTGCAGGGGAAGCATGCTGGCCAACCAACTATAGCATACCCGTGTGTCTAAGCCACGAATCCAACCACATATCCGTCTCCTCGCCATCTTTGAACACACGAGATATAACTCTCTTGACTTCCCCCATATGTCTCAGAATATGCTGGAATGTAACCAACTCATTATTATTGGAGTAATCCCAAAAGTTAGACCCTTTCAAATAGCGTTCCCTCATCCAAAGCGCCCACAAGGATTCTCCCTGAATAAATTGCCATATCATCTTCATTCTGGCTACCTTTCGCATCATCCAGAGTGACCGAAGGCTAACACCACCTTCAGCCTGTGGTCGACACAATGTCTCCCAAGCAATTGCATGTATCTCACCTCTCCATATAAAATTAGCACAAAGCTTCTCCATTTTGTCTATAGTCACCAGTGGTAGCATGATCGACTGTTAACCAAAACCCCATAACCTCCATAATGAAAGAACGAACTAATTAAATCCGTCCTCTAAATGACAGTGACTGAGCCCGCCACCCCTCCGATTTTCTCTGAGTGAACTCTATAATACTCTGACAATCAACCTTCTGAGCATAGTTAACCGACAATGGGATACCTAGATACTTAACTGGTAGGTCACCTCGTGCAATACCAAGTGTCGCTGCCCTCTCCACTTTGTCTAAATACCCTGATTGAAGTAGACCCTGCTTTTATCTCTATTAAGGCGGAGGTCTGACAAGGAGCCAAATTCCTCTATTACCACCGACACCGCTGTAAGACCAGAGAATGTCGGGACCAAAAACACCAATAGATCATCAGCATATATAAGATGAGTAATATGCGGCTGTATCTGACAATAAATAGGGATAATGTGTCGTTATTGTAATGACCCATTCCGTTCAAGCGGGGAGCCAATTCAAACAGCGCTATTACGATAACCCGACCCGATTTGCTCAGCGAGAAGACTCTCTTGAGGCAAAGAATTTCAGACTTGGCCCTTCAGGAGTTCAAACTTAGATGTTCAAAGGCGCACTCGGAGTATCGCTCGACAGAGGCGAATCATCGCTAAGGTGGGTGGCTACGATAAACTTGTCTTTGCTTAGCCTGTACACATAAAATATGGACGATACATGCTAGTCGCTAGGTGAATCACCCCTTGCATGCTAATAAGAATATAATTCACCTAGCTAAGATAATAATCCCATCTTGTATTGCTTGTGTTAGAACATAAAAATAAAACTTGGCTTATAGTTGGACCCTCACATGCTACCTTAGCTTCGTGCAAGTAGACTTTGCTAATGTTTCGAGTAGATCATTATATACTCTTCGTAGTACACTGTTTCACATGATTATACTGTTCGTCTTAGAGATTATGTCTCCTGATATGCCCCTGTACGGTTTTACCGTACTAACTTAAAGGCTTATGTTCTAAAGTAGGCTATGCAGTATATTTCTTTATGCTTATGTTTCATATAAATGTAATGCTTACATGATAACTTGTACTCATTTTTCTCATTTTATTACTTGTCACCTAATTTTCATGCAACAATCAGGTTACACAATCCGTGTCTTGCATTCATCCAGTTCGCCGGAAGACTATCTAATAGTCGTTCTGTGCAAGTGTGAACCTGAAAGTATTCGGGACCGTTTGGCCACCAAGATAATTTCTGAGCAAGGGGACTGCATAATGATAAGTTAAACCACACTCATCCTATACTGAATCTGACGGCTCAAGGAGTATTTATGTTTGTGAATAATTTTGAACTTGAACCTGAATCTGACCCAAATATGTATCTGACAATAGACCTAAGACTTGAGACTTGTATGGTCACGGACAACTTGTGCATGAGGTATTTGATTTGATTCCTCGGACGATCACCATGGCACCGGGATCGTACCAGCCTAGGAGAAATGTCTGGTGTATTATGTGCCAATTACGGTTATGGTATGTGAAGCCATTTTTAGGGTGGGGCAATACACAATATTCGGGCCTTGGTAGAGCATACTACCTTGGACTAATCGTTCACCATTCTGATAGTCGTTTGTGAGTGGGCGGAATGGAGTGGAATGACTTATGTTCCTTGTTCCTTGCGTTGCACCCAATTCCCGTTCTGAACGAAGGTGGCATATAGCGATTCTTGTACCTCATGCATATAACCGTCCAGAGACTATAACTCATCATTTATGGTATGCCAGTGACCTTCTGTTAATATAGATTAAGCTATCCTCGCTTAGCAGCAATCGGCATGCGAGTCATTGCATCGAATCAGTAAGTTGAACACCTGTGAAATTGATTGTAACCCATCTGAGTATAGTACACCTAAGTAATCTATGTAACTCGTGCCCCCAAATTAATAAATCACTCGTGACACTTGTGTTTGCTTATGCGAGTCCTTCGATTTTATTATATATATTCCTGCCTAGTTTAACTTGGTTACAACTTTAGACAGGAAATGACGAATGGTAAGTTGGTAAGTCTCGCCGTGTTACTCTTATATCGCACGGCGCACTGCCACACGAGTTAGGATTTATATTATTCCATGAAATGGATCCTAAGGCAAAGACTAGAAAGACAACTTAATAGATGGTGCATGGAACCTTTATAACGTATTTGGATTATTCGAACGGGTGAGAAGCCTCCCCACCAGTGCATTCATGTACTGATAACCCACCAGATTGCTTGCAGGGTGGAGGAGAACCTCGTTCGGTGCAGAAATCTCTTTCATGCATTCTAAGGCGTGGAGTTCGCTCTGGAGCCTTGGAGCGTTGTGTCCGGAGCTAAAGTACATATAAAAGACATAATATTGGAATATCACATATGTATCATTCATGTTGTAAGCCACTTGGCACGTCTTTATTGTTTCGAGAGAGAGGGCTTGAGCGAATTGTAATCTCGACCTGGCGCCGCTTTTAATACTGATTCAATATCAATAAGTGCTTGTTTTATTTTCATACTTATGTTATTCAATGCTTCCGCTATGACGACTCTGTGAACTTGTTACCAATCGTCGGTTCATTTCTTCTCCGCTGCATTCGGACTATCTGTACGACTCTGTTGCTTAGTTATTTCTCCGTCTGTTCGGATTAATGGACTTGCACAGGCACAACTTATGCTCGTGCGGCATCACGTCCTGATGGGCACGGTCGTCCCACGGGAGCACCGATGTGGTGATTGACGTCCAGCGGGGATGGTCGATCCTTCGGGAGATCGGGCTTGACATATTGGTATCTTAGCATGGGTTTACGTCTTTGGATATTATATCGATTCTTCCAGTTTTTGAAAGCTCATTCGTAAGTTATGTCCATACGCTCTCTCTCAACGACCCGTTGGGATATTTCATATAATGAGTCTAAATATTTTTGAAAGTGCATGTGAATGATATGATTTGCTTGAATGGGATAGTTATGTGAAGACCCTTGTTCCGACCTATGTTAGACTTTGTAGGAATATACTCATGCTAGAATTGGCAAGTTATATGCGAACCAGAATACCTATACGTGATTACCAAGCGGTTTAGTATGCGAGATAGAATATCGTTCAGACGATTAGCTATGCACATAGCCTTTCGGCTAAGTTATGTTGATTATCGCACGCCAAGACCCTTTTGGTGCGAGCTAATTTGCGAGCGAGATTGGAATATCATTCAGATAAGGATAAGTCAGACTTAGAATGGGAACTGATAGAAATGTTATATGATTATCATTAAGGAGAATATAGTGGATCGTGCTTGGATTTTGAGAAATAGCTCGGATGGTATTTCGTGTCAGCAGATACAAATCAAATATGGTTTAATGGATGACTATCAATAAGGATTTATAAGAGACTAAGATTTATCGTAGCGATGCTTAGGTATCGTGTTGGAGTTCTAAGGAACGACTTGGTGGATATGCGAGCGAGTGATGCGAACACGATTGAGAATTTAATTGGATGACTCAATTCCTGGGTGGTGTATGGATCATTTTGGAAATGTTCGAGCGAATTCGAAGATTTCGTGCGATAGTTGGTTTGAACGATTTGAGAATGTGTTGAACAAGTGATAAAGTTTATATCGAATAGAGATTCAAGGTAATTGAATCAATATCTTGGTCGAAGAAACTTGGTGGATCATATGTGCAATTTTGAATTGAATTATACAGATTAAAACTTGAGTAGGATATCTCTCAATAGAAGTTAGCCTGATAATGGATATTGTGGTTTCGAATTAATAGACTTTATATGGTATCGATAATTAGAAGATAGCACAGATTGATATAAGAAAAGGAATATTGTGGTTCGATGAAAGAGGTAAGCGATAACGGATTTAATCTTGAATTGGACAAACGATCTTGAATCTAGTTCGAAGGATAACACTCGACAATCAGGCCTGGCTGAGAACGATTATTCCGTGGAAGCGCTAGCGTGGTGATTTCACGTCCAGCGGGGATGATCGAACTCACGAGAACATGTTTGATGATTATTCAGACGAACTCGATAAAATAGAACGTAACTGGTGTGCTGTCGTAGGCACCAAAAAATAAAACCTTTACTCTTGAAATAATATGTAGTAGTGAGAGTAAGGATCGTTCCCACGGAGAGTAATTAGTTAATCTTTATGCTATATGAAATAGGATGGGGGGAGAGTTTTGGATCAAAGCAAATTAAAAAGAGCTAAAAACAATTAAAGTATTAAAACAATCAAAGGAAAAAAATGTTGGTCTCAGTCAACATCCACCATTGGAATCTTAAAACTGATCATCGATGCAAGTATATATTAATTCATACTTTGAATATTCATCGTTGGAATTATTTTCCTATCTCCTTCAGCCACAATTAATTAAAAACAAGCGATCTAATTAACCTTAACAACTAAACAACCCCAGACAAGCGCTAAAGGTTTAATCTAGTAGCGTATTAAACTCGATGAGATCGATGAAGCAAAATAACACAAACACAAGCGGTTGTATTTATTTTGTCAAAAATTTTCCTCCTAAGATCTAATAAAACAAAGAAGTTCATTAAATCTTAGTTTCTTCACAAATTAGAGGGATCGAACAATTACGGATTCGATATCTAATTTAGCATTAGATTGTCAGAAATAATAAACTAGTATGCATCCTAGTCATTAAACAAGATAATCATGAAAATATGCATAAGAAAATATTCGATACTCAAAGCACAAATCAAAAATATAAACACAGATTAGATCTCATAAGTTTTTATTCATTCCGAGGCTTCCATTTTCTTTGACCAACAAGACTTTTAGCTCCGCATGTTCAAAAAAACTTCAAAAGAATATTGGAGAAGAGGAAGAAGAGTTGTGTGTTGTTCTCCATTTTCTCCTGATTTCTACCCCTTTTATACACTCTAAATTAGTTGTTTGAAGATCACAATATCTATCCACAAATCCTCTAAGAGTTACAATAACCCAAACAATAAAATAAAATCTTTGAACAAGTTGGGAAATGGTTAATTCAGCTCCACTTTTCGTGCACAGCATAGTTGACTCAACTTCAAGTCTGATTTGGTCTATGATTCAGCCAGAATCTCGCAAAACTCAAAACATAAAAATTGTACCTCTATTACTTAGCTTTCCGAATCAATTTGGATCAGCTCAATTGGACTTCGGATGTGCAAGTTATTACCATTTTTCTATAAGGTATCAAAACTGTCCAGAATTGATAATTATCTCCATTTTGCATTTAGTGACTCCAATTGCATCCTAGATCAAAATATAAAAATAATAAGTATCTTTAGACATCAAATGAGCATAAAGAAGTATACATTAAGGAATAAAAATATGATATTTTATGTTCTTATCAAATACCCCCACACTTAACCTTTGCTCGTCCTCGGACGAAACTCTAATTTATTTTTCCAAAAAGAATTCAATGTTGCAATGTCATAAATAAAAAATAACTAAGCTCTTCAAAACTCATAACATACCATGAACATATATTCTTAAACAACTTCTAATTACTTAGTAGGTATTTTCACTTGAAAATGGAGTAAACTAAATAGGTAGACCCTCACGGGAATAAACACTCAACTCTCATGTATTTGAAGGTATATATTTCACTCAAATTCATTCCAGAAGAAATGATCTACCATAAGCTTGCATATCTTCTCATTCTCCACCACTGGGATCACATGCATAACATAAATCATAAGGACTTTTCATGGGTTGTAACGTGGCTTAGGATTAAGGTGGGATATATTTGGGAGTGTAGCTCAAAAGAGATCAAAACTAGTGGAGCAAAATTGAATTAACTCAATCTCAATATAAAACATGTAAAATCAATCACTCCATTTTGCAACATCTTCAATTTGGCTTTTAAAGCATTTAAACAATGTAAAACAACTTCCACCATTTTTTTTTCTTTTCTCCTTTTTTTTTCTTCTTTTTTTTTAACAATAATGGAACTTAGAAAATTTGAGGATAAAAATATGTTCCATTTTGTGGGTTGTAACCAAACCACAAATTTAGACACCCCCACTCTTATTTTTTCGTATACCCATACATATCATAATGATCAACAATGCTCCACTAGTTTTGTGACTTGGATAAAGGTATAAATATTATTGGTTGAAAGCTTGTAATGTGGGTATACCAAGAAAAAAGCAATAAAGCTCAAAGGGGTTCAACAAAAAGAAAATTAATTACAAGGTGGGCTATTTGGCTTATGTAACGCATAACAAAGATGACCTTAATCATGTTCATGCATGCATGTGTCAATGTGACCTCGAAGAGAATCAAAGGAAGTTCTAGAGAAACAAATCAGTGGAAGAATATCTCTCATGAAAAAATAATGAGACTGATGTGTCAGTCTAAAGGCTCAAATCCTCACTGGCTTTTGTCTACCAATTTAGATACTACCATTTTCAATAAAAAAAAAACTAGACTAATTAATTCTAAGTTGAAAAAAAAAATTATTTATTCAATCATGTTATGAATTTTTCAAATCTAGTTGAATCTTACTCATGACATACACAACCAAAAATCATTAAAAACCAAAAACCAAAATTCTTTTATTAAAAAAAATTATTATTAAATTTTTTTTTAGAAAAACAGCGAACTAAAAATGCTTAAAATAAAAAAAATCTCCTCCCCCATACATAAAACAGACATTGTTCCCAATGTATGGTTAAATGCAAAGAAAAGACAAAATAACCAAAAAATAAAATACGAGAATAAAAATAAACTTCCCTTGGGTTGCCTCCCAAGCAGCGCCTTTGCTTAATATTGTCGTTGGCTCAACTCTATGCACACTTGATATAACTAGGCAGAAGTTTCAAGTCTAGAATGCATGCCTGCAAAACAGAAGGTAAAGGTCTTTTGTCATAAATTGGTACCAAAATATATGGAATGTTACCTGACTGTTGTCTTTTTGGAAGATCGTTCAACACTACAACAGTTTTCTGTAAGTTAGTACTCAAAGCTAACTCATGTTCTTTCTCAAAATTCTCACTAGTGGCAACTTTTACTCCAAATTTTCCATCAAGTTTAAAAACTTCTTTTGCATTAGGTATTACATCGTCATTAGGAATGTTCGTGTCTGCAACGATATTTTTCTCTTCGTCTTGTTTTGACAATGCATGTGCTTCTTTTTCTAGAATGTCAACTTCTTTACCACTTCTAAAAATGATAGAACATTCATTTTCTTTTGGATTTTCTATCGTTTGAGATGGTAATTTCTCTAAGCTTTGCGCCTCTAGCTTATTAATTGCAGTTGTCATTTGGCTCATTTGTTTGTTCAAACTTTCGATACTAGCCCTCGTCTCCTGTTGAAATTGTAAGTTATTAATGGCAATAGACTTAACAATATCTTCTAAGACATACCAGAATTAGAAGTTTGGCTTGGTTGTAGGTATTGTTGCTTGTATTGCTGGTAACTTGGGCAATTTTGAGTTGCGGGTTGATTTAATTCTGGACTCCCATAGGTGAGATTGGAATGATCTCTCCATCCTATGTTGTACGTGTCTGAATAGGGATCATACTTCATTTCTGGTAGTCTAAAAAAATCATATTCCGCATTCACTTGTTCATTGGACTCATCTTGAAGAGTTGGACACATATCGGTTGGATGCCCTGATACTAGACAAATCCTATAAGCCTTTGTTGTTTTCATGTTACCTACAACCATCTGACGAACAAGAGAAGTTAAACAAGAAATTTGTTGTCCTAAGGAAGAAATTTTTACCTCATCAGCATGCCTAGATGGAAGATCTAGCCAAGTGCCAAATATTTGAGAATTGGCCGCCATTTCCTGTTACCGATCTTTTTTTTTTTTTACTAATAGGCAAAAAATTATTTGATCACAAGAACGAAATAAAGATCACAAAAAGCACAAAAATTAACTAAAATTACTCCCCGGTAACGGTGTCAAAATTTGGTGTGCTGTCGTAGGCACCCAAAAATAAAACCTTTACTCTTGAAATAATATGTAGTAGTTAGAGTAAGGATCGTTCCCACGGAGAGTAATTAGTTAATCTTTATGCTATGTGAAATAGGATGGGGGGGAGAGTTTTGGATCAAAGCAAATTAAAAAAGAGCTAAAAATAATTAAAGTATTAAAACAATCAAAGAAAAAAAATGTTGGTCTCAGTCAACATCCACCATTGGAATCTTAAAACTGATCATCGATGCAAGTATATATTAATTCATACTTTGAATATTCATCGTTGGAATTATTTTTCTATCTCCTTCAGCCACAATTAATTAAAAACAAGCGATCTAATTAACCTTAACAACTAAACAACCCCAGACAAGCGCTAAAGGTTTAATCTAGTAGCGTATTAAACTCGATGAGATCGATGAAGCAAAATAACATAAGCACAAGCGGTTGTATTTAATTTTGTCAAAAGTTTTCCTCCTAAGATCTAATAAAACAAAGCAGTTCATTAAATCTTGGTTGCTTCACAAATTAGAGGGATCGAACAATTACGGATTCGATATCTAATTTAGCATTAGATTGTCAGGAATAATAAACTAGTATGCATCCTAGTCATTAAACAAGATAATCATGAAAATATGCATAAGAAAATATTCGATACTCAAAGCACAAATCAAAAATATAAACACAGATTAGATCTCACAAGTTTTTATTCATTCCGAGGCTTCCGTTTCCTTCGACCAACAAGACTTTTAGCTCCGCATGTTCAAAAAAACTTCAAAAGAATATTGGAGAAGAGGAAGAAGAGTTGTGTGTTGTTCTCCATTTCCTCCTGATTTCTACCCCTTTTATACACTCTAAATTAGTTGTTTGAAGATCACAATATCTTCCCACAAATCCTCTAAGAGTTACAACAACCCAAACAATAAAATAAAATCTTTGAACAAGTTGGGAAATGGTTAATTCAGCTCCACTTTTCGTGCACAACATAGTTTACTCAACTTCAAGTCTAATTTGGTCCATGATGTATCCAGAATCTCGCAAAACTCAAAACAGTAAAATTGTACCTCTATCACTTAGCTTTCCGAATCAATTTGGATCAGCTCAATTGGACTTCGGATGTGCAAGTTATGACCATTTCGCTACAAGGTATCAAAACTGTCCAAAATTGATAATTAGCTCCATTTTGCATTTAGTGACTCCAATTGCATCCTAGATCAAAATATAAAAATAATGAGTATCTTTAGACATCAAATGAGCATAAAAGAGTATATATTAAGGAATAAAAATATGATATTTTATGTTCTCATCAGTAACAAAGTGGATAGACTTTGGCTTGAGAATTTGAACTTAGTTGTTTGAGGAATGCTAGAAGTAGACGATGTATTAATCGAATGATAACATTAAAGTTGGACGATTTGGCTAGGTGGATTATGATCACGACACAAATGGTTATTAGATGAACATGACTTGGTGGATCATGGTATAACTTGGATGGAATGAAGTGTAATGATAAGGTATCTCGATCGTTTTGATGATAATCATAATGTTCAACGTTCTTGTCTTGTGAGAGCATAACTCCATGCTCGCATATGCATCACGTCCGGATTAGGATGATTATCCAGCGGGAGCGTTGGCATGGTGATCTCATGTCCAACGAGGATGATCGAACATGTTTGAGGAGACAGATGAATCTTGTTGGACGACTTAGAGTAAGATACGGAGTAAGACACGCTTGATGGTTTCGTGGACGAATAAATGAATCTTGTTGGATGACTTAGAGTTATGATTAAGATCAAAAATTTAGAATTGAATCATGGCTTAGTAGTCTAGACATATAATGGATATATGGGTTCTATCAAACATGTTTGAGGAGATAGATTATGTGAATCGCTAGGCTTGACATGCGACATGGATATATTATGGATTTGACTGAACAAACTCGGACCATGTACAAACAAACGTATTAATGTGAGTAGGATGATATGTGCTCGATGGTTAGAAATTTGAGTGAAACAAGCTTGGGTAAAATATCTCGTGTGAAAGGACAATGGTTTGACCTTAGGAATTGGGGCAAGCATCGTGCGATAAATTTGTACGATGAGTCGTGAGCATGAACTGTATCTATGACCTTGTGAGCTGACCTAGTAATTAGGCAGACGATCCTGTGCTGAGTGAAAGAACTTGTGTGACCGACTTTAGAGCAACGCTTGAGCAAGCCATAGAACTGGGGCAGCAAGACTTAGAGTTAGACTTAGAACGGTAAGTGTGTGCTATGTTTGACAAGAATGAGATGGACGATAGAACATGGATGCTAGTCGGTAGATCGGATAGATTATGCTTGACGGTAGTGTAGTGCTTGGTTTGAGTGGGATTAGAAATGACTTGGATTTTAATTGACCCAGTTGGCGGTATCATCGTGATTCATAAGACGAGAACCCTTAATATTTTTGTGAGTAGCTTGTCCGACTTCACTATCGCTAAGTTTGGTTGAATGCATATGTTTGAGGGACGCCTTGAACGCGTAGATGATCCAGGACTCAGTGATATGTAAACTCGAGTGCAAATACTTCGCTATCTCTAAGTTGGTTGACATGCATATGTTTGAGGGACGCCTTAAATATGTGCATGATCCAGACTCGCGATATATTGATCTCAAATGCTAGTGCAAGTAAATATGTTAAATTCGCATGGACGAGTATAACGATTTGGATAAGTTTGTCTCAACCTTAGATCGTTATTCAAGATGGATTATAACGTACCACATGTTAAGCGATATATCCCACGGTAAGGCGCATTAGAGACCGAGTCAGAGCTTGGATTGAATGATAGAGTCATTCAATGAGGCAGACCCAGCATACACGCGACACAGATTGTTATGCTTGAGATAGATTCAATAGTATATGATAGAACGGTTTGTGCTCAGGAAGTCTCGATGACGAGACTTGTTCTGAGTGGTGTATAATGTAGTGAGTCATTCCGTTCAAGCGAAGAGTCAATTCAAATGGCGCTAGTGCGATGACCCGACCCGCTTTGCTCAGTGAGAGGACTCGCTTGCGGCAAAGAATTTTATACTTGGCCCTTCAGGAGTTCAGACTTAGACTTTCAAAGGCGTACTCGGATTATCGCTCAACCGAGGTGAATTATCTCTAAGGTGCATGGCTACGATGAACTTGTCTTTGCTTAGCCTGCACATATAAAATATAGATGATACATGCTAGTCACTAGATGAATCACCCCTTGCATGCTAATAAGAATATAACGCACCTAACTGAGAAAATAGTCCCATATTGTATTGCTTGTGTTAGAACATAAAAATGAAACTTGGCTTATAGTTAGACCCTCGCATGCTACCTTAGCTTCGTGCAAGTAGACTCCGCTAATACTTCGAGTAGATCATTATATACTCTTTGTAGTACACTACTTCACATGATTATACTGCTCGTTTCATAGATTATGCTATCCGATATGCCCCTGTACGATTTCATTACTCGTACTACTCCTTAGACCTGTGCTAACATAAAGGCTTATGTTCTAAAGTAGGCTATGCATTATGTTTTCTTATGCTTATGTTTCATATAAATGCAATGCTTTCCTTCTTACATGATAACTTGTACTCGTTTGCCTTATTTTATTTCTTGTCACCTAATTTTTATGCCACAATCAATTTACATGATCCGTGTCTTGCATGCATCCAGTTCGTGTGAAGACTATCTAATAGTCGTTCCGTGCAAGTGTGAACCTGAAAGTATCGGGACCATTTGGTCACCAAGGCAGTTTCTGAACAAGGGGACTACATCATGACAAGTTAAGCAACACTCGTCCTGTACTGAATCTGACGGCTCGGGAAGTCAATATGTTTGTGAACAATCTTGAACTTGAACTTGAATCTGACCCGAATATATACTTGACAAGAGACCTAAGACTTGAGACTTACATGGTCACGGATAACTCATGCACGAGGTATTTGATTGGATTCCTCGGACGATCACCGGGGCACTGGGATCGTACCAGCCTAGGAGGAATGTCTGGTATATTGCGTGCCAATTATGGTTATGGTATGCGAATTCATTTTTGGGGCAGGAAAATACACGGTATTTGATCCTTGGTATAGCATACTACCTTGGACTAGCCGTCTACCCTTCTAATAGTCGTTTGTGAGTGGACGAAATGGGGTGGAATGCCTTATGTTCCTTGTTTTTTGCGTTGCACCACATTTCCGTCCTGGGCGAAGGTGGTGTGTAGTGATTCTTGTACCTCACATATCTAACCGTCTAGAGACTATAACTTATCCTTTATGTCTATGCCAGAGATCTTCTGTTCACATAGATTATGCCACCCTCACTTAGCGGCAATCCGCATGCGAGTCATTACATCAAATCAGTAAGTTGAACACCTGTGAAATCTATTACAACCCAGCTGAGTAGAGCACACCATAATAATCAGTATAACTCGTGCCCCTGAATCAGGAGCCCGCTCGTGGCACTTGTGTTTGCTTATGTGAGTCCTTCCATTTGATTATATATATCAGTGCTTGATTTAACTTGGTTTTAACTTTAGATAGGGAATGACGAATGGTAAGTTGGTAAGTCTCACCATGTTACTCTTATATCGTACGATGCACTGCCACACGTGTTAGGTTTTACATTATGCCATGAAACTGATCCTAAGGAAAAGACTAGAAAGACAACTTTATAGATGGTGCACGGAACCTTTATAACGTGTTCGGATTTATCGAGCGGACGAGAAGCCTCCCCACCAATGCATCCATGTACTGATAACCCACCAGATTTTTTGCATGGTGCGGGAGAACCTCGTTCGGTATGAAAAATCCCTTCATGCATGCTAAGGCATGGAGTCTGCTCTGGAACCTTGGAGCGTTGCGTCCGTAGCTGAAGACATATACAAGACATAATATTGGAATATCGCCTATGTATTATTCATGTTGTAAGCCACTTGGCACGCCTTTATTATTTCGAGAGAGAGGGCTTGTGTGACTTGTAATCTCGGCCTGACGCCGCTTGTAACACTGATTCAATATCAATAAAGTACTTATTTTATTTCTATACTTACGTTATCAATGCTTCCACTATGACGACTCTGTGAACTTGTTACCAATCGCCTGTTCATTTCTTCTTTGCTGCATTCGGACTATCTGTGTGACTCTGTGCCTTAGCTATTTCTTTGCCTGTTCGGATTCATGGCCTTGAACGGGCGCAACTTGTGCTTGTGTGGCATCACGTCTTGATGGGCATGGTCATCCCGCGGGAACGCCGATGCGGTGATTCACGTCCAGCGGGGATGGCCGATCCTGCGGGAGATCGGGATTGACAGTTGACACACAGCAAGGTCCATGAAGCACGAAAAATACTCCATCACCAACGTGAAGAGGTACGGAGATAGTGGATCTCCTTAACATAGCCCTCTTTTACTCCTGAAATACCCATATGGCTGGCCCTTGATCAGCACAAAAAAAGAAGCCGCGAAATGCATTCCCAGACCCGTGCTACCCATTACAGATCAAAACCTATTGCAATCATAATATGACAGAAGAAATATTGATTCACCATATCATAGGCCTTCCGTAGATCAAGTTTGATACAAGCTTTCTGCCCACTCGACTTGTTGAATTCCTGCACCATCTCATGCCCAAGGAGACTATTCTCAGCGATGGCCCTAACTTTTATAAAATAAGCTTGATTTTTAATACCAAATTCTGCATAACCTGCTCCATACACCTACACATAAGGTGAGTAATTATCTTATAGAGATAATTACAAAACGCAATAGGTCTAAAATATTCCAGCTCCGTATCCCCCTCCTTCTTTGGTACAAGAGTAAGAAATGTATGATTCATTTCCCTCAATATTCTTCCATGTCGAAAGAAATCACTGATCATCTCCAAAATTGTGCCCTTTAGCACATTCCAGTTAAGCTTATAAAATTTACTCCCGAACCCATCAGGCCCCGGAGCCTTATCAGGGTTGGAAACTTTCACAATCTCCTCCACCTTTTCCATCCTGACTGGGGCTAGAAGTACGTGGTTTCCCATTTCTGTGACTATTTTCTTACACACAAGAGGTGGAAAAGTAGTAATATAATCATCTTGATTGTATTAGGCAATATAATACCTGACCGCTTCAGCTTGGATGTTAGTGTGCTCTGATAGTTCCACCCTATTTGCTTCAATGAGTTTATTGATATTCTTATGATGCTGACGCGCTCGTACCATATCATAGAAGAAGTTCATACATCTATCACCCTCCTGGATCCATGAACACTTAGTGTATTGAGCCACTAGTATCTCCTCTACCATACGCATTCGCCCAACCTCCTCCACCAATACTTTCTCCCTGGCCGCAAGTACTGGATTCAACCCATCCTTCTGCAAAGATGCCTGAATGCCCTCCAATTCCGTCTCCTTTGAGGCCAAGTTCTCTAGTGGTCGGCTGCAACACCATGATTTGAGACCGAATTTTATGAGCTTCAGACGACGGACTATCTAAAATTGATGAATCCCAGGTATCACCGCATGTAGCCCACTATGGATAACCTTCTCATACCGTTATAGTAGATGCCATACATTATTGTATTTGAAAAGGTGAGGCCGCCTCCCCTCTGCAGCTGTCAACATCACTCAGATCGGGGAATGATCACTAGTTCCTGTCGTCAATCCTTCTGCAATGACATGTAGGAATTTATTGAACCAGCCTCTATTACCCAGTGCCCGATCGAGTTGGCATACAACACGCTTCCATATGACCTTATTATTCCAAGACCATATATGCCCCATTCTTTCCAATCCCCGTAACCTGACTGCATCAAACATTTCTAGAAGTCTTGAAATATTATGTCAGGGATCGTACTGCCCTTAATTTTCTCATGCCCATAGAGTAATGCATTAAAATCTCCTATAACCAGCAGAGGCAGACGTAACACCTATTCTGCCTCAACGTTGAGACTAATAAGCTCCTGCCATAACCCCTCCATGTGTCTTCTATCATTATGGCCATATACCGCATATAAAATGAATTGAAATCCTTCCTTATTAGTAAAAACAATAGCAATAACCTGCTATGAAATAAATAATACATGTCCGTCCTAGCTACTTCAATCCCACTGAACCCATATGTGTGCCATATTACATAAATGCAGATTATATACCTGCTCCCATTGCAACGAGGTTCGACTCACCAACAATCTCTCTGATTTAATTTTGGTCTCGAGCAAAGCAATAATAGAGCATTTACTTCGACGGACCACTTCATTAATCTTCTTCCATCGACCAATCGAACAAGCACCTCGTATATTCTAAGCTATCATAGACATTAATCCACATTAATGTCCCCATACACAATAATGGGCCTGACGTTTGGGGAAACGCCAAGCACCGTCTCGAATATTTCTACCTCTTATGACCCAGTAGAACCACCTCCAGCCTCCTTTTGTAGCAGTAAGTGCCACTCCAGATTGTCCCGGACCAACTCTCCTCCATCTGTGCGCGGATGGTAATATTGTGAGTGAAAAACATCATCATGAGTACAACCCCCGTGCCTCTTCCTACTCCCTCCTCCAACCACTTGCGCTTTGGTGCCCTCCTTTACCCCTCTGCCGACCGACGTCCTCCTCCGAGTCATCACCCCAGCATGATTCCCCTTCCCGGCTTGAGAGGCAAACTAACTGCCACCCATGTCAGGTAGCGTAAGAGCTAACCCCTCCACGCCACTAGCAACACTCCAGATTGGCATTGTGTTGGATACACCCGCCACCACCATCACCCTCTCCATACCTCGCCCTTGTTCCAACCCCTCCATGTCCTGACTCACATCTTCTGCCAGCCCCTCTCGACTTGTGTTAGCTACTTGCTTCCCCTTAGTACCTTCTGGTGAGCCCCGATCCCCCTCTGGAGAGGTTTGTGCTATCACTCCAACCACCATCTCAGTAGCTTTACACTATTGTCGTATATGATCAAAACAGTTGCACCACTGACACAGTGGAGGAATCCACTCGTACTCCACTGCTTGCATGATTAGTTTCCTCGAAGGAAAATCATACTCCACTACTTGTAGTAGAGGTTTGTTTGCCTCTATCTCAACGAAGACCCATGCATATTACACCCTTGCTCTGTTGTGAGTCGCATTATCTCCTTTGATCAGTTTGCCAATCAAACTGGCTAGCTTCATCAACATCGAGGTATCCCAATACGAAATTAAAAATCCAGGGAACCATATCCATGCAGGCACCGTGTATAGGATATCACGTTCAAATTTGCTCCCTGACTGCCATTCCCTTAGGATTATAAGTCGACCATCAAACGTCAAAGGCCCTCCTGTAGGATTCGATCAACATCTTTCCGTAATCCAAATTTAACGACGAAGAACCCCTCCGCCCTAGCAAAGAACTCCATGCTACCCTTCGGCCTCCATATCCTAGCAGCGTAAGCCCGTATCTGCACATAAAATAGCTTATCTCCAAGCACATACATGACGATAGTATTCCGCCAATGCTTCGATGCTTTCTCGATTTCCTCTGTGCGGAATGATGCCCGTAGTCCCCTATTCACCTTTTTTGGCTCCGCATATTGCATTATATTGGTCAATGACTCCATCCCACCACGGCATAGGTCCGCCCACCTCATCTCATATCCATGCATAGGTTGCTTCCCCTTATCTTGTCATCGTGCTACCATCCCCTCAGTCGGCGAAGTATTGTTCGACATCACCTGAGTCGCTTGGCCACTCACCCCCGTCGACGTACGAGGCGCCTGAGTCACCGTCCGTTGCTGCATCCTTTTTTGTTGCTGCGATATCCCTCGAGTAGCAAACGACCGCTGCTGCGGTTCTCCCCAAGACTAATCCCCCTACCTCGAGTCATCCCCTGCACCTGGGGGCGCCGACCTTGCTTTGCTGGATCCTTTTTTCGCCGGACCACCGTGATCCATCCCCCTCTGTCTCCTTCTGCTCGGCAGGAACTGCTCCCAACCTCTTCGTCGTATCCCCCTTGGACGTGGATCCGGGATTCCACGTCTGGTCTGGCCGAAATCCGTCACTGGAGAGAATATCGACTGAAACCTATTGGTGCGAAACACTAGCGGAGCAACCATACAGTTATATATATATATATATATATATATATATATATATATATATATGTGTGTGTGTGTGTGTGTGTGTGTGTGTGTGTGTTGATTTAATCTTTTTAATACTAAGTTATACTAGCCAAATTCATTTTTTACTTATAAAAATTTATTTACAGAAATTTGGTTATGGAAAAAGAAATGGGATACAAATATTGAAATCTTTGAATTTCGGGTTAGGACATCTATCTTCTTACTCGATTCTAGAGATAGACGGCTAGAAAAGCATGAAGTCGTCAATGATAGTAGTCCTTGAAATGAGGGTTGGACCCCTGTCGTAGGAAAATGCTCAAAAAGAAGAAGGATACGGATGCATTTATATACATGGTACTCTCTGCCTGGAGAGTGTCTTTCCCTCGAGCAAAATACACAAGGTGTTGGGGAGGGCTATATAACGATCCTCCTTGTTTCCTTTAATCCTAGCAAAGGATGTGGGCGGGATCTTTGTAAGTTCGAGCAACGGGGGGAGGGATTTTTTTCATATATATATATATATATATATATATATATATATATATATATATTTGCTCATCCTCCCAAGAGGTTGCTAGTTCGAGCAACGGGGGAGAGACTTTAATTCACTTATTGGGGGAATTAAAGTGGAGGTGTTGCGTTGCAGCCCGGTACAAGGTGGTGCAGAGCCGGGTGCGATTGCAGCTGGATTCGGTTTTGGCCGGATGCGGATTTGATGGCTGTGTGGTTGCGGTGTAAGCGGTGTGGATGCGGTGCCAGTGCGGTGGTAGTTCAGGAGGCCTTCGGGTTAGGATTGTATATAGGCATTCGGGCTGAGTTGTACGTAGGCCTTCAGGCCATAATAATAATAATAATAATAATAATAATATATATATATATATATATATATATATATATATATATATATATATATATATATATATAGTCAGAACATGTATTAGTACTTGTATTCGGAAGCGTGTTTCCTCGTCTTCAGACGTCATGATTATATATGTTAGACTGAAACTAGTTTTGTGACCATATGGGTTTACTACTCTTATCTTTATACAGTCATGACCTTACTTCATTCAGAGTGTTGGTGTAGTCCGTAGTTTGTATCAGGCCAATTTACGCCTCTGGTCTTCATATTCAGGTATTAGGACGTGACAGCTGGTGTTGTTCATTTGTGATGCCATTTCTGGATCTCGCATCAGTTGCCTCAACGATTCTTGATTGCCTACGTTTACTGAGACTTATTGAATTCGTAAGGTCAGATCCCTCAAAGAGACTTACATGCGACAGACAGTTGCAAAGAGGACATCAAACCCTACTCTTTGGCAAGAAGTTGTTGGTGATTGTTACCGTAGTCGATTCCAATCATTTCTCTCGACACATCGAGACCCTGATACCATCTGACACAACATGAAAACCCTAATCGCTGAGCCAATGACCCAAGATAACAAAGGATTGGAGCCTCAATAGTCAAATACGATAATCAAAAGAGATGCTCTTTATTGATAGAATAATGAATATGCATAAACTTATTCTCTCTGGCTTATAATAAAGAAGTGGCTTAAGGCCTAAGATGTATCTAATTGAAGATGTATCCAATTAAAGAAAGAAATACAAAAGATATGAAAATTATTCATCCAAATCTTGGCAAAAACAAGCCTAATTTCGCTCAAAATTATTCATCCAAATATTGGCAAAAACAACTCTAATTTCGCTCAACTGCCTGAACAAACAAATACAAATACAAACGATACGAAAAATATTCATCCAAATCTTGGGGAAAAAAACAACCCCAAATTTGCTCAACCGCCTTGGATGGTATGTTGCCGGTCTTATGAAGATGGTATTCTCCAAAGATGCTTTTTGTTTCGAAAAAGTTTTGCACCCAAAATTTTATGCATCAGAACTGGCAAGGGGCCCAAAACTGGGCTTGATTAACATGGATGATCCTCATTCTGACTTGACTAGAGAACTAGCACACACAGGTGACAATTTTTCTCCCAATATTTCGAACAAAACTGAAATTATGGGACCTCTCATAAAAAAATCTTCATGCAACTGAAAATAAATATATATTATGAATAATGTTATGAAAATAATCCTTGGACATCCCAGTTTCATGCAACAGACTAAAATTCCTATGAAATAATCTGCTTTTAGCAAATACCAGGCAATACACCCATGATTGCAGATTATATTGGTATGGGGTTGAAAATTGAAACGACAATGAACCCCAGAACAGCAAATGCTGCAAATAAAACAGGTAAACAAGTAAATATACAATCACTGCAACCAACCAGAACTCGATTCTTCAACGAATAAGATCACTGACATAATTTATTGTCTTGATGATAAGTAACATTGAAAAGGAATGCAAACAAAGAAAAATTGCTTTCGAAAATCGAGTGCCACAGGTTCACTCTCACCGTAGCAAAAAAAAAAAATCAAGTATTTAAAGGACAGAATATCACCTAATACCCTCATTAAAAAGGTCTTCATAGACAAAACGGTACGACAAAATGCAGGAAGGACGATATTTATGTAAACGTGCTACCACCAATTACTGACTGCAACATCCAAGGATGATTATCAGTCCCCCTCCCTCATGATACTTGAACATCTTGATTTGCAGAGAAGACATGGTCTTGAAATTGCTGCCAAGTGAGCAGGCACTCTCCTACCATGATATCCTTGGTTGTTTTCTCTTCAATAATATACTTCGTATTTGTTATGAAGTCATCCCCAATCTTGAATTGCTATCCGGGCTACGATCCATGTCATGCTTGGCCTTGCTCTTCATTTTTGCTTTAAACCTTGACTTTGCCATGACGGTCTGCACTGTGTTCACGAAGTTACCCACTGCCATCAAGACCAGCAAGATTCCACAAAAAATTGCCTGCAAGAGAGGAAACCCTTGCTTGTAGGTAGAAGTCCCAGTAATATATGAGAGCACACAATAAATCATTGAATAACAAATAGATGGCAGTAAAAAGGTATTCCGAATAAAATAATAAATCTCTTGCCTGCCATTCTGAAACAACACTAACAAATGCAGTGCGGAGCAATAACATTCCAACATATGCTTCAAACCCCTGAATATGTAGATATCAGATCGTAAGTGTCTGCTTACTTAAGATACTCACTTTGCTCCAGAACAGACAAAATACAAGCAATAAGCTTTCACAGAAAATAGTAATGACAATGTTACAAAAATCAGATAATCAAACTCGGCATAAACCTGCATTGGATATATCCTAAACGGGCTTATTAATTGGACAACTGATTAATTGGCAGAAAACGAGTTATCATGCCAAATTTTTATTATCTGGCCAGATTAATCACTTATTGGATTATTAAAACAATCGGTTTAGGGTGAATGTTCAAGGACTAAAACCCAAAAACCGACCCGCTCGGTTAATCATATAAGCCAAATTTATTTTCTCTTTCTTCCCCCTTTTCGAGCAGGCCCTAAGAAGAGAGGAGAGGGGAAATGGAAAACCCTAATTACAAAATATGCATTTTAACTCTTTTTTCTTATCCCCAATCTCCTCCTCCCTTATCCCTAGGCGATCAAGGAGCCCCCTCCCTAGATTTATCACTTGGGTGTCTATGAAGTGACTTTTGCCGTGATCTTCTTAGTTTTATCTTTTGTAGCATTTTATTGCCTATTAATATAGATTTCGATGGAGTATGGACCACATCTGCCTTTTTGGTTTGCTTAACGAAGTGTGAAACTAAAGATGAGAATTATTTGTATATTTTTATTGGCAATGCTTATTAATGTTATTATCTTGTTATTTACTCATGCTAGCCATTGGTTTGATACTTTGAAATATGTGTGATTATTGTCTCATAATTGTTATTGTTAAATCGTATTATTTGGCATATATATTTTATCTTATATTTATGGTGATTGTTCTTTTTTTATGTATAAAAATAATCAAGTACCAAGTAATCTAAGTAATCAACAAGTAATCCGATCACACCGAGCGAGGAATGAAACCAAGTAATTTATCCTTGGTTAATGATAAACCTTAGATTCGAGATCCATACATGTGACCAACTACTCATTTGTAAGAAAATTACTTTTACAGAAGGGGGCCTGATTGGGAAATGGAGAGTTAAGTAAACTAATGAAAATTCTAGCTAGTTCTGTTAACTTGCATGTTTGGCAAAAAGAAACCGAGTTATAAACTTATAGGACCCACCAAAGTGGAAACTAGTCTACATTTTAGTTTTTTCATCCAAATGGATAAAAACTCATTGGGAGCAATTATGACCCAATTGTTTAATATATTTTTACTTCTTCAAAATAAAATACCAACTTTTAGGTAGTGTTTGGGAAGGGGGGAAAGTGAGAGGAAGGAAAAAGTTGAGGGAAAAGTGAGATAAAAATTATAAGTGAAGGTGTTTGGGAAGGGGGGAGGAAAGTGGGAGAAAAAATTTTGTGGGTTCCACTAAAGAATTTTTCTCCCAAAAGTTGGAGGAAAATAGAGAGAGATGGGAGAAAAATGGAATAATTTACCCAACTACCCCTCCTCATATAAATTATGATATGAGAATCCCAAGGACTAAATAGTAATTATATATCCATCCATATACAAACAAAAAATTATTTTTAAACTTTTCCTCCATCTACTTTTTGTTCATCCAAACAAGGGAAGGAAAAAATTAGGTTTACCTTTATTTTACTCCCCTCCATTTTTCTCCCCCTCAAATTTTTCTTCCCCTCCCATCAAAAAGTTCCCAAACACAGCATTAAACCTATACATAAATTATTTTTTGTATTATTAAATGTCATCATTAATGACAAGTTTCTACTTTCTACTTTATAGCAAACAAAAAACATTTATGATTGGAAACTCAGTTCTCCTAAGTTTCTTATGGTTTCTAGAAACCAAGAGAAACTAAGTTTCTTGGTCTCAAAAACTTTTCATTTTCCATACGGGCCCAATGTTGACAAAAACATTGGCCCAAATGATCAAGCACTTGAATACATAGGAGACAAGAAAATTGGTCAAAGGTTCGAATCCCCCTAGAACCATACACCAAGGTTCACAGTATCAGTATCGAAATCGAACCCTTCTTATGAGTATCAAGATCGACAGTATCGACGATTTCGGATCGAATATCAAATTTTTTGGTATCAAAACAAATTATTATTAAAAAATTATCAAAATTTTGGAAAAACGTATTTTATATACTTAGCTATTGTTTTAAGTATTCACGTGTTTCTTAGTATTTTGAAATTACATAAAATAGTAATCACCCTTGTTGATTAATTTACCAGTATTATATAAGTTTTCTTCTTTTACATGCTTTTACAACCTTACTATGCTTTTACACCCTCATTGTTTGGTCTTTTTCGTTTAATTTTCTTTGTTGAATTGACTGAAAAAGAGACCACCGATGTTGGTATCAGTTGGCATCGGTGCCGGTCGATATCGGATCGGTACATGCCAAACCATATCGGTATCGGCCGTATCGGATCGGTTTCGGACGATACTGCAAACTATGCCACACCCCCTTAAGTATTAAAGGGGTGTGAACCAAGATATTCAAGTAGTGGTTGACTAAAAGCCAAACCTTGAGGACAGGTCTACCCGGGTAGAGAATCTTGGGATGACATTCAGTCTGGAAGGATCAATCAAGGAGATGGGCTCATGCGGTGCAGACTAGATCCCAGCATAGTCCAGGAAGATTGATGTGATAGAAATCCGAGATTAGTCCATGTAGTAGGATATAGAATTACCATTTCAAAAAAGACACTCTTACTTCCTTTTCCCTATTAATAGTGGTTAGTTTGCAAAAATATAATCAATAGAGATATCAGACAGAAAGGATGGGAATAATACTATACGTAACCAAGTGGAATTACTTGTAGAATGAAGAGGATAGGATATAGAGCCCACAATTGACCTTCAACACCCGAAGCTTCTCCCCACACAACATCCATTCTCTTTGCCTGCAAACATTAACACAAGAAGCTAAAGCTCTGCAAAAGAAAACATTTTCTTTACAAAAATATGTAGGAGCCGCATCTGGTTCCAAAAATGACAAGAGGAAGACAGACAAAAAAAACACATTTTCTCCTGCATAATCTCAACCTATTTATGTTATGCCCTTGACAGTTGGCCTCAAGTACAGAGTCCAACGGTCAAGAAACAACTACAGCAAACAGTATTTATCAATTCACAAAGACACTAATTACAAATTTCCACGAAAGAAGACATAATGTAGAGAAGAGAGCTCAAAGAAAAAACTATTACAGAATTTTTTGCAAAATATTAAGCAGTTCTTTGGGAGGTAACAGTGACCAAAGGTTGGGTTTTGAATTATTTTCAGTGGAGTTTCCATGACTAGCTCATGTGAAAAAAAACTTAGGTTTCTGCTGGTTAGTGTCCAGCACCAGCTGCTAGTGTGGTGCCACCACTAGTGATATATCAATTTGATCATTGTGTGAAGTTCATGAAGAAAAGAATGAAATTTCCTCGCAAAAATAAAAAACTAAACCTTGAGCAGCGTACTTGAAGTTTATGAAGGAAAGACGAGACCGATATCCCCCTGAAAGCATCGACCTCTGTAACCCTTGAGCACTACATAAATAATACCTTGTAAAAATGACTTGCTTCTGTAAGCAGCAGTGCGCATGAAGTTTATGAAGGGAAAAAGAGAGAAGGATCCCCCATAAAGATAACTCTCCTAGAGATGAGTCTTGCAAAGAGAGCCATCCAGAGTTGTTTGGCTGTGATTTGGGGAAGGATCAATCAGCATGGTGATTCTGCCTAGGTGTTCCCACACAAATTCGAGTAAGGATAAAGTTCTCTCTTATATTGACTGCTGCAGAAGACTTCCCAATAGCAAAGGCTTATGAAGCAAGGCAGCTCAGGAGTTGAGTTAGCTCACCCATGAACATCTAGATATATTCTGGGAAGGCACAACCAGCTGATGTAATTCCCATTGGATACAATGGAACTGCTGTAGAATCGAAAAAAAAAATTACTTGGTGAAGCCACCAGGTACACCTCTGGAGTGGACCCAAGACTCGTACTCTCATAGGGACAACAGACGGAGATTATCAGGATCCAGAACAGAATGATTATTCAATACATTGAGAATAAAATTAGTGGTTCTTCTACGAATTGAGAAAGAAGCAAGATTGGCTGAGAGTTCAGACATTCAACACCACCAAAACATGAGGGCCATTTTTCTATGCATATCTGACTTGGCATTGTACTCTCATTCTGAAAAACAGTTGAGTGCCCCTCTAGCAAAAAACACAACTTGTTGCATGATGGAAATTGCCCCTTTAGCAATCACAACTTGTTGCCTGTCCATCATGCAACTCTTTTATGGATGCTTCTGGCATGATTTAGATCTAAAAGTTTGAAAGGAAACCCATTCTAGAGTTTCCTTGTATTCACTTCAAGCAACAACAACAAAATCAAAAAAACATTTAGTACAATAATCAGGGGCATTTAGTGCCAGTTCTGGCATACCACATTTCCTTACAATGATCTTTAACATAGAATACTTGGATAACTTGCAAACAAATGGGAAGAGATATATGGATGAGCAATCTCATTATGCAAGAAATTCAGGAAAAGCAAGCACTAATATTCCTTACCTTCCCCAGAGCTATGCGAGTATAGAGTCGTTGACGTTGATATCTGTTCTGTAGCAACATTGCAATACCTTGCATCATAGCCCATGCCAGAAACAATCGTATCCCTCTCTGTACAACAATCAAGGTAGGCATCAATAAACTAAATATATTAGTTTCGAAAAAACAAAAGAAAATCTGATACCTGCTTGTGAGCACAATCAGGCTGTCCTTTTATCTCCCATGTTAAACTCACTAAAGCCATCAACATTGCACAATAATGATGGTATATCCACCTGAAAAAAATGGAATGGCCTCCTTGCAATTTAGAAATTCACCCAGAGTGACTTATTAGTGCAGGCCAATATTAATCAGAATTCATCCACAAAGATCACAACCATAAACGTTATGTTAGCTAACTCCATGATGACTTATATTGATAAAAAAAATTCTGATAAAAGAACTAATATGGGAAACTAAACCAAATGACAAAGAAAATACATTGTCCCCGTTTTTCTCATGTTATGATTATATCCGTATGTTGAAGGAAACAATAAATGATTACAACCGAAAGGAAACAAGCTACAGTTAAATAATTTGGGTAACAAGATTTCAGTTAGCAACACCATCCAAGCCTTCTCCCATCAGAATGGGGTTGGCTATCGAACACAAAAAGCTCCCTAATAAAATTGACAAAGATTCTGAAGAGTTGTCTACCTGACTTCAACCCTCTATGGTGGTGCCAAGTTCCCAGTCAATGTAGCTATGAGCATGAGAGGGTCATGCCCTAAAACCTAGTCAGCCAGTTGGCGTCATGTAGACCTACCTTTTGGCTATCAGTTTAACCTCCTGCAACCAAGAAGCACCCTCCAAGTTCCACTAGACTACAAGAAGTCTAGATGAAGACCTAAGATGATATAATTTGCTACATGGAACTGTAGTCCTCTCTATGACACATTAAGCCAACGGGTGAGAAGGAATGGCATCCCCGTTAACAAGCTTTGAGATATCACAATAAAAATAATGCAACTCTGTAGAAAACGGAAAGTACAAACATATAAACATACAAAATGACAAAAACCATGTAAATATCCTAATAAAGCACTCAATATATTTGAATAGAACTGTCTATGCACTAACACTAAGTTCAGCCCCAGGATGACTTGGAAACTCAGCCATTGCATTCAACCTCAACAAACCTGAACCCGGATATGCAGGTCGCATATCATTGTTCCCTTTTAGCAAATAATCTCAGTTCTCTATACAGTTGCCCAGTTTTTTTACATATTATGTTACTGATATACATACACAACTTACCGAACCATCTATAAGTATTTGTCAAGCATATGTACATTTACAGAGATACACATATATAGATGTCCCACATGCCTAGATTTTGAGGAGTACCATGCAGTCTCCCTGTGTCCATGTCAAAGTGTGGCACATGTGTCCATGTACCAAAAGTTCATGCCCAGACTGGTTATAAAACGAACCAAAAATATATATAATTGGGTTAGGTGCCTCCCACAAGCTCGCTTAAGTAAGACTAGATGCACGTCCACCTAGCTTTCAGGCTGCCCAAGAATGCCTGTGCAGGACTAGACTACACGGGCCTAGGGCACCTAGGATCTGGCTACAGCAACAAACACTTTTTCAGAACAATAACTACAAACAAGTATCAAGACTTATTTATCTATATTGTAACACTTTACAGTCCAAACAAACACTTCCAGAAATTCTTATGACCAACTCACCTACTATGAATAACATATGAAACCCTACAAGAAAGTAAGACCTGAAGATTCCATGAACTGGAAGTTCTCTAAATAAATAAACAAATACAAGTAAAGAGATACAAGCTACATTAATGTATGAGCGATTTGACATATGATAAAAAGAATTAAATTACTTCATAAGTTGCTACTGTATTTCCTAATGCTCTGCCTTTTAGTAATAAAGTAATACCAATATCCTTTTTAATCATATAAAAAAAAAGGTACAAAATTTTAATGTATCTTACAAAATAAAGTTCCCATGTCAGATCACCATATATGAGGGACATTTACTTCCCAGGAAAGAAGGCACAAAAATTCTATGGTCTAATCGAGGAAAAACAAAAACAGAAGAAATCTATGGTCTAATAGAGGAAAAACAAAAACAGAAGAAAAAGTACCGAGGTCATCAAATTATTTGTCAAAAATAAATGGTTGCACATTACCAAGAACGAATATCGCTTCCATTGACCCTCAATATGTTCTCCCGCAAAGCTAAACATGTGTAGAGAAATAATAGCCACGCCTAAGGCAATGGGTGAACTAGTTTAGATATATCATAAAATCAACAAAAGATTTAGTCATAATAAGAGATTTTCCATGGGAAATTTTATACCTGGTATAGCTGAACTGGCAATGCTGGAAAGCATCCATTCCACATCCAAGACCTTAGAAAAAGAAGAATCGATGGAAAAAGAAGAAATAAAAATGATGTCCTGTCCTGTAAGGAAAAACCACTCTCCATTTAGTACACAAGCGTACAATACTATCTATTGGTGACTTTGTGCAAGAAACATAACTAATCTGATACTTCTAAAAACAATAATATATTTGTCAATTCGTTCTTGGTATTGATGAAGCCAGATGCACCAAACTTTTTCATAATGTGACAATATAATTTTGAATATGTTTGAATTTGCAACTTCAGAGAATGTTGTGCATCAAAGATCAACAATCTGTAACAATTAATCATCACCTAGCAGTAGATTCTTGGTAGAATTTTGGAGGGTTGCCCCATGCATGGGTTTAAACTTCGCGACTAGTAAGATGTTCCCAAAAGTTAACAGGGCTTCTAGGTTTACTGGCAATCGTCCGGTATTGCAAATAAGCTTGTTTGGTCATTAATTCACATCATGAGACAGGTAGTTTAAATCTACATTCATAGTGTCACTTTCAGAATCGGTATCCAACTCATATGAGTATTGATATCGGAGGTTTCGATAGTTCCGGATTGGAGTACCGGACTTTTTGCTTTGCAAAGGTAAACATTGTTCAAAAAGCAGAAAAATTGATACCAGTGTGAACATTACCCATGAAATTATTTTAAAAAGTTACTTAATACTCTAAATTTTATGATATTTAATTATATTATTGATTGTCATTTATTTACTCTTTGGCTTAATGTGTCATAGAGATGAATGTGATTCCCAATAGCAAACCCTATTATCTTACCTCTTCGTCTAGATTCTTTATAGTCTTGGAGATCTTGGAGGTCGCTCCTTGGTTGCTTGAGCTTAAATTGCATATCCAAAAGGTAGGTCTACCTACCTGCCAACTAGCCGTCTAGCTCCTAGGTTGTATGGCTTTCTCATGCTCGTAGTTACCTTAGCTAAAAATTTGGCACCAAAATAGATTGACACCAAATTGACCGCCTATCATAAAACCTTTGTCAAATCTTTTATAGAACTTTCTTATACTTCATAGCCGACCTCATTCTGATGGAGAAGACTTGGACGATGATGAATTATATTATTGATTGTCATGCATAATATCATAAAACTTCTATGATATTATTCAGTACTCTTCCATGTTATTTATGTATAGTTTTTCTGCACTTTCGGTTTCTAACGTCGTTTTCCTACATAACACTATTTTATGATATTGTTTTATAATGTAGTAAAGTTATGTCTAGCATCTTAATATATGTTCTATTTTTACTATAACGGTTGAGGGCATCGCCTGGCGCGACCTAAAGCTTGACGCTTACATCCTGGAGGATACGGGTTCAGGTCACGAAAACGGCCTCTCCATTTCATATATATGGGGTAAGGCTGCGCACATCTTGGCTCTCCTCGGACCATGCATAAGAGGGAGCTTTGTGGCATTGGGACACCCCTTTTTGTTACTATTACAGTTGGTGCTCAAATTAAAACTTAACCGATATTAAAGGTAATTTTGTATGTATTACAACACTTTCACTACATTATTATAATGCATTTCTCTACTTAAATGAATTTGGATAATCTTCTTAAAATGAATTTGATCCAAACCAACCGAAACGTAATGCACTCGAATTCAACCAGTCCTAAATTTGCTTCTCTTTTAGAACAACTTACAGGGTCTTGGATTCATTTAAAGGGAACCCTGGTTGAATCAAATTTTAGTTGCAACGCTTTGGTTATGTGGGTTAAATCAGCCATTACACCTGATTTAGTTTGAACCAAATTATACCTGAACCAAACCGTATAGACTATTAACGAGGGTCTGGGTTTCGTAAACCAGGTCTAATCATGGTTTTAATGAACCAAACTAACATGAACAACCGTTTATAATATGATTAAATGAGAGATTCATCTAGTATTAGTGTTTTCATTGCTAGCCTCCCACTGAATTTCCTCACTTGTTGCTAATAGGTTGCCGCACCTCAAACTTGGTAGATCCGTCCAAGTCAATCCTCTAGTTCTCTTCATCTTTGTTTCTCTCTTTCCCTCCTTTTAATCTTTTTTTGTCTCAGATAAGGCAATTCCAAATCTTTCTTTCTTTTTTAGTTTAATTAAGTTGAGGAGCTTCCAAGTGTTCTTTGGTGTTTTTTTGTGATTTCAGTTGATATTTTGGCAAGTTTTGGGAAATTTCGGCCAAAACACAACGTTTATGTGCTGAAACTATACATGGAGGGCCAACAATAGCCGATACTGATTATTCTAGCTAGTTGTGGATAAAGCATGTTCAAGCCGATTCGAGATGACCAATATGTATCAACATCGGTCGGTAGTGAGAACTTTTATTTAAGTTGTTGAGAAAGAGGCTCAACTACATGGAATAGTTTCCTTGATGTTGAGTGACTACATATATATTAGGAGTCGTAAGCCTCACTCTTTAGTTCCTATCCAATGTGGGATTGGAGTACAAAGAGATACTATGTATAGAGACAAAAGAAAATATTTCTCACTAACACTCCCTCAGCCTGGAGCATGTTATATATATATATAAGTTAGCAAAACTGACAGAATTTAGCATTTGTACAACAACAACACAAAAAAAATGGCAGTCCAGATCTTCGAAACAAGTGAATGGAATGCATATCTACTTACTCAAAACTACATCCAGAACAAAATGACAATCCACCTCAATGTTTTGGGTTCTGTCACACTAATCTGGATTGCTATAATAGAAAGTTGTAGGTTGGTTATAACACTGAATAGCTAATGGCTCAACTAACGTCAGGGTTCACATTAATGTTCTCGGTCACATCATCTCACAAACAGTATGAGTCCTAGGTCTATATTAACACTCAGATCCAGGTACCATGAAAACATTTTATGCTTCTCCAAGTGACGAGAGTTCCACCAACATAAGTGCAATAGTCAGTTGTAGACCATAGTTATTAAAGAAGCAAGGCACACCATGCCCCAAAAGATGTTTAGAACTAAAGCATGAGGCACGAGGCGAAATTGCAAGCCTCATGAAGGCGAACCCACACTTATTCAGAATTATATAGAATTTACTTATAAATCATATATGTAATAAATATTACTTGTAAGTGAAATACTAAATTACTGATAATTTATTACTCTGTTACCCGGTAATGAAACTAATTTAGTTTTTAATATGTCTTCATGTGAACAATAGGTAATAGCATACCAATACTCTAATAATAGTAGCAAGCATCTGAATCAAAAGAAAATTGAATTTAAATACTTACCTTCCAATGTTTAATAAAAAACTAAATAAAAAACATGTAAGTAGAACATATATAAGATGCGCCTCAAATGGGCTTGAGCCTCGCTGAGAGGTGTTGTGAGGCATGTGCATCATTAAGGGAGCCTCACTCCACCTACATTGATGTGTTAAAGGATGAGCCTCGCACCTGAGGCGTGCTTTTCACAACCGTCTTCAACCCAACATAATCTACCTCAAAATGAAACCAAAAATTTAGGTGCCCATAGTACATGTATAAATGTATCATTCCTTCACTCTTTGGCTTAATATGTAATAGTGAAAAATACAATTCCTAATAGCAAACCGTATCATCTTACTTCTTAATCTATCCTTTTTATAGTCTAACAGAAATTAGAGGGTACTCGTTGGTTGCATGAGCTTAAACTGCATATCCAAAAAGTAGGTCTACCTACCATCCAACTAACTATCTTAGATTATGTGGGATAACACTCATGCTTACAGTTACCTTCGCAGGAAATTTGGCACCAACATATTTGTAATAACCACCCCTAATTTTTTTTCTATTTAAATAATAATTAATTACAAATATCGCATGAGTTTCATATCATGTTGAGCTCAAATCGATTATTATCATTATTATTCAATTATTATTCTTATTACTAGAATTATTATAAGTTGTTATTGTTACTATTGTTGTTATTATGCCCAAATCCATTAACCTATTAAAATTAGGTGTGAGCATCCATCCTTAGTCGAATCGTGTCTCGACTTAAATTATTATTATTATTATTATTATTAACTACATATTTATTTATTAATTATTAATATCGTTAGCATCATTATTACTATTATTATCAAGTCCAAGAGCCCAAGTCCATATTCTAGGCCCTAACCGTGAGACCAAGAACTCACTCATTAACCATATATGACTAGAACCCTAAACCCTAATCACCTTCTTTCCTACGATAATCCCAAACTGACCCCCATCCTCACCACTACGTGAGATGTCTCATGTATGAATGACCTCCCCCTCATCCAACCTCCTTCCACCAATCCATAGACCAATTTCCTTTCACCTATCAATCGACCAATCTCTTTCCACCTATCTATCAACCATTCTCCTTCTGCATTTTCCTCCTCCAATTACATCCCACCTATCTTTCATCAAATCACCTTCCACCTTGTACACCTCATTGTCACTTACTATCTTCGTCATCGTCATCAATCTTACGTTCTTCATTATTACTATCATCGTCATCATTACCAATCTTATCTTCTTCATCATTACTATCCTCATAATTGTCACCAATCTTATCTTCTTCATCTTTACTATTTGCATCATTCTCACAAATATTATCTTCTTAAATACACCTCCCTTATCGACCAATCCCATTCCCCTCCACCCTCACCCAGTCATCTCCTCCTCACCATGATATAAATACCTTCATCCCTCTCCACTTCTTCAGCACCACTTCACTTCGCCTTCATCTCTATACGACATCTTCCTCATCCTCTTATCATCGTTAGTGGCAGCAATTCGAGATTCCACGAGTTACAATAGCAGCGACGAGAAGATGCAACAAGAACCACATGAAAGTCTTCTTATACAATGCAATCCCGTCACGAGAAATTTTATTATGCTTCAGAGGGTAATGGTTAAAATAATATTTTCTTGAAAAACATGCCAAATATAGAATACAAACACGAATTTTGAGATCTCGACTACAACTAAGTGGGCGCTTCTCAAACGACGTGTCTATATCTCGTATTGTATAAGGATACCCTATATGATTTTGTGTCAGAGTTTGGACAAAGTATCTTGTATTGATAAACAAGCCTGCATAGAGGACATGTAAGATTTACCCTATTATACATCTATGCATAATATTAGGATGATTGCACGACTAATCTTTTGTTAACATTCTAAACAGGTCACGATTGGGATTCTGGACTGATCATCTTTATCATTCACCATGTTACTTCCTTACTATGAGAATATTGATGATTTACAATATTCATATGTATAGGAATGGGGAAGATCACGAGATGTATTCAACTAATCTTCTGGGGATTCAAGTTGTTTATTACTTAAACTGATCAATCAACAAGCAATGGCAATAACAAGGTAGTCAAAGGCGCAAGGTGCACTCAAGGCGCAAAGGGTCCAAAACGCCCGAGGCGCAAGGCGCACTTAAGGCGCGCGTCCGAGCGACACGAGGCACAAAATTTATATATATATATATATATATATATATATATATTCACATCGGATTTCTATATTGATAAACATATGTGCTTCAAATTCTCCCATGTCTAGGTTGCAATCACTTTGAATTGAGTGAGAGAGAGAAAACAATAAAAAAAAAGTACATCAGTTCAAAAAACAGTCTAAAAACAGTACAACAGTTAAAAAAATAGTCTAAACATGTTATTTTTTCACAAGATTTTCAAGGCGCGCCTAGGCGCACCTTAGCTATTCCAAGGCGCTCGAAAAAGGCGCACCTAGGCGCGCCTTAGGTGCGCCTTAAGAATTGCGCCTCGACTGGAGTACCCTGAGGCGCTGCCCCTGCGCCTAGGAGCAAGGCGCGCCTGAGGCGCGCCTTTGACTACACTGGGCAGTAATAGTGCTTAGGCTATCTCATTATTGGTTTAAACACGAATCTATGATTATATTTACGATTAAACAAATTAGCCAGACGGTAGGGTTGGAATCTGAACACCAACATATGGATCGTGATCCCAGGCGTGAACAAGATTATCCTTAAGAGAAGAATAATGCATACATATGTAGTTATCTTCAATTACATTTCACGCAAGATATGCTTTACTACTATTATTCATACACTACACTGGACACTTTCATATTGTACCTATACTATTAACACATTGACACCCGCAGGCTTGTTGTATTCCTAACGAATCTGAGGTTCTGCATTCCCTATATATCGACCATCCATGTTACTACCCACAGATATCAGGTGAAGATTGAATGGAGTAGGTGCGTGATAGGGACGGTAATATTCATTGTATATTGTCCAGTTAGACCAGAGTACATGAACGTAGTGTATACATGGGTTGTAAAGTATTAAGAGATGTCATCCTAGTGTGTACTACTCAACCTGAATTTCGATTGTATTATACTCAAGTTGCTTATTTTTGGTATTGTATTGTAGAAGTATAGACAAATATTCATTGTATATTGTCCAGTTAGACCAAAGTATATGGACGTAGTACATACATGGATTGTAAAGTATTAAGAGATGTCAACCTAGTGTGTAGTACTAAACCTAAATTTCGATTGTATTATACTCAGGTTGTTTATTTTTGGTATTGTATTGTAGAAGTATAGACTAGGTCTTAGCTAATTTTACCATTTGAATCTTGTACTACAAAAGTTGTATAAATAAAAGAGTTAGTTTGTCTTATCCAACTTGTTATTAGAATAGAATTGTATACATAACAAGTAACCTATTATATATTAAGCGACAATCATTTTACAAGGGACTGGTACATCCCAGTAGTTGCGTAGTTGACCCACGCCAGGTATCGTTACTCGCCTTATTCTAGGAGTAGGATGTGACAAAATTGGTGTCAGGTTGATAACCGATCATAAAAACTTTGTCAAATATTTCATGGAACTTTGTTATGCTCCATAACCAATCCCATTGTCATGAGATAAGCACTGGACAATGATGATGATGATGATAGTGCAAGTATAAAGGCCTCTCCCAGGAGACCCATATCTCAAGATTCTTACTGTTGTCTCGTGTGAATTTTCTCTTATAGGAGACTTGCTCACTTAGCTTGATGCCCAAATGAAGTGCCAAGTTCCCCTTTTATAGCCTCCAAGAGAGGTTTGAACTAGTACATGTAGTCTATAGTAGGTAGCTTGAAGACTAAGATATGTCTAGGGAAAGAAAAGAGTACAAGATTAAAATCCTAGAGAAATTAGTTTGATAGGTGAGTTACAATAAATTGAACTTATGAAGTATCTTAAAGCTCTATAGAGAAGATTGTGGAGATTGTGGAGTTCTCTAGAAACAGAGAGATAAGAATAAGGGAGAGAAATAGGTATTGACCTTAATATTCTCCCCCACCCAACACCGACTTTCTTATTGATCTCTTTCTTGGTATTCAAGCAAAGTAGCCAATTCTGCATTGGTGGCTGATTAGCCAAGTATGCGTTGTTGACTGATTATCATAGTAAAACCGCACCTCTTATTCTATTAGCTAGTGTAAATGTTGCATTAGATGCATTAGACACGTTCTCTCGTGATTTATCTTGTATATTGAAATATAAAAAATGGGTTTTGTCTTACTGCACCCAGACACTGCTCCAAAACCAAGGTTGAAAATATATCTTGTAGGTGACTTCATTGTGTATCTCCACCATTGTCAATAACACAAGTGCCTATCACTTTGCATGCCTCTCCTTTCTTGTAAAATAATCCCAAATTGACAGTTTCCTTCGTGCCATCAATATTCTTCATAATGCTCCCAGACGTGTTTCTTCAACCTTTTTCCAATTCGAGATGTATCTTCAATTGCATATCTTGTATCTGGATAAGTCAAGATTAGGTATTTGAGACTAACAACTAGTTGCATGTACATAGTTCTGTCTTCTAACTCTTTCCCTTCTTTTGCACATAACTTGGCATTAAGCTCCATCATCATAAGGATTGGCTTGCAATAGAGCATATCGAACTTCTATAGATCTTTGTGTACTTCTGAATGACAAAAGAATATGCCCAAAATGTTTGAAGCCTTTAAGATCTTTCATTTGAAATCTTAGTGAAAAGCTTTCAGGTATCCTTCAGATGTCCACAGTATTTTCTCCAATCATACATATTAGCACTCCTATTGCATTTGAAATTTACACTTAAAACCCTTAGGTTGTTGACTAATTCTCCATGTATTATGAAGCACATATACAGGTACAAGGTACTATAACTACTTGGTATGGCTCTGTGACAATTTCTACAAATGTAAGATACGAATACAATTTGTTACTTGTCCTTTGTCTTTGTTTTGGTCATTTAGGTCATAAAGACAAATAAGTAACACATCTTCATGACCTAATTGAAAAAAACTAAAGAGTCTAAGTTTCTTCACCATAGTCATCAAATAGTGTTTTCGTTAAATACTATGTAGTTTAAGTTTTAAAAATAAATAAAGTTTAATTTCTAGAACAATACCAAATTTGCATTTAAAAGAGGTCATATCCAATGATTTGCACTACAAAACTGCGCACAAAGTACCAAAGAAGTACCAAAAGTTTAGACAGAAATAATAAATAAAAATTTGGGTACACACTCGGTACGTAAGCAGGAGTACCCATGGAGTACAGTACCCATATGTACCCAGTACGACTACGCATTCCCAAATGTGAGTACCTTTTCTTCACGCTCCATGAATGTATGCATTATTAACATCTATTTGTCAGTCTCTATGACTTGTTGATTGCTAATGCTAATAGGACTCGTACTGTTGCGATCTTGGGCACAAACTGCTAAAAGAATCCTCGGCAACTAAGTGAGATTTGTGTCTCTCAATCATTCCATATGGACGCCTTCATTGGGCAAAACTAATTTACAAGTTATGGATGTTACTTCATTTAGTTTGGGAACTAAAGCCTAAATCCCGAATAGATTTCACTCCAGCTCTACGATCTCTTCCTTCATCCTCTTTTGTCATTATGTACAATTGACAGCTTCTTCATATGTAGTAAGCTCTCCCGCACCTTCGGCTAGTGCAACATTTACATACTTTGATTGTATTTTGTATCTTGGATTATATTTTCATTATATGGTCGACCTCGTATTGCTAATCTTCATTGGCGTATCTTCTACACTTATGGTTATCCTGGTTGAGCCTCTTCTAATGTTTGATGCCCAACAATTTGCCAGTGCCTTGGATCCCTTGCATCTACCTCCATTAACTATCTTCACTTTGTTTGTGTAACCACATCCAAGCTCGCCTTCTTGGTTTTCTCCCCCAATTGAATTTGTTACTTTTTCTCGATGTGATTGGAGTACCTAAATATATTATTCAATCTTGATTTTAATTTATACCTCTATATTTTGATCGTATAGCCAGCACTCAACCTTGTGAAATGACTTTCATTACTACAATTGAAGCCTTCGTCTAGGAATTTTGCTCCTTGGACTGTTCCTTCTTCGTGGAGCTCCCCACTGTCCAAGTATTTTTCCCTCCAGAACAAACTTTTTTTAATTACTGTATACTGCTAAGAGTCAAGCCCTTAATTCTCTCCTTTCTTACCTCTTTTTCAATTTCTAGAAAACTCCACGATCTTATCACGCTATCTTCTTATAAGATATTTTATTAATGTATACAACTTATTTGATCACATAATTTCTCTAAAATCTACATCACTTATAATCCCTTCTTTATCTAAACATTGTTTAGTTTCCAAGTTACCAACTACCATCTACCTGCATTAGTGAAAACTACCTTTTGAGGTTTTAAAAAGGTACCTTGGTAATCCATTTGGGCATGAAGCAAAAAAGTGAACAAGTTTCCACACTCTGAGTGTGTAAGTGAGAGAGATATTATCGTGTATACATGTAAAGTAAGAGGGGCATAGTTAACAGTAGATTAGTGTTGTATAAATCAAGTACTCTCCAAATTTCTTATAAAAGTATATTTTTTATGGGCCCCGGCACAGTATTAGAGCCAAGTTGATCATGGATTCTACTTTCGGGCAACAAGGAAATCCTGCTAGTACATATTATAAGAGTTAAAGAAATTTGTTTAGGACCAACATTGCAAGCAAGGTTTAAAGTATCGGCCGATGCCGATACCGATACGTATCGGATCGGTTTTGTCCCCTGCCGATCCGTTACCAACAGAAAAGATCGGTATCGGCCGAAACTGGTACGAAAAAGTTCGTATCGGTCTGTATCGGCCGATACGGGACCGATACGGGCTGATGCTGGCCGATACAGAAAAAAATCAGATCAAATTAGATCATCACAGCCAAAAAAAAAGTAGAAATTGATTCTAGACATATCAAATCCAACAGAGAACAATAATGAAGAACCAAAATAGTAGACAAAAAAAAATGATAAATAGGGACAAATTCTTCTATAGACATACACATGATGACTATTGTTTTATTCAATTATAATGAAAATAAAAATAAAAAAACTTAAATAATGCATAAATATGTAAATTATTTTTCTATTTTTTACTAATTTATTAATAATTATTTAAATATTGCCGATACAATCGATACCAAAAAATTCGATACTCCGATCCAATACCGCCGATACTGCCGATACGGATACTCATACAAACTGTCCAATACCGATACCGTTACCGAGTTTTTGAACCTTGATTGCAAACCAAGTGGTCAAGATCATGATCAAGGTGCCACATAAAGGGAAGACTTCCACTTATACATACATATATGGGACTGCAAAGCTATTTGGTCTGTGCCGATCTCCAAGCCATGATGAACAATGTAGCGGGCATTGAGAAGCTCAACAGCAACAACTATGGCATGTGGCAGAACATTATAGGCCAGTTATCGGAAAACAACTAGTATTCCATTAATGCAGAATATAGGCAATGTCTAGATCCACATAGCCTTGCCGCCAATATATGCATGCAGTTACAACGACATTAATAAACTCGTAACATCAAGACATCAGTTGGGCAATAGTCAAACAACATACTTAGTGTGTTTTATAAATGAAATACTCCCCAAACTCCTATTAATAAGAGTATGTTTTCTTAAGGGCCTCAGCACTACTTTTACTCTTAACAATTTAGTATCGGATCCGGGATGGTCATGGATTATACTTTCCGACAAGGAGGAAATCCTGCTCGTGCATATTCTATCGTTCGTTTAGGACCAAACTGATTGCAAGCCAAGTGGTCAAGATCATGCTCAAGGTGCCATCTAAAAGGCAGAATTTCACCTATACATACATAGTCTGCAACCCGGGAAGCTACTTGGTCATATTTATCTATACTACTAATATAATAGAAAAAATTAGGCTTCACCGTGAAAGTTTTTCTTCCAAAAGTATCCTGCATATTCTATCGTTCGTTTAGGGCCAAACTGATTGCAAGCCAAGTGGTCAAGATCATGCTCAAGGTGCCATCTAAAAGGCAGAATTTCACCTATACATACATAGTCTGCAACCCGGGAAGCTACTTGGTCATATTTATCTATACTACTATATAATAGGAAAAGTTAGGCTTCACCGTGAAAGTTTTTGTTCCAAAAGTATCCTTGCATATGTTTACGATTTCAAATGATCCATTAAAGTTAATAGGGATAGCTAGGTAATTACGGAACTTGTCTTTTGGTCTTCCTAAATAGTCTTTGTCTTGCATGTACGTATAAAATAATATATATAATAATAAATTTAAAATAATTAAGTTAGATGTGCTTTAGTCTTCCTAATTAGTCTTAATAAAAGCTAGAATAATTACATTAGCTATCTTTTAGTCTTCCTATCAATAACCTATGAAATATACTAGTATAAATAAGGAGATAAATATGGCACCTATGAGACCATTATGAGGTCATATGTATAAGGAGAAATAACTATAGTCTTCCATTAATAGGGGCAGAATATGAGTAAGGTCTAGATTCACACCACCTCAGCCCCAACAAATGAATGCACTAACCAAAGCTGTGGAAGTTATGAATAGAAAGGGTCAAGCAAGAAAACATACTCTGTAGGAGTTGTATTCCTGCTTCACTTTGAGCTGGAACTCCTTCCGTGTCGCCCGGACATTGACAGGACCCAGAAACATCTTCAAGAAAGCACCTGCAGCCGATATAGCAACAATCAATTATTTGGCACTATAGTTAATAATAATAATAATAATAATAATAATAATAATAAGAAGAAGAAGAAGAAGAAGAAGAAGAAGAAGAAGAAGAAAAAGAGGAGGAGGAGAAAAAAACAAAAAACAAAAAAACAAGAAATAAGGGTGGGTGGGGATGGGGACCGTGAGATTTGGTGGGGAGGAGGGAGGCGAGATCGCCGTCGGTGACGGCGCAGCGAGCGCGGCAGAGCTCCTCCTCGGCCTTGTCGAGGTCGGCGTTCTTGGCGGCGGAGGAGGAGGAGGAGTTGATCCTGGACTGGAGGGAGCAGATGTCGGACTGGAGCGCCGCCGCGCGGTGGCGGAGGGCCTGCTCGTCGGTCCAGGTCTTGGAAATGTGGGCGGAGGCAGACTCCTGCAGCTCCCGCGCCAGATCGGCCAGGCGGGCTGCCTCCTCCGCCAGGCTATGCTCCGTCTCCTCGCACCCGTTCATCTCTTTCTTTCTTTCTTTATTTCTTTTTTTAATTTTTTCTTTTCTTTTGTTTTGGAGATACTAATATAGGGTACAGACTACAGAGTGGGGGAATCTTTTGGTTGTGGGAGCATTATTTATTAAAAAAAATGACTATTTGTAATAGTCATCACATTTATAGAAGATTACAATAAGATTTTAAAAGATCATAAAGAGATTTGGATCTCCATCTTTAGAGCATCTCCTACCCTATTGTTTTATCACATATTGTGATTCCTATGTGACATCGAGGCACGAGACAATATCTTTTCTAGATAGCAAAATTATATTTATACAAGACAATAAAACAGGAAAAAAAATTCCAATGCAAAACTATTGAAAAGATAATAAAAATGTACTTTTTTCAACTTCTAAGACAACTTTTCCTCTTCTTCCTTTTTTTTATAAATATTTGTATTCATAATTGATGATATGGAAGTAAAGTCATTGTGAAGTGCATTGTCTAGAAGTAGACAACTAACTTCACAATGTCTTTGCCATGCTATGCTATGTCATCATCACAATTTATTTGACATTTGCATTGGAGAGATTTTTTGAATGAAAATATGTCATTCCTATGTGACAACATTTTTTTTTTCAAACTCACAATAGGGTTGGAGATGCTCTTAGTTGGCACAATCAATCAACAATTATAAACTAATTGGGTCACTCCCTCTTGAGTATGCACAACTCAAGAAGTGTGGCAATAGACGTTATGTTATGCACTCGATACTAACATGAGTTTATAGGAATATATAAATGAAAATTGATTTCACCAAAACTTTGATTTGAAAAATTCAGCGAAAAAACGTGTTGGAAGGAAAAAGTAAGTCGATGTCTTCGGGACGTAAAAAAAACTAAAGGTATAACCTTCTCAGTGTGAGTGTCTCGTTAAAACCTGCTTAGGAAACTTAAAAGCCAACAAGAAAAATGGTCCTAAGTTAGGAAAAAAAAGAGTACAATAAGGTCAAGTAAGTATAGTTCGATATACTCTCCTTGATTTTTGACATATTATCAGAAATAAAGTACCAGTGTTGCAAATCAGACAATTTGTGCAAACCAATTCCTCGAACAAGCTTTGAGTGAATTTTAGTAAAGACTTTGTGAACAAGTCAGCAAGATTGTCATAGGATCGTATATGATTGATTTTAATCTTCTGATACTCTTGTTGCTAATGTAAGAAGAAGAACTTTAGTGTAATATGCTTGGCGTTCTCCTCTGATGTAGCATATCTTTATCTGGTCATGTAATAACTATTTTTTTATTTTTTATTATAATTTATACGAAAAAATGTTTTTATGAGAAAAAAAACTTTTACGAAAAAATATTTTAAAAGAAAATTGTATTATTTTAATAATATAATTTTTACGAACTCCTGAGATTTTAATATAATAATTAAAATTATTTTTGTGTAAATTTTATTATTATTATATTAGAGGCGGTATGATGTCATCAAGTATGCTTAATCATCATTGTATTAGTCACCTACTTAGTATAAGAATCTAAATTAGATTAGTCGTTAAGTTGGTTTAGTTAAAATCCTAATCAAGTTTACTTAACTATTTAATAAACCACTCTTATCAGCTCAAATTTAGCTTCCAAATGAAGCCAAGGCTTGGGCGACCTCATCCCCTCTTCTCCTCTTCTTTTCAGTCGTCACATCTTTATTTAACATCTAAAGATAAGCTTTAGTTGTTTTACTAGTGTCAAGTCCCAGAACCTGAATACTGGAGAGTGGGGGCATGGCAAAGTTAGCTACGTATATCAGAATACTCCAGTACCCCAATATACAGTCACGGCTGTGAAAGACATAGAGGGTTAATACTACAAACCATCAATTAATCCTAGGTCAAGCGGCCCTAGGTATCTCAATCGCAGACAAATAAGTCATATACAAGAAATATGATCATTAGGAGCAAGATAGTAAAGCATCCCAAATTATCACGCCTCAGTCCCAAATACGTAGGACCCGATATACGTACACATGACAGCTATACGAACAAGTATAGCAACCCAATTTAATAGACCTAACCAGTCGTAGTATGCTGTAAAATATATGTAAGTCACAATATCACAAGAAGGTAAAATATAGTCTCACCCACAAATATCATAGAATAGGAAACTGGATGAAAAGATAAAGTCGCAAAATCCACTACAAAATAAAATCTAGTGGAGAACAATCCACGAAAAATGAGTACAAAAGAATACTGAAAGAATACAACTAAGCAATAAAGAAATAGTCTGGATGTCAGCTAAATAGGTAAAGACACCCAAGACACTAAGCAACTATCGTCCATGACGCTCAAGAAAACTCATGTGGCTCCACCTCAAGATCATCGTCTGCAAAATCTCCAACTTCGTAGTCTGTCGGGTACAAGCGCTCTTCTGGATCTGAAAAAGGTGTCAGGTCCTCACAGGGACATAACAAGTACACAAGAAATCGATATGCATAAAATTAAAGTAGTAAACAATAAATAGGATAACTAAACTATCTATGTGATATGCACTCGAGACATCTCTACTGGCGCATGAGGGAGAAGAAATAGAAGAATCAGTCATCCCACCAAGCCTTCGATAGAACTCGGGTACACCATTTACACCATATACACAATAAGAAATAGAAATCTCATATGCTCACTAGTAGATTTTTCCCTTCCAATGTACTATCCGAACAGTATATACGGTGCAGACATAATGCAACGATGTCAATAAAATCTAGAAAACTAGACCAAACATCAACTATTAACACAAGACGCGAACTCATGTATCGATGATCAATCGACAGCTAGTCCATGCACTCCCTCACTCAGTGAACGTGTTGAACAAGGGTCAGGTCAGAAGATACCACGTACCTTCACAATATATCAGGTAAGTCTACTACTCTATGACGCGTGCACACAACTAACAAATAACAACAAGGCGTAATGTAACTGAACAATACAATTAAGCAAGGTGTACTTTCCTGCACTCTCAAGATGCGAACAAAGTAAACATGTTCCTGAGTCCTCAATCGGATGGTTTCGAGCTCCGATAAATGTATATATCACACACTAATTAGACGCTACACTAAGTTGCTAATATTACACTATTAGTCTTATGGGTTGAGCTACGTTGATAGGTTAATAATTAGGTAGTTGGTATTAATAACTTCTTATGCAAGGTGACAACAATCTCATGTACGTATCGTAAATTATTCAACTACGTGATTCACAAAGCTATACAACTTGTACAACTCGTCGAACTAGTTATTGGAAAGTAGACTTTTATGTTTACATACTTAAAAACATGCAATCTAACATGGTTAATATATAATAAAAAAATTAATTAATTATAAAAATAGGCAAATTAATTATTTTTATCCCACAAGAGATTTCTACGAAGGTTGGCAAGTAGTCATGCAATTATGGGTGCTAAATAGGGTTTTTTTCCGACATGCAAGTTCTCAAAAGATGAATTCATAAAAATGTTAATTCTGGAAATAATTCTAAAATATTAGAAAATAATTATTTAATGAGTTCCTATATGTATATTTATCAATTTTACTTATTGGTCTTTCCGTTGGACACATACTAGTCTTCTAGCAATAGTATTGGCAAAATGTTTGCCATTATAATCCTACTATTATACTTTGCATGAAAATCCTAAATCATATTTAATTCTGGAAAAAATAAGTTTTAATCACAAAATAATAGGGAGAACATTCATATATGGCCAAAGAACAAGTTATAATAGATTTACATGTAAACTAGGTCAACTATGTGTCTTTTTATGCATAAAATTCATTTAAATCAAAAGTAATATTTCTAGAAAAATATTTTAAAAGTGAATTTAATATATGTCAATAACATCATATTTTAATTATTTATAATATTTTAGAAGGGTTAGATCCAGGATTTTGGATAGAACATTAAACTAGGTCACCCTACACATTATACATGCAATTTATTTAACAAATTATTTATCAAACTAATATTCTAAAATAAACAGTAAAAATATGGATAAAATAATTTTAATCATCATATTTCTCTATTATTAATATGGTTTAATCAAGTTTTCTACCTATTGGTGCATACATGCATTCATGGGTTCAAAATTATACATGTAAACTCTAAAATAAATCCCTACAATGAAGAATATGACAATAGATTGTAAAAACATATAAAATTATATAATTATATATATATATATATATATATATATATATATATATATATATATATATATATATATATATATATTCATGCATTCATATACATTCAAGAGGTTGGAGGAAGAAGGAGACTTACTAGAGAGAGAGAGAGAGAGAGAGAGAGAGAGAGAGAGAGGGAGGGATGAAGAACTAGGGTTCTTGGATGAGGGGGTCGGCCAGGGGTCCACGTGGAGGGGGTCGGCTGCTATGGGGGCCGGCTTGGTGTTGAGGGTGGTGTTGTAGAGGTGTTGGAGAAGGAGGAGATGAATTAGGGTTAAGTTTTGAGGAAGAGATGGTGTGTGTGTGTGTGTGTGTATATATATATATATATATATATATATATATATATATATATATATATATATATATATATATATATATATATATATATATATATATATATATATAAAGAGAGAGGGAGAGGGGGGTCGCAGATTGAGAGAGGGGAGAACCCGCGGGTATGGGGGGTTTCGGTTATGGGTAGGAATATGATTAGTTTAAGTTGTTTCCAAATTTGTTTGGTAGCAATTTATGATAAATCACTAATCCTAATAGATATTAATAACTAAGATTTAATTTACGATTCTATAGGAATAAGATAATGGTAAATAATATGCAAATCTTTCAAAAGAAAGTTTTCTAGATTTCATTGGCATGGGAATCTCATGGTGGAAATTAAATTATGGGTTGCTAAATAAAGAAAGTTTGTATTGGAAATTAACCATAAATAAAAATATCTCATTATTAAATATAAGAAACTATGGTTATTATACTAGTGCCACACTAATGTTGAATGGTTGAATTTTGTGTCACGCGAAGATCCTACGGGTAGTGTCTCCAGTGTAGGCTACTTCCTACGAAGGGCGATATAGGTTTTTGGGTCATCCTATATCATTAATGTCCAAACTACGGTGAAGTATCCTAATGCACAATTGGATTTTAATTGATTTTAAAATAATCTAAATAAACACAATAAATATAAAATATACACAAATACCTATTTTGTGTGAGGGGGTTTACACAAACCATATATACATTGATGATCACGAAGCTAGTAATACAAAATGAAGAGCTAGCAGAGTATAAGTCAAACATGATCAGCATTAGCTGCAGTCCAGATAAAACAAAATTATGCTATGCCCGTAGGCAGAATATCAAGTCCAAAATACGAGCTAACACGTGCTCGGTGGCTAAACACCGCAGAAGAATATACAAGTACGAGATCTAGTGGGTGAATAAATAGAAACTCACTCAGGTAATCTGGTGCTCCGGGTGGTCACCATCCAGTGGAAAATACGGAAAGTCCTCTGGTTTCTACGAAATCTGGTCATGCAAAACCAGTGGGGTCAGACCTACCACATTTTTAGACTAGGGATATTTTGGTCATTTCATAAATTTTAATTAATGTGCATGTTATATATATATTTAATTATTGCTAGTAGGCTATATTAATTATTGGACTTGTGTTAGTGGACCTAACTAGACTTGTCATGAACCATGGACCAACATTTAAGTTAGATCTATTTGGACCCAATAATTAGTCACCATTTGGATTAGTTAGTGTTTTAATTAACCAATCATTAGGAGTAGAAGCTTTCTCCTTAATTATATTTTATCATGACAAGCCCATAGGGGTAAAATAAACTTTGTACCCTTGTTTGGAGTCCAAGCAAGGGGCCGACCCCTATAGAGAGGGGAAGATTCTCTCTTCTTCCCCTTATTTCATTTTATTTAGATCCCCAATTTAGAAGATCTCCAATTCACTTCATCCCTCCACCAAATTCACTCCAATTCATCTCATTTTTTTCTATTATCATCAATTAAGGAGCATTGGAGCTTGGATTGCAAGGAGCACTTGGAGAATGAGGCATTGGCAAGGAGATCGTGTTCGGATCGTGTCTATTTGAGCAATTCATTGGGAATACATCTCCCAATATGTATAGATCTGAATTCTCCTTCATTGTAGGTTATAAATCATGCATTGGATAATTAGAAACTCTCCCATGGCATATGGCTACCTATAGGATGAAGATCTAGGCTCTATTGGTGTGTATTGGCACTTCTACCTAGATTTTTGTGTATAATTTAGGAGAATTACGAGATTGACACATCAAGCGAGTGTCATTAGACCATTTTAGTCTAATCGGACTTAGATCGGGGTTGAGAGACTAGCTACGTGTCTACAATTGGACAGGAGTAGGTCGTAGCATGATACTGTGTGATACATGGCTCATTTTGTGTGGTTTTGTGCAATTACTATTCAATTCTTATTGTAACAAGTTACTTTAGTTGTGTTATGATGTATTTGATATGTATAAATGCTAATGGGGGAAGAACTTAGGTTTTGGCTCTTCTTTTGGATACGTATCATTGGTGATGTATTTGATATATATATATATATATATATATATATATATATATATATATATATATATATATATATATATATATATATATATATATATATATATAGTGATGATGTGGTGTTGCGTATTTATATATAGTGTGTTTTGGGGGTTGTGTGTCAATGCTGGGAGTGTGTGTGTGTGTCAGCTAAGATATTTAGAGGTAAGGATTGCACATGTGTAGTACTGTGTTCAGTCAGTTGGTAGGATATTAGTGTGAATCAGATACTTGTCTGTGTGCTCGAGTGCACACGCAAGTACATGTGGCTGTACAGCAACTTGGTATAGTATCTGTGCATGAGTATTAGTTAGTTGTGGCACACATTTGGAGAGTTAGAGGTCTGCAGCAGTGTGTGCAAGGGTATCGGGTTTTGGCAGAGGAGCAGTAGCAGCTGCCACTTTCAGTAGTAGTAGCAGCAACTATAAGCTGCTGTGGTGTGGGGCATGTGAGCAGGTGATGCTTAACATCATTCTTTGGTTCAGATGGGGGTTAGCAATAAGAGGGGGAAAACTGTCGGGTTGACAGTGGTTGGCAACAGCATGTGAGGGATACCATGGGGAACTGATCTCTAGTATCAATGGATTGGAGGTGAGAAATCGACTAAGGTTTCTGTGGAGTAGCATACACTGGTATCACAATAATGCAAGGTGTGGAAGGCATAGTGATCAAGCAAGAGATTGATAATGAGAGTATCAATTGAGGGATGCAAGTGTCTTTGTGATTAGTTATAGATATCAGTCATTGACTAATGTGGTATAAGTCAGTTAAGGGGGGTAAAGTAAGTATCTTTTAGATAACAGTTAACATTCCTAGTTTAGGGAGTTGGGGTATGGCCTGCAAGTGAGGGATTAGTGGGGGTTTGGACTTATAGTTATTATAAGTGTTAGTTAGTGTATATATTATGTGTCGGTTAGTGAAGTATACTAGTTAGTTATGTTGGTATCAGTTATCCTTAAGTATTATAGTTAAGTTGTATCAATCAGATGCATAGTTAGTATGAAGGTTAGTTAGATATCAGTTTTATGTATTAGTATATGATATGAGTTAATGTCAGTAGGTATAAGGGAATATGGGATCAGTTAGCATAGTTATATATATATATATATATATATATATATATATATATATATATATATATATATATATATATATATATATATATATATATATATATATATTTATATATATATATATATATATCCAACTGGAGAAGTCGACCTTTGATGTTGAGGATGCGTTTGAGATGATTGCTGAAAAGAAAACACTGGTGCTGGCCTCCTCGGAGATCCAAGCTCCAACGCCCTGACTGTTGCTGGTTCTAAAGACATGGAAGAAAAGTCCCTCAAAGCTCAAAGTAGAATGAGACCTCCTCTGGCCCCATGTCCTCTCCGAAATCCTCTGGGATGTATACTCATGCCTTCGTACTGCCCTCATCACGGCGTCAAATGTCTGAAACTCGTGCTGCTCTACCACCAGGATAATCTCCAAGTGAGGTCCTGCTGGAATCTCCTAGCACGATCTAACTTGGTCGCCACCAAGGTGGGAGCAAACCGGCTGAGTCCACTGAAATATGCCGCGTAGCCATCAACTTACCTCCCTTGCTGCCTGAGGTTGTTAAACTTCTTCTAAAGATCATATCGCGATACTGTATCAAAGTATCGTGTTTGGAACCTCTCGCTGAAGTCTGCCCATAGCACTGACAACACCTTGGTACTCTCCTGCGCTCCCCACCAATCTCTAGCCAGGTCCAATAGCTATAACCTGACCACTGCTACTCTCTCCTGAGCTAGAATCCTTACTGCCTCAAGGATGGTCTCAGTGTCCTGGAGCCAAGCATCAGACGCAATCGCATCCTCTGTACCATAGAAGTATGGGGGATGGAGGTGCCTAAAGTTTCTCACAGAATTATGTATCTGAGGACCACCTCGCTCAAGGGCCATCTGAACTGAGTGGGTGAGAATGTCACTCTAGCGCTGATGCATCTTCATGAAGCCCGTCAGAACATCTATAAGTCCACCAACAACTCCTTCTAGCTTCTTTAGCTGAACCGATACTGCTGGCTGATCGGGCTAAATATGTTGCTCCGTCCCAGGATTTATCCTAGACTCTGCCCCTGAAGGCTGGGGCTGATCCCTAGGGATCTACTGGCCTATCGGATGCTGCTCTGCCCTCGAATGAGCTCGAACAATCAGATTAGAAGCATTAGGAACAGTGTCCCTGAAAGTTAAAGGACACAAGAATCAAATTAGAGGGACATGATAGATCAAAGATGAAATTAGATGACAGGTCAAAGATCAGAGATATAGAATAATATAAAAGATATCAGGGAGAAACAAATTAGGATTGAGACATCTAAACAACAATAACCCCCACACGTCTAAAAACTAGACCTGCATGGGCCATCACTAAAATCTTGTCACGTCCCAGAACCAGAATACTGGAGAGTGGAGGCTTGACAAAGCCAGCTACATATATCAGAGTACTCTAGTACCCCTATATACAGTCACGACTGTGAAAGGCATATGGGGTTAATACTATAAACCATCAGTCAATCCTGGGTCAAGCAGCCCTAGGTGTCTCAATCACAAGCAAATAAGTCATATACAAGAAATATGATCATTATGAGCAAGATAGTAAAGCATCCCAAACCATATATACCTAGATGATCATTAAGCTAGTATTATAAAATAAAGAGCTAGCAGAGTATAAGTCATACATGATTAGCACTAGTTACAATCTAGATAAAATAAAATTATGCTATGCCCGTAGGTAGAATGTCAAGTCCAGAACAGGAGCTAACACGTGATCGGTGGCTAAACGCCACATAAGAATATACAAGTACGGGATCTAGTAGGTTAGAAACCCACTCAGGTAATTTGGTTCTCCGGGTGGTCACCATCCAGTGGAAGATAGGAAAAGTCCTCTGGTTCGCTACCAGATTTGGCCATGCAAAACCAGTGGGTCAGACCCCCAATAGCAAGTACCACAAAGGAAGGTCAAAAGTTATGAACTAAAACCAGCAATAACACACATCTATAATACTAAGCAATATGTAACCACAGGAATATAAAGCGTACCATAAAACACAAAAAATAACCAGGTAACATGAAACACGAAAAATAACTAGTGATATGAAAAGTAAAACAAGACATGAAGCATGTACGGGAATCAAGTGAGTATGTATAAAAATCATGTCAATGGACAGGAACATGTAAGTACCGGGTCATGGACAGGTAAAAGCAATAAACATGTAAGTAACAATAACCAGAAAAGAGTAAACATGTATGGGATAATAGCCATAAGAAGAAAAAGATAAGTCGACAAGCAACAAGAATATTCAGGAACTCCTCGAAATAGGAACCTTAACCCTTAAACCAAATGAGGACCATAATTATGATTATTTTTCCGAGTCATACCTAGTCTCTTGTCACTTACAGGTAAACGTAATAATACGAGAAAAGAAAAGACACTAGGAAAGCAATAGTAACAATCAATAAAACACGGCCAAACAATATCTACGACTTGATATTATTAGCTAACTAGGGTTATCATAGATCCTAGTTAGTAGCACATGCAATATGAGGTTCTTCTATTGTTCGCAAGCACTGCAGTCTATCCGAGTTATATTTTGTACGCAGATGGTGACAATAAGTGACAATAGTAACAATAGTGACAATATGCATCACTCGACGGTGAGTTAAAAATGTGCCATACTCGACAACATGCTATAAATCCATAAATAATATGGCGTCGGAACACTGAGACTTCCTGCAACCAGGTAATCTTCCCTTCTAATGATCTATGTCAATAATCTAGTATTAATCCTTAGCAGTTACAGTTCAGAATTCTGGGTGTGGCATTCCGCAGAATCCATCCTAGATATGTATGCAAGAGAGGACAATGATTTGACAGTTACAAGCGCTAGTACAAGACAAGCCACAACGGGTACTATAGTGACAATCAGTAGTAATAGTGACAATCTGGGAGTGACAGTGAGTGACAATACGGGACAGTAGGGTCATGGTTAAGAGTAACAATAAGTGACAATAGGGATCATGTAGTAATAATAGGTAACATGTACTGGGCGAGTGTATAAAGGGTAGAAAACCCCTAAATATACAAAATATTGTGTCCAAACAGTAAAGCAAAAATAAACATATAAAGCAGTATGTGCAAAGGCGCTAGGTAAAAGCGATAAATAACACAGGAAAAGAAAATACATGAAAAAGAGAGCATCAACGGTATACCGTCGGTACACACCAATATACCATCGATATGTTAGTCCGAGACATAGCAGAAATCCAAGAAAAAAAGTCAAGCTTATCGGTATACCGCCGGTACACACTAGTATATTGTTGGTATGTCGGTCCAGTGATAGAAAAAATACAACAGCTTTTCAATTCCAATATATTGGTATACTGTCGGTACAGACGTATACCGTCGGTATACCGATTTATATCACATCAGGTTTCTCGATTCCAAGTCGGGCCAATATCGGTATACCGTCGGTATACACCAGTATACCGTTGGTATGTCGGTCCTCCTAAGCAATTATAGGGAAACTCCAAGAAAAGTCTAATTTTGAGACCGAAATTCTGTTCTAAAACTCAGCAGAAATTGGTCTAACAAGTTGACAAGTCTAGGGGTGAGTCTCACATAACATATACACTAAGTCTCATAACAATCAGTCCGGTTATTATTTTCGATACTGAGTTTCCTAACTAGTAAATATGAGGGTTTCACAGGAAAGTCAAAACTAAGCTCAAAATAATTTATGAAAGATTTACAGGTATGAAAATCATGAGAGAAATATTATTAACAAAGCAAGTACTATAAAATTCTAAGTATATAAAATTAAGGAAAGCAAAAAGTGCAATAAAATAAAGTCGTCCTTGATTTTGGCAAGATATATTTGCCTAAGGTCGAGCTTCCAGCTTAAATCTTCAACTCCACCACCAAGAGAGGTTCAGAAACTGTACTCCTAGGCCTCAAGACCAAGATCCAAGCTCCCACGGGAAATGGAGAGAAAATGAAGAAGGAAGTGAGAAAAAAAGAGGGAGGAGAGAGAAAATCAAGCTGTATATATAGATAGTGGGAATGCAAAGCCTATCGGAACTCCAATGGCAACCTTTACTAAGATTGACCTTGATGAAAGCAGTAAACCAACAGACATACGTAACAACGAGGTATGATTGATAGTTTGTTATATCTAACTGCTAGTCGCCCAGACATTATGTTTGATGTATGTCTTTGTGCTAGATATTAGGCTAATTCTAAGGAATCACATTTGTGCGCATGTCACGCCCCAGTCCCAAAATATCGAGGGACTAGACACGTAGCAATGGCCAGCAACACACTCTAATAGGCAAACCCAATTTAATGGACCCATCAGGGTGTACTTAAGCTGTAAAACAACTATAAAGGTCTATGATACTAATCTCATCCACAGAAATAAATACAATCAATATGAAATATAAAGCAACATCAAGTCTCAATGAAACATATCTCGGAGAATAACCCGATAATGAGTTTGATACATTAATTCAATAAACAGGAAACAACATAATAACTGAGTATAGATAAAGCAGATACTCAGGAGAAATCCTCGGCGATCACCTCGTCCTCTGGTTCTGGTACTGCTCCAATGTCTACTCATGTCCCGTACACCTCGGGGTAGATCTCCTCTGCTAAACCTGGGGACATAATCTGGATTCCAGGTCCTCAGGGGATATAGTAAGGTACAAGAATAACTCAAGCCAAATAAATGTAGTATAATAATAAATGAATCAATAGGGTAAACTATGAAACCAGCTAAGTGATATACAAAATAAGAGTATCACTAGAACTCAGGCTGAGACTACTACAAGCTCTGTGTCGGGGAGTCGGTAGCAGTGATATCATATAGGAGCCTAGCTCGGCGTGGCTACGGCACCGTAATAATATAATCAAATTGTAGCCTGTGTGTCTCTCCCCACCCAATGTAATCACATGTCTCATGTCCACTACGTCTCATGTCCATGTCACGCAAGATTATGACTTCTAACTGATGCAGCAAGTCATAATGATAGCTAAGCATATGTAATATCTATGTCACAAATCTTGTAGCCTATATAGAATCACCATGAATATCTTAGAAAGATTCTTTCTTATGAACAGTGTCAAGTGTCCTATGGTATGACGTACTTGATAATGCAAGCACGCAAATATATAGTGTTGCGATAACTACCTCTAGGTGACGTTACACAACTTCGCGTACGGTGTTGGCACCCAAATATTATTCGGACGCAAAGCAATGTCACACGGTACTAGGTTGAATAGATATAACTCATAAATAGATCAAGAGAATAATATAAAGCAATTTACTGCAAGTATGGCAAGGTACACTTGCCTGGTGCTTGGATTCCAACAGTTACTCCGATATTCGTGGGATCTTCAAGTACTCCTCCGGTTGCTGAAATAAATACTACCATCATGCTCAGAAGATATCAAATAGCTAGAATTGTCTGTCCATAAGTCCAATTTGGACACAGGGGCAAAAGTGACAGTTTCTGGTCAAAGCGGGGTCCACATGTGGTCCACTTCGCACAAAAAAATGTGTCGAGACAAAGTTCTCCAAATTTATCAAACTTAGTGTCCACAAGTCCAGAACGATGATATGAACCCAATGAAATATCCAGAACTGGATTCCGATGTGCCGATCACAAATTCGTCCGTCAAGTGGAGTCGTGGGACCCACGATACGGGATTTTGTCAACGTTCTCAGAATCGAACCAAACTTGGGTCACAGGACCAGCTTATCGCTACGAGTCCGATGGCACAAGTTTCATTTTGAAACGATGAGCGTACACAAAGTTACAACGAGTTTCAGAACATGACCGATATGGGGTGTTGTCGACGGATACACGTTGATTCCGGTGTGCACGCACATCCAAATCAATTTTCGCGAAATCTCACACGTCCGTATTGATGGTGCGCACCTTTCAGTAAAGTTCGCACACGACCAAGTCGCCTCGTTTAGCGGGGCACACCCAGTTTCGGGAAAATTAGGTTTTGAATAACCAAATTTTTGGTCATTTTCACCCGCGAATAAATTACAAACTACATCACCATAAATTAAACTAAAATAGGATTTTTAAAACTTGGTTATATGGTCTAAATTACTGTTCAAGAAAATTTTGAAAACATTTAGCAGGTTGGTCGCAAAACGGTCGTGAACTGGAGAGTTCGGGACAAATTCTGAATTTTTAGAAATTGGGAAGTGTTTTCCTGATTTTGCGTCGCAGTTTGTGACCAACACAGGACGCGATACCCTGAATTATTTGTACGAGTTTCGAGAGGGTCACGCGGCAAATGTGTCGCAATAGTCCGTTTGAAGACGAGGAGAGAGAAATCCTTACCTGAACAGGATGTCGGAATCAACTGTTCAACGCGTACACGCGAGGTTGCGCTGCGACTGCGGGGTGGTGGAGCTTGCCGGCGGCGGTGCTGTAGTTGATGCTCGGCTGCTTGGTGAGGTCGTCGGAGCTTGGCGTCGCCGAAGGTCGGGTGGAGTCATCGTTGACTGGAGAGGTGACAGAGGCGGTGGTCGACTGTGGTATAGGGACAGCGGGTGGCCGGGGTTGCTGGGTCGAGGTCGGCCGGGGATGTAACGGAGGGTCGTCGGAGAGTCGAGGTCGGCCGGGGATGTGGCGGAGGGTCGTCGGAGAGTCGAGGTCGGTGGCGGCCGGAGCTGTCGTGGTGGTTGGCGGTGGCAGCGGTATGAAGGAGAGGCGGTGGATAAGGGGGTTTTATAGGGAGGCCGAGGAGGAGAAGGGGCGACGGTTTGGGAGGTGGAGCGACGTGGGGAGGCGGAGCGGTAAGCGGTGAACGGCTATAGGGATCGCGGCGGAGGCGGCGAGGAAACGGCCGGGGAGGGGAAGAACAGTCGGGGGTTAGGGATTATTACTGTAGCAGTTAATGGGTAGGCGGGTTCGGGTCGGGTTCTGGGTTCGGATCCAGATTCGACTCGACCCATTAAAGCTTGGGTTCAGTCAGGGTTCGGTTCAGCATGGGTTAGTTTATTTGAACCGGTTTATTTAGTTTAAACCGGTTCAGGTTGGTTTGTTTTAGTTTATTTAAAAACTTATTTTTTAGGTCTTTAAAAATAGTTCTGGGGTAAATTCCAGAAAAATTACACTATGTCTAATTATTTATTTTACACCCAAAAATATTATTTTTTATAATATTTTAATATTTAATAAAATCACACAATTTATTTAATACTAGAAAATATTTATTTTAATTAGTTAAAAATCTCAGAAAAATCCCAAAAATTTGTTTTTAAATTCTGAAAAATTCTGGGTGTTTATAATCTACCCTCCTTAAAAGAATTGCGTCCTCACAATTAAGAAAGCATAGCCGGTCAGAAGGTATGACACGGTTATAAGAAATGTTCGAAGCACGACATAATCAAAGAATCATAACCAAAGAGAAATCGAAGGATGAGGGTTAAGCAAAACACATAGGGAAGGAAAGTATTTCCCTATATAATGAAAGTTAGGTAATTCAAGAGTAAAGAAATCTGGTTAGAACAAAGAAAACTACAGCTTAGGAAAACTAGGTTATCAATTATTAATAAGTTCAAAATACTAAGTTAAGGCTAAGAAAATGAACTAACAGGCACGTGTTATGGCATTACTAGAAATAAACATCTATGAATAACTTAAATCTTACGTGCATTTGCTACTCCGCGAGTCTGCGCGTCCTCCATTGTCATTGCAAAAGCTTGTCCGCGTCCTTGTGGTGGATTCCTCTGCTGCTGCTGGGCCTGCTGGAAGAGTACTACCTAGGGTGCCAAGGGTGGCCTCGGATGATATCCTCCCGTTGTTGGTAAGGCTTCTCGGTTAACCATCGGTGTTTCTCTTCGATGCTTCGTGCAATCTCTGGCTAAATGTTGGCTGGATCCGCAAATCAAGCACAGTCCCAACTTGCGTAGGCACTCCCTCTCAATATGGCCTATCTTGCCACAGTAGTGACAAGTAGGAAGGAATAAGGCTCTTGGTGCTGCTCTCGGTGGCGGATTCCTCTGGGGTCACTTTGCAGCTCTTTCTTGCTGTGCTCGGTCTGGTGCTAATGCATGCGGCCGCTTCTGGCTGGACTCTCTCCTGGTGATGCACTCTATGGGTCATGCTGCAGCAATAACGTCCGTGTCTAAAGTAGTTGCAATGGAGCTGATTAACTTCTGTAGCTCAGAGCTAAGTCCGTCAAAGAACTTCTCCGCTTGGCTTTGCTGGGCTTCTTGATGAACCTTCTGTTGGGCTTGCATCATCGCATAGAACATTTGAAATATCTGTTGTCCGTCCATAAGCTGCCTGGTGGGAAAGTAGGCATCGGTGGAGTAAACTGCGTCATTGATGGAATGTCATTTTGCTGGATTCTCGAGGCATGCTGATTTGTTTGATTGCTTTATTGTGCTGATTGACCTTCACCCACTGGTGTCACTTCATCTTCGTGGGTAACCACAACACCTTGTGGTGATCCTGCAGGAGTCTCATCTCTTGCTGGCTGATTCATTACTCTGTATCCAAAATAAACGATAAGAGGCGCACAAGGGAATCAAGGCATGATGCAAGTCAAGAAATTAATTCGAATCCAATATAGAGATCAAGAACGATTAAATCAAGTGGATGAGATCCTATAACTTATCCTATCCTTATTGCAGGCTTGCTCGATCCCTTAGTTGAGACCGAAGCAATTTAGTCGTTGACCTGCATGGGCCACCACAAAAACTATGTCACGCTCTAGTCCCAAAATACCGAGGGAATAGACACATGGCAATGGCCAGCAGCACACTCCAATGGGTAAACCCAATTTAATGGACCCATCATGGTGTACTTAAGCTGTAAAACAACTATAAAGGTATATGATACTAATCTCATCCATAGAAATAAATATAATCAATATGAAATATAAAGCAACATCAAGTCTCAATGAAATATATCTCGGGGAACAACCCAATAATAAGTTTGATACATTAATTCAATAAACAGGAAACAACAGAAATAACTAAGTATAGATAAAGCAGATACTCAGAAGAATCCTCGGCGATCACCTCGTCCTCTGGTTCTGGTACTGTTCCAATGTCTACTCCTGTCCCATACACCTCGGGGTAGATCTCCTCTGCTAAACCTGGGGATATAATTCTGATTCCAAGTCCTCAGGGGGCATAGCAAGGTACAAGAATAACTCAAGCCAAATAAATGTAGTATAATAATAAATGAATCAATAGGGTAAACTATGTAACCAGCTAAGTGATATGCAAAATGAGAGCATCACTAGAACTCAGGCTGAGACTACTACAAGCTCTGTGTCGGGGAGCCGGTAGTAGTGATATCATGTAGGAGCCTAGCTCGGCGTGGCTACGACACCATAATAATATAATCAACCTGTAGCCTGTGTGTCTCTCCCCACCCAATGTAATCACACGTCTCATGTCCACGATGTCTCATGTCCATGTCACGCAAGATCATGACTTCTAACTGATACAGGGAGTCATAATGATAGCTAAGCATATGTAATATCTATGTCATGAATCCTGTAGCCTATATAGAATCACTATGAATATCACCGAAATATTCTGTCTGATGAACAGTGTCAAGTGTCCTATGGTATGACGTACTTGATAATGCAAGCACGAAAATATATAGTGTCGCGATAGCTACCTCTAGGTGATGTTACACAACTCCGCTTACGGTGTTGGCACCCGAATATTATTCGGATGCTAAGCAATGTCACACGGTCCTAGGTTGAATAGATATAACTCAGAAATAGATTAAGAGAATAATATAAAGCAATTTACTACAAGTATGGCAAGGTACACTTACCTGGTGCTTGGATTCCAACAGTTGCTATGGTATTCGTGGGATCTTCAAGTACTCCTCCGGTTGCTGAAATAAACACTATTATCATGCTCAGAAGATATCAAATAGCTAAAATTTCCTGTCCATAAGTCCAATTTGGACACAGGGGCAAAAGTGACAGTTTGTGGTCAAAGCGAGGTCAATATGTGGCCCATTTCGCACCAAAAAATATGCCAGAGACAAAGTTCTCCAAATTCGTCAAACTTAGTGTCTACAAGTCTAGAACGACGATACGAATCCAACGGAATGTCCAGAACTAGATTCCGATGAGCCGATCACAAAATCGCCCGTCAAGTGGAGCCGAGGGGCCCACGATATGGGATTTTGTCAACGTTCTCAGAATTGAACCAAACTTGGGTCACAGGACCAGCATATCGCTACGAGTTCGATGGCACAAGTTTTGTTTCGAAATAATGATCGTACACGAAGTTACAATGAGTTTTAGAACAGGGCCGTTACGGGGTGTTATCGACGGATACGCGTTGATTTCGGTGTGCACGCACATCCAAATCAACTTTCGCAAAATTACACACGTCCGTATTGACGGCGTACACCTTTCTGTGAAGTTCACACACGACCAAGTCGTCTCGTTTAGCGGGACGCACCCAGTTTCGAGAAAATTAGGTTTTGAATAACCAAGTTTTTGGTCATTTTTACCCGCGAATAAATTATAAACTACAACACCATAAATCAAACTAAAATAGGATTTTTAAAAACTTGGTTATATGGTCTAAATTACTGTTCAAGAAAATTTTGAAAATATTTAGCAGGTTGGTCGCAAAACGGTCGTGAACTGGGGAGTTCGGGACAAATTCTGAATTTTCAGAAATTGGGAAGTTTTTTTTCCTAATTTTGCGTCACAGTTTGCGACCGACACAGGATGCGATATCCCGAATTATTCGCACGGGTTTCGAGAGGGTCACGCGGCGAACGTGTCACAATAGTCCGTTTGATCATCGGCGCGACGAGGAGAGAGAAATTCTCACCTGAACAGGATATCAGAATCAACTGTTCAACGCGTACACGCGAGGTTGCGCTACGACTGCGGGGTGGCGGAGCTTACCGGTACGGTGCTGCAGTGGATACTGGGCTGCTTGGTGAGGTCGTCGGAGCTTGGCGTCGCCGGGGAGGCTCGTCGCCGGAGGTCGGGTGGAGTCGTCGTCGACTGGAGAGGTGACGGAGGCGGTGGTCGACTGTGGTATGGGGACAATGAGGGGCCGGGGTTGCTGGGTCCAGGTCGGCCGGGGATGTGGCGGAGGGTCGTCGGAGAGTCGAGGTCGGTGGCGGCCGGAGCTGTCGTGGTGGTTGGCATTGGTAGCGGTGTGAAAGAGAGGCGGTGGATGAGAGGGTTTTATAGGGAGGCCGAGGAGGAGAAGGGGCGACGGTTTGGGAGGTGGAGCGGCGCGGGGAGGCGGAGCGGCAAGCGGTGAACGGCCGCGGGGATTGCGGCAGAGGCGGCGGGGAAACGGCCGGGGGGGGGAGAATAGTCGGGGGTTAGGGATTGGTACTGTAGCAGTTAATGGGTAGGCGGGTTCGGGTCGGGTTCTGGGTTCGGGTCCGGATTCGACCCGACCCATTAAGGCTTGGGTTCAGTCAGGGTTCGGTTCAGCATAGGTTGGTTTATTTGAACCGGTTTATTTAGTTTAAACTGGTTCAGGCTGGTTTGTTTTAGTTTATTTAAAAACTTAGTTTTTAGGTCTTTAAAAATAGTTTTGGGGTCCAATAAATTCCAGAAAAATTACACTATGTTTAATTATTTATTTTACACCCAAAAATATTATTTTTATAATATTTTAATATTTAATAAAATTACACAATTTATTTAATACCAGAAAATATTTATTTGAAATAGTTAAAAATCTCAGAAAAATCCCAAAAATTTGTTTTTAAATTTTGAAAAATTATGGGTGTTTACAACGCAGTTAAGCGTATTCTTAAATACCTTAAAAGGACTTTGTCGGCAGGCTTATGGTATCCCAAAACTACATCCTTTGACTTACTGGTTACTCGGATGCTGATTTTGTTGGATGCAAAGTCAATCGAATAAGCACCAGCGACACGTGTCATTTCCTAGGAAAGTCTCTAATCTCCTGGTTTAGCAAGAAACAAAATTCTGTTGCATTATCAATAACTGAGACAGAGTATATTATCGCAGGACGTTGTTTTGCTCAAATTTTATGGATGAAGCAAACCCTAGAAGACTTCAATCTGCACTATAAGAATATTCCTATTTTTTGTGATAACACTAGCACCATTAATCTCACCAAAAATCCAGTATGCCACTCATGCACTAAGCACATAGAAATCCGTCATCATTTTTTAAGGGATCATCAATCACATAGAGATATTTGTTTAGATTCTATAGACACGGAACATCAACTAGCAGACATCTTTACTAAACCTTTAGCTGAAGATTGATTCAACTTTATCCGTCGGGAATTAGGTCTTTTGGATTATGATAAAATATAAGAATCATAAGATACTTTACACATTTTTTGTCACATATTTTAAAGTTTTAAATTTTTTGGATACAAGCAGAAAGGGCCCTTCTGTCAAAAAGGTGTAAATAACCTAAGCGACATGGTATTTAAGTGTCTTCGGACCACCGCTAGATAGGATCCGGCCCCTACAACTACTCCGAGATGATTTAAACTCTTTGGTGTCAATTAGGCGGTCTGTGGACTTTTGTTGCACTCCATGGTGAAGAATTTGGAAAAATAAAATAGGAATGAATACGATTTAAGTTCATCACTTATTATTCTGTATTCATATCAAGTCAAGAAAGACATAATATCGATTAAAGTTATATTGAGATTCCTATGATGTTTCTATTACACATATACTTTTGTATGTTTTTCTTTCAAATGAATAAAAGTTTAATGCAAATTTTTTTTGTCATTATATATTATCCTGTTTACTCTTTACTCTCTTATTTTTCTTGTCATCATGCCATTTCGATCAAATGACAAAGGAGGAGAAAGAATACATGATACTAGCATACAAGACGATACTTGATAGACGTTGTCTTCAACATATCAACTTATCCACAGTTACAGGGGAGCCTTGCATATCAAAGACTTGCAGTATCATTCATAGTTTGTCAATTATCAAAATGGGGAAGATTGTTGGCCCATCCGGTCTTAGTCAACTTGATTTTGATAGTTAACTAAACCTTGCATTGATATATCGCATCTGAAGCCTCAACACTGATATTGCATATCGTCTGTATTGCGTTTATTTAAATGTAATCTTTTATTTATTTGAGTCTAGGACTGATATACGCTGAGTCGCACTAACAAAACCAAGAACCTATAAACCAGATACCTAGTCCACTCAAATAAACCAAAGAACCTATCTACCAAATTAGGCCACATTTATTTACAAAGTCTACCATACTAGAAAACCGAACTCAGGCCGAACTCGTGCCAAACTCGGACTGAACTCAGTTACCCTTTTGGTATGAAATCAACCAGTTCAATAGCTCCTGATTTCTTGGCCCAACGGTTGGAAATTTGAATTAAATCCTGACCGAATTCTGTTTGCCTACAACTTATAAATAGGATTAAAATTCTCATTCTTACTCAACTGAACCAACTCAACTATTCTTAAGTCTTCTATCCTATTGTGAGCAAGCCCCTAAGCTTTAACCTTTCCATCTAAAAAGAAACTCCCTAGCCTTCCTAGTGCCAAGTGCGATCTCGGTCTAGAAGTCTTCTGAGTTGTAAAGAACTTTGTTCGATCAGTTACTCTCTCTCTCTCTCTAAGCTATGAAGTTGTGAGACTTCGGATCATAATTCGTGGTGTAAAGAAGTGGCAAGCCTTTGGATCAAAGCTTATGATTCACTATTGGTGATTATAGTGGAGAAACTCTGAGCTTGATTTCTCGGGACTGGACTAGTCCTCTCAGAGGGAAACTAGTATACATCTTGGTGTTTATGTTTGCTTTCTCTACTTTACTGCTTTACTTTACTCTACTTTACTACTTTACTTTACTGTCTTTATATACATTGTTAGTTAGCAACTGACAGAAATAGATGTAGATCTCCTTTCTCTCCCCCCAAAGTGTAAAGTACTCTTGTCACATTTTTCTATCTTTCTTGTTATAGTTTAGGGTTAGAAAATTTATAATTTATAACCCCTAATCCAGCAACTAATCTGGACCAAACGATGCGATCCAATGGTGAATAAAAGTTACCACAAAATCTTCTTCAACCTCCGACACCGAACTTGAATCAAACTTGGCTGATTCAGTATTTGCGAGTCTTTCGAGACAACTGTTTGTGGTATTAAACGAAAGAATGAAAGTGTATTTCAATGACGGGGTTTATAAGAGACCCGCGCCCTTTTGTTTACAAACAAACTTGTACAATGTAATCCTATACGAGGATGTGGGAGTACAATTTATTTAATCTGGGTATAAATTGCTATAGGTGTCTGATCTGCGGTCGATCACTTTAGCCCTTGGACTACACGATGTTGAAGAAGTGCCGTAGAAGACAGGATGCAGCCTCGGAGGTTGCAGAAAAGGGTGGATGCACGATGCCCTGGTCGCCTGATCCCTATCCTTTGCCTGAGCTCCAGGTTCCTCTCTCTCTCTCTTTCGATCTCTTCTCTCCTTGCTCGATCTTCAATTGTTCGACCTCTTCTCTGAGTCTTCAATTGTTCGATCTTTCAATTTTTCGACCTTTTTCCCCATTGATAGGGGTCTCTACTTATAGAGTTTTGGTGACAGTGACCACTCCGTCGGTGTAACAACCGAGGAGTGGACAGTACAACACCCTTTTACACAACGGTTTAAAATAACCAATGCCTGCGTGTAAATGACCTTTTGAGTAAGCATGTGACGCGTGTCCAACTAAGGGGACAAAACGCGTATATCTGCTACGAAGATCACGGCATAGAAGCCACGCAGGTAGGTATCCCTTGTGTAGCAGAGGTTGGCATAAAAGCCAAGTGACTGTCACCTTGGCGTAGAAGCCGAAATAGGCATAGAAGCCGAACAGGCGTAGAAGCCGAATAGGCATGGAAGCCGAACAGGCGTAGAAGCCGAATAGGCATGGAAGCCGAACAGGCATAGAAGCCGAATGGGCATAGAAGCCGAACAGGCGTAGAAGCCGAATAGGCATGGAAGCCGAACAGGCATAGAAGCCGAATGGGCATAGAAGCCGAACAGGCATAGAAGTCGAATGGTCGTAGAGACTGAGAGGGCGTTGGAAACCGAGGGAGCACTGATCCTGAGCGGGCGTAGAAGCCACTGCGTACCGTGCCGAAGTGCTGATGTTGACGTCTTAGCCGGAATTACGGCTTTCGAAGATGTAATCAAATCTTCTACAGAGATTTGTCATCATCTTGTGCATTAAATGCGGAGACGTGTTTTGAAGGTCCGCAGCCCTTCTGTGCATCCGTCGCAGAGACGTGCCTTGAGGAAAACTGTCACTGCTCTGTGTAATTAGACGTAGAGACGTGCCTCGAGCCCCGTACGTAGTGCAGCTTTTGACGTGGCAGCGGTTTGTCTTACCGCGGAGCGCAAAATAGCTCATGTTTGCCTGTGTAAAGCAAGGCAGCGTATTCCCCTGTACGCGAAAGAGCGGTTTACGCTGGGGGGACTTTGGTAAACGACGGTTTGGTGATATTTTAACCAAATCCTCTGCATTAAATGCAGAGATTCGCCATCATACTATGGGTACGTCCCGAGGGGTCTGCCATCGTTTCCAGCCGTCGTCTGGGTAGCCGTGCAGCACTTTTTTGTCAGGAGTCAGAGGCCAGGTTCACCGCGTGACTTTGACAGGTTCATTTCGGAGAAGACGAAGCGTTCATCGTACGCTTTAACGCTGCTTTGAGAGTGGCTGGGTTTTACGCCATGGAGGCGATGAAGAACCCTGTTTTACGTTGGATGGCTCCGAAGGCCTCTGCTTACGCTGCTCTGTATCAAGATGCTGCGTAGATCGTTCTAGCATATTTTTCATGCTTCTACAAGACCCCCTTCAAAGCTTTTAAATTCCTTAGAATTTGAAACGCTTTGAAAGAAGCATGAACGGCCCCTCGTAACCCGAAACGTTTCTGAATGGAGCGTTGAAACGGTCGGTACTGACTTTATGGCAGATTTATTGGGGACCGCTGTGATCTCTTTCGCCTATAAAAGGCTGGGGGGGTGAACCTGTTTTCACCACATTCCCATTGCCATGCAGAGATGATCGCCGGAGCTCGTCGGGTCGATCTGAGGAAGAAGGAGATCATGTTCTTCCAACATGTAGGGAGCCGAAAAAGACGGCGTCTTCGAGCAAGTGTCCACTGCAACGATGGATCATGGAAGGATATCTTAGCCTCCCTTGCTCGGGATAATCAGCAACTTTGTATGGCGTTGCACCAGGAGAGAGGAAGGGTCGTATTTGACCACGCTGCCTGCAAGTGGCGCCTTCTCCCGTTGCCTCCGGTGACGAGAGTCAGACAGTCTCGTTCTGTCCCGGCTTGAGCGGTGCACGGAGCTTGGGACCTGCAAAATCTATGCAAGCCCCAACTCTGTCGTCCTCCGCCGTCGACCACCGCCACGCCAGTCAGTTCTGCCGACTGACTGCTGGAGAAGATGGATGAAGAATTGAAGCCCATGCGAGAATCTGTCAGAACAGCTTCTGGGCGATCTTCAGACGACGATGAGGAAATCCTTTGTAGAAGGGATTTCCCTCATATGTAACCATGAAAAGTAGAGAAAAAACCCTTTTAGATAGGATTTCCCTCATATGTAATCATGATTTTGAAATAAAGTCGTCTTTCTTCTTCATATGACCGTCTTTGCCATACGTTGCTGTGAAGTCTGGATATGTGCATCTTCGACACGTCTGAATCTTTATGCCGACTCTGATAGAAAGAGTATTAGGCCCTGAATAGTCCATAGAATGCTGCTGAGCGTCCTTGAACATTTAGAACTGTCCTGTTGCTAGGACTGAGGGACGGCGTAGAATTCTGAACTGTTGCTTCTCTGATGAGCAGGATCTTGTTCAGACTTCGTCTTCAAGAATGATCTCTCGAAACTCCCTTGGAACAGGGTCGAGGTTTTTGGCTGTCAAGTTGAGTTGCCACCTTGATAGACGGGATGTTCAGACTGGAGTCTGGATGAACCTCCAATTTTGGACCCGAGAAGAGTAATTTCTCAATGTTTGAACTCTGTATGCTTCGGGTACTTGGGATGCTCTGGGTCAAGAACGAGTATCTTCTGTGTGAACTCTTTGCAATTGACCGCCTTGGGGACTGTTCGGATATGCGAAAAGTCGTGGAGCGTAAAATCATCAGTCTGTAGCCTCTGAGTGTAAAAACACCACCGAGCGCAAAATCGTAGACTTGTGGTTCCTGAGCGTGAAGTCGTAGGTTTGTTGCCTCTCGAGCATAAAAGCTACCGAGCACAAAGGCATCCGGGCATAAACCGTAGACTTGTGGCTGTCGAACGTGAAGCCGTAGATCTGTTGCTGTCGAGCGTAAAGCTCTTTTAGCGCAGAACTGTAGATCTGTTGCCTGTGAGCGTAAAAACACCATCGAGCGTGAAATCGTAGACTTGTGGTTCCTGAGCGTGAAGTCATAGGTTTGTTGCCTCTCGAGCATAAAAGCTACCGAGCACAAAGGCATCCGGGCATAAACCGTAGACTTGTAGCTGTCGAACGTGAAGCCGTAGATCTGTTGCTGTCGAGCGTAGAAAAGCTCCTTTAGCGTAGAACTGTAGATTTTTAGCTCATGAAAAGAAAATTTCTTTGAGCGTGAGGTTTTGCAGATCTGTTGCTTCTGAGCGTAAACTGAGCGCCACCGAGCGTGAGATCGTCGATTTGGTATCTGCTGAGCGTAAAGTCGTAGGTTTGTGGCCTCTCGAGCATAAAAGCTACCGAGCACAAAGGCATCCGGGCGTAAAACCATAGACTTGCAGCTTGCGAGCGTAAAACCGTAGATCTGTTGCTGTCGAGCGTAGAAAGCTCCTTTAGCGTAGAACCCGCTGAACCATCTTGCACGAAGAAACCTTTCGAATTCTCTGACTGTCCGTTTTTCGAGGGTAGTGGGCTGACGTAGCATCCAATCATAACCAATTCTTAATTGCGAGATCCGGTTGGGGTCTCGAGGGGTTCGTCCGAGGATTCGAGGAGTCGACTCGGACCGTATATATACCCCAAGCTTTTGAGGGAAAGAGCTTTTTATCTGCCTTCTGCGAAAGAGAGCTTTCCTTCGTTCCTTCTCCGAGCACTTCGAGTCCTCAGAAATGGCGTCGAAAAAAACTTCCTCCGCTAAGGGAAAGAGCGTAGGTTCTTCTTCTCGTTCCTCGGTACCGGCGAGAGATTCTTTGGTCGGGCAAGGTGAACCTCCTTCTGAGAGGAGTATCCCGCCGATGAGCAGTGCACCCGGCTTTAGAGGTAAAGCTTTTTGGGATGACAAACGACGAAAAATCCTTCGCACACGTTGAACGTGACCGCGCTAGGTCATCTTCTGTGCTGATAGCCTCTTTTGAGGAAGATGACGCACGGAGATGTTTTCATCTTTTACGCCCACATTTCTAATGTGCCAGCGTAAAAACTCTATATTTTCGTAGTTCTGAGCGTAAAAGCTCTGGCTAACGAAAATTGGGGTATGTCGTAAAAGTTTGAATTTTTACGCTTGCGGAGGAGACTTCCGGCGTATAGAGACCAAATTTGCGCAATCTTGGTGTAAAGCACAGACTGTCGTTGCTTTGGTCCGCACTTCGTACAGGATTTGTAATAACCTATTTTCCTTGCACCTTTGCAGTTGATTTGGGTGAGTCTCCGCTGGCTGAGGTGATGGGCTCCGCTGCCGGGATGCTGCACTCGAACTACCTGGAGGATCTGTCCCATATGGCCTTTTCCATCTCTGGACCCCAGTATCCTGAGGGCAGGGAGTTTCTGATATCGGCCCAGGGTGAGCGAATGCTGTTGAGCATGATCAATGGCGAACCCTTGACGCATGTAGACGGGGAGCAGTACATAAAGCCGGCTTTTCTCTTTGGGGATATGATCGATAAACAGTCCCAGACGAAGCCCAAGAGGGAGCCTTGGGTCTTCCCTGCCGAGAATTTGGTCTTGTATCTGCCGACGATGCCGAGGGATTATCCTATCTCGGCTTTCTCCCATGCGACGCATCCTAGGAAGATGTCGTGGAAGCTGACTCCTGATCTTCACGGGAAGCCTGGGAAGATCTTTCATCTGAAAGGAGCTGACCAGGGGTCGTTTGTCAGTCGCCCCTCTGGCGTTGTGACGCTGTTCCGGGGGCTGTGCCCGGGTAATGTCCCGAGTGAAGATAGCTCGGTGATCCAGCCTGTCCAGTTGCCGACCTTCTGCAATGACTTCATGGGTCGAGGTGGGGTATATCCCAAGAAGAATCCTCGGTGCAACGGGTGGATTACCCCAACGAACTCCCGATGGAGATGCCTAGTTGATTGGGCCTTGACGCACTTCCGAAGAGAGCTGGAGGACATTGGACTATATGTTGCCGTGAGTGCGACGAGTGTTGGGTTGCCTCCCAATGCTAATTTGTTCTTGGCACTGATGGAGCGGTATATTCCGCTCACTGGGACCTTCGCCACTCCACTGGGGGAGTTGGGATTGGCCCTCCATGAGATGGCAGTTGTCTTGAGACTGCCGATGGGGGATACCCCATATGAAGAGTATGTCCCAACCAACCGGGAGTTGGGGGATTCGGACCCTCGGGTGGCGGAAGTATATCAGGAGTTGATGTGTCAGTACTTCGCGTGCACCGCTTTTTATGACGAGCCCTCTGATTTGGCCCATACCACTAGGTGGATGTCTTATCTCTTCTTCCATCGGGCTAGGGCCGCCAAGTCGGAGAAAGCTTCGAGGGGTAAGAATGAGCCCGTGAACTGCTTGGGCGTCCTTAGTGCCCAGGTTGTTGAGGCTCTTATGGAAGACGCCAAGGCTCCCGATCAGATTCTCGCTGAGGGGGTAGGAAAATACCCCGAAGGTACCAAGGCCCACAGTTATTTGAGGCGCTGTCGCAGGCCTTTGTCTAAGGAAGCCCAGCTGGCTGGTTTCTTCTCCATATGGCTGCGTCGAGTGGTAGTGCCCGGTATCGCGTCCGCGGATCGTATTTACCGGAACATCCTGTGGCCCGTAGTGCGTCTGGTGTTTGGGGTAAGACTGGGCCTGCTTCCTGCCATGGTGTGCCGTATTCAGGCTGGCCTGAGGGCCATGACCGATGGGTTGCTCGTCGATGAAGCTCGACATGAGAGTTTTCCCAGGGTGGAATTGCCATACCTGTATCTGATGGGATGGTTAATTCTCCACAACCCCCGGGTGATGTCTCCCGGTTCCGGTAGCAGCTCAGGGGGTATATTCCTGCTGAATTACAGGGATTCTACCTGGAATGTGAACACAGTTTTAGACTGTCAGTTAGTGTTGAACCTCAGCCATGGCTGGAAGATCCTTTGTACTCCCCCTCCGGTACATCGCAACCAATCCGGGGTGTGGCTTGAGGATTCAGGTGGAGAGAAGACCGTTCTTTCTCCGGAGGCTTTTAATTGGTTGGTCTGTATCAGACCATCCCATCTGCTGTAAAGGAGCGAAGACTATTGCTTCTTCGAGCCCTACTTGCCTAGTCGATTTGCCAGGCAGTTCGGGTACGATCAGTTGTACGTGGGTAACGCCGTCACCAGCTTCAGGCCCAGGGGCGGACTCATTGACGGAGCTAGAGGGTGGCGATATTTTATCATGGGTTGCACAGGGGCAATTTTTATCGTGCCGGTCGTTACAACCTCCACGGAGCTGTGCATCCTTCATTCTTACGCCCAGTTTTATGTGGCGATTAACACCTTCCATCGCGATTTCGACAGGCGTGGAAGCTTTAGAGTGCCTTCTGCCAAGCCTGGGGGAAGAGTCGAAGTCCCCTCGGTTTCTTCTGACGAGGGCGAGGAGTCTGGCACTCCGGACGAGCCTCTGGTGTCGTTGCCGAGGTGTGCAGTGCCTGCGCCGGCGAGGGCTTTGGTAGTCTCTTCTGGGAAGCGACGGGCTTCTGCTCCGAAGGAAGCTTCCCTTCGTAAGAGGAGAAAGGAGACGGTTGCTCGTCCTCTCCGCATTCCTGGTATTGAGGCTCTCGTGAGTGAGCCGGCACCTCCCTACATCAGGGATGAATCTTTGGCTAGAGGTTCCTCGCCTTTTAGAGAGGGACCTTCTACAGTTCCTGCTGGTGGCACTGGAGAGTCTTCGCTAGAGGCTGTTGTCGCTGCGGCTGCTTCAAGTAGTGGAGCGGGATTGCCCACGTGGCCGCTGCAGATGGGAGAATCTTCCCCGAGGTTAGCAGTGGGGGAAGTTGCTTCTGTGTCAGCGAGTGCGCTTAGCGAGACCCCGGCTGACGAATCTCGACCGCGTCTCGGGGAAGGCTTGACCGAGCTGTTGTCGATGTTGGTCGGCCCACCTCATTCTCCAGGTATGACAGGTCGTATCACGTCATTAAGGCGTGGTTTAGCCATATCGGCTACAGACGCGTCGTATATGCCGTTGGCTCCGGCTCCTAGTGATGACGTGGAGGCACCTAATTCCGAGGCAGAAGTGTCTTCGGGGGCCAGCTCGCCTGGAGAGGTTTCGTCGTCTCAGGAGGGGGACGAACCTGTTATCGTGACCCTGCCTTTCGCGAGTATGCCGATGACTTCGATCGTTGCCGTCACACCTTTTTCGGCCGTGCCACCCATCGAGGCGGCGGCGGTGGCTACCTCGTCTGCAATTGTCCCTGGAGAGGGAGTTACTAGCACTGCGGCCACTCCGGGCGTTCAGTCGGGTCTAGTCGCGTTGACCGAGCAGCATACCAGCCTTGTCTACACCGGTTTACAAACGATGATACCGATGGTGTTGGCGAAGAATCTTGACTTCGAGCTCCTGAAGAAGACTTCTCAGCTTTCGATCGAGGTTGTCAGGGGGCTTGGCAATCCTGGAGTAGCTGATGCTCTGGAGGCGGTGGTTAATGGTTTAGAGCAACCCGTTAACGAATATTTGCAGCGGGCTGAGGGCAGCCTTGATGCTGATGTCCAGGCTCGATTCGACCTCATGGCTGAGCGGCTCGCTACAAAGCTTGAAAGCCTAGACAACTCTATCCAGAAGCATAAGCTGGAGGTGGATAGGAGAAAAGCTGTTGTAGAAGAAGCTCTTGCTGTTGAGACGCAGTGTCGATCCGAGCATGAAGGGAATGCAGCGAGGGTCTCCAAGCTGAGGGAAGAACTTGCTCGGGCAGAGGAGTGGGCTTCCCAGTCGTTGGCAGGTTCAGAGGTAGCGACTGGTCGACTGAGTGAAGCGCGATGGGATCTGGACCGTGCGGAAGCTGCCCGTGCGGGCTGTCTTCGGGCAAGGGCTAATCTGACTCTTACGCATACCCCCGAGGCACAGCTGGAGCGGGCTCGCGTCGATGCCTTGACCCTTAGGAATGAGAGGATGGCTGCACTGGAGCGGCAGATTCGTGATCTGATTACTCCGCCATCTTGATGTATCTCTCCCTATGTAATTTCGCCTCCTTCTGGGAATGAATAAAAGCGACTCTTTTCTGACTGTCGTGGACCCGTCATTTCAGAATGTAAATAACAGTTTTTTAGGTGAGGGGGATATCAGAGGTAGTATGGACCTGATATACTCTCGATAAACCTCTTTAGCAGGATATATCTATTCAGAGGTCGTACGGACATGATAGGATATGACCTAACTAGTTTCTTTTCTTGGAGCAGCTTTGTCAGAATTGAGATTCTCGCTATGTTCTACCTGGGCAGGGGGAATTTAAGCGTAGTATCTTTTCAGGAATTTGCCGTTGATGGGAGCCATTAATAGGTCCCCGTTAGGCTAGGCTATCCTGTAGGCGCCGTTCGAGAACGTTGTCTCGATCATATAAGGGCCTTCCCACTTGGGCTGAAATTTGCCTTTACTTTTGTGAGTTAAAATCATCGGCCTTCTTACTGCTAGAACTAGCTCGCCGACCTTGAACACCCTTTCCTTTACTTTATGGTTAAAAGCCCTTGAAATGCGTGCTTGGTAGAGTGCGATGCGCTGTTGAGCTTGGAGGCATTTCTCGTCTAATCCTTCTAGCTCCTGAAGCCTTAAAAGGTCATTCTTTTCTTGAGTTAGCTCGTTAGCCACGGCTATTCTGAGTGACGGGATCTGGATTTCAATAGGAAGAACTGCTTCGCTCCCGTAGACCAGCGAGAATGGGGTATAACCCATCGGCGTTCGTACCGTCGTGCGGTATGCCCAGAGGCATTCGCCCAGCTTTTCATTCTAGTCTCTCTTATTTGAAGAGACAAACTTCTTCAAGAGTTTGATAATGGTTTTTTTGAAGGCTTCCACCAGACCATTAGTAGCTGGATAGTACGCCGTGGAGGCAACATTGTGTATCCGGTTTTTATCGCAAAACCGATGAAACGCTTGGCTGATGAACTGGGGCCCATTGTCGTGAATTATCCTCCGGGATACCCCGAAGCGATAGATGACGTGATGTTTGATGAAGCTGACCACGTTGAATGCTTTTACCTCAGTGAGAGGGATTGCTTCGGCCTATTTGGAAAAGTAATCCGTGATGACCAGTATGAACTGGTGACCCCTGGAAGAAGACGGGTGAATAGGACCGATGATATCCATTCCCCATGCTTCGAAAGGCCAGGATACGACCGTAGGATGTAGATGTTCCGACGGTTGATATATGAAGTCCACATGAACCTGACAGGCTCTGCAATGCTTTGCATACTGTATTGCATCTGCGATCATGGTCGGCCAGTAATAGCCCATTCTCCTGATGCGATCCTGTAGCTTAGGCCCGGGTTGATGCGCTCCGCATACGCCGTCGTGAGCTTCACGGATAATCTGCTGTGCTTCGGCGCCAGAGAGATACCTCAACAGCAGTCCGTCGTAGGTCCGGCGATACAGGCATTGTGAAGATGCATCGAAGTAGAAGCGTAGCGATCGTCTCTTGACGGATATTGCTTCCTTGGGGTCCTCCGGTAAGATTCCGTATGCCACGAAATCTATAAAAGGACGCGTCCAATCTCTTGTAGGAGGATCGGTGTTTACAGCGTAGCTGCGTTCTATGTGACAGCTGTTCTTCACACAGAATAAATCTCTGTTAAGAAGGATTACCGAATCTTGCCTTCTTATAGGAGTAGCTAAGTCTGCAGCTAGGCTGGCTAGGGCGTCAGCTTCCAGATTCTGAGATCGAGGTACGTGTTCCAGGAAGAACCCTTTGAACGTCATGGCTATCTCGATTGTCGCCCGGTGATAGGGGAGGAGGTCTGGATTACGGACTTCGTATATTCCCCTGACTTGATTAACGATGAGCAGAGAATCATCGAAAGCTTTCAGGGATTCTACCCCCAGTTCTGTAGCAACTTGGAGCCCAATTAGTAGAGCGTTGTATTCCGCCACGTTGTTGGAGCAGGGCTCGCTAAGAGAGTATGCTCGGTAGATGACGAGTTGATCCGGGGTAACTAGGATGACTCCCACTCCTGAAACGATGTTTCCTTTAGGACCGGTTCTAGAGGCGCCATCAAAGAACAGTTGCCATACGTCGCTTTTTCTTGCGAAGTTACATTCTGCGACTTCATCAGGGATGTCTTCGTATAGCTTGGAGGTCTCCGGGATCGGATGAGCTGCTAGGAAGTCGGCCAGTGCTTGGCCTTTGATGGACTTCTGTGGGATGTATACCATGTCGTATGGTGTTAGTAGCATCGCCCAAGTTGTGAGTCGGGAGTTGAGGGCACTTGGCTTGCTCATCAGCACTCGGAGAGGGTTGATCCTGGAGATGATATGAATAGTCTGGCCGGTGACATAGTGCCGCATTTTCTGGACAGCGAACATCAGAGCCAAGCATTCCTTCTCCACTGGGTTGTACCGGTGCTCGGCCCCGACCATCATCCTGCTGAGATAGTAGATAGCCTGTTCATGACCCGCATCATTTTTCTGTGCGAGAAGAGCTCCTAGCGAATGATCCATTGCCCGAACGTACAGCAAGAATGGTTTCCCCATGACGGACGGCACCAGAACTGGCGGACTGGTTAGGTAGCGTTTGATATCCTCGAACGCTTGCTGACAGGTTTCGTCCCATATGAAGGATACGCCTTTCTTCATGAGATGAGAGAAGGGCTGACATCTCCCCGAGAGGTTGGATATGAATCACCGGATATAAGCCAGACATCCTTGGAATCCCCTGAGTTCCCTCAGATTATGGGGCGGTCGCATTGCCGTGATTGCTTGGACTTTGTCAGGGTCTACTTCGATGCCTTTGGTGGTAATGACAAATCCCAGGAATTTGCCGCTGGATACACCCAGAAAGGACTTTGTAGGGTTCATCTTGAGTTGATGCTTGCGCATTAATTCGAATACCGCCCTCAGGTCTCGGGTGTGATCGCCTTTGAGGCAACTTTTGACAGCTATGTCGTCTACGTAACATTCCACTGTTTTGCGTAAATGCCCACGGAATATGTTACTCATAGCCCGTTGGTATGTAGCCCCGGCGTTCTTTAATCCGAAGGGCATGACCGTATAGCAATATACCCCCAGTGGTGTCCGGAAGGCAGTGTGCTTCTCGTCTTCAGGATGCATCTTGATCTAATTGTATCCTGAGAACCCGTCCATGAAAGACATGCATTCGAAGCCGCAGGTGTTGTCGATCATGATGTCCGTGATGGGAAGAGGGAATTCATCTTTGGGGCAGGCCGCATTCAGATCTCGGTAGTCGATGCAGATACGTACCTTCCCATTTTTCTTCATGACTGGGACCACGTTAGCGACCCAGTCGGGGTATTGTTCCTCCCGGATGAAACCGCAGGTTATCAACTTCTTGACTTCGGCCTCGATGGCGTCCATCATATCGGGGCAGAACCGTCGTTGGTGCTGCTTTACCGGCTTTGAATCGGTCAATATATTGAGCCTATGAGTAGCTACCTTCGGGTCTAGGCCTGGCATGTCCTCATAGTCCCACGCAAAGACGTCAATATATTCCTTTATCAGCTGTATAACTTCTTCCCTTTCAGATGGGGGAAGATTGTTACTGACAAATATTGGCTTTGGTGAGAGCTCACCCCCAACATCGATCTGGATGACTTCGTCCTTGGTGGGAGGTTCTCTCTGCTCGAAGCGGAATTCCCACTGCGTATCCATTTGTTGAGCCCAGGGGTCATCCTCGAATGGCTCCGTATCCTGCTCCTCGGCTTCTGAGGGACTTGTCATCACCATATTCACTGATAGTGCTTTTCCGAGAGCATCTGGCGAGTTGGAGGGCGATGAGCTGTTCCGGGAAGAGGAAAAGGGGTCCTCTTTTGGCTCAGAAGCCGCGAGGGAGGTGGCATACCCTAACCCGAGATGAGTTTGTCGATTGCGGGGGTTGCCGTACGGCGGCGTTCATCTACCTCTTCTGTAGTTGAGGCCTGGCTTCTATTTCAAGTCGTAGCCCATGTTTTGCATGATCTTTAGCGCTTGCGGGCTATAACGGTGAATCTGTACTTTCCCGGTGTTGTCGTCGAAGGGGTCTTCTTGGGCAATCGGTTGATTCCGCATGCGACCGAAGACTATTGAGCGCTGACTGCTGCCGGTAGGCGGGACGATGAAGATAGAATCCTCATGTGGCCTATATGTCGTGACGACGTTGGATGGCGATGCTACTTCCCAGACATATGGGTGGTAGGAGCTCATAGCTTTCAAGAATTTTTGCGCTATGGGTTCTATCTCGTCATGTGGAGTGGGTCCTTGTACTTGCTCAGAGGTGATATGGACATGGCAATTTTTGTGGATTTAACATTACTGGCGTACTTTGAATTTAAGTACGAATGTTAAGTGTAGACGACAATCGATATCAGAGGTAATATGGACATGATAACTGATGGTCGGAAGTTTATTCAGAGGTAATATGAACATGACAAACTTTGTGATGGTGACCCCATCGGAGAGGGAGGCACATACCTGCTCAGAGGTAATATGGACATGGCAATTTTTGTGGACTTAACATTACTGGCGTACTTGAATTTAAGTACGAATGTTAAGTTTAGACGACAATCGATATCAGAGGTAATATGGACATGATAACTGATGGTCGGAAGTTTATTCAGAGGTAATATGAACATGACAAACTTTGTGATGGTGACCCCATCGGAGAGGGAGGCACATATCTGCTCAGAGGTAATATGGACATGGCAATTTTTGTGGACTTAACATTACTGGCGTACTTGAATTTAAGTACGAATGTTAAGTGTAGACGACAATCGATATCAGAGGTAATATGGACATGATAACTGATGGTCGAAAGTTTATTCAGAGGTAATATAAACATGACAAACTTTGTGATGGTGACTCCATCGGAGAGGGAGGCACATATCTGCTCAGAGGTAATATGGACATGGCAATTTTTGTGGACTTAACATTACTGGCGTACTTGAATTTAAGTACGAATGTTAAGTGTAGACGACAATCGATATCAGAGGTAATATGGACATGATAACTGATGGTCGGAAGTTTATTCAGAGGTAATATGAACATGACAAACTTTGTGATAGTGACTCCATAGGAGAGGGAGGCACATATCTGCTCAGAGGTAATATGGATATGGCAATTTTTGTGGACTTAACATTACTGGCGTACTTGAATTTAAGTACGAATGTTAAGTGTAGACGATAATCGATATCAGAGGTAATATGGACATGATAACTGATGGTCGGAAGTTTATTCAGAGGTAATATGAACATGACAAACTTTGTGATAGTGACTCCATCGGAGAGGGGGCACATATCTGCTACTCTGCCGTAGTGATCGTTCCCTATAGACGTAGAGTTATGACCTTGGCATCGATTAGTTCCTGAATTCTCTTCCTTAGTACATAGCAGGCTTTCGTAGGGTGATGAGTGTACTAATGGAAGAGGCAATAATCTGGGTCATTGATTCTGCCAGACCTCTCAGGATATCGGATGTCGGGTAGCTGAAGCTTACGTTCCTTCCTTAATATATTGAAGATTTCAATTACGTCATCTTCTCTGAAGGAGAAAGTTCCTTTCGGTCGTGGGGCTTTTGATGCCTGAGTTTCATGGTCTTCTGGGGAGATAGCCATTGTTGTACCATCTTTGAATCCTGTAGACGTTCTACCCTTCGCTTTGGATGCTGCTTTGTTTTGTCGAGGCGAGCTCCCCCCAGACACGCTATGGTCTCCGGTCGTAGAAACTGAATCAGGAGAAATTGTCCTTGGTCGTACGGGATTAAATTTAGCAGCATATCCCAATCCAAAACGAGTTTGCTGATGGTGGGAATTACCCTGCAATGGTGTTCGTCTACCCTTTCCGTAGTTGAGGCCTTGCTTTGATTCCAAATCATAACCCATATTCTGTATAATCTTCAAAGCTTGTTGGCTGTACCTGTGGATTTATATTTTCCCACTCTCAGGCTCGCAGAATTCTTCCTGTTCAACCGGACCGTTCCACTTGTGTTTGAAGACTATTGGATGCTGATCGCCATGTGTAGGAGGGACAATAAAGGCATTATCTTCGTATGGTTCATACATCATGATGACTTTAGATGTTGATGCATTTTCCCATATGATCTCTCCTCGTCTGACGCTTTTACGACTCCTGTCTTTGTCTTTTCGAATTAGATAGGTATGTAGGTCAGGAGGATTTGCCGAAGAGGAAGACGAAGGCTTGTATCTTCTGTTCCCCTCAGCGGGTACGCAGAGACTGGGCACCCTGGTTTTCCCTATACCACCTGTATACAACAGGTTGGCCATCTGGGCGGCGGATAATCCCCCGGGAGGGTGTCTTTCCGTAATCTGAGCTTGTTTTGCGCCGAGGGACTGTGCCTGACGTAATCTGGAGATCTGCTTAGTCTGGCGTGAGGCTGGAGAGGCCCTCAGTTGGCCATTAGCTTCTCGCGTAATCCGGAGAGTAGGCAGATCATTCTTTTGTTGGCGTAAAGGCCCAGTAGTTGAATATTCACCCGCCTGCTTTCCCTTGCGGAGATCGCAGCGCTCATCTGGTTCACCGTAAAGGTCAGATGTCATAGAGGGCGATCTGTACTTCTGATTTGGTGTTGAGACATCATCAGAGGTTTTGTCTGTACCGCGCATAGCGGGAGACTGATTCCTGCGCGTATAGCGCAGTGGATACTCCTGGGTTAGCGCTGAGGCTTTGCCAGAAGTTTTGTCTGTACCACGCGTAGCGGGAGACTGATTTCTGCGCGTAGAGCGCAGTGGATACTCCTGGGTTAGCGCTGAGGCTTTGCCAGAAGCTTTGTCTGTACCGCGCGTAGCGGGAGACTGATTTCTGTGCGCATAGCGCAGAGGATACTCCTGGGTTAGCGCTGAGGCTTTGCCAGAAGTTTTGTCTGTACCGCGCGTAGCGGGAGACTGAATTTTACGTGCGGGGCACGGAGGGAGCGATGCTACCACCTCATTGGTCGGAGAGATCGGAGAGATCGGAGAGTCCACAGGAACGGCGGAGGATGTCTTGGGCATCCACACTTTGCGTATCTTCCTGCTGTCTTGGACGGAAAGAGAGTGAGAGCTACCCCCAGTCCGAAGCATGTCTTCGTAGGCAGACTGGTCGAACTGAACGACCAGTGTCTTCTTCACGGTTTCTACAGATACCTCATCGTGTTGAGCAATTACTTCCTCGTCAGAAGAGAAAGATGTCCCCAGCAGAGTCGCCATCTTGTTTGTGGTATTAAACGAAAGAATGAAAGTGTATTTCAATGACGGGGTTTATAAGAGACCCGCGCCCTTTTGTTTACAAACAAACTTGTACAATGTAATCCTATACGAGGATGTGGGAGTACAATTTATTTAATCTGGGTATAAATTGCTATAGGTGTCTGATCTGCAGTCGATCACTTTAGCCCTTGGACTACACGATGTTGAAGAAGTGCCATGGAAGACAGGATGCAGCCTCGGAGGTAGAAAAGGGTGGATGCACGATGCCCTGGTCGCCTGATCCCTATCCTTTGCCTGAGCTCCGGGTTCCTCTCTCTCTCTCTCTCTCTCGATCTCTTCTCTCCTTGCTCGATCTTCAATTGTTCGACCTCTTCTCTGAGTCTTCAATTGTTCGATCTTTCAATTTTTCGACCTTTTTTCCCATTGATAGGGGTCTCTATTTATAGAGTTTTGGTGATAGTGACCACTCCGTCGGTGTAACAACCGAGGAGTGAACAGTACAGCACCCTTTTACACAACGGTTTAAAATAACCAATGCCTGCGTGTAAATGACCTTTTGAGTGAGCATGTGACGCGTGTCCAACTAAGGGGACAACGCGTATATCTGCTACGAAGATCACGGCGTAGAAGCCACGCAGGTAGGTATCCCTTGTATAGCAGAGGTTGGCGTAAAAGCCAAGTGACTGTCACCTTGGCGTAGAAGCCGAAATAGGCATAGAAGCCGAACAGGCATAGAAGCCGAATAGGCATGGAAGCCGAACAGGCGTAGAAGCCGAATAGGCATGGAAGCCGAACAGGCATAGAAGCCGAATGGGCATAGAAGCCGAACAGGCGTAGAAGCCGAATAGGCATGGAGGCCGAACAGGCATAGAAGCCGAATGGGCATAGAAGCCGAACAGGCATAGAAGTCGAATGGTCGTAGAGACTGAGAGGGCGTTGGAAGCCGAGGGAGCACTGATCCTGAGCGGGCGTAGAAGCCACTGCGTACCGTGTCGAAGTGCTGATGTTGACGTCTTAGCCGGAATTACGTCTTTCGAAGATGTAATCAAATCTTCTACAGAGATTTGTCATCATCTTGTGCATTAAATGCGGAGACGTATTTTGAAGGTCCGCAGCCCTTCTGTACATCCGTCGCAGAGACGTGCCTTGAGGGAAACTGTCACTGCTCTGTGTAATTAGACGTAGAGACGTGCCTCGAGCCCCGTACAGAGTGCAGCTTTTGACGTGGCAGCGGTTTGTCTTACCGCGGAGCGCAAAACAGCTCATGTTTGCCTGTGTAAAGCAAGGCAGCGTATTCCCCTGTACGCGAAAGAGCGGTTTACGCTGGGGGGACTTTGGTAAACGACGGTTTGGTGATATTTTAACCAAATCCTCTGCATTAAATACAGAGATTCGCCATCATACTGTGGGTACGTCCCGAGGGGTCTGCCATCGTTTCCAGCCGTCGTCTGGGTAGCCGTGCAGCACTTTTTTGTCAGGAGTCAGAGGCCAGGTTCACCGCGTGACTTTGACAGGTTCATTTCGGGGAAGACGAAGCGTTCCTCGTACGCTTTAACACTGCTTTGAGAGCGGCTGGGTTTTACGCCATGGAGGCGATGAAGAACCCTATTTTACGTTGGATGGCTCCGAAGGCCTCTGCTTACGCTGCTCTGTATCAAGATGCTGCGTAGATCATTCCAGCGTATTTTTCATGCTTCTACAACAACAAGCTTCTATCCCCAGTGGACCAAACTCAGGACGAACTCGGCCTGGAGACCAAGTTTGGGCCAAACTCCCCCTGCTAGACAGAACTTCTCCTCACTGCTCTTCGAGTTTCTGCGTCCTCCTGAGTGGCACTCGTTGCCTCCCCGAGCTTCTTCGACACACTGATGGTGCTCGTCTTACTCAAGAATATTGTCCACATAGGTTGGGAATCCCACCAACTCCAACAAATCTTTCCCTTTCAACTAAGTGGAGGATCTCGTCATACTGATGATTCGTATACAGTACTCAAACATCCCCTTGGTAGAACCTTCATGAACATATCTGTTCCATTATCATCAGTATGAACCTTCTTAAGCACTGCATCCTTCTTGTCAAGCATATCCCGTATCCAATGATATCGAGTCTCAATATGTTTGGACTGACTATGAAATCTCTGGTTCTTCACAAGGTAGATTGTACTCTAGCTATCGCAAAGCAAAATGTACCACTCTTACTTTACCCCATTTTCTGCAACAGTTTATTCATCCACAACAACTCCTTGTAAGCCTCTATCGCCGTAATATACTCTGCCTTTGTCGTAGACAAGGCAACACACTTCTGCAGCTTCGACTGCCACGATACCGCTCTACCAGCAAATATTATCACATAGCCTAAGTCGATCTCCTCGTGTCTACATCTCTAGCCATATCAACATTAGTATATCCGACTAGATTTAGCTCATCACCACCAAATAAAAGCCTCCAATCAGCAGTGCCCTGAAGGTACCGTATAATCCACTTGACCATATTCTATTATATTCTTCAAGGATTGGAAAGAGACATGCTAACCAAGACAACTACGTGAGCAATGTCTGCCTTTTACACACCATGGTATACTTAAGACTCTCCACTGCTGAAGGATACGGAACCAGCTCCATATCTTCCTTCTCGTCCTCGGTATATGGACACTGCTCCGAAGTAAGCTTAAAGTAAGCCGCAAGGGGATGCTCACTTTTTTTGATTCGTCCATCCCGAAACGCTAAAGTACCCGATGACAAATAAAGCAACTTGGACTCTCTCTCTCTCTCTTTCTTCCTTGGCTGATCTCCATCCCAAGGATATTCTTCATTGAGCCCAAATCCTTCATAAAGAAGGTCATACCCAGTTGGTGCTTTAACTCTGCTATCGTGGTAGCATTTTGACCCACCAATAGTATATCATCTACTAGAGCAGTATAACAAAAACATCCTCAGCAAACTACCTCACAAACACACAGTGATACGACATCGTCCGTGCATAACCATGATCCCCATAAATGGCTCAAACTTCCTATACCACGGTCTCGGAGCCTGTTTCAGACTATACAGACTCTTCCTCAACCGGTTCAAACTTCCTATACCACTGCTTTAGAGGTAGCATATACTTCATCATATTTAGTAGTGAGAGCATCTATTCTATGTGCAATAATTGAATACTTCTTCTTTACAGATTCGAGTTCTTCCTTGAGTTTAGCATTCTCCTTAGATCTCTTGTCAAGACTGTCAAGTGCCTCGTGGAGGTTAAGCTTAAGTATAAAATTCTTGTCTGAATCATTAGAGGTATCCTTTATTTCACTTAGTAGAGGTGTCAGCCTTTCTATTTCAGTCTGACATTTTTGAACATCTTTCTTAGCATGCTTATACTTATTTTTAAGTTTTCTAAAATCATCAAGAAGATTACTAAAATCATTACATAGCTCATCAAAAGTAAAATCATCATAAGAGTTTTTATCCGTTACCTGATCGGATAACGCCATGAAGCATAGGTTTGCTACTTCTCGAGGATTCTCTTCTTCGGATTCACTAGCTTCGCTTTTAAGCTAGATACTAGTGTTTGCATATTTTCGTGATGATGTTCTTCTGGATGAGTGATTGTGGTAATTTCTTTTTCTTAGGGTTGGACAATCTTTCTTTATATGCCCTGTCTTTTTACATTTGTAGCATATAGGCTCTTCATCACTGTTGTCAGTAAGCTCCTTCTTCTTTGATCTCTCAATCTTTAAAAATTTTCTAAAGTTCCTAGTGATCAGAGCAACTTTCTCATCTTGATACTCATCGTCGTCGGAGTTATAGTTGGTGACCTTTTTGTGATGTGCCTTAAGACGTCTTCTCCTTGAGAGTGGGTTCTTCAAATTTCTTGAGATCCAGCTGTCACTACCACATTCTAAAAATAGGAGTATTTTTGACTTTTTATATATTATTAATATTGTGGTAGTTATTTTAAATAATTGCATGATATGTGTATTTAATTTAAATAATTGTATGAGATGTGTATTTATATATATTATATATATACAGTGTTCATTAATGTTTGAGTTGGTAGACTTGACCTAGAAGCCCACTAGATGAACACCTGACCGAATTATAGGATTATATATTTAATTGTTTTATTTAGAATTTAATTAATTGAGGTAGTAATTGATTACCGTAATTTTATTTAATTGTTGCGCCTTACCGTTGCTTCGATATTTGGAGCGCTACCCTAGCTTTTGCCTTCCAACAAATTTTACAACCTTGTCCTAGTCATGTCCGCCTTTCATTCTGACCCTTGTGTAACTCATAATTATGCTCTCTTGTACTTCATTTTAGCCGTACAATATTCGTCGCGGACGTTTATTTATTTTCTAAATAAAATCCAACTTTGTATCTTTGTGCGTTCCAATCGAAATTGGAGGCAATCTTGACCCATTTTCGTGCAGCCCAAATTAGGGTAATATTCTATTCTAAGTCTTCTTTACTAATGATATTTGTGTCCCAGCCTAATTTTAGACCCATGTACTCCTAATTAATTTTAGAACACCACTCACATTTATTTTTAATTAAATTGGAGATACCAACTTTGACTAATCCCATTTTAACCCAATTTAATCCAAATACCCTATTCATTAAGCCCATACAAAACACACAACATCCCCTCACCCTACAAAACACCAAACACCAAATCGTCCACCAATTTTTTATCATTTCATTTGTCTGTACAAATGCCCAAATTTAAGGGGGCTCATTTGCAAATTTTGCATTAGGTGTCAACACCCCATTGGTTCAAACCAATTGAGAAGCCCTAATATTGACTAGTCAACCCAACCCTCACCTTGCATGAGTAATTTCTTCATGATCAATCCTGGCCACCCATTCAAAATGGGAGCATCATCACCACTCATTCTCACTCACCATCTCCTATTTAATGTCTCCTCAATGCACTCTTCCCAACCATGCCCTAATCCCCAAACCTAGGAAAGCCCCCATCTCCTCCCTCCTCACTCAACCGTAGGAACTTTTACATTTTTCTATTTCTTCTCTTCTTCTTCTCTTTTTCTCTTCTTCTTCTTCTTCTCATCTTTTTTAAAGGAAAAAAGGGGGAAATAAACCATCAGCCCAACTCACGCCGGTCACGACACCCGGCTGAGCTCCGGCTACTACTGCGGCGTGCACTCGGCTTCTCCACCCGCCGGACCCACCTCGAACCGAGTCTCCCCCGCCTGAAGTTCTTTTTGACCCCGTTTACCTCAGCTGAGCCACCACCCCGAGTTTCCCTCCTCCACTGTTCTTTCCTCCTCCGGCCAGCTACTCCTCGGCGAGCCACAGCTTCTTCCCTTCCAGCCACCTTACACCACCACCACTGCAACTTCCCCCGGCGGCCAACCCGAAGTAGCACCACCACCATCATCATCAACTCAACCACCATCACCGTAGTTCGGCCAATTCCCCCCCCCCCGCACCTGTAGAACCACCACCACCACACGACACCTTCCCCCGGCCACTCCCTCTTCCCTGACTCCGCCAGCACATCCCTCCACCACCCTGAACCATCTCCCTCCTTCCTGCATCCCCCGAGCCGACCAGTGACCCCCTGCCTCCTTCTTCTCCGTACCACCATCTCCCTCCGCCCTCATCGGAATCACCACCACCATCATCATCAACACCTCTTCCCGAGCTCCCCCTCCACACCGGAGCCGACTAAACCACCCTGCTCTTCCATCCAGCCCGACCAAGCCTCGACCTTGCTCCACCTTCAGCCTGGCCGAGCACCCACAGATTGCTCTTCCCCTCCGGCCTGAGTTCCCTAGCAACCACCACCCTACACCACCTGAGCCATTAACGCCGGCCACTCCCCTCTTCTTCTCCGGCTTCACACCACCCTGGCACCACCAGCCTCCACCACCAGGACCACCACCTCGTCGTCGTCATCGTCGTCGTCGTGCACGCGCACATGTACGGTTTCTTCCCCCCCTCGCGTACACGTACGCGTGTACGTATATATGTAAGTATGCGTATATGTATTAGTGTGTATGTATTATTCGTATATATATACACATGTACATATATATAGTGTATTTCTCTATTTAGTATATATGTATTCAACATATATATTACTATATACGTATTCATATTATATGTTGTATGCATGGTATATGTATGGGTTTAAACGTATTTTGGTATATATATATATATCTATATATATATATATATAGTATATGTTTAGTAAAATGTATTTTGGTATATATATACATATATATATATATGTAGCATAATATACATTAATACGTATGTATATATATATATATATATATATATATATATATATATATATATATATAAATATAGTATAGGTATATTTTCACTGGTATAGGTATATATATATATATTCAGTATATATATTCTTTTATATACATATAAATAATGGTTGTTGTATATATATATATATAAAATATGGTATGTTTTTAAACATATATATATATATATATATATATATATGTATATATATATATATATATATATATATATATATATATATATATATATATATATATATATATATATATATATATATATATATATATATATATATATATATATGTATATATATATATATATATAGTATAAAATTCTATTTAGTGTATATACACTTATACATATTTTGTATGTAATTATCTGGTATGTACATATATATATTTAATTAGTGATATATGCTAACTGATGAATGTTTTAGGCAACCCGAGTGTAATTACGGATACCCCGTATTTACATGGACCTGTAACCCTGTTAATTATTAGAAGGCTGCCATATGTACACTCACGTATTGGCGAGACCCGTATCACCGACTGTCTGAATTCACAGCAATAACAGACGCGACACCCGAGCAATTAGACGCGTACTTGACCCTAGTCGACTAGTGTAATACCTAGCGTAGCCCCTGAGTTCAATGTATTTATGATTGAGTGTTAGTATAACATTTGATGCAAATATTATCTTTTATGATATGTTTATAGGACTGTTGGATCATCCAGACGATACTCTGGAACTGGACATTGGTATTACCAGCTAAGGACCCAAGGCGAGTACATTCTCTGATAATTTCCAATTATTTGATAATTTCTATAATTCCAGTATCTAGAAATGTTACATCTGATTCTTGACACTATGCTACACGGACTAGTATATAGATTGGATCTTTAGTCATGAGATGTTACATTGGTTATCGTATTGACATTGTACACGACATTGATATTAGACATTGATATTAGACATCGGACATGATATATTGGACATTGATTGTGTATCGTGACGTGTCATGATTGGATCCACAGTACTAGTTGGGGGCGGAGGAAATTGCTAGTGAGAGATATGATCAAATACCTATCGTACAAGTGTAAAATATTATTAGTGTTAATCATACTCCTCACGTATGATTAGCCATGCCATATAGCTCTCGTACATGTTTCCAAGACGATCACATATCGAAGCTACTATTTCAAACACTTAGAATAGTTACAGTTCTTTATTTTAGATCATATACTACATCACCCGTATATGATATTGTACCTCGTTCTCTTCATTTCATATATGCACTGACTGTATCATATTGCTTATATTGCCTATCTCTTTATATTGCCTGTCTCTTTATTTTGATATTGCATTTATTCATTGTCTTCTCTCAGTATATAACATCATCTGTTTATTATTTTATAATCCTTATCAATTAAATGGAACTGTTATTTGAGATGTACTTTGCTCCTTCCTGACTGAAAATATTTTTCCAGACTATGCCTTAGAGGACTAGTGTCCGACATTTTATGGACCACAGGGTGAGTAGTTGCAGATTTGGACTTGGTAGTTCAATTGTGATTCTGGAAGGTCTAGCCGGAATCACTAGTTATCTAGTTAGTTCTTTTAGCAGATTATTTGGTACAGGATTTGTCTCCGGCATACTTTGTTGAGATTTGGATATTATTGTTGAGTTAGATTATTTATATTTAGACTTGTGTTGTATTTTATTTTATATCTTCGATATCTTATCGTACTGTAGTTATGTGATTGAGTATGTTGTTCATTTTAAATTGTGTTATCCGTGTCTCCTTATAGAGTTGGATACTCGTGCGAGATTGTTTAGATAGTGCATTGACCTAGACAGCGTTCTACCGCCGATGCTGCGGCATAGGCTGGACGTACCCACGTACTCGTACCCCAATTCTGGGCGCGGGTTGTGACACATTTTTAGTGGCGGCCCATGCAGGTCAGACTTCGCAAGTTGTGCGATGTCGTGGTAGTGTGACATCTTAGTTACACTACTGCGTGCCTGCGATAGGATCTAGGATATAGCATACTAGGATGAGAGCGAATACTCAATCATAACTAGGAATATCTCCAATCCATTTATCTTGTTATCCTTATTTCCTTCGGAATGTTGCTTCTTTAGAACTTTACTGTCTTTCCTTGATGATATCGCATTTATTGCCTTAAATTGATTCTTTTGGGTCTGTCTTCAAGATGTCGCCGAAGACAAGATCTATGAGAGTAGGAGCACCAGCTTTAGAGGGGTCTGCCACCTCTTGTAAACCCCCTCGACCAAATCAGAGCTATTTGGATTTAAATTAAGAAACTAGGGTTAATTGAGTATAATTAGATTTAATGCAATATTGCAACTTAATACACCTTACGGTTGCCTTGACGTTTGGAGCACTATACTAGTTGGTACCCCCAAACCAATTAAGTACTCATCCCCTAAACAAGCCAGACCACCCACCTGCACTTTGTGCAACTGTTAGATTCCCACTATGATGCCTAAATCTAGTTGCACATCAGTCATTGAGAACGCCTAAGTATTATTTCATTTAAACCCAACCTTCTCCTAATGCCTGATGAAATTGTTTGTAATCTAAATTAAATTGAGGCCCAGATCACCCTAAAACAAGTCATAACCAAGCCCTGTATACCTATTATGAGGACTAGACCCCACCCCAAGGAGCCCAGACAAGCCCAAGGCCCTAGGCCATAAACCATCATATATAAACAACTCTTTCTACTATTGAAACCCTAACACCTTCACCCTCTTTTCTCAACCCTAGCCGAATCCCTACCATCCCCGACCACCCCTGCCGGACTGAACCACCCCTGACTCACCGGACTACCGCCCCCTCAGCATCAACCGCCGTCTCTCCGCCGGAACTCCACAACCATCCAGCCGCCAACACCAATCCATCCAAACCCGACCACCCGAGCCGCTGTCCCTTCCGCGACTGCCAAACCCACCGTCCCCCCACTCCGCCTGACGCCGCCTGACGTCGCCCGACTCGTCGGACCCCCCCTAATTCACCATCACCGACCGCCTCTACCGTACCATCTTCACCCAGCCACCATCACAGCCCCGTTAGACCCCCGGCCGATCCCGACTGCTCCCCACCACCCTCCAGCGCCGTCGAACCACCAGCGAGGCCAACCCCGACCAACCCCCGCGACTGGACCATCACCCCGACGCTGGCTCAGCACGCTGCCACCGCGCCAGGTCGCTGTATCCGCGACTGCAACCCTCGCCGCTGCTGTACACAACAGGCCGGATCCGTCCAAGTCGACCGGAGTTCACCCATATCGGAGGAGACAGTCGACCAGCGAACGGACCCCCTCGCTCGCCCGATCAGGTACTCGTTCATTGAACCCTTCACTCGTGTGTCCTATATTTCTCCTTCGTGTCGTCGTGTCGCACTTGAACCCATATCTATGGTGTTTAACCTAGGTAGAAATATATGCATGGAAGTTGATATTAATTAGATATTAATTAATGAATAATTATTCTAAATTAATGACCGGTTACCAGGGACAGGTAATTCACTAGAAACACCTGGGTATAAACCTAGTAGGTCGAACATGGGAAATAGAGACATGTGTCAACACAGAACAGAAATCACGATCAACCCATAACTAGATAAATTATTGCCTCGAGACACATGTTAACTGAAGACAGGACACGTGTACACCTTAGCTACGTGCACCCGTGACGCTGTACTTGAGCAACAGTGAACTCGCAACAATATTCAAGTATAGCGTCTTAATCATAAGTAGTTAATGCGAAGTGTCTGATGTCTGTATTGTTGTGTTATATTGTATGTCTAGGGTCTTTGGATCAGCCAGGAGAAGCTATATGAGCAGGCTTTTGGCATTCACCTCTTGAAGACTCAGGCAAGATACCTTGCCATATTTACTGTCTAATTTAAATTATGCAAATGTTGTATTATATGCTTGTTGTTTTGCTTTATACAACTGTGCGCGTCCGAGTTTGTCTCGGGTGCATTCGACGGATACGTCGGTGATTAGTATACATTGACTTAGTCATTAGCAGACTCACCTCATTGGATGATACCCTGTTATCTTCCAAGACCTGACACTTTCACACGTATTCATAGTGACAAATCTCATGTTGGGAGTTCGCGTGTTCGACTAGCTATCGTCGCGTGTGACATGCATCACGGTTAGCAAGAAATTCAGGACTATTTTAGTCTAGAGACTTGGCATTTAGATACGGGTATACGCGTCGAGTATTTGACATGTATATCTACATTGGGCGAAAAGGACGACTAGTAGGCATATGGGACACCCCACTCATTTACACTGATACCGCACTCGACGGAGTAATACGGACGTATATATATATTACTGATACCACGTTATGTAGAGTGTTAGACGTTACTTGGTGATATTGCAGATACCACACTCTATCGAACGTCGGACGTTACTGTATTCCTGCGCCCGTGTTATAGGGGGCATGCGTGGCATATACTAGCCGGTTGCCACGACTGGTGAATTACGTCAGCATATGTCTAGCCTACACCTTCCCATATACTCACAGTTGTCCTCACATTACATTCACTTAGATGGCTAGTACACCCTTTATTGTATTTATTTTATTCAATATTTATATATGACATGCTTCTATGTATCTTGTTAAGTCTTTCTGAGGACCTGGTACCTTTCCAGATTTGGACGAGGCTTTCTACCCCACAGTATACGGCCCCGGACAGGAGATGAGATTCGCTACAGCTGAGGAGTTAGAGGTGCAGCCGTCAGAGTTTCCGTGACCAGTTGGTAGGCCTTCAGCCTAGATTGGGTGCATCATTACCTAGTCAGACGATGCCCTAGGCTTTATCTTTTATATCTCATTTCAGTACTTTATTTCGTCATAGTAGTGGGTTTGTTCCCACCAGACTTTATTAGTTGTACTATGATATCTTGAGACTGGTACTTATCATCCAGCAGTTTATTTAGTACTTCTTGCTCTTTATATTGTGGATGAGATTAGATTACCTGTTATTGACTGATGTTGGACATGTTAGTATTTTAGGACAGCGTAGCACTCTTCTTGGATCCATTAAATTGGGATATCCTCGGAGACGTGTCAGCTGGATATTGCCACGTGGCCTGGTCCCGTATATTTTGGGACTAGGCGTGACATGGTTTTAGTGGTGGCCCATGTAGGTCTTCTTTTTCGCTTATGGTATGGTAATATACCCAGCGAGCCTGCAATATGAAAGAAATTATTAGGTCTCATCCACTTTTGATTCGTCTTTGAACTTCCTTCATACTGCTCCTAATTATCTGCCTCCTGTTTGTTGTTCTCATACTCTTTTAATGAAGTCCTATTTCTTGCAGCGAGATGAATTTGCACAGTGGACGAGGAGCACCCCGTGCCGAGATGCCAGATAACACCACTCAATGAGAGGAGGTACCCAGGGGCAACTCCCGCTACAGACCCCGCTGATACATTGGCACGAGACATCGCAGGGCGATCCTACACCACAGCCTGAGGGACAAACTTCCCAGACAATCCCCATGCAACATTATGAGGGCCAGACTTCAGGAGCTACACCGATGTCGTAGACGGAGAGGCCGACATCTGAGGAGATGCCTACCGCACAGCCAGAGATTCCACTACCACCGCCTCCACCTTATCCACCCCAGATGCCACAGCTAGATGGCCAGCCACAGATGCTTCAGTTCTTCCAGGCAATAATGCAAGCACAGTGGCAGCAAACAGAGACATTGAGACAGAGTCTGATGACAGTACTAGAGAGGACACCTGTCACGATACCAGTACCAGCACCTCCACCAGCCCAGACAGGTGGCACTGTTAGATGGTTCCGACAGATGGGACCAGATACTTTCTCGGGCAATGAGACTGCCGAGCAGATCTCCGATTGGGTCGCCAACACGGAGATGTTACTAGAGGCTTCACAACTGCACCTCGACCTTTGGATGACCGCAGTGAGGGCCCAACTAAAAGGCAACGCTCATCACTGGTGGGATTCCATTGAGCGCAGTGTAGGCAAGAACCAGACTTGGAAACAGTTCCTAGAATACTTCAATGCAAAGTATTTTCCAACTACAGTCAGAAATGCCATGTACTCCCAATTCCTACATCTAGAGCAGGAAAATATGACTGTTGACGCCTATGACGCGGAGTTCAGCCGCCTTAGCAGATTTGGTGCCATCCTGATACCCAATGATCTCGTGAAAGCCCAGAGATTTCATCACGGCCTCAAATTCGAGCTACAGAGGTATACCACTATACAGGCGAGGATTTCTTATGAAGTGGTTCTTGCAGAGGCGAGAATCTAGGAGGCCATCGTCAGAGGGGTTAGACGTTCCAGCACGACTACACCAGCCAGAGCACAGCCCGGAGCAGGAGGGCGATCCGTCATCCAAGAGTACAGACACAGTAGAGGGCAGCGCCATACCCACAGCAGGAGCTTCCGACTTGTCACCATTGTGGCAAGAAGGGACACATCATTAAAGATTGCCAGAAGAAGTTGGGACTATGCATGATATGTGGATCGAGTCAGCACCTTATCAGGGATTGCCCACAGCGCAGAGAGGCAGCACTGCAGACAGGACAGAGGCCAACAGCACCAGTCCCGAGGATACTACCCCCACCAGGAGGCCAGCGACCACCAGCACCCGGAGGATTTCAGAGGGGACCACCCTTGGCCCCAAAGGAAATACAGTTCAACCGGAACCGATAGCAGACAGGAGGACAGAGGCAGGGACAAGCCTTTGCATTAGCAGCTACTGAGGAGGAAACAGAAGGGGAAGCTATCACAGGTACCATCTTAGTTGCATTATTACCTGCAACTGTATTGTTTGATTCTGGAGCTACATTGTCATTTATATCTAGTAGATTTATAGCAATGCATAGAGTAGCGACTTCCTCCTTACCTAAGAGTTGGAAGATTCTTACCGGAGGAGGTATCGTGCCGGTTACCAGCACCATCAGAACGTGCTCGGTAGTTGTATGTGGTAGAGAGATGAGAGCGCGATTCTTGATATTGTCTATGCCGTACTTTGATGTTGTGTTAGGCATGGACTGGTTAAGCCAGTATAACGCCGTACTGAATTACCGGAAGGGTAGCGTCACTTTTAGACTGCCAGATCAGCCAGAGTTCGAGTACATGCGAGGGACCGTCGAGCAAGGAGTAGGACAGATAGCGGGAACTTGCATGGCGATGGAGATTGCACCCCCTCCAATAGTTGCAGAATTTGAAGATGTATTCTCCAAAGAACTGCCAGGCTTACCGCCAGATAGAGATGTGGTGTTCACCATCGAACTAGTACCCGGAGCAGCACTGGTATCTTCTAATGTATACCGATTGGCGAAGAAGGAGTTAGATGAGCTGAAGCTACAATTAGAGGAGTTGCAGAGTAAGGGATTTATTCGCCCTAGTGTATCACCATAGGGAGCACCAGTGTTGTTCGTGCCCAAGAAGGATGGAACAGTACGCATGTGCATTGATTACAGAGCCCTTAATGCTCTGACTATCAAGAACAAGTACCCCTGCAGCGAATCGATGATTTATTCAACCAATTGACAGGAGCAGTAGTGTTCACAAAGATCGACTTGAGATCGGGTTATCATCAAGTGAAGGTAAGAGAGGACATTCAAAAGACAGCATTCATGACTCGTTATGGTCACTACGAGTTCTTAGTAATGTCATTTGGGCTGACGAATGCGCCAGCTGTATTTATGAACTTGATGAACAGATTATTCCACCAATACTTAGACCAGTTTGTGGTAGTCTTCATCGACGACATTTTGGTGTATTCGAAGAGCCACGAGGAGCACGAAGAGCATCTGAGACTAGTGTTAGAGACACTAAGGAGAGAGAGGCTTTATGCCAAGCTGAGAAAATATGAGTTTCTTCTGGATCGTATCACTTTCCTTGGACATGTTATCTCAGGAGATGGCATTTCAGTAGATCCGGCAAAGATTTCATCAGTAGAGACATGGCCAACCCCTACCAATGTCTCAGAGGTGAGGAGTTTCCTAGGGTTTGCCGGATATTACCTGAGGTTCGTAAAGAACTTCGCGAAGATTGCAGAGCCGATGACCCGCTTGACCCGTAAGGAGCAGGAGTTCACCTGGACAGAGAAGTGTCAGAAGGCATTCGATGAGCTGAAGAAGCGTTTAACTACTGCACCTATCTTGACCATACCATCTGGACCCGGAGGATTTGTGATATATAGCGATGCGTCTGGAAAAAGATTAGGATGTGTCTTGATGCATCATGGAAAGGCTGTAGCTTATGCTTCTAGACAGTTGAGGACACATGAGAAGAACTATCCCACCCACGACTTGGAGCTTGCAGCAGTGATCTTTGCTTTAAAGCTTTGGAGGCACTACCTATATGGAGAAAGGGTGGAGATATTCACTGATCATAAGAGCTTGAAGTACGTCTACACGCAGAAGGACCTTAATCAGAGGCAGAGACGTTGGCTCGAGGTGATGATGGACTTCAAAATTGAGCTACAGTACCACCCGGGAAAGGCTAACGTGGTAGCTGACGCGTTGAGCAGAAGACCTATGGCATTCTTCTTGACTACCCAACAACATCTGTTAAGAGAGCTAGAGCAGATGGGCGTAGAGGTCGTTATGTCCGGAGTAGATGGACAGTTGTCAAGTTTCCAGTTACAATCGACATTGGTGGAGAGAATCAAGGCCGCCTTGCCGACAGACGCCAGATTTCAGAGGCTTAGATAGAGGACAGAGGCTGGGATACAGACAGGACTGAGAATTCAGGAAGATGGGACCTTGAGATGCGGTGATCGTCTGTATGTTCCAAATGGAGAACTTCGTCAGGAGTTGATGACAGAGGCACACAGTTCAACCTATTCTATTTATGTAGGAGGCACGAAGATGTACAGGGACTTGAGACAGTACTACTGGTGGCACAAAATAAAGAAAGAGATATCACGCTTTGTAGCCAAGTGCCTGGTGTGTCAGCAAGTCAAGGCTGAGCATCAGAGATCTGCAGGATTGCTTCAACCACTCCCTATACCGGAATGGAAATTGTCACGACCCGCACCCGGTTTAGGGGCACGAGGGCGTGGGTACGTCCAGCCTACGCCGCAGCATCGGCGGTAGAACGCTGTCTAGGTCAAGTACTATCTAAACAATCTCACGCTAGTATCCAACTCCATAAGGAGACTCGGATAACACTATGAAAATATTAACAACATACTCAATCACAACTACAGCACGATAGGAATTTGAAGAAACAAAAGAATACAACACAAGTCTAATGACAAAATAATCATACCTGCAATCATTAACTTCCAATCCCCAAGTGTCAGAACCCAGTCTACTAAGGTCACAGTCTGGAAAAATATTTCCAGTCAGGAAGGAGCAAAGTACATCTCTAATTAGCAGTTCTATATAAATGACATAAACTATGTAGCAGTTCTAGATGGAAATATACCAGATGCATGTATAGGTACGAGAAATGTACAATGAAAGAAATACTGGAAATACTGTAAGTAACTGCAGAAAAAGAAAACAATATGTCCAAGAGCAAGAAACCTATGACTAAGTGTGTGAGTACTAGCTTTAACATGTGATCGGCTTGGGAACTTGATCAGGCTGGTTACATGTGATTAGCTATGATTCACGAAGGTCAGGCTAACCGTTGGTTAGCTATGATGCATGTAGAGGTCAGGCTAATCACACGTAACAGCTATGAGGCACTGAGATGGTCAGGCAGCACCCGACGTGAGATGTGGGGTGAGCTATGATGCATGAAAAGTTAGGTATGATCACATATCTACACTAAAATACTCCCCACCCCCGACTGGTATAGTAGATCCAATCATGGTACGCTATGGCACGGGATTCCCCAGGAAGGTAGCAAATCTCCCCGGGAATCAGTGTTTGTACATGCACAAGATAACAAGGAAAACAAGTCTTGTACAAGCTACACCATGAAAAGGAATAACATCTCATGACGAGATCCGTGTATACCAATCCGTGTAACCAATGTGTCAAGAACATGGATATCTACACTAGATACAGTGAACATAGGAGATATCATAAATTAGAAACTAATCAGAGAATGTACTCGCCTTGGGTCCTTAGCTGGTAATGTCAATGTCCTGTCCCAGAGTATCGTCTGGAGGAACCAACAGTCCTAAAAATATATCAAATACAACATTTGCATCAGGTGCTACACTAACACATCACAATACATGAACTCAGGGGCTCTGCCAGGTATGGCACTAGTCAACTAGGGTCGTCTATTAGAGACATAGAAGTGTACACATTGTACTAACATATACATCAAATACATTTGGTACGAAAATAGATAAGTGTATTTACATATACCTTAAGTAATATTAATACTGAATGTTTTAATTACAATAGCTACTAGGAAATACGTTATACAAGGTATAGTCATAAAAATAAGCCAAGTTAGAATTTTACTATATATACTAAATTTCAAAGTACAATGACTATGCTAATACATGAATTTAATTTATACTAGTATATATATACTTTAAAATCAATAATACTTGTGTATATATATAAACATAATAAATAATACTTGAATGTATATATAAGCATAATAATTAATACTTGAATGTATATCTATATAGACATAGTTCATTGAAAAGGGATACAATACGTATTTATATTATACTATACCAATTTATAATTATACCAAAAATTTTATACAAAATATGTATAACTGTATACTCATAATAGAATTATAACATATATGTATTGTCAACAACATTATTAAATATACTAATACTAATACCAAATTAAGTTCATACTATGTATTAAGGGTATACTAAAAGCTTATATAAAAATATATGTAGCATACCATCATTAAAAATAACAATACAGATACTAAAACATTAATTGAAATTATACCTAGTATACATTTTATTAATATATATTATATGAAAATACTAAACAAATAAATAAATAATTACTAACTGATTAAAAATAAATAATTGATTACTAAATTAACTAAACTAATTACATGAAATACTAGACTAATTATATACTTAACTACTAATTATAATTTAATTACTGATTAATAAATAATTAATTGATTCAGAAATAATTAACTACTCTAATTATAAATTAAACTAATCTAATATATAATTAATATACTAATTATATATTAATCTAATTATACTAACTCTACTAATCCTAACTAAATTACTCTGAACCGAGAAAGGAAAAGAGGGAAAGAGAGGAGGGGAACTCACGCGAGGGTTTTCCGGCGTCGGCTGGAGGGGGTTCCGTCGAGGTCGGGCCGGGCAGGGCGGTCGCAGCTCGTCTCGGCGGCGGATCTGCTGTGGCGGTTGCTCTCGTCCCGAGGAGACGGCGGCATGGAACTCGAGAGCAGCGGCGGCTTCGAGGCGGCGGATCTGCTCGGCGGATCGGAGGAGGTCTGAGGCGGCCACGGCTCGACGCCGAGGAGGAGATCCCAGTCCGTCGGTGGCGGATCTGACCCAGAGCCTCATCAGGACGGCGGCGACGACGGCTCCGGTGAGGAAGCGGCGGGTCTCCGAGCTCGACGCGGCAGCGGAGCTCGACGTCGGGGGAAGACGCGGCAGCCAGCGGCGATAGGCGAGGCTGAATCTAGGGTTAGGGTTCTGTGTGTTGGGGTTGGGTCGTGTCCGGGGCTGGACACGACGGATCTGCTGTACTGTGAGGGACGTGTCCGGTCTGTCGGACACAGGGTTGGGTGTACTGTGGTGGAGGTGGATGTGTCCGGGTGTGTCGGACACGAAAATTGTAATATTGTAATAACTGGACACAGAAAAAATGAATGGATACGGTGGGACACCCGGGGTCGGACCCGAGGCCAACACGGCTGACACGGTGATGCTGGACACACGGACACGGGCACACAAAATGGTGGTGGCTTTGGCTTTGTGGGGATTTGTGAGGGCTAGCTAGGGTTTCTAGGGAGTTGTGATGAGGGACTTAAATAGGGAAAGAGTTTTGGGCTAAAGGGTACGGGTTGGCCCAATAATGAATGGCCCAGATCATAATTAAACGGGTTTTTCATGTGGAAAAAATGAGGGTGTGAATGGGAGACGGTAAACGGGTAAATTAAATAGAAAAGAAATTTAAGAAATATTTTTAAGAGGCGTTCAAAGGCTAACTGATTAAATTAGCTACTAATTAACCTCATTTTGCAAAACCCTAGAAAATATGTAATTTGTTTATTTACTATTCCAAAATGGATATGAAATTTTATTATGAAAACAACTAGTCCTATAATAATTTTATCAAATAAATAATTTTATGATTTCAAGCCAATAAACATTTGAAACTAGAAAAATATATATATTATTATTTATTTATTTATTTTGTAATACATCGACATTTAGAAAAATAATTTTTATAAAAGATTTTTAAATAACCTTCTACAATCAACATTGTTTAAAAAATCAAATAAAATTTCAAGGAGAAAATATTTTATAAACTTGATATTTTAAAAATAATTTAAAATCTAAATATTTCGGGAATTTGGAAATCGGAGGTTACAAGTCTACCCACCTTAGAAAAATTTCGTCCTCGAAATTTAGGATTCTCAATAATTGCCTTTACTCATCATATTATTTCTATCAAAATTTAAATCTCAAACCAATTAATCATGAAGTAATTCCATATTGCTATTTCACAACCTTTCAAAATTCTATATCATCATATTCCGGAAAATCTTCAAGTTTCAAATTTTTTTTTTTTTTCGTAATCTCCTCCAAAATTTAAGTTCGTATCTAATTACTCAAGGATTTAATATCCTATCCTCCAATTGAATTCCAATCAATGTATATTTATAACATTTAAAAATCTATATCCCAAATTTAAATTTTAAACACTAATCCATCATTCATCTTACTCCTCTAACCCAAATTCAATTGATGCTTATTCAAATATAAATTCTTTTCCGAGAATTGAATTCGACACCATTCCATTAACGATTTTATTTCCCAAATTTTTCTTTTTTTTTTCCTCAAATACTCAACGATGCGATACTTTCAGAATCTTCAACGCAACATTCATAATATACACTATAAAATTTCTATCTTGCAATCAAATAGAAAAATGATAATTCCTTAAATTTTCTCGATTAACCAATTAAATCATATCAAGATTTCCTAAAATTAATAAATCCTCAAAATTTTGCCTTGTGAATTTCTTAACTCTCCATTTAAGTTAATGTTTATTCTCGAATTTCAATCATAACTCGATTTTCGCAAAATCAATGATCCATCTATTCTGTTATAACAATCCCCTAAATTCTTTATTTAAATTAATGCTCATCCATACTTTAATCATCTTGTCCCTTTTTGTCGGCCATAACCTTGTCATAGACCTTTGCTATGGTCAAAAACCCTAATGATCATGGTTTAAGAAAACTCTACCTACGGCCATGCAATTTAAGAAAAAATATAGGTCATGTATCTTGTCATGGTATTTCAGTCTCTGTTAAGGTGTACTACTAGCTACAATCAATCAAAAATCACAAATACAAACCACGATACTAGGGAATCAATAAATCAGAAGACAAAAACAACATGAGAAAAAGAAAGAACCTGCTAACATATTACTTGCGGTATCTGCTATCAAACACTTAACTCTAGCACATTCACTAACTAATTCCTATTCATGTACACTGGTACCCATATCAACTACTCATTAATCCACAAAGTCCATGAATACATCCGTATTGCACACCTGTTTATTAATACCAAAATTTGATGCCAAGAATCTCTAATATAATCATGATTCAATAATGCATCCAAGTGGATACCTCTATCTCTTTAGTACCATACTCTCTGTCAGTTCCCGTTCCTACTACAATTGTTCATACTAGTCGTTCTCCTCACTCAAGTGCACGCCAAGTGTAACACATCATACTAAATACTGTTCTTTCCAATACAACTTTAAATGGACACCCAAATCAGTCTGCGGTGCCATCTCAATCCTGCTCAAGTTATCAGATCCTTACACATGTATATCATCTACTCATATATTAATATTAATATTTCTCATTTACCATAAATTTAATTCTCAAAAATAATCATCAAGGTTTAACTTCTCGATCAACTTAAAATAAATGCATATGCCTCCTCAAAGTCAGATACTCAACATCGAATAAAATTTTAATCACTTCTAAAATTCTTTGTAGCCTTGACCATTTTTTATTGAATCAATATTTGAAATCCTCAAAATTTAATGACGTAATCTCAACTCCTCAATTATTCTAAAATAAAATTTTATTTCCACCTTTTTAATTTATAACTCCACAAAGGTACATATCAGTGCTCTCGGTCTCTAATACTCAAGGTGCACTCAATGCATCTAGTGTCTATAATTTTGTACTAAAATTGTACTGCCTGAATCACTTGTACTATTACCTCCAATGATCAAAGTTATCATCACCTGTATTTTCTTTCATGATTTCAATTTATGTCAACTGGTATATCATTTAATTATCATCACACAGAGTGCTTACTGTTATTAACGTTATTCTCGACTAATCCTCGATATAGAATTATTAGCACTCTTGGTATTATATCACTAGCTGCATTAATGGATTATCTCATCAAGCTCATTAGAACTCATGATCACCTGTATCCTCTATAACACTCATGTTTCTTTACTCTCATGGGTATGTGTATGGTTCCTCATCTCGATGGTTGTATATGTATTTCCTTTAATCCTTTAAATCCTATTAAACTAATCCGTGATACGCTTCACAACTTCCATTACTAATCCTGATATTTCTCTACTTATGACATCTCATTAAACCCTTTATACATATACATTTCTTTACCTTTAACATTTCTGATATCAATCATCAAATTGGACATCATGCTCCATAAATCCTTAACACAATTCTCGGATACTTAATCGTTTACATAGATCATTCAATTACATAATCATGATTATCCAGGACGGGTAATTGGCTCTGATACTAACTCTGAGAACTATCACTGATACTCTATACTCTCCTTAACTCTCAGTCTCTAATGACACTACTCCTAGAATCATTGGTACAAGGTACTATGCTAAGGGCTAACTCTAGATTAAAGCCTACTGCTCACATGTCCAACTAAGAAACACTTACAACTCACTAGCAACACAGTCAATACTAATACAAGACACAAACAAAATTACAAGCCACTATTTATCATACTTAACAAGAAATCCTCAAGGGATAGGAGCTCAAAGACTGAATTGAGGACAGAAGGTATCTTTACTGCTAGTAAAGAAAGAAGCGGTGGAACAAAGTCCTGAAATAACAGAAATAGATAAGTCTTGAGATGATATTTTAAGAACCAATTTAAGATACAACCTGATAATCATACACGTCTATCCGAAATCATGACACTTAGAATCCTCGCCACGCCAGTAAGCATAGATGCGATAAACGACAGGTTCCGTAACTAAGGTATACAACCCTATAATCATGTCATCTAGAATACTCGCCACGCCAACCGGTATGGCTGCGAGAAACTCTAAATCTCATAACTAAAGTATGTACATCCAAGTTAGGTTCCTACGTTCTCGTCACGACAGCTAATATGGCTGCGATAAACTCTAGGTTCCATAACCAAAGTAGACGTTTTTACCTTTTCTCACTGTCCTCATCAATATATGTCATCAGATGATACCGTAAATTTTAGCCCGTAAAATTCATCTCGATATGAAATCAATTCAACAACGATGCCAAGAATTAAATTTAACAACTGGTCAACAAGAATCAAACTCAACAATGATACCAAGATTCAAATTTTAATAATTGATCAACAATAATCAAATTCAATATCAATGAGTAAGGACGGACGGAAACAAAACGAAAGATTCAAAATTAGAAGTTATAATAAGATTCTCAAGGGTCGTCCCAGGAATCTCTCAAGAATTTGTCATTGAGTATCCTCTCTCATCCTAGTATCCTATGTCCTATATTCAATTACAGGTACGCAGTAGTACAACTATGACGTCGCACTACTACGATATCGCACAACTTACGAAGTCTGACCTGCATGGGCCACCACTAAAAACGTGTCACGACCCGCACCCGGTTTAGGGGCACGAGGGCGTGGGTACGTCCAGCCTACACCGCAGCATCGGCGGTAGAACGCTGTCTAGGTCAAGTACTATCTAAACAATCTCACGCTAGTATCCAACTCCATAAGGAGACTCGGATAACACTATGAAAATATTAACAACATACTCAATCACAACTACAGCACGATAGGAATTTGAAGAAACAAAAGAATACAACACAAGTCTAATGACAAAATAATCATACCTGCAATCATTAACTTCCAATCCCCAAGTGTCAGAACCCAGTCTACTAAGGTCACAGTCTGGAAAAATATTTCCAGTCAGGAAGGAGCAAAGTACATCTCTAATTAGCAGTTCTATATAAATGACATAAACTATATAGCAGTTCTAGATGGAAATATACCAGATGCATGTATAGGTACGAGAAATGTACAATAAAAGAAATACTGGAAATACTGTAAGTAACTGCAGAAAAAGAAAACAATATGTCCAAGAGCAAGAAACCTATGACTAAGTGTGTGAGTACTAGCTTTAACATGTGATCGGCTTGGGAACTTGATCAGGCTGGTTACATGTGATTAGCTATGATTCACGAAGGTCAGGCTAACCGTTGGTTAGCTATGATGCATGTAGAGGTCAGGCTAATCACACGTAACAGCTATGAGGCACTGAGATGGTCAGGCCACACCCGACGTGAGATGTGGGGTGAGCTATGATGCATGAAAAGTTAGGTATGATCACATATCTACACTAAAATACTCCCCACCCCCGACTGGTATAGTAGATCCAATCATGGTACGCTATGGCACGGGATTCCCCAGGAAGGTAGCAAATCTCCCCGGGAATCAGTGTCTGTACATGCACAAGATAACAAGGAAAACAAGTCTTGTACAAGCTACACCATGAAAAGGAATAACATCTCATGACGAGATCCGTGTATACCAATCCGTGTAACCAATGTGTCAAGAACATGGATATCTACACTAGATACAGTGAACATAGTAGATATCATAAATTAGAAACTAATCAGAGAATGTACTCGCCTTGGGTCCTTAGCTGGTAATGTCAATGTCCTGTCCCAGAGTATCGTCTGGAGGAACCAACAGTCCTAAAAATATATCAAATACAACATTTGTATCAGGTGCTACACTAACACATCATAATACATGAACTCAGGGGCTCTGCCAGGTATGGCACTAGTCAACTAGGGTCGTCTATTAGAGACATAGAAGTGTACACATTGTACTAACATATACATCAAATACATTTGGTACGAAAATAGATAAGTGTATTTACATATACCTTAAGTAATATTAATACTGAATGTTTTAATTACAATAGCTACTAGGAAATACGTTATACAAGGTATAGTCATAAAAATAAGCCAAGTTAGAATTTTACTATATATACTAAATTTCAAAGTACAATGACTATGCTAATACATGAATTTAATTTATACTAGTATATATATACTTTAAAATCAATAATACTTGTGTATATATATAAACATAATAAATAATACTTGAATGTATATATAAGCATAATAATTAATACTTGAATGTATATCTATATAGATATAGTTCATTGAAAAGGGATACAATACGTATTTATATTATACTATACCAATTTATAATTATACCAAAAATTTTATACAAAATATGTATAACTGTATACTCATAATAGAATTATAACATATATGTATTGTCAACAACATTATTAAATATACTAATACTAATACCAAATTAAGTTCATACTATGTATTAAGGGTATACTAAAAGCTTATATAAAAATATATGTAGCATACCATCATTAAAAATAACAATACAGATACTAAAACATTAATTAAAATTATACCTAGTATACATTTTATTAATATATATTATATGAAAATACTAAACAAATAAATAAATAATTACTAACTGATTAAAAATAAATAATTGATTACTAAATTAACTAAACTAATTACATGAAATACTAGACTAATTATATACTTAACTACTAATTATAATTTAATTACTGATTAATAAATAATTAATTGATTCAGAAATAATTAACTACTCTAATTATAAATTAAACTAATCTAATATATAATTAATATACTAATTATATATTAATCTAATTATACTAACTCTACTAATCCTAACTAAATTACTCTGAACCGAGAAAGGAAAAGAGGGAAAGAGAGGAGGGGAACTCACGCGAGGGTTTTCCGGCGTCGGCCGGAGGGGGTTCCGTCGAGGTCGGGCCGGGCAGGGCGGTCGCAGCTCGTCTCGGCGGCGGATCTGCTGTGGCGGTTGCTCTCGTCCCGAGGAGGCGGCGGCGTGGAACTCGAGAGCAGCGGCGGCTTCGAGGCGGCGGATCTGCTCGGCGGATCGGAGGAGGTCTGAGGCGGCCACGGCTCGACGCCGAGGAGGAGATCCCAGTCCGTCGGTGGCGGATCTGACCCAGAGCCTCATCAGGACGGCGGCGACGACGACTCCGGTGAGGAAGCGGCGGGTCTCCGAGCTCGACGCGGCAGCGGAGCTCGACGTCGGGGGAAGACGCAGCAGCCAGCGGCGATAGGCGAGGCTGAATCTAGGGTTAGGGTTCTGTGTGTCGGGGTTGGGTCGTGTCCGGGGCTGGACACGACGGATCTGCTGTACTGTGAGGGACGTGTCCGGTCTGTCGGACACAGGGTTGGGTGTACTGTGGTGGAGGTGGATGTGTCCGGGTGTGTCGGACACGGAAATTGTAATATTGTAATAACTGGACACAGAAAAAATGAATGGATACGGTGGGACACCCGGGGTCGGACCCGAGGCCAACACGGCTGACACGGTGATGCTGGACACACGGACACGGGCACACAAAATGGTGGTGGCTTTGGCTTTGTGGGGATTTGTGAGGGCTAGCTAGGGTTTCTAGGGAGTTGTGATGAGGGACTTAAATAGGGAAAGAGTTGTGGGCTAAAGGGTGCGGGTTAGCCCAATAATGAATGGCCCAGATCATAATTAAACGGGTTTTTCATGTGGAAAAAATGAGGGTGTGAATGGGAGACGGTAAACGGGTAAATTAAATAGAAAAGAAATTTAAGAAATGTTTTTAAGAGGCGTTCAAAGGCTAACTGATTAAATTAGCTACTAATTAACCTCATTTTGCAAAACCCTAGAAAATATGTAATTTGTTTATTTACTATTCCAAAATGGATATGAAATTTTATTATGAAAACAACTAGTCCTATAATAATTTCATCAAATAAATAATTTTATGATTTCAAGCCAATAAACATTTGAAACTAGAAAAATATATATATATATTATTATTTATTTATTTATTTTGTAATACATCGACATTTAGAAAATTGATTTTTATAAAAGATTTTTAAATAACCTTCTACAATCAACATTGTTTAAAAAATCAAATAAAATTTCAAGGAGAAAATATTTTATAAACTTGATATTTTAAAAATAATTTAAAATCTAAATATTTCGGGAATTTGGAAATCGGAGGTTACAGAAATGGGAGCATATCGCTATGGACTTTGTTACGGGCTTTCCGATGAGTCCTAGTGGTCGCAATACAGTATAGGTAATCGTGGATAGACTCACCAAGTTTGCACACTTTTTACCCTTCAGAGTTGGGCAATCTACAGAGATCTTAGCAGAGATGTATATGAGGGAGATTGTGTGCCTACATGGAGTGCCAGTTAGCATCGTGTCTGACAGGGATACGAGGTTTACATCTTACTTTTGGCGGAGTATGCAAGAGAGTCTCGGTACTCGCCTGAAGTTTAGCATAGCATATCACCCACAAACAGATGGCCAGTCGGAGCGCACCATTCAGACGTTGGAAGACATGTTACGAGCGTGCATGCTTGACTTCGGAGGATCATGGGAGGACCATTTGCATCTGGTCGAGTTTTCCTATAACAACAGTTATCAAGCGAGCATCCAAATGGCTCCCTATGAAGCGTTGTATAGAAGGAAGTGTCGCTCCCCAGTATGCTGGAGTGATATAGGCGAGCGACAGATTCTCGGACCAGAGTTGGTTGTTCGAACAGTAGAAAAGGTGAAGAAGATCCAAGGGCACCTACGAGCAGCACAAGACAGACAGAAGCATTGGGCGAATGCGCATCGTCGACCCTTAGAGTTTCAGGTTGGAGATCACGTATTTCTAAAGATCTCGCCTACTCGAGGGACTATCAGATTCGGAGGCAGAGGGAAGCTGAGTCCGAGGTACATCAGACCATTCGACGTATTGGAATGCGTCAGAGAGGTTGCTTACAGATTAGCCTTGCCGTAGACCTTGGAAGGAGTTCATGACGTCTTCCTTATATCTCAGCTGAGAAGGTACATACCGGATCTGAGTCATGTACTTGACCACTCAGAGATCACAGTTGGCCCGAGCTTATCATACCAAGAGGAGCCTGTTGAGATTCTGGACAAGAGTGAGAAAGTCCTGCGAGGACAGACTATTCTCTTAGTTCGCGTCGCGTGGAGACATCATGCACCAGGCGAGTCGACTTGGGAACGCGAGGAGGACATTAGACAGCGCTATCCCTATCTCTTCAAAGGAATAGTTACGCATTAATATTTTAATTTAAGTCAGTAGTCGTACCATGCGTATATTTTAATTTCGAGGGCAAAATGCTCTAAGGAGGGTAGGTTGTAAACCTCCTCGACCAAATTAGAGCTATTTAGATTTAAAATAAGAAACTAGGGTTAAGTGAGTATAATTAGAGTTAATGCGCAGCAATATTGTAACTTAATACACCGTACGGTTGCCTTGACGTTTGGAGCACTATACTAGTTGGTACCCCCAAACCAATTAAGTACTCATCCCTAAAACAAGCCAGACTACCGACCTGCACTTTGTGCAACTGTTAGATTCCCACTATGATGCTTAAATCTAGTTGCACATCAGTTATTGAGAACGCCTAAGTATTATTTCATTTAAACCCAACCTTCTCCTAATGCCTGATGAAATTGTTTGTAACCTAAATTAAATTGAGGCCCAGATCACCCCAAAACAAGTCATAACCAAGCCCTGTATACCTATCATGAGGACTAGACCCCACCCCAAGGAGCCCAGACAAGCCCAAGGCCCCAGGCCATAAACCATCCTATATAAACAACTCTTACTACTATTGAAACCCTAACACCTTCACCCTCTTTTCTCAACCCTAGCCGAATTCCTACCATCCTCGACCACCCTTGCCGGACTGAACCACCCCTGACTCACCGGACCACCGTCCCCTCGGCATCAACCGCCGCCTCTCCGTCGGAACTCCACAACCATCCAGCCGCCAACACCAATCCATCCAAACCCGACCACCCGAGCCGCTGTCCCCTCCGCGACTGCCAAACCCACCATCCCCCCACTCCGCCTGACGCCACCTGACGTCGCTCGACTCGTTGGACCCCCCACTTCACCATCACCGACCGCCTCTACCGCACCATCTCCACCCAGCCACCATCACAGCCCCGTTAGACCCCCGGCCGATCCCGACTGCTCCCCACCACCCTCCAGCACCGTCGAACCACCCGCAAGGCCGACCACGACCAACCCCCGCGACTGGACCATCACCCCGACGCTGTCTCAGCACGCTGCCACCGTGCTAGGTCGATGTATCCACGACTACAACCCTCGCCGCTGCTGTACACAGCAGGCCGGATCCGTCCACGTCGACCGGAGTTCACCCACGTCGGAGGAGACAGTCGACCAGCGAGCAGACCCCCTCGCTCGGCTGATCAGGTACTCGTTCATTAAACCCTTCACTCGTGTGTCCTATATTTCTCCTTCGTGTCGTCGTGTCGCACTTGAACCCATATCTATAGTGTTTAACCTAGGTAGAAATATATGCATGGAAGTTGATATTAATTAGATATTAATTAATGAATAATTATTCTAAATTAATGACCGGTTACCAGGGACATGTAATTCACTAGAAACACTTGGGTATAAACCTAGTAGGTCGAACATGGGAAATAGAGACATGTGTCAGCACAGAACAGAAATCACGATCAACCCGTAACTAGATAAATTATTGCCTCGAGACACATGTTAACCGAAGACAGGACACGTGTACACCCTAGCTACGTGCACCCGTGACGCTGTACTCGAGCAATAGTGAACTCGCGACAGTATTCAAGTATAGCGTCTTAATCGTAAGTAGTTAATGCGAAGTGTCTGATGTCTGTATTATTGTGTTATATTGTATGTCTAGAGTCTTTGGATCAGCCAGGAGACGCTATAGGAGCAGGCCTTTGGCATTCACCTCTTGAAGACTCAGGCAAGATACCTTGCCATATTTACTGTCTAATTTAAAGTATGCAAATGTTGTATTATATGCTTGTTGTTTTGCTTTATACAACTGTGCGCGTCCAAGTTTGTCTCGGGTGCATTCGAAGGATACGTCGATGATTAGTATACATTGACTTAGTTATTAGCAGACGCATCTCATTGGATGATACCCTGTTATCTTCCAAGACCTGACACTTTCACACGTATTCATAGTGACAAATCTCATGTTGGGATGCGAGTTTGCGTGTTCGACTAGCTATCGTCGCGTGTGACATGCATCACGGTTAGCAAGAAATTCAGGACTATTTCAGTATAGAGACTTGGCATTTAGATATGGGTATGCGCGTCGAGTATTTGACATGTATATCTATATTGGGCGGGAAGGACGACTAGTAGGCATATGGGACACCCCACTCCTTTATACTGATACCGCACTCGACGGAGTGATACGGACGTATATATATTACTGATACCACGTTCTGTAGAGTGTTGGACGTTACTTGGTGATATTGCAGATACCACACTCTATAGAACGTCGGACGTTACTGTATTCCTGCGCCCGTGTTATAGGGGGCATGTGTGGCATATACTAGCTGGTTGCCACGACTGGTGAATTACGTCAGTATATGTCTAGCCTACACCTTCCCATATACTCACAGTTGTCCTCACATTGCATTCACTTAGATGGCTAGTACAGCCTTTATTGTATTTATTTTATTCAGTATTTATATATGGCATGCTTCAATGTATCTTGTTACGTCCCTCTGAGGACCTGGTACCTTTCCAGATTTGGACGAGGCTTTCTACCCCACAGTATACGGTCCCGGACAGGAGACGAGATTCGCTACAGCTGAGGAGTTAGAGGTGCAGCCGTTAGAGTTCCCGTGACCAGTTGGTAGGCCTTTAGTCTAGATTGGGTGCATCATTACCTAGTCAGACGATGCCCTAGGCTTTATCTTTAATATCTCATTTCAGTACTTTATTTCGTCATAGTAGTGGGTTTGTTTCCACAAGACTTTATTGGTTGTACTATGATATCTTGAGACTGGTACTTATCATCCAGCAGTTTATTTAGTACTGCTTGCTCTTTATATTGTGGATGAGATTAGATTACCTTTTATTGACTGATATTGGACATGTTAGTATTTTAGGACAGCGTAGCACTCTTCGTGGATCCATTAAATTGGGATATCCTCGGAGACGTGTCAGTTGGCTATTGCCACGTGGCCTGGTCCCGTATATTTTGGGACTGGGGAACTCACGTGTCAGCTGGCTACGGATAGAGGCGGCCGGCAGTCAGATGTTCGATATCGCAGTCACGTGGTATCGCACGGAGCCGAGACTTACTGCACAAGGACTTACTTGGGAGACCTTTAAGAAGCTTTTCAAGGAGAAGTTCTTTCCCGACTTGGCCTTGGGAACCTTGGAGAGTCAGTTTCATGACTTGGTCCAAGAAAATATGTCGGTCGACGAGTACGCTGCAGAATTCTGTCGAATGAGCCATTTTGCATCGTCTATGATTCGGGACCCAGGAGATCGAGCCCGAAAGTTTAGGAAGGGACTGTCGAGAGAGATTAGGTCGCGCACTTCTGGTCGTCGTACCGCTACCTTTGAGGGTATCTTGATGGATGCCCAGATTGCAGAAGAGGATATGGATCTCAGGCCTAAGAGGAGTCATAATATTTCTAGAGATACAAATGGTAGCGCAGGACCGACCAAGCGTCCCCATATTCTGCAACAGCCATGGGCGTTTCAGTATCAACAGCAGTACCAGGCACCAGTTCATATTCAGCAACAGCCATGGGCATTTCAGTATCAGCAGCAGTACCAGGCACCAGTTCGTGTTCAGCAGGATCAGCAGCAGCCTCCGAGAGAGACACAACAGACTTGTCATTTCTGTAAGAAGCTAGGTCACCTTTGGGAGAGCTGTAGAACGAGGCTAGGACTTTGTTTGCACTGCGTTGCTGCGGGACATCGAGTGAGGGATTGTCTTCTAGCCCCTTATCTTCCCGGCCAACGCGCAGCTCCAAATTATAGAGATCCAGTTAGGCCACCTGTGGAATCGTATATTGCTCAGCACCCGTGAAGGGAACCACCCCAGCAGGGCGGGGCATTTGCGATGACGGTCAAGGAGACCGATACTGAAGGTAATGTGTTTGCAGGTTCTATTCTTTCCTTCCTTCTATTCCTTTCTATTTGATTGATTGATTGATTCCTTAGTACCGTAGTTGTATTCGTGATTTTCTTGTTAGAATATAGTTAGTAGTACACCCTGACAGAGACTGCAATACCATGACAAAACAGACCATAACCATATATGTTTTCCATAGATTGCTTATTGAATGACTGAAGATAGAATTTTTTTAGACTGTAATTATTGGGGGTTTGACCGTAGTAGATTTATGAAGAGGTTATGACTTGACATAGAGAGACAAGATGCTTAAAATTTTGAGGATAAGCATTAATTTAAATAAAGAGTTAAGGATTTAATATGGCAGAATTGAGGAATCATTGATTTTATGAAGATCGAGATATGATTGAAATTATCATTAAAATTCGAGGATAAACATTAATTTAAATGAAAGTTTAATAATTTAATATGGTAGAATTGATGATTTATTGATTATGATATAATTTATCATTAAAAATTCGAGGAAATTAAGAAGATTACCATTATTTGATTGCAAGATATGAATTTAAAATTTTATATTATGAATGTTGTATTTGAAGATTCCATAAGTATCGCATTGTTGAGTATTTTGTGGAAAAAGGAAATCAAGGAATAAAATCATTAATGGATTAGTGTTTGAATTCAATTTTCGGGATGAGGATTTAGATTTTTGAATATGCATCGATTGGATTTAAATTGAGGAGTAACATGATTAATGGATTAGTGTTTAAATTCAAACATTCCGGATGACATTTCAAATTTTATAAATATACATTGATTGGAATTAAATTGAAGGATTGGATTTATGGATTAGTATTTTTAGATGGGATTTCTTAATTTATAAAAATGTGCATTGATTGAATTTAAATTAGAGGATTGGATATTAAATTTTGAGTATTTAATTATTAACTTAAAGTTTTGGAGGAATTTGAAAAAAATTGATTTTATTTTATTTCGAGGATTTTCAGGAATACAATAATTACAGATTTTTGAAAAAAAAATATGAAATGACAATGTGGATTATTTCATGATTATGTGGGTTCATGATTTTAAATTTTGATGGAAAATATATAATGAGTAAATACTACTATGGAGGATCTTAAATTTCTAGGACAAATTTTTTTTAAGGAGGGTAGACTTGTCACTACCACATTCTAAAAAAGGGATATTTTTGACTTTTTATATATCATTAATATTGTGGTAGTTATTTTAAATGATTGCATGATATGTGTATTTAATTTAAATAATTGTATGAGATATGTATTTATATATATTATATATATACAATGTTCATTAATGTTTGAGCTGGTAGACTTGACCTAGAAGCCCACTAGATGAACACCTGACCGAATTATAGGATTATGTATTTAATTGTTTTATTTAGAATTTAATTAATTGAGATAGTAATTGATTACCGTAATTTTATTTAATTGTTATGCCTTAACGTTGCTTCGATATTTGGAGCGCTACCCTAGCTTTTGCCTTCCAACAAATTTCACAACCTTGTCCTAGTCGTGCCCGCCTTTCATTCTGACCCTTGTGTAACTCATAATTATGCTCTCTTGTGCTTCATTTTAGCCGCACAATATTCATCGCGGATGTTTATTTATTTTCTAAATAAAATCCAACTTTGTATCGTTGTGCGTTCCAATCGAAATTGGAGGCAATCTCGATCCATTTTCGTGCAACCCAAATTAGGGTAATATTCTGTTCTAAGTCTTCTTCACTAATGATATTTGTGTCCCAGCCTAATTTTAGCCCCATGTACTCCTAATTAATTTTAGAACACCACTCACATTTATTTCTAATTAAATTGGGGATACCAACTTTGACTAATCCTATTTTAACCCAATTTAATCCAAATACCCTATTCATTAAGCCCATACAAAACACACAACACTCCCTCACCCTACAAAACACCAAATACCAAATCGCCCACCAATTTTTTATTATTTCATGTATCTGTACAAATACCCAAATTTAAGGGGGCTCATTTGCAAATGTTGCATTAGGTGTCAACACCCCATTGGTTCAAACCAATGGAGAAGCCCTAATATTGACTAGTCAACCCAACCCTCACCTTGCATGAGTAATTTCTCCATGATCAATCCTGGCCACCCATTCAAAATGGGAGCATCATCACCACTCATTCCCACTCACCATCTCCTATTTAATGTCTCCTCAATGCACTCTTCCCAACCATGCCCTAATCCCCAAACCTAGGAAAGCCCCCATCTCCTCCCTCCTCACTCAACCGTAGGAACTTTTACATTTTTCCATTTCTTCTCTTCTTCTTCTTCTTCTTCTTCTCTTTTTCTCTTCTTCTTCTTCTTCTTCTTCTTCTTCTTCTTCTCCTCTTTTTTTTAAAAGGAAAGGGGGGGGGAAATAAACTATCAGCCCAACTCACTCCGGTCACGACACCCGATCGAGCTTCGGCTGCTACTGCGGCGTGCACTCGGCTTCTCCACCCGCCGGACCCACCTCGAACCGAGTCTCCCCAGCCTGAAGTTCTCCCCGATCCCGTCTCACCTCAGCCGAGCCACCACCCCGAGTTTCCCTCCTCCACTGTTCTTTCCTCCTCCGGCCAGCTACTCCCCGACGAGCCGCAACTTCTTTCCTTCCAGCCACCTTACACCACCACCACTGCAACTTCCCCCGGCGGCCAACCCGAAGCAGCACCACCACCATCATCATCAACTCCACCACCATCACCATAGTCTGGCCAACTTTCCCCCCCGTACCTGTAGAACCACCACCACCATACGATACCTTCCCCCGGCCACTCCCTCTTCCCCGACTCCGCCAGCACATCCCTCCATCACCCTGAACCATCTCCCTCCTCCCTGCATCCCCCGAGCCGACCAGTGACCCCCTGCCTCCTTCTTCCCCGTACCACCATCTCCCTCCGCCCTTATCGGAATCACCACCACCATCATCATCAACACCTCTTCCTGAGCTCCCCCTCCACACCGGAGCCGACTGAACCACCCTGCTCTTCCATCCAGCCCGGCCAAGCCCCGACCCCGCTCCACCTTCAACCCGGCCGAGCACCCGCAGACTGCTCTTCCCTTCGGGCCTGAGTTCCCGAGCAACCACCACCCTACACCACCTGAGCCATTAACGCCGACCACTCCCCTCTTCTTCTCCGGCTTCACACCACCCCGGCACCACCAACCTCCACCACCAGGACCACCACCTCGTCGTCGTCATCGTCATCTTCGCCGTCGTCGTGCACCCGCACAGGTATGGTTTCTCCCCCTTCGCGTACACGTACGCGTGTACGTATGTATGTATGTATGTATGTATGTATGTATGTATGCGTATATGTATTAGTGTGTATGTATTATTCGTATATATATACGCGTGTACATATATATATTGTATTTCTCTATTTAGTATATATGTATTCAACATATATATTACTATATACGTATTCATATTATATGTTGTATGCATGGTATATGTATGGGTTTAAACATATTTTGGTATATATATACATATATATATATAGTATATGTTTAGTAAAATGTATTTTGGTATATATATATATATATATATATATATATATATATATATATATATATATATATATATATATGTAGCATAATATACGTTAATACGTATGTATATATATATATATATATATATATATATATATATATATATATATATATATATATACATATATATATACAAGTATATAGTATATATATTTTCATTGGTATATATATATATATATATATATAAATATAGTATAGGTATATAGTATATATATTTTCATTGGTATATATATATATATATATATATATATATATATATAAATATAGTATAGGTATATTTTCACTGGTATATATATATATATATATATATATATATATATATATATATATATATATATATATATATATATATATATATTTTCAGTATATATATATATATTCAGTTATATATATATATACAACAACCATTATTTATATGTATATAAAAGAATATATATATATATATATATATATATATATATATATATATATATATATATATATATATATAGTATAAAATTCTATTTAGTGTATATACACTTATACATATTTTGTATGTAATTATTTGGTATGTACATATATATATTTAATTAATGATATATGCTAACTGATGAATATTTTAGTCAACCTGAGTGTAATAACGGATACCCCGTATTTACATGGACCTGTAACCCTGTTAATTATTAGAAGGCTGCCATATGTACACTCACGTATTGGCGATACCCGTATCACCGACTGTCTGAATTCACAGCAATAACAGACGCGACACCCGCGCAATTAGACGCGCACTTGACCCTAGTCGACCAGTGTAATACCTAGCGTAGCCCCTGAGTTAAATGTATTTATGATTGAGTGTTAGTGTAACGTCTGATGCAAATATTATATTTTATGATATGTCTATAGGACTGTTGGATCATCCAGACGATACTCTGGAATAGGACATTGGTATTACCAGCTAAGGACCTAAGGCGAGTACATTCTCTGATAATTTTCAATTATTTGATAATTTCTATAATTCCAGTATCTAGAAATGTTACATCTGATTCTTGACACTGTGCTATAAGGACTAGTATATAGATTGGATCTTTAGTCATGAGATGTTACATTGGTTATCGTATTGACATTGTATACGACATTGATATTAGACATCGTACATGATATATTGGACATTGATTGTGTATCATGACGTGTCATGATTGGATCCACAGTACTAGTTAGGGGCGGAGGAAATTGCTAGTGAGAGATGTGATCAAATACCTATCGTACAAGTGTAAAATATTATTAGTATTAATCATACTCCTTACGTATGATTAGCCAGGCCATATAGCTCTCGTACATATTCCCAAGCCGATCACATATCGAAGCTACTATTTCAAACACTTAGAATAGTTACAGTTCTCTATTTTAGATCATATACTACATCACCCGTATATGATATTGTACCTCATTCTCTTTATTTCATATATGCACTGACTGTATCATATTGCCTATATTGCCTGTCTTTTTATATTTCCTGTCTCTTTATTTTGATATTGCATTTATTTATTGTCTTCTCTCAGTATATAGCATCATCTATTTATTATTTTATAGTCCTTATCAATTAAATAGAACTGTTATTTAAGATATACTTTGTTCCTTCCTGACTGGAAATGTTTTTCTAGACTATGCCTTAGAGGACTGGTGTCCGACATTTTATGGACCACAGGGTGAGTAGCTGCAGATTTGGACTTGGTAGTTCAGTTGTGATTCCGGGAGGTCTACCCGGAATCACTAGTTATCTAGTTAGTTCTTTTAGCAGATTATTTGGTACCGAATTTGTCTCCGGCATACTTTGTTGAGATTTGGATATTATTGTTGAGTTAGATTATTTATATTTAGACTTGTGTTGCATTTTATTTTATTTCTTCGATATCTTATCATGCTGTAGTTATGTGATTGAGTATGTTGTTCATTTTATATTGTGTTATTCGTGTCTCCTTATGGAGTTGGATACTCGTACGAGATTGTTTAGATAGTGCGTTGACCTAGACAGCGTTCTACCGCCAATGCTGCGGCGTAGGCTGGACGTACCCACGTACTCATACCCCAATTCCGGGCGCGGGTCGTGACACGAGCTCGTGAGTCATCAACTTGCCTATAAGAGTCTCGAGGGTCATTGTGGTGAGATTATTCCCTTCTAAGATTGCAGTGGCGTTGGGATTCTAATTCTTGGTGAGTCCTCTGAGTACTTTGCGAATCTTCTCGTGATTGCTGTAGTCATTGCCAAGAGATAATAGAGGGTTGACGATATCGAGGAATCTCGTAAACATTTGAGTAATCATCTTATTTTGCTTTATCTTGAATGCTTTATTCTCTTATGTTAGACGACTTATTTTTGATTCTTTTACTTGAGAGGTTCATTCATAAGTAACCTCAAGAAATTTTTATACTTCGTGCGAAGTTCCGCAAGTGGATACCCTGTTAAATTTATTTCTGTCTATAGCACAGAATAGAGCGTTAATAGCTTTAGCATGAAGACTAGCTTATTTCTTTTCGGTGTATGTATACTTATCATGAGGTTTCTCTACAAGGTTGCCATCTACGACTATTCTATGTGGCTTCTTGTATCCTTCTAGTATTACAGTCCAAAGGTAAAAATTAAGTGACTTCAGGTAGAAGCTGATACGTGTCTTCCAGTATGTGTAGTTAGTACCATCAAATAGGGGTGGCCTATTTATGGACTAGCCTTTACCATCGTTGGTGTGGATAGATCTAACAGTTGCCATAAGTCTCTTAGAATGTTAAGACAAATATCAAGAGAACTAGCTCTGATACCAATTGAAGGAGCAATTGGGATCAGAAACTAAATAAGAGACTACCTGCTCTGATACCAATTGAAGGACCGTAAAGCAACTCTAAAGGGGGAGGGGTAAATAGAGTGCAGCGGAATAATCTACCCAATTTAAAATTATTAGAATAATGGCAATTGCTAACTAACTATGTATATAAAGATAGTGAAGTAAAGCAGTAAAGTAGAGAGAGAGAGAGAGAGAAATCAAACACAAACACCAAGATGTATACTGGTTTTCTTCTGAGAGGACTAGTCCAGTCCCGAGAACTCAAGATCAGAGTTTTATCCACTGTAATCACCAATAGTAAATCACAAGCTTTGATCCGAAGGCTTGCTACTTCTTTACACCACGAGATTTGATTCAAAGTCTCATAACTTCACATCTAAAGAGAGAGAAAAACTGATGGAGCCAAGCTCTTTACAACTCTGTAGACTTCTAGACCGAGACCGCACTTGTCACTAGGAAGGCTAGGGAGTTGCTCTTGGAGATAAAAAAGTTAAGGCTCAGATGTTTGCTCATAATTGGATAGAAGGATTAAGAGAAGATGAGTGAGTAGGAATGTAGAAGTCCAATCCTATTTATAGTGTATTGGCAAACCGAATTCGGCTAGAATTCAGATGGAGTTTAATTCAAATTTTTAAACGTTGGGCCAGAAAATCAGGATTATCACTTCTGTACTAATTTTATACCAAAGTTGTAACCGAGTTCGGTTCGAGTTCGACATGAATTCAGCCCGAGTTCGGTTGCTAAGTATGGTAGACTTTGTGAATGAATGTGGCCTAATTTGGTGGATAGGTTCGATGGTTCTTTGAGTGGACTGGGTATCTGGGTATAGGTACTTTGATTTGCCAGTACGACTCAGCTTACATCGATCATAGACTCAAGAAATAAAAAATTACATTTGAAAGATGCAGTATAGACGACATGTAACAACAATGTTGAGTCTTCAGATTATGACATATCAATGCATGGTTTAACTATCAAAATCAAGTTGACTGAGACCAGTCGGGCCAACAGTCGGACGTCGGGGAGCCAGATTTTTCCTCTTTGCATTAGTATGTCGAAGATGGGTTTAACATCAACATCTTCAAAAGAGTAAGTCTCCTTTGGTTTTGGAGGCTCTGCCGGCTTTTGCTCATGCTTCTTGGTCAAGGTAGCGACCATAGCATGTTTACCCTTTCCATCGCGGTTGTTATTGCCGCCATTATTGTTATTGTTGTTGGTGTTGGTATTGGGACGCTTGCCCTTTTTTTCAGTAGTAGGGATATGGATCCCTAAGTGCTGAGCGTCCTTGAGCTTCTTCTCAACGTTGACAACATTTATAATGAATGTTGTCCAGTCTTTGAACTGGCTCTCGCCCATCCAGAGGCTGACTGTCGGAAGCCTATTCTTCCATCACATCTCTATTAGTGTGGCCTCCGGATTGCCAGGAGGCAACCTTAGCATGGCCTGTCGGAATCGTTCGATGTAGTTTTACGTTAGTTCCTTCTCACCCTTGGCGACGTCCATCAGAAGACATCGTCATATCATTTTCTGCCTCATAGAATCTGTTAAGGAACAGACGCTTGAGGTCATCGAATAATGAGATGCAGTTATCTTTGAGACTGCAAAATCAATCAAAATCTACCCCCGCCAATGACCCGACGAAGAGCCTGGTAAGGATAGCGTCGCTGCGGGATAAGTGTCCTATTGTAATCTTGAAGTAGCTCATGAAGAGACGAGGGGAGGACTTTCCGTCAAATGTGTTTATGTTGAAGGGCTTGTACTTGGACGGATACGGTACATCCCACCACTCTATTCGATATAGTTGTCATACCCCGAGATCACAGAGTAATTCTCAATTGCTCATAGAATCTAGGCGAGCCTAAAATTCTCGGACCTTCCTCCTTGCTTCCTTAGCTTTATCTCCTGCCAAAGGTGTCGACGAGCCAGGTAGGAGAGGTTCACCGCCCATGGGTGGGGCAGTCATATTTGAATCCCCGTTGGTCCTGGGGTCCAGGTTTGCTTGCCCTGAGGTCCTTGCCAGCTGGGAGGCCATGTTTGCCTTGATTTTCAGCATTGTCAGGGTCAAAACTTGCATTGATGGACTCATTGTATGCATCATGGCTTCGAGCATCTCGAGGCGCTGCCGGTCACTGGGGTCTTTATGGTCATCTCCGTCCATGTATACCGTCCTCATACTGGAAGAAACAGACCGGGCAATGGATGCCGTGCTCCCTGTCTCATACCCTTGTAGTGAGTAGTCTTCAAGGATGGCAGGAGTCGTTGTGTCCTCCTCGGATTTGGAGGGGATACTAACCCCAGCGTAGAAGAATGTGTCATTTTGGTGGGGGTAGCTACCCTCTAGGATCTCGGAGTCCATTCCTTGGGAATCGTTGTCTTCTCGGAATGCCAAGTTGTCGCGTACGTCAAGGGGGACACTACCCCCACCTTGGGCCACCCCCAAGGGTTCTGAGAAAGAACTACCCCCAGGGGCTGACAGCTTCTTCCTTAAGCGGGTGCCTTGGAAGACTCCTTCTGTAGGTGCCGTAGTCAGCCCTCCGGGTAGTCGCCTTTGTGATGCAGTAGTAGAAAACGACGGACTGGAGGTATTTGACTTCTTTCTTTCCTTGGTGATGGGAAGCTTTTCAGTTGAGTAGCATGAGACGAAGCGCAACTCCTCCTCCTCTGATACTTGCACCTAATCTTTGGGTTGTTGTCGAGTAGGTGCTTTCTGGTACAGTCGCTGGAAGGCCGACTTCCTGTCTGTGGGTACTATCGCTTTATTGCAGCAGTAGTTGATAATGATGTTGGGACAACTGTGCCTTGGAGAGGGCACGTCACACGATGTAGTTGTTTTCCTAGCTTTGTGCTTGTGAGTAATCACGTCACACAAATCATGCAAAGGGTATTTTACCTTTGCATCTTTTTTGTGAGTCCGGGTATCCCGGGCACACGGATGCGCAGGTGTTGTATTTTCTCCCTGGCCTGGGGTTCGTATATGAACTTGCCCCGAGGTACCGGTGGAAGACTTTTGAGACTTTCCTATCTATTGGTCCCTGTTGGCTGGACACATGAGTTTGTCCTGTACAAATTTCTGTCAGAGGCTCGCATAATAGTTAGTGATGCCTATTGGCGATCGGTCGTATGAGCAGTTGCTTGAGCTTGACGGGCTCACACTGCCCTGGACTTTTTTAGCTTAGCGACCGCAGGCGCGTAGTATAAAGATTCCAGATTTGGGTTTTCACCATTCTCAGTAGGTCACATAGGATCTTCGTCGCATAATATATGGCCAAAAATAGAGGTTCTAATACTATCAAGGCTATATGCGGCCTGCTGTCTGCAGCTGTGAGTTGATGCCACATGGATAGTCTTATTCGGCCTCCTCCTTGGTCGCATAGAAGCCGTCTCAGCACCAGAACGTCTGGCATCGTAGCATTTTCTTCTGCCAAAGTCTGGGTGTTGATTCGATACTATGTCAGCCCGAGATGCTGCATAGACGTGGACGTTTTGGGTGTTCGTACAACGACTGTTATTGTCAACAGTGTGAGAGGCTAGAAGCATCTGCTCTGTAGTTAGGTGGGGCACATCGACCTTGGCCACCCACGTTCTGCGGGTCTTCTTGGGCTTGGCTATCCTTGGCAAAGGATTAGCGCTTTCTTCGGAGAGCATGTCCACGAACGCTTGCTGGTCGAAGCGGACCACCAATATCTTTTGCGTCGAGCCGAGCTTGGTCGTATCGGATTGTGTCATCGACTTCTTAACATTGGAGAAGGACATCCCCAGCAGAGTCTCCATCGTGTTTGCTTTTTAAATAAGAAAGAGAACTGAAAGAACTAGATTTAATTAACAAACTAAGAAAGTATAAATAAGAGTCCTAGAAGATAATCTAAGTACAAATTTATTTTCTGGGGGGTGACAATGGAGGGTTAGGAGTGTAGCAACTCTTTTTACTCCGTGGATGATCCGATGCAACAGCTCTTCTCTCTTCCTTGAGTTTTGATTCACAGATAGACAGACAAAATCTTGTATGAGGGTAATACCCTGTTATTTATAGTTGTTCAATGGCCACATAAATTTTGGGCTGCATGGACGTTGGGAGTTGCCACGTGTCATCTTCTAACATAAGGGAGTTAGAACTGTGCACAAGATCGAGCTTCAGCCATCACGTGGATATTTGTTAAGATTTTTTTTGCTGAATATCTGAATGGTTCTCATCTGTTATAGGCGTGACTTGGTCAAGTGGATACATGACCGCTATTTGGTTGGAGAGGATCACTCAGTTGTAACAACAAGATTTGGTCGATGTGGAATCTGGGACAAATGTGGCCAAAGAGGCACGAGACGCATGGAGTCTGGAACGCATGGGGCCAGAGACTCATGGACAGCATAGAGTCTAGAACTCATGGGCCAGAGCCATATGGGACACATAGAATCTAGGACGCATGTGTCAGAGCCACATGGGACGCATGGAGTCTGGAACGCATGGGGCCAGAGACGCATGGACCGCATGGATTCTGGGACGCATAGGCCAGAGCTGCCTGGGATCTTTTATCATGTTGTACACGTGGCTCTGTACTATCTATAGGACCGTGTATGGCAACTCTAGAGGGGGGTGAATAGAGATTATATATGCAGCAGAATAAAATTACCTGGTAAAATATAATTCTATGGCATGCAATAGTGATCAACTATTAGCAGTTAGAATATATCTCATGTGTAAGAATACTACTAGCAGTATTATGAATATATAAAATAGAGTAAGAGATAAAGCAATTGCAAACACCAAGATGTATACTGGTTTCCCTCTGAGAGGACTAGTCCAGTCCCGAGAACTCAAGCTCGGAGTTGTATCCACTATAATTACCAATGGTGAATCATAAGCTTTGATCCGATGGCTTGCTACTTCTTTACACCATGAGTTTTGATCCAAAGTCTCGCAACTTCACAGCTTAAGAGAGAGAGTAACTGATTTAACAAAGCTCTTTACAACTCAGAAGACTTCTAGACCAAGATTACACTTGGCACTAGGAAGACTAGGGAGTTGCTCTTTAGATGGGAAGGTTAAAGCTTAGGGGTTTGCTCACAATAGGATATAAGACTAAAGAATAATTGAGTAATTGTCCTTATTGTTAGAATGAAGAATTCCAATCTTATTTATAGGTTATAGGCAAACAAAATTCGATCAGAATTTGGTTGAGGTTTAATTCAAATTTTCAACCATTGGGCCAAGAATTCATGAGCTATTGAATTGGTTGATTTCATACCAAAAGGGTAACCGAGTTTGGTCCGAGTTCGGTACGAGTTTGGTCCGAGTTTGGTCTAATTTTGGCCCAAGTTCGGTCTCCTAGTATGGTAGACTTTGTAAATGAATGTGGCCTGATTTGGTGGATAGGTTCTTTGATTTTTTTGAGTGGACTAGGTATCTGGTTTAAGGTATATGGGATTGCCTGTGTGACTCAGCTTACATCAGTCCTAGACTCAAATAAATGAAAGATTACGTTTGAATAGAAACCAATAGCTGTTGCAGAGTCTGTCTTTGGTATTGACGGAGTTGTTATGCTTTGCAACGAGTATCTGCTTTATCTGTGTTTTGGATCTGATTCATCTAATGTTTGACAATTTTCAGAATCAGGTTGACTGTGACCACTTTGTGTCAACAATCTCCCCCATTATGATAATTGACAAACTATGCCAAAATACACATATGGTGAGTCTGATGTAGCCTTTGATGCAAATAGTATTTTCCGTAAAAAACTAGCTTTTTAGAAAAAGCTCCCCCGTAAGTAGATCTTTCCTTTGAACGTGAGCATTTAAAAGAACCTGTAACTTGACATTTCTTTATAGCAAGATTAGGTGCAGGTATATCCACAAAATAGATATAAGTATATCACAGTTATATGTCATCAACTATACATCATCAACTATAATCGTCATCACATATTTTATCATTTCTCCCCCTTTGTCAAAATATCATAGTGGAAAATAATAACTCTCCCGTAATGAGTGATTTATGCAAAATTGAAGAAATATACATAATAACCAGATAAGAGTAGCATGCATTTGTTTAATAAAATAACCAAAAATAATAACATGCATTTGTTTTAATCAGAATAAATAACAAGACTGGCACTAGGCAAATAACATAAATGTTTGAACATTTTAAGCAAATGTTTCTAGTACAGTAAAAATAGAAAAACTAATACATTCATATAGCCATAAGAAATATAAGATATCAGCATAGATCATCATCAGCAGTATCAGCAGGCGGTTAATCATCAAAGTATGCTCCGATAGGGTCAAATTACTGCTGAACAAATAGATCATCAATCCTGTAGCCTGGGCAGAAATGATCTTGAGCCACTGGGTGAGGTACAGTAGGATGATGGGCTAGGTGATACTGAAGATCTGCTAGTGAGTTGGCTAATATGTGAACCTGAAGAGTGGTGCTATAAAACTGGTCGAAAAGTCAAGTGATAATTATAGTGTTCTGCACCTGGTGTTGAGCAACTATCATCTCGTTTTGCAAACTGAATTGCTCGCGGAACATCTCCTGGATAGAGTCCAAGGTAGCAAGCTGTATAGAGGATGAAGGAGTAGGAGTTGGAGCAGGAGAAGCTGGGGCTGGATCAGCTGGTGCATCAGAATTAGATGAGTTGTCTTCATCAGGAATGAGAGAAATAGGCTGAATCCTGCGGGCTTTGGTCAGGTAGGCTGGCTTAGATAGATAAGTAGGTTCTTCCATAGGAATGTGGAAGTACTCAAAGATGAGTGGAAGATACATGGCATAAGGAAGTTAACGTTTGTCTTTATAACAGTCAATCATCTATCGGATTATGATTTTAGAAAGGCTAAAGGGAGTGGATGTGGAGAAGAGATATAAAGCAGACATCTCCTTATAGGTCACATCATCTTTGGAGGTTTGCTTGGGAATGATAGCAGAGTATATGATACGGTGAAGTTTGTAAAAGTATTGGTTAAAATAACGAGCACAAAACTTTCCGTCAGGACAAGGATGTAGGGCACAAAGTTTGCCCCTGAAAGAGTCAAGAGTGATGTCGTCTCTGAGATTGAGTTTGTCGATCTCAACTAGGGCATCTCCTCGTTAGGGATTTCAAGAATTTTACCCAAAGTTGTATCATCATATTCAATATCGATTCTATCCACTCTCGAAGAGATAGACCATTGATCATGAGATAGATTGCAGTAAAATATGCGAATAACATTCAAATATATGGGTTTTCTCATTTTCACTAGACGATGAAGATGGAATTCTACAAGTTTAGGTTTTTGGACATGAAAAGTAGTAAAATTAATAGGGTTGCCCTTGTAAATATTTCTTTGCATAAAATTATTGAACCATAGATTAGAGGCATCAATAGAAGTAAAAATAAAATTATCACATTCTCCTGGATTTGGAATGTTTGGAGAAAATAAGGAATATGTAGTATCATCACTAGAGGTTGAGAAGAGGAAGCTTTATTTGCTTTTCTCTTCTTTTTCCCAAATTTAGGAGCCATGAATAAGGGTTTAAGAATATGAAGATTATACCTTGAAAAGATTGAAGGGGATGAAGGAGAATCTCACCAAGAGCCTTAGATCTCAAGTTGAGAGAGAATAAGCCTTGAGGAAGGGGATTACAAAACTAGGGTTTTGGAGGAAGGGTTTGATTCTCGGTTTTGAGAATAAGGTTTGGGAGGATGAAGTAATGAGATCAAATTCGTAGCTGCTGCTGTTATATAAAACACTTTAACCAAATTTGGATCGAGTTTGGACCGAACTCTGTCCGAGTTCTGATGGCTCAGGATTTTGAAAATATATTTTGTAGAAAGCTATAATAGTTATATAAAAAATATATAAGTGATCTCATACAAGTATACAATATATCAGGTCTAAAAATATGACATGTTATCTATCAGTCATTACTAAGTCATTAAACAGAATTTATAGTAGTCAATTACCGAATGAATGAATAATTGTATTTAGGAAACATTTTGTAAATAGCTCTTTGTATATCATTACTCAGTGAGGTATTTTTGTTATTATTAATTCGCTGTAAGGGCCGGTTCCCAGCTAGCGATGGTCTGAAGACACTTAAGGACCATGTCGCTTAAGACTGTTTACACCTTTTTGACAGAAGGACCCTTTAGGCTATTTAACAACAATTTTTATACCTTTAGAGCATAATATTGAAGAATTATTTAACAAAAGTTTTCTTCATACATATTTTAAGAACAATTGAACTACCATATTTAATGAGTACAGTATACTACTATAAATATGAAAATTGTGTTACCATAATGACTTAATAGTCATATTTTTGTTGTTGGTGCAATTGCCATAAGAATATCCATTTGGCTTTTCGCAATCGCCAACTTTCTCCTTTACCATTACGTCTTGCTGTAAATAGTTCCACCTATATGATTAGAACAAGACTTTGGTATCTAGGGTTTGGATCCGTATTGGTTAGCTTTAGGAACTCACTTATACATATTCATATCAACCAATTTTTTAGCCTTACACTGATGTGTAATGTGTCCTTTTAAACCACAATAATGACATATAACATGGGCATTTGTGTTGGGCATAGAATAATGAGTATGTAAAGTGGTATGACATGTCTTGTGTGGATATTTGTAATAGAATGCATGATTATGTGAAGTATGTTGTGTTCTACATGCATGATAGTGTGGAGCAATTGGTTTGCTTGCTGGTGTATTATTGTAAGTGCTCTTTTATTTAGCCATGTGTCTCATGTTAGACTGAGTGGTAGGTTATATGACCTGCTTTCCCAATCTAATATCTAAATTTTTAGAGGTGGCATATAAATTATCATACTTAGCAGTAAGAGCATCTATATTAAGTGAGGCATTAGAGTACTTCTCATTTTCCTGTTTTAAGTCCTCCTTAAGTTTAGAATTTTCTTGATTGCTTTCATCATAACAGTCAAGAGATTCTTGTAGGCTAAGCTCAAGTTTGGAGATTTTAATAAATTCATCAGAAGAGGAGTTTTCTCTAGCTTCCTTAAGTAAGCAAATAAGATGATCATTCTTAAGATGATAAGATTTGATATCTTTTCGAGCTTGATTATAGTTATTTTTAAGCTTATTATAGTCTTCAAACAAATCATTAAAAGCATCAGATAATTCATCATACGAAATATCTTTTGTTAGTGAGTCATCTTTTACGTCGCTTACTATTAAGCACAAGTCTGTCGTATGTTGAAGGTTTTTGTCATTCTCAAACTGGATACTTGCATTGATTGCTAGACTTTTACTTGGACATAAGTTTGCAATATCTTCTTCCTCGCTGTCATCATTGTTGCATTAAATGTCTGCATCTTTCTTTGTACTTGCAGCTTCTTCATTTTTGTATGAGCTTACAACATCATGAGGTTCCTCTTCAATTTCTTCTTTGTCTCCATAAGTTGCTTCCAGCATTCTTCATATCTTATATGAGTTTTGCACTTGGAGATAAGTTTGAATTTATCTTCTCCTAGAGTACAATAGAGTATGTACATTGCCTTTGCATCATCGTTTGCTACTTTCTTTTCATCTTTGGTATATTTATTATCTATTTTGTTAACTCTTTTGTAACCATTAGTAACGTAAGTCCATAATTAAAGCCGAAAGATTTTAGAAAAGCACTCATATGTATTTTCCAAAATAAATAGTTAGTGCTGTTAAAAATAGGTGGCTTATCAAGAAGTTGGCTTTCATCATTGATGGAAAATAGTAATCTTATTGTTGCCATATGTTCTACTCTTTGGATGTTAATCCGATAATCAAGAGAACTTGCTTATAACAATAGTTCCTATATAAAGAGTACCAATTCTGATACCAATTGTAGGAGCAATTAGGACCAGAAACTAAATAAAAGATTATCTGTTCCGATACCAGTTGTGGGAGCAAATGGTATTTAGTAAAAGTTATACTATAAGAGTATCTGCTCTGATACCAATTGTGGGACCAAATGGTATCAGTAACTAAATAAGAGACTACCTACTCTGATACCAATTGTAGGAGCAATTGGTATCAGCAAAAGTTCCTATATAAAAGTAAAAGTTATAATATTAAGAGTAACCGCTCTAATACCAATTGTAGGAACAAATTATATCAATAATAGTTTTAATGTAAGAGTACCTGCTCTGATACCAATTATGGGACCAAATGGTATCAGTAATATCTATATAAAGAGAGCACCTGCTTTGATACCAATTGTAGCACTGTGTATGGCAACTCTAGAGGGGGGGGTGAATAGAGTTTATGTATGCAGCAGAATAAAATTACCTGTTAAAATATATTTCTATGGCATGCAATGGTGATCAACTACTAGCAGTTAGAATATATCTCATGTATAAGAATACTATTAGCAGTATTATGAATATATGCAATAGAGTAAGAGAGAAAGCAAACGCAAATGCAAACACCAAGATGTATACTGATTTCACTCTGAGAGGACTAGTCCAGTCCCGAGAACTCAATCTCGGAGTTGTATCCACTATAATCACCAATAGTGAATCACAAGCTTTGATCCGAAGGCTTGCCACTACTTTTTACCACGAGTTTTGATCCGTAGTCTCGTAACTTCACAGCTTGAGAGATAGAGTAACTGATTTAACAAAGCTCTTTACAACTCAGAAGACTTCTAGACCGAGATCACACTTGGCACTAGGAAGGCTAGGGAGTTGCTCTTCAGATGGGAAGGTTAAAGCTTAGGGGTTTGCTCATAATAGGATATAAGACTAAAGAATAGTTGAGTAGTTGTCCTTGTTGTTAGAATGAAGAATTCCAATCATATTTATAGGTTGTAGGCAAACATAATTCGGTTGTGGTTTAATTTAATTTTCCAACTGTTGGGCCAAGAAATCAGGAGCTATTGAACTGGTTGATTTCATACCAAAAGGGTAACCGAGTTCGGTGCTAGTTCGACAGGAGTTCTGTCCGAGTTCGGTCTCCTAGTATGGTAGACTTTGTAAATGAATGTGGCCTGATTTGGTGGATAGGTTCTTTGGTTTATTTGAGTGGACTATGTATCTGGTTTAAGGTATATGGGATTGCCAGTGTGACCTAGCTTACATCAGTCCTAGACTCAATAAATAAAAGATTATATTTGAATATAAACCAATAGCTGTTGCAGAGTCTGTCTTTGGTATTGACAGAGTTGTTATGCTTTGCAACGAGTATCTGCTTCATCTGTGTTTTGGATCTGATTCATCTGATGTTTGATGATTATCAAAATCAGGTTGACTGTGACTACTTTGTGTCAACACTATCCTTGGGACTTCTGTCTCTTAGTGTGTTCTCGTCCTTCGAGGCTATCAGGAAAATATTTTTTGTCAGGATTCTGTGTCAGGCGCCATCTATGTTGTTAGAACGTCATATTAGGTCGACCTACGGCCAGTTGTCAGGACGCTTGTTTGGACTGTATGGTGTCCATGTGGTCCAATATCTGTTGAGTTTTATTTTGGGGCGCATGGACGTTAGACGCATGGATGCATCTCTTCCATGCTTCTACAGCCAAGATTCTGTATCTTTATCTTGGAGTATTTCATTATAGGTGCAGGGATCAGAATCTTGTTCCTCGGGGATTAATTCTGATGACTCTACCAAGAACATGAATATGCCCGATTATACAATAACCCTCCCACTATGACGAGGCACTATTGGTTATGGTATAACATTTGTGATACGTTGTGCAGTTACTTGTGGTTCCTCCTGTTGTACTGTTGGTACTGTTGGTACTGCAGTATTTGGTGTCTCATCTCTCAGTTCTTCTAGAACAACTCTACTCATGGGTTTATGGTTTATCACATAGTCTTCCTCTAAGAATCGGGCATTAGTGCTAACATGGACCTTTTGATCCTTAGGACTATAAAATAAACCTCATTTCGTTCCTCTTGGATAGCCTACAAACAAGCGTACTTCTATACGAGATTCCAACTTATTTGCTTTCCCATTAAGCACATATGCTGGACTACCCCAAATTCGAATATGTATCAGAGTAGGCTAACGCCCGGTCCACAACTCTGTGGGAGTAATAGGTACTAACTTAGAAGGTACCAAGTTCAAAATATAAGCTGCAGTCTCTAAGGCATATCCCCAAAACGAATATAGTAAATCCGAATAACTCATCATTGATCTAACCATCTCCATAAGTGTCATATTCCTTCTTTCTGCTATACCATTCTGTTGGGGTATTCCAGGTGCAATCAATTGGGATGTAATCCCAGCTTCTAATAAATAGTCCCTAAACTCTCCAAAGAGGTACTCGCCACCACATTTGAACATAATGACTTGATACATTTTCTATGATGTTTCTCTGTTTCAGCATTGTACTCTTTGAATTTCTCAAAGCACTCAGACTTACGGCGAATTAAATAAATGTATCCATACCTTGAATAACCGTCAATAAATATGACAAAATATTCAAAGCTACCTCTATCCTGGATAGTCATGGGCCCACACAAATCAAAATGAACCAATTCCAACACATCTTTGGTCTTATACCCCTTTGCTGTGAAAGGCCTTTTGGGCATTTTACCTTCCAAGTAGGATTCGCAGACTGGAAGTGCCTCTACATCTAATAAACTCAAAGGTCCATCTTTAACCAGTCTTTGAATCCTTCATATATTAATATGTCCCAACCGCAAGTGCCAAAGATATGTTTGGTTCATACAAGAAGGTTCTTTTCTCTTATTTAAGTTAGAAAATGTGTTATTCATTTCTATAAGTTGCATTATGGGTGAAATAGGATTAATGACATACAAATTATTAAATAATGCACTAGAATAGATAAAATACTTATTTTTTCTAATAACGATATTGTCATTAAAATAAACTGAATATCCATCCTTAACTAGCATAGAAACATAAATTAAATTCCTTCTAAGTGAAGGTGCATAAAGACAATCTTTCAATCTCAAAGACTTATTTCTACCAAAAGATAAAATAACATCTCCTACTGCAACAACTGCTACTTTTGTAGCATCACCCATGAACAAGCATATCTCTCCATTACTAAGCCGCATGGTTTCCTAGAACCTCTGCAATAAATTGCTGACGATTAGTGGCTCTTGTGTCTACACACCAGGTGCCGGTAGATAACACCGCTAAACATGTTTCAACTATTAGTAAATAATATATATCTTCTTTATTCCTTTGTTTGAGAAGTGGATAGTCACTTTTCCAATATCATGACCCTTTGCACTTGAAACACTTGCCTTCCGACTTTTTTATAATGCCTTGAGATCCCATGTCGTTCTTTGCTAAATTTTCTTCTTTCTGAATGTTATTCTTCTTCTTACCGCCTTTCGTCTTAGAAGTAGAAGCCTTTTCAGTAACATAAATATGACCATTATGCCTCATGAGAGCCTCAGCATCCTGTAGTTCTTTCGCAAGTTCTGCCACAATGTACAATATTTTTATCATGTTGTAGTTAAGGCAAAACGTGTCAAAACTTTTTGGCAGAGTCCCGAGAATAATATCGACCTGGGTTTTCCCATCAATTCAGCTCCAAGGATCTCTATCTCATTCAGATGATCCATCAACTTGAGAACATGATCCCTTACTGGCGTCCCTTCAGCCATAGTCGTATTTATCAAACCCTTCATAGCAAACTGCCTAGCTACCCTACTCTGATGTCCGAAGAGTTCCTTGAGGTTGTACATCATGTCATAAGATGTGGCCATGGCCTGATGCTGATGTTGCAGTATATTTGACATAGATGCCAGAATGTAACACCGCACAATCTCATCTGCCTTGATCCACTTCTTTTAAGCCTCTTTGACCTCTTCATCAGAATTAGCATATGGCTTAGAAGGATATTCCTTATGGAGTACATATTTGTACTCTTTAGTAGTTATGACAATATCCAAGTTACATTTCCAGTCAATGTAATTAGGGCCAGTAAGTTTATTTTCTATAAGAATCACCATAAGTGGACTGAATGAACCCAATTTTTGAAATCCTGAGAATCACATAAATAATAATTATGTAGGGCAAAAACTTTTTGAACTAAAAATATATTAATTCCCTCAAAACAATAATAAAAAGTTCACCAACACCTTAAACACCATGAATTTATTATGCCATGATAGTGTGGATGTATACTAATTCAGTATTTGTCCTAGGAGGTTTTTCTATTAATTTTACTATCATGTCAACCTAACTTTATGCCAAATAAAATTAATTTGTTGGTCTTTGCTTTGGTCTACAAATAACGGCAGTGACTCCGATGGGGAGGATACGATTATTTGTATCTTAGTGTACACCATTACTTAATACTAAGTCCATTACTTCGTAATATATTTCTTCAAATGGAGAATTAAACACACAGTAGGTAATTTTCTATAATTATTCCAAAAGAATTCTGTACCAGTGATCCTAAATTATACGCATCCGATATGGAGGAAGGCACTAAAGCCAACACACAAGTATAATTATATCACCTACAAACCAGTAATGGAGACCATGGAATTTATACTAAATAAATTCTCTCTCCCACTTAGTTGTTTAACAATGAGGGTTTTTCTACTAGTTGACATATGTCCATGTTGTCCATTATTAATGCGGGCTTAGTTTATAAAAAATATCCATAGAATAATAAACATGCATAACAGAATAAGCAGATATAGAAATAATAAATAAATAAATATCCAACAATTATGGCCATATATCCTGCTTCTTCCTTAACTGCCGAATCTAGAATCTTGCTCTGCGCAGAGTGATTCGGGGTTCGAGTCACGGGGTTCAGGACAGCGGTCCAATTTTTTTAAGGTTTGCCTATCTTTTTCCTTCATCAAAAATCATCTGTCTGCTTTCGATATGCTAAAAAATAGCATCTCGTCTCGTATCAGAAACAGCCACCATCGCCATCATGATAGATAATTTTTTTTAAATTACATCAATCATATGACCCCCGAAGGAGTTTACACATAATCTAGATTTAAAAAAATTAAATAAATAAGAACGATCAACCCTTGTGATTTTAATTACATCCATAAACAACAACAGCCACGAGATACCATTGGTTTAAATCAAAGAAACAAAATATACGCACAGACCATAATAGTTGGATCTAGGATGCCAGCAAAACTAAGTTAGAACATATCTACATCTACCGACTATTTTTTAATGTGAGTTTTATTGGACAACATGGATTTATCAATCGATACACCGATCCAATACTGGCTCTGATACCAATTGATGGAACTGGGGATCCCTAGGACCGCATATTGGTGTGCATATCGATCGATAGAAGATTAACAAGTTTAATACGTGATCTAACCCTTCAAAGGCGGAAACTAGGGTTCACGAATTATACCTGAAGTAACGAGAAGAAGGTGAAGGTTTTCAGCAACATTGATCAGTTAGCGACCCTAAGATCTTCTGCACATATTCCTTCCTCGGATTGGACGTCGTATGGGTGACGATCTTCCAACCTTTTTTTCTTCTTGGCCGACCCTCTTTCTCTCCTTACGTAAAAAACGAATTTAGAGAAAGCTGCTTACTTTTTTTTATTCACATGGTGGCCAGAGAATAAAGGATATATATAGGCTACGGTAGGGACCATGAGAAAAAATTAGGGTTAGATCTCCTAACGGATCTGGGTATCCCATGTTCAGCTCGAACACACAACCCTGGCCCGTTAACAATAGCTCGGTCTACTAAAGAGCTATTGTTGCACTACCTTCCTAATCCCAAATTACGATTATGGGCTCCTTCTTATTATATGCTTATTTGTCTTCCCATGTTAAGATATCGAATATCCGTTGATCAAATTAAGTTACTGACAATTATATTGATCGACATATTTTATCCTTAAGTACTACCACTCAAATTTATTTATCATGTCAGATATAATTTACCTGCAGGATTTACATGACAATCCTTATGAGTTCTTTATGGGGACATCATCAACCCGATGTATCTGGATATGGATTCCTTTTATAATCAACAATCCATCATATACACAATGTCATTACCCAATTCGTAGAGGTTATTGACCCATAATGAATCTCACTCTTTTATGAGTCAAAGTAATACACACTGCATAAACATGTTGCTATTATATCTGGATTAAGCGCATAAGCATCTATAACAACAGAGGTATTTGTTATTTTATGTAGTCAGTACAAAGAGAACAACTTCAAGTAGTCATGTTCAATACACATAAAGTGTACTAGTGTAAACCTATAGCCAAGATAGACTAATACCAGAATACACCACAACCTTTCCAATGGTTTGTCCAAGTCCATCTAGGTTGTGAACTATTTATATATTCCACAGAAAATTGATAATATGATCTTCTGTGTGACACCACACACCATATTATCTACAATATAGAATATCAGACGCTTATATTAACATTATATCAAATACAACATGTAAATATTTGCCCATATGATTCTCATTTAAAAATAAGAAAATATAGTTAATACAAAGTGATTCATTTAGTATATAACCCTAACACTATTGGCGTCGAGCAACGACATGGATATTGGATTAATATACCAAGAATCTCGTATCTTCGGGTTTATACAATATCGTGTTAGCGACTTTCTATGGCATTGTGCCCAACGCCAATATGTTCTTGGCTTTGTTAGAGCGATATAACTCTAGTGCCGAAACTGTTTTCACTCCACGTGGCAAGTTGGGGTTCGTCGTACACGAGATAAAATACATATCTGCACTTCCAATAGGAGATATTCCTTATGAGGAGTATGTGCCTACCAATGTGGAATTGTCGGATCTAGCAAAAACTGAGCCGCATCTAGTTGAAGTGTATCAAGATCTGATGTGCCACTACCTGGCATGCAATCATTATTACAATACTGATTCTGGTACTGTCTTTATCAGGAAGTAGTTCTAATAACTTTTCAACGAAAGAAGAAAGAATGTACAGAGATTCGGCCGCTTCGACCTTTGAGTTCTACGAGAGTTAAAGAACTCTTGGCAGGTCATGATGCTGGAGATAAGTCCTTTTCGGATCATGTAAGAAACTTTATAGCGAGCATACCGAATATTAGCTATCTCAGACACACTCGTACAGCGTTTGAAGCTTTGTTGGCAGGATATTTCTCTTTATGGCTCTAAAGATGGGTAGTCCTTGGAGGTTCAGGTTCAGTGGATCAAGTTCAGGTTCAATGGATCATCTCCAAAGGGTTATTTTATTCCCTGTAGTCCATTTATTTTTCAAGCATCGACTGGCACTGTTACCAGCTATGGTTTGCCATTTGAATGATGGTTTGCGGGAAATTGCTCATAACTTGGCGGTAGATCCTCGATGAGAGAATTTTTTTTGAACAGAGCTTCCATTTACCTATCTGATGGGTTGGTTGATTTTACATAATTAGAGTTTGATGGTTCCCAGCTTGACTCAGGCTGACGGGACAGATTACATGTTCCTTTGTAGATATAGGCTCTCTAAATGGACCTATACTACACCTTTTTAGACCAGACGAGGTTTAAACATGGGGAACAGTTTGAGCTTTTACTGTGCTGTTCCCGACTTAGCAACTGAGCACCAAGGTTCGAGTTTTATTGACGAGGGAACTACAATATCGAGGTTGCCATCAGGGGTATTTTCATGTCTAATGTTTATCCGACCATCTCACTTGGTATATAGAAATGGCAACAGTTGTACCTTCGAACCGTATTTACCTAGCCGCTTTGCAAGGCAATTTGGCTATGACCAATTGCACATCGGCAATGCTACTCCTTGTCTAGCAAATTCTGGAGGTTTAATCGACAGTGTCCAGGGATGGAGATATTTTATCATGGGTTGTACATGAGCTACTTTTACTCTGCCTGCACCCAAACCTCATTTATGCTTATTGCATTCTTTTGTCAATTTCATAAGGATTTTGATATGCGGGTTAGTTTCCAAATCCCGATAGAAGGAGTCATTCCGGAGTCAATAAGAACTTCTTTAATCAAAGAGGAAGATGATGTCGCATTGGATGAGATATTGGAATCTCTTCCACATGTACAGCCAGATGCACCCGCCCCTGCCATAGTGGTTCAAAAATCTCGAAAGCATAAGATCACGTCCCCTACTAATTGCCGGTCTGCCAATTAGAGGGTTGTTGTTATGAAGCCTAGGAAGCCAAAATTAAAGACTTCTTCTCCTTCAAAAAGGAATTTGATTAACGAACTGATTAGTTCGTCCGAGCGGCCTAGACCGTCTGTCTCTTCTCCAGCGGTGCATAGGATTAACACTTCCGTCCCTCCTTTTGTTATTGCTACAAGAATATGTGTTGCTTCTGCTTCTACAATATTTGGTTTTGCAGATCCTATCTTTGATGTTGTGACTCAATTTATCCTGCTGATTGCATTCATACCTTCTCCGTCGATGGACCCAAAGAATCAGGTTGCTCCGTTAGTGGATCCAAAGGATCAACTTGCTCTAAAAAGTTCTGATTCCAGGGTTAGAGGCAATGAAGAAGACGTTGGTATAGAAATAATTTTACCTTCTCGGGTTGAAGTTGGTGAAAAGATCGAGTCACAAACTGATGTTGCCTCTACATCCCCCAAAGTTATGCCTGGACAGGATATTTAGGCTCAGACTCAATCTATTATAGTTACAACTGTGCTTGAAGATGCTATAGAGCAGATTGATACAAAAACTATAATTCTAGAAGCGAGCATGACTATGAGTGATTACGATAATTTGCTCCTTTATGCTGATTCGTCTGAGGTGGAGGCTTCATTGACAGGCCTAAGGAATTCTTTGGAGGGGAAGACTCCTGAAGATGAATATGTACCACCTGGTACTGGTATGTGTCTTTCTATTCTTTCTATACCACAAGTTCTTGTGTTGCATGCTTCATTGTCACAAATTCATGCAGTGATAGCTCCGACTAGCACATGCCAAGGTGTCACTTCTTTCCTTAGTTCGACGTACATATATCTTAATTACAATATGTTTTTTATTGATCGTATTGTTTGTTCCATTTTTATTTTTAGGTGATGAAATTGTGGTAGGAGTTGCTCCGGAGAGGGTCGAAGAGACGGTTATTTCACAGGCTGAAACAACTTATGTTACTGATATTACGGTTTCGGCTGCAGATATCGTATCAATACCATAAGTAGCTTCAACTGCTCTTATGGTACAAATGACCAGTATTGCTCAAATGGCTTCCACTATTAGCCTGAGAGAACGAACAACATGTTCTTCCACTTTTGTCTCCAATGTCAAGGCTATAACATTGGAGTACTAGCCAGTCTTCAGATACAGTCAACTTTGGTGGAGAGGATCAAGGCAGCCCAAGTAGAAGATTCTCAGATTCAAAAGCTTATGGAAGAATGTGAGTCAGGTCTTAGGAAGAAATTAAATATTCATAAAGAAGGAACACTTAGATTTAGAAACCGTCTTTGTGTGCCAAGTATAGATATCGGACAGGAAGTAATGACCGAGGCACCGAGTTCTCAATATTCTAAACATCCAGGAGGTACGAAGATATACCAGGATATCAAGCAGCATTTCTGGTGGAATAAAATAAAAAGAGAGATTGTTTAGTTCATTTCACGGTGTCTCGTGTGTCAGCAAGTGAAGGCAGAACAACAAAGACCAGCAGAATTTTTACAACCACTACCTATTCCAGAGTGGAAGTGGAAATATATTATGATGGACTTTGTGACTGGTTTACCTAGAACCCCTACTGGGCGTGATGCAGTTTAGTTAATAGTAGATCGACTCACAAAGGTGGCATATTTTCTTCCCTTTCGAGTAAGGCAGTCCACACTGCAGTTAGTAGAGATGTATATGTGGCAGATAGTAAGGCAGCATGGAGTTCCAGCAAGTATAGTGTCAGATCGTGATACTCGCTTTACATCATATTTCTAGCAAAGCTTGCACGAGCGCTTGGGTACCAAATTGAGATTAAGTACCATATATCATCCCCAGACAGATGGGCAATCATAAAGGACAATTCAGACTTTGGAAGATATGCTGCGGGCTTGTACCTTATACTTTGGTGGATCTTGGAAAGATTATCTTCATTTAGTAAAATTATCGTACAATAACAGTTATCATCCCAGCATACAAATGGCTCATTTCGAAACATTGTACGAAAGAAAGTATATGTCACCTTTAGCATGGGATGACATTGGTGAACGTAAGATGTTGGGGCCTGAGATGATCACTCAAATAATTGAAGTGGTTAAGCAAATCAGAGAGCAGCTTTGGGTTGCACAAGATCATCATTAGCATTGGATAGATCAATATCATAGGCTGTTAGAGTTTTCTGTCGGCGACCACGTATTTTTGCGGATTTTGACCACCCGTGGAGTCATTAGATTCGGGGTTCACGGGAAGCTCAGTCCGCGATACGTACGACCGTTCGATATTCTCGAGAGGGTAGAAGATATTACTTATCGTCTTGCCCTTCCGCCTTTACTTCGTGAAGTGCATGATGTATTTCATGTGTCTTAGTTGCGTAGGTATGTCCCGGATTTGAGTCATATCCTCGATCATTCTGAGTTATTCGTTGGTACCGACTTAACTTACGAGGAATAACCCGTGTCCATTTAGGATTATAGAGAGAAGGTACTCAAGAATCGGACTATCCGTCATGTTCGTGTTGCTTGGGGCAATCACTCCTTGGGGGAGTCGACGTGGGAGTGCGAGGATGATATTTGATCTTGATACCCGCACATATTCGACTCGTAAGGTATATTTTCTTCTTATGCCTTCATATTTTTATTCTGGAATCGCAAGCACTCATGTGAAATAATGTTGATTTGCTTTATAATATGTGTTGTTATACTTGCTTATTTATATGTGTAGATTGCTTGTAATTAGTTGTTGCTTGTCTTGATATTTCTAGCTAGCCTTGAGTTTGAATTCTGAGGACAAAATTTTTCTAAGATGGATAGAGATGTCACTCCTCATTCCCGATATTCGTATTTAGAGCGTATTTAATTTTCTTGATAGCATAGTTTTATGTTGTAGAGAGACTAGACCCATTCTTTGGTTCATTCGGTCTTGATTTATTTGTTTGATTTGGTTTGATTATGAGTTGAACCCATGGTCCAAATCTCAAACCCTCCATATATAACCCAACTTTATTCTCTCTCTTCTCATTATTTTCCTTTCATTCTCTCTCTTAGGTTTTTCCTTTCCCTCCATAGGCAAGTACACCTTGTATGAGGAATGAAGAAACCCTCTATTTTATTATTCCATTATATTTATTATGTTTTTCTCTATATATTTAGAACTTAGTATTTTTGGTTTTGGCGGATGGATTAGTGTTGATCTAGACGTTTAGTTTAGAAGCTTTTCATATGTTCTTAAGTTTTCTTAGATTTTGATCGCCTAAAACTTATTGTTTTCAAAAACTTGTTGTTCTATGTTAATGAGCACTTGATTTTGAGTAGTTTAGAACTTTACTATGCTGGATTTGGAATTCATTTGAGGTTTCTACGGAAGAAGCAAATTTTTATTTTCGAGATTTTGGCCATGGCTGAAAAGCTACTGTTGGAAGAGACGAAGTAGTGCTATGCGACACTCTGTGCTATACGGTATGGACTTCTCATCTTGAGTCATCACGCGGCCAACCTTGTTGGACGCATGACTGAATCTACACATGCATCCAATGGCCAAATGCATGAACTTGGACGAATAAAACTTCACAAGTTGAAAAAATTTCACTAAGTTCCAAAAGATTTTATGCGGCTAAGTGTGTATACGGTCTAGTGTGTATGTGGCCAAGTGTGCATGCGGCCTCGTTGACCATGCGGCCATGAGCTAAGCGTCCCTCTTCTTCTGGACACATAACTTCTCATCGACTTGGCACAAATTTATATTATTTTTGCCTTTTCTTCTGAAACACTTTATTGCTTGTCACATCAGTCACATCTATCACATTACGTCACTTCTTCTGACTTGCATTTATTGATGTTCATGTTGCAGGTTTTTCGAAGAGTGGACTTTTCTTTACCCATCCATCCAAGCTAACTATGCAGCCTCATACGGCCTCGACTTCATGCAACAACCTGTCTCATGCGGCCTCGACTTCATCAGCCACCCTGATTCATGCGAAAGCTTGCCTATGCGCCTATTGTTCCTATGCAACACCATATTTCTTGCACACGTTGGGCATTTGCTTGGTTTAATATTTTTGTTTGATTTAATTCTTGTGATGTTATATGTGTTTAATCTAGAAATGACTTATATGACCCAGATATGACCGTATGCTAAATTTGACTAAGCACCTAACATGAGCCAGTTGACACAAAGTGGTCACAGTCAACCTGATTTTGATAATCGTCAAACATCAAATATAAAATATAGATGAAGCAGATATTCGATGCAAAGCATATCAACTCCTTCAGTATAAAAGTCAGACTCTGCACCAGCTATTAGTTCCATATTCAAATAAAATCTTTTATTTATTTGAGTCTAGGATCGATGTAAGCTGAGTCATACTAGCAAATCCAAGTACCTATACCCATATACTTAGTCCACTCAAATAAACCAAAGAATCTATCCACCAAATCAGGCCACATTCATTAACAAAGTCTACCATACTTAGAAATCGAACTCGGGCCGAACTCATGCTGAACTCGGACCGAACTCGGTTACCCTTTTGGTATGAAATTAACCAGTTTAATTAGCTCCTGATTTCTTGGCCCAACGGTTGAAAATTTAAATTAAACCCCATCCGAATTCTGGCCAAATTCTGTTTGCCTACACACTATAAATAGGAATGGAATTCTATATTCCTACACACTCAACAATTCTTAATATTCTATCCTATTATGAGCAAACATCTAAGCCTTAACTTTACCATCTCCAAGAGCAACTCTCTAGTGTTCTTTGTGCCAAGTACGGTCACGGTCTAGAAGTCTTCAGAGTTGTAAAGAGTTTGGTTCCATCAGTTACTCTCTCTCTCTCTCTCTCTCTAGCTATGAAGTTGTGAGACTTTGGATCAAACCTTGTAGTATAAAGATGTGGCAAGCCTTCAGATCAAAGTTTGTGATTCACTATTGGTGATTATAGTGGATAAAACTCCGAGCTTGAGTTCTTGGGACTAGACTAGTCCTCTAAGAGGGAAACCAGTATACATCTTGGTGTTTGTGTTTGCTTTCTCTCATCCTGTTGCATATATATATAAGTATATTCATAACACTGCTAGTAGTATCACTTACACATGAGATATATTCTAACTGCTAGTAGTTGATCACCATTGCATGCAATAGAATTATATTTTTAACATGTGATTTTACTCCACTGCATACATAAACTCTATTCACCCCCTATATAGTTACCATACACGGTCCTACAATTGGTATCAGAGCAATTTCTTTTTATATAGGAACTATTTCTCATACCAATTGCTCCTATAATTGGTATCAGAACATGTACTCTTTATATAGGAACTATTGCTCATACCAATTGCTCTTACAATTGGTATCAGAGCAGGTAGTCTCTTAATTAGTTTCTGATCCCAATTGCTCCTACAATTGGCATCAGAGCAAGTTCTTTTGATTACCGGATTAACATCCAAAGAGTATAACACATAACAACAATACGATCACTCTTTCCCATCAATGGTGAAAGTCAACTCCTTGATAAACCACCTGTTTTTGACAGCACTAACTATTTATTTTGGAAAATACATATGAGTGCTTTTCTAAAATCTCTTGATTTTAACTTATGGAATTATGTTACTAATAATTACAAAAGAGTTGACAAAGCAGATAATGAATATACCGAAGATGAAAAGAAAGTAGCAAGCGATGATGCAAAGACAATGTACATGCTCTACTGTACTCTAGGAGAAAATGAATTCAAACTTATCTCCAAGTGCAAAATATCATATGAGATATGGAAAATACTAGAAGCAACTTATGGAAACAATGAAGAAATTGAAGAAGAACATCATGATGTTGCAAGCTTGTATCAAAATAAAGAAGCTGCAAGTACAAAGAAATATGCAGACATTCAATGCAATAAAGATGACAGCAACTCAAAGGAAGAAGATGTTGCAAGTAAAAGCATCCCGTACGAGAATAAAAAAATCTTCAACATACGACAGACTTGTGCTTAATGGTAAGCGAGGTAAATGATGACTCACTAACAAAAGATATTTCGTATGATGAATTATCTGATACTTTTAATAATTTATTTAAAGACTATAATAAGCTTAGAAATAACTATAAGCAAGCTCGAAAAGATATCAAATCTTATCAGCTTAAGAATGATCAGCTTATTTGCTTACTTAAGGAAGATAGAGAAAACTTCTCTTCTGATGAATCAATTGAAATCTCCAAACTTAAGCTTAGCTTACAAGAAGCTCTTGACTGGTTTAATAAAAATAATCAAGAAAATGCTAAACTTAAGGAGGACCTAAAACAGGAAAAAGAGAAGTACTCTAATGCCTCACTTAAGATAAATGATCTTTCTATTAAATATGATGAATTACTTGTTAGCTCTAAAAAGTTAGAGAACTGACTGGGTAAACATGTTATACAACCTATAGCTCAATCTAACACTAGACACATACGATATTTGACCAAACAAAAGAACACAAGACACCCACATAAGAGAGACAAGATGATTGGTAAATCATATAATCATGCCTTTATCTACACCAGACCAAAGAAAAATAATCACGTGACATATCATGCTCATGCACCTGGTTTAAACCCAAACAACACTATTACATGTCACTACTGTGGATTGAAAGGGCACTCCTCATACTTTTGCAAAGCACAAAGATTAGTAAATATAAATATGTTTATCTGGGTTCCAAAAACTAATCACTATGGATACAAATTCTGGATACCAAAGTCTTGTTCTAATCAAATAGGTGGAACAATTTGCAACAAGATATAATGTTAAAGGAGAAAGTTGGTGATTGAAAAAAAAGCTAATGGACATTCTCATGGCAATTGCACCAACACAAAACATGACTATTAAGTCATTATGGTAACACAAATTTTCATATTTATAGTAGTATATTGTACTCATTCAATTCATTAAAATATGGTAGTACAATTATTCTTAAACTGTGTACGAAGAAACTTTTGTTAAATGAATCTTCAATATTATGATCTAAAGGTATATAAATTATTGTTAAATATCCTAAAGGTCTTTCTGTCAACAAGGTATAAACAGCCTTAAGCGACACGGTACTTAAGAGTCTTTGGACCATCGCTAGCTGGGAATCGGTCCCTACAGCTAATTAATAATAACAAAAATACCTCACCGAGTAATGATATACAAAGAGATATTTACAAACGTTTCCTAAATACAATTATCATTCATTCAGTAATTGACTGCAATATAAATTATTTTAAATGACTTGTCTAAAAGCAATGACTGATAATATAGCATGTTATAGTTATAGACCTCATTATGATGAGATCACTTTTATGTTTCTCATATAACTTTTATAGCTTACTTCAAAAACATTTTTTTTCAAAATCCTGAGCTATCAAAACTTGGACAGAGTTCGGTCTGAACTCGGTCCGAATTCGGTTCTAGTATTTTTATATAACAGCAGTAGCCTCAGATTTGATCATATTACTTCCTTTTCCCAAATCCTTCTTCTCCAAACCAAGAATAACCCCTGTCCTCCAAAACCCTAGTTTTGTGCTTTCCTTCCACAAAGACTTTTTCTCTCAAAAACTTGAGATCTAAGGCTCTTGGTGAGATTCTCCTTCATCTCCTTCAATCTTTTCAAGGTACATCCTTCACATTCTCAAACCCTAAATTCATGGCTCCTAAATTTGGGAAAAAGAAGAGAAAAACAAATGAAGCTTACTCTTCTCAACCCTCAAGTGATGATGTTCTAGATTCCCTATTTTTTTCCTAATATTCTAAACCCCAGTGAATATGATGACTTCATTTTAACTTATCTTGATGCGTCAAATTTATGGTTCAATAATTTTGTGCAAAAGAATATTTGCAAGGGCAATCCTATCAATTTTACTACTTTTTATGTCCAAAAACCTAAACTTGTAGAATTTCATCTTCATTGTCTAGTCAAAACTAGAAAACCCATTTATTTGAATGCCATTCACATGTTTTATTGTAATCAATCTCATGATCAATGGTCTATTTCTTCGAAACTGGGTGGGATCGACATTGAATTTGACTATACAACTTTGGGTGAAATTCTTAAAATACCTAACGAGGGAGATGCCCTAGTTGAGATTGACAAACTCAATCTCAGAGACGACATCACTCTTGATTCTTTCAGGGACATACTTTGTGCGCCTCATCCTTGTCCTGACGAGAAGTTTCGTGCTTGTTATTTCAACCAAAACTTTTACGAAAAACTCCAAAGATGATGTTACCTATAGTAAGATGTCTGCGTTATATCACTTCTACACATCCACTCCCTTTAGTCTTCCTAAGACCATAATTAGGCAGATGATTGACTGTTGTAAACACAAACGTCAACTTCCTTATGCCATGTATCTACCACTCATCTTTAAGTATTTTCACATTCCTATGGAAAAATCTACTTATCTATCTGAGCTAGCTTATTTGACCAAAGCCCGCAGGATTCAGCCTCCTTCAATCATTCCTGATGAGGATGACTCATCCAGATCTGATTCTGATGCACCAACTGATCCAGCTCCAGCTCCTCCTGCTTTAACTCCTACTCCTTCATCCTCTGCACAGCCTGCTACCTTGGACTCGATCTAAGAGATGTTCAGCGAGCAATTCAGGTTGCAAAACGAGATGATAGCTTCTCAACACCAGGAGCAGAATACTATAATTATCACTCGGCTTCGTGACCAGTCTTATCGCACCACTATCCAGGCCCACACATTAGCCAACTCCCTAGCAGATCTTCATTATCACCTAGCCCATCATCCTACTGTACCTCACCAGTGGCTCATAATCCTTCCCGCTCAGGCTACATGATCGATGATCCATTTGTTCAGAAGTACTTCGACCCTACCGGAGCATATTTTGACGATCACCCGCATGTTGATGCTGCTGATGATGATTTGTGATAGTTTCTTTTGGCTATGTAGATTTATTAGTTTTTCTATTTCAGTGTACTAGAAATATTTGCTTAAAATGTTCGTAAAACTTTTATGCTATTTTGGTTATTTGCATATAGATATTCACCAGTCTTGATACTTATTTTGATTAAATAATGCATGATACTTTTATCTGGTTAATATGTCTAATTCTTCAATTTGTCATAATTACTCGTTACGGAGGAGTTTTTTATTTTCTCCTATGATATTTTGACAAAGGGGGAGAAATGACAAAATGTGACAAAATATGATGATAAAATGTGACGATTATGGGTGATGTATGGTTGATGATATATAACTGTGATATATGTATATCTATATTCTTGATATACCTGTACCTAATTTTGCTATAAAGAAATGATAAGTTACAGATCATTCAAGTGCTCTCGTTCAAAGGAAAGATCTACTTACGGGAGAGCTTTTCTTAAAAGGCTTATTTTCAACAGAAAGATCTACATACAAGGAATCTTCTTCTACGTTTCAATTACTTGCATCAAAGGCTACATCAGACTCACCTATATATATTTTGGTATAGTTTGTCAATTATCATAATGAAAGAGATTGTTGACACAAAGTGGTCGCAGTCAACATGATTCTGATAATTTTCAAACATCAGATCTAAAATACAGATGAAGCAGATACTTGATGCAAACCATATCAACTCCGTTAGTACAAAAGTCATACTATGCACCAGCTATTGATTCCATATTCAAATATAATCTTTTATTTATTTGAGTCTAGGATCGATGTAAGCTGAGTCGCACTGGCAAATCCAAGTACCTATACCCAGATATTTAGTCTACTCAAATAAACCAAAGAACATATCCACCAAATCATGCAACATTCATTAACAAAGTCTACCATACTTAAAAACTGAACTCGGGCCGAACTCATGCCGAACTCGAATCAAACTCGGTTTCTCTTTTGGTATGAAATCAAACAGTTCAATTAGCTCATAATTTCTTGGCCCAACGGTTAGAAATTTGAATTAAACCCCATCCAAATTTTGGCCGAATCCTGTTTGCCTACATACTATAAATAGGATTAGAATTCTACATTCCTACACACTCAACGATTCTTAATCTTCTATCCTATTGTTAGCAAACATCTAAGCCTTAACTTTTCCATCTCCAAGAGCAACTGCCTAGATTTCTTAGTGCCTACTGTGGTCTCGGTCTTGAAGTCTTCAGAGTTGTAAAGAGCTTGGTTCCATCAGTTACTCTCTCTCTCTCTAGCTGTGAAGTTGCGAGACTTCGGATCAAATCTCATGGTGTAAAAATGTGGCAAGACTTCGGATCAAAGCTTGTGATTCACTATTGGTGATTATAGTGGATAAAACTCTGAGCTTGAGTTCTCGGGACTGGACTATTCCTCTAAGAGGGAAACCAGTATACATCTTAGTCTTTGCATTTGCTTTCTCTTACACTATTGCATATATATAAGTATATTCATAACACTGCTAGTAGTATTACTTACATATGAGATATATTCTAACTGCTAGTAGTTGATCACCATTGCATGCAATAGAATTATATTTTTAACAGGTGATTTTACTCCGCTGCATACATAAACTCTATTCACCCCCCTCTAGAGTTGCCATACACGGTCCTACAGAGCCCTGTAGATATGGCCTTATATGTATTAACTTGCTAATTAAATACTTTCCTTTGACCACCTTATTATACGTTGGATAGAATAAGGGGTGTAGTTCAACCCAAGGGAGGATCTGCAATCCTAGTCCTTATTTGGTTTAAGGATTGTGAATCTGATCTCGAGGGATTCTCACACTACTCTTATCCTCATCTATCGATATAATAAAGTGATAATTAATATGACCAATGATTGACTGTCATGTTCTAAATAATTTGCTACGTGATAACTTGTCCATGATATTGATTCTAGAACTTATTTCTGTCCTGACTATTTTATCCGTGCTGATACACTTGATCGCACCGAGAGTTCTACTCGATAGATATAAATATGTTCAACCGTCATGCCACACACTCTTGCTACATGATATATGCAATTATTTTTATGCACGGATTTGATAGTTGGACAGTGACTTTAGCTGTGGCTAGATAGTACTGAATGTTGTATCACACTTGGGTGAATCCAAATTTAACTTTCGAGTGACAATATGGATTCGTATCAAGAGTGCCCGTACTTAAAGTATGATATATATGAAAGAATATTTATGTGACCACGATATGAGATTCTAATTAACCTAGGGTTAACTAGGCAACTAAATTTATAGAGCATTAGAAGGGAACGGTATCTCGAGATCGTGCATGTCGAACCACCCTAAATTAGCTGGGAGTAAAAGCTGGCCACTACATATACTATATATCATCCGCACTAGTGGAGTGTAGTGTAATGCCCGCAACCGCTCGGTGCGTTACGCTGAGTCAGATTTAATAAATCAAATGCTGGTTACATTTGAAATGTTGGATTTTGGGAAGAAGGATTAATCGAGTTGGTTTAATGTGCAGATGGCTAGCGGGTTCGATGGAAATCAGGTGTTCGTTCAGAACAGTACTGAATAGCTGGATGGAAGCGATAATGCCGTCTTCCTTAGTCCGATCGGTCGGATGATTTGGAAAGCACGGCCTGCTCGCACAGTCATACCAGTTGAGTAGATCGCGCTTGCATCGGACCACGGGTTCAAGGGATTGGCCGTATCGGCAGGACAGGATGCCTAACGGGATCAATCATTGTGAGTGGGCTTTTTCCCTTCTCCTCTACTCCTTCATGCCTAATAATATGGAAAACACGTAAAGGCTTGAACACTTGGGCTGAAACATTGGAAACACTACACTGAGGCGTGCATAGAGTGTGCATCGTTGGCTTGGTAGGATTGTGGCTTGAAATGATTTACGCGTTGGATAGTTGGAGCTAGAGTTGGAATATCACATTTGAGGCAGTCGGTTGGATACTTGGGATTATACTTGGATGGTTGGAATGATACATTGAGGCAATGAGGCAAATGGGAATATCGAGAATTCGGGCGAGCGAGCGTGCATCCGTGCACGAGTATCACTTGGTCGCTTTGTCTTGCAAAGCGAGCAGTTGCGGTTCGAAACCGAACAACTGCATCGACGAGGGCGTTATACCACGGTTGGGGCATTTTGCCATGGGTTTGTCCCGAGTTGGGGTGTTGCATCCAATATGAAATATTGAGTTGAGCAAAGGCATTTGCCTATGGAAATACTTGATATTTTGGTGCCTTGGGCTATATATATTGAGGTCGAGATTTGAATTCTTTGGTTGGGTATGTTGGAAGAATGGTTATGGATGTTTTGGGTTGGATATTCGGTTATGGATGCTTCGGTTGAACGAGTCTAGGATCGCTTGGTGGGGCGAGAATGTTCGATCCTCTCGTCATACCTACTTTCTGCATGTCACGGACAACCTGTGTACACAGGGTTTGACATTTCCTCGAAACGGCTTCCCGGGGTACTAGGACCGTATCGATCTGGAGGGAAATATTGATTCGTGCTAGTCACGATGCATTGCGGGACCTCCAGCAGGGCTTGCATTCCGGGCTGATAGGGCACACCGTTAATGCTTAGAATATGTCCTTTATGGCTTTGCCAGTGACTTCATATAGATAAGAGTTGGCTTGCTTTTCTTTCGTTGGTTTGGCTTTCGTGTAGGCGCGGCCACCTTGCCTCGGCAAGAGTGTGCACTCGAGATGGGAATATAAACTTTGGTTGAGGATGGATATTGAGGTGAGACTGATGGTTCGATATGTTATCGTGCAAACGATGACATTGAGTAGGACGGATTGCATGCTAGTTTACTTCGGGTTGGATATATATAAATGCTTGTCGCTTGGTTTGAGTTGAATGCTTGCATGCTTAAACTGCTTTACAGCTTTCCTTAACATGTCATTCATATGCCATGAAACGAATCTAGGATTCAAACTAGAAAGATCACCATATAACTGTTTGCATTCACTATTTTACTTAGTGTCGGCTTAGACGAGTGGGTTACCCCGCTCACCAGTACGGTTGTGTACTGACCCACGTTTGTGGGCATTATTTCAGGTACACAGGCGTAGTGGCGCTGCTTGGATATACGAGGCATGATGTATGAACTGTAAGTACCTTTGTGGGCTAGAGAAAAGAGCAAGAGCATTTCATCGTCTCCGTGGCATCGCCTTTGTGGCATTGTCTTCGGGGCATTCTATTTGGACCCTATCGAGAGCTTCGCTGCGTATTACTCTGATGTGTGCTTGGTACACACTACTTCACTTTCGTTGCAACTTGGTTGTTTCAATGATAACATTTGGTGTTTAACAACATCGCCTTGTACGAGCGCAACTCCAGGCTCTTACGGCATCACGTCCCGAAGAGAACGATTGTCCCGCGGGAGTGCTGCAACGTGGTGATTTCACGTTCAGCGGGGACTATTGGGCTTGCGGGAGATTGGGGCGTGACAAATTGGTATCAGAGCGCCCGGTTCATTTCTTCGGACTTGGTCCTTCGTTTCATCACAAACTCTAAATAGCTTCCGCGTGTCATCTAGCTCTTGACTCTACTCGGTGCCGCATTGGATGTTTCATGCAATAAGTCTATATATTGCTGGTTGTGGCTGCATTTTATTCTTAGTTGTGTTGCCTTGGTTGGTTTCGTAGGATCGCTTAGCCTCGTTGGGTGTTGTTGCATTCGTGCAACAGTTGGTTGGCGTTGTTGCATTCGTGCAACAGTTGTGGGCTTTCGTTGGGTTGGCTTGGCTTGTCGTTTGGAGAGATTCTGATTGCCTCAATGGATCAGTTGGGTGGCTAACAAGATTTGGTAATGTGGCATGTTTTGAGTAGAAACATTCGATGAGAATGAATCCTTGCACGAGTTGCTCGTATAATAAATGTATGGAACCATTGGGAATTGGGTTGGACTACTTGGAATACAATCGTTCAGACGATTACTTGTGTTGCGAAAGTATCAGACGGTTTGAGAATAGTTGGAAGCATCGAGAATGAAACATAGCATGAGTCGCATCGCAAGATTTCTGGGAATAGTTGGATAATTCAAGCATTGCCTGAGTTTTGTGTCAAACTCGAGTTGGGAAAGGCAGGATCATGCTTGAGGGATGGTTCGAACGGATTCTTGGATCGGTACAAGAAATCGTAGTGTGAGTAGCGACTTGATTCGGAGTGGTATATGGGATACCACATAGTGCAAGGCATTGAAAGTACTTTTGGTTGGACATCAATGGGAATTGCCTGAACGGACTCGGATAACAAATACAAGTCGGTTGGCGCAAATCGACTGAGTTGGAAAGAATAAAAATGGAGCAAGCGAATATTGAGTTGTGATTCGACAGAATCACCTCGGAATAGTCGGTTTGGGATAGGCGCTGGTTGACGCAGAGTAAGCACGAGGGCAACTATATTTCCAAGTGGTATATAGTGTAATAAAATTTGACTCGGGTATCCTTCGATATATTAGACTTGAGAACTCAAGAACGGAATCGTGCAAATGGAAGCATCGTTAGGCTTAAGAGGTGGGACAGAATCGGAATGAACAACTGGGTTACGCTTGAGCGAGCGAGGGGTGAATCGAATAATAGCGAGCACGAACTACGATTTGGGGGCAACACATTGGAGCTGTTGGTTGAGTAATGAAACACGATTTGGTTTGAGGGACAATTCGATGGATTCACACAAACTTGAAAGATTTCGGATATTGCTGCTCGAGAAGTCGACTCAGGTTTAGCTGAAATAGAATTTTGGGCAAGATGGTGCAACAATGGTAGACGGATTCTCCGGAAAACGTAGACGGATTGTGGCAACAATAGAAGGCAAAAGATTATGGCAGACAGACTTTAAAGATAGCTAAATGTGGGGGCAACGTCGGAACAAATCACTGTGCTGCTCGAGTAAGTTGGACGTGCATTATAGAACGTGGCAAATGGTTAAGAATTGGAGCAAGTCTTTGGTTTTGAAAATTATTGCAATTTGTAGTGCGAGAATCGAACATGCAACTCGAAAATTTGATGGATTCAGGGCGGAACGACGGGTTGATGGAAGACGGTTTCAACGAGCGCAGTGCTCGGATTCGGAAGTTCGCTCGGATGGAATGGTTGGATTTTGATTCAGATTTACAGATGAGATATAGCATGGTTTTTAGTAACTGTCCATCGTGATGATTACAATTATCGAGCGTAGCTTCGGGACAGCTGACCCTAGCGACTCGTCCGCTGAATCGGAGATGAATATGATAAAACCCTAAAACCCATAGAACGAACCTTGAGGCGGCGTATTTGGGAATGCGTCTAGGGCAGATGTGAGCAATGATATTTGGCTTATTGACTGAGTGTTGGATTTGAGAGACCCTTGGGATAGTCTTCAGCTGAAGATGCAGCCGGAAGATCGAAGCGATGGTGGAAGTAGCCTAGTCAACCGATGAGATTCAGAGTCGCAGATTTTTATCGATGGCATCGCCTCTGACTCATCGTGCCCTGGAAGGGAATAGCATTCATATGAATTGACGACTGTGAAACTAGCTCGTGAAGTTAAAGCAATGGCTCGTTCAGATCAAATCCTTGAGAATACTGGAAGGGACAGATTTGCCTCAGATTTACAAGATGTCTCGAAACTTATTCTGGGAAGCGTGCTCGTTCGGAAGGCAAAGGTGACATTCTATGCTTCGAGGCAGTGGAAGCAGCGCGAAGAACTATTCCATGCGCAACCTAAGAATTGCGGCGAGTGTGTCCACGTTGAAATCGTGGCGACACTATCCCTTTGGCGTGGCGGCGAGATCTTCGTGGATCACACGAACCTCGATATAGATATTCACCCAGCGAGGTATTGAGATAGCAGGAAATGTGTTGGACTGAGCTGATCTAAGCAAAGTTGATATTTGGGTAAGTCGTATAGCCGGGGTAGTATCAGTTGAGTTGATCGTTCGGTGCACGAGATAATATTTGGAGATGTTGCTAGTACGGATTTTAGAAATAGTGGGATGGATTGAGTTGGAACACGAACTGATTGAGTCAGTGGGAAATCTTCATATTTGAGAATAGTGCTCAATCGAAAATGTTGGAATGGAAATCGGGATTGATTCAATTGGGAGCAAAGCAAATGGATGCCTCGGACATAAAGATACCCTTGTAACTTGTTCAAATTTGCTATCGCAAAGCTCGGCTGAAATGCATATATTTTAGGGACGCCTTAAATATGTGTACGATCCAAAACTAAGCGATACGAAGAATTCGTATTGAGCTACAAGGAGGATGTGGGAATTCAAGAATTTGTACGAGCATTCAGCAGATGAGATGCTGAATCAGAAATTGTGAATATGAGAGTTGCATAGAGAAGATCTATGGAAATTGGATTTTTGGCATACTAGTAAGGAATGAGTACCAGCACGGTTCGTGGACGAACCTGATTTTAAGTGGTATATTATGTAACGCCCGCAACCGCTCGGTGCGTTACGCTGAGTCAGATTTAATAAATCAAATGCTGGTTACATTTGAAATGTTGGATTTTGGGAAGAAGGATTAATCGAGTTGGTTTAATGTGCAGATGGCTAGCGGGTTCGATGGAAATCAGGTGTTCGTTCAGAACAGTACTGAATAGCTGGATGGAAGCGATAATGCCGTCTTCCTTAGTCCGATCGGTCGGATGATTTGGAAAGCACGGCCTGCTCGCACGGTCATACCAGTTGAGTAGATCGCGCTTGCATCGGACCACGGGTTCAAGGGATTGGCCGTATCGGCAGGACAGGATGCCTAACGGGATCAATCATTGTGAGTGGGCTCTTTCCCTTCTCCTCTACTCCTTCATGCCTAATAATATGGAAAACACGTAAAGGCTTGAACACTTGGGCTGAAACATTGGAAACACTACACTGAGGCATGCATAGAGTGTGCGTCATTGGCTTGGTAGGATTGTGGCTTGAAATAATTTACGCGTTGGATAGTTGGAGCTAGAGTTGGAATATCACATTTGAGGCAGTCGGTTGGATACTTGGGATTATACTTGGATGGTTGGAATGATACATTGAGGCAATGAGGCAAATGGGAATATCGGGAATTCGGGCGAGCGAGCGTGCATCCGTGCACGAGTATCACTTGGTCGCTTTGTCTTGCAAAGCGAGCAGTTGCGGTTCGAAACCGAACAACTGCATCGGCGAGGGCGTTATACCACGGTTGGGGCATTTTGCCATGGGTTTGTTCCGAGTTGGGGTGTTGCATCCAATATGAAATATTGAGTTGAGCAGAGGCATTTGCCTATGGAAACACTTGATATTTTGGTGCCTTGGGCTATATATATTAAGGTCGAGATTTGAATTCTTTGGTTGCGTATGTTGGAAGAATGGTTATGGATGTTTTGGGTTGGATATTCGGTTATGGATGCTTCGGTTGAACGAGTCTAGGATCGCTTGGTGGGGCGGGAATGTTCGATCCTCTCGTCATACCTACTTTCTGTATGTCACGGACAACCTGTGTACACAGGGTTTGACATTTCCTCGAAACGGCTTCCCGGGGCACTAGGACCGTATCGATCCGGAGGGAAATATTGATTCGTGCTAGTCACGATGCATTACGGGACCTCCAGCGGGGCTTGCATCCCGGGCTGATAGGGCGCACCGTTAATGCTTGGAATATGTCCTTTATGGCTTTGCCAGTGACTTCATATAGATAAGAGTTGGCTTGCTTTTCTTTCGTTGGTTTGGCTTTCGTGTAGGCGCGGCCACCTTGCCTCGGCAAGAGTGTGCACTCGAGATGGGAATATAAACTTTGGTTGAGGATGGATATTGAGGTGAGACTGATGGTTCGATATGTTATCGTGCAAACGATGGCATTGAGTAGGACGGATTGCATGCTAGTTTACTTCGGGTTGGATATATATAAATGCTTGTCGCTTGGTTTGAGTTGAATGCTTGCATGCTTAAACTGCTTTACAGCTTTTCTTAACATGTCATTCATATGCCATGAAACGAATCTAGGATTCAAACTAGAAAGATCACCATATAACTGTTTGCATTCACTATTTTACTTAGTGTCGGCTTAGACGAGTGGGTTACCCCGCTCACCAGTACGGTTGTGTACTGACCCACGTTTGTGGGCATTATTTCAGGTACACAGGCGTAGTGGCGCTGCTTGGATATACGAGGCATGATGTATGAACTGTAAGTACCTTTGTGGGCTAGAGAAAAGAGCAAGAGCATTTTATCGTCTCCGTGGCATCGCCTTTGTGGCATTGTCTTCGGGGCATTCTATTTGGACCCTATCGAGAGCTTCGCTGCGTATTACTCTGATGTGTGCTTGGTACACACTACTTCACTTTCGTTGTAACTTGGTTGTTTCAATGATAACATTTGGTGTTTAACAACATCGCCTTGTACGAGCGCAACTCCAGGCTCGTACGACATCACGTCCCGAAGAGAACGATTGTCCCGCGGGAGAGCTGCAACGTGGTGATTTCACGTTCAGCGGGGACTATTGGGCTTGCGGGAGATTGGGGCATGACATGTAGTATCTGATTTAATTATAAGTTCGAGCTAGTATCTTTTCTATAGAAAGCCTGGAACTGTTACTGATTAATAATTAGCTTAGTTTCCCTGCAAGGGATTGGTGCATCACTTTACATAAATACTTGCTCGTATATCATTGGTTCAGCCAGCCCTGCTCGATTATGGCACGATCTAAGGATACTTATATATTATATTACTGGGATAACCCAGATATCATATATCAAGCTGAAATACATGATTAGCCGTCTAAATTGCTTATATTATTTGTCTAGCCAGGAAAGTGGGCTATCGTGGTATGATGATTCAACCCATGTCTTTATTTGGTTGTTGGGTTGTATCGTTATGTTACGATAATCCATGGACCGAAGCTATGTTATTTTCTTATATTGTATCTCTTCTTGTGTATGTGCCTTCTATTGAGTGGACTGAAGCTACGATGCAGAATTATTTTAGCTTGACCAAAATTAAGGGACATATTCTATCTTGATATGGTAGGGTACTTCATGTCCTTGTTTGGTGAAGGTGTGTCGTATCATGTCATGGATGGGACATATGCCATTGATTATTGGCTCATGTATCTCATGCTATAACACTGGTTTTGTTTTTTTATTTCGTGCTTCCTTTGTGGTACTTGCTATTTGGGGTCTGACCCCACTAGTTTTGCATGGCCAGGTTTAGAGCCAGATCAAGCTTACTTCTTCCTCACTGATCGTACGCACCAGTAGGATAGCTGCTGAGGGTCATGAGTGAGTTTCTTGTTTCACTGCTCGTCTTTATAAACTATATTCTTTTGGACGTTTAGCCAACCGACACCTGTTAGCCGAAGAGTCTGGATACTAGTTCCCTATATGACTGTATTATATTCAGACTGCAGCTGACTCACTGTCATGCATACTTTTGATTGTATATGGCATATCATTCTGTATCATTAGATCTCTAGAATATTTTGAAGCGGGATTTGGGATGCCTTACTGCTTACTCTAAAATATTCTATGTTACTGATACTTGTTTGAATGATTGAGATAATAGAAGTTCTTGACTATAGACTTGATTGTAGTATGCACCCCATTGTCTCTAAATAACCTTAACACATTGAGGGTTGCTTCGGTATTCTGCAAGGTGTGGTTGGATGAGTCATTCCCCTACTTTATAGTATTCTGGTTCTGGGTGTGACAAGGTTTTAGTGGTGGCCTATGTAGGTCCAATTTTTTAGACTTATTGGGTGGCTTTATCATAGGATGTCTTAATCAAACATGCTCATCCTTAAAATCCTGAATCTGTCTCCTCGAAACTCAGCTTGACTTCTGTACCATTGATTTCTCGATCCTTTCTCGTCCTGTTCTTGATTTATCTTGTGTCTTTTTCCTTAGGTCTTCTCCAGCATCGGTGGGTGGAGCACTAGCTATTTTAGCAAGACAATAATTTGTTGGTCCAAAGCGAGAGGCAATACTTATACCTGAAGGGATCAGGGTAGAACCAGTAGAGGAGCACGAGGAGCAACGTGTACCAGAAGTTCCAGTGCCCCCTATTGTACCAGTAGTGCTAGTAGCACTGGATACACCGACATTGTTGGATATCATATGAGGAATGATGGTGACACAATAGCATCAGTAGCTTCATTAGCAAGATAAGAATGTCTTGTTAAATCAAGGATTACAGATGACCTTGGAAATGAGTGTTAGAATAGACTCAAGGGCATCAGTGAGGTTCTGCCGACTTTATCCTAAGTATTTTGATGGTACGGGGGATTCCATTACTGTAGACATCTGGCTGCAGAGTATAGAGACGATATTGACAGCGACAAAGGTTCCAACTGAGGAACAAGTTGATTAGGTCTGATTGTAACTCCAGGACCTTGCTAGAGATTAGTTGGTAGGAGAGGCCACAACTGTGTATTCAAGGGAGGCAGTAACAAGGAGCAGAGAAAGGCCGAGGGTAAGATTTTACTCTATCTTTGGAGGAGGCCTTGGCATCAGGTGACGTGGTGGCAGGTAACATTCTCATTATATATTTTCCTGTCGTAGCATTATTTGATTCGGGAGCATCACATTCATTTGTATGTGCATAATTTGCAACATATATTGGATTGGATTTTGAGGCATTGCTAGAGAGGCTGAATATACTCACTGGTAATGGTCTCGTAGGAGTCAGTAGGATATATTTAGCATGTCCAATCGTAGTGTGTAAGCAATTATTATCTACAAGGTTGATTGAGTTTCCTATGGGTAATTTTGACATTATTTTAGGCGTAGACTGGTTGAGAGACAATTATGCGATGATATATTGCCATAGGGGTAGGGTATTGTTCAACATCCTGGGCAAGAAAGAGTTTATCTTCAACAGAACAGTGAAGGATCAGCATGAAGGTGGCATTATAGCAGTAGCAGGAGTTAAAGATTAGTTTCCCAGAGTGATCGAAGAATTTCTTAACGTATTTCCAGAAGAGCTTCCAGGATTACCTCTAGTAAGAGAAGTGGAGTTCTGCATAGAGTTGAAACAAGGAGCAGAACCAGTTTCCAACAAGGTCTATCAGATGTCACAAATAAAACTTAACCAGTTGTATCAGCACGTGGAGGAACTGAAGGCAAAAAAGTTTATTCGGGCTAGTGGATCACCATGGTGAGCCCCAACACTTCTAGTAAAGAAGAAGGATGGTTTGACACAGATATGTGTCGACTATAGGCAATTGAATGCTTTAATAGTAAAAAATAAGTATCCATTGCCTAGGATTGATGATTTGTTTGACCAGTTAAGTGGTACAAAAGTATTTTCGAAGATAGACCTTCGATCAGGGTATTATCAAGTAAGGGTCCGGGAGCAAGATATACCAAAGGTAGCATTTCAATCTCGATATGGGCATTACGAATTCTTAGTTATGCCATTCAAATTGACCAATGCTCCAGCAATATTCATGGATTTGATGAATCATATCTTCATACCATACCTAGATCAATTTGTAGTAGTATTTTTAGACGACATTTTTGTCTACTCCGATAGTAAAGAAGAGCATGAAGAACATCTTCGAAAAGTGTTGCAAGTCCTAATGGAGCATCAGTTGTATGCCAAGCTCAGTAAGTATGAATTATGGTTAGATTATGTGTCATTCTTGGGGCACATGATCTTAGGAGCAGGGGTGTCAGTGGACCCCAAGAAGGTTGAAGAGTAGATAATTGGCCAGTCTCGAAGATAGTAGCAGATGTGCAAAATTTCTTAGGATTAGCGGGATATTACCAAAGGTTTATGGCAGACTTTGCAAGGATTTCAGCGCCAATGACTCGTCTAACCCGGAAGTAGGTAATGTTTGTTTGGTCGACAGAGTGCCAAGCAGCATTTGAGAAGTTAAAAGAGAAGTTGATATTAGCACTGATCCTTACACTTCCAGTAGGATCAGGAGGATTCACAATTTATTGTGACGCATCGGGAAAAAGACTTGGATGTGTATTGATGCAGCATGGAAATATGATAGCTTATGCGTCTTGGTAGGTTCGAGATCATGAGTAGAATTATTTGATGCATGATTTGGAGTTAGAAGCAGTAGTGTTCTCTCTCACGTTATGGAGACATTAAATATATGGCAATCGGGTGGAGATATTTATAGATCACAAGAGTTTAAAGTACATATTCACCCAGAAGGACTTGAAGATAAGGCAGAGGGGGTGGCTAGAATTGTTTGGTGATTATGATGTAGCACTTCAGTATCATCCATGTAAGGCAAATATGGTGGCAGTTGCTTTAAGTAGGAGAGATAGCACATTCATTTTGATAACTCAGAAGTACATATTAGAAGATCTTGGAGAGAAGGGCATCGAGGTAGAGTTACCTCAAGGAGCGGGAGTACTAGCCAGCCTTCAGATACAGTCAACTTTGGTGGAGAGGATCAAGCTAGCCCAAGCAGAAGATTCTCAGATTCAGAAGCTTAGGACAGTATGTGAGTCAGGTCTTAAGAAGGAATTAAATATTCATGAAGATGGAACACTTAGATTTGAAAACCGTCTTTTTGTGCCAACTGGAGATATCAGACAGTAAATAATGACCAAGGCACACAGTTCTTAATATTCTATACATCCAGGAGACACGAAGATGTACCAGGATATCAAACAGAATTTTTGGTGGAACAGAATAAAAAGAGAGATAGCTTGGTTCATTTCACGGTGTCTCGTGTGTCAGCAAGTGAAGTGTAATACCCCAGTCCAAAAATATAGTGGGACCGACACGCAACTAGGCTAGATGATACATCTAAATTAGGTTCCTAATTTAATGGCCCTATCTAGGTGTACTATGCTGTGAATATGGAACTAAGTCCACAACTAAATACTAAGCATGTAATGGGTACAACTAATCTTACCCACAAAACATAAGTAAGAAATACTGAAATAAATACTAGAAATGAAATATAAGGAGTCTGAATGTCATAATACAACCCAAATAAGTCTGATGGGGACAAATCCACTGATTACAATACTGAAATAAAAGTATAAAAAGACAGATAAGATAAGTGGAAAGGAACATCAGCTAACTAGGTATAGATGCTTCAGTCCTAGGCGGAAGGCCCACCAGTGATCAGGAAAACTCCGAAAGAATACCTCAAGCTCTTCCTCGGTAGCGTACCTCGTCTCCTACCCGGGCCCGTACACGGTCGGGTAGTATGCCTCGTCCAGATCTGGAAGAAAACCAGGTCCTCAGAAGGACGTAACAAGATACAAAATACATGCCTAATATAAATACTAAATAGTAAAGAGGGTGTTCTATCCATCTAAGTGTATGCAATCTAAGAAAAACCTTGGTACATATGGGTAGGTGTAGACATAATGTCCAACACTCCGAAGAACGTGGTATCTGTACATGTAATGCCCATAATACTCCAAAGAACGTAGGATTTTCATATATATATATATATATATATATATATATATATATATATATATATACGTCTGTATCGCTCCGTAGAACGTGGTATCTGCATAAAGGAGGTCATTTGTTTCGTAGCTCCTCCGGACACTACATATACCACTGTGTGTATCCCATATGCCTACCAGTTTTCCTTTTCGTCCAATGTAAATATACAAGTCGAATACACGATGTGCACACTTCGTAACTATCATGCCAGGTCACAAATAACTAGAACTAACCTGACTACGCACTATACCTTGATGCGTATCACATGCACCGATAGCTTGTCAAGTACGCTAACATTCTCGTTATATCTTTTCCTGTCGTAGCATTATTTGATTTAGGAGCATCCCATTCATTTGTATGTGCACTATTTATGACACATATTAGCTGAAGTTCGAGGCATTGCCAAAGAGGCTGAATATAATCACTGGTAATGGTCTCATAGGAGTCAGTAGGGTATGTTTAGCATGTCCAATCATAGTGTGCGAGCAATTATTACCTACAAGGTTGATCGAGTTCCCTATAGGTAATTTTAACGTTATTTTAGGCAAGGACTGGTTGAGAGAGAGTCATGTGATGATAGATTGCCGTAGGGGTAGAGTATTGTTTAATATCTCAGACAAGGAAGAGTTTATCTTCAACAAAACGGTAAAGTATCAGCATAAAGGTGGTATTGCAGCAGTAGCAAGAGTTGAAGATCAGTTTCCCAGAGTGATCGAAGAATTTCTTAACATATTTTTGGAAGAGCTTCCAGGATTACCTCCAGTAGAAGTAGAGTTCTGGATAGAGTTAAAACCAGGAGCAGAACCAGTTTTCAACAAGGTCTATCAGATGTCACCAATGGAACTTAACTAGTTGTATCAGCACTTGGAGGAACTGAAGGCGAAGAAGTTTATTCGGGCTAGTGGATCACCATGGGGAGCCCCAGTGCTTCTAGTAAAGAAGAAGGATGGGTCGACATAGATGTGTGTCGACTATAGGTAATTGAATGTTTTAACAGTAAAAAACAAGTATCCATTTCCTAGGATTGATGATTTGTTTGAGCAGTTGAGTGTAGCACAAGTATTTTCCAAGATAGACCATCAATCAGGGTATTATCAAGTAAGGGTCCGAGAGCAAGATATACCAAAGATAGCATTTTGATCTCGATATGAGCATTACAAATTTTTAGTGATGCCATTCGGATTGACCAATGCTCCAATAATATTCATAGATTTGATGAATTGTATCTTCATGCCATACCGAGATAAATTTGTAGTGGTATTCATAGACGACATTCTTGTATATTTCGGCAGTGAAGAAGAGCATGAAGAATATCTTCAGAAAGTATTGCAAGTCCTAAGGGAGCATCAGTTTTATGCCAAGCTCAGTAAGTATGAATTTGGGTTAGATTATGTGTCATTCTTGGGGCACATCATCTCAGGAGCAGGGGTGTCAGTAGATCCCAAGAAGTTTGAAACAATAGAGAATTAGCCAGTTCCGAAGACAGTAGCAGATGTACGAAGTTTCTTGAGATTAGCAGGATATTATCGAAGGTTCGTGGCAGACTTTGCAAGAATTGTATCGCCAATGACTCGTCTAACCCCCAAGGAGGTAATGTTAGTTTGGTCGACAGAGTGCCAAGCAGCATTAGAGAAGTTGAAAGAGAAGTTGATATTAGAACCGACCCTTACACTTCCAGTAGGATCAGAAGGATTCACAGTTTATTGTGACACATTGGGGAAAGGACTTGGATGTGTATTGATGTAGCATGGAAATATGATAGCTAATGCATCTCGGCAGCTTCGAGATTATAAGAAGAATTATATGCTTCTATGGTTCCTTTTGCTACATTGTGATTTAGCAAAAGAACAGCTTTTGGAGCTTGAGCATAACAAGAACGAGCTTGACCATGCTCGAAACAAGATGATAGAGTTATTTGCTTCTATGGCTCCTTTTGCTATAAATGACTCTAGAATGCTCGAAGCACGTAGGAGAGCGACATTGAATAAAGACCAACAACTAGCTCGACTGACACAGTTTCTCCTTAATCTTTTTACTCCCCTTGAGTGAAACCTATCTCATGCTTTTCTTTGTAAGTTTTTCAATAAAAATGAATTAAAATTTTCAAAGAAAGATTGTTGGTTGTGGACCCATTTATTTATTGTGTATATGACTTTAGATACAAATAATAAGTTAGAGTAAAAATAAGATCAAAGGTAATGTGGACGTGATATATTTTCAAACAGGATTCCACCGAATATATCTGCTCAGAGGTATATGAATATGGCAGAATAACTCTGAGGGGAAATTTGGCAGATTTATCACTCAAGGCATACTCATGCTAAGTACAAATAACAAATTTTACAGGATACAATACTATTAGAGGTGATAGCTTACTAGTTTACTCCACTGGAAAAGAGAAGAAAGAGTAGTTCAAGGGCGAACCATTGTCTTCTCTTTAGGGGATAATAAATAGAGTATGATTCAGAGGTAATATGGACATGAATCAGATTACACTTATTGAAAAGTGAATAAACATGTGAGATTATTTCCAATCCAACTGGAGATCAGGAATATGATATCCTTAAAATAATTGGGCTTTAAGAATAAATTTGTTGTTGTTGGAGAGAATTGTTTAGATGATCTCAACGAGAGTGTTCCGTTGGATCTAAGTATTGTCCCGCTGGAAAATTTTGAGGACCCATTACCCATGTCTTATTCAAAAATGAATATATGTAATAGTTTGAGAGGCTATGAGTCGCTGGGGATTAAAATAAAATGTATTTATTGTACATATTATTTTAATCTGTGGGAGATGGAGAGGAATTATCGTGTTTAGACATAATACTTCTTATAATTTGATAGACATCATTATCAAATCTCTATTAGCCTGTACGCTCCGTTGGAGAATATTATTTCCACCACATAAGGACCTTTCCATTTAGCTTGGAATTTACCTTTGCTCTTATGGGTTGTGATCATAGGTCTCCTTACTGTAAGGACCAATTCACCAACCTAAAATATTTTTTCCTTGACTTTTTGATTAAAAGCTCTAGACATGCGTGCTTGGTATAGCTCAATGCGCTATTGAACGTGCAGACGCTTTTCATCTAATGCTTTTAGTTCTTGCTGGTACAATCGATTATCATTCTCTACTGTTAGCTCATTAGCAATAGCTATTCTAAGCGAAGGTATCTGGATTTTGAGAGAAAGAACTGCTTTACATTCGTAGACCAAAGAGAATGGTGTACAACCAGTTGGAGTTTGAACTGTTGTACGATAAGCCCATAAACACTCCCTGAGTTTTTCATTCCAATCACGTTTGTTGGATGAGACAAACTTTTTAAGGAGTTTGATTATGGTCTTGTTGAAGGCTTCCACTAAGACATTGGCTGCCGGATTGTAGGCCGTAGATGCTATATTCTAGATTCGATTCTTGTCACAGAATAGATAAAATGCTTGACTGGTGAATTAATTAAAATTATATGCTTCTATGGTTCCTTTTGCTACATTGTGATTTAGCAAAAGAACAGCTTTTGGAGCTTGAGCATAACAAGAACGAGCTTGACCATGCTCGAAACAAGATGATAGAGTTATTTGCTTCTATGGCTCCTTTTGCTATAAATGACTCTAGAATGCTCGAAGCACGTAGGAGAGCGACATTGAATAAAGACCAACAACTAGCTCGACTGACACAGTTTCTCCTTAATCTTTTTACTCCCCTTGAGTGAAACCTATCTCATGCTTTTCTTTGTAAGTTTTTCAATAAAAATGAATTAAAATTTTCAAAGAAAGATTGTTGGTTGTGGACCCATTTATTTATTGTGTATATGACTTTAGATACAAATAATAAGTTAGAGTAAAAATAAGATCAAAGGTAATGTGGACGTGATATATTTTCAAACAGGATTCCACCGAATATATCTGCTCAGAGGTATATGAATATGGCAGAATAACTCTGAGGGGAAATTTGGCAGATTTATCACTCAAGGCATACTCATGCTAAGTACAAATAACAAATTTTACAGGATACAATACTATTAGAGGTGATAGCTTACTAGTTTACTCCACTGGAAAAGAGAAGAAAGAGTAGTTCAAGGGCGAACCATTGTCTTCTCTTTAGGGGATAATAAATAGAGTATGATTCAGAGGTAATATGGACATGAATCAGATTACACTTATTGAAAAGTGAATAAACATGTGAGATTATTTCCAATCCAACTGGAGATCAGGAATATGATATCCTTAAAATAATTGGGCTTTAAGAATAAATTTGTTGTTGTTGGAGAGAATTGTTTAGATGATCTCAACGAGAGTGTTCCGTTGGATCTAAGTATTGTCCCGCTGGAAAATTTTGAGGACCCATTACCCATGTCTTATTCAAAAATGAATATATGTAATAGTTTGAGAGGCTATGAGTCGCTGGGGATTAAAATAAAATGTATTTATTGTACATATTATTTTAATCTGTGGGAGATGGAGAGGAATTATCGTGTTTAGACATAATACTTCTTATAATTTGATAGACATCATTATCAAATCTCTATTAGCCTGTACGCTCCGTTGGAGAATATTATTTCCACCACATAAGGACCTTTCCATTTAGCTTGGAATTTACCTTTGCTCTTATGGGTTGTGATCATAGGTCTCCTTACTGTAAGGACCAATTCACCAACCTAAAATATTTTTTCCTTGACTTTTTGATTAAAAGCTCTAGACATGCGTGCTTGGTATAGCTCAATGCGCTATTGAACGTGCAGACGCTTTTCATCTAATGCTTTTAGTTCTTGCTGGTACAATCGATTATCATTCTCTACTGTTAGCTCATTAGCAATAGCTATTCTAAGCGAAGGTATCTGGATTTTGAGAGAAAGAACTGCTTTACATTCGTAGACCAAAGAGAATGGTGTACAACCAGTTGGAGTTTGAACTGTTGTACGATAAGCCCATAAACACTCCCTGAGTTTTTCATTCCAATCACGTTTGTTGGATGAGACAAACTTTTTAAGGAGTTTGATTATGGTCTTGTTGAAGGCTTCCACTAAGACATTGGCTGCCGGATTGTAGGCCGTAGATGCTATATTCTAGATTCGATTCTTGTCACAGAATAGATAAAATGCTTGACTGGTGAATTATGGTCCATTGTCATATATTATCCTCTAGGGAACATCGAAATGATAGATAATATGGTGTTTGACGAAGTTAATTATGTTGGACATCTTAACTTCGACGAGCGGGACTGCTTCTGCCCATTTGGAGAAGTAATCAGTTATTGCAAGTATAAACTGATGTCCTCTAGAAGAAGATGGCTAATCCGACCAATAATATCCATTCCCCAGGATTCAAAAGGCCAGGAGGCCATCGTAGGGTGTAAGAACTCTATTAGTTGGTGGATAAAATCAGCATGGATTTGGTATAACTTGCATTTATGAGCGTAATCTATGGCATCTGCCACCATTTGTGGGCTAATAATAAACTATTATCCTTAGGCGATCTTATAGTTTAGGACCTGGTTGATGTGCTCCATAGGTGCCATCATGAGCTTCACGGATTGATTGTCTTGCTTCATGGTTGAAAAGACAACGTAGCATCAATCCCTTATAAGAACGACGATATAATATTTTGGATGAGGTGTCATAGTAGAATCAGAGTGAACGACTTTTAATAGAAGTGGCTTCTTTCAATTTTTTTAGAAGAATTCTATAAGCAGTATAGTCTATAAAAGGGTCTCTCCAATCTTTATCCATGGAAGTTAAATTTATGAAGTAATTATGTTCAATGTGCAAGTTATTTTTTTGTACAAAACAACTCTCGTCCTGTTAGCATAATTGAGTGTCGTCTCTTAAGGGGAATGGCCAATGATGCTGCTAGGCCGGCCAAAGCATCTTCTTCTATATTCTGTAATTGAGGCACATGTTCGATGAAGAATCCTTTGAAAGTAAAAGCCATTTCGATTGTTGCTTGATAATAAGGGATGGGGTCTTCATGCCGAACCTTGTACTCACCCCTGATTTGATTGACTATCAGCTTAGAATCTCTATAGGCTTCATGATATTCTATGTCCAATTCTTTAGCTAATTAGAGACTGGTGAGTAGAGCATTATATTCTGCCACATTATTGGAACATGGTTCACTGAGTGAATATGCTCGATGAATGAGTAGTTTGTCCGAAGATACTAGGAATATGCCAACTCCAGCTACTATGTTGCCTTTGGGTCCTATTTTTGCTGCGCCATCAAAGAAGAGTTGTCAGGTGTCATCTTCCATTGCCATATTAGACTCTAAGATGTCATATGGGATGTCATCATACAGTTTGGAAGTTTTTGGTACAGGATGAGCTACCAGAAAATTAGCTAGAGCTGACCTTTTACTGCTTTTTGTGGAATATATACTATGTCATAAGGTGATAGTAACATTGACCATATGGCTAAACGAGAATCGAGCGAGCTTGGCTTAGTCATTAATACTCGGAGGAGATTTACTCTAGATATGACATGAATGGTTTGACTTGAAACGTAGTGTCGTGTCTTTTGAATAACAAACATCAAGGCGAGGCATTCTTTTACCATCGGATTGTATTGATGTTCAATGCCGACCATCATACGACTGAGATAATAGATCGCCTTTTCATGGCCTTCGTTACTCTTCTGTGCAAGAAGAGCTCCTAGGGAGTGATCCATTGCTCGAACATACAACAAAAAGGGTTTTCCTACTATCGGAGACACCAGAACTGGCATTTTTTGAGATATTATTTGATATCGTTGAATGCTTGTTGACATGCTTTATTCCAAACAAAGGATATGTCTTTCTTCATTAACTGAGTGAAGGGTCGGCATCGTCCCAAAAAATTGGAGAAGAACCCCCTAATGTATGCCAGACGGCCTTGCAGACCATGAAGTTCTTTGAGATTACATGGGGGCTGCATTTTAAGGATAGCTTTGATTTTATCGAGGTCAATATGAATACTTTTGGAAGTTATAACAAATCCGAGGAACTTTCCACTGGAGACTCTTAGAAAGGATTTAGTTGGATTCATCTTTAATTGGTAGTCGCACATCAACTCAAACACAGTCTTCAAATATTGAAGGTGATCATCTTTAAGATAACTTTTGTCACCAATATCATCCACATAGCATTCTACTATTTTTCGTAAATGCTTCTAAAAAATTATACTAATGGCTCGTTGATACGTTGCTTCCGCATTCTTCAAGACGAAGGATATGACTTTATAACAGTAAACTCCTAGTGGTGTATGGAAAGAGGAATGTTTTTCGTCATCAGACGACATCTTGATTTAATTTTACCCTGAGAATCCATCCATGAAAGACATACGTTCAAATCCATATGTATTGTTGATCATGACATCTGTGATGGGAAAATAAAATTTGTCTTATGGACAGGCCGAGTTCAGATCTCGATAATCTACGCATACCCGGACCTTTCCATTTTTTTTCATAACTGGTACAAAATTGACTACCCAGTCGGGATGCTGTTCTTCTCGAATGAAGCCACATGCTATCAGTTTTTTGACTTCTGCTTCAATTGCATCCATCATATCCGGACAGAATCATCGTTGTTGTTGTTTTATCGCCTTAGTATTTAAAAGAATATTGAGCTTGTGTGTGGCTATTTGAGGGTCCAGGCCAGGCATATCCTTGTAACACCAAGCGAAGACATCAATATACTTCTTTATTAGTTGGACTAAAGCTTATTTATCTTCTTTAGGAAGATTCTTGCTAATAAAGATTGATCTTAGGGAAGATTCTTCTCCTACATCAATTTGGACTATTTTATCCTCTATAGGTGGTTCACGTTGCTCAAACTAAAGCTCCTATTGAGTATCCATCTGTTGTGCCCATGGATCATTCTCGAATAGTTCTAATAGTTTAACATCTTTATCATATGTGGAAGTTGATACCATATTTACAGAGAAAGCCTGTTTGAGTACGTCACCCATGATTTTATCAGAATTCCACAATGGTGAGTCAGAGGAATGAGAATGCGTCTCTTCTTTCCATTCTGAACCTTCAGGACTTGTTGGTGGTGTAACATATCCCAAACCATGACTAGTTCGCTGGTAGTATATTTCTGGCTTGCCTTTTGGAGAGAAGTGACATATAGGAGTCCGTCTGCATTTTTCATAATTTAGTCCCAAACCAGATTTTAAGTTATAGCCCATCCCTTCTATAATATTCTTGGTTGGTTAGCTGTAACGATACGGTTGTATCTTCCCCATATCCTCGTCAAAATCATTAATCAGCGTGACCTTTTTGTTTCTATCTTTGCCAAAAAATATCTGAATTTGCTTGTACTATTTTGCGGGGACTATGAAGTATATATCCTCATATGGTTCATATAATAAACTATATTGAAATAGAGATGCCACGGGTATGGACAGAGGTCTATAGAGATAAAGAGCCTCTAAGAATTTTTTGGCAAAGGGTTCAACATCAATGTAGTGCTAAGTAGTATCTTTTTTATTCATGAAATACAAGAACTCTTCATCTTCTACATAGTTAGCAGAATCTTCAGCCTTGACAGGAGGCTTGACAATATTGATGACTAGGGGTTGATTCACTGATGTTGGTTGCTTTTTACGACGAAGGTCGATAACAAGTGGCTCATTCTCTAGTGTCGACTGTTTATTGCATCAAAGTTTGATAACTAATTGAGGTAACTTGTGCAGGTTGATGCCGAGAGGCTTCAAAGGAGTTGGACGAGTAGTACGTCCTTTAACTCAGATTATCAAAGGCTCTTCTTTTATGGTGTTTTCAGCTTCATCACTAGCTTGATTAGCTTCTTCTTTCATATACACCATATTATAGAGTGTAGATTCAGCAAAATAGGCTTTGACACCTTTGAATGGTTGAGGTCAGCTACCACTGTTTTGACTTCTCCCCTATTGTCCACATATTTGAAGCATTGATGTAGGGTGGTGGGTAAAATTTTATGCTCGTGCATCCATGGTCGTCCTAGCAAAATATTGTAGGATACTTCAGAGTCAATTACATAGCATGTGACTTCAGTACATAGATCGCATATCTGAATTTTTAGGCGTATCTTTTCCAGGGGTTTACTCCTTCCAATATTGAATCCTAGAATGGTAGTGCTAGTAGCAGACATGTTGTGCATTGGTATCTTTAATTATCTCAGTAGGCTTTTAGGAATGATGTTGAGTGAAGAACCAGGGTCGATATGAAACTGGTTCACCTTAATAGATCCGATATAACCGATATAATACAGAGGCTTGTCATGTCGATTATCCTTAAGTAGCATGTCATCTTGCGTGAAGGTGATATTAAGAATCTTCTCGATCATGCTGTGGCATTGAGGATATGCTAGTGGCTCTTTATTAGGATTCCTGAGTTAAGCTAAGCATGATTTTGCATATATTAGAGCTTCGCTAAAAGCTTTACGAGTTTTCTTCGACAAACGAAGTAACTCAAATATGGAAAGTCGGGTTGGGGTATTGGCAAATTGTGTCAATATGTCAAAATTGTAGGGCTTTTCAAGTCCTTGGGAAATATTCTTCTTCAAGAATTTGTCGAAGAGTACTTCCTTTGGCTTCCATTTCTCTACCTAGTAGGCTTCAAAGGACTAGGTTCGGTTGTGATCGGAGCAACAGGAGTTGGCAAAGTAGGAAGAGTCTTAGGAACATCTTCCGGGATAGACTCGTAAATTTTATGATAATCTTTGCTATACTTGGTACTAGTCATGGCTTCTTCTTCGGACATCGGAGAAAGAAGTACTATGTTACAAGATTTGAGTTTCTTTTTATTATGCCTCTTCTTGGAGAGAGTCTGTAGGCTAGTCTCGTCGTAGCCCAATATACTATGGGATTTGGTGGACTATCCTTGGAGTTATAGAGGAATACGTTGTCCCTTGCCAAAGTTTAAACCTTCAGCTTTCTGTAAATTATACCCCATGTTTTGTATCAAGCGTACAGATTGCTGGCTGTATCGATAAAATTGTTGATGATCCCCCTCAAGCACCTGAGTTGAGGTCGATGATCTAATTATTGTAGAAGAAGGAGGAGGAGGAATTTATGTAGAAATACCTTCATAAGAAATAAAGATTTGTTGTGCCCTATACATCGGAATACTGCTAATCATGGACCATTGTCGGTATGTCAATAGAAGCTTGTGAGTAGAGCTTAGTGGGGTAATATTCAGATTTTGAAATCTGATCTCGTGAGATACGTCTTCTTGATATTGGTCTTGATCTCTGTCTGACTAATGATCCGAAGAAATCATATTGCATGATATATACTTCTTACCCTTCTTGGATTTTGAATTGGAAGATGCTGCTCCCTGGTCCCAATCTGGCAGCAGGTCAGGATGAATCCACATAATCTTGCCATGATATATGGTAAGAGGCATCAATCCCTCTGTTTAACTTTGAAGTGTTGGGAGAATTATCACTTCCATCGTTGCTCGAGGTATTGGGCTGACGCTATTTGGGACTTCTTGTACTGGAAAATTATCGAATTAAAGAGATACCATATTGGCGGTGACTGTCTTCTCCTCATTGTGAAGGGTGATGGCTTTAGCATGTATTAATTGTTGTATCTTATTTTTTAAGATATAACAAGCCTTGGTAGGGTGATGTACATATCGGTGGTACATGCAGTACTTTGGGTCATCTGTTTTGCCAACCTTATTTGGTCGTTTGATATCAGGCAACTGTAACTTGTTGCTTTTTATCAAGCATTCAAAAATATCGTGGATATTACTCTCGTCAAAGGAATATTCTTCCTTAGGCCTGGAACACTCTGGAGGCTTTTATGTTGGAGGAGAGGTGGGTCGCTTTGACATATTTATTGCCAAAGCCTCATTTCCTTTGCTGTTGCGATTATTCGCACTGTTGTTATTGTTGGAGGGACACTTCTTTTCTGCATTGGTCATTTGTAACCCCAAATTATGTGCCATCTTCATGTTACCTTCAGCAGCTTTAGCCCCGATGATGAACGACGTCCAGTCTTAAAATTGAGTTAAACCCGTCCAGAGCCATACTATAGGCAATAGGTTCTTTTTGCAAGTATCGATGAATACGGAGTCTGGAATACCGGGGGTAACTTCACAGTTGCTTGCCTGAAACGTACTATGAATTCACGAGCGAATTTCTTTTCTTTCTGTTTGATATCGATGAGTGAAGATATCGTCATATACATGCCTCCCGCATAGAATCGTGAGAGAAAAGGATACTTTATGTCATCAAATGAGGATATACAGTTATTAGGTATGCTGCGATACCAATCGTAGGCTATACCGACCAAACATTCCATGAACAATCTGGTAAGGAGAGCATTTTCTTTCTGCAGATGAGCCATCATCATATTGAAGTAATTAATATATTGGCTCGATGATGTCCTTCCTTCAAACAAGACTATCGATTGGGGTTTGCATTTAGGAGGGAATGGAACATTATCCCAATGAGGAGGATAAGGCTGTTTCATCCCCATCTTGCGGAGTTGGTCTTTGTTGTTTAAAATATCGACATATGCACGCACAACTCCCAAATAGCTTCGAAAGGATCTTCTGATCAGAGTGGTGGAGACCGACGGAGGTCCACTCCCAATATTGAGATGATTACGAGTTGGGACTGTTGACTCTTGGTTTATGACTGCTTTTGGATTTGTCTTATCCTGTAGAGGTGTTGTTCGAGTAGTAGGCTGTGTAGGAATGAATGAAACCACTTGGACATGTACTAGTTGTATAAGCATGAAATATGCTGGGGAATTGTACGCGTCAACATACATGAAATTCGTGTAAAACAGAGCTTCAAGGCTGTGTGGCATAAAATATGACTTCAGAACTATACGCGTAAAGCAAAGCTTCAAGGCTGTGTGGCGTAAAATATGGCTTCAGAGCTGCTCGCGTAAAACAGGGCTTCAGAGCTATGTGGCGTAAAATATGGCTTCAGAGCTGCTCGCGTAAAATAGGGCTTCAGAGCTATTTGGCGTAAAGTAGAGCTTCAGAGCTGTCCGCGTAAAGAAGTGCTTCAAGACTGTTCCGCGTAAAAAGTTGCTTTACCCTCCTGCATAAAGTTTAAAATACGTTTGTTTCTAATACAGCGTAAAGTTATACGAGGAACTCTTCGTATTCCTCGGATGAATTTGTCAGACAAATCAGTGAACCTGACTCCTGACAAAAGTACCGCACGATGATCGAGAGGACGGCTGTGATGATGATTTTGCACAGAGACCCAGGTTGTCGTTTAGTGACACAAGTCGTATTTTACGCTCAAGACTGGAGTCTTCTGAATACGCTGCCGCCACGTCAAAAGCTATTTCCTGCATAGAGCTCGAGGCATATCTCTGCATTTAATGCACGAGATTTGGTTCTATTTTTTAAATTTTGTCATGACTGGGAGAGCTAAAACTGTGACTAATACGCTCACATCACCATCCTTGTATTTTCAACTATAGGAGTACGTCGTATGCTATCTTCTCGAAATACGCCAGCTCAGGCTATATTTGTAAAGGTACGTGATAAGGCTATTTAGCCCAGAATACGCTCAAGACCTTAGTCATGATGGATAATTGACTGGGAAAGCTAAAACTGTGACTAATACGCTCACATCACCATCCTCGTATTTTTACGCCAACCACGCTATTTTCAACTATAGGAGTACGCCGTATGCTATCTCCTCGAAATACGCCAGTTCAGGCTATATTTACAAAGGTATGTGATAAGGCTATTTAGCCCAGAATACGCTCAAGACCTCAGTCGTGATGGATAATTGGCTATTTTATGCTGGTTATCTATTATTCATGCACCATCAAGTTTTACGCAGAGTTTGGCCTTTTACGCCAACAAGACAGCTCTTTGGCTTTTACGTCAACAAGACAACTATTTGGCTTTTACGCCAACAAGATAGCTATTTGGCTTTTACGCCAACAAGACAGCTCTTTGGCTTTTATGCCAACAAGACAGCTATTTGGCTTTTACGCCAACAAGACAGCTCTTTGGCTTTTAAGCCAACAAAATAGTTATTTAGCTTTTACGCCAACCATCTTTACGCAGGGGGCAGTTACCTACGTGGCTTGCATGCCATAATCTTCGAGAAGCAGTTATACGCGTTATCTTATAATGGAATACGTGTCATACGCAGATTCAGAAGACAATTGGAACGTGGGTAGCAATTATTATAACCGTCGCGTAAAAGATGCAACTTTCTTCACAGTTTGGCTTTTACGCCAACTAGACAGTTATTTGGCTGATCTCTATAAATAGAGACCCCTGGTCACAGGGTAAAGAGGGTATAATCATATTCTATCATGTTTATATTACCTCTGAATAGATATATTTAACTAATTCGAAAACTAAGGAGAGATCAGAGAGAGAGAGAGCACAGACAGAGAGTGTGGGTTGACAACTTTGCCAACGAGAATTCAATCCCCCTTGCAACCTTTGAAGCTTCTTCTTCTTCTACAGTACTTCTTCATCATTGTGTGGTCCAAGGGACAAAGTGATCGACCACAGATCAGACTCCTATAGCAATACTTTCCCAGAATCATTTTTATTGTACTTAACATCCTCGTATAGGATTAATTATACTCTTTTTCTTGTTTGTAAAGAAAAGAAAGGTTTCGTATAAACCCTCTTCTTCATTTTGTTTATCATCAAACAAAGATGGAGACTTTGCTGGGGACGTCTTTCTCGTCTAACGAGAAAGCAATTGCTCAACACGATACTATATCCATCGGATCGACGAAGAAGACTTTGGTCGTCCAGTTCGACCAATCTGCTTATGAAGACATGCTTCATGCAGGGGGTAGCTCTCCCTCCTCCTCTGTCCAGAACAACAGGAAGCTGCGTAAAGTGTGGATACCTAAGACGTCCTCTGCCCTTCCTACAAGCTCTCACTCTCTGATCAACAAGGTTGTGACAACACAGCCAACACGCCCTGTGCGTAAAAATTTGTCTCCCGTCTGTGACGTGGTAGACAACACTTCTGGCAATGCCTCAGTGTCAATACAGAAGTTTCAAACATGCCCTGTGCATAAAAATGTGTCTCCCATCTGTGATGTGGTAGACAACACTTCTGGCAATGCCTCAGTGCCAATCCAGAAGTTTCAAACATGTCCCGTGCGTAAAAATTTGTCTCCCGTCTGTGACGTGGTAAACAACACTTCTGGCAATGCCTCAGTGCCAATCCAGAAGTTTCAAACATGCCCTGTGCATAAAAATTTGTCTTCCGTCTGTGACGTGGCAGATAAGACTTCTGGTAATGCCTCAGTGCCAATCCAGAAGTCTCAGACGTGCTCTGTGCATAAAAATTTATCCCCCGTCTGTGACGTGGTAGACAACACTTCTGGCAATACCTCAGTGCCAATCCAGAAGTTTTAAACACGCCCTGTGCGTACAAATTTGTCTCCCGTCTGTGATATGGTAGACAAAATTTCTGGCAATGCCTCAGTGCCAATCCAGAAATTTTAAACACGCCCTGTGCGTAAAATTATATCTCCCGTCTATGATGAGGCAGATGTACCCTTTGATCACATCAAGGGAAAACAAGTGGCGAATCTTCCAACCTCTAGGCTTTTACGCCCACAAGGGAAGAAAGTACCCACTTTACAGATTACGAGAACTTTTCCTGTTTTACGTGAACCTGTGCCAAAATCCAAATTATGCCAGGATAGGTCTGTCCGCTTAAAGAAGACTCGTTTCACAGGAAGATGCGCTCCTCAGACAAATGATGGATCATATGCTACTCATATGGGTGAACTGCTGTATTCCTATGGCAGAGAAAGAGTTATGATTCCTAATCTACACCTTTCTACTGATGTAAAAAGGCAGAATGAGCCTTCTTCTTCTCCTGGTAATCTCCCTGATTTGCGCGATTTCTTAAGACACAAAGACAGGGGTCAAAATCAAGATTTAGCGCCCCTAACTACCAAGCGTGGGAAGATCATGTGGAAAGTATCATCAACATCTAATATCGTCATGACATTTGGGCCACATAAAGAATCTGTCTTTATTGTTCCACCGACTCGCAACGATCAGCATCAAATAATCTTCGGTCGAATGCGGAATAGACCAATTATACAAGAAGAATCTCACGAGTCTGATGTTGGAAAAATACAAATCCACAGATATAGCCCACATGCTTTAAAGATTATGCAAAATATGGATTATGATTTGAAGTTGAAGCAAGGCCTCAATTATGAAAAAGGAAGACGAATACCGTTGCATGGTGATCCTTACTGTCAACGAACTCGTTTTTGGTTAGGGTTTACCGCATCTCTTGCAAACTCCAAACCTCCAGAGTCTGATCCTGTAATACCAGAGGCAGGTCCTTCTAAATTAACTTCTGTGGACAAAGGCAAACAAAAAGAAGAAGAAGAACCAGACAACGACATGTCTGGGGGTAGTCTCCCTCGACAAAATAGAGCAGCATCCAAAGCTGGGGGTAGAATTCCCTCTGAGTCTGAAGATGATGCAACTATGACCATCTTCCCTGAGGACCGTACGACTCAGGTATCAGGAGCCCGAAAGCCAAAGGGGACTTTTTCCTTCAATGATGATGACATCATTAAAATCTTCAATATATTGATGAAGGAAAACAAGCTTCGGCTACCCAACATCAGATACCCTGAAAGGGCTGGCAAGGTCGATGACCCAAAATATTGTCTCTTTCATCGGTACATTCATCACCCCACAAAGGCATGCTATGTAATAAAAAGGAAAATCCAGGAGTTGATCGACGCCAAAATCATCCCTTTGCATTTATAACGAGAGGACGGTCACTACAAATTGATCTCACTCCAACATGGCAATTTGCCCCCTCAAGAAGTACCGGATAATAAGTTCCTAAAATCTCCCCAGATCAGGTCTATCCCCACTCAGCAAATTACTCCAGTAAATTTTTCTGACATGGGTTCACGTCCATATTACCTCTGAACTGTTGTCCAAACATTATTTTTCCCCAACTGAGTTTGCCATGTCCAAGTGACCTCTGAGCAAACCTCCCAGATTGTTGCTATCGATCAGTTCACGTCCATATTACCTCTGAACTATGTCTCTCCACTTTCTCCGGCTGAGTAAATCTATCACCACGAAAATGGTCACTTCCATATTACCTCTATCCTGTTTTTCTTTATCACTACTGAGTCATATCTTACCACGTCCACATTACCTCTGAGTAACATATTTTTAGAACTTTTCCATGTCCACATTACCTCTGAGTGAAGTTCTTCTCTTCGACTTTCTACTATCACGTTCGCATAACCCCTGGTAGTGCTAGTTATTTCAGCTTATTATCTGTACTTAAGGTACACCATAGGTAATAAGTCCATAACCCAGATGTACAAATCAACTCTTGGTTTCTTCATCCCCAGCAAGTGCCTATGTGCAACGTCTTCTCCTTCGTTACAAATTTTTATAAAAATCCATCATCCATATCCAGGAGTCCCGGATACGCAATGGATGATGGATCCTTAAAATCCTCCCAACGGAGCAATCCTTAGGTCTACTCGCACACTCCCGCAATGACTATTCAAACCAATCTCGTTAGACGCTAGCCATGTTCACATTACCTCTGAGCTATCGTCCCATCAATCTTCCCAGCGGAATAATCCTTTGGTCTATCTTCATGTTTGGATAGACCACACTCAACAAATCAGTCCTCAATAAATTTTTTGGACATTAGTTCACGTCCATATTACCTCTGAACTGCTGTCATAATATTTCTCTCAGGTTGAGTTTGCCATGTCCAAGTGACCTCTGAGCAAACCTTCTGAGTTTTGGCTATCAATTATCATGTCCATATTACCTCTGATATCGATTGTCATCTTAACTTAGCACCCATACTTAACTCTAAGTACGCCAGTGGTGTTAGTTCTACGAAAACTGCCACGTCTATATTAACTCTGGTAGGGCTCCTCTTAAACTTATTTCTTGCACTCTCGTGCACAAGAAGTAATAGGTCCACCAAAACCCCCCCGGGGAGATGCCCGCAATGATAACGAATAATTCAAATATGTCCATCCACTATCCCCACAGAGTCATATTTTACCGCGTCTATATTTCCTCCGTCAGGACTTGTCTCACACCTATTACTTGCACTAACGTGCGCAAAAATGTAATAGGTCCACAAAAATACCCCCAGCAGGATGTCCTTACTAGCCACAAAACCTATCACCTCTGATAGGGCTTGTTTCGAACTTATTATTTGCACTCAACATACGCAACAAATAATAGGTCCACCAAAGATCCCCCAGTGGGATGTCCTCAACAAACACGGTATTGTACTATGTTCATATTACCTCTGGTACGACATCCGAAGTTCACACAAACAATCATAAAAAAATGGAGGGCCCTTATGTGATTGAAACAACATTTTCAAATAGCGCTTACAGATTAGCCAAGCCTAAATGGAAATTTGATAATGGCTCATATCAACGACAAATTCCTGAAGAAGTACTATACTTGATCTCCTTTGCTTAACGGAGTATGATGAAGATCTCATTCTAGCGATACTACGTACAAAGGTTAGCTGAATCATATTCTATCATGTTCATATGACCTCTAAATAGATATCCTTAACTAATTTGTAAACCTATCATGTTCATATTAACTCTGATAGTGTTTTTTATACAAATTTAGTTGGATTATATTCTATCAGGTTCATATTACCTCTGAATAGATTTATATTCAGCTAAACCTTACCGAAAGTATATCATTTTCATATTACCTCTAATATTACTTTCAACTTAGCCTATCATTTATATTCTAAAGTGATGGGTCCACAAAGTCAGAAAATGTATCTTTATTATCTCTGGGAATAGCAAATTACAAAAGGAGCAAAAAAAGTACATCATTAGGGAGGAGCAGTTAAATCGTGGATCTGTTGTGCCAAAGCAGCCATCCTCTAATTCCTGGAGTTTAAAATGTTGGTGCGAGCCAGCTCCAGCCTTGCTTCGTCATTGCTCAAGAGAGATAGTTCGGACAGAGAATCAACAAAATTTGCGTGGATGACACCCACATGTGTCAAGTTCTGCTGAGTTGTATACACTTGGCCCTCCAATACATTACGAACTAGCGATGCTTTGAGAAGCCTCTCCCTTGTTTGAGCAAGTTCAGCTTCCAATTCTTGAACCCTCATTTTATATCCCTCATATTCGGCACGACACTGAGCTAGCTGAGGAATACTCTCCACCAATACTGCTTGCTCTTTCTCTATCTCTTATTGATGTCCCTGGATGGATTTGTTTAAAGATTCTGTCTTCTGAGCAAATTCTGCAGTTAGTGAGTCGTACTCAGCCCAAACCAAGTCATTGATGCTGCCTCGGGATAGTTGTAAATATTCGTTAATGGGTTGTTCTAAACCATTAACCATTTGCTCTAGCGCATTAGCTCTTTCAGCGTCATTAAAATTTCTAATCTGCGCTATAGTGAGCTCGGAGGACGTCTTCAGAGCATCAAAGCCTAGATTCTTCTCCAGCACCATGGATATCAATTCTTTCAAAGTGAGGTAGAATATGCTAGTGTATTGTTCAACTAGCATAGCAAAGCTCGAATGGACGTTGGGAGTGGCCGCAATATCGGTAAGTCTCCTTTCTGGAATGATTGTAGAGGATGTTGCCACAGTCGTTGCTTCAACAGATGGCGCAACAAAAGAAGAGACACCAACAACAGTTGAAGTTGCTGGCATGCTCGACAAAGGAGGCACAGTCGAGATGGTGGGTTCATCCACCTCTGATATTATTTGAACTGCTGCTGACGGAATTATATCCGAGAAAGTTGCGGATGAAAGATAAACGGCTTCAAGGTATGCTTCTTCGACCGTGGTCACCGCCGTTTCATTAGCTGGATCCGCAACAAAATCAGAGGTTGTTTCAGCTCCGTCCTCCCCAGAAATATCTTCGCCTGAAACTAAGATAAGAGAAAGTTAATATCAATTTGATATTAAATTTTCCTGAAAAAAGCGTGAAGACAACATTTACCCATAGCCGATGGTATGTATATTGCGTTTGCAGCCTGTATAGCTAAATTATTTCTTAATGATGCTAAATAAGCTGTCATACTTGGAGAGGAGGGTACACTAACTGACGCTTGAGGTTCGTCATCCCAGTCGTCACCCAAATCTACTCGAGGTTCATCGGGTGGAATCTCGTTTGAAATACTTACAGATAAAGGAGGGGCAAGTCCAGTTATTTGTCTTGTAAAAGGTATATGGATTTTTAGCGAGCTCGGCCTCGACGGCGATATAGAAGCACCACCAGTAACAGTGGTAGCGGCAGCAGTCGCGGGCAAAGAATCTCCAGCACTTTCAGCTGGAACTGTGGAGGTTCCTTCTTTAAAAAGCGAAGGATCCCCAATAAAAGAATCATCCCCAACAGGGGAAACAATAGGCTCACTCCTGGAAGAGGCCCCCTTGGTGGAAGTCTTTTTAGGACCTCTGGTAGTCTGTTTCTTCTTGCAGGGGGAAGGCTCTTTCTGAGTAGAAGCCTTCCGTTTATTGGAAATTATGAGAGGCTCTGCTGGGGGAGCTATTACGCCTCTCGGTAATATTAACAAATAATCATCTGCACCAGTAGTATCATCACCTTCGTCAGAGGAGACAGATGGTATCTCCTCTCTTCCAGTGGACTTATGGGAGGGCATTCTGAAACTTTCATGTACAATAAAATCACGATGGAAGGTATTGATGGACACATAAAACTGTGCATATGAATGAAGAATGCGCAACTCCATGGAAAGAGAAGTCGCGGGCACAACAAAGGTTGCTCCAGTACAACCCATGATGAAATACCGCCATCCTCTAGCTCCATCAATAAGCCCACCTTTGAATTTAAAGCTGGTGATGGGATTTCCCATGTGCAACTGATCATATCCAAATTGCCTAGCGAAACGGCTAGGCAGATAAGGCTCCAAGTAGCAGTGGTCCTCACTTCTGTACAGCAGGTGGGAAGGTCTAATGCAGACCAACTAGTAAAAGGCTTCAAGAGAAAGAATAGTCTTATCCTGACCTGCATCCTGAAGTTTAGTCCCCTGTTGATTGATATGTACGGGGGGGATGGTGTAGAAGAATTTCCAACTATGGGCAAAATTTAGTGCTAGTCAACAATCTATGACGCTAGTCACATTCCAAAAAGAATTCTTGTAATTCAACAAGAAATTATTGTCCGAACTACTGGCAGATCCGGGAGACATCACTCTGGTGTTGTGAAGGATTAACCATCCCATCAGATATAAGAATGGCAATTCTACTCTGGGATATCCTTCATGCTGTGTAGTATCGGCCAGCAGCCCATCAGTGATAGCCCTCAGGCCAACTTGTATCCTGCATACCATGGCAGGGAGCAGGCCCAATCTTGTTCCAAATACCAAATGCACTATGGGCCATAAGGTGTTGCGATGAATGCGATCCGCAGACGCGTTGCCAGGCACCACCCATCGACGTAGCCAAATAGAAAGGAAGCCAGCCAGTTGAGCTTCTCTTGACAGAGGCTTTATGCAATGCCTCATATAACTGTAGGCTTTGGTTCATGCAGGATAACCCCCTATCTCTTCATTCAGAACATAATCTTGAGCCTCTGCATCTTCAATAAGATCATCGATTGTGTTGGCATTAAGAATGCTCAGAGGGTTCAAAGGTTTGTCTTTGCTATCTACAACCTTATCCTGCTTGGCATCTCTAGTCTGATGGAAGAAGAGGTAGGATACCCATTTGTTAATATGGGCTAAATCAGAAGGCTCTTTGTAGAAGGTAGTGCATGCAAGATAGTGGCTCATCAGCTCTTGGTACACTGCCACTACCCGAGGGTTGGTATCCTTTAACTCTCTATTCGTGGGGACGTATTCTTCATAAGGAATGTCTCCCATTGGCAACTTTGAGATATCTGCCATATCATGAAGGGCTAGACCCAACTCACCTATCGGAGTGGCAAAAGTCCCAGTGAGCGAGTTATATCGCTCCATCAAAGCCAAGAACAAATTGGGGTTGATAGACAGCCCAACACTAGTAGCACTCACAGCCTCAAATAGGTTAATACTTTCTAGCTCCATCTGAAAGTGCTTCAGGGCCCATGCAGTTAAACTGGCCCATCGAAGATTATGGGGGCTAAGCCATCCACTGGTGCGAGGGTTAACCTTGGGATATACTCCTCCCTGCCCTATGAATTCATTGAGAAAGTGGCCATTTAAATAGCTGGAGCAAGGAAGAGTCCTCACTAGGGATGCTGCCTGGTAGTAATCCTCTGAAGGGCATAATAGGGCCGGAGGGACTACTTACAAAGGATACTTGGTTTAATCCTTTCTTATAAAAGATCTTCCCTGGCTGGCCATGAAGATCAGGAGTCAAAGTCCATGCCATCCTTCTGAGATGTGTGGCATGGAAGAATGCAGAGATAGGGTAATCTCTGGACATCTTTGGCAGGAACATGACCATGCCCTTAGCAGAAAATACCCAATCTTCCTTCTTGGGCTTTGTCTGGGATTGCTTATCAATAACATCACCAAATAAGAAAGCTGGTTTCTTATACTCGGTCCCATCTATGTATATTAAGGGTTCCCCACTGATCATACTCATCAACATTCTTTCTCCTTGGGCCGAGATCAGAGTTCCCCTTTCTTGAGGATATTCATTTCCAGAGATGGGGAAAGTCACATGGGACAAGTCCTCCAAGTAGTTGGAATTAAGCATTCCAGCAGCAGAGCCCATTACTTCAGCCAGAAGGGGGATCTGTAGGTCCACTGCAAAAAAAAAAAAATTAAGTCAGTTTTATGCTGGAATTTACTTTCAGCACGTAAAATGTAAAGTGCTACACTCTGGCAGTATACGCCAAAACTTGACAGTCTGAGTTTTTATGCTAGACTAAAAAAATTTGAGTTTTACGCTGGAATTTACTTCCAGTGCGTAAAACTCAAGGTTTGTAGTATACGCCAAAATCTAACAGTCTGAGTTTTATGCCAGACTACAAAAATTTGAGTTTTACGCTGGAATTTACTACCAGTGCGTAAAATGCAATGTTTGCAGTATACGCCAAAATTTGACAGTCTGAGTTTTTACGCCAGACTGCAAAAATATGGAGTTTTATGCTGAGACATTATGAATGTAGGCGTATTTGTGCATACACGTAGAACGTGTGCAAAGGATTTTTATTTCTCTCGAAGTTTTACCTGTGATGCCCGGTGCACAGCTAGACAGCGGAGCACTTCGTTCGGAACGAGGCTCGCTTGGCCTAGTAGGAGTCGCTCGTGCTTGAGCAGTGGAGCGAGATGATGAAGCGGCTTTCTTTCCCTTAGCGATGGAGATCTGTTTTGGTGCCATGGAAAATCTGAGGTTTTTTCAGAAAGAGACGAAGAGTTTTCAGAAAGAGACGAAGGGTTTTGCAGAGAAAGATGAAGGGTTTTTCTCTCTCATGACCTAGGCCTATTTATAGAGTTCAAGTGACTCTCCGAATCCTTGACCAAATCTGATTTTTAATAGTCGGTTATGACTTGGGGACCACGTCAGCTGATCATTTGAAAAGGAAGACAGATAGTCACGTTGCGTAACGGATCCCTGATTTTACCCTCAGATTTTTACGCGCAGAGCTATGGATATATGATTTTAAGCTCAGAAGCTACAGATCTACGATTTTACGCTTAGAAGTTTTTACGCTCAGAAGCTACAGATCTACAATTTTATGCTCAAAAGCTACAGATCTATAATTTTACGCTCAGAAGCTACAGATCTACAATTTTATGCTCAGAAGCTACAAATCTATAATTTTACGCTCAGAAGCTACAGATCTATGATTTTACGCTCAGAAGCTACAGATTTATGATTTTATGCTCAGAAGCTACGGATCTACGATTTTACGCGTATCTTAAATCACGCAGAACAGATCAGTCAGCAGAATACGCGTATATATTGATAATCTGGGTTTTACACTTGAAGAAGCCGGTTACAAGAGTTTACGCAGGAAATACTCTTCTTATCAGCATTTTCTCTTCTTTTTCATTCGAGAAGACTTTATCAGGTGAAATGACCAAGGGGTTCCCTGAAAATCTCTATCTTCACTGGAGATGACGTTTCTCCCTTGGCCATTGATAGTTCATTCGAAGTCTAGTTCAGGGATGACCTGTTTGGCGGACATTTCTTGCCCTGTCTCGAGAATCTTTCGAGAAGCCATTTTCGAAGATGATGTTCTGAACAGATCTTCTTCATATTTCAAAGGAGAAAGAATAGTTCAGAATTCTATGTGACTCCTCATCAAAAACAGCATGACAATTGGATCTCCAAAATAATTTAAATGCTAAAGAACTTTTTACGCATCTTCTTCTACGCGTAAAAGTTGGGACGTGACTGGAGGCATATTTGTCAGAGTCAGCATAAAAATTACTCAAGCGTGTTGAAGCTGCGCATTACCAGACTTCCTCACAGCAATATGGCAAATCAATAGTGCGTAAAAGAAGACAAGTTTATTAATCATGATTACATATGATGGGAATCCATTTTACAAAGGATTTTTCATTAATATTCAAGATCATGATTACATATGATGGGAATCTATTACGCTAGGTTCTCGTCTGATGGAGATCTTCATTGCTTCTTCTACAACACTTCTTCGGCCAGGGGCCAAGAAAATGGTGAATGGAGGGAGGATACAAAACTGGGCCTGTTTAAGTTATTCAAGCACACCCCCCATACGTCATCGGCGGCCATGCTTAGATTTGTGTTAGGGATTCAGACCCAACACAATACTGGAAGACACGACCAAGCTGCCCATCAGGGTCCAGCTTCATAATAGGGGAAAATACAGCTAGCAAGCTGTGTGGTCCAATGTGACCCGTCCTCTCTCTTTGACGAATCACCATATAAAATTGTTGATTATCTCGAGCAAAGGAAGTTATAATATCCTTCCATGCTCCATCGTTGCAGAGAATATTTGATCGAAGACGTCTCTTTTTATGGCTCCTTACATGCTGGAAGAACATAATCTTCTACTTTCTCAGATCATCCCAATGAATCTCAGCAGCCATCTTTGTGGTGAAGGAAGTATGGAAAAACAAGTTCACTTGCTTGCCCTTATATAGGCAGAAGAGAACATACGAAATCCCAACAACTCCTTAAAAATCACCAAAAAATCAGCCTCGAAGAACGAGTCAAATTTGACCATTTCTTGCTTCATTCAAAGTATTTTAAATTACGAGAAATTTAAAAACTTTAAAGGGGGTCTTGTAGAAGCATAAAATACGCTGGGGAATTGTACGCGTCAACATACATAAAATCTGTATAAAACAGAGCTTCAAGGCTGTGTGGCATAAAATATGACTTCAGAGCTATACGTGTAAAGCAAAACTTCAAGGCTGTGTGGCATAAAATATGGCTTAAGAGCTGCTCGCGTAAAACATGACTTCAGAGCTATGTGGCATAAAATATGGCTTAAGAGCTGCTCACGTAAAACAGGGCTTCAGAGCTATTTGGCGTAAAATAGAGCTTCAGAGCTGTCCGCGTAAAGCAGTGCTTCAAGACTGTTTCGCGTAAAAAGTTGCTTTACCCTCCTGCGTAAAGTTTAAAATACGTTTGTTTCTAATATAGCGTAAAGTTGTACGAGGAACTCATCGTATTACTCGGATGAATTTGTCAGACAAATCAGTGAACCTGACTCCTGACAAAAGTACCGCACGATGATTGAGAGGATGGCTGTGATGATAATTTTGCACAGAGACCCAGGTTGTCGTTTAGTGACACAAGTCGTATTTTACGCTCAAGACTGGAGTCTTCTGAATACGCTGTCGCCACGTCAAAAGCTGTTTCCTGCACAGAGCTCGAGGCATATCTCTGCATTTAATGTACCAGATTTGGTTCTATTCTTTAGATTTTGTCATGACTGGGAGAGCTAAAACTGTGACTAATACGCTCACTTCACCATCCTTGCATTTTACGCTAACCAGGCTATTTTCAACTATAGGAGTACGCCGTATGCTATCTCCTCGAAATACGCTAGCTCAGGCTATTTAGCCCGGAATATGCTCAAGACCTCAGTCATGATGGATAATTGACTGGAAAAGCTAAAACTGTGACTAATACGCTCACATCACCATCCTCGCATTTTTACGCCAACCAGGCTATTTTTAACTATAGGAGTATGCCGTATGCTATCTCCTCAAAATACGCCAGCTCAGGCTATATTTGCAAAAGTATGTGATAAGGCTATTTAGCCCAGAATACGCTCAAGACCTCAGTCGTGATGGATAATTGGCTATTTTATGCTGGTTATCCATTATTCATGCACCATAAAGTTTTACGCAGAGTTTGGCCTTTTACGCCAACAAGACAGCTATTTGGCTTTTACGCCAACAAGACAGCTATTTGGCTTTTACGCCAACAAGACAGTTATTTGGCTTTTATGCCAACAAGACAGCTCTTGGGCTTTTACGCCAATAAGACAGCTATTTGGCTTTTACGCCAACAAAACAGCTCTTTGGCTTTTATGCCAACAAAACAGTTATTTGGCTTTTACGCCAACTATCTTTACGCAGGGGCAGTTACCTACGTGGCTTGAATGCCGTGATCTTCGAGAAGAAGTTATACGCGTTATCTTATAATGGGACACGTGTCATACGCAGATTCAGAAAATAATTGGAATGTGGGTAGCAGTTATTATAATCGCCGCGTAAAAGATGCAACTTTCTTCACAGTTTGGCTTTTACGCCAACTAGACAGTTATTTGCTGATCTCTATAAATAGAGACCCCTGGTCACAGGGTAAAGAGGATAGAATCATATTCTATCATGTTCATATTACCTCTGAATAGATATGTTTAACTAATTCGAAAACTAAGGAGAGATCAGAGAGAGAGAGCACAGACAGAGAGTGTGGGTTGACAACTTTACCAACGAGAATTTAATCCCCCTTGCAACCTTTGAAGCTTCTTCTTCTTCTACAGCAGTTCTTCATCATTGTGTGGTCCAAGGGACAAAGTGATCGACCGCAGATCAGACTCCTATAGCAATACTTTCCCAGAATTATTTTTATTGTACTTAACATCCTCGTATAGGATTAATTGTACTCCTTTTCTTGTTTGTAAACAAAAGAAATGTTTCATATAAACCCTCTTCTTTATTTTGTTTATCATCAAACACTAGTGTAGCAGAATATTAGACTATCATTATTTGATGCATATTTTATATCATAGTGTGCATGTCCCTGAGAGTGGCCTCTAATGAATTAAGGCATTGTTCGGTAGCTTATGATGGAGAAGCATCTTGTTCATCATCGACGACGTAGATGCTAACATCCCTGTGTACAACCGAGATATTAGTAGAAAGAACCGTATAGTTAGAGTCTACACTGTAAGTTTCAGAATCGGGAGGATTGCCACCCCCAGCCTCAGATTCTAAGGAATGGAGATTTCCGTAAAGAACGAGCTCCGGTCTTCGAGAACGAATATTTTGGTATAATCCTTCAAAGGAGTCGATGAGTTGGTCAAATCTTCTCTAGCTGGGTGTTCTTGAAGAACTTCGTCTTGATTGTCTCCAACCACGGGAAAGATGCGAAGCCATGTATGTTGAAGCAAGGAGTGGTTCATCATCATACTCCTAGTTGTTAACTTGCTTTATATGTCGAGGTTTAGGAGACATAGTGTAGGTCAATCGGTCAAACACAGATCGTTTTGCTAATGCACATCAACATTTGATTACAACTCTATGACAATTGCAATGATGTTCATTAGAAAACATTGTTATAAAGTCAGAAGGGTCTCTCTCTTTACGCTTTTATACAATAAGCTCACGTAAATCGAAAGAGGGAAGAGAAGAAGAGAAAGAGGGCAGACTCTGCCTCTTTAAATGAGATACATTGAATCTTCTATGCACATTTTTTGTCCCTTGTGTGTAGAGTGAGGTGCTGGCTTGATTAGCGAGTAATTCATCATCACTCAAGCTTCTGTTATTCACGGATGAGAGAAAGTTGTCTCTAGCAGTCCGCTTATGTACATGGGCACAATCAGCATGTTGTGAAGAGGTTGACCCTACTTGGCATACTTTCTGCGGTGTAGGCAAAGTTGGCATAGTTTGCTTACGTATATTTGATTTTGCACGAAGGTCTTGAGGTAGCGTACTAATAGTAGGCTTCTGATGAGTGGCGCATATATTTTCTTCTACTGTGTGCATAATAATGATGTTAGGAGATTGATTCTCCCTGAATAATACTTCATTTGTGTGCTTGTAGTCTGTCTTCTGTTGGCGTAAATTCTGGAGAAACTTTTGTCCCTCTTTGAAGAGTGTACTTATAGAGAGATTAGTTTGGACAGCGGTGTACCTGACTTGCTTGCCCCGTATATTATAATGAATATGTGCAGGCTCAGAAGCTTGGGTGTGGATCACCCTTTGCTTGATATTGCGTGAGTTACGCGATTTGTATCCCTTGTTTAATGCAAAGGACTCAGAAGCTTGGGTGTGGATCACCCTTTGCTTGATATTGCGTGAGTTGCTAGAATTGTATCCCATGTTTAATGTAAGGAAATCAGAAGCTTCGGTGTGGATTACCCTTTGCGTGATATTGCATGAGTTGCGCAAATTGTATCCCTTGTTTAACGCAAGGGAGTTGTCCACCAAATTATCGACCTGAGTCTGGTTGACAGAATTGACCAGGTAGTTCTCGTCAGTCATAATACTTTCCTCTTGTTGGCAGCAACTTTGGGATATGTATGACAAGGCTTAGGCACCCACACTATGCGGGTTCTCCACGAATTAAGTACGAATGAGGGGTTAGCACTACCCCCAGAATGGAGCATTTCTTCATATGCTTGTTGGTCAAACTTTACGACCAAGGTTTTCTGCTTCAAGATGATGGACAGAGCGTTGGGTTGAGCTATCACCTTCTCATCAGAGGAGAAACTCGTCCCCAGTAGAGTCGCTATCTTGTTTGCGAAGAAAAGTTCGAACAAAACTTTTGTATTATAAACTATTGAAAAGAAAGAAGAGCACAAGAAATCCTAAACAGGAATCTAAGTACAATTGATTCTGGGAAACTATATTTGTAAAGATCTGATCTGCGGACGATTACTTTACTCCTTGGACCACACGACGACGAAAAAATGCAAGGATGCTGTAAACAACTTGGAGAGTTGAACAATAAGAAAGCTTTGGCAACAATGGCACGGTAAGCTTCTATTTCTCTCCTTCTTTTCTTGAAATTCAATCCAGCCCCTGTAACGTACACCATGATCCTGTATTTATAGAGTTTAGTAGCGGTTAGGAGAATATGCACGTACTTTGGACAGTCTGTACTATTTTACCACTGTGTGCACACTTTAGTTGGACTATTACCCCACGTTATGAATGAGCGGGTGCACAACTTGTTGCCTGCTTGACACGTAGCTTCCTATACTTGGAAAGTATAGGTCGTGGGGACAATTATTTGTACACTTTTCACGAGAAGTACGGTATATAAGACACATACTCATAACTGCTCATTGTCAGTTAGGATGGTAGGCACACTTTTGTAGAAATTGGCACAACGACGCACTTTTAAAGAAGTTGGCACAACGGCGCACTTTTGTAGAAGTTGGCTTAGCAACACACTTTTAAATAAATTAGCACAACGACGCTCTTTTAAAGAAATTGGCACGGCGGCGCACTGTTGTAGAAGTTGGCACTATCACCCTCACATTTCCAACTAGGAGTAGTTTAGTAATTTGGCATAGGTGAATAATTTTAGGAATAAATATTAATATTAGTGTGTTATAGTATTTATTTGATGATTGTATTAATTATTTAATTATTAGTGAGCTATAAATTATTTGTGACTTGTATTATTTATTTTTAGTTAGGAGGCTAGTCCAATAGTTAGACTTATCACTTATAAGCCCAATTAGACTTGTCATGACAACTAGTGAGCCGAACTTGGACCCAAGTCTATTAGACCATTCTCACTAATTAATTAGGAAGAATTAGTTTAACTATAATTAGTTAAAAACTACCCAAATATTACTCCCTAATAATTTCTCCATAATACATCATGGAGGGGTACATGGGACATTTATATGTGACTTGGGAAAGGGGAAGGGGGCTGGCCACTACTAGAGGGGGCTCTCCCCTCTCTCTCTCCTCTCATTTGCATTCATTTTAGATCTAGAAATTAGATCCCAATTTCCTTTCCTTTCCTCCATCAATTCCTTCTCATTTTACTTTTATTTCCCTCTCAAATTTATTCCTCAAGAAGCCTTGGAGCTTGGAGAAGCAAGGAGCACAAGGAGTACAAGGAGCACAAGAAGGAGGAGCTTTGGTGGAGAGATTGTGTCCAGATCGTGTCCATTGAGCATTTTATTAGGAATCCATCTCCCAATTAGTAAATTATAATTTTTTTCTTCTTTATAGCTCCCAAATAATGCCTTTGACCACTAGGAATGACCCCATGGCATAGGGCTACCAATAGGAGCAAGTTTTAGGCCAAATGGTTGTGTATAGAGATTTCTACATAGGTTATTGGATGTGGTTTGGGAGAATTATAAGATTGACACATCAATTGTGTGTCATGTGACCAATTAGATCTAATTAGACTTAGATCGGGGTTGTGGTACTATATACGTGTCCACAAATGGATATGTGTAGGCCGTATCACGGTATTTTGCGATACAGTGTGATACGGGACTCTATTTTGGATATTTTGTGTAATTACCCTTCATTTTTCTTTGTAGCAAGTTACTTTAGTTATATTATGATGTATTATATATATAAATAATTATTGTAGAGAAATTGGGATTGTGGCTTCTCACTTGGGTGTATATCATGAATTTTCTCAAATACACACTCTAGGTGTTTGTTTTAATGTCTCTCTCTCTCTCTCTCTCTCTCTCTCTCTATATATATATATATATATATATATATATATATTATACATAGTTGTGTGTGTATGAGTGTTGGGTAATCTGTGGCAGATGTGAGGTGGAGAGCAACCTTGTGAGTATCGGGTATTTGAGTATGAGTATTCATGCCAAGTAAGGCAATGAAGTGGGATTGCCTGTGTCCATGTGTAGATATGGGTTTGAATGTAGTGTATCAATCATGTTACTTAGTGTAGATGTGAGGGGGTTGACAGTGTGTATCATGAGGGGGTGTCTAGCCTTAAGTGAAGGGAGTTTATTATTGCAAACATTGGTGACTCGAGTGCCAAGTACTGGATCTTCAGTCCACACCTCAGTTTCAGACAGGGAGTAGATTAGGGGTGTACAGCCACTGTGCAATAGTGGGTATAACACTTATGCACTGCACAATGGCAGTAGAAGTGTTATACACCATATTGGGGTATCAGAACTGGGTCTGTAGAGGGATTCAGTATAAACTGAATAGCAATGACTGATAATAGGGTTTTCAAATCTGCAGGCCATGGGATTAGTTGATAAATCATGTGAGTTGTGGGTATGAATAGGTGGAATATGGTTAGATATATAGATAAACCTTTTCAGTGGTAGGTGTGGTGTTAATGAAGCTTGAGTATGTGGTATCAGCAACTAAGAGGAAGAAGTGTATGATGTATCAGTAATAGATAAGTGATAGTATCATATTAAGGTATTATGTGTCCAGTGTATGAGGGAGAGTGAGAGTACATCAGAAATGCTTGGGTGTGTAACTAGGCATGACAGTGGTGTGAAGGATGTTTGAATACTTGAGTTAAAGGTAAGGTTGTGGTGTGATACTCAGGTATATAGTGTCAAGTTATGGATATGTAGATACATAGAGTATCTTGGTATCTAGTATATAAATGTGTATTAGTGCTATTAGCTAATATAGTTAGTATTGGCTAGTGTTAGTTAGTTAGTAACTAATATAGACTAGTTACCTTAGTTATGAACCTAGAAGCTAGAATTAGACCTAATAGCAAGCATTGACCTAGTTTGACTAGTGAGACATAGTATTGACCTAGAAAGTATGTTTTAATGCATTTTAGCTCATTTCTCATTATATTACACCCAATTGATATGCCATTTATATATAGGTGCGTATGACACCAGCTCGAACACCGAGTTATACCTTTGCTCAGGACCAGAGGGGAGTACATCTCTCTGTTAGTTTTTATTTCATGATAGTGTATATATCACATGTTCTAGAATTGTATACTTGAATCTGACACAGTGGTTATACAGACTGGTACTATATGGATCATGTCAGAAGATGTTATCCCCTACCATATTCAGTGGGTACTCCTTCACATGTATTCATCGTGTATATCGAGTATTGATTATCGTGTACTTCGTGTTCACACACTGCTCGGGTCCAGTATGCCCATATTCGTGTTTGTAACGTGTCGTGATTGGATCCATTAGTATTGGTTGGGGATGGGGGATTAGGAGTTGGTTATGTGATCAAGCCTGTATTCATGCACATGTCGATTACATACCCCACGTGTAATCGAGTTACCATATTATATTCGTGTTCAACCCACACCGATCACATAATGAACTTGTACTCTATGGCGCAGTAGCTAGTTTCATCTATTTCCATTACTTACAGTTAATATATTGCATGTTCTTTATTCCAGTACATTACCTGTTCACCCTAGGTCATTTCCATTTCCTATTGCTAGTTATCTTGTATTCTTTTCTATTATCTGTTATATATGCTCTATTATTTATTTGGAACTAATTTCAGAGGTATGTACTTCGCTCTAATCCTGACTGGATATTTTTTAGATGATTGGCTTGTGGATCAGTGTCTCACTTATTACGGGCCGCAGGACGGTGAGCCATTAGAGGATTCTCCCCTAGAACAGGAGGACCTAGTGCTAATGTCTCAGGAGGATTAGTTATATATATATCTATATATATATATATATATATATATATATATATATATATATATTTGGATATTGTATTAGTCTCAGTCTCGATTTATGGCATGTATATATTATTTTGGACTTGGGGATGTATTATGACTCATTTTTCCCCTTTTTTATTCCATATCGTGCTTTCATCCTCCTTTAGTTTTATTTTGTGATTGAGTATAGTTTACCATTATCATATACCATATTGTTCCTCCATTTGGAGTTGAGATGACACTGACAGGTACTATATATATATTATATGAGATGTTTAGATAATATGGTTGACCCCGACAAAGTTCTACCGTCGATGCTGCGACATAGGCTGGGCGTTGTTCACTACTCGTGCCTTTATTCCGGGTGCGGGTCGTGACAGGAACAACAGCTCACTTTTGAAGAAGTTGGCACAATGGCACACTTTTGAAGAAATTGGCACAACGGTACTCTTTTGTAGAAGTTGGCACAATGGCGCACTTTTGAAGAAGTTGGAACAACAACTATGTCGCTAAACAATAACCTTGGTCTGTGTACCGCAGCTCAGCTGTAATGATAACTTCTGACTCTTCGGTTTCTGCATTTGTTATCTGTTAGTCTGCTACATTAAATATTGAGAGAGATAAGATCGTTTGTGCGCCAACTTTCGTGGCACTAAGAAATTGGGCCACAATAAGGAAGTGCACCATCTTCTGAAGTTTTAAGAGGTTGCGCCAAAGTATTGAGCACTAAGAGAATGCGCGCCTTTCTTCTAAAACAAGTAGAAATGTGATGTTCTTCCACTGTTGGGTTTATTTGTAGAAAACTGTGCCATCTTTAAGAGGCAAACTTTTAATGCCTCTACACCAAGATGACGCCGTAAATAGTGGGTAGCGATACTCCAAAACTCTACAATAATTCGTCATTTCGAGAAGACTGTGATTCTCAGGGGACAGACATCGAGATTCCTGGGGGTGGTCACCCTCAGCAAAGTGAAGGACCTTCCAACGTTGGGGGTAGTATTCTCTCTGAATCCAAAGAAGATATAGCGTTGCCAACTTTCCCCGAGGACCATTCGATACAAGAATATGAGGGGGAAATCGATAGGTCCACCATCCCTTCTGTCTTCTCCTATGTAAGACAGTATACATGGCAGGGGAAGACAATGAAGGCACTAGTGATCGACAATGCATTGAGGCTCGCGTGGCTATGATGTAGACCATGAGTGCTTCGATGTAGTCTCTAACCCACACAGTGCTAGAGCTCAAGGCAAACCTGGTCCCACAAATACCAAGAATCTCTACGCAAGCAATCCAGGATCATGGGACCAATGGAGACTCAAACGCAACCGCTTCACCCACTGAGGACAATCACACTCGGTCAGGATCGTTTGCTCCTTCTGTAGTAGACGAGGCCCGGGAAGCAATACGAGAAGTACGAGAACTTCGATCCTGCTTGGACTCAATAGGCAATTAGGACACACTATAGCTCGGGATATGACAATCATAACCTCTCGAGTGGAAAAATGTGCCGTACCCGCCCAAGTATAAGCCCTTCTCCATGACTCCATTTGACGGGAAGACATCCCCTCATCTGTATATGAGTTATTTTGAGATAACAATGAGGCATCTGCCTCACAACGACGCTCTCCTCACCAAGCTCTTCGTCGAAGTATTGTCTGTAGTAGCCTTTGATTGGTCCTGTAGTCTCCAAGGTAATTGTATCTCTTCATTCAAAGATCTTAAAAGTCTCTTCCTTGCCCGATTCTATGACGGGGTAATGATATGACGATGTCCTCTCTGATAGACATCACTCAGAAAGAGAAAGAGCATGTATAAGAATTTATAGAACGATACAGGAAAGCTGCTCTAAAACTACCTCCTGGCAATCCTGAGTCTACACTGATGGACACATGCCAGAGAAATCTACTTCCAACAATAAGGCTATGGACGGGCGCCACTCAGTTCAAAGACTAGACCACGTTCATTATAAGTGATGTCGCTGCGGAAAAGAATTTGAAGGACGTCCGGCTCCGGCTGTTGGGAATACAGGTCCCCATCGCTGATGATAGGGGAAAGCGTCCTTACAACAACAACAACAATAATCAGAACAATAGTGGCCATGATGACAAAGGAAAGCAGGCCCTTATTGTCAATTTATCCAAAAAATCCTTCGTGCCGGATCAAAAACTGGCTGAAGCTCCCAAGCTGAGAGAGACTTACTCTTTCGACGACAAATACGTCATAGCAATCTTTGACGTACTGATGAAGGGCAACAAGCTCCAGCTGTCCGAGATTAAATGCCCTGATGAGGTAGAAGAGGTCGATAACCCCAAATACTGCCACTAACACTGGTATGTCCATCATCCAACACGAGATTGCTACATGTTGAAACGATACATCCAATGCCTGCTCGATTCCAAAGCCCTTACCTTGGACTTTGAGGATAAGACGATCACTGCCAACATGGTATCTCTCCAGTTTGGTGACTTCCCAATAACGGAGGCCAAATATGGTGTTATCCTGATTTCGAGTGCAACGATGGAGGTTGTTAACCTCCCTCCAGCTCACAACCAAGCAACCGGGCTGGTACCTCTTAGCACACCACGGGGTGAGGTCATGTTGGTTCACCCAGATCTTGCTCGGGACATGATGCAGCAAGCACCGCCTTCTGCCACCAAGTCCAAATAGAAGAATTCCAAAGCTTGCCATATGGTTTCTTCCTCCACCGAGGAAGCTTTGACTGGGGCAACAAGGTCGGGACTGGCCTACCAACATGACTATAATGCTCCCGAAGACGTTATTCCTCCAACCACTACACCTGTTGTATCTGATCCAGATCCGTCTCAGCCTTATGCAATGGTCAAACAGAATTAGAAGGAGACTCGCTTTGACATACATTTGCGGAAGGATATAGCTCAAGGGCTTTAGAAGCCCTAAAACTTTGATATATTGGCACAACTTGCTAATACCCTACAAAAGTTGACACTCTTTGAGCTTCCCTGTCTCTCCAAAGACACCCGTGATGCTCTAAGCGAGGCATTACAGAATTCTTGCTATATGCCCGTACTGCAACAATGTAATGGAGGCAATACCAAATATCATATTCTCGTAATAGGACATGTTGCTGAAGAATAATAAGCACGATCACCCTCTGTACTATACAGGGTATATCAGAGCCATTAAAGTGGACCAGATGCACATTGACCCTGGTTCATCTATCAGCACCATCCCACGGAGTCTACTTTAGATCTTAGGGATCCCAATGCATCGGCTGGCAGCAACCAACACTGCCATAAGTGGCTTGCGGGAATGATCTATACTCTGGGAAAGATTTGCTTGAAGTGTCAGATTGGTGACTTACGAACATAGGTCACTTGCTATATCATAGACGTAGATATACCTTATAACGTCTTGTTGGGCCATCCATGGATACATGAGTACATGATCATGTCATCAACTCTGTACCAATGCTTGAAGTACGTCGAAGATCATGGCATCGTCAAGATAAAGTTCATCGATATTGATCCATTTAAAGGGGTCAAAGCATATTACTCTGACTCGATCCTGTATAAGCAAGTCCGCCATGACGAAGGCGGTATTAAGGACGATGATGAAGCAGAGGCTAGTACTACACTGGACGAAACCTTGAAGGTCTATATCAATGGACGAGCTCCTAACATGGCCCCTCCCCTCGTAGTAAAACTCCATAAGAAGGCACCAGAAACTCTGGTCGTTCGCCTTCGGAGATCGAGTCAACTTCTAAAAGAGGATCCAGCTCATGTGACTACTTTCGAACCCTTGGTCGTAAAGCTTTGAAAAAGATCTCCATAGCCGCCACTCACACTGGAACACAGCCCAAAAAAGAAGAACAAGAAGAATACATGGCTGCTCATGCTGACGTCCCTTCCCTAGATGATATAATCCCCGTGGACAAGATTTCTTACTTTATTAATAAAGGGTTGTCTTTGAACTACTTTGATGTTGCACGCTTAAGTACGATGTATTCCTTAGAATATAGTCTAGGTTTACAACTGCATATACAAATAACTACCACCTACGCGGTGAACCGAATCCTCCCAAGTCAAGACACATACTTTATAGTGTCGGCCACAAGGAGGGGTGACAAATCCATCATCTTCGGAAGTGTCGAGCATCACCGAGGCTTCCCCGCCAAGGGACCAGAACCTGACAGTGATAAAATACAGCTATACCACTACTACACACAAGCCAAGCGCATTATCCAGAACATGGGCTATGACCTGAAAAGCGACAAAGGTCTGAATTATAGAAAATGCCGACGTTTGCCTCTGCGTCTCCTCTCCCCTGCGGGAAAATACGAGGTCTACTACCAGCGAAATCATCACGGTCTTGGGTACGTCACACCACCGTCAACTCCCGAAGGTTCAGAAGAGGAAGACAAAATACATTCTCATTCGTCAGAGTCCTCCGCTTGGGACTTCGATACAAGCATCGGAGAAATGTTCAAGAAAACACTATCATGACCCAGTCCCAAAATACGTAGGACTAGGAATACGTAACATGACAGCTGTATGTATACGAACTCCAATAATTGGAAACCATATACACACGTACGCTATACATGAATATCTAATCCATAGTGGTAATATACTGTCATAACAAGTCACACACAAATCTATATCTCATCCACAGCACAAATAATAGATAAATAGAAATCAATAACTGAATATCAAATAAGCAGTCTCAAAGTATGATAGTCGGATGGAAACAAATCCACTACAAATCGACTATAACCAAAACTACTAAAGAGAGAAGAGAATAAACTCTAATATAAGAATAAATATCTCGAAAAGAATAGCAACTAGAATCTCTAAATAGCTGCAATGGATCACATATAATCCGAAGGTAAGATCTCCTCAATCTGATAGGTAGCGTCAGGTCCAGGTCCATACTCCTATGGGTACTCCTGTTCATCTATATCTGGAAAGGAAACAGGTCCTCAGAGGGACGTAACAAGATACAAAAAATACATGCCAATAAAGTACTGAAATATAAACATCCAATGGGGTCGCCTAACCATCTATGTGAATGCAGTTTGAGAACAACTTTCCACCAAGTGGGCTATCTGGCTGAAAATTAGGATTGGCATGACTCTCTCGGAGAATCAGGGGCCTCAAAGCATGTCGTCTTTTGAACGACAGAGGCCGCCAAGTAGTATAGGGGTCATCACCGCCCGTATCTCTAGCGGAGCTTCCGGGTTACAGAAGGAAAAGTGTAAAGGAGCCCAAATGCCTTACTTGTTGTTCTCCCCACCCAATGCTCTAAGCATGTCATGTCCATGACACGATAAACCTCTAATAATTGCCAGGTCTACTAGCATGCAAAGTTTCTATTGGCAGTTATCCCTATCCATCGCATGACCTATACGTAACAGTGGCCAGCCGAGTATGCAAGTTCGTGTCCTGCATGTGACTCACAATCGTGTAAGAATAGTGTTATGGCCAATGAAACATAAATGCCTCATGAAGATGGGGTAGTCTCATAAAATAGGTCCAATGCATATACATAAATAAAAATATAGTACGACGACACCGTCGTTGCACCCAAGTTTCCTTGGACGCGCAATTTATATAGCAGTTAAAATAAATGAACTAAAATAAGCAGAAATAAACATGCATGCCTCATATGGAATGTAAATACAGTACAATGGCAAGGTATACTTGCCTGGCAAGAAATCTGTGAGGTGTAAGCGTCCAATGTCCAGGACACGGGATCTGGAACTAATGGCTTCCGAACAAACATCTTCGGATGCTGAAATAGACATCACCAACGTTTCCGGAATGAGCAAAATAGCTAAAAAGCACTTTCCTTTCATCCAATTTGGACACAGGGGCAAAACGGTAATTTCGGGTAAAAGTGGGGTCCACGTGTGGCCCACTTTGCACCGAAAAATGTGCCAAGGGTAAAGGTCTCTAAATGGGAAAAATTATAAGTCAAACAACTCTAAATGTTAATACGAACCCAACGGTATATCCAAATGTGGATTCCGATGGGCCGAACACAATTTCGTCCAAAAAGTCAACTATGGGGCCCGCCAATTGGCGACTTGGTCAACTGTCTCATAATTGCATAAAAATCGGGTCACAGGACCAGTGCGTTACCACGAGTCCAGTGGCGCAAGTTTTATCGCAATCTGACGAGCGTGTACAAAATGCGAGCGACTTTCACAAAAGTTGCGACACGGGGTGTGTCCGCGGATACGGGCTGATTCCGGCGCGCACACGCATCCAAATCAGTCTCCATGAATTTTTATGTGTCCAGTTACGCTGCGCGCACCGTTCGGTACACTTGGTACAGGGCGGAGCGTGCACCGTTTCACAACTTTTGGAAATCTGGAAAAAGTGGGTTCGCGGGGTTTTCCAACGAATTTAATTTTGTCTACAGCAGTTAATAATCTAGGGTATTTAACAAAAATTAAACTAGGTCAAGTGGTCTACGCATACCAAAAAGAATTATCAAATTAGGATCTCTGTGGTGGGAGATACGAACTCGGAGACATTGGTGGTCACCGCAGTTTTCTGCGATCCCAGAATTTGGTCTATTTCTGCCAACTTTGGCGCTATTTTTGCCTATGGTTACGCGTTGTTTGAGGTCTTCAATCTCACAGATATGGAAGAGGGTTAAGGGGTGAGCATACCGGTGAAGACGGGGTGGCGTTTGGTTCAGCGAGGCGACGGGAAACAACTCCGGAACACAGGTACCTCGCTGTGGAATCTGCAGTGCGCGGGATCGCGGTCGTCGGGATTGGTTTGGACGGCCTGGCTGGGTTCTCCGGCTGCGGTGGCGGCTCTCTCTAGGTCTAGATGGGAAGAGGAAGGGTTTGGATGATTTAGGGTTAGGTTTTAGATGAATTAAAATATATATATATATATATATATATATATATATATATATATATATGGGAGAGAGGAGGTTGGTATTAGCCGCGGGGTCTTAATCGTGCGGGCTAACAAAGGGGTTGGCTCACAAAGCAAGGGGGGTGTTTATAAATTTGCGGGCAAGGGGTTGCTGCAATTTGCAAGCGGCTGCTACTAGGTTTGCATGGGAATTGGTTAGGAGCATAGGAATTGGTTAGTAGGTTATTAATAATAGTTATTAGTTTATTTTCTTTTCTTTTACAACTTCTTTTTCCAATTATATATATATATATATATATATATATATATATATATACTCATAGAAAAATTCTAGATTATATTAATGCACACTATTAAGCTCGCAACTGCTCAAGGGGTCTCCTACATGAATTAAATTCCAAAAAATTCCTAATGGTCCCATAAATCTCCTAAGTGCACCAACACCTAAAAATAAAAATTATTAAAAATATATTTCTTCTAATTAGTCACTAATTACTACAATTAAATTAATAATTAATAATTAAAAAGGCCATATACGGTTTCAAGGAATAGGGGTTTTACAAACACTATCTGTCAATATGGTGTCCGCCCAACCGAAAGAAGAAGACGACCGGCCGCCCGAATTCTTCGAGGTGGAACCATGGGCATAATACTTCGACTCACAATGAGATTTACATATTGAATAACGAGAACCTCCCACTGAAGACGAAGTCATAAAAGTCAATCTGGGCAATAAATACCCCCAAAGACCTATCTTCATTAGCAAAAGTCTGTCCAGTGAAGATCATGAGCCTCTGCTACAGCTCGTAAGGGAGTATATCGATGTATTTGCTTGGAGCTATGAAGACATGCCGGGTTTGGACACCCAAATCGTGGTACATAGGCTCAACATCTTGCCAAATGCTAAGCCAGTGAAGCAACAATAACGACATTTCTTTCCATACATCATGAACACTATCGAAGCTTAGGTGAACAAACTGATAACGAGCAGCTTCATCCATGAGAAGCAACATCCAGATTGGGTAGCTAACATCATGCATATCATAAAAAAGAATGGCAAGATCCGAATCTGCATAGACTTTCGTGATCTAAATGCATCATGCCCAAAGGACGAATTTCCCCTCCCAATTACATATGTGATGATTGATAACACTTGTCTTCGAGCGTATGTCCTTCATGGACGGGTTCTCGGGCTACAATCAGATCAAGATATTTTCGGACGATGAAAAGTATGCGTTATTTCTAACACCGATAGGTTTGGCCACAGAGTCGCACAAATAGTCCCCTAGTAGTTTGGCACATTATGAAATAAGCTCTTTAGATACCACGTTAGTGACTAATACTAAGATGTTATATATATAGTAGTGTATATATATAAATAGGTAATGTATATATGGATACATAGAGAGTATCCTATTATCTAGTGTATAGATATATTAGTGTTATTAGCTAATATTGGCTAGTGTTAACTAGTTAGTGACTAATATGGACTAATTACCTTAGTGTGGACCTAAAAACTAGGTATGAACCTAAAACCAAGGTAACACCTAGTTAAGACTTAGATTTACTAGTTTGACCTAGTCTTGACTTAGAAAATCATTTTTAGTGTATTTTAGCTCATTTATCACTTTATTACACCCAATTGACATGTCATTCATATATAGGTGTGTGTGACACCAGCCCGGATACCGAGTTATACCATTTGCTCAAGAACACATGTGAGTACATTCTCTGATAGTTTCCTTATTTGATAATCTCTATGTACATGTATTTAGTATTGAGATATTTGATTCTTGACACGATGGTTACACGGATTAGTATACGTGGATCTTTTTCATGAGATATTATTGTTGTGATTACTCAGTAATCGTCATTTCGTGCTTCATGATTACTCAGTGATTATCATGATATCTTAGTGATTATATAAACCATGATCATAGTGCATGATATTATAGACCGTGCATTGTGATATATGTATTATAACGCGTCGTAATTTGGATCCGTGTACTAGTCGGGGGTTGGGAAAGTATTATTGGATATGTGATCATACCTTATAGCCCATGATTTAGTGTAGCCCGTGATAGCTAGCAAATCATGTAACTCACGTGTGGTCACACTAGCTCCCCTTTTATATATAGCCCGTATTAGGTCAAAGCCGATCACATTATCTTACTAATATTTTAAGGCACATTTTATTATTATATTCCATTATTTCAGTTCATTACATTGATGTTCCTCACCATATTGTTCTCAATTTGTTTCCATTATTCACCATGATGCTTCTTCTTATGATATTTACTAGTTCAGTTACTTCCATCATTTATATTTATTGTTATTGTTGTTTTATAGTTTCTGTCAGTTATTGGAACTTCTATTGGGTTGTACTTCGCTCCAATCCTGATTGTATATATTTTTTAGATAATTTATTAGAGGACTGGTGTCCAACGCACTACGGGCCACAGGATGGCGAGTCAGTTGAGATAGCACCGGTAGAACCTATTGAGATAGTACCAGCAGTCGATGAGACTTAGCTAGTTCATTTATGATATTGTTATTGTTTTATTCTAGACATTATGTTATGTATTATATTTGAGATCATTGAGTTGTGATTAGACTATTGGACTGGACTTGGATCGATGGTGACTCAGTATTTCATTCTTTCTATTCCATATTATGCCATATCTTTCTCTAATTTTATATTATAATTGAGTATTGATTATCATTATCATATTATCATATTGTTCTCCATTTAGAGTTAAGATATCTTGACAAGTACATTATATATAATGTGTGAGATGTTTAGATAATATTGTTAACCTAGACAACATTCTACCGCCGATGTTGTCATGCCCTAGTCCCAAAATACGTAGGACTAGGAATACGTAACACGCTAGCCGTATGTATACGAACTCCAATATACGAAAATCATATACACACGTACGCTGTACATGAATATCCAATCCACCAGTGGTAATATACTGTCAACAAGTCACACGCAATCTATATCTCATCCACAGCACACATAAAGAAATAAATAGAAATAAATAACTGAATATCAAATAGGAAGTCTCAAAGTATGATAGTCGGATGGAAACAAATCCACTGCAAATCGACTATACTAAAACTACTAAATGACAGAAGAGATCAAACTCTAAGATAAGATAAATGTCTATAAAAGAAATAGCAACTAGAATGTCCATCAGCTGCGATGAATCAAAGATACTCTGAAGGTAAGAGCTCCTCAGTCTAGTAAGAAGCATCAGGTACAGGTCCGTACTCCTGTGGATACTTTTGCCCATCTATATCTAGAAAGGGACCAGGTCCTCAGAGGGACATAACAAGATACATAGAAGCATGCCAATAAAGTACTGAAAATAAACATCCAATGGGTCGCCTAACCATCTATGTAAATGCAGTTTGAGAACAACTTTCCAACAAGTGAGCTATCTGGCTAAAATAGGATTGGCATAATTATCTTGGAGATTCAAGGGCCTACAAAGCATGTTATCTTTTGAACGGCAGAGGCCGCTGATAATATATAATATATAGTGGTCATTATGACCGTACATCTCCGGCGGAGCGTACGGGTTACACAAGAAAAGTGCAAAGGAGCCCAAATGCCTTACTTGTTTTTCTTTACACCCCATGCTCTAAGCATGTCACATCCATGGCACGATGATACCTCTAAATAACTGCCAGGTCTACTAGCATGCAAAGTTTCTATCAGCAGTTATCCCTATCCGTCGCACGACCTATACGTACCAGTGGCCAGCCGAATACGCAAGTCTGTGTCCTACATGTGACTCACACTCATGTAAGAATAGTGTCATGGCCAATGAAACATAAGAATGCCTTATGATAATGGGGTGGTCTCATAAAGTAGGTCCAAATGCATATACATAATAAAAATAGAATACGACGTCACCGTCGTTGCACCTAAGTTTCCTTGGACGCGCAGTTTATATAGCAGTTTAAAATATATGAATTTAAATGACAGAAATAAAATATGCATGCATCATATGGAATGTAATCACAGTACAATGGCAAGGTATACTTACCTGGCAAGTAATCTGTAAAGTGTAAGCGTCCAGATGTTAGGTACACAGGATCAGAAACTAAGGCCTCCAAATAAACGTCCCTGGATGCTGAAATAAACATCACCAACGTTCCCGAAATAAGCGAGATAGCTAGAAAACACTACCCTTTCGTCCAATTTAGATACAGGGGCAAAACGGTAATTTTGGGTCAAAGCAGGGTCCACATGTGGCCCACTTTGCACCGAAAAATGTATCAGGGGTAAAGGTCTCTAAATAAGACAAATTAAAGGTCAAACAATCTCTAAACGTCAATACGAACTCAATGGTATGTCCAATTTTAGATTCCGGTGAGCTGAACATAATTTTGCCCAAAAAGTCAACTGCATGGCCCGCAAATAGGCAGCTTGGTCAACTGTCTCAGAATTGCGTGAAAATTGGGTTACAGGACCAACGCGATACCACGAGTCCACTGGCACAAGTTTTGTCGCATTCTGACGAGTGTGCAATAAATGGTGTAGGGTTTTGCAAAAGTCACGATATGGGAACTTTTTGCGGATATAGGTTGATTCTGACGCGCACACGCGTCCAAATCAGTTCCAGTAAAAGCCCACACGTCTGGACATACCATACGCGTCTTTCGGTAAAATTGGTATGCGACGGGCGGTCCCGTTTGGCGTGACGTATAACAAATTTTGAAGGTTCAAAAACAGGTTTTTCGTGATTTTTAACTCAGTTTAATTTTGCATACAACATCAAATAAAATAATGTAATTGACAGAAAATAATCTAGGTTAGGTGGTCTTGACATAGCAAGAAAAAAATCTAAGTTTGGATCTCTGTGATGGGAGATACGAGTCTGTAAACATTAGTGGTTACAGCAAATTTTCTGAGATTAAAAGTTGTCGTTTTTCCCCAACTTGGTCTCAGTTTTCGCCTAGGGTTACGCGCTAATAGGAGGAAACTAATACACATTATTGGAAGATGGATAGGTCGCGAACATACTGGTGAAGACGGGGTGGGGTCGAATTTGGTCGAGCGATGGAGCAAAAATCAACGCGTGAACAGGGCTTCGCTGTTGTGAATTTCTGCAATGCGCGCAATCTCGCGAACGGCAAAGAGCGGCGGCGACGGTCGGCTCCGGCGACTGCGGCGGGTCCAGGCGTTCGGCGGTGGCTCGGGGTGTGGAGATGGTAAGGGTTTAGGGTTAGGGTTTTAATATTATATATATATATATATATATATATATATATATATATATATATATATATATATATATATATATGAGAAGATGAGAGAGGGGGGGATCGGCTTCCACGCGGGGGAGGGGTTTGATGCCGCTGCTGCTGCTATGCTTTACTAGCGGGTAGGGTTTTAAGGCTAGCGGGTTTGGAGTTAGTATTTAGGGTTTAGGGTTTTGGTTTCTTTTATTTATTTCTTTTTCTTTTTCCTTTTTCTTTCTTTTCTTTTTATTATTCATTTCTATTCTTTTCATTCTTTTTGTTTTAATAAATAATTATATATATATATATATATATATATATATATATATAATTCAAAAAAATTATATTAGTGCATACAAATAATCTATCAACCCTCCACAAGGTCTCCTACATGAAATAAATTAAGGTAAAATAATAGTTGCTCCATAAGTCTCTAAATGCATATTTACCTTGAAATAAAAATTCAATAAATTATATATCTTCTAATTAACTAATAAATACTATAAATAAATTAAATAATTAATTAAATAATTAATACGGTTTTAAAATTAGTGGTTTTACATTCTACCCAACTTATAAAAATTTTATCCTCGAAATTAAAACTAAGCCATGATAGAAAGTCAAGGATGGTATAAGGTAGAAATTAACAAAGTAAATTCATACCTTGGTCTACGTATAGGTAAGAAAAATGTTTGTGCATGTCGTCCTGCGCTCCCAAGTGGATTCTCCTGGCGCGCCATGCTTCCATGCCATGCGAACCAAGGGAATAGACTGGTTCCTTAACACTTTCTCTCGACGATCAAGGATTTCCATGGGTTGCTCTTGGTATGACAAGCTTGGCCCAATGGTGATCTCAGAATGGTCGAGAATATGACGGCTATCTGCCACATATCGCCTAAGCTGCGACACATAGAATACATCATGTAGTCCCTCGAGTGAAGGCGGTAGTGCGAGTCGATATGCCACTTCTCCAACTCTCTCCAGCACGTCAAATGGTCCAATATACCTTGGACTCAACTTGCCACGCCCTCCGAATCGAATGGTGCCTCTGGTAGGTGATATCCTCAAGAAGACATGATCGCCCTCTTTAAACTCCAAGGGACAACGATGAAGGTCTGCCCACTGCTTTTGCCTGTCTTGCGCTTCTCGCAAGTGCCCTTGTATCTTCTTCACTGTCTCAATGCTGTTGACTACCAACTCTGGTCCCAAAATCTGACGTTCTCCCACGTCACTCCAACACACAGGAGATCCATACTTTCTTTCATACAATGCTTCAAACAGAGCCATCTGAATGCTCGCTTGATAGCTATTGTTATAAGAAAACTCCACAAGATGTAGGTTCCACAAGATGTAGGTGGTCCTTCCATGATCCTCTAAAGTCTAACATACAAGCCCTCAACATATCTTTCAGTGTCTGAATAGTACGTTCGGACTGCCCATCTGTCTACGGGTGATAAGATATACTGAACTTCTAACGGGTCCCAAGACTCTCTTGCATGCTTCTCCAAAAGTGTGATATAAAATGCGAATCCCTGTCTGACACAATGCTGACTGGTATGCCGTGCAATCTCATGATTTGCCTTATGTATAAGTCAGCCAAAGCTTCTGTAGACTGGCCAACTCTAAAAGGCAAGAAATGGGCTGACTTGTTGAGTCGATCCACTATTACCCATACTGCATCTCTTCCACTTGGACTCTTAAGAAAACCCGTGACAAAGTCCATAGTGATATGCTCCTACTTCCACTCTGGAATGAAAAGTGGTTGCAACAACCCTGCTATTCTCTGATGCTCCGCCTTACCTACTGACATACTAGATATTTAGCTACAAGGCGAGCTATCTCTCTTTTTATCCCATGCCACCAAAAGTGCTGTCGTAAGTCACGGTACATCTTGGTGCCTCCAGGATGAATAGAATATATCGAACTATGAGCTTCTGCCTTCAGCTCCTGTCGAATCTCCCTATTGGGAATATAAAGATGATCACCATATCGTAATGTCTCGTCATCATGAATGCACAATCCTATCTGCTCTCCGGCCTCTGTCCTCTCTTTTAATCTCATGAATCTGGCGTCTGTAGGCAAAGCTGCCTTGATCCTCTCTACTAGTGATGATTGTACTTACAAGTTGGCTAATGTCCCATCTGCTCCAGGTAATACCACTTCTATGCCAAGCTCTTGCAAGTCCTCCAATAATTCCCTCTACGTCGTCAAGAAGTAAGCTGCTGGTTTCTGGCTTAACGCGTCTACTACAACGTTAGCCTTGCCTGGGTGATAATGTAGCTCTATCTCAAAATCCTTCATCAACTCAAGCCATCGACGTTGTCTCATATTTAACTCCTTCTGTGTGAAGACATACTTAAGGCTTTTTTTTGTCTGTAAAGATCTCCACTCGTTCCCCATATAAGTAATGTCTCCATAGCTTCAGAGCAAAAATAACGACTGCAAGTTCCAAGTTATGAGTTGGATAATTCTTCTTATGCACTCGTAACTGTCTAGATGCATATGCAATCACCTTTCCATGTTGTATTAATACGCATCCCAAGCCTTTCTCTGATAAGTCACTGTAAATCACATAACCTCCTGATCCTGATAGAATAGTCAATACTTGTGCTGTGGTCAGTCGCTTCTTCAACTCCTCGAAAGTGGCTTGACACTCGTCGATCCATACGAACTCTTGATCCTTGCAAGTCAACCGAGTCATAGGTGCTGCTATCCTTGAGAAGTGATCCACGAACCTTCGGTAATATCCCGCAAGTCCAAGGAAACTCCTCGCCTTCGATGCTGATTTAGGAACGGGCCATGTCTCGACTGCCGAGATTTTCTCTGGATCAACAGAAATACCATCTTCCGTAACGATATACCCAAGAAACGAAACTATGTCTAAGAAAAACTCATATTTACTGAGCTTTGCATATAATTGCTCTCTCCTCAATGTCTCTAGAACAATCCGCAGGTGCTTCTCGTGCTCCTCGTGGCTCTTCGAATAAACAAGTATGTCATATATGAAGACGACCACGAACTGGTCCAAATACTGATGGAATACTCGATTCATTAAGTCCATAAAGATAGCTGGAGCATTGGTCAACCCAAATAGCATGACCAGAAACTCGTAGTGTCCATATCTTGTCCTGAATGCGGTCTTCGGAATGTCCTGCTTCCGTACCTTCACCTGGTGATATCCCGATCTCAAGTCTATCTTCGAGAATACCTTGGCTCCACTAAGCTGATCAAATAAGTCATCAATGCATGGATATTTATTCTTCATGGTCAATGCATATACGCACTGACCCATTCTTCTTTGATATAAACAACACTGGTGCTTTCCAGGGTGATGCACTTGGTCGGATGAAACCTTTCTCTTCTAGTTCTTTCAACTATGCCTTCAGCTCATCCATCTCCTTCTTCGCCAATCTATAGACATGCGACACTATGGATGCTGCTCCTGGTGTCAATTCAATTAAGAATTTTACGTCTCTGTCTGGGGGTAGGCCTAGCAATTCCTCTGGAAAAATGTCTTGAAACTCTGAAATAAGGGGGTGATAGATAACGTCATCCATTGCAAGCTAAACACTATCAATGGCTTCTATGGATCCTCGTGCAAACTCAAGTTCCGGCTGGCCTGGTACCTTAAAAAGAATGCTTCCTCCAAAACAGTCGAAGAAAGCGTGGTACTTGCTTAGCCAGTCCATTCCAAGCACAATATCAAAAGTTGGCATAAGAAGGACTAAGAGTCGGGCATTCATCTCTCTGCCACGAATCACTACAGGACACGATCTACAAATTCGACTAACAGGTACAACTCCTCCTTCGGTGAGAATTCTAACACAACTAGGTAAAGATGTAGTGGCAATATTGTGTTTGGCAATAAAACTAGAAGATACGAACGAGTGGGTGGCTCCCGTATCAAATAATATCACAACAGAAAAAGTAAAAGCAAGAGTAATACCTGCTATGACATCAATATCCTGATCCATGTCATCCACTTCTAGTACAAAAGCTTGCCCATTCCTCTATGGTAATCCATGACTGGCCCTCGTGTACTAATCCTCCTGAGTAGGTAGCGGTGGTCCTCGCTGAAATCCTTCTGCTGCTGGGGGTCGAGGTACTCCTGGTCTAGTCATCTGCTGAGCTGGTTTCGGCGCTGGAAGTGCTATCCTCTGTATTGGCGGTGGAAGTGTCATTGTCTGCTGTATTGGACAGTCTCTCGCCATATGCTGTCCGAAACCATACCTCATACATTGTCCCAAACGAGTCCGACAATCTCTTGAAATGTGTCCGCGTTTCCCACAATAATTGTAGTGGGGTTTCTCCAAAATCTGGTATGGTCCTGCTCTGTACTGGTACTGCTATTGTTGTGCCAAAGGACGTCTGATAGGTCCTCCTTGCTGTGTCCTTGCTGGTCCTTGCTGTATCCTTGCTGGTCCTTGTTGTGTCCTTAGTTGACCTCATTTTCCCCTGCTGATGGTCTCTTGTAATCTAGCTTCTGTCAATAATTCGGCATAAGAGATCCGGGACTGTGAGCTAGTGTAGTGTTGAAGCTCCTGAGTCAGTCCGCGGTGAAACCTCTTAGCCTTTCCCAAGTCATTCGGTATCAGGGCAGTGCCATATTTACTGAGGCGACTAAACTCTGCATCATACTCGTCAACTGTCTTGTTCTCCTGCTCCAGATGAAGAAACTGATCGTACAACACGTCCCTGACAGTGTCGGGAAAGTACTCCTCTCAAAGCACTCCAAGAATTGCTCTCAAGTCTGATATGTGCCCAACTGGCACTTCATTGATTCCCACTAGTGATGAGCATTACCATCTAGCAGCGTCCTTATGCCTGTCATCCATAGATCTGTAGGAAGTTGCGATGCTTCTAATAACTTCTGAGTGTGGGTAATCCAATTTATAGTCTCCTCTGGGCTCTCAGTGCCTTTGTACGGCTTAGGACCCATCTGTATAAATTTCTTTGCTGGACCAACTCTAGCTCGAGGTACTGGATCTATTGCTTGAGCTGGTACAGTAGCCTGTGCAGCCATTCTCTCAAGTGCTGCTAGAAATTCTTGCCTCTGCTCTACCGCTTGCTGCCTCTGCTCTACAGCTAGTGCGGCTGCCTGTTGTCTCTGTTCCTGCATCATCATTTAGAAGAATTGGAACAGTTGTGTCTGGCCATCCTACGGTGCTGATCAAGCTGGAAAAGTCCCATTAGGTGAAGCTGAAGGATTAGATAGAACTGGATTGTGAGTATGTCCATCCGGCCCCGGAAGTCTAGGAGTCATCGTGGTCTCTCCTTGATTTTGGCCATTGACACCTGAAGGTGTGTCGCCTCCGGCGGTAGTACATCCACTACGCATATCCATCTCTCGGCAGGTGTGGACGAAACAATTAGAAGAAGTACAGGAGTCAAACAGGATGCAAGCATTTAAATAGGAAGTTAAAGGGAAGGAGAGTTTTAGTCAAGCGTGAATGAGATCCTATACGCAGGCTTGTTCGGTATAGTAACGTAACCGAGACAATATATTCTAGACCTACATGGGCCACCACTAAAAATATGTCACGCCCTAGTCCCAAAATACGTAGGACTAGAAATACGTAAGACGCCAGCCGTATGTATACGAACTCTAATATATGGAAACCATATACACACGTACGTTGTACATGAATATCCAATCCACCAGTGGTAATATACTGTCAACAAGTCACACGCAATCTATATCTCATCCACAGCACACATAAAGAAATAAATGGGAATAAATAACTGAATATCAAATAGGAAGTCTCAAAGTATGATAGTCGGATGGAAACAAATCTACTGTAAATCGACTATACTAAAACTACTAAATGACAGAAGAAATCAAACTCTAAGATAAGTAAATGTCTATAAAAGAAATAGCAACTAGAATGTCCATCAGCTGCGATGAATCAAAGATACTCCGAAGGTAAGACCTCCTCAGTCTGGTAAGAAGCGTCAGGCCCAGGTCCGTACTCCTGTGGATACTTCTGCCCGTCTATATCTGGAAAGGGACCAGGTTCTCAGAGGGACATAACAAGATACATAGAAGCATGCCAATAAAGTACTGAAAATAAACATCCAATGGGTTGCCTAACCATCTATGTGAATGCAGTTTGAGAACAACTTTCCAACAAGTGAGCTATCTGGATAAAATGGGATTGGCATAATTCTCTTGGAGATTTAGGGGCCTACAAAGCATGTCGTCTTTTGAACGGCAGAGGCCGCCTGATAATATATAATATATAGTGGTCATCATGACCGCACATCTTCGACAGAGCGTACGGGTTACACAAGGAAAGTGCAAAGGAGCCTAAATGCCTTACTTGTTGTTCTTCCCACCCCATGCTCTAAGCATGTCACATTCATGACACGATGATACCTCTAAATAACTGCCAGGTCTACTAGCATGCAAAGTTTCTATCAGCAGTTATCCCTATCCGTCGCACGACCTATACGTACCAGTGGCCAGCCGAATACGCAAGTCCGTATCCTACATGTGACTCACACTCGTGTAAGAACAGTGTCATGGCCAATAAAACATAAGAATGCCTCATAATAATGGGGTGGTCTCATAAAGTAGGTCTAAATGCATATACATAATAAAAACGGAATACGACGTTACCGTCGTTGCACCCAAGTTTCCTTGGACGTGCAGTTTATATAGCAATTTAAAATATATGAATTTAAATGACAGAAATAAAATATGCATGCATCATATGGAATGTAATCACAGTACAATGGCAAGGTATACTTGTCTGGCAAGTAATCTATAAAGTGTAAGCGTCCAGATGTTAGGTACACAGGATCAGAAACTAAGGCCTCCAAATAAACGTCTCTGGATGCTGAAATAAATATCACCAACATTCCCGGAATAAGCGGGATAGCTAGAAAAGACTACCCTTTTGTCCAATTTGGACACAGGAGCAAAACAGTAATTTTGGGTCAAAGCAGGGTCCATATGTGGCCCACTTTGTACCGAAAAGTGTGCCAGGGGTAAAGGTCTCTAAATCGGACAAATTATAGGTCAAACAAATTCTAAACGTCAATACGAACTCAACGGTATGTCCAATTTTGGATTCCGGTGAGTCGAACACAATTTTGCCCAAAAAGTCAACCGTGGGGCCTACAAATAGGCGGCTTGGTCAACTATCTCAAAATTGTGTACAAATGGGGTCACAGGACCAGCGCGATACCACGAGTCCAGTAGCGCAAGTTTTCTCACATTATGACGAGCGTACAATAAATGGTGCAGGATTTTACAAAAGTCGCGATACGAGAACTTTTCGCGGATACGGGTTGATTCCGACGCGCACACACGTCCAAATCAGTTTTTGCAAAAGCCCATATGTCTGGACATACCATACGCACCTTTCGGTGAAATTGGTATGCGATGGGGCGGTCCCGTTTGGCGGGGGGAGCTCCGTATCACAAATTTTGAAGGTTCGAAAATAGGTTTTTCGTAATTTTTAACTCAGTTTATTTCTGCATACAACATCAAATAAAATAATATAATTGACAAGAAATAATCTAGATTAGGTGGTCTTCACATAGCAAGAAGAAAATCTACGTTTGGATCTCTTTGGTGGGAGATACAAGTCCGTAAACATTGGTGGTTACAGTAGTTTTTCTGAGCTTTAAAGTTGTCATTTTTCTCCAACTTGGTCTCGGTTTTCGCCTAGGGTTACGCGCTGATCGGAGGAAACTAATACACAGTATTGGAAGAGGGATAGGTCACGAATATACCGGTAAAGACGGGGTCGAATTTAGTCGAGCGATGGAGCGGGAATCAACGCGTGAACAGGGCTTCGCTGCTGTGAATTTCTGCAGTGCTCGTGATCTCGCGAACGGCGACGAGCGGCGGCGGCGGTCGGGTCCGGCGACTGCTGCGGGTCCAGGCGGTCGGTGGCGGCTCGGGGTATGGAGATGGTAAGGGTTTAGGGTTAGGGTTTTAATATATATATATATATATATATATATATATATATATATAGGAGTAGATGAGAGAGGGGGAGGGTCGGCTTCCGTGCGGGGGAGGGGTTTGATGCCGCTGCTGCTGCTATGCTTTGCTAGCGGGTAGGGTTTTAGGGCTAGTGGGTTTGGGTTAGTATTTAGGGTTTAGGGTTTTGGTTTCTTTGTTTATTTCTTTTTCTTATTCCTTTTTCTTTCTTTTCTTTTTATTATTCATTTCTATTCTTTTCATTCTTTTTGTTTTAATATACATATATATATATATATATATATATATATATATATATATATATATATATATATATATATATATATATATAATTCTAGAAATTTATATTAGTGCATACAAATAATCTATCAACCGTCCACAAGGTCTCCTACATGAAATAAATTAAGGTAAAATAATAGTTGCTCCATAAATCTCTAAATACAAATTTACCTAGAAATAAAAATTCAATAAATTATATATCTTCTAATTAACTAATAAATACTATAAATAAATTAAATAATTAATACGGTTTTAAAATTAGGGGTTTTACAGATGTTGCGGCATAGGATGGACGTACCCACGTACTCGTGCTCCTATACTGGGTGCAGGTTATGACAGTTATCATCGTCTGTTAACTGGTTGGAGAGGGCCACCCAGAGTGAGAAAATTTGGACCTCTAGAGGGAGCACAACCTCGCTCCCATAGACCATAAAAATTGGCGTGCTGTCAATCGGTATTTGGACCGTTGTGCAATAGGCCCAAAGACATTCGCCTAGCTTCTTATTCCAGTTGTGCTTGTTAGACGACACAAACTTCTTGAGGAGCTTTAGGATGGTATTAATAAAAGCTTCTGCCAGACCATTTGCTGTCGAGTTATAGGCAGTCGCTTTGGTACAAAATTGACGATTTAACAAAGATGCAATATTATTGGCTTTCTATTTACTGATCCCATCTTTCACGAAATTGATTCCCCTTTTTTGAATGTACAAGAATTTGTGGAGATCATCATGTCTGGAATAGCTTTCATTTCTCAGTGTCAACGTCGACCCAGCAGAGTGCTTTCGTCATTGGTGTTCTTTTCGATCTCTACGCATTTTACCGCTCCATAAATAATTTCCTCTGCCCTACCGTACTACAGCTTGGTAGTTTCCACCGCCTGTCCAGGGTTGATATGTTCTAAATTCGATTTTTGTCGCAAAATCAGTAGAAAGTGGGACTTGCAAACTATGGGTCATTGTCATGGATAATCCTCCGAGGAAGTCTGAATCGATAGATAACATGGTGTTTGACAAAGCTGGTCACGTTTGACGTATTCACTTCAATGAGCGGAATGGCTTCTACCCATTTGGAAAAGTAATCTGTGATAGCCAAGATAAACTAATGCCCCTTAGATGAAGGTGGACTTATCATTCTCATGATGTCCATTCCATAAGCTTCTAATGGACAAGATACAACTGTTGGATACAGGAATTTTGTGGGCTGGTGGATGAAGTCTATATGGATTTGGCACATCCGATATTTTCTTGCATAGTCGACGGCATCCGCTACCATTGTCGGCCAATAATAACCTATTCTCCGAAGACTATTATGTAGCTTCGGGCCAGGTTGGTGTACACCGTAAACACTGTCATGAGCCTCATGGAGTGCTTGCTTTGCCTCTGCATTCCATAGGCATCACAGCAGAAGCCTTTCATAGGAATGGCGAAACAATATTTTAGTAGTCGTATCGTAATAGAATTGGAGAGAACGTCTCCTGATGGAAGTAGCTTCCTTCAGATCCTCAGGCAGGATTCCATAGACTGCGTAGTCTATGAAGGGGAGTCTTCAGTCTTAGATGTTGGTGTCTGTCTCCACCGAATAGCTCAGACACGTGCTGAGGCTATTTTTCGGGAAGACTAGTTCTTGATTGACCAAGGTGATCAATTGATAAGTATTGACCGGGACAACCAAAGAGGCTGTGAGGCCGGGCAGGGTGTCAGCCTCAATATTTTACAGTCGAGGCACGTGCTATATGAAGAACCCATTGAAGGTAAAGATTATATTGAGTGTTCCTTGGCGATAAGGAATTAAATCCTCATGCCGGACTTTGTGCTCGCCCTGGATCTGACTGACTATCAGTTTGGAGTCACCATAGGATCCTAAGTAGTCCACTCCTACTTGTTTAGCAAGTTGGAGCCGAATAATAAAAGCATTGTACTCTACTACATTGTTGGAGCACGACTCTGTGAAGGAGTAAGCGCGGTGGATAACCAGGTCATCGGGAGAAATCAGTACTATCCAGACTCCAGCGACGATACCGCCTTTAGGCCTTGTCCTTGAATCACCATCCAAGAACATTCGCCAAACGACCTCTCCCGTTGTTATGTTGGAGTCCAGTACTTCGTCGGGGATCTCCTCGTACAGCTTTGAGGTTTCTGGCACCAGATGAGCTGCCAGGAAGTCGGCCAATTATTAGCCTTAACTGCTTTATGCGGGACAAATACCATATTGTATGGTGACAACATGATGGCCCACGTAGCTAAGCTAAAATTAAGGGCCTCTAGCTTGGTCATGAGGACACTAAGAGGGTTAACTCACGAGATCACATGAATTGTTTGTCCCGCCACATAGTGACAGGTTATCTAGATAGCAAAGACCAGTGTAGGGTGTTGGCCCAATGTTTATGTTGAGTTTTTGAATATGTCCAATCGATTAAGTTTAGCATTATGTTAATTGATCAATCACTATAGTATCTTCTACTTAAACTCAGCATTGTCCAGATATATAATATTTGCTTCTGTATATTTTCTTGGTCGTCTAACATGTACTTGCAGAAAGCAATAAACAAGATCAGCCATGGACAAATGCTATACGAAGATGAGACAAAGATGGCTTTATACCAGAAGATTTCGTCCAACCGCCTATGACTTATCTGGAGCAAGATCAACAATGGACATATGTTATATGATGATGAGCCAAAGGTATTCAGATTCCCAGATCTGGTTATCTTTGGACAACTGTCGTCAAGATAAAAAATGTCTTCAAGCCAGCAGATGTTTCAGAAGTTTGGCGTCATCAGTGCTCTTGGTTTTCATATGTAATTTAATATTTTATTTGAGTCTAGGACTTATGTACATCGAGTCATACTGGCATAACCCAAGTATACTCAAATAAACCCATGAACCTATCCACAAATTAGTCTACATTCAACCCAAACCTACCAGAATAGACAATAGAATTTGGATCGAATTTGGGCCGAACTCGGACCGAACTCGGTTACCCTTTTGGTATAAAATCATCCAGTTTAAATAGCTCCTGATTTCTTGGCCCAACGTTCAAAAAATTAAATTATATCCCATCCTAACTCTGGCCAAATTCTGCTCACCAATACCCTATAAATAGGATTGAAATTCCCACAATATTCAATCATCCAAGCATTCAATATTTCAATCCTTTAGTGAGCAACACCCGTGAGCCTTAAACTTTCCATCTCCAAGATCAACTCCTTAGCCTTCTAAGTGCCAAGTGCGATCTCAGTTTAGAAGTCTACAGAGTTGTAAAGATCTTGGTTCATCAAGCCCTTGTTCTATGTGAAGTTGCGAGCCTTCGGATCAAAACTCGTGGTGTGTGAAGTTGCGAGACTTCGGATCAAATCTCATGGTTGTAAGAAGTCGGCAAGCCTTCTGATCAAAGCTTGTGATTCACTATTGGTGATTATAGTGGATAAAACTCCGAGATTGAGTTCTCGGGACTGGACTAGTCCTCTCAGAGGGAAACCAATAAATATCGTGGTGTTTATGTTTTCTCTCTCTTTCTTTTACTTTATTATATTGCATATACACTGCTAGTTATTTACTGCCTTCACTCTGCTTAATTTTTAATTGGGTAGATTATTCCACTGTACTCTATTCACCCCCCTCTAGAGTTGCTTTACGGTCCTTCATAAGGCACTCCTTTTCAACGGGGTTGTATATATGCTTCACACCGACCATCATTCTGCTAATATAATAAATGGACTTCTCATGACCTGCATCACTCTTCTGGGCTAGCAGAGCACCAATTTGTGATATATCGCACAAACATAGAGAAAGAAGGGTCTCCCCACCACTGGGGCCACCATGATTGGGGGATTCGTGATGTAGCTCTTGATATCATCGAACAGTTACTGGCATTCTTTGGTCTAGACAAAGGAAACTCCCTTTTTCATAAGTTGAGTAAAGGGATGGCATCGCCCAGAAAGGTTGGCTATCAACCTCCAAATGTATGCCAACCTTCTTTGCAGATCACGAAGCTCTCAAAGGTTCTTCAGATGATGCATATCAAGGATAGCCTTAATCTTCTCAGGGTCTATATAAATGCCCTTTGAAGTTATGATAAATTCCAGGAACTTGCCACTAGAGACTCCCAGGAAAGACTTGGTAAGGTTCATCTTTAGCTGGTGCACTCGCATCAGTTCGAATACCGTTTTCAAGTCTTGGAGATGGTCATCCCAGAAGCAACTTTTGACAGCGATATCATTGACATAATACTCGACTGTATTACGCAGATATTCGCAAAAGATGGTGCTTATAGCTCGCTGGTACGTCATACCCATATTTTCTAGACCGAATGGCATGACTGTAAAACAGTACACCCTCTAAAATAGAACATCATCAAGATCTCACTCTCTAATATCTATGCATCAGAAGCTCTACAATGACTACTGATTATCACTGGTATCTGCTGAATGGTTGGGATCACAGTATGCAGCAATTGGGTTGAAGTATTGCTGAACGAAGGGGCCATCGATGCGATAACCAAATCGAGTAGGATCGTGAGCTGCTGAAAACAGTCTGGCTGGATGCTGAGATAAACCAAACTGAATATCCGCCAATATATTGGATATAGCCTGGGCCTAGAGAGTGGTACTGTAGTCCAGTATACGGTAACAATCATTTTCCAGTCGGAAATGATCTTGGATCATAGCTTGGATAAAGTCTAGTGTAGCCGGTAGAGAATTAGGTGCAGCGGGTGCAGGAGCAGAAGGTGCATCAGGATGATCAGATGTGTCACCTTCAGTAAGAGCAACTGGAGAAAAAGTAGGCTCAGTCCTACGGTCTTTACTAAGATAAGCTAGCTCAACTATGAAGGGACAGTCATCCATAGGAATTTGAAAATGATCAAAGATGATGGGCAAGTATATAGCATAAAGTAATTTGCCCTTATTCTTGCGACATCGAACCATTGCCTCAATGATGGTCTTAGGAAGACTGAATAGAACACCAAAATACAAATGATAAAGTACAGCCATCTCCAATATAGTAATTTCATCAATTGAAGAATGTTTTAGAATGATAACAGAAAATACCATACTGTGCAATTCATAAAACCAGTTGTTCAAGTACTTATGGCTGAGACATCCGTGTGGAAGAGGATTGGGATCATACATAGAGTTTTTAAAAGAGTCAAGATTCATGTAATTTTGAAACTTAAATTTGGTAATTTCAACTAGGGGTGCACCTTCATTAGGAAAATCAAGTATGTCACGCCCCGACCCCGCAGGGACAAACGTCATCGCTGGGGCATGATGCCGCATGAGCCTAAGTTGCTCTCGCACAAGGAAATCACTGAATTGGCCGATGAAATGCTAAGCCACAGAGTCTCACAGATAGTCCCTAAGTAGCGAAAGTTGAATAAACCTAAGTATGTAAATGAAACAAGCTTTTTATTGATGTCAAACAAAGGTTACAGCAATGCTAGGCCGAATATTATAATCGCTCAGCGGCACTAGGCCGAATATTACAATCGTTGAAGCTCTCTCTCTCTCTCTCTCTCTCTCTCTCTCTCAAAACAAATAAATATGTCAAGCTGCTTATAACTTTGGGAATGATACAATAGGTGATGTTCCAAGACATTACGTCCTATATATATGCTTCGGATCCTGTCGCAACGCTCGAAGGCACCGGAATAAACTCAATTCCTTAGCATGCATAAAGAAAAGACTACACTGAAGGAGATACTCATGAAACCTGCAAGCAATCTGGTAGGTTATCAGTATATTAATGAACTGGTAGGGAGGCTTCTCGTCCACTCAACAAAAACCAAATACGTTCAATTATTTATGTGCACAATCTATTTTGTTGTCTTTCTAGTCTTGCCTTAGGATTAGTTTTATGGCATATAATATAAAGTCTAACTCGTGTTGCAGATATGAAGTGTCTTACAATATAAGAGTAACACGGTGGAACTTGTCAACTTACCAATCGTTCTTCCATGCCCAAAGATGAATCAAGTTAACCAAGCAGATATAACAAATCAAAGGAATATAATATAAAAACATAGTACCATGGATGTGTCTCTATTGCAGACATGATTTACTCGAACTAATATGTATCATGGATCCGTTCTCTACTTTTGTGATGTGTCGTGCATCCATTATCTAAATGTACGATGATTTTTTTCTTAATGCAATAAACTCACACGCGGATTGTCACAATCGAGCTGACATAATCTATATAAAACGGATAACTATCACCACAAGTGTAAACACCCTGAATTTTTGAGATTTATTATTCAATTTTTTGGTATTTTCTGGAATTTAAAGCGAAGAGGATTGTGATTTAAAGAATTTTAAGTGTGGCTAATTGGTGTTAAAATATTCTAGAAATAATATATTATGATTCACAATGGAGAACCGGACGCCTGGCATTTTTTGGTGAATTATTTGGACTCCGGAGTAGCGTTTTAAGCCTTAAAGACTACTAGATCTTTTAAACCCAACCTCAGCTTATTGGATCGGGTCTCCCGAGCCAACCCGACCCAAACCCGCTGGATGCCCTAGGTCGCCGGGAGTACTGTAGCGGTATAAATGCTTCTCCTTGGCGTTCGTGCCAGACCAAAGCCCTAGCCGTAGCCGACATCTCCATATCGACCTCCCTCTTTTCGAGCGAACCCCCGCCCGCGTCAGCCTTTGACGCACGCCCGAACAGTTAGCGCCGAACCCCCAGATCCCACGACCTCGACGCTCCAGCCAAGCCGTCGACCATCCCCGATCACTTCTCCGGCGGGTCAGCAGCCGCCGACCCCTGCCCCATCGAGCGCGGGCCCCTCGTCCCAGGCAACAGTCGACATCTCCCCGTCGACTTTGGACTATTGTGCAGAACCGCCGCCTAGCAAACCTCGCCGACCCCGAGGCTGACCCTCTCCAGCGACGCCCCGCTGTCCCGAGTCAGACCCTAGGTCTGGACACAGCAACCCGACACGCGAGGACACGACCAGGACGTCAATAGTGGCTTTCGGACAAGTGAATTTCAGAACTCACGGGGCCCTGATCAGGTACCAATTTCTCTCGCCTCGCAACCCCGATTTTGATTCCGTCAGTTGCTATGCATAGACTGTGTAACCCTCTCGGTGCCCGTGCAACTTGCTCGGTACATCGCGTCTTGTGGTGATCGCACACCGCGATTCAAAAACAGGAAAAACAACGCCCTGTTTCAACCAGAACTGAGTACGCCCCGCCAATCGGGACGACTTGGTCGCATGTGGTCTTTACCGAACTGTGCGCGACGTTGATATGGTCATGTGGGATTTCGCAGAAGTCGATTCGGAGGTGCGTGCACCCCGGAATCAACGCGTATCCGCCGACGACACCCCGTATTCGACCTTTCTGGAACACGCTGTAACTTTGTGTACACACGTCGGATCGAGACGAAACTTGCACCATCAGACTCGTAGCAATACGCTGGTCCTGTGAGCCAAGTTTGGTTCGATTCTGAGGACGTTGACAAAATTGCGTATCGTGGGCTCCACAGGCTCCACTTGACGGGCGATTTTGTGATCGACTCATCGGAATCCAATTTTGGAAGTTCCGTTGGGTTCGTATCATCGTTCCTGACTTGTAGACACTGAGTTTGAGGAATTTGGAGACCTTTGACCCTGACACGCTTTTCGGTGCAAAGTGGCCCACATATGGAACCCGCTTTGGCCTGAAAATGACCTTTTTGCCCCTATGTCCAAATTGGACGTAAGGACAGGCATTTCTAGCAGTTTGATATCTTCTGAGACGGATGGTGATGTTTATTACAGCTTTTGGAGTAGTCCCTACCGGATCCACCGATACCAGGACGACGTTGATATTCAAACATCAGGCAAGTGTACCTTGCCAATCTCTGCAGTATTGTTAACTATTTTTCTTACTTCATATTATTACTGTGCATGCTCAACCTAGGACCGTTTGACATACTTAGCGTCCGATTATCAGTCGGGTGCCAACATCGTACGCGGTGTTGGGTAATGTCATCTAGATATGGACATACGTGACACTTTATTTTCTCGTACTTGTCATACCAAGTACACTTGACCCAGGACACTGGACACTGATCATGAGACAGGATCTTCCCAAGATGTTCGAGGTGATTCTGTATAGGACTTGGCATAGATTCTATATTCTAGATACATTATGACTTGTGCATTAGTTATGACCCCGCTGACATGGACGTGAGACGTTATGTTCATGATTTGTGTGGTTACATTGGGTGGAGAGAGACACACAGACTACAGGATGATTATATATATACACCCCTACTATTGTGAGGCCCAAGACTCTGAAGCCGGAGCTTGGCCCATTACTCATTATTACTGCTGCTACCGGCTCCCCTACACAGAGCTTGTAGTATGCTTCAGCCTGAGTTCTAGTGCTGCTCTCATCTTGCATATCACTTATCTGGTTATTTAGCATTCCCTTATTGTTCCATCTATTGCTGGAGATACCCACAGGCTACAGGTTGATTATGTTATGCCGGCTACTCGGTCTCCCGCTGAGCTAGACCACCTCTTGACACCACTGATACCGGCTCCCCATCACAGAGCTTGTAGTTGTTTCAACCTGAGTACTGTTGATATTCTCTCTTATATTTATACAGATGTTGACATACTTACCCTGCTTACTTCATCATTTGCTGCACTGTATTTATTTTGGCATGAGCTTTCTTGTACCTTGCTATGTCCCCTGAGGACCTGGATCCGGATTTTGTCCCCAGATTTTGCAGACGAGGGTTATCCCGAGGTATACGGGACCGCAGCAGGAGGAGCCGATCCAGGAGCTGTACCGCCATTTGAGGACGAGGTCTTAGCCGAAGACTTCTCTTGAGCATCCATGATCATGCTCAGCTTTTATTATTATTTCAGTCTTTTATTTTCTGGTCTGTTGAACCATTGTACTAGATATTTATCGGGTTGCTCTCCGAAGTACTTTGTGAGACTAGCTGATGATTTATATTCCTTATTTCTTCTGTGGATCATATTTTATATCTTGTGTGGATGAGATTAGTTGTGCCATGATTGTCGTAGATTTGTTTTACAGCTTAAGTATGCCCTGATGGATCCATTAAATTGAGTTTGTCCATCGGTGCGTACTGCTGGCCATTGCCACGTGTCTAGTCCCTCGGTATTTTGGGACTGGGGCGTGACATGGTTTTTGTGGTGGCCCATGCAGGTCTACGACTAAATTGTTCGGTTTCAACTTAGGGACCGAACCAGCCTGCCCTAAGGATAGGATAAGTTCTAGGTTCTCATCCATCATTTAACCATTATTGAACTCTATATCGAACTCAAAATTATAGTTGATTTGCATCATGTATTGATTCCTCGGAGCGTTCTTACAGTTTATCTTTTGGTTGCAGAGAAATGGATCCCAGGAACGGAGACGAGATTCCTTTGGATACACCACACGACGCTGTGGTTACTTATGGAGATGGAGTGACTCCTGGAAATGGAGGACAAGCATCACAGAGCGATCAAACCGGTCAGCCTAATCCAAGGTTCCGGAGAGATGACATCCCACCTCCACCATAATTCACTCCACAGATGCCAGCTTTCCCGCCAGGACAAGCTATGGACGGGCAGCAGATGTTCCAGATGATGTATGCTATGATGCAAGCACAGCAACAGATTCAGCAAGAGGCCCATCGACAGGAGGCTGATTATCTGAGAACCAGCCTGGTATCCGCATTGGAGCAGGCAAATCCACCAGCGAGGCGAACGACGACGGGATCTATCACCGACTTTCGTCAGCTCAAGCCTCGTACATTTTCTGGTAAAGAGGGGCCAACAGAAGTTCATGAATGGCTCACAAACATTCAGCATCAGTTGGAAGCCGCTGAACTTCCTAGAGAGAAGTGGATGACTGCCGTCAGAATACAGTTAACTGAGAATGCACATCACTGGTGGTTAGCAGAGGAGATGAGGCTCGGACAGGACCGAGTCACCTGGGAAGAGTTCTCCAGACTCTTCAGAGAGATGTATATTCCCGCAGTAGCACGGTCAGAGCTCAGAGACAAGTTCCACCGCCTTATCCAAGGCAACATGACAGTAGAAGAGTACAATGCGGAATTTATTCGCCTGAGCCGCTTTGCCCCGACATTGATTTCGACGGAGGAATAAAAAGCTGAGAAGTTCTTTGACGGGCTGAAGTTTGAGCTGCAGAGATTGATTGGATCGGTCGTACCTACATCTTGTACCGACGTTCTCGCAGCAGCCCGACGCATGGAGCGTGTCACTAGAAGGAAGTCGACCCTGAAGAGGCATATCACATCAGCACCATCGAGGACAGGACATGGGGATTCAGTGAAGCGGACCCAGAGGAGTATGCCAGAGAGGACAGCGCACAGGGCCATATCTCTCCCTACTTGTCACCACTGCGGCAAGATAGGTCACATTGAGAGAGAATGCAGACGCAAGTTGGGACTCTGCCTAGCTTGCGGTTCCAACCAGCATCAGACCAGAGAGTGCGCCGAGCGCAGAGAGGGAGCACCGAGATTAGCTTTGCCTGTACCGCGACCAGTTTATCTAGCCGTAGGAGCACAGCAGGCAGGAGTTGGTGGAGTCAGACCACCAGCCCCAGGAGGGAATCAGCAGAGACCACCCCTGGCACCACAGGCAGCTTTATTTCAGCAGGCTCAGCAGCAGCGAGGCCAAGCACAAGGGCGAGGACAGGCATTCACTTTAGCAGTTGAGGAGGAGGCTACAGCAAGCGAGGTCATCGCAGGTACTATTTTAGTAGCTTCATTACCAGCAGTAGCATTATTTGATTCTGGAGCATCGCATTCATTTATAGCAGCTAGCTTTGTAGCCACCCATAGAGTAGCTACCGCACCCCTTCCGAAGATGAAGAGAATTCTTACGAGAGGCGGAATTATTCCGGTTAGTGACGTCTGTAGATCATTTTCTGTAGTAGTTTGCGGCCGAGAGATGCGAGCACAATTTCTGATCTTTTCCATGCCTGACTATGACGTTGTACTTGGTATGGACTGGTTAAGTCAGTACCATGCGACTCTTGATTGTCGGTTTGGGCGGGTTATATTTAGACCGCCTGGACATCCAGAATTCGAGTTTCTCCGAGGAGCAGTAGAGCAAGGAGTTCAGCCTACTCTTAGGGTACTATCTGTAGAAGGGGAGACAGGTTACCCAAGAGTCATATCAGAATTTGTGGATGTATTTCCTGATGATCTTCCAGGTTTACCACCTGATCGGGAAATAGAATTCACTATAGACTTAACTCCAGGAGCAGAGCCTATCACTTTATCAGTTTATCGGCTAGCACCTAAGGAGTTAGTGGAGTTGAAGGAACAGGTGGATGATCTTCTGGAGAAGGGTTTCATTCAGCCCAGTGTTTCACCTTGGGGAGCACCCATATTATTTGTGCCGAAGAAGGATGGAACAGTACGGTTGTGCATTGATTACATGGCACTAAATGCTGTAACCATCAAGAACCGGTATCCCTTACCACGCATTGATGATCTATTCGATCAATTGAGTGGTGCAAGGGTATTCTCGAAGATTGACCTTAGATCCGGCTATCATCAGATCAAGGTGAGGAGGGAAGATATCCCGAAGACAGCTTTCAGGACGAAGTATGGGCATTATGAATTCTTGGTGATGCCGTTTGGTTTAACCAACACGCCAGCAGTGTTTATGAGCTTAATGAACAGAGTCTTTCATCAGTTCTTGGATAAATTCGTAGTGGTGTTCATTGACGACATTCTCATATATTCCAAGAACCATGAAGAGCACGAGGAGCATCTCAGAATCGTGTTAGAGACCTTGAGACAGGAGAAGTTATATGCCAAACTCAGTAAGTGTGAGTTCTGTATGGACAAAGTGCCTTTCTTGGGACACATCATATCAGGAGAAGGACTTTCAGTGGATCCAGAGAAAGTTGCGGCAATAGAGACTTGGCCTACACCCACATCAGTTGCAGAGGTGAGAAGTTTTCTCGGACTTGCGGGTTATTACCGAAGGTTTGTAGAAAATTTCTCAAGGATTGCAGAACCAATGACGAAGCTAACACGCAAAGACCAGGAGTTTATATGGACAGAAGACTGCCAGAAGGCCTTCGAAGAATTGAAGAGAAGATTGACAACAGTACCTGTCTTGACTCTTCCTTCAGGGTCAGGAGGTTTTGTTGTTTACAGTGATGCATCAGGCAGTGGACTAGGATGTGTTTTGATGCAACATGGCAAAGTCATTGCTTATGCATCAAGACAGTTGAAGGTCCACGAGAAGAACTACCCAACACATGATCTGGAGCTAGCAGCAGTTATATTTGCATTGAAGATATGGAGGCACTATCTTTATGGAGAGAGGGTAGAAATCTTTACAGATCACAAAATTCTGAAGTATGTATATACTCAGAAGGAGCTTAACATGAGGCAGAGACGCTGGCTTGAACTGATGGTAGATTTTGACATAGATCTGCAGTATCATCCGGGAAAGGCGAATGTCGTTGCAGATGCGCTCAGCAGGAAGCCTACATCTTATTTCTTGATGATGCAGCCCGAGTTATTGAGAGATCTACAGGAGCTTCAGATAGAGGTTGTCTTACCAGGACTGAATGGCTTGATGGCTAATCTTGAGATTCAGTCATCACTCGTGGAGAAGATTAAGGAGGCATTGCCCACCGATGCTAGATTCTGAAGACTCAAAGAAAGGACAGAAGCAGGCATGCAGACAGGACTTCGCATTCATGAGAACGGGACATTGAGGTTTGGAAATCGCCTGTATGTTCCAAATGAAGAATTGAGACAAGAGTTAATGACTGAAGCGCATAGCTCTATGTACTCTGTTCACCCAGGAGGAACCAAGATGTATCGAGACTTGAGACAGTATTACTGGTGGCATGGAATGAAAAGAGAGATCGCAAGATTTGTGGCCAAATGCTTAGTCTGCCAGCAAGTAAAGGCCGAGCATCAGAGGACTGCAGGTATGTTACAGCCGCTTCCTATACCAGAATGGAAGTGGGAGCACATCACGATGGATTTTGTCACCGAATTTCCGAGGAGCCCCAGTGGAAGAGATGCAGTTTGGGTTATAGTGGATCGACTCACTAAATCGGCACACTTCTTGCCATTTAGAGTTGGACAGTCCACAGAGGTACTAGCCGACATGTATATGCGACAAATCGTCAAATTACATGGAGTACCTGTTAGTATCGTATCGGATCGAGATTCGAGATTTACATCTCATTTCTGGAGAAGCATGCAAGAGAGTCTCGACACCAGACTCAAGTTCAGCACGGCTTATCACCCGCAGACAGATGGACAATCGGAGCGCACCATTCAGATCTTGGAAGATATGTTACGATCATGTATGCTAAACTTTGGAGGATCTTGGGAAAATCATTTGCACTTAGTAGAGTTCTCCTACAATAACAGTTATCAGGCCAGCATCCAGATGGCACCATTTGAAGCTTTATACGGAAGGAAGTGCAGATCGCCTATATGTTGGAGTGACGTTGGTGAACATCAAATACTGGGTCCAGAATTGGTAACGCAAACAGTGGAAAAGGTAAAACAGATTCAGAATCATCTACGAGCAGCTCAGGACCGACAGAAGCATTGGGCAGATACGCACAGACGTCCCCTAGAGTTCAAAGAAGGAGAGCACGTGTTCTTGAGGATTTTGCCCACTCGAGGTACTATTCAATTTGGAAGCAGAGGCAAGTTGAGCCCAAGGTATATTGGGCCATTTGACATCCTAGAGCGTGTTGGTGAGGTGGCTTATCGTCTTGCATTACCTCCATCCTTAGAAGGAGTGCATGACGTATTCCACGTCTCACAGCTGCGAAGGTACGTGACCGACCCGAGTCACGTAGTCGATCATTCAGAGATCGCAGTAGGCCCAAGCTTGAGATATGAAGAACAGCCAGTTGGCATCCTCGACGTCAGTGAGAAGATATTACGGGGACAGACAATCAGACTGGTTCGTGTAGCATGGAAACATCATTCCCCTGGCGAATCGACTTGGGAACGAGAAGATAGTATGCGCCAGCCATACCCCCACTTGTTCGAGGAGGCTGTTGTAAACTAAGCAACCTTGTATTCCATAATTCTTTCTTTAGTAGCTGATTCTTTGATTGCGAGGACGCAATCCTTTTAAGGAGGGAAGATTGTAAACACCCTGAATTTTTGAGATTTATTATTCAATTTTTTGCTATTTTCTGGAATTTAAAGCGAAGAGGATTGTGATTTAAAGAATTTTAAGTGTGGCTAATTGGTGTTAAAATATTCTGGAAATAATATATTATGATGCACAATGGAGAACCGGACGCCTGGCATTTTTCGATGAATTATTTGGACTCCGGAGTAGCATTTTAAGCCTTAAAGACTACTAGATCTTTTAAACCCAACCTCAGCTTATTGGATCGGGTCTCCCGAGCCAACCCGACCCAAACCCGCAGGATGCCCTAGGTCGCCGGGAGTACTGTAGCGGTATAAATGCTTCTCCTTGGCGTTCGTGCCAGACCAAAGCCCTAGCCGTAGCCGACATCTCCACATCGACCTCCCTCTTCTCGAGCGAACCCCCGCCCGCGTCAGCCTTCGACGCACGCCCGAACAGTCAACGCCGAACCCCCAGATCCCATGACCTCGACGCTCCAGCCAGGCCGTCGACCATCCCCGATCACTCCACTGGCGGGTCAGCAGCCGCCGACCCCTGCCCCATCGAGCGCGGGCCCCTCGTCCCAGGCAGCAGTCGACATCTCCCCGTCGACTTCGGACTGTTGTGCAGAACCGCCGCCTAGCAAACCTCGCCGACCCCGAGGCCGACCCTCTCCAGCGACGCCCCGCTGTCCCGAGTCAGACCCTAGGTCTGGACACAGCAACCCGACACGCGAGGACACGACCAGGACGTCAATAGTGGCTTTCGGACACGTGAATTTCAGAATTCACGGGGCCCTGATCAGGTACCAATTTCTCTCGCCTCGCAACCCCGATTTTGATTCCGTCAGTTGCTATGCGTAGACTGTGTAACCCTCTCGGTGCCCGTACAACTTGCTCGGTGCATCGCATCCTGTGGTGATCGCACACCGTAATTCAAAAACAGGAAAAACAACACCCTGTTTCAACCGGAACTGAGTATGCCCCGCCAATCGGCACGACTTGGTCGCACGCGGTCTTTATCGAACTGTGCGCGACATTGATACGGTCGTATGGGATTTCGCAGAAGTCGATTCGGAGGTGCGTGCACCCCGGAATCAACGCGTATCCGCCGACGACACCCCGTATCCGACCTTTCTGGAACACGCTGTAACTTTGTGTACACACGTCGGATCGAGACAAAACTTGTACCATCAGACTCGTAGCAATACGCTGGTCCTGTGAGCCAAGTTTGGTTCGATTCTGAGGACGTTGACAAAATTGCGTATCGTGGGCCCTACAAGCTCCATTTGACGGGCGATTTTGTGATCGGCTCATCGGAATCCAATTCTGGAAGTTCCGTTGGGTTCGTATCATCGTTCCTGACTTGTAGACACTGAGTTTGAGGAATTTGGAGACCTTTGATCCTGACACGCTTTTCGGTGCAAAGTGGCCCACATATGGAACCCGCTTTGGCCCGGAAATGACCTTTTTGCCCCTGTGTCCAAATTGGACGTAAGGACAGGCATTTCTAGCAGTTTGATATCTTCTGAGATGGATGGTGATGTTTATTACAGCTTTTGGAGTAGTCCCTACCGGATCCACCGATACCAGGACGACAGTTGATATTCAAACATCAGGCAAGTGTACCTTGCCAATCTCTGCAGTATTGTTAACTATTTTTCTTACTTCATATTATTACTGTGCATGCTCAACCTAGGACCGTTTGACATACTTAGCGTCCGATTATCAGTCGGGTGCCAACATCGTACGCGGTGTTGGGTAATGTCATCTAGATATGGACATACGTGACACTTTATTTTCTCGTACTTGTCATACCAAGTACACTTGACCCAGGACACTGGACACTGATCATGAGACAGGATCTTCCCGAGATGTTCGAGGTGATTCTGTATAGGACTTGGCATAGATTCTATATTCTAGATACATTATGACTTGTGCATTAGTTATGACCCCGCTGACATGGACGTGAGACGTTATGTTCATGATTTGTGTGGTTACATTGGGTGGGGAGAGACACACAGACTATAGGCTGATTATATATATACACCCCTACTATTGTGAGGCCCAAGACTCTGAAGCCCGAGCTTGGCCCATTACTCATTATTACTGCTGCTACCGGCTCCCCTACACAGAGCTTGTAGTATGCTTCAGCCTGAGTTCTAGTGCTGCTCTCATCTTGCATATCACTTATCTGGTTATTTAGCATTCCCTTATTGTTCCATCTATTGCTGGAGATACCCACAGGCTACAGGTTGATTATGTTATGCCGGCTACTCGGTCTCCCGCTGAGCTAGACCACCTCTTGACACCACTGCTACCGGCTCCCCATCATAGAGCTTGTAGTTGTTTCAACCTGAGTACTGTTGATATTCTCTCTTGCATTTATACAGATGTTGACATACTTACCCTGCTTACTTCATCATTTGCTGTACTGTATTTATTTTGGCATGAGCTTTCTTGTACCTTGCTATGTCCCCTGAGGACCTGGATCCGGATTTTGTCCCCAGATTTTGCAGACGAGGGTTATCCCGAGGTATACGGGACCGCAGCAGGAGGAGCCGATCCAAGAGCTGTACCGCCATCTGAGGACGAGGTCTTAGCCGAAGACTTCTCTTGAGCATCCATGATCATGCTCAGCTTTTATTATTATTTCAGTCTTTTATTTTCTGGTCTGTTGAACCATTGTACTAGATATTTATCGGGTTGCTCCCCGAAGTACTTTGTGAGACTAGCTGATGATTTACATTCCTTATTTCTTCTGTGGATCATATTTTATATCTTGTGTGGATGAGATTAGTTGTGCCATGATTTTCGTAGATTTGTTTTACAGCTTAAGTATGCCCTGATGGATCCATTAAATTGAGTTTGTCCATCGGTGCGTACTGCTGGCCATTGCCACGTGTCTAGTCCCTCGATATTTTGGGACTGGGGCGTGACAACAAGCCATTTTGGACATTTGGTAAGTCGCTCTCCAAGTATAGGCATGAACTACTAAGGAGATCTGAAATACCGGTATTATGATGCCCTATCAGGTAAAGTCTCATCCTGTCCCGATAGTCATATCCAATACAATATTCCTCTTAGGCCGATTCGATCCTAGTGTTCCGGGTATCGATCGAGGAATCAAACCTTGTACACAAGTTGTCCGTGACCAAGCATGTTCTTATCTTATCTTTCTCTATTCTTTAATCATTTCTTCATCTGGGTATACGAAAATGGTTGAAGAAGCAGGTGATGAGTCCGCTATAAGCCATCATTGACTATAGACTGGGTTGACGGTGCTCCATGCAGTACGGATAGCGAGCCCCGATGCACGTCCCCAACATACCCGGGCTATTCCATCTCTTTGTTTCATTCTTTCTTTTCTTTATTTCTTTCTTTATGCAGCTTCTGGTACGGGAACCGCCTTGGCGACCTTATGGTCTCGAAACCTTTTCATGTTTCCATTATTTATCTCGGAGCGACTATTTTGATAGTCTTCCTGCCTCAACTGAGTGAACCATATTCCGTTTATGCTTCCAAATTGTGGCATAGTCTATGTGATAAGCATTAAAAATATGTGAAGCTATATGTTATGACAGCGTAAGGAAATCTTTGTGCTAGCATAAGAAGCTCTACTTTACACCAACATGAATTACATAAGAAGAAGAAGAAGACTATCTCTAGAAGCAAGTTATTATTTTCATGTTCTATGCAAAGTAACATAAGATGGGATTATTCCCTTAACTAGGTTGGTTCAATCCTTTATTACCATGCATCAATTATTTTGCCAGCGACTAGATTTTATCGTCCGTATTATTAGTTGTGTAGGTCAAGCAAAAACAAGTTCATCAGAGCCACCCACCTTAGTGATGAATCATAATGATCGAGCGAGACTCCGAGCTCGCCTTTGAAAATTCTAAGTCTGAACTTCTTCTGAAGGGCCAAGTCAGAATGCATTTGCATCAAGCGAGTCATCTCGTAGAGCTAGATAGACTGGTGGTCACATTTGCACCATTTAAATCGGATCTCTAGGTTGAGTGGAGCAACTTGTTACATAATATAACACTTAGAATAAGTCTCATCCTCAAGACTTCCTGAGCATAACTCGTCCAACCATTCCTTAATCCCTACCGTGCGCATGCCTTAGTCAATTTCTATCAAACGACTCTATCATTCGATGCCATTGAACTATACTCAACTAAATCGTTGCACCCTCCGACTCAATCTATATTGTACCTCGTGCAAAGCCGCACTACTCAATATAAGGTATGATATAACTTACTAGGTACGAAAAACCTAGGACTAGGACGGGCCTACCCAAATCAAGATTATCGGTAAGTCGATCACACACCATCGCCTAACTGGAACCAACAATCTCTAATTCATCATTCGAATCACTTATGTTTTGTTTTTCAAAACCTTTCCAACTCTAACGAACAATCAACCGACCGAAATCCAAGCCTTTACTTATGTACCTTTGATCACACTCCTCTGAACATAATCTCAATCTCAGTGGTATCGTCTGAATCTGACCACGCATAAATTTGTTTTCGTTCATTTATCAAAGCCAACTATCAATAGATGTTTTCGCTCGTAACATATCAACTTATATCTTATCACAATCGTTCAAAATCTTCTAATCGACCCATCCAAGTATTTTTGTTCTACGAAACCATAATGTTACCTCGAGCGAAGTCGATCAAAATCTAAGCCAATTCCAATCTTTATTTTGCACTGCTATCAAATTTTATCTTCTGAGTATATAACTTCAAGGTCAATTTCTTTTTCATCCAAACTTTTCCTCAACTTTATCCTGCAACATCAATCATGATCTTAAATGTTCAATCCGATAAGTCCTCGATACCATCTCATTTGTTTCAATCACAAAATCACTCCAATTTTAAGAATCATCTAACCGATATTCGAACACCCTAGTCTATTCTAATCGTATCAATAGTTAACTTCTATAACGCACACATCCACTTCTAATTCTAACTTTTTGCCCCAGTCCTATCATCTATCCAAGAGATACTCTAAAGTCGGTCACACTGTTTCATCTTTTGGCATAAGGTCGCCTGCCTAACCACTAGGTCGACTCATAAGGTCATAGGTACAGTGCAAGTTCATGATTCTCATCATGCAATCTGTTGCACAATGCTTGCCCCAATTTCTAAGGTCAAATTATAGTCGGTGTTACAGGGTATTCTGCCCAAGCTCTCTTCACCCAAATTTATAAATATCGAGTAGTGATCATCCTACCCACATCAACACATTCGTTGTACAGGGTCCGAGTCTATATCAGCAAAGGCACTTCTAAGACACGTTCGTCAGCCCAATCCTTAATGAATCCATGTCGTACACATCATATCTAGTGACAGTCTATCCTCAATGCATTTGATATACTCCAATTTTCATTCTCTAAGGTAATTTCGTCCAACCGAATCCTAAAGATCGTTATCGACATATTCATTCAAACGATAAACACATTCCTAATCCTCAAGCCCATGCGACATATCCACCGAATCCAGTTTCATATTTTTGATCATTCAGTCATACCTCCATTTCCTAAGTCATCAAGTTTTAATTCGATTCCTTAGTCGTCCAACATACCTTGCGTATTTGTTCAAACTTATCGAACATGACTCACCTCAAAGTTATTGAATACTCTTCCTCGATATATATATATATATATATATATATATATATATATATATATATATATATGTCAATTCGCATCAATCCTTAAGCTTGTTTCACCTCGACTATAAATTAGGACAATCCTAGAATCACCGAGTCATATCATCGTGTACTTTTTCGTTCAAGTCGTCTATCCATTTCCTCGAACCAAAGTTTATCTATTCAAAATTCGAACATCTTTCCAGGTCACATCCAATTAGTGTACGTTCATGCTGTGATCAAAATCTTCCTAGCCAAATTATCCTAACATCAACCTACCCTTTTTTTCTCAAATTAAAATTCAAAACCTAGCAATCCTCGAAGTGCTTGTTATCCTTGAAACATATGCACCATCATAAGTTCATCCATTCATACACCATCTATTCATTTCAATCGAATACTATCTTCCAAACTCGATACGATTCCATTCGTTCAACTCAAGATCAATTTGCATCGTCTAACTCAAATCATCGAAAAACATATCTTTTAAATTCTTTTCACAATGCTTGAACCAAACTCGTTGTTGCTATATTCCAAACATCAATATCATGCCAACTGATTAAACTTCAAAAACAAAATATTGATACTAAATCCTACGAGTCATTCTATATCTTCCAATCCGAGTTTTCCATGTGCGCTATCTTTCGTTCGCGCTATCGTTTAATCGTGCTAATGTCCAATCTCGGTAATTCTATTTGCACAATCTAGTCTTCCATCTTAATATTAATTCTTGTCGCATTCAACTCAATCCAAGCTTTTGTCCAAGAACCTTAATAATTCCACGACTGAACTATCCATTCCAATATTTGAACCCCTTATCTGATATACTCGCAACACTTACTATATATATCCTCAGTCATTTGATAAATTTCTTGTATAAGTTACTCGCTTTCCACGACTAACCAAACCGTGCTCAATTCTAAGAATTTATACTAGCGTGCTACTGATAGACTCATTTGCTACCCCGAAGCCATCGATTACTTAAACATTTCCAAGATAACCCATACACCACTCAGGGTTCGAGCTATTCGATAAATCCTCAAAACCTACTATATTCTTAAATCGATTATTATTCCCCGAGGCTATCGCATATACCACTTAGGGATCAAGTCACACGAATAAATCCTCAATCACGTTCGCATTGTTCACTCGTATATCCACCCAATTTGTTCCTTAAAACTCATACATGATACCTTTGCGTCCGCCTCAAAAATCTTAGTCTCGACCTCTATCAATAGTTATCCCCATAAACCATATTTTTGATTCGTAACTCATTGACACGAATATCAAACCGAACCATTCCTCAAGAATCCATGTGCGATCCTCTATATTCACCTTAGCGATAATCCGATAGCGTCTCTATCGATTGCCATTTTAAGTCTGACTTATCCTCGTCTGAATGATATTTTAAATCTCTCTCACAAACTCGATCGCACCAAAGGGTCTAGGTGCGCGATTCTCAGCATGACTTAGCCAATAGGCTGTGTGCATAGCTATCCCGTTAACTGAATACTTGCACAAATTTTAGAATTATTTAGACTTATTGTGTGGAATATCCTACAGAACATCGAGAGAGAGCATCTATACATCACCTACGAACACAAATTTAAAACTCAGAGAATCGATATGAGGGCCAAGGACATAAAGCTGTGCTCTGATACCAATATTTCATGCCCCAATCCCATAGGGCCGAACACCCTCACTGGAGCATGATGTCGCACGAGCTTAAGTTACGCTCGCACAAGGCAAGCACAGAACTGGCCAATAAAATTCTAAGCCACAAAATCGCATATATAGTCCCCAAGCAGTGAAAATTGAATAAACAAAAGCATGAAAATGAAACAAGTTCTTTATTGATGTTGAACAAAGGTTACAGTACTGCTAGGCCAAATATTACAATCACTCAAGTTCTCTCTCACACAAAATAAATAAATATGCCTAGCGGTTTACAACTTTAGGAATGATACAATAGACGATATTCCAATACATTACGTCCTGTATATGTGTTGCAGCTCCTGTCACAACTCTCTAAGGTGTGAGAACGAACTCCACGCCTTAGGGTGCACGAAGAAAAAATTGCACCGAATAAGGTACTCCCTCATCCTAAAAGCAATCTGGTGGGTTATCAGTACATTGAATGCACTGGTGGGGGGGCTTCTCGTCCACTCAACAAAACCAAACACGTTCAATTAGTTATGTGTATCATATATTTTATTGTATTTCTAGTATTACCTTAAGGTCAGTTTCAGGGCATGTAATACAAAGTCTAGCTCGTGTTGCAGATATGAAGTGTCTTGCAATATAAGAGTAATATGGCGAGACTTACCAACTTACCAATCATCCTTTCCTGCCCAAAGATGAATCAAGTTAACCAACTAAATGTAACAAATCAAAGGAACGCGATCTAAAAATATAGTGTCGTAGACATGTCTCCGCTGCAGATATGATTTACTCGAACTAATATGTAGCGTGCATCCGTTCTCTACTTGTATGATGTGTCATGCATCCATTATCTAAATATGCGGTAATTCTTGCCTCAATATAATAAACTTGTACCCAGATTTCTGCAATCGAGCTGACTTAATCTATATAAAATGGATCACTGGCACCACAAGTTATTTTGGACATTTGGTAAGTAGCTCTCCAAATATAAGCATGAACTACCAAGGAGATCCTAAATAACGGTATTTTGACGTCCCATCGAGTAAAGTCATACCCCGTCCCAATGGTCATCCAATACAATATTCCTCCTAGGCCGATTCGATCCTAGTGCCCCAAGTATCTATCGAGAAATCAAACCTTGTGCACAGGTTGTCCGTGACCATGCATGTTCTTGTCTTTTCTTTCTCTTTTCTTTTTATCACTTCTTCATCTGAGTATATGCAATAGTTATATATGCAGGTGATGAGCCCACTATAAGACATCATGGACTATAGACTGGGTTGACGATGCTCTATGTAGCGTGGATAGCGAGCCCCGTTGCACGTCCCCGACATACCCGGGCTATTCTATCTCTTTGTTTCATTCATTCTTTTCTTTATTTTTTCTTTATGCTTCTCCCGGTACAGGAACTACCTTGGCGACCTTATAGTCCCGAAACCTTTTCATGTTTCCATTACTTGGCTCAAAATAACTATTTTAATAGTCTTCCTACCTCACCTGAGTGAACCATATTCTGTTTCGTGCTTCCAGATCGTGATATAGTCTATGTGATAAGCATTAAAAATATGTGAAACTATATGTTATGACAGCTTAAAGAAATCTATGTGCTAGCATAGGAAGCTCTGCTTTACACCAACATGAATTGCATAAGAAGAAGACTATTTCTAGAAGCAAGTTACCATGTTCTATGCCAAGTAACATAAGATGGGGTTATTCTCTTAGCTAGATTAGTTCAATCCTTTATTACTATACATCAAGTATTTTGCCTAACGACTAGCATTTATCGTCCGTATTATTAGTTGTGTAGGCCAAGCAAAGACAGGTTCATCGGAGCCATCCACCTTAGCGATGAATCGCATCAACCGAGTGAGACTCTGAGCGTGCCTTTGAAAAGTCCAAGTCTGAACTTCTTCCGAAGGGCCAAGTCCGAATGCCTTTGCATCAAGCGAGTCATCTGGTTGAGCTAGGCGGGATGGGTGGTCACATTGCACCGTTTGGATCGGCTTTCCGGGTTTAGCGGAGCAGGTCATTACAAAGTATCCCCGCTAAGTCATCATCATCAAATTGAATATTAGTACCGTCGACTCGTGGTCGTATAGTCCCGTGTGCAAATGATAGATTGCAATAAAATATGCAGATATTACTTAGATAAATGTGGTGTCGTATAATAACAAGGTCTTCTAATCCAAGTTCCCTAAATTTGGGTAAATAGGTTGGAAAGCCAGTAAGGTTCAAAGGATTTCCAGTGCAAACGTTCCTTTCACAAAAATTATCGAACCATTCAATGGAAGTCTCAAGAGATGTGAATAAAAATCCATCAAAATCATCATCATCGGACATAGATGGACTAAAAAATGAATGAGAGGTCTCCTCTTTTGGAGGATTGGATGAAGAGGCTTCACCAACCTTTATTTTATTCCTAAACAACTTTGGAGCCATTGTAAAAATTGGAAGGGAAAAGAAGATTATGCCTTAAAAGGATAGTGTAGGATGGAAGAGAATAGAAAATAAGCACAAATTTGAACTTCGAAGGGTTGAACCCACTTGAGAAAGAGATCCAAGAACTATGATTTCTAAAACCTAGGATTTTTGTCTCACCCCAGAATCAGAATACTGGAGAGCGGGGGAGTGACTCATCCAACCATACCTTACGGAATACGAAAGTAACCCGCAATGTGCTAAGGTTGTCTAAAGATAAGGGATGCATAATACAATCAAGTCACCTAGGGTCAAGGATCTCTATGTCTCAATCATCAACCAAGAAACAGTAAGAATGAGTATGTAAGATAAAGCAGTTAGGCGTCCCTGACGCTCCATCAGAATGATCATGAAAATAGTAATACAGGATGGTACACTAGTACATTGCCAAGAGTACATGAGTGTAAGTCAACCGTGGTCTGAATAATATACAATCATGTAGAGGAGCTAATATCCAGATAAATCGGCTAACAAGTGCCGTCGGCTAAATGCCAAAAAGGTAATACAAAATGATACTCATACTGGGGGTGAAGAAACACACTCAAGTTCCTCGGCAGACATCCTCCTAGTGTACGCCATCGGTCAGATACAAGATAGGATCCTCGAGCTCTATTACTAAACCTGGCCAAGCAAAACCAGCAGGGTCAGGCCCCGAGAGCAAGTACTACAAAGAAGCACAAGTGAATGAATCAAAAACCAATAAAGTACATAAAATAGGAATTCATGCTACAACTTTAAGCGTATGACCTTTCATCATAGTAGTAGGACACCTCTAAAACCAAAAAAGGATAAGAGGTGTCTCACTACTCCAAGATAGGGTACGACTCACCAATTATGAACACGACGAAGATACAATACATCGATATAATCCAGAACACACATGCCAAAATCCAAGCTAATATATAGATATAATATACAGCTTTGGTACATGACCTATTGTGACATATTGGCGCAACCATACAACCAAACATGGACAATGGTTGAACTATCGCACCACAATAGTTCATGTTCCTAGACTACCAATAAATACTCATTTAATCGGCCAATCAATCCTACGGCTTGATATGTGAAGTCTGGGTTATCCCAGTAATACAATAATATAGGGATCCTCAAATCGTGCTACAGGCGAATACGGCTAGCCGAACCAATAATAACATGTAGTATGTAGAATATGCACTGGTCCCTCGTAGGGCCACCTTGCTAAGATAGATCAGTAACAGTTCCAACCTTCCTATAGAAAAAATGTTGGCTCGGTTTAAATATAAAAAGTCGAATATTGCACTCCACTAGTGCGGATGATATACAATATCTATGGTGGCAAACTTTTATACCACAAAAAAATTTCGAGGGTTGTTCATCACGCACGATCTCGGGATCCAGTTCCCTCCTAAAGCTTATACCAATTAAGTTACCTAATTAACCCTATGATTGTATTAAATCTTGTACCGTGGTCACACAATCATCCTCTTTAGATGTCGTACCATAGTACGTGTATGCTAGGTACGAATCCATATCGTTGCTCGAGAGCCAAATCTGGATTTCTCCAAGCATAATACAATAAATCAAGCAAACAACCTAACAACGCTATGATTACTGATCCACTACAAGGGCCGTGTTGGAGAAGTCATATATGATATCACATATCACGTAGAATAGTAAAACATGCAATACATAGCATATAGCAAAATATGTCGCAGCTCAATGCACATGTAACACATAGCACGTAGGAACACATAACAAATAGTAAATGTATCAGCACAGATACAAGTGGTTGAGTCAGGATATCAGGTCTATTAATCAGTCACATGAAGTCTTCTCATCATATTGAAACACATTTGTCAGGCCATGTACACCTGGTCAGTTGAATACAACTTCCAATCTTGTGTAATATATGAATCTAGTTACGTACATAAATCATTAATCAGTCCAGCGGAATCCTTTATTCATAATATATCATGTTAGTGGGGTCAGCTACATATATTCAAGGATTAAACATAGTATGTAACATGAAATACCTGAAATTGATAATAGAATGCCGACGAACGGGAGCAAGGAAAAAAATGTGAATCACTCTGTAGCAGATCCAGAATCCTTAAACAAAATAAGGACCTGGATTGTAGACCATCTCCCGAGTATAACTATGTACCTCACTCTGTTCGACAAAAAGGACAAGTTAATCTACTAATCAGAGTCCACTTAGCAGGTACTAGGTCAATATCACTCTAGCTCAATTGAGTTAACATATAGTTTAGTCCATCACATAATTATGACATGCACATAGTCAGTTCTAGCATATAGCCATGTATAGCTCAAGGTCAATTCAGGTCACTAAGTCCATTACACTTAGATTCACAAACTTGCAACTACTTTGGTCAACACATCGAACATACACTCAAAGAAAATATTCCATAAAACATTGATTAGATGAAGCAGCAAAATGTGCACATGGGTCACTAGGGTCGCATAGGATCACATGCGCGAAAGAGAAGTTCACGCATGGATTGCCGCATGGGATAGGACGTATGCACTGATCAGGCACATGAGCAACTGGCCGCATGGACGAGCTGGCCGCATGGACGAGCTAGCCCCATGGACGATCTGGCCACATGAACTGCTTTTTGCATGAGGCAGGTACCGCATAGGGGTTGGTGCCATATAACGTCATGGCAAAGTCCACTCCTTGGAACATGTATCGAAGTGTCGTGCGTTAAATGTGTGTTAATTAAGTAACTGAAGTGATGGATGTGATAGGCCATAAAGTGTGTCATAAAAAAAAGATAAAACCATAAAAAGATGTCCCAATGTTTCAGAGTCATGCGTCCAAGGAAAAGTGGCTGCATGCTCTAGTTGTCACATATGAATGCTTGTCACATATGGGTCGGTGCCGCATGGAGGTCTCTTGGACTTAGCGAATTTCTGATTTATTCAGCATATTGGTGACATATCCGACAAAGAGTCCAGGCTGCATGAAAACCAGGTCGCATAAAACTCTCGGCCGCATAGAATGTTGGCCGCATGTGAAATTCGTCTTCTACAGACAGCAAGTTCAGCCATGGCAGAAAAGCTCAAAAAACCCAAAAATTTATTTTCTTCATAAAAAACTTATTTTAAATCTAAATCAAGTGAAACAAAAGCCAAAATGCTCGATACAAAGTTCTTCATCAACCAAAAAAACTTTTTTTTTCTAAAATACCATATTTTAATATATCAAAACCAAGAACAACTTTTGGAACCCATAAAAATCCTAACTTTAAAACTCAGATCTACTCCAAACCATCCATCAAACCCAAAAACTCCAAGAACTAAAACTAATAAAAAAACAAGTAGAATATTTCCCATCAAATATATTTTAATTTACTAATTATATAAAAAAAATACAAAAAATTATGGCTTCACCACTTTGAGCAAAATGTACTTGCCTTGGTAGACTAACAAACCTCTTCCTAGAACCAAGTCTAGGGATCGGGCTAGAGCTAGGGTTCGGCCAAGGAGAGCTCTTAAGGGAAGGAGGAAGAAGAAAGAAGAAAGAAGAAGGGAAATGGAAATGAGAAAGAATGAGAGAGGAAAGAGAAAAACCATATATATACCAAGTGTAGAAATGAGGTTGGCCCTAAGATTAAGTCATGACACTCTCCAACCAAATCTCAACCATCCAAAATAGGCTTAGTGGTTCCAAGAGTGAATAGGGTCTTGTACCCATCCTATATACGGGTCCTAGCACGGGTCCATGGCAATTGCCAAGGTGTTAACTACTGGTCTCGGGTAGTCTCCCACAATAAACAGGAATATATTTAAATAAAATATATCATAATTAACAGGAATCAACATATAAAATACATCATGAATATATCTACAGAAAAAATTTAAAATATCACAAATTCAAGAATACCAACTCTGGGAACTGGTGTGACATCTCAACCCACCTTAGAAAAAATTTGATCTCGAAATTCACTAGGCTAGTCTAATTGATCACCAAGTAAGAAAACTCATAGACCAAGCAGAAGAATCATGATCCTATCAGAAATCTCATGATCTAGAAAATCTTATGAACTACCAAATCTCATAAACTACATCTAACTGAATTCCAAGCATACGAAATAGGCAAGTAATAAAAGCAACAGCAATATAAACAAAGGCGCAAGCAATCCACACAATCAAAAGGAAAGAGAAAGAACCGGAGGCGTATGGATACATATGTCTCTCGAGTTAGTCAAAATAAGAATCCGTCCTCGCTGGCCTATGCTGACTCGCATAAATGGACATGGATCAAGTCTCGAGATAAATCGGTACCAACGACTTAGTCAAGAACATGACTCTGCCCAGGACATACTTTCATAATCAGAACATATGATATACATCATATATCATGAGATACGAAGGTAGAAGAGTGAGACATCGGTTAGATACAGGATAGGATCCTCGGGCTAACAAGTATCGTCGGTTAAAAGCCAAAAAGGTAATACAAAATGATTCTCATAGTTGGGAAGAAGAAACCCACTCAAGTTCCTCGACGGACATCCTCATGGTATGCGCCATCGGTTAGATACATGATAGGATCCTCGGGCTTTGCTACTAAACCTGGCTAAGCAAAACCAGCGGGGTCAGGCCCCGAGAGCAAGTACCACAAATGAGCACAAGTGAATGAAGCAAAAACTAATAAAGTACATAAAATAGGAATTTGTGCCACAACTGCAAGCGTATAACCTTTTATCAGAGCAGTAGGACACCTTTACAAACAAACAAGGAAATAAGGTATCGTACTAATCCGAGACAGGGTATGAATCACCAATTATGAACCCAACGAAGATACAACACATTGATATAATCCAGAACACACATGCCATAATACAAGCTAAGATATAGATATAATATGCAGGTTCGGTACATGACCTATTATAACACATTGGCGCAACCCTATAACCAAACAAGGACAAGGGTTGAACTGTCGCACCATAATAGTTCATGTCCCTAGACTACCAGTACATACTCATTTAATCGGCCAATCAATCCTACGGCTGGATATGTGAAGTCTAGGTTATCCCAGTAATGCAATAATATAGGGATCCTTAAATTGTGCTATAGGCGAACACGTTTAGCCGAACCAATAATAACATGTAGTACGTCGAATATACATCAGTCCCCGTAGGGCTACCTTGCTAAGATAGATTAGTAACAATTCCAACCTTCCTATAGAAAAAATATTGGGTCAATTTAAATATAAAAATTTGAATATTACACTCCACTAGTGTGGATAATATACAATATCCGTGGTGGAAAATTTTCATACCTCAAAAAATTTCTGAGGGTGGCTCGTCACGCACGATCTCGGGATCCCGTTCCCTCCCAATGCTTCTACCAATTAAGTTACCTAATTAACCGTACGGTTGTATAGAATCGTGTGTCGTGGTTACACAATCATCCTCCTTAGATGTTGTACCATAGTACATGTACGCTAGGTATGAATCTACATCGTTGCTCGAGAGCCAAATCTGGATTCCTCTAAGCGTAATGCAACAAATCAAGCAACCAACATAACAACACTATGATTACTGATCAACTACAAGGGCCGTACTGGAGAAGTCATATATGATATCACATATCTCGTAGAATAGTAAAACATAAAACACATAGCACGTAGCAAAATATGTCGCACCTCAGTGCACATATAACACATAGCATGTAGGAACGCATAGCAAGTAGTAAATGTATCATCACGGATACAAGTAGTTGAGTCAGGATATCAGGCCTAATAATTAGTCACATGAAGTCTTCTTATCATATTAAATCAAATTGGTCAGGGCATGTATACCTATTCAGTTGAATAAAACTTTCAATCTCGTGTAACATATGAATCTAGTCAGGTACATAAATTATTAATCAGTCTAGTGAATCCTTTATTCACAATATATCATGATGGTAGGTCAGCTACATACGGTCAAGGCTTAACACATAGTATGTAACATGAAATACCTAAAATTGATAATAAAATGCCGATGAACGGGAGCAAGAGAAAAATATGAACCACTCTGAAGCAGATCCATAATCCTTAAACCAAATAAGGACCAGGATTGCAGACCGTCTCCCGAGTAGAACTACGCCCCTCACTCTGTCCGACAAAAAGGGTAAGTTAATCTACTAATCTGAGTCCACTTAGCATGTACTAGGTCAATATCACTCTAGCTCAATTGAGTCAATATATAGTCTAGTCCATCACATAATTATGCCATGCACATAGTCAGTTCTAGCAAATGGCCATGTCTAGCTCAAGGTCAATTCAGGTCAATAAGTCCCTTACACCTAGATTCACAGCACTTGTAAGTAATTGGGTCAACAAATCGAACATACACTCAAAGAAAACATTCCATAAAACATTGACTAGATGAAGCAACAAAATATGCACATGGGCCACTAGGGTCGCATAAGAACACATGCACGCATGAGAAGTGCACGAATGGATTGTCCATAGGACATGACGCATGCACTGATCAGGCGCATGAATAACTGGCCGCATGGACGAGCTGGACGTATGAACTTTTTTTCTGCATGAGGTAGGTGCCGTATAGCGTTAAGGCAAAGTCCACTCCTTAAAACAAGTGCCAAAGTGACGTGCATTAAATGCGTGTCAGTGAAGTAACTGAAGTGATGGATGTGACAGGCCATAAAGTGTGTCAGAAGAAATGACAAAACCATAGAAAGATGTACCAAGATTTTAGAGTCATGCGTCCAAGGGAAAGTGGCTTCATGCTCTGCTTGCCGCATATGCCTGCTTGCCGCATATGGGTCGGTGCCGTATGGAGGTCTTTTGGACTTAGCGAATTTCTCATCCGTTCGGCATATTGGTGACATATGCGGTAAAGGGTCCAGGCTCCATAAAAGCCAGGCCGCAAAGAACTCTCGGCCGCATGGCTGCATACGAACTTCGTCTTCTCCATACAGCAAGTTCAGCCATGGCTAAAAAGCTCCAAAAATCCAAAAAAAATATTTTCTTCATAAAAACTTCATTTTAACTCTGAATCAAGTGAAACAAAAGCTAAAATGCTCAAAATGAAGTCCTCCATCAACCACAAAAACTCATATCTACTCAAAAATACCATGTTTTAATAGATCAAAACCATAAAAAACTTTTGGAACCCATGAAAACCCTAACTTTAAAACTCAGATCTACTCAAAATCGTCTATCAAAACCAAAAACTCCAAGAACTAAAACTAATAAAAAAAACAAGGAGAACATTTTTTATCAAACATATTTTAATTTACTAATTATATAAAAAAATCTAAAAAATAATGGCTTCACCACTTTGAGCAAGATGTGCTTTCCTTGGTGGACTAACAAACCTCTTACTAGAACCAAGTCGAGGGATAAGGCTAGGGCTAGGGTTCGGCCAAGGGGAGATCTTGAGGGAAGGGTAAAGAAGAAAGAAAAAGGAAAGTGAAAATGAGGAAGAATGAGAGAGAGAGAGAGAGCGAGAGAGAGAGAGAGAGAGAGAGAGAGAGAGAAACCATATATATACCAAGTGGAGAAATGAGGTTAGCCCTAAGATTAAGTTATGACACCCTCCAATTAAATCTCAACCATCCAAAATAGGCTTAGTGGTTCCAAGAGTGAACCGGGTCTGGTACCCATCCTGTATACGGGTCCTAGCACGGGTCCATAGAATTTGCCAAGGTGTTCACTAATGGTCTCGGGTAGTCTCCCATAATAAAATGGAATACAATTAAATAAAATATATCATAATTAACAAGAATCAACATGTAAAATAAAAATATAAAATATAGCATAAATATATCTACAGAAAAAAATTTAAATATCACAAATTCAAGAATACCAAATCTGCGAACTGGTGTGACAGTTTTGGACGTTGAAGATGAATTAGAGGGTGGCTGATATTGTTTATTACCAAAAATATTAGGTTTAGATACATTTATCCATATATAAGGAGTGGGCTCCATACAACTTGAATTTTGGAACAGAGGTAACCGAGTTCAGCCCTAGTTTGGTTTGAACTCTGTCCGAAGTTGGTTCATTTGAACCATGATTCATTTTGTATTAAACATCCATTCTTATATATGAAGTTGCAGTTCAAAATTTTAAGTCATATAATAGAGATTGAATTTACTAAAAATAATTTCTAAATATTGCTTAATCAATTTGTATTCTATAAAATATTGATCATCTTGGGTTTGTTGTTGGGCCGGATCCCAACTAGCGGCGGCCCAAAAACTCTTGCTCGGATTTTTATCCTCTATAATCACCAATAGTGAATCATAAGCTTTGATCCAAAGTCTTGAACACTTCTTACAACCAAAAGCTTTGATACAAAGGCTTGTTGACTTCAAAGATAGAGAGAAACTTGCTAAGCCAAACTTTTAGAACTCTGACAGACTTCTAACCGAGATCGCACTTGGCATTAAAAGTCTGGAGAGTTGATCTTGGAGATGAGAAGGTTTAGGCTTTGAGTGTTTGATCACTAAAGGATAGAAAGATTAAGAAGAAATGAGTGAGTGAGTAAGAATATAAAAATCTAAGTCTAATTATAGGGTATTCTCGGACAAAGTTCGGCCAGAATTTGGTACCCTAGCATTTAAAAATTCGAATGTTGGAACCACAAAATCAGTGATTTTATAACTGGCCAATCTTATATTTTAGGCAGACCGAGTTTGGTCCGAGTTTGGTCAGGAGACCGAGTTCGGTAGGCTTCATTCCATAATGATATAAGTTGTGTAGGGGCTGGTTTTCGTTTGATTTGGATTTGTATATGTGGATAGGTTTCAGGCTATTTTAGTAGACTTTGAGTATGCCAGTGAGACTGTCATGACCCATACCCAGTGTAGGAGCACAAGTAGTGAACAACGCCCAGCCTACAACACAGCATCAGCAATAGAATATTGTTTGGGTAAACTATCTATCGAGCGATCAAGATATAATAATGCCACCAATGTAAAATGAATACTCAATCACAGATCTATAAGATGGAATAATCGCACGAATAAGATAAAGAACTGAAGAGTCACAATACAACTCCCAAGACAAGTAATATCCAATGAGTCAAAATAAAGAAATACTAATAACAATATGCTGGAGACAAATTCAGTACAAAAGAGTATAACTACTGTGCTACGAGTCCTGGGTCATCTGTCTCAGTCGGGATGAGACCCTCCTGAGCCAAGTTCTTTGGCTCTAAGCCTACGATATCCTAAGGCCCGTAGTGAGTGAGATACCATTCCTCAGTGTCATCTGGAAAAAATATATCCAGTCAGGAAAGGAACAAAGTACATCTCTAACAGCAGTTCTAATAAATGATATAAACTATGTAACAGTAAATAGAGCGAATATACAAGATACAATATAAAGGTACAAGAGATGTTCAATAAAAGAATACTAGAAATAAATACAAAAAATGAGCATCATAGGAATGAACAAGAAATACTACTACTAAGTGAGTGAGTACCAGCTTTAACATGTGATCGGCTTGGGAACTTGCACAAGGATTATGTCCTGGTTAATCATACATGCGGTGTATGATTAACACTATTCAAGGAACAACACATGCACAAGAAGGGTATTATCACATATCTACACAACATACTCTCCGCCCCCGACTGGTATAATGGATTCAACCATGGTACGTTATGACACGGGATTCTCTAGGTAGGTAGCAAGTCTCCCCAAGAATCAATGTATGTACATGTACAAGAAATAAGGCTTGCACAAGATACACCATAAATACCAAGGAATAACATCTCATGACGAGATCCAGATATACCAATCCGTGTAACCATCATGTCAAAAAACTAAGGATATCTACAATAAATACAAGAGACATAGAGAATATCATAAATGAGAAACTATCAGAGAATGTACTCACCTGAAATCCGGTGAGCAGTATCAAAGATGTTTGGTACGGTGCCTCGAAGACTTAAATATGGAATATTATATCAATACAAGGTTTTGGAATAAAAATAAGTTAAACTAGTCAACTTCTAGGTCATAAAGTCATTTCTAAGTCAAAATAGTCAAACTAGATAAACTCTAGGTCAAACAAGTCAAACTTGGTCAAACTACCTATTTCTAGGTTGTATGAGTCCATCTCTAGGATATTGGGTCCATACACTATGTAACTAGGCCAAACTAGCTACACTAGAACCAACAAAATACCGTATCATAAGATACGCAATTTATTAGATATGAAAATATTATAATATGTATACAAACAACAATATATAATACTCCTAACTAAACTAATGCTAAGTGGATATCTTGGCTTTGAACCAAAAGCGGTATCACACTACCTACACTCCTATCTTGATGTGCAAACTCAATACCTTGAGTAAAACCCAATACCTTGACACTACCTTGGTATCACAAGGTAATTCAATTTTTAACTTATAACTAACTACTCAAACTCCTCACTATATACTAATATGTATTTAAACTCATAACAATACAATACTAAACTATATACTAACATACCCCTTCGGATATTCAATACCCGTACCCAAGACATCTCCTCTCTCATTACCTTTGTGTATCTCAAGGTAATCTAGAAATAATACTAACTAATATTAACTAGTGCTTATATATATATATATATATATATATATATATATATATATATATATATATATATATATATATATATTAACTTACCAACTTATCGGCTTATCAATAAGCCACTGCTTATTCAACTGTTGTTGTCGCTGCTTACTGGCACTGCTGCTGCTTGCTGCAATAGCAGCTTAAGCTTTTTGTTGTTGCTTGCAGCAGCTTATGCCGCTGCTTCTGCTACTGCTTCTGTTGCTGCTTCTGTATTTTAGTGCTTCTGCTGCTGCTGCTTGTGCTTACTGCCGTTGCTGCTTTTCAGCTGCTTCTTTCAGCTTCTCACTGCTTTTCTCTCACTGCTTTCCATTATTTTTCTTCTTGTTCCATTGTTATTCACTGTTTTTATGGTTTCTTCTTCCCTCAAGCTCACACACATAAATACACACACACATACCCACACACACACACACACACACACATATATATATATATAACTATAATATCATAATACATATATATACATATTACCATACTAGAGATGCACATGAACTCTTACTCTCCCATGATCACCAACACATCAACAAGAATTATAGAACATACATATAAATATACATATACATATATCTCACATAATAATTATAATATCTATAATCAAGGCAATTGAATTAAAATACAATGACACAAACACGTGAAGTGCACCACACCCGTATCACACTAGATCTATAATACGCTTGCGATACTGCTCTACCACACAACCAAATGTATCCCGAAGGATACAAGCAAGTCAAAAATCATAATTATGAATAATACGAAGAGATAACTACTCATCTACGTGTCTGTATCAAAATATGACATGCTCAAACCCCCCGTGTCAGACGAAAACCCTCAAATCAATCTGTATCTATAAATTATCGGGATACGGCCTACACGTATCCAATTATAGATACGATACTAGACACACAACCAAACACATATCAATTTGGTCTAATTGACCTATTGACAAATACAAGATGTGTCAATCTCGGAATTCTCCCAAAATTGACACAAAATACTACATAATTTTCTTCATATGCCTCATATGAACCTAATTTCAATTTCCATGGGTAGCCTTAGCATATGGGGTGGTTTCTAATAATTAAAATATAGATTTAGAGTCTAATTAGAAGAAGAAAATTGAATTGTACCAATTGGGAGATAAATTTCCAATTAAACCCCCAAATTGAGTAAAAAAAGTTTTTAACTTGTAGATCCTTACTCCTCTTTATAGATCCTTGCTTCCTCCTTATATATCCTTGCTTTCTCCTTGTTCTAATGGTCTCTAATGATAATTTGGAAAGGAATTGGGAAAACATTTGGGTAGAATTTGATGTAGGAATGAAGAAATTTGGAAGAAAAAATTCTAGATATAGATTTGAAATAAAAAATAAAGAGAGAGAATTTTCCCTCCATTAATAACTAGGTTGGCCCCTTTCCCCCTTCGTCAAGCTATTATGAAAAGTCTAAAATACCCCTTGGGGCTTCTCATGAAAAAAATAATTAAGGAGGGGAGGTTCTAATCTAATTGGTTTAACTTAATTAATCATCCTCATAATGATTGGACTTATTATTGGGCTCAAATATAACTAGAATCAAATGTTGGTCCATGAATCTAATCTAAAATAGTTAGGTCCACTAACACAAGTCCAAAATAATATACTAACATCTAACAATAAATAAATAATACAATAAATAAATATTCAACATGCACAATATTTAATTAATTATGAAATGACCAAAATATCCTTTCCTAGAAAATTGGTAGTGACAACGACTCGATGTACATAAGTCCTTAACTCAATAAAATGTAAGATTATATTGATGAAATGAATAACTTGATGCAGTACAACCAGCAATCTTCACAGCATCGTCGAGTCTTCAGTTGTATTTAGTTTTATCACATTACGACATATCGAAACATAGTTTAGTTAATTATCAAAATCAAGTTTGATTGAGACCGAATGGGCCATCATCTAGTACATAGGCGAATACTAAACATTATATCAGGGCGACTAGCAGTTAAATAAAGTAAACAACCAATCATACCTCGATACTTACGTGTGTCGATCGGTTTACCATTTTTATCAAGGTCAAGCTTAGTAGATATCGTCATTGGAGTATCGATAGGTTTTGTGTTGTCCATATCAAACTTCTTTAGAAAATCCTTTGTGTACTTGGCTTGATTAATGAAAGTTTTTTTTTGAATTCTGCTTGATTTGTAATACGAGAAAGAAGTTGAGTTCTCCCATCATGCTCATTTCGAATTCACTTTGCATACACTTATCAAATTCTTCACAAAGTATCTCATTAGTTGAACTGAACATGATATCATCTACATATATTTGCACTAATAAGATATTATCATCATGTGCTTTAATAAAAAGTGTCGTGTCAACTTTTTCTTTCAAAAAATTATTTTTAAGTAGAAAGGAGCTAAGGTGCTCATACCAAGTATGAGAGGCTTGTTTGAGTCCATAAAGAGCCTTTTGTAACTTAAAAACGTGATTTAAAAATTTTAAATCTTCAAAACCAGGTGGTTGTTCTACGAAAACGTTTTCTTCATAAAACTATTTTAAAAAGCACTTTTGACCTCCATTTGAAATAATTTGAAATTGTGAAAAGTAGTAAAAGCACAAAGCATGTGAATGACTCAAGTCTGACAACAGGAGCATAAGTCTTATCATAGTCAATATCTTCTTCTTTATTATAGCCTTGAGCTACGAGACGTACTTTGTTATGTATGGCTTGTCCATCCTTAATGAGTTTATTTCAGAATACCCACTTGGTGCCAAATACAGAGTAATTATTATGTCTAGGAACAAGTTCCCAAACTTGATTTATCTAGAATTGGTTCAATTTCTCTTGCATATCAAAAATCCAAAACTCATCAGTAAAAACTTCTACTATATTTTTAGGTTATATTTGTGAAATAAAATCGACATTTGCAACAATATCTTTATTTGAGGAATGAGTTCTTACTCCTTTTGATACATTACCTATTACCAAATCTTCTGGATGATCGGCCATAAATCGCATCCTCTTTGGAAAACTTTCCAAATATCTTGTACCAGTTGTTACATCTTTATGTGCTTTACTGGACGTTATTCTGACATCTTCGTCATCACTGTCACTAGATACTTGACTTTTAAGCTCATCAAAAGTAAGGTTAATCGATTCTTCAATAGTCAAAGATTGCTTATTGAAAACTCTAAACATTTACTCTTTGCAGCATAACCAAGAAAAATACATTCATCAGTTTTTGAATCAAAAATTTCCAAGTTATCCTTGGTGTTTAAAATAAAACATCTAAATCAAAAAATATTAAAATAACTAATAGTTGGAGTTTTACCAAACTAAAGCACATAGAAAGTCTTCTTCGATATAGGTTGAATTACCACCCTATTCAAAATATGACATGCTGCATTTACAGCTTCAGCCCAAAAATATTTTGGAAGATTGAATTAATTCAACATGACTATAGCTATATCGCCAAGAGTTTTATTCTTTCAATCAACAATACCATTTTATTGAGGAGTTCTAGGACAAGAAAATTCATGCAAAAAACCATTTAAATCATAAAAGTTTTTAAAATCAGTATTTTCGAATTCGCCTCCATGATAAAAGCATAAAGCATAAAGTATTTTCGAATTCGCCTCCATTCTTTTTCGTTTTGAGCATTTTTGCGAAATACTACGAATTCAGAAAAAGTCTATTTTTTTGGCAAGAAAATAAATCCAAGTAAATCAAGAAAAGTCATTAACAATTATAAAAGCATAAAGCTTACTACCAAGAATGGCCACTCTGTTAGGTCCAAATAAATTATTGTGTAATTGTTAAAGTGGTCTAGAGGTACTTACATCGTTTATTAATTTTAAGGAATATCTAGTTTCTTTATTCTTTTTATAATCAACACAGACCATATCTTCTTAAAAGTAATGTCTGGCAAACCTCTTACCAGTTTCTTTGAGGATAGTCTTACAATTGTGTCCATGTTCGCATATCCTAGACACATATGCCATAGCCAACTATCATCTTTGTTAGCATAAAGGCATCTTTATGCATTGTTAGTATCCTCCGAAAGATAGAAAACATATATATTATCTTCCCTAATACCTTCAAAAATAACTTTACCAGTTCATGTTTTGTGTCAACTAATTCTAAATTTATGTCACAGTGTAACTGATGATCTCTTAGAAAGTGGTATCTGATTTTTATGTAATTATTGCTTGAATGACATATAGGGTTCTTTGTGAGATTAATTGTCTAGTGTTGTCACAGTAAATGGGAATATTTTTATAGCATAGATTTTAGTCTTCTAGGATTTATTTCATGCACAAAAATTGTGCACAACAACGTCCTGCAGCTATATACCCAGCTTCAGTAGTTAAAATACAACATAATTTTATTTTTTATTGAGCCAAGAGACTAATACATTTCCTAGGAAATGACAAGTGTCGTTGGTACTTTTACGATCAACTTTGCATTCGGCAAAATAAGCATCTGAATAACCTATAAGGTCAAAGGACGTGGTCTTGGGATACCATAAGCCGACTGTTAAAGTGCCTTCAAGATATCGAAAGATGCACTTAACTATGCACAAATGTGATCCCTTAGGGTTGGCCTGATATCTAGTGAAGGACCGTAAGGCAACTCTAGGGGGGTGAATAGAGTGCATCGGAATGATCTATCCAATAAAAAATTATCCTAAGTAAAGGTAGCTAACAACTAACAGTAATAATGTATATATGCAAGATAGATATATAAAGCAGTAAGGGTAAGATAAAGCAAACGCAAACACCGTGATGTATACTAGTTTTCTTCTGAGAGGACTAGTCCTATCCCAAGAACTCTTGCTCAGATTTTTATCCACTATAATCACCAATAGTGAATCACAAGCTTTGATCTGAAGGCTTGAACACTTCTTAAAACCACAAGCTTTGATATGAAGGCGTGTTGACTTCAAAGCTAGAGTGAAAACTTGCTAAGCCAAGCTTTTACAACTCTGACAGACTTCTAACCGAGATCGCACTTGTCACTAGAAGGCTGGGAGTTGATCTTAGAGATGAGAAGGTTTAGGCTCTAAGGATTTACTCATTAAAGGATAGAAAGATTAGGAAGAGATGAGTGAGTAAGAATGTTGAAATCCAAGTCTATTTATAGGGTATTCTAGGACTGAGTTCAGCCAGAATTCGGTACCCTAGTATTTAAAATTTCTAATATTGGAACCAAAAAATCAGGAATTTCATAACTAGTCATTCTTTTATTTTAGGTAAACCGAGTTAGGTCTGAGTTCGGTCAGGAGACCGAGTTCAGCCATAATTCGGTAGGCCTTATTCCAGAATGGTCTAAGTTGTGTATGGACTAGTTTTGGTTTGATTTGGGTTTGTATATATGGATAGGTTTCAGGCTATTTGAGTATACTTTGAGTATGCCAATATGACTCGATGTACATATCCTAGACTCAATAAAATGTAAGATTATATTGATGAAATAAACAACTTGACGCAATACAACTAGCAATCATCACAACATCGTCGAGTCTTCAGTTGTATTTAGTTGTATCATATTATGACATATCAAAACATGGTTTATTTAACTATCAAAATCAATTTTAACTGAGACCGAATGGTCCAACAATCTCCTCGATTTTGAGAATTGACAAACTATGAATGATACTGTAAGTCTTGGATGTGCACAGCTCCCTCGCAACTTGTGGAGCAATTTTGATACAACAATGTCATGTATCATGTGTGACCTCAATTATCATGTTTCTTTCCGTTGTCATTTGATCGAAATAGTACGCTCTCCTGAAATTGGTGGAATGATATGTTTGACAAGGAAATAAGAAAGTAAAACAAAACATATATAAAATAACCAACCGTTTATGTCAAATGTCGATAACATTATATTTATAGAATTCATACCAAAAATACTTCAATGAGTTTAAAACTATAAAAAAAAAAGTAATGTGAACTAAAAACATTATAATAGAGCAATCTAAAGTACAGATTTAAGTTTAAAAATTACTGTAGCATATAGTGGTCATCTTCATTATCTTCTGGGTCAACTGATCTATTGGGGTCATAGCAGGCGTCTGTTGGATCCAAGTATCTCTGCATATAAGGATGGTCGACGCGATAGCCTGGTCAAATAGGATCTCTGATCATCGAAAAGGGTCCGGCTGGGTGTTGAGATAGTCCGTACTGAATGTCTAGAATTGTGTTACCAAGAGCCTGAGTCTGAAGTGCCTGGCGGTGATCAAACACAATAGCTATCATATTCCATTTTGAAGCGATCACGCAACATAACAAGAATGGACTCTAAGGTAGCAGGTGGTTCAGTAGCAGTTGTGTCACGCTCACTTTTTCAACTAAGGGTAGTTTAGTAATTTGACAAGGGTATTTGTATTTTTAGAATATAATATTAAATATTGTGCATGTTATAAATATTTATTTATTATATTATTTACTTATTGTTAGATGTTAGATGTTAGATTTATTTTTGGACTTGTGTAATGGACCTAAATAGTTTAGTTTAGATACATGGACCAACATTTAATTCTAGTTAGAATTGAGCCCAATAGTAAGCCCATTCATTAGGAGGATGGATTAATTAGTGAAACCAATTAGACTAGAAACTTTCCTCCTTAATAATTTTTTCATGACAAGTCCCAAGGGGTATTTTGGACTTTCCATAGTAGCTTGGAGGAGGGGCAAGGGTCTGCCACCATAGGGAGGAGAGAGACTCTCTCTCTTCTCATTTGTTATTCCAAATCTAGATCTAGAATTTTTTCTTCCAAATTCTTCACTCCCATACCAATTCCTACTCAATTTTTTTCACAATTCCTTTTCTATTCTTCATTGTAGGCTAGTAGAATAAGGTTCTACAAGGAGGAGCAAGAATCTACAAGTTGGAGGCTACTTTCACCCAATTTGGAGATTTTATTAGAAATCCATCTCTCAATAGGTATAATTCAGTTTTTTCTCTCTAATTAGGTTCTAAATCTATAATTTAATCATTAGAAATTACCCCATATGCTAAGGCTACCCATAGGAATTGGAATTAGGTTCATATAAGGCCTATGAAGAAAGTTATGTGGTATTTTGTGTCAATTTTGAGAGAATTCTGAGATTGGCACATCTTGTATTTGTCAATAGGTCAATTAGACCAAATTGACATGTGTTTGATTGTGTGTGACTAGTGTCATGTCCATAATTAGATACGTGTAGGCCGTATCCGACAATTTGGCGATACGGATTGATTTGGGGGTTTTCTTCCGACACGGGGGTTGAAGCATGTCACATCTTCACACGGATACGTAGTTGAGTAGTTAATTCTTCGTATTATTCATAATTATGATTTAAGACATGATCGTGTCCTTCGGGATACGTTTGGTTGTATAGTGGAGTCGTATCGTAAGTGTATCATAGAATGAGTATGATACGGGTGCGATGCACTCCACATGTTTGTTTTCTTGCATTTAAATATACTTGTTTATAGCTATTAGAGTATTATAATTGTATGGTTATGTATATGTATATATATTATATATACATATATATATATATATATATATATATATATATATATATATATATATATAATACTATAGATATATATACACATATAAACACAATATCACTATATATATATATATATATATATATATATATATATATATATATATATATATATATATATATATATATATATGTATGTATGTATGATCATTGTGTGTATATGTATATGGATCTCTATTGTATATTTAGATATGTATATATAGATATGTATTTGTATCTCTAAGTGTTATATATATATATATATATATATATATATATATATATATATATATATATATATATATATATATATATATATATGTATAGATATTTTTGTATCTAGGGATATGTATATATAGTGCATAGATGTGTGTGTGTGTGTGTGTGTGTGTGTGTGTGTGTGTGTGTGTGTGTGTGTGTGTGTGCATAGATGTGTGTAGTGTGTGTTTGAAAGGGGGGGTCGAGCAACCACAGAAATAGCAAAGAAGTAGCAGTAGCTCAACTGCAGCAGCTAGGGACACAGTGGTTCAGCAGCAAGTTCAGTACCAGAGAATAGCCAAGCCTGCACAGCAACTGCAGCAAAGCCAACTGCAGCAGCAACTGCATTCAGCAAGAGGAGCTACAGCAGCTTCAGCACTGTCCAGAGCAACTACAGTAGCGTGCAAATGCATTCAGCAAATACAAGAGCAGTAGCATCTAGCAGAGCTACAACAGCAGTTTTCAACAAGATCAACAAGCAATGTACAGCAATAGTAAACCACATCAGAGAAGCTTGCAGGAACTATTGTAAACCACTGCAACAAGGCATTCAACAATTAGCATCCAGCACTGCAGTAGCCTACATCACCAGCAGCAGAGAGCAACAACAGCAAAGCCAATGCAGCAAACGGCAGCAAGCAACTGTAGCAAGAGGCCAACAGTTACTGCAGCAAATAGCATCCAGCAGCATAGCATTCTGCAGCTAGCATAGCAGCAACAACATATAGCATGCAGCATGCAGCAGCAAGGCACAACAACTCTAGGTAAAAAAACAAATAGAATTGTGCACAGTAGCAAGGTAAGGAGTTGATAGTTTAGTTAATAGTTTAGTTGGCTTGATGTGTAGTTAGTTAAGTTAGTTATATTGTTAGTAGTTATATATATCTATATATGTATACATATTGTTATCTAGTAATTATATATATATATATATATATATATATATATATATATATATATATATATATATATATATACTTGTTACCTAGTAGCTATATGTATGTATGTATGTATGTATGTATGTATGTATGTATGTATGTATGTATGTATGTTAGTAGGTAGTTAGTAGTATTGTAGTAGTTAATACATGTTAGTTATAGTTTACTGTATTAGGTAGTTAATTGTATACTAGAATTGACATTACCTTGTGATACCAAGATAATGTCAAGGTATTGGATTGTATCCAAGGTATTTGGGTTTGAGTATCAACATGGGTTTGTAGGTGGTGAGATACGCATTGGTTCAAAGCCAAGGTATCCACTTTGCATTAGTTAGCTAAGAGTACTATATGTATTGTCTTGTATATATATAATTAATATTTTTATATATAAAAACTTGTGTATCCTGTGATACGGTACTTTGTTTGTATCCTAGTACCTTAGCATAGCTAGTGTGGCCAAATTACATAGTGTATGGACCTAATATCCTAGAGTTGGACTCATACAACCTGGAAATAGCTAGTTTGACTAGTTTGACCTAGAGTTGACCTAGTTTGACTATTTGGACTTAGAAATAGCTTTATGACCTAGAATTGAACTAGTTCAACTTATTTTTATTCCAAAATCTTGTATTGATGCAACATACCATATATAGGTCTCTGTGACACCAGCTTGGGAATCGAGAGACATACCTTGCTCAGGACCTCAGGCGAGTATATTTCTCTGTTAGTTTTTATTTCATAATAGTGTATATATCTCATGTTCTAGAACTGTATACTTGATTTTGACACAGTGGTTTCATGGACTGGTACTACATGGATCCTATTAGGAGATGTTATCCCCTACCGTGTTCAGCGGGTACTCCTTCACATGTATTTCATCGTGTGTGTATTGGGTATTAATTTATTATATTTTATATTCACACACTGCTCGTGTTCAGTGTGCTTATATTCATGTACACACACTGCTCGTGTTCAGTGTACCCATATTTATGTTTGTAACATGTCATGATTGGATCCATTGGTATTAGTTGAGGATGGGAGAGTAGAAATTGATTATGTGATCAAAGCCCAAGTGTATTCGTGTACATGTCGATTATATACCACACTTGTAATCGAGTTACCTTATTGTATTCTTGTTCAACCTAAACCGATCACATAATGAACTTGTATTCCGAGGCACATTAGTTATATTTCAGTTATTCCTTTATATTGCATATATTTATATTGTTTGTTCTTCATTCCAGTATATTACCAGTTCACTCTAGTTTATTTCATTATATTGTTTAGTTATCTTGTATTCTTTTCTATTATTTGTTTTATATGCTTGATTATATATTTGAAACTGCTTTCAGAGGTATGTACTTTGCTCCAATCCTGACTGGATATATTTTTCCAGATGATTGGCTCATAGATCAGTATCCTACATTCTACGGGCTGCATAAGGGCTTACCATTAGAGGATACTCATATAGACCAGGAGGACTTAGTTCCAGAGCCTTAGGAGATTTATTTTATTTTAATGGACTTGTATTGAGATTCATGGCATGTATATTATTTCAGACTTGTGGATTGTATTTTCATTCTTTTCTTCGTTATTCTATTCGTGCTCTATCTTCCTTAGTTTGTATTATGATTGAGTATAGTTATATTTGTGAGATACCATATTGTTCCTCTTTTTGGAGTTGAGATGATTGACAGGTACCATATATATATTGTTAAGATGTTAGTTAGTTAGAGTTGACCCAGACAATATTCTATCGTCGATGCTGTGGCGTAGGCTGAACGTACCCACGTACTCATACCCGAATATCTGGGTGTGGGTCGTGACACATTTTTAGTGGTGGCCCATGCAGTTCTGTCTAGAGTCGCAATTAGAGCGATATCGTAGTGGTGCTCACCTAGAGTACGGCTACGAGCCTGCTTTAGGAAATAGGATCTAGGCTAAGAGTATACCCAATCACAACTAGAAAATATTTCCAATATCAGTTTGCTATCATTATCTATTAGAATATTTTCTTTACTTTGAATTAAATATGTCCTTCTTTGATGATATCGTATCATACTCAATATTGATTCCTTTGTTACATCTATCTTCAGGATGTCGCCGAAGATGCTTTCCCAGCACTCAGGTGCTATGTCAGCACGGTCAGTCACTTTGTCGCCTATGAGGGCAGCACCATCAGACTCTATTCCAGCACCTATATTTTATATGTCGGCTTCACCGATCCAGGTGGGTATTTCTGCAGCAACTTTCGGAGGTACTCCACCTCCGGTATAGAGGATAGCGCCGACAGTTTTAGGGGATCTTCCATCCCCACCATCTGTATTCGATCAGACACAGATATTTATGCTCTTTCAGCAGATGATGGAGGCGCATCAGCTTCAGTCAGAGGTTATGTGGTAGAGCATTAAGAATGCTCACCAGATTGCACTCACAATAGTTGAGAAAGCCGCCTTAGTCCAGCCACATATGGCACCACCTTAGTTCACCCCGCAACAGTCGAGGCCGGGGACCATCATAGATTTCAAGAGGATGGGGCTGAAGGACTTTAAAGGCACATAAGGGATCATTTATGCTAATGATTGGATAAAAGACATTGACCGGAACCTGTGTCTGGCGCAGATTACGGAGAGGTTGTAGATAGAGGCCGCGGGGTGCATGATGTTCGATATTGTATTGACTTGGTTCAGGACGGACCCAAGGATCTCAGCACTAGGACTTACTTAGGAAGCTTTCAAAGAGCTCTTTAAGAAAAAAATTCCAGATGTGGCTCTGACATCTCTAGAGAGCCAGTTTCAGTACCTTATTCAAGGAGGTATGACGGTGGATGAGTATACGGCAGAGTATTACAGACTATGATGCTTTGTGGAGGGGAAGAACCCCAGAGGAAGAGCCAAAAAGTTCAGAAAGGGCCTGAACAGAGAAGTCAAATCACATACGAATGGAGATCCCATCGCTACTTTCGAGAAGATTTTGAGACAGGCACAGCGGGCAGAGGATGATCTAGAGCTTGGCTCTAAGAGGTCGAGAGACACAGGAGGATCCAATACAAACACGGGTCCAATAAAGTGGCCTCATTTTTCGCAACAGTACCAGAGGCACTTCCAGCATCCGAGGCTGCAGTATCATGGACCAGCAAGAGCGTCGGCACATCAGATGCACCAGATTCAGAGGCCAGCTATTCCTTGCACTTTCTATAAGAAGCAAGAACATGGATGGGATGCATGCAGGATGAGATTGGGCCAGTACTTATTCTGCGGATCAGGAGACCATCAGTTGAGAGCTAGTCCTAAAGTTCCAGCTCGTCCAGCTCAGGGCGGAGCTCAGGCACAGGGAACACCCGCGAGACCACCTGCGGGATAACAGAGAGGACCTCCTCTACCACCATAATAGCAGTAGTTTGCTCAGCACCAAAAATAGCAGAGAGGTGCCCAGCGACAGGGGAGAGCTTTCGCCTTGACCGTCAAGGAGGAGGAGCCAGTGGGTGATGTTATCTCAGGTTCAGTCTATCTTGATTCTTTTCCAGCTCATACTTTATTTGATTCCGGTGCTTCACATAGTTTTATATCTGTATCTTTTTCTCTGAAACATTATCTTGAGTCTGAACCGTTGGCGAGGACTTGCAAGATCATGATCGGGGATGGCATTATCCTGGTTAGTGATGTTTGCAAGGACCGGAGAGTTTCTTTGGGAGGCCTAGAGTTGAGCGTATGTCTACTTGTAATGCCACTTCTGAGCTATAATATAGTACTCGGGATAGATTAGTTGAGTAGACATCATGCTAGTATCGATTATCGAGGAGGTAAAGTTTTATTTCAGGTACCAAGAGAGCCAGAGTTTGAGTTCGTCAGAGGAGCAGCAGAGCAGAGCGAATGTGACTTCTGTGGAGCTTTGGTAGAAAAGAAGGAGCCGCCACATCCATTGATTGCAGAGTATATGAACGTCTTTCCGGAGGAGTTGTCGGGGTTGCCACCGGACAGAGATATGGAGTTCTCTATAGATTTGGTGCCAGGCACAGAGCCAATATCACAGCACATCTATAGAGTGAACAACAGCGAAGTGGCAGAGTTGAAGAAGCAGGTGGATGAGTTGTAGGGCAAGGGCTTCATCCACTCTAGTTCACCACCATGGGGTACTTCGGTATTATTTGTACAAAAGAAGGATGGGCCAGTACGCATGTGTATCGACTATAGGGCACTCAACAACCTCACTATCGAGAACAAATACCCGTTGCCACGGATTGACGATTTATTTGATCAGTTGAGCGGAGTGAAGGTATTCTCAAAGATAGACTTGAGGTCGGGGTACCACCAGGTGAAAGTAAAGAAGGAAGATATTTCGAAGACAGCTTTCAGGACTCGGTATGGGCAGTTTGAGTTCTTGGTGATGCCGTTTGGGTTGACCAATGCTCCGATGGTATTCATCATGAACCTGATGAATATGGTATTTCATCAATACTTGGATCAATTTGTGGTAGTATTCATTGATGATATACTGATATATTCGAAGACCCCAGAGGAGCATGAGAAGCATTTGAGGATATTTCTAGAGACCCTCAGGAAGGAGAAGCTATAAGGCAAGCTTTCGAAGTATGAGTTCTTCCTTAATAAGTTTGAATTCCTCGGGCATGTGATTACAGGAGACGGAATCTCAGTAGACCCGAAGAAGATTTTAGAAGTTGAGTCGTGGTCTACCCCAAGTTCAGTAGCGGAGATCAGGAGTTTTCTTGGACTGGCAGGCTATTATCGAAGATTTGTTCAGGATTTTTTCAGGATTACGGAGACAATGACTAGACTAACCAGAAAGGACATGGAGTTCGTCTGGACTAAGGATTGTTAGTCTGCATTTAAGGAACTGAAGAAGCGATTGACTACAGCTTCAATATTGACATTGCCATCAGGGACAGGAGGATTTTTGATATATAGTGATGCATCAGGTAAGGGTTTGGGTTGTGTGTTGCAGCAAAACGGAATGGTAATTGCCTATGCTTCCAGGCAATTACGCCAGTATGAGAAGAATTATCCTACCCATGACTTGGAGTTGGCAGCAGTTATTTTTGCTCTTAAACTGTGGAAGCACTACTTGTATGGAGAGCGGATAGAGATCTTTACAGATCACAAGAGCTTGAAGTATGTATTTACACAAAAAGAGCTCAACATGAGGCAGCGGCGGTGGTTGGAGTTGATGAAGGACTTCAATATTTCTTTGTAGTACCATCTAGGGAAGGCCAACGTAGTCGCGGATGCCTTGAGCAGGTATCCAGTAGCTATGTACTTGAGAGGGACAGACATTTGTTGGCTGATCTTGATAGTTTGGGCATTGAGGTATTAGTTCCTGGAGTTGCAGCACAGATGTGGAGACTTCAGGTACAATCAGAGTTGATGGACCGGATCAGAGCTGCACAGTTCGAGGATGAGTCTCTGAGGAGCATCAGAGCATAGGTCCAGATAGGGTTGGCAGAGGACTTCAACATTGCAGATGATGGATAATTGCAGCACGGTACCAGATTGTGTGTGCCGAGTGGAGCATTGCACGAGAAGATTCTTCAGGAGGTACATCTATCTCAGTACTCTATGTATCTAGGTGCCAACAAGATGTATAGGGACATGAAAGAGCATGTTTAGTGGTATGGAATGAAGTGGGAGGTGGCTAGCTTCATATCTAGATGTTTGGTTTGCCAGCAGGTAAAGGCGGAGAGACAGAGGCCAGGTGGATTGCTTCAGCCTTTATCCATTTCAGAGTAAAAATGAGAGCATGTGATGATAGACTTTGTTTCAGGACTTACTTCTCCAGGAGGTAAAGATTCGATTTGGGTCATCGTAGACAGGTTGACCAAATCAGCCCACTTTCTGCCATTCAAAGTGGGTACATCTACGAAGAAGCTCGCGAAGATGTATGTGCGTCAGATAGTCAGATTGTATAGAGTTTCTGTGAGCATAGTCTCGGATCGGGATAGTCGCTTCACGTCCCACTTCTGGAAGAGTTTGCAGGCTAGCTTGGCACTCAGCTCAAGTTCAGTACCGCATATCACCCTCAGACGGACGGACAGTCGAAGAAGACTATTCAGACTCTCAACGACATGATGCGCACATGTGTTTTAGATTTTGGAGGCTCTTGGGAGGATCATCTTCACTTGGTAGAGTTTTTTTATAATAACAGTTACCAGCCCAGTATAGAGATGTCACCGTTTGAGGCGTTGTATGGACGAAGATGTCGCACTCCATTATCATGGGATGATGTTGGTGAAAGAGCCTTATTGGGATCAGAGATGGTAGTGGATGCAGCTGAAAAAGTGAAGCTCATCAGGGATAGACTTCGGGTGGCACAGGACAGACAATGGCATTTGGCTGATAGCCATTGGCGACCATTGGAGTTTGAGGTATAGATTTTATTTTGTATTGCTTGTGATTATTTATTTTATTGAGGATTTTTTTGAGGATTTTGGTCTAGGTTGGCGGTCTTGTTTTCTTGAGGATTTTTTGATACGTGGCACGATTTGTTTCGATAGCCCAGTATTTTGGTCTAGGTTGGCGGTCTTGTTTTCTTGAGGATTTTTTTGATACGTGGCACGATTTGTTTCGATGGAGGCGAAAAGCTTAGTCCGCAATTCATCGGACCTTTCAGTATTCTTGAGAGGGTCGGTGCAGTTGCCTACCAACTAGACTTGACACCTGCATTAGAGGGAGTGCATAACGTATTTCATGTGTCACAGCTGAGATGGTATGTGGCAAATCCTAGTCATGTATTGGATCACTCGGAGATCGAGATGGGCCCTACTCTTAGCTATCCAGAGCAGCCAGTTGAGATTCTAGAACAGAGAGAGAAGGTGCTGAGGAACCAGACAATTCCTTTGGTGTGCGTCATGTAGAGGCATCACTCGCCAGGAGAGAGTACCTGGGAGCGAGAGGCCTAGATGCGCGAGCGATATCCTTATCTGTTTGAACCGTGAGGTATAATTCTTTCTTGCTTGTATTGATTGTTTTTGGTAGTTAGTTTCTTCCTTAATTTCGAGGACAGAATTTTTCTAAGGTGGGTAAGATTGTCACCCTCACTTTTTTAACTAAGGATAGTTTGGTAATTTGACAAGGGTATTTATATTTTTAGAATATAATATTAAATATTGTGCATGTTGTAAATATTGTATTATTTATTTATTGTTAGATGTTTAATTTATTTTTGGACTTGTGTAGTGGACCTAACTACTTTAGTTTTGATCCATGGACCAATATTTAATTCTAGTTAGAACTGAGCCCAATAGTAAGCCCATTCATTAGGAGGATGGATTAATTAATAAAACCAATTAGACTAGAATATTTCCTCCTTAATTATTTCTTCATGACAAGTCCCAAGGGATATTTTGGACTTTTCATAGTAGCTTGGAGGAGGGGCAAGGGTCGGCCACCATAGGGAGGAGAGAGACTCGCTCTCTTCTCATTTATCATTCCAAATCTAGATCTAAAATTTTACCTCTTCCAAATTCTTTATTCACACACCAATTCTTACTCAAATTTCTTCCCAATTACTTTTTTATTCTTCATTGGAGGCTAGTAGAATAAGGATCTACAAGGAGGAGCAATGATCTACAAGTTGGAGGCTATTTTTATCCAATTTTGGGATTTTATTAGGAATTCATCTCCCAATAGGTATAATTCAGTTTTCTCTCTCTAATTAAGTTCTAAATCTGTAATTTAATCATTAGGAACCATCCCATATGCTAAGGCTACCCATAGGAATTGAAATTAGGTCCATATGAGGCATGTGGAGAAAGTTATGTTGGAGAAATTCTGAGATTGGCACATCTTATATTTGTCATTAGGTCAATTAGACCAAATTGACATGTGATTGATTGTGTGTGACTAGTGTCGTATCTATAATTGGATACATATAGGCCATAGCCCGATAATTTGGCGATACGGGTTAATTTTGGGATTTTCTTCGGACACGGAGGTTAGAGCATGTCACATCTTGACACGGATACGTAGTTCAGTAGTTAATTCTTTATTTTGTTCATAATTATAATTTTAGACTTGATCGTGTCCTTCGGGATACGTTTGGTTGTGTGGTGGAGCCGTATCGCAAGCATAGCATAGAATGAGTGTGATACGGGTGTGATGCACTCCACGTGTTTATTTTCTCACATTTCAATATACTTGTTTATAGCTATTAGAGTATTATAATTGTATGGTTATGTATATATATATATATATATATATATATATGTGTGTGTGTGTGTGTGTGTGTGTGTGTGTGTGCGCGCGCGCGCGCGCGCACGCGTGTGTGTGTGTGTGTGTATGATCATTGTGTGTATATATATCTTTATTATATATTTAGATATGTATATATATATATATGTATTTGTATCTCTAAGTGTTATGTATATATATATATATATATATATATATATATATATATATATATATATATATATATATATATATATATATATATATATATATATATATATATGTATGTATGTATATCTATGTATAGATATTTTTGTATCTAGTAATATGTATATATAGTGTATAGATGTGTGTGTGTGCATAGACGTGTGTAGTGTACGTTTGAAAGGGGGGTCGAGCAACCACAGCAACAGCAAACCAGTAGCAGTAGCTCAGGTACAGCTGTTACGGACACAGTGGTCCAACAGCAAGTTCAGTACCAGGGAACAGCCAAGCCTGCACAGCAACTGCAGTGAAGCCAACTACAGCAGCAACTGCATTCAGCAAAAGGAGCTACAGCAGCTTCAGCAGTGTCTATAGCAACTGCAGTAGCATGCAAATGCATTCAGCAAATGCAAGAGCAGTAGCATCTAGCAGAGCTATAGCAGCAGTTTTCAATAAGATCAACAAGCAATGCACAGCAACAGTAAACCATATCAGAGAATCTTGCAAGAGCCACTGTAACCCACTGCAGCAAGGCATTCAGCAATTAGCATCCAGCACTACAGTAGCCTGCATCACCAGCAGTAGAGAGCAACAACACCAAAGCCAATGTAGCAAACTGCAGCAAGTAACTGCAGCAAGATGCCAACAGTTACTACAACAAGTAGAATCCAGTAGCATAGCATTCTGCAGCTAGCACAGCAGCAACAGCATGCAGCAGCAGGTAGCAGCAAGGCACAGCAACTCCAGGCAACAAGAATAGATAGCAGTATGCACAGCAGCAAGGTAAGGAGTTGATAGTTTAGTTAATAGTTTAGTTGGCTTGATGTGTAGTTAGTTAAGTTAGTTACATTATTAGTAGTTTTATATATATATATATATATATATATATATATATATATATATATATATATATATATATATATATATATATATATATATATATATATATATATATATAGTAGTTAGATATACTTGTTTACTAGTAGCTACATATATGTATGTATATATGTATTGGTATGTTAGTAGGTCGTTAGTAGTATTGTAGTAGTTAATGCATGTTAGTTATAGTTTAGTGTATTGGGTAGTTAATTATATACTATAATTGACATTACCTTGTGATACTAATATAATGTCAAGGTATTGGGTTGTATCCAAGGTATTTGGGTTTGAGTATCAAAATGGGTGTGTAGGTGGTGAGATACACATTGGTTTAAAGCCAAGGTATCCACTTTGCATTAGTCAGCAAAGAGTACTATATGTATTGTCTTGTATATATATAATTAATATTTTCATATCTAAAAACTTGCATATCTTGTGATACGGTACTTTGTTTGTATCCTAGTATCTTAGTATAGCTAGTGATGCCTAATTACATAATGTATGGACCTAATATCCTAGAGTTGGACTGATACAACCTAGAAATAGCTAGTTTGACCAAGTTTGACTAGTTTGACCTAGAGTTGACATAGTTTAACTGTTTTGACTTAGAAATGGCTTTATGACCTAGAATTGAACTAGTTCAACTTATTTTTATTCCAAAACCTTGTATTGATGTAACGTACCATATATAGGTCTATATGACACCATCTTGGGCATCGAGGGATACACCTTGCTCAGGGCCTCAGGCGAGTACATTTCTCTGTTAGTTTTTATTTTATAATAGTATATATATCTCATGTTCTAGAACTGTATACTTGATTTTGACACAGTGGTTTCACGGACTGGTACTACATGGATCCTGTCAGGAGATGTTATCCCCTAACTTGTTTAGCGGGTACTTCTTTACATATATTTTATCGTGTGTATTGGGTATTGATTTATTATATTTCATGTTTACACATTGCTCATGTTCAGTATGCTTATATTCTTGTACACACACTGCTCGTGTTCGGTGTGCCCATATTCGTGTTCGTAACGTGTCATAATTGGATCCATTGGTATTAGTTGGGGATGGGGAAGTAGGAGTTGATTAGTGATCAAAGCCCCAGTGTATTCGTGTACATGTCGATTATATACCACACTTGTAATCGAGTTACCTTATTGTATTCGCGTTCAACCTAAACCGATCACATAATAAACTTGTATTCCGAGGCACATTAGTTAGATTTCAGTTATTCCTTTATATTGCAGATATTCATATTACTTGTTCTTTATTTCAGTACATTACATGTTCACTCTAGTTCATTTTATTTTGTTGTTTAGTTATCTTGTATTCTTTTCTATTATCTGTTTTATATGCTCGATTATGTATTTGAAACTGCTTTCAGAGGTGTGTACTTCGCTCCAATCCTGACTGGATAAATTTTTCCAGATGATTGGCTCCTAGATCAGTGTCCTATATTCTACGGGCCGCAAGAGGGCTTACCATTAGAGGATACTCCTATCGACCATGAGGACTTAGTTCCAGAGCCTGAGGAGGTTTAGTTTATTTTGATGGACTTGTATTAGACTGTTATTGAGATTCATGGCATGTATATTATTTCAGACTTGTGGATTGTATCTTCATTCTTTTCTTCGTTATTCTATTCGTGCTCTATCTTTCTTAGTTTGCATTGTGATTGAGTATAGTTACATTTGTAAGATACCATATTGTTCCTCCTTTTGGAGTTGAGATAATTGATAGGTACCATATATATATATATATATATATATATATATATTATATATATATATATATATATATATATATATTATTGAGATGTTAGTTAGTTAGAGTTGACCCAGACATCGTTCTACCGCCGATGTTGCGGCGTAGGCTGGACGTACCCATGTACTCGTGTCCAAATATATGGGTACGGGTCATGACAAGTTGGAGGTGATTGATCAGCATGTGTTTTGAGTTGTAGGAAGAGTTATCGGGTAGAAGAAATTGAGGCTTAATCATACGAACTCGATTAAGACAAAGTGGCTCATTAAGATATTGACATGTATCGAGAGAAATGTTAAAGTATGTAAAAATAGTTGGCAAATACACGGCGTAAATTAATTAACGCCCTTTCTTGCGACATTGAACAATTTGAGATATGATAGTCTGTGAAAGATTGAACAGAATAGAGAAATATAGATGATATAAGACAGACATTTCTAAGTAAGAAACTTTATCAGTGTAAGTCTTCTAAGGTAGAAACATTGAGAAAATAATGCGATGCATTTTAAAAAATAGTTGTTCAGATATCTAGCATATAATCTTTCGGGTGGACAAATATGTGGGACACAAAGTAAGTTTTTGAAAGTGTCCAGAGTTACATTGTTTTCAAATTGAACTTGAGTTATACTGACTAGGGGTCCACCATCAGGAGGTATGCGTAAGATTTAGCCCAAGTCATTAGCATCAAATTCAATATTGATATCGCGTACTCTTGAAGAAATGATGCTATTATCATATCTTAAGTTACAATAAAACATATGGACATCATTCAAATAAACACGATAACGTGTAGCAACTTCTTCAAATTAAAATTTTTGAAAAACAAAAATATAGTCATTATAATAATAAAAATCAATAGGGTTGCCAGAACAGATATTGCATTTAGAAAAATTATTAAACCATGCATTGGAGTTTTCTATATTTCTGAAAAGAAAACCATCAAATTCTCGAATATTTGGCATAATGGGACAAAATAAAGGATCATGGGAAAGAGAAGTTTCTCCTAATTTTCTTTTTATAGATTTATGAGCCATGAAAGAGATTATACCTTACAAAAAGATGATTGAATGGGTATAGGATCCTTGAGAGGGGGGAGAAAATTAGGGTTCTAATGAAGATGAGGTAGATTTTTATGGGTCTATAAGAGAATCACGAAAGAGATGAATAAATAGTAGCCAAAAACCCTAATAATAAAGTGAGGCCAACCAAACCTCAATATTCTGGAAAATAAAGGACCGAGTTTGGTCAGAATTTGATTCTTATTTGAACCAGAATTCTAGTGTCAACTTTAATCGATGATTATGATTTCTTGACTTGATATAATATATGAAAGATAAGTGATAAATGGGCTTTATCAGATCATAAATTCTTGTAAAGTCCGTATTATCTCGGAGTAGTTGTATGAGTCGGATCCCAGCTAGCGGTGATCCGATGTCACTTAAGTACCGTGTCGCTTAAGGTTATTTACACCTTGGTGACAGAAAGTCCTTTTCGGCTTGTATCCAAAATTATCAGAACTTTGAAGAACTTAAATTGAATAAGAATTTAAAACAACTTATATTCTTATATTTTATCAGAATCTAGAAGTCCTAATTCTCGACGGATAAAGTTGGAGAGATCTTCAGCTAAAGATTTCATAAAGATGTCTGCTACCTGATGTTTTGTGTCAACAAACTCTAAACATATATCTTCGTATTATTAATGATCCCTTAGAAAGTGATGTCACGTCTCTATGTATTTAGTGCGTGAATAACATATTAGATTTTTAGTGAGATTAATAATGCTAGTGTTATCACAGAAAATGAGAATGCTCTTATAGTGCAGATTGAAGTCTTCTAGGGTTTGCTTTATCTACAAAATTTGTGCACAACATCCTGCGGTGATATACTAAGCCTAAGTTATTGATAATGCGACATAATTTTACTTCTTGCTAAACCAGGAGACTAGAGACTTTTCTAGGAAATGACAAGTACCGCTGATATTTTTTGGTCGACTTTACATCCAGCAAAATCAGCATCTAAATCACCAATAGGGTCAAAGAACGTGGTTTTGGGATACCATAAGCCTGTCGTTAAAGTTTCGTTAAGGTATCGAAAGATACTCTTAAATGCGCACATATGTGATTCCTTAGGGGGGTTAGCCTGATATCTAACACAAAGACATACATAGAACATAATATATGGGCGACTAGCAGTTAGGTATAACAAACTACCAATCATATCTCGATACCTACGTACGTTTGTAGCTTTACTACTTTAATCAAGGTCAAGCTTTGTCGATGTTGCCATTGGAGTTCCGATAGGTTTTGCATTATCCATGTCGAACTTCATGAGCAATTCCTTCATGTACTTAGCTTGATTAATGAATCTAGCTTGATTTGCAATCCTAAGAAGAATATGAATTCCCCCATCATTCTCATCTCAAATTTACTCTACAAATACTTAGAAAACTCATTACATAGCATCTCATTAGTAGATCCAAATATAATATCATCTACGTATATTTGCACTAATAATAGAGAATCATCAATAGATTTTATAAACAGGGTTGTATCAACTTTTTCTTTTGAAAAAACCATTTTCAAGTAGAAAAGAGCTGAGGAGCTCGTACCAAGCTCGTAGGGATTTTTTGAGTCCGTATAGAGCCTTTCGTAACTTGAATACATGGTCAGGATATTTAAAATCTTCAAAACCAATGGGTTGTTTAACAAAATCTTCTTCTTTTATCAAACCATTTAAGAAAGTACATTTGACATCCATTTAAAAAAAAATTAAAATTATAAAAATATGCAAAAGCACAAAGCATTCAAATAGAATCTAATCTAGCAACCGGAGCATAAGTCTCATCATATTCAATGCCTTCCTCTTGGTTGTAACATTGAGCTATGAGATGTGCTTTGTTGCGTATTACTGAACTATTCTTATTTAATTTATTTCAAAAAATCCATTTAGTACCAATGATAGGATAATCATTAGGTTTAGAAACAAGTTCTCAAACTTGATTATGTTTGAATTGGTTGAGTTCCTCTTGCATAGCAAAAATCCAAAATTTATCAAAAAAAGCTTCTCCTATATTCTTTGGTTCTATTTGAGAAATGAAAGCAATATTTAAAATAAAATCTCTACTTGAAGAGCGTGTACTTACATATTTTTAAACACCATATATTACCATGTCCTTTGGATGATCTTTAGAGAATCTTAATCTCGTAGGCAGACTTTCTAGATAACTTGTTCTGGTTGTATCTTCAGGAGCCTTGATGGATATAGGTTTGATATCTTCGTCGTCATTATCGTTTGGTGCTTGATTGCTGAGTTCATCAAATATGACATTGATGGATTCTTCAATAATTAGTGATTGCTTGTTGAATACTGGATATCCTTTGCTTTTGGCGGCATAACCTAGAAAAATACATTCATCGGCCTTGAAGTCAAAATTTCCTAGGTTATCTTTAGTATTGAAAATAAAATATTTGCAGCCAAAAACTTTGAAATATCTAATACTAGAAATTCTATCAAACCAAAGTTCATAGGGAGTCTTCTTCGTTATAGGTCGAATAAGAACCCTATTCAAGACATGACATATTGTATTTACAGCTTTAGTCCAAAAGTATTTTGAAAGATTATACTGATTTAACATGACTTTAGCCATATCGCCAAGAGTTCTGTTCTTCCGCTCCACAACATCATTTCGCTCAGGAGTTCTAGGACAAAAAAATTTATGAGAATAACCATTTACATTACAAGAACTTTTGAAATCACCATTTTCGAATTTGCCTCCATGATTACTTCGGATGCAAGTAATCATGAAACATTTTTCATTTTGAACATTTTTGCAAAAAGTAACAAATTTAGAAAACATCTTATTTTTGTTTGCAAGAAAATAAACTCATGTATATCTTGAAAAATCATCAACAATTACATATGCATAAAGCTTACCGCTAAGATTGGCGACTCTACTAGGTCCAAATAAATTCATATGCAATAGTTTAAGTGGTCTAGAGGTACTTACAGCGGACTTAAAAGAAGATTTAGTGGCTTTATTCTTTTCACAGTCGACACATACCAATCCTTCTTTAAAGTAATCTCCGAGAAGTCTCTTACCAGCTTCTTCGTGGATAGTCTTGCAATAGTATCCATATTGGCATGTCCTAGACGCATATGCCATAGCCAACTTTCGTCTTTGTTGGCGTATATACATCTGCCTACATTGTTAGTATCCTTTAAAAGATAGAATATATATATATATATATATATATATATATATATATATATATATATATATATTTTTTTTCTTCCTTAATACCTTCAAAAATGATATTACCTGTAAATCTTTCATAAATAGAGCATTTGTCTTTCACGAAGTTAATAGCCTAACCATGGTCAGCAAGATGACTGATGCTGAGTAGGTTATGTTTTAATTTAGTTACTAGAAAAACATCTTTAATAACCGGATAGGGAGGAATACCTACATTATAATTACCAATGATATATCCTTTGAGCTTGTTATCGAATGAGACATATCATTCTTTCTTTATCGATATTATTGCAAATAGGTTAGCATCACCAGTCATATGTCCTGAGCAACCACTATCAAGAATCCACTTCTAGCATGACAAGGTTGGCCCACCTACAAAACAAGTTGTAGATGTAACCCTTGGTACCTATTTTCTTGATGGTCCAGATGTGTTAGTCTTTGGTACCCATGCATATACATTCATATCTACTAATTTTTTAGTTCTATAAAATCAAGATATATGTCCTTTATTACCACAGTATTGATTGTTTGACATTGACTAAAGTTGAACAAACTTTGTTGTATAACAAACAAAAGTAGTACAGAGAAATCCTAAACAGAAAATCTAAGTAAAATATTTTTTTATTCAGGAAAGTATGACAATGGAGATCGAGTACTGTAGTTGACTCATTTACTCCGTTGACGGTCCAAAGAGGGAGTGAGGATGCTTCTTCATATTTTTCTCTCATGTGTGCGTGTACGTACCTCTTGTAGGTATGCCACCCTAGTATTTATAGCCACTATGCTGATGGGCTCATGCACGTGAATATGCTATGCGCACATATTTTTTTTTACTTCCACATGTTCGTTCTCAACAGAACGGTTGTAACCGTGAATGCATGTCATGATCAAGCTGCTACATGGCATTTTGTTGGGATCTGCTTGTTGCTAAAGATCTGGTTTGTTCTCTCCTTGTATGTATGACTTGGTTAGCTTGACACATGGCCCGCACTCGGTTGTAGAGAATCTTCTCAGTTGAAATAAAAAAATTTGGTCACACAGGGTCGCATAGAGACTGGACCGCATAGGGGCTGAGTCTCACATAGATCGGATCTTAGGGTCATTTAGACGCATAAGGACCACGACGCATAGGAATTTTTGATTCATGGAGAGCTTGGCTTATGCAGAGCTTGACTCTTGGAGAGCTTGACACATAAGGAGGTTGAAGCATAGATGGCTTTTTCCTATGTATACGTGGCACTACACCGCTATATTCAGACAAAGGTAATCATGGCAGTAATGTAAGCACTGATGCTCACTATCAGCATCAAAACTGAGGTGCTCAGAGCCATTATTGCTTTGTCATAATCATAAATACTGTTACTGATAGAAGTGGCATCATGCGCCCAAGACGGCATGTGTCACGTATCTTCTATAAATTTTCTTATGCTTCAACAAGACCCCCTTCAAAGCTTTCAAACTTGGATGAGTTTGGAATACTTTGAATAAGAATCATGGAAAGAGATCTTCTGAATGCATAGGTTGCCTATCGTACAAAGATTCTTTGGCTGAATGATTTTGCCGCATGTACTAGCTGACGCATGGATGAATCTTCCAAGCTGTCAAATATGTATTAAATGAAAAGATTTGACTCGATACTCGAAAATAATTTTTGTCACGACCCGCACCCGGATATTCGGGCACGAGTACGTGGTTACGCCCAGCCTACGTCGCAGAATCGGCGGTAGAACACTGTCTGGGTCATTTCTAACTATCTAACATCTAAACAATATAGTATGGTACCTGTTGTCACGACCCGCACCCGGTTTAGGGGCACGAGTGCGTGGGTACGTCCAGCCTACGCCGCAGCATCGGTGGTAGAACGCTGTCAAGGTCTTGATACTATCTAACTAATGTCACGCAAGCATCCAATCTCCATTAGGAGGCACGGATGACACAAATAAGATGAACATATACTCAATCACAGGATTACAGCACGATAAGATTTCGAAACAGAAATTAAAATTTAACACCACAAGTCAACAAGTAATAACTTAACTCAACAATATCCAAGAATCATCAAAAGGCCGGAGACAAATCCGGTACCAAATAGTCTACTTAAGAAATAACAATAATAATTTCGGCTAGACCTTCCAGAATCACAACTACTACCAAGTCTGCAGCTACTCACCATATGGTCCATAAAGTGTCGGACAGCGGTCCTCTAAGGCATAGTCTGGAAAAATATTTCCAGTCAGGAAGGAGCAAAGCAACACTCTCAAATAACAGTTCCATTAATTGATAATGTCTATAATACAATAAAACATGTCGTGCTAGCTACTGAGAAGACAGTGAAATAAATGCAATGGCAATTTAAGAGAGACATGCAATGTAAAGAGACAGGCAATAGGCAATATGATCCAGTCAGTGCATGTATGGAAATAAAAGAACAAGGAACAGTATCATATACGGGTGATGTAGTATATGATTTAAATAGGGAACAGAAATCTATTCTAAGTGTTTGAAATAGTAGTTTCAAAATATGGTCGGCTTGGGAACATGTACGATAGCTACAGGGCCTGGCTAATCATGGATGAAGAACATGATTAACACTTACAATTTCTATACTACAATAAGAGGTTATGATCACATTTCTTACTAACTACTTCCCCGCCCCCAACTAGTACTGTGGATCCAACCATGACACGTCACGATACACGAGCAAGTCAAGTCTATCATGTACGATGTCTAAATATACATGTCGTGTACAATGTCAATACGATAATCAAGATAACATCTCATGACTGCAGATCCAAGCTATACTAGTCCGTGTAGCACAGTGTCAAAGATTCAGTTGTAACATTTCAAGATCATTGAACTTATAGCAATTATCAAGAATTGGAAATTATCAGAGAATGTACTTGCCTTGGGTCCTTAGCTGGTATTTATTGGTGTCCTGTTCCAGAGTATCCCCTGGGATCAACAGTCCTATAAATATATCATAATTATAACACTTGTATCAGGGGCTATACTAACACACAATAGAAATACACTGGCCTTAGGGCTGCGCTAGGTACGATAAGGGTCATCTAGTAGGGATACATATAAATATACATATATCTATTTACTACCTTAGTACTTACAATATATATATACACCAATATAAATACATATACAATATATATGTATACATATATTAAAAATATGCTAAGATTTTATACAAAATATATACATATATATATATATCAAAATAATTATACACATAAAATATATGCATTTATACTAGTTAAAATTTAATACCACACTTTCATACAATAATTAAATATATACATATACATATATATTAGATTATATATACATTAACATACACATTTATTATACATACATTAACTATACATTAATTATTATATACAAATACATAGACTAGTATATATATATACATATACTAATTATATTAAAATATACAAAGTATATATAAAAAATGCATAAATATACATATACAAAATAAATATATACTTATATGTATATACATATACTAATTATATTAAAATATACAAAGTATATATAAAAAAATGCATAAATATACATATACAAAATAAATATATACTTATACATATATATATACACTAATTATATACATTCATATATAATACACTATACATTATGTGTTTAAATATTAATTAAATAAATGCTATACATATTCATGTATTTAAAATATTAATTAGATAATACTCAATTGTACAATTTAATAAAAATAATTAATATACTTATTCACATGCATTTATTTATACATACTTAATAATTAATTCTACATACTATAATTTACAATTAAATATTAATAAAGAAATAATATACCTATCTTTAAGTAACATTACTATGTATTTATATACTACACATATTCAAATATTTAAAGCATTAATAAAAAATACTATACATTACATATTCATTAATACATACATTTACAAAATATATATACATATATACATGTATTCCCATTTATATTAAAATATTAAGTATATACGAAATATATTTTTATACGTATACCAATATTATATAGACTATTAAACATTATAGTGAATACACACACAATACATTATACAAGGTATATATATATTAAACATTAATTAAAAGACTATATACATATATCTACACATTATTTAAATATATACCATCACATATACATTACATTTACTAATTTATACTCCTACGTATAAATACGTATGTATATATTCATATATACATATGAATATATATATATATAGATATATACAGGAAGAAGAAGAAGGAAGAAGGAGGGAAGAGGCTTACTGTGGTCGGCGGTTGGAAAGATGGCCGGACCGGAGGGGGACAGCGCCGGAGTGTAGACAGCGGAGCCGCCCGGGTACACCGCAGGGAGGGAGTCGTCGGCTGCGCCGGACCGTGCACGCCGGAGTTCGGAGAAGAACAGCAGCGGCAAGGGGCTCGGCTGGGAGGATCAGCCGCCGGAATACAGCGGGTCGGAGGAGGATCGTCCAGCGGGAAGAGCGGGGTCCGATCGCCGGGGAGAACAGCAGAGGAAGAGGAATGGGAGGATGGTCGGGGACTGGGCTGCTTGGGCTGATCCGCCGGAGGAAGATCGGAGGGGCCGCCGGTCGGATGGTTGTGAAGATAGGTGGAGATGATGGTGGTTCGGCAGCGGCCGGACTGTGCAGCAGCGGCGGCCGGACTGTGCAGCGGCAGCGGCAGCGGCCGGAGCAGCAGCAGGCGGCGACGGCAGCAGTAGCAGCAGGCGGCGGCGGCAAGTCGTTGGCCGCCGGAGTTCAGGAGATGGGTGGTGATGATAGTTTCCCCCCCTTCTTTACACTTTTAAATTCAAATATAAAGAAGGAGAAGAAGAAAGGAAGGAGAAAAAGGAAGAAGAAGAAGAAAAGAAAAAGAAGAAGAAAGGAAAAGTTTTCCAACGTAGGAGAGAGGGAGGAGGCTTGTGAGGAGGTGGTGTTTTCTAGGTTACCTAGGGATTAGGGCTTAGGATGTAGACATGATATTATATAGGATAAGAGAATTTTGATGGAGGGTGAGGATTTGACCCACTTAATTGAGTGATCCAGATCGAACATGAGGGAAATAATTCATGGGGAATTTAGGGTGAGGTTTAATTAAAATATTAAGGATTCCTCATTGGTTTAAATAATTGGGTGTTGGCACAAAATGCCAATTTGCAATTTAACCCCCTTAAATTTGGGAAATTGCACAAACACATAAAATGACAAAAATTTGGCGGGCGATTCGGGGTCCGGTGTTTTGTAGGGTCAGGGGGCACTGTAAGACTGGTACGGGCTCAATAGCAGGGCACTGGAATTAAATTGGGATTTTAGAATCAGATAAAATGGTATCCTCAATTTAAATAGAAATAAATGCAAGTTGTGTTCAACAATTAATTATGAGTACATGGAGCCAAAATCAGGTCAGGTCATCAATACCAATATTGAAGAAGACTCAGAACAGAATATTTCCCTAATTTGGGCCGCACGAAAAATAGGTCAAGATGGCCTCCAATTTTTGATTGGAACGCACAACGATATAAAATAGGAATTAATTAAATAACGTCCGCGATGATTTTTGTGCGGCCAGAAATAATGCACAGGGAGCATAATTATGAGTTGCAAAAAATAGCAGAATGGAAGGCGGGCATGTCTAGGGCAAGATGGTAAAATTTGTTGGAAGGCAAAAGTCTGGATAGTGCTCCAAATATCGAAGCAAAGGCAATGCGCAAAAATATTAAATAAAATATGGTAATTAATTACAACTCCAAGAATTTAAATTCTAAATAAATAATTAAATCCCGAATTCTACAATTCGGACAGGTGTTCGTCTACTGGGCTTCTAGGTCAATTATACCATCACAACACAAATGAACACTGCATCTAATACTATATTTAAGTACACATCACACAGTTATTTAATTTAAATATATACTATTCATACAATTAATTTAATTGTAAATACCATAATATTAAATATTACAAAAAGTCAAAAATACCCCTGTTTTCAGAATGTGGTAGTGACACCTGTCAATCATCTCAACTCCAAACGAAGGAGCAATATGGTATCTCACATGAATAACTAATCTCAATCACAAAATAAACTAAGGAAGAATAATGCACGAATAGAATAGCGAAGGAAAGAATAAAGATAAAATCCACAATCTAAAATAATATACAAGATGTGAATCCACCAAAATAATAGTCTAATAAAATCCAATACAAATATAATCTAGACCTCCTCAGGCTTTGCAACTAAGTCCTCTGGGTCAGTAGGAGTATCCTCTATAGGTATGTCGTCCTATGGCCCGTAGAATGTGGGACACTGCTCTATAAGCCAGTCATCTAAAAAAATATATCCAGTCAGGATTGGAACGAAGTACATACCTCTAAAAATAGTTTCAATAGCATAATCGAGCATATAAATATATATAGAAATAAAATACAAGATCACTAAACATATGAATGAATGAATAATAGATATACAGGTAATGTACGAGAATATAGATCAACAATATGAATATCACAATATAATGAATAACTGCAATCTAACTAAGTAATGTGCCTCAGAATACAAGCTCATTATGTGATCGGGTTGGGTGAACATGATCAGGTAAGACGATTACAAGTGAGGTATGTAACCAGAATGTATACGATATAACAATGGGGCTTTGATCACATAATCAACTCCCACTCTCCCACCCCCAACTAATACCAATGGATCCAATCACGACACGCTACGAACACGAAATATAACCACTGAACACGAGCATTGGGTGTACACGAATATCATAACTACCAAACACGAGCGGTGGGTGTACACGAATAAGCATACTAAACACGAGCAGTGTGTGAACACAAAATATAATTAATACCCAATATATATAATGAGATACAATATACACGAGTACCCGCTAAACACGGTAGGGGATAACATCTCCTGACAGGATCCATATAGTACTAGTCCGTAAAATCACTGTATCGGAATCAATGTATACAATTCTAGAACATGCATATATACAATATTATAAATTAAAAACTATCAGAGAAATGTACTCACCTGAAGTCCTGAGCAAGGTGTGTCTCTCGATGCCCAAGCTGGTGTCACACAACCTATATATGGTATGTTATATCAATACAAGGTTTAAGAATAAAAATAAGTTAAGTTGATGCAATTCTAGGTCAATACGCCATTTCTAGGTCAAACCGATGAAATCTAGGTTGCAAGAGTCTAATACTAAGTTACTAAGTCGATACACTATGAAACTATGCTATATAGCTAAGTTAAGATACAACAAGGCACTCAAAAAGTCGTATCCTAAGATACGCAAGTTCATATATATAAAAATAGTATTTTAGATATATATACAAGTCATTATACTTAATACTATATTAAAACAATAAAAATATGATACCTTGGCCTTGTACCAATGCGTATCACACCTATCTCGATACCTAAACTCAATACCTTGGGTATCGACCCAATACCTTAGTATCCCAAGGTAACCTAATACTTAATATAATAGCTAACACATACATATAACTAAGCTAATACTAACTATATAAACTACACTATAATATATATATATATATATATATATATATATATATATATATATATATATATATATCAAGTATTACACTAACTATCTAATATACCCTACCTATTAGCAATATATATATAGACTAAGTACTACTATACAATGACAAATAATACAAAAAATACATATAATCACTAACTACTAACAATACCTTAACTATCTAACTCTTAACAAAACACTAACAAACTAAACTGACACTACACACTAAATACATAACTAACTAATTATATAATCAAGTATATATATATATATATATATATATATATATATATATATATATATATATAACTAAACTACTATAATATAGAAACCAATACCTCATAACTAACGCTGGACCTCACTGTCACAATACTGAAACTGCACAGTGGTCCTCTACAGATACTGTGCCTGGATCGAATGGCACACTGAACACAGTGCCTGATACACTGTGATACCTGAACCTCACCTACTGAACTGCACAGTGTCTCACTGTGTGTTGTGGCTGCTGCTCTCTTCACTGTGAAGACTGCTACTGCTCTCTTTATTTGCCTAACTCCCTGTTATGTAGTAAAGCTTCATGCACCAAAATTGTGTGCAGCTGTGCAGTGAACTGATTGTGCTCTGTGCAGTCCCTGCTGCCCGAGTGTAGTTACACCCTCAGCAGCTAGCTGCACATCACTTCAATGTAGTGCCCGACTCCTTGTTGTGGCCTCAAGGTGACTCCATGTGTGGCCTGATGCAGCACTCCCTATTGTGGCCTGATACAGCACTCCTTACTGTGGCCTGATGCAGCACTCCCTGCTATGTCCTGATGCAGCACTCCTTCTTCACTTCTAGTTGAGCACTGACTGCCCACAGAACAACACACAAACACATATGCATATATACAAGTTTATATATATATATATATATATATATATATATATATATATATATATAAAACTAGATATATATATATATACATAGATACATATAACACCTCTCATACTGTAAAACCCCTAATCCTAGAAAACCGCATTTACCCTTTTTAGTTAATTATTAATTTAATTGTAGAAATTATGAGCTAATTAGGAGAAATAGATTTTATTTAATTTTTATTTTAGGTGTTTGTGAATTTAGGAGATTTATGGGGCCATTAGAAATTTTTCCTAATTTATTTCATGTAGGAGACCCTTTGGACAGTTGCTAGCTTAATGGTATGCATTAATACAAATTCTAGATTTTTCTATATTTATATATGTATATATATATATATACATATTTTTTTAAAAGAAATAGAAAGGAAAAGAATGAAAAAGGAAAAAAGAAAAAGAAAAAGAAAAAGAAAAAGAAAAACCATTAAATTCCCTTAATGGATTCATCCCCTAATGGATCTACCCGTTAACCACTTAACCTAGGCAACCCGCTACCCCCCATGAGTTGCACCCGCTGGAAATTACAGCAGGAGCAACTCGGGAACACTTCGACCCTCGCGGCCCATACACAACACCCCCGCGTATCTAACCGACCCCTCCCTTATATTTATTTCTCATCTCTTCGAAACCAAACCCTAAACCCTAATTCTTCCTCTTCCCATCTGACCGCCGCAGCGCCCTTGACCTAACCGCCAGAAACCGCCGCCCTCAGCCGCCTCCAGCCACTGGAAAATGACCCCGTCGACGACCGCGATCTCGTGCCACCCGCAACTGCAGGAAGTTACAGCAGGGTACATGTGTTCCAGCGTCGTCTCCCATCACCTAGCTGAACCAAACTCGACCCCGTCTTTACCGGTACGTTCACCCCTTAACTCTCTTCAATATCTGTATGATAGTTGACCTCGAACAGTGTGAAATCCTAGGCGAAAACATCGTCCAAGTTGACGGAAAAAGACCACTTTTTGGTATCGCAAAAAACTACGGTGACCACCTATGTTTTCGGATTCGTATCTCCCACCACAGAGATCCGAATTTGATTTTACTTTTTGGTATGTGGAGACCACTTGACCTAGTTTAATTTTTGTTAATTATATTAATTTGTTAACTGCTGTATGTAGAATTAAATTTGCTGGAAAATCCAAAAAACCCACTTTTTCCAGAATTCTAAAAATTGTGAAACGGAGCACGCCCCGCTAAACGGGACCGTCCCGTCATGTACCAACTGTACCAAAAGGTGCACGCAGCATATCCGGACTTGTGAGATTTTACGAAAACTGATTCGGACGCGTGTGCGCGTCAAAATCAGCCCGTATCCGCGGACAAATCCCGTGTCGTAACTTTTGCGAAAGCCCTGCGGGTTTTGTGTACGCTAGTCAGATTACGACGAAACTTATGCCACTGGACTCGTGGTAATGCGCTGGTCCTGTGACCCAATTTTCACGTAATTCTGAGACAGTTGACCAAGCCGCCAATTAGCGGGCCCTACGGTTGACTTTTTGGGCGAATTTTTGTTCGGCTCACCGGAATCCAAAATTGGACGTACCATTGAGTTCGTATTGACATTTAAAATTGGTTTGACCTATAATTTTATCCCATTTAGAGACCTTTATCTCTAGCACGCTTTTCGGTGCAAAGTAGGCCACATGTGGACCCCACTTTGACTCAAAATTACCATTTTGCCCCTGTGCCAAATTGGACGAAAGGGTAGTGATTTCTAACTATCTCGCTTATTTTGGAAATGTTGGTGATGTCTATTTCAGCATCCGGAGACGTTTATTCTGAGGCCGCAGTTTCTACTCCTGTGTGCGTGACATCTGGGCGTTTACACTTTGCAGCTTTCTTGCCAGACAAGATACCTTGCCAAATTGCTTATAGTACTTTTGCATGCTATTTATATTTCTGTATATTCATTGCATTTTTGTATATTTATTACATGTGTAGTTTCTTTCAGTCATTACTATATATTAGATATGTTGACACACACTTGACACCTAGTATCATGAGTGGACAACCATTAGGCGTATGGGCTTTAACCACTCTGGTAAACCGTAGTATATAGATCGCACTACGGGCGTGTGTCGCACTGGTCGCTACCCCCGAGATATATCGATTTCTGTAGAGTCGCGCTGGTCGCTACCCCCGAGGTATGACGATTTCTGATGTCCACTGGCGGGTGTGTGAGTTGCGAGGCTTACATCGAGTAGCCTACCCTTGCCCATACATCAAAAAGTTGTCCATATTTGCATTCATATAGATTATCTTGTACAGCGTACTTATATATTTTCAAATATTATGCATGTTTACTGTATTCAAATTGGCATGCTTCTATGTATCTTGTTACGTCCCTCTGAGGACCTGGTCCATTTCCAGGTGTAGATGTTCATGACTATTCGCCGGAGCACGGATCAGGACTTACTACTTATCTCTTCCGAGGAGGTCTTGCCTTCGGAGCATCTTTGATTATCTCTAGCGATGGATTGCTTCGCTGATACCTTTATATCATCATCTTATTTATATTGGAGATTTACCCTTCTCCCTCATTTTAGTATTGATATAGTCATTGGTAGTGGATTTGTCTCCACCCGACAATTATTTTGGATTATTCAGACTCATTATTCTAGTTTAATTATTTCCTTTTTGTGACTTGTTGTATGGATGAGATTTAGTATATCTGTGACTTGTGACCATATATATACCACATATGAGTTTATATTCATATTACAGCGTGCGTGTGTATTATGGTATCCATATATTGGAGTTGCCATTTATATACGGCTGGCATGCTTACGTGTTCCTGGTCCTACGTATTTTAGGACTGGAGCGTGACATATTTTTGTGGTGGCCCATACAGGTCGAGAGTATCTTGTCCCGGTTACGTTACTGTACCGAGCAAGCCTGCACATAGGATTAGAATATAGGATCTCATCCACTTATTTAGTCACCGTCCTTGATTTTATTTTGCATTCTCATTTGATTGCTTGCGTTGCATCTTGCTTGATCCTTTCACAACGTCAATCTTATCTTTCCTTTGTGCTTGATAGGGGTTAGGAAGGTGCCTTGTACTAGGTATATACACTCTGTTGTTCAATAACACGATTAGTTAATTTTTTGTAAGTTTGGGTAGTATGCCTCATAACCTAGTATCACATAGTCCTATTGACCCATTAATGAAATATAAATGAATGACACCAACTATAGGCTTGCATAAGAAGATAGTGTTTATCTAGACTATAGAACTTTAGTGTTTATCTAGACTGTAGAACTTAGAGGCCCATACACCCATTTGGTTGACTTTAGACTTTGACAAAAAATTAGTATGACAACTGTAGAGGCACAACACCGATCTTCTTGGTGAACTTAAATTATTCTGTACCTTCCTCCATCATAATCAAGCATACTTATATTTTTTTTCTACCTCGACTTATACTGCTATTATAGCCTAGTTTTGCAAGCTTATTCTTTTATTGAGCTTGCTCATGACATATGTATCATTGGGGGACCACACTAATACATTGTCTAAATCAGAATCGGTGCATTATGGTCTGATCAACCTTAGTGCGCTTGGTTCGATCTTCGTATCACTACTTTATGTGGATTGAGATATAGTTGACTCAACCTTGTTAGACGAATATACTTGCCCTTTAGACATGTCCGAGCATATCTTATCGGTTATATCACTGTACTGATATGAGCATGTGAATAAAAATTTACCCAAAATAGATTTCAATCCACAACTGCCTTGGCAACTCCCTTTCAAATTTTCTAATCCCTTTGAATCCCGTACTTGTATTCTATCACCTCCTTCTTGAATTCCATATTATTATTTTTCGTCTTCCCTTATTTCGGAAAGACGAACGTTCGTGCTTAGTATAAGTTTGATACGCGAAGAGTACTAGATATATCCCATAGGTTAAGCACTCATGATGACAAATAAGGAGCACGGACACAGGAAGTCGTAGATACATGTACGACCTTAGTTATATGTGTCATTTCTTATTTATGATCCCATTGTGACACAAGATCTTAGATGTACAAATAGACGTAGAATTATATATATGGTGGTTTAGCAATTATGAGGATATATTAATATTCTACCTAGATGGCATATCAACGAAGCTAATGGATGACGCGAGTAGCAGTAGTAGTATTCTTTCCCTATCACCATCTCGTCCCTTGGGGTAGCCCATCTTCTCTTCCATTCACATTCCTTATCCCGTGCTTAACTCTTCCTATCATAGTCGTATCCTTTCGTGCCATTATGTATTGTTTGAATTACTTCAACCTCACCCTTATTTTGATAGTTAAAAACATAAATAGGTTAGTGAATGATTAATAACTAAAATATGAGTACTTAATAATAACCCTTATGTATATACAATATAGCAATATATGTATTCTATTATTAATTCAACCCTTAAGTAGCATCCTTTAGCCTAATAGAAATTTGTTAGATTGTTGAAATAGTTCATACTCCTAATAGTTATAAAGTTAGTCAAGACCTTAACGGTTGCCCAAAAACTTAGACTAAGCTTAGGAAAGAGTTGAAGGCACTTGTTATGAACTGACGACTATGACAAATCACTGGCAAAGTAGCGACAGCTGTAGCTAGACCGTTATAGTAGAGTAGTCAAAGTATTTACAGACATAATGGTCAGGTGACGTGGCAGTATTAGACTACGATACTTTTCGGTTACGGAGAAAAGTCATAGTTATGAGATTCCAGACAGGTATCCCAAGATTCTCGACCCAATAAATATATTTGCCTTACAACCTAGATAATAGCTTCAAGCGACCTTGACTACTAGTAGAATTCTTGTAAGTTTGGTAGTGTAGACGAGTTAGAGGATGATAGAATAGTGTGTGGACAATAAATGAGGAAGTGTTAGAATGGCAGACCATGACTTTTAGGAGACACTGCTAGATACCAATGTAGTGTAATAGCTATATTGATCATAATGAATATGGGTTAGTGTCAATTTCGAGGACGAAATTTTTATAAGTTGGGTAGAATGTAAAACCCCTAATCCTAAAAAACCGTATTTACCCTTTTTAGTTAATTATTAATTTAATTATAGAAATTATGAGCTAATTAGGAGAAATAGATTTTATTTAATTTTTATTTTAGGTGTTTGTGAATTTAGGAGATTTATGGAGCCATTAGAAATTTTTCCTAATTTATTTTATGTAAGAGACCATTTGGGCAGTTGCTAGCTTAATGGTATGCATTAATACAAATTCTAGATTTTTCTATGTGTATATATGTATATATATACATATACATATTTTTTTAAAAGAAATAGAAAGGTAAAGAATGAAAAAGGAAAAAAGAAAAAGAAAAAGAAAAACCATTAAATTCCCTTAATGGATTCATCCCCTAATGGATCTACCTGTTAACCACTTAACCTAGGCAACCCGCTACCCCCCATGAGTTGCACCTGCTGGAAATTGCAGCAGCAGCAACTCGGGAACACTTCGACCCCCGCGGCCCATACACAACACCCCCGCGTATCTAACCGACCCATCCCTTATATATATTTCTCATCTCTTCAAAACCAAACCCTAAACCCTAATTCTTCCTCTTCCCATCTGACCGTCGTAGAGCCCTCGACCTAACCGCCAAAAATCGCCGCCCTCAGCCGCCTCCAGCCACTGGAAAATGACCCCACCGACTACCGCGATCTCGCGCCACCCCACAACTGCAGGAAGTTACAGCAGGGTACCTGTGTTCCAGCGTCGTTTACCGTCACCTCGCTGAACCAAACTCGACCCCGTCTTCACCGGTACGTTCACCCCTTAACCCTCTTCAATATTTGTATGATAGTTGACCTCGAACAGTGCGAAACCCTAGGCAAAAATAGCGTCCAAGTTGACAGAAAAAGACCACTTTTGGGTATCACAGAAAACTGCGGTGACCACCTATGTTTTCGGATTCGTATCTCCCACCACAGAGATCCGAATTCGATTTTACTTTTTGTTATATGGAGACCACTTGACCTAGTTTAATTTCTATTAATTATATTAATTCGTTAACTGCTGTATGTAGAACTAAATTCGCTGAAAAATCTCGAAAACCGACTTTTTCTAAATTTCCAAAAATTGCGAAAAGAAGCGCGCTCCGCCATGTACCAAGTATACCAAAAGGTGCGCACAGCGTACCCGGACACGTGAGATTTCGTGGAAACTGATTCGGACCAGTGTGCGCGTCGAAATCAGCCTGTATCTGCGGACAAACCCTGTATCGCAACTTTTGCGAAAACCCTACGCGTTTTGTGCACGCTCGTCAGATTGCAACGAAACTTACACCACTGGACTCGTGGTAACGCGCTGGTCCTGTGACCCAATTTTTACGCAATTTTGAGACAGTTGACCAAGTCGCCAATTGGCGGGCCCCACGGTTGATTTTTTGGGCGAATTTGTGTTCGGTTCACCGAAATCCAAAATTGGATGTACCGTTGAGTTCGTATTGATGTTTAGAACAGGTTTGACCTATAATTTTGTCCCATTTAGATATCTTTACCCCTGGCACGCTTTTCGGTGCAAAGTGGGCCACATGTGGACCCCGCTTTGACTCAAAATTATCGTTTTGCCCCTGTGTCCAAATTGGACGAAAGGGTAGTGATTTCTAGCTATCTCGCTTATTCTGGAAACGTTGGTGATGTCTATTTCTGCATCCGAAGACGTTTATTCTGAGGCCGCAGTTTCTACTCTTGTGTGCGTGACATCTGGACGTTTACACTTTGCAGCTTTCTTGCCAGGCAAGATACCTTGCCAAATTGCTTACAGTACTTTTGCATGCTATTTATATTTCTATATATTCATTACATTTTTGTATATTTATTGCATGTGTAGTTTCTTTCAGTCATTACTATATATTAGATATGTTGACACACACTTGACACCTAGTATCATGAGAGAACAACCATTAGGCGTATGGGCTTTAACCACTCTAGTAAACCATAGTATATAGCTCGCACTATGGGTGTGTGTCGCGCTGGTCGCTACCCCCGAGGTATGTCAATTTCTGTAGAGTCACGCTGGTCGCTACCCCCGAGGTATGACGATTTCTGATGTCCACTGGCGGGTGTGCGAGTTGTGAGGCTTAGATCGAGTAGCCTAGCCTTGCCCATACGTCGAAAAGTTGTCCTCATTTGCAATCATATAGATTGTCTTCTACAGCGTACTTATATACTTTCAAATATTATGCATATTTACTGTATTCAAATTGGCATACTTCTATGTATCTTGTTACGTCCCTCTGAGGACCTGGTCCCTTTCCAGGTGTAGATGTTCATGACTATTTGTCGGAGCACGGATCAGGACTTACTACTTACCTCTTCCGAGGAGGTCTTACCTTTGGAGCATCTTTGATTATCTCTAGCGATGGATTTCTTCGCTGATACCTTTATATCATTATCTTATTTATATTAGAGATTTACCCTTCTCCCTCATTTTAGTATTGATATAGTCATTGGTAGTGGATTGTCTCCACCCGACAATTATTTTGGATTATTCATACTCATTATTCTAGTTTAGCTATTTCCTTTTTGTCACTTGTTGTGTGGATGAGATTTAGTATATCTGTGACTTGTGACCATATATATACCACATATGAGTTTATATTCATATTACAGCGTATGTGTGTATTATGGTATCCATATATTGGAGTTGCCATATATATACGGCTGGCATGCTTACGTGTTCCTGGTCCTACGTATTTTGGGACTGGGGACATGAACACAAACACAAATATATACGTATATATAAGTAACACTAATACACACACATATCTATATATAACACAAAGAAATAACTAGCTATATATATATATATATATATATATGTGTGTGTGTGTGTGTGTGTGTGTGTGTGTGTGTGTGTATTGGTTTATATATATATATATATATATATATATATATATATATATATATATATATATATATATATATATATATATATATATATATACATGTACATATAGCAAGGAAGACAAAACATCAAACACGTGGAGTGCACCGCACATGTATCACACTAACTCTGTGATACGCTTGAGATACGGCTCCACCACACAACTAAATGCATCCCGGAGGACACGAGCAAGTCTAATACACTAATTATGAACAATACGTATAGTCATTAGAGTAACTACATGTCCGTGTCATAATGTGATATGCATAAGGCCCCGTGTCGGAGGAAAACCCCCAAAATTAACCCGTTTCGTCAAATTGACGAGATATGGCCTACATGTACCTAATTGTGGACATAAAACTAGTCACAAACAAGAAATCAAATATCAACTAGATCTATTAGACCTAATGACAACCACTACATATGCCAATCTCGGAATTCCCCTAAAATTGGCACCAAATTGGATATAACTTCCACCATAGGTCTCCGATGAACCTAAAACTAATTTTTATGGGTAGCCTATGGATGTGGGTTAGTTTCTCATGGTTAAATCTTAGATCTAGAGTCTATTAGAAGGGAGAAAACTGAAATGTACCTATTGGGAGATGGATTCCTAATGAAAAGTTTTTAAATGCCAAGTAGCTCCTCTCCTTGTAGATCTTGGCCTCCTCCTCCTTGCTCTTTGTTTTCTTCTTGTAGATCCTTGATGTAGAAGCCTTAATAAATAATTAGGAAAGAAATTGGTGAGAATTAGTAGAGAATTGATGAGGGAATGGAGGGAATTGGAAGAGGGAAATTATAGATCTAAAGAATTGGAAATTTGGTTAAATGTAATGATTTCTCTCTCCTCCTAGATGTGGCTGGCCATATACCCCTCTCTCAAGCTATTGTGAAATATCCAAAACACCCCTTGGGGCCTCTCAAGAAGAAATTAATTATGGAGGGAAGGTTCTAATCTATTGCTTTCTCTAATTAATCTAACCTCCTAATCCATGGGCCTAATTCATGGGCTCAATCTAACTCAATCTAAAATATTGGTTCATGCATCTAATAAATGGGTTAGGTCAACTATACAAGTCTAAAACAAATCTACAACTAGCAAACAATAATAATATAATAATTAAATAAATTATGCATGCACAAATAATTAAATACAACAATCCTAAAATTTAAAATATCCATATCAATTACCAAACTACCCTTGAGTAAAAATATGAGGGTGACAATTTTGGAGATTCTGAGCCTCCTTTTTACACATTTAACGAGGCATTAGTTAACCCATGGATGATGGCAGATCAAGAACCCGAGCGTTATCCTTATCCTTGGTCTCCACGTGGACTATGGTGGCGTGGGAATTGAGGCATGCTCGCCTATAAAAAGAGGGAAAGTCTGGAGAGAGAGAGGTTCTTTACTTTTTTCTCTAAATTTCCTCCTCTAACAACTGTCATGGCCAACAGAGCTTCTTCGTCTTCCGTGGCTGCCAAAGGTAAGGGCCTCGCTACCATGGCTGTAGCTGCTAAGAGAAAGAAAAAGTGAAAGGGAAAGGGGAAGGGCCTCGCCTCCGAGTCTGACCTCCCCAAGATCCCCTCCGACATTCATAAACCTGTTTTTGGTAGGATTCTTTCTGGGGAAGATGATGAGTTAGAACACAGAGTCACTACTTGCACAGTTTGTCGCATGGATGAAGACACATGCGCGACCTTTTCACGTAGTCTTGCCGCATGGATAGCATGCGCAGACTCTTGACATAGTATGTCGCTTGGGTGGGAGCCTGTCATGCGTGGATCTATCATGCGCGGACCATGACTTGTCGCATGGGTTGGAAGCCATCATGCGCAGGCCCTACTCTGACTTATAGACAATTTGTGTTGAGTCATCTTATTGATGATGCGCATGGAGTCAGTTAAGAACTATAGAGTGGGTTAGTTCTTGACGAAAATAAACTGGGTGTCAGGCATCGCCGATTGAGAACACCGTTACTTCCTCCTCACTGTCCGTCGCCTCAAATTTTTGTATAGTTTGCTTCTTGGGTTATTCTAATCGTACCTCTTCTGCATTTTCAAGTGACTTTGCCTACTACTCCTTCTGGTGAATTAGTTCTTAACCTTGAATGGGTCCCATTGAGCATGAACTTCAGGGACCTAACTGTTGCCATGCAAATCCAACTGGATAGGGGTTTCCCGTCCGAAAAGCAAAATCTGATCGCTGAACAGAGCGAGTTTTATTTCCTAGGTCAAATGAACTCAGGGAAGGCTATTTTTGAGCAGGATTATTCTTTTAAGAAGCCATATTTTCTTTCTGGGGATGCATTGACCATATCCGTTTCTGACCTGGGGAAGTCCAAGAAGAACTGAAACTTTAACCACCGTGGAACAAAGATGTCAATTCTCACCTTTGAACATCATATGCCTCTATTGGACTTTCGTATAGTAATGAAACGGAGGAAGATGGACTGAAACTTGACGCCTGAACAACGTGGGGCTCTCATTGATAAGATCTGGTCTGAGATCGACCAAAACAAGGGGGATTTCTTCTGCCATAAGGATTTTCCCTCTTATTTTTCTCTCAGGATGGCACCCGATGTCATCAGGAGTGACTTGGGGCAAAACCTCGATGCCTATGCCACATGTACTTTACTTCATCTAGTTGCAAAGAAAGGGTCATACCCGACTGGGCAACGACGAACTCTCGGTTGGGCCCATTATAGTCCTTCGTGGTGTCGCTTAACCAAGTGGGTGCTGAAGTGCTACGAGCGAGAGCTTAAGTATGCTGGCATAATTTTTGTCGTGAGGGGCACATGTTTCGGTCAAGAGACAAAATGTTGCCTCTTCATTGCTCTGATAGAGATGTAAAACTATCATATGGGTACTTTCTTCACGCCTAGCGGTAAAATAGGGCTAGCTTTGTATGAGATGCACTCATTGTCGAAGCTTTCCAGGGGTGAGTTACCCTACGAGGAATACACCCCGAGCAACGATAAATTAGGGGATTTTGAAAAAGAGAACCTAGAGTTATTGGCAGTTTATAAAAAATTGATGTGCCATCATAACATCTGTCACGAACTGTATAAGAAGGAGAAGGCTTGATCTAGCAATAATCCGAGGAAGTTGTTGTTGCCTTGATCCAGCAATATCGTGAGTCATCAGCCGAAGGCGAGGAATTTGCCTATTTCCTCATGGATACCCACGAGCTATCTGATAAGACGCTGTTAGCAGGATACTTGATGATCTGGCTACACAAATGCGTGGTCATGGGAGCTTCAGGCTCAATCGAGAGGATCAGTCGTAACCTTATACTTCTTGCTGTGAGACTAGCTTTCAGCCACCCATTTGTGCTACTGCCCACAATGGTCTGTTGGATCCACCGCGGCCTTCGGCGTTTTATCTCAAAGGTAAAGTAGCACAAATGTATTAGAGAATTTAACAGTTTAGAGTTACCCTATCATTACCTGATGGGTTAGCTTTTATTGCACCATCGGTCTTTGATGCACCCCAGAAAACAGGAGGGGATGCTGGGGGGAGATGCCCTTATCCGCCGCTATCGAGGGATAATGTCACTGTGAGGATGTGCCCACCTGTGGAAGGGAGCTTGCCCACTTGAATGGTTGAACATTCTTTATGATTGTCCCAGAGTTCACTGAGGCAGAATAAAATGCTACCCATCGGGACAATGGGGCTACTGATCGTCTGTTGTCAGTAAAACTTTACTACTAGCTCCTAACTATCTGCCCCTCTTATTTGGTATTCCAAAATTTGATCGATGTCTATTTGGAGCCCTATCTACCCAGCCAGTTTGTCCGTCAGTTTGGGTATAGCCAACTTCAGCTGGACAATCCCAGTGCTTCCCTTGGGTATTGTGGTGGTCTTCTTGATGGGGCTTGGGCGTGGAATTATTATGCCACCACTGGTACCCAAGCTGAGTTCGGGCTGTCTATTGCTGGTGCTCAACAGCATATATTGTTTACTACGGGGAGTTTCTATTGCACGTCCAATGCTCCCCAATCGAATTATGTGCTTGAGACAAGTTACCTTACCGGCATGATATTGTACCCTCGTCGACCAAGGGTCGACGAATGCCAAAAAAAGGAAAAAAGTGTTGTCGAACTTTGCTAGTCGACTCAGACCTAACGTCTGAGGAGGGGACTCCTTTTGATTACCCCTCCTGCTCCTAAGCACAAGGTCGTTGTTGCTCAACACCCTCGCCATTCTAAGAAGGCGCGAGTAGAAGCAGTTCCCGGTACGAAACCTGTAAAAGAATCTGGTCCTTCAATGGAGGACATTGTAAGAGGAGAGGTAGGACCCCTTGTACTAGTGCTAGTTCGTCTAGTCCAGTTTTCTCGATCTTTCTTCCTCAAAGACCTCACGTTAGATGCTATGGCGGTATCCGTAAAATCTTATAATTTGATTTTTTATGTCTTCTCTCTATGAATCTTTGTCTTCTGATACATTTGAAACCTTGCAGACACGGGGGGGAAGGGATCGTCCTCGACGGTCTACGACCGCAAAGATCTCCTATGTTGAGGTAGACGAAGAAATTACGTCTCCTAAGTCCGAGGCTGCCACTGAAGAGCCTGTACTTGAGGGTTCGGGCGTTCATGCCCTAGAGGGCCGCTGATGCAACCGGCTACTCTAAATATCTCAGTAGATGACTTAGATATCATAGGGATGGCTCTGACTGCACTGGACAAGCCACAAGTTCGACCATCTACTCTGGGTATGTTGCTTCGTACTTTCTCAAGGGATAAGATTTTTTGCCTTAACTGATTTATTCTCTGGGTGAGGTTGATCACAGGTTATTTTGGTCTTGTAGGCCTTGCCTCTCCCTTGAAGACGGTGAATATGGATGCCAAAGAAGGCGTAGAAGAAGAAAGAGGTGGAGGGCTTGTTCGGAAGAGGCCTGAGTTCCTCCCTCACTCATCTAAGGGTGAAGAACACCCTTTAGGACCTTCTGTGAAGACTGTTATGAAGAAGGCTCCTACCATTGTGGATCCATCTGGTGCGGTGGCTGCCCCTCCTTCTCCTATTGTCGGGCAGGTTTATGTCGGCACATTTTTGGTACCGAAGCTGCGGCTGTCGATATTACCCAATTTCCTAGCGTCCAAATGCTTCTTTCGACTGGGAGGCAGTTGGCTAAAATTAAGGTGCCTCATCGTTCCGCAGCTACAATTTCGGTTCTGGAACCGTCTGGTGCTGTGGTGCCTACTTCTCAGCCTGCGTTAGCCTCTTCTGTTCTAGCTCCTTTGACGCCTTCCACCCTTGTCGATATGGAAGAATCCTCAAAGATTACCATTCATAGATTCTACTTGTTGTTTAAGCTGGGGGTTCAAACCATTTTTGGGTGAAACAAGTCTTTTTATGGGCTAAGCATTGTGCCAAGGCTCAGGTTAAGATTTTGAGGACCCTTTTCGACCTTGATCCAACAACTAACTTGTTGTCCTAGAAGTTGATTGAGGTGGAACAATGTTTGAATAAACTGTAGCGGGCATGGCAGGCTGACATGGTTGCCACAGTGGTCGAGGAGCATGAGCTTCTCTTAAGTTCTTTAGAGCAGGTAAGGGCTGCCTACGCAAAGAACAAGGAGGCCATGGATCGAGACCTCAAGAAGCTGGCACTCAAGCATAATGAGTTGAACGACCGAAGGGAGGCCTGCTTTGTTCGAAAATATTGCGTGACCCATACAATGGCTGAGTTTAACAAGAAAATTGTACAACTCCAAGCCAAACTTAAGATCTTGGAGGGTGGTCTCTAGGAGGCTCGTCGAGAAAGGGAGGCTATTTTCGCACTATCTAGTAAGGTGGCTCAGTATTCTGCTGTCCTGGAGGCCACTTGAAAGAATAGAGGACAAGCACCAAGCCTACGCCCATCTTGAGGATCCAGCGGCTTTAGCTCAAGAAGCCAAGCACCGAGTTAGAGTGAGGATTGATGCTACCATTTCCCGGCTCCGGGGAAGAATAGAGGAGTTATGTTCCGATTCATAGCATCCTATAGTCTTTGTCCTGTCTTTATTTTCTTTTTCTGTTTTGATTGAGGCATTAGTTTAACCCCTCAATGTAGTTTGCTCTTTGTTTCCTTTATGCAAAAGAAATAAAAGCTTCTCTTTTGTTGCAATTATGTGTGAACTTTGGATATTATACTAGAGGTAATATGGACATAGAATAACACCATAATTGTTTAAGGACATCCACTGGGGGATCTTTGGTGGACCTATTACTTCCTGCGTACTTGAGTGCAAGTAATATGTTCAAAATAAACCCTATCAGAGGTGGTATGGACGTGATAGGTTTTGTGGACTTATCATCCTTGGCATACTTAGAGTTAATTACAGATGATAAGTTTTCATGACGACCGATATCAGAGGTATGATGGACGTGACAGTTGATAGTCAAAACAGGAAGGTTTGTTCAGAGGTAATATGGACATGGCAAACCCTAGTGGGGAGAATGTTAGGACTGTAATTCAGGAGTGTATGAACGTGAACTAGTATCCCAGGGAATTAACTGTGGAGTGGTTTACTGAAGGTCACTCCACTGTGGAGCCTTTGAGGATCCATTATCTGTTGCGTATTCAGGACTCCTGAATACAGATAATGAATTTTATAATAAATTATAGAAAAAGGGTACATGCTGCACATACGCACTTGTTGGGGATAAATAAAGGAAGATGTAAATACTGTACATCGTGATTGTCTTGCATAGGATCGAGGAAGTACGAGTCTACTTTAGACATAGTACTTTTTTAGAAACTTGTCGTTAATATGCATCATGACCAAGTCTCTATTAGGTTTTGCGAGCCGGTAGGCACCGTTGGAATATACAGATTCTACGATGAATGGGCCTTCCCATTTGGCTTGAAACTTTCTGGCTGTCTTGTGCATCATAACCATCGGTCTACTTACAGTCAAGACGAGGTCACCTACTTGGAACGTTCTTTCTTTGACTCATTTCTTGAAGGCTCCTGAGCGGCGTGCTTTGTACAGCTCAATACGCTATTGAGCTAAAAGACGCTTCTCATCGAGTGCTTCCAACACTTGTAGTCGTCGACGGTAGTTATCTTCATATATCAACTGGTTGGAGAGGGGCACCCAGAGTGAGGGAATATAGACCTCTAGAGGGAGCACAACCTCACTTCCGAAGACCAGGAAAAATGGCGTGCTGCCAGTCGGGGTTCAGACCGTTGTGCGATAGGCTCAGAGACATTCGTCCAGCTTCTCATGTCACGACCCGCACCCGGAATTTGGGCATGAGTCGTGGGTACGTCCAGCCTACGCCGCAGCATCGGCGGTAGAACGCTGTCTAGGTCACAAACATACTATATCGTGTCAATAGTCTCAACTCCATACGGAGGACAATGATAAATAAATCACAGTTCTATAATATACTCAATCACAACTATAAACATAATGGCACGATGAGAATTAAAAAGAGTTCTATTTAAACCAACCACAAGAAGTCCAACTCAAATCCTGGGTCTAAATGACCTCACAAAGTCACAAATAAAATAAATACATCTCAGTCTCAGTCTCAGTCTAAAACAATAAATACAGAAAAATAATCTAAGCATGGGCAGGCAAGTTCTCCTCTAGGATAGGCACCTCCTCTGGGATTTCTGGGGTGAAATCCTCCTCTATTCCTGGACCGTAATGAGTAGGGCAAAAGTCCTCCAGGTCCTCTGAAAATGTTGTTATCCAGTCAGGATTGGAGCGAAGCACAAGCACTAACAGCAGTTCCATTAATTGACAAAATCTATAAACAGTGTAAGAGATACAAGATGGAAATAAAAGCTGAACATGTGAAGTACTGGAGAAAATGAAATAGACAATAGAGCATCTAGCAATGAGCAATAAGTAGTAAATGCTAGAACAAGTAAATCTGAATAAAGATAAAACATCTAGCTAAGTGTTTGAATTATCAGTTTATTATGTGATCGGCTTGGGACTAGATCAGGCTGGTTATATATGATTAGCTATGATTCTTTTAGGTCAGGCTAACCGCATGGTTAGCTATGGTGCATATAATGGTCAGGCTAATCATATATAACAGCTATGGAGCATATAAGTGGTCAGGCTGCACCCGACGTGAGAAGTGGGGTGAGCTATGGTGCATATAATGTTTGGATATGATCACATAATCTACTAATAGTTCCCCATCCCCCAGCTAGCACGATGGATTCCAACCACGACTCCTCGTGATGGGGATCTAGGGTGCTAACCCGTGTATCCATGGTGTCGGAATCAAGTATGTAATACACTACAATTTATAGAAGTAATCAACAATGAAAACTGTGAGAGAATGTACTCGCCTGTGGTCCTGAGCAAAGTGTGAGGATCGATGTCCAGAGTGGGATCAAAATGACCTAATATGGAAATTCAATGTTAATTAATGAATTAAAAGGATAACATGTTTAACAATTTAAAAACGAGGTTTCTAGGTCATGTCTAAGGTTTACTGGTCAATACTAGGTCCAGCTAAAGTCAATTGGTCTAAATTGCCACTTACTAGCTAACACTAGCTATTCTAGGTATTTACCTAAGTTTCTAAGTGATACTAGCTTATTAGTTAGTTAATATCTACATTAACTAGTAACTTATTTTATCATATTAACATATATACCTATACTAACACACAAATGCAGGTATTTACACTGATGTATTAACCTAAAATCCTACTGATATTAGACACACTGACATACTGAACTGTCACACACATACCCATGTGCACTGCTCTCTAAATTTTGCATAAGGAACCTTGTAAAATAGAACATCAGGCCAAGTATCAGGGCTAAGTGAGAGTATCTGTAGCAAAGGGGTATCAATATCACACTGATACAGCAATAACCCATCCCTCTTCTAGTCCTACACCCATAACTCACAATTCTATGAAACTGGCACATCCATACCTGCACACTCTGATTTCACACCCCCTAATATCTGATACACAGTTTTCTGTACACAGGTATCTCACAAACTGATATACACTGACTGATACTAACATCACTCACCCAAGGCTCACACTGACTCTAAGTATCAGCTAGTCTGATACTCACACTAAAACCTCACATACCCATTCATATAATAACACTAAGTAACATGGAATGCACTTCATAGCAGGTAACACAACTCACTGACCAACTCATACACAGTTTAAAAACTGAGCACCTCACAGCTATCTAACCTACTGAAACTTACTGCTACATTACTGCACCTAGGCACTCTGTTTCCTATTAACCATCACTCACAGTCATACACACACAGCCATACACACACAGGAAACACAGTTGGTTTCTTGATAACTGTTACTGAAATCTAGACACACAGACACAGGCACTTCACCAATACAGCACACACATTCAGCCACAATAACACACTGCACACAACTTAACACACACAGCCTAATACACAGTCCTAGGCTAACTGATACATAAACACAGCCACATATAAACAATGCTGCCACAGTACACAAAACTGAAATAAGACACACTTACACAGATACATTTCCTGCACACAACATACACTAAAACACCCTCACACACTGTGAACACAGCCACACACTGATAGTATACACATAACTCACCAAAACTGATATACACAGTACTCTGAAATCCAAATCACTACACTGAACACACATAAACATATGCACAGACACACTTATCAAAATCCTCATCAAACCTGGGAATTATCTCTCCCTCACACCTATACACAGTCACATTGGCTCTCACTGACACAAGTACCCATCCTCACCTAATCTAATACACAGATATCTCTAGGATACACCCTGACCTCTCCATACCTGATACACATACACACAGGCACTTTCCTCATCTACACACACAGTTGTGAAACCCCTTCCCCAATCTGATACATACCCCTGCTCTAATACCTACAGAAATACACAGCATTAGTTCTCATCTCTCTCTCAAAATACACACAGGTATTTTCCCCCCAAACCCGACTATCAGAACCAAAAACACACTGCTCACAGCCCTTACAAACTGCACAGAAATTCCCCCAACCCGACTATCACCACACAACACACAACCCAATCTACAACACAATTATATTTATGAATATAGATAGGTTTATCAAAATACAGAAATTTAAACACAGGGTTATGCAAAAAGCCCTAGACACATTTCATCAAACACCCTACTAAACATATCATCAAGCACAAGGAGTGCAGAATGATGAATCTACATAAGAACACATGAAAAACCCAACAAAACCCCAAATCAATATCTAACCTATACGTAGGAGGGTGAAATCAGTCTCCCTACAAATCCTAGGGTTAGGGTTCCTGGAAAATTGGGGAAAACCCCATGCGGGTCACCAAACCTAATCCAAAACCCTAAATCTGAATTACACAGTATAGGGGTGGGTTCCTAATAACCATTAACATCTGAAAACAGGAATTTAATGAAGAAAATTAGGGTTTTCACCTGCAGAGATGGTTTCTTCAACGAGGTTCTACTTCTCCAAGGCTTCCTGACCCACGTTCCTTGCTTCTCTTTGCTTTGGAGGAGGAGAAAATGGAACCTAGGGTTTGATCTCGAAAATTGGGGTGGGGAGATGGTTTCTCTCGTGGAGGCTAGGGTTTCGTTTCTCTCTACGTGAAGAATAGCCTAGAAAGAGGCTTCCTTTTATATAAACAACTAGGTTAGGGTTTCCAAGCTTAGTTTTAGGTTAAACCTTTATGTTAAGTCATGTAGAACCTAATTGACTAAGGTTTAGGTCTGCTAGAGTTTAAGGTCCACCCTAAATTTAAAATTCTAGGGCTTTGATAGAATAGGGTTTACAAATTAGGGTTGACTCACTAGGGTCTGTCCTAATGAGTTCTAGGGTTTACCTTAAACCAAATATCACTAATAATAATATAATTAGTTTATAAAACTCAGCAATTAATTAAATACATAATTATTTAAATAGTTAAATTACACAAATGCCCTCATATGGAAAGGTGGTAGTGACAAGTCTACCCTCCTAAAAGAAATTTCGTCCTCGAAATTGGACTGAACTACAACAAGAATGAAATCAGAAAAGGAATATACCTCAAGTCTAGAAGAGATACGGGTATTGCTCGCGCATTTCGTCCTCTCTCTCCCAGGTCGACTCCCCTGGAGAGTGATGTCTCCATGCTACGCGAACCAAGGGAATAGTTTGGTTCCGCAACACCTTCTCTCTGCGGTCCAAGATCTCTACGGGCTGCTCAGGGTAGCTGAGCGTCGGACCAACCTCAATCTCCGAGTGATCAAGTACGTAACTAGGGTCTGCCACGTACCGTCTCAGCTGCGACACGTGGAACACATTATGCACTCCCTCCAATGCAGGCGGTAAGTCTAGTCTATACGCCACTGCACCTACCCTCGCCAGAATACTGAAGGGTCCGATGTAGCGTGGGCTAAGCTTTCCGCCTCTACCAAAACGAATCATTCCACGCGTCGAAGAAATCCGTAGGAAAACTAGATCGCCAACCTAAACAAACAACCTCAGCACGCAGTCTAAGCAAACAAACACAAATCAGAAAATAACAATCTATACCTGAAACTCAAGGGGTCTTCGGTGGCTGTCGGCCCAATGCCGCTGTCTGTCCTGCGCCACTCGCAGTCTGTCTCTGATGAGTTTCACCTTTTCTGCTGCATCCACGACCATTTCTGGTCCTAGCAAGGCTCTCTCTCCAACGTCGTTCCACGATAACGGTGTACGACACCTCCGTCCATAAAGAGCCTCAAATGGTGACATCTCGATGCTGGCCTGGTAGCTGTTGTTGTAAGCGAACTCTACCAGGTGTAGATGATTCTCCCAAGAACCTCCGAGATCTAAAACACAAGTGCGTAGCATATCCTCGAGAGTCTGAATAGTCCTTTCAGACTGCCCGTCTGTCTGGGGGTGATATGCGGTACTGAACTTGAGCTGAGTGCCCAAGCTAGCCTGCAGACTCCTCCAGAAGTTGGAAGTGAAACGACTATCCCGATCCGAGACGATGCTCACAGGAACTCCATGAAGTCTAACAATCTGTCGCACGTACATCTCTGCTAGCCTCTCTGTCGACGTGCCCACTTTGAAAGGTAAGAAATGGGCTGATTTGGTCAACCTGTCCACGATGACCCAAATCGCGTCCTTCCCTCCTGGAGAACGTGGAAGCCCTGAAACGAAATCCATGGTCACGTGCTCCCACTTCCATTCTGGAATCGGTAAGGGTTGAAGCAAACCTCCTGGCCTCTGCCGGTCTGCCTTTACCTGCTGGCACACTAGACACCGAGATACGAAGCGTGCTACCTCGCGCTTCATTCCATACCACCATACGTGCTCCCTCAAGTCTCGATACATCTTGTTGGCACCGGGATGCATCGAGTACTGAGAGCGGTGTGCCTCCTGCAAAACCTTCTCGCGTAGCTCCCCGCTAGGCACACATATCCTTGTGCCGTGCCGTAGAGAACCATCATCTGCGATAGTAAAGTCGTCCGACAATTCCATCTGAACCTGTGCTCTAATACTCCTCAAAGTCTCATCATCGTACTGCGCAGCTCTGATCCTGTCCAACAGTTCGGACTGTATCTGCAATCCCCACATCTGAATCTCAGTACCGGGAACTAACACTTCAATCTCCAAGCTCTCTAAATCAGCCAACAAATGCCTATCTGTCGTCAAGTACATAGCCATCGGATACCTGCTCAAGGCATCGGCGACTACGTTGGCCTTCCCTGGATGGTACTGCAATGATATGTCAAAGTCCTTCATCAGCTCTAACCATCTCCTCTGCCTCATGTTCAGCTCCTTCTGTGTGAATACGTACTTCAAGCTCTTGTGGTCTGTGAAGATTTCCACACGCTCTCCGTACAGGTAATGTTTCCACAGTTTTAGAGCGAAGATAACTGCTGCCAACTCTAAATCGTGGGTGGGGTAGTTCTTTTCATGAGGGCGTAACTGCCTGGAAGCATAGGCAATTACCTTCCCGTGCTGCTGAAGAACACATCCCAGACCCTTCCCTGAAGCATCACTGTAGATGGTAAAACCACCTGTCCTTGATGGCAACGTCAAAATTGGAGCTGTCGTCAACCTCTTCTTCAGCTCATCAAATGCAGCCTGGCACTCCTCCGTCCACACAAAATCCACATCCTTCCTAGTCAGTCTGGTCATCGGCGCTGCAATCTTGGAGAAGTCTTGTACAAACCTCCTGTAGTATCCTGCTAGTCCGAGAAAACTCCTGATCTCAGCTACCGAACTGGGGGTAGCCCACGACTCTACTGCCTCGATCTTCTGTGGGTTAACCGAGATTCCGTCACCCGATACCACATGCCCAAGAAATTCGACCTTGTCAAGGAAGAATTCACACTTAGAGAGTTTCCCGTATAGCTTCTCCCTCCTGAGAGTCTCTAAGACCAATCTCAGGTGCTCTTCGTGCTCCTCCGGTGTCTTGGAATACACAAGAATATCGTCGATGAACACCACTACGAACTTATCAAGGTACTGGTGGAACACCTTGTTCATCAAGTTCATGAATACTGCCGGCGCATTGGTTAAACCAAATGGCATCACCATGAACTCAAACTGGCCGTATCTGGTCCGAAAAGCTGTCTTCAGCGTGTCTTCTTTCTTCACCTTCACCTGGTGATAGCCTGACCTCAAATCAATCTTCGAAAACACCCTCGCCCCGCTCAACTGATCGAAAAGATCATCTATCCTCGGCAGCGGATACTTGTTCTTGATAGTGATATTGTTCAAGGCTCTATAATCAATGCACATACGCACCGTGCCGTCCTTCTTCGGTACGAACAATACCGGAGCTCTCCATGGTGATGAACTGGATTTGATGAAGCCTTTGTCCTGCAGCTCCTCAACTTGCTTCTTCAGTTCTGCCAGCTCGCTGTTGTTGACTCTATAGACATGTTGTGAAATGGGCTCCGCTCCTGGAACCAAGTCTATAGAGAATTCAACATCTCTGTCTGGCGGCAAGCCTGGCAACTCTTCTGGAAATACATCCAGGAATTCTGCTATCAGAGGATGTGGCAACTCCTCTTCTTCCGTCCTGGCTCCGCAAAATGTGCTCCCTCTCTGTTCCGCTGTTCCTCTGACGACCTCAAACTCCGGCTCTCCTGGTGGTCTAAACAATACTCTGCCTCTATAACAATCTATCGTAGCATGATGCCTACTCAACCAGTCCATTCCGAGTACAATATCGTACCCCGGAAGTGGCATGACAAGTAAGCTCATGCTCAAGTCTCGGCCTCCTACTGACACTCTCCGGTCCTTGCAGTGATCACGGACTAGGATAATACCTCCACCAGTCATGATCTTGCAAGTCCTAGCTAATGGTTCTGTGTCTAAATGATGTCGAAGTGCATATGATACAGACACAAAACTATAGGAAGCGCCAGAATCGAATAAGGTAAATGCGGGAATACAATCGAGAAGAACCGAACCTGTGATCAAGTCTCCTGCCGGCTCGATCTCCTCGACTGCCATGGCGTATGCTCGCCCCTGGGGTGCACCTCTCTGCTGCTGATGCTGGACAAACCTCTGATTCTGCGGTGGAAGTGGTCCCCTCTGTTGTTGGCCTCCTGGTACGGTAGGTACCCTGCCTGGTCCTCTCTGGGCGGCTGCTCCACCCTGACCTGGACGAGTCCGAATGGTAGGGCAATCCCTCAGCTGATGTGTCGTCGATCCGCAGGACAAACATGAGCCCAGTCTATGCCTGCAGATCTCTCTAGTATGTCCCATCTTCCCGCAGTACGCACACTGGATGGCGGGCTGAGTCTGCCTCTGTTGTTGTTGCTGAACCTGCCCTCGGGCTGGTGCCTGATGCTGCTGCTGAAAGGGCCTCTGCTGCTGCTGAAAGTGTGGACGCTTGCCTGGTCCCGCACTACTGTTTGCTCCTCCGGAAACATCGCGTCCCCTCTTGGGCCAGAGGTCCAAGTCGTCCTCGGCTACCTGGGCATCCATCAATATGTTCTCGAAAGTAGCAGTGCGACGTCCCGACGTGCGAGACTTGATCTCCCTTGTCAGCCCCTTTCTGAACTTCCGGGCCCTGTCCCCCGGATCTCTAATCATCGATGGCGCAAAGCGGCTCAGGCGGGAAAACTCCGCGGCATACTCGTCGACGGACGAGCTCCCCTGGGCTAAGTCATGGAACTGACTCTCCAAAGCTCCCAGGGCGACATCAGGAAAGAACTTTTCTTTGAAGAGCTCCTTGAAAGCCTCCCAAGTGAGTCCCCCGCGCAAGAGTCTCGGCTCCGTGCGAAACCACGTCAAGGCAATGTCGAACATCTGGCTGCCAGCGGCCTCGATCTGGAGCGCCTCTGGGATCTGCGCCAAACGCAAGTTCCTCTCGATGTCCTCTAGCCAATCATCGGCGTAGAGTATCCCTTCTGTCCCCTTGAACTCCCGAGGCATCATCCTCTTGAAGTCCACAATGGTGCCCGGCCTCTGTTGTTGCTGACCAGGTTGTTGCTGCTGCTGAGTGACTCTCTCCACAGCCTGGAGAGCCACTTGGTGAGCATTCTCCATGTTCACCCTCATCATCTCTGTCTGGGCCTGATGTGCCTCAGCCTGCACTCTCTGGGCCTCTGCCAACGTCCTCTGGGCATCGACCATGCCCTGAATCAAAGCGAACATCTGTGCCCCATCGACGGGCACACCTCCTGGTTGCTGGACTGGTGGTGGTGGAGGTGGTGGTGCCGTCGTAGCTGTGGGGACCCTCTGAACTGGTGGTGGAGGACCCCCGAATGCTGCAGCCACTCCCACTTGTCCTGGAGATGTAGGAGGTGCTGCGGATGTCTGTCCGGCAGCGCGAGAGGTGGCAGACCTCTCTGTATCTGCTGCTCCGAGTCTCTGGGATCTTCTTGGCGGCATCCTGAAGACAGATCGAAAGATTCAATTAAAGCAATAGATACGATATCATCAAGGAAGGACAGTAAAAATTTCTAAAGGAAAAATCATTAAGAGCAGTATCATAAGAATCAGAATTCCCTAATTGTGATTGAGCATACCTCGGCCTAATTCCTATTTCCTAAAACAGGCTCGTAGTAATACTCTAAGCGAGCACCACTACGATATCACTCTAATCTGAATCTAAGACTACTGCTGGACCTGCATGGGCCACCACTAAAACGTGTCACGACCCGCACCCGGAATTTGGGCATGAGTCGTGGGTACGTCCAGCCTACGCCGCAGCATCGGCGGTAGAACGCTGTCTAGGTCACAAACATACTATATCCTGTCAATAGTCTCAACTCCATACGGAGGACAATGATAAATAAATCACAGTTCTATAATATACTCAATCACAACTATAAACATAATGGCACGATGAGAATTGAAAAGAGTTCTATTTAAACCAACCACAAGAAGTCCAACTCAAATCCTGGGTCTAAATGACCTCACAAAGTCACAAATAAAATAAATACATCTCAGTCTCAGTCTCAGTCTAAAACAATAAATGCAGAAAAATAATCTAAGCATGGGCAGGCAAGTTCTCCTCTAGGATAGGCACCTCCTCTGGGATTTCTGGGATGAAATCCTCCTCTATTCCTGGACCGTAATGAGTAGGGCAAAAGTCCTCCAGGTCCTCTGAAAATGTTGTTATCCAGTCAGGATTGGAGCGAAGCACAAGCACTAACAGCAGTTCCATTAATTGACAAAATCTATAAACAGTGTAAGAGATACAAGATGGAAATAAAAGCTGAACATGTGAAGTACTGGAGAAAATGAAATAGACAATAGAGCATCTAGCAATGAGCAATAAGTAGTAAATGCTAGAACAAGTAAATATGAATAAAGATAAAACATCTAGCTAAGTGTTTGAATTATCAGTTTATTATGTGATCGGCTTGGGACTAGATCAGGCTGGTTATATATGATTAGCTATGATTCTTTTAGGTCAGGCTAACCGCATGGTTAGCTATGGTGCATATAATGGTCAGGCTAATCATATATAACAGCTATGGAGCATATAAGTGGTCAGGCTGCACCCGACGTGAGAAGCGGGGTGAGCTATGGTGCATATAATGTTTGGATATGATCACATAATCTACTAATAGTTCCCCATCCCCCAGCTAGCACGATGGATTCCAACCACGACTCCTCGTGATGGGGATCTAGGGTGCTAACCCGTGTATCCATGGTGTCGGAATCAAGTATGTAATACACTACAATTTATAGAAGTAATCAACAATGAAAACTGTCAGAGAATGTACTCGCCTGTGGTCCTGAGCAAAGTGTGAGGATCGATGTCCAGAGTGGGATCAAAATGACCTAATATGGAAATTCAATGTTAATTAATGAATTAAAAGGATAACATGTTTAACAATTTAAAAACGAGGTTTCTAGGTCATGTCTAAGGTTTACTGGTCAATACTAGGTCCAGCTAAAGTCAATTGGTCTAAATTGCCACTTACTAGCTAACACTAGCTATTCTAGGTATTTACCTAAGTTTCTAAGTGATACTAGCTTATTAGTTAGTTAATATCTACATTAACTAGTAACTTATTTTATCATATTAACATATATACCTATACTAACACACAAATGCAGGTATTTACACTGATGTATTAACCTAAAATCCTACTGATATTAGACACACTGACATACTGAACTGTCACACACATACCCATGTGCACTGCTCTCTAAATTCTGCATAAGGAACCTTGTAAAATAGAACATCAGGCCAAGTATCAGGGCTAAGTGAGAGTATCTGTAGCAAAGGGGTATCAATATCACACTGATACAGCAATAACCCATCCCTCTTCTAGTCCTACACCCATAACTCACAATTCTATGAAACTGGCACGTCCATACCTGCACACTCTGATTTCATACCCCCTAATATCTGATACACAGTTTTCTGTACACAGGTATCTCACAAACTGATATACACTGACTGATACTAACATCACTCACCCAAGGCTCACACTGACTCTAAGTATCAGCTAGTCTGATACTCACACTAAACCCTCACATACCCATTCATATAATAACACTAAGTAACATGGAATGCACTTCATAGCAGGTAACACAACTCACTGACCAACTCATACACAGTTTAAAAACTGAGCACCTCACAGCTATCTAACCTACTGAAACTTACTGCTACATTACTGCACCTAGGCACTCTGTTTCCTATTAACCATCACTCACAGTCATACACACACAGCCATACACACACAGGAAACACAGTTGGTTTCTTGATAACTGTTACTGAAATCTAGACACACAGACACAGGCACTTCACCAATACAGCACACACATTCAGCCACAATAACACACTGCACACAACTTAACACACACAGCCTAATACACAGTCCTAGGCTAACTGATACATAAACACAGCCACATATAAACAATGCTGCCACAGTACACAAAACTGAAACAAGACACACTTACACAGATACATTTCCTGCACACAACATACACTAAAACACCCTCACACACTGTGAACACAGCCACACACTGACAGTATACACATAACTCACCAAAACTGATATACACAGTACTCTGAAATCCAAATCACTACACTGAACACACATAAACATATGCACAGACACACTTATCAAAATCCTCATCAAACCTGGGAATTATCTCTCCCTCACACCTATACACAGTCACATTGGCTCTCACTGACACAAGTACCCATCCTCACCTAATCTAATACACAGATATCTCTAGGATACACCCTGACCTCTCCATACCTGATACACATACACACAGGCACTTTCCTCATCTACACACACAGTTGTGAAACCCCTTCCCCAATCTGATACATACCCCTGCTCTAATACCTACAGAAATACACAGCATTAGTTCTCATCTCTCTCTCAAAATACACACAGGTATTTTCCCCCCAAACCCGACTATCAGAACCAAAAACACACTGCTCACAGCCCTTACAAACTGCACAGAAATTCCCCCAACCCGACTATCACCACACAACACACAACCCAATCTACAACACAATTATATTTATGAATATAGATAGGTTTATCAAAATACAGAAATTTAAACACAGGGTTATGCAAAAAGCCCTAGACACATTTCATCAAACACCCTACTAAACATATCATCAAGCACAAGGAGTGCAGAATGATGAATCTACATAAGAACACATGAAAAACCCAACAAAACCCCAAATCAATATCTAACCTATACGTAGGAGGGTGAAATCAGTCTCCCTACAAATCCTAGGGTTAGGGTTCCTGGAAAATTGGGGAAAACCCCATGCGGGTCACCAAACCTAATCCAAAACCCTAAATCTGAATTACACAGTATAGGGGTGGGTTCCTAATAACCATTAACATCTGAAAACAGGAATTTAATGAAGAAAATTAGGGTTTTCACCTGCAGAGATGGTTTCTTCAACGAGGTTCTACTTCTCTAAGGCTTCCTGACCCACGTTCCTTGCTTCTCTTTGCTTTGGAGGAGGAGAAAATGGAACCTAGGGTTTGATCTCGAAAATTGGGGTGGGGAGATAGTTTCTCTCGTGGAGGCTAGGGTTTCCTTTCTCTCTACGTGAAGAATAGCCTAGAAAGAGGCTTCCTTTTATATAAACAACTAGGTTAGGGTTTCCAAGCTTAGTTTTAGGTTAAACCTTTATGTTAAGTCATGTAGAACCTAATTGACTAAGGTTTAGGTCTGCTAGAGTTTAAGGTCCACCCTAAATTTAAAATTCTAGGGCTTTGATAGAATAGGGTTTACAAATTAGGGTTGACTCACTAGGGTCTGTCCTAATGAGTTCTAGGGTTTACCTTAAACCAAATATCACTAATAATAATATAATTAGTTTATAAAACTCAGCAATTAATTAAATACATAATTATTTAAATAGTTAAATTACACAAATGCCCTCATATGGAAAGGTGGTAGTGACATCTCATTCCAGTCGCACTTATTCGATGACACAAAATTTTTGATGAGCTTTATAATGGTCTTATTGAATGCTTCTGCCAGACCATTCGCTGCTAGGTTGTAGGACATCGAAGCTATATTCTGAATTCGATTTTTATCGCAAAACCGATAGAAAGCGTGACTTGTAAACTGTGGACTATTGTCGTGGATAATCCTCCGAGGTAGTCCGAATCAGTATATAATGTGATATTTAACAGAGTTGATCATATTTGACGTCTTCACTTCAGTGATCAGAACAGCTTCCGCCTACTTGGAGAAGCAATCCTTGATAGCCAAGATAAACCGGTGCCCTTTAGACGAAGGTGGACTAATCTGTCTGATGATATCCATTCCCCACGCTTCAAGTGACCAAGATTCTACCTTTGGCTATAGGAATTCTGAGGGCTGGTGGATGAATTATGCATGAATTTGGCACATCCGACAATTTCTTGCATAGTCGACAGCATCCGCTACCATTGTCGGCCAGTAATAATCCATTCATCGTAGACGATCATGCAGCTTTAGACCGGGTTGATGGGCACCACAAATACCGTTATGAGCTTCACGGAGTGCCTTCTTATCTTCTGTATTTGATAAGCATCGTATCAGAAGTCCATCATACGAACGATGATACAGCATTTTAGTGGATGTATCATAATAAAACCAGAGGGAATATCTCCTAATGGAAATGGCTTCATTTGGGTTCTCAGGAAGAATTTTATAGACTATGTAGTCTATGAAAGGGAGTCTCCAGTCTTTGGTGCTAAGGTATGTCTCCACTGAATAGCTCAGACACATGCAGAGGTTGTTTTCGTACAGACTAGTTCCTGGCCGACTATTGTGACCAGTTGATGTATGTTAACCAGGACTGCCAAGGAAGCTGCGAGACCAGCGAGAGCATCAGCCTCAATATTTTGTAACCGCGACATGTGCTCTATGAATAACCCATCGTAGGTGGAGATTATGTCGAGTGTGATTTGGTGGTAGGGAATCAAGTTCTCGTGCCAAAATTCGTACTCATCCCGGACCTGACTAACTATCAGATTGGAATCGTTGTAGGCCTCTAAGTAGTCAACTCTCACTTGTTTAGCGAGTTGGATTCCAATAATGAGAGCATTGTACTCTGCTACATTGTTGAAACATGGCTCTGTGAGAGAGTAAGCGTGGTAGATAACCAGATCGTCGAAGAAAATCAACACTACCCCGACTCCAGCGATAATACTGCCTTTGGGCCCTGTGAAGCACCATCGAAGAACATTCGCCAAATGGCCTCTCACATTGTCATATTGGAGTCCAGTACTTCATCAGGGATCTCCTCATAAAGCTTTGTAATTTCCTGCATCGGATGAGATACCAGAAAGTCAGCCAATTCTTGGCCTTTAACTACCTTCTACGGGACAAAGACCATGTCGTACGGTGACAACAGTATTGCCCATGTGGCCAAGCGAGATTTGAGTACCTCGGGTTTAGTCATGAGGACCCTGAGAGGATTAACTCGCGAGATCTCATGGATCGTCTGCCCCACTACATAATATTGGGTCTTCTGGATAGCAAAGACCAGAGCAAGACACTCATTTTCTACTGGGTTGTACCTATGCTCCGCACCAACCATCATTCTGCTAAGCTAATAAATTGCCTGCTTATAACCTGTATCAGTCTTCTAGTCTAGTAGATCACCGAGAGAGTGATCCATTATGCATACATAAAGTAAGAAGGGTCTCCCCACTACTGGGGTGACCTGGACTAGGGGATTTGTGAGGTGGATCTTGATATCGTCGAACGCTTGCTAGAATTCTTCGGTCCAGACAAAGGAAACTCCCATTTTCATAAGATGAGTAAAGGGTTAGCATCGCCCAGAGAGGTTGGCTATAAACCTCCTAATGTATATAGGCCTTCCTTGCAGACCACGAAGCTCTCAAAGGTCCTTCGGAGGATGTATGTCGAGGATAGCCCTGGTCTTCTCCCTGTCTATGTGAATACACTTCGAAGTTATGATAAAGCCCAAAACTTTGCCACTGGAGACTCCCAAAAAGGACTTAGTGGGGTTCATTTTTAAATGGTGCGCTCGTATCAGGTCGAATACCGTCTTCAAGTCTTGGAGATGGTCATCCTGGAAGCGACTTTTGATAGCGATGTCATCAACATAACACTCGAATGTCTTGCGCAGATGTTCGCGGAAGATGGTGCTCGTAGCTCGCTGGTATGTCGCACCCGCATTCTTCAGACCAAAGGATATAACTATGTAACAATATACCCCTATTGTTGTTAGAAAGGACGTGTGCTTCTCGTCGTACGAAAATATCTTGATCTGATTATAGCCCGAGAACCTATCCATGAAGGACATACGCTCGAAGCCATAAGTGTTGTCAATCATTACATCCGTGATTGAAAGAAAAAACTCATCCTTTAGGCATGCCTAGTTTAGATCACAAAAGTCTATGCATATTCAAATCTTGTCATTCTTTTTTATGACAGGCACGATGTTAGCTACCCAATCTGGATGTTTCTTCTTGAGGATAAACCTGCTTCTTATCTGTTTGTTTATTTTAGCTTCGATAGCGTTCATGATATCCGGACGGAATCATTGTTGTTTGTTGCTTCACTGGCTTAGTATTTGGCAAGATGTTAAGCATGTATACTGCAATCTGGGGTCTAAACCTGGCATGTCTTCTTAGCTCTAAGCGAAGATATCGATATACTCCCTTAGGAGATGTAGCAAGGATTCTGCATCTAGCCCATCCTCTAGGCACCTTTGGAAGGCAGGGAGTATGACAACTGTAAGCCCCCTGATTTTTTCAAGAATTTTTCTAGAATTTTTGGGATTTTTCTGTCATTAAAACCTAGGTATTTTCTAATTTAATGATTTTTTAATTGCTACTAATTAATATTAAAATATTATGGAAATAATATTTTATGGTGTAAAATGGAAAACCGGACATAGGGTAATTTTCGGTGAATTTATTGGACTCCGGAAACCCGTTTAAAGCCCTAAAAAACTATTAAATAAATAAACCAAATTAAACCCTAATTAAATCGGGTTTATTTTTAAATAAACCAAACCGGACCGGGTTCAATTGAACCAACCTACACCCACCTTAGCGGGTCGGATCCGGGTCTAACCCGCGACCCGCCAACCCGATACCCAAACCCGCATTCCTTTATGCGGATCGGGTCGGATCCGTCTAACCCGACCCGACCCGTTAACACATACCGAAACCCTAAGTCAGATTCCCTCGGATTCACTGTTCCGACTATTTATTTTGTCTCAGGATTCGTGCCCCGCCGCCGCCGTCCACCACCGCGGCCAGCCACCCTCTTCCTCCGCCCTAGCCATCCTCTTCCTCCCCTCCTCTTCTTCTTCTCCGGCGAGCTCCGTCGACAGCAGCAGCGGCTGCAGCAGCTCCCCGCCTCAGCTGCCGTCAACGCAGCCAGCATCTCCGGCCAGCACCGCCACCCCGCCGCGCCGCCCTCCCTGCAGAGCCCCGAGCCCGGGCGACGTTGCCCCGGCCGCCCTCCGCCCCGAGACGCCGTCGGATCTGAATCCCCAAACCCTAACCCTAATTCCTGTATCGACACGTGTCGGACACGTGTCGGACACGGTTTTATCCTCGGTTTTTGGATCCCGTTCAGGTGCGTGTATCTTCTTGCTCGTAGCTCGGATTCCAATTCCGTAAATTGTGTTGCGAAGCCTGTATGACCCTCTCGGTGCCCGGATAAATCGCTCGGGGCATCGCGTCCTGTGGTGATCGTACACCGCGATCCAAAAACAGGAAAAATGATGACCCAATTCACCCCGGAACTGGGTACGCCCCGCCAAACGGGACGACTTGGTCGCACGCGGTCTTTACCGAAACGTGCGCGACGTTGATACGGACGTGTAGGATTTTGCAGAAGTCAATTCGGGTGTGCGTGCACACCGGAATCAACGCGTATCCGCCGACACCGCCCCGTATCCGTCGATTCTGGAACACGCTGTAACATCGTGTACATACGTCGGACCGAGACGAAATTTGTGCCATCGGACTCGTAGCGATACGCTGGTCCTGTGACCCAAGTTTGGTTCGATTCTGAGAACGTTGACGAAATCGCGTGTCGTGGCCCCACAGGCCCCGCTCGACGGGCGATTTTGTGATCGGCTCATCGGAATTCAATTCTGAAAGTTCCGTTGGGTTCGTATCAGCGTTTCTGACCTGTTGACACTGAGTTTGGTGAATTTGGAGACCTTTGACTCTGACACGCTTTTCGGTGCAAAGTGGCCCACATGTGGACCCCGCTTTGGCCCGGAAATATTATTTTTGCCCTTGTGTCCAAATTGGACGTAAGGACAGGCGTTTCTAGCTATTTGATATTTTCTGAATCTAATGGTGATGTTTATTTCAGCAACCGGAGTAGTACCTGCAGATCACACGGAGACCAGAGCTACAATTGGAGCCAGGACCTCAGGCAAGTGTACCTTGCCAAACTCTGCAGTATTGTTACCTATTTTCTTGCTTCATTATATTGCTGTGCATGCTTAACCTAGGACCGTGTGACGTACTTAGCGTCCGATTATAGTCGGGTGCCAACACCTTGCGCGGTGTTGGGTACTGTCATCTAGAGATGGATATTCGTGACACTTTACATTCTCGTACTTGTCTTATCAAGTACAGTATACCCAGGAAACTTACACCATTCATGAGACAGAACCTTCCTGAGATATTCATGGTGATTCTGTATAGGATACAGGTTTATGACATACACAGTTTACATGCTTAGATTATATCCGGACTTGTTGTATTAGTCTTGATCCTGCGTGTCATGGACATGAGACGTGAGATTTCATTGGGTGGGGAGAGTATTACCATATGAAAGGCTGATTATATTATATATTGACATCTGGATGTGTCTTAGTCTCTGACACAGAGCTATGGCACCAGTTCTGGCCCTTCGAGAAAATACTGCTATGGGTTTCTCCGACACTGATCCTGTAGTAGTCTCAGCCCGAGTATGGAATAATATTCTCAACTTGCATATCACTTAGCTGGTTATATATTTACCCTATTGTTCTTTTATTGCTGCACTGCATTTATTTTGGCTTGTATTTTTTGTACCTTGCTGTCCCCTGAGGACCTGGATCCGGACTATGTCCCCAGGTATAGCTGACGAGATCTATCCCGAGGTATACGGGACCGGAGCATTAGCATTAGCAGGAGCAGGTGCCTACCTTGGAGCAGAACCAGGATCTGAGGACGAGATTGTACCAAAGGACTTCTCTTGAGTATTGGCGTGAGATACTCATTTATTTCAGTTTCTAGTTATTTTATTTCCAGTCTATTTCATTGATGTACCAGACTTGTACTCGGATTGTTCTCCGAGACATGTTTATTGAGACATTGTTAGTTATTTATTTACTTCATTTCTGTCATTTGATCTGTGATTATTTACTGTGGATGAGATTAGTATAGACTGTGACTTGTACCACTGGATCTACTTATTGTTATATTACAGCTTAAGTATGCTCCGATGGATCCATTAAATTGGGTTGTCCATCGGTGCGTACTGCTGGCCATTGCCACGCGTCCGGTCCCTCGGTATTTTGGGACTGGGGCGTGACAACAACGTACACGCTTCCCCGATCCTTCTCATCAGTTGCAGGGTTTGCTGGCCCAAAATTGACTTAGCTTCGCTAAAAAAAGACCTCATCTCCATGATCTTCATCGAACAGACTTTTGCTGATGAAGATATGTTTCGGGGACAATTCATTGCCCAGATTGACTTATACGACTTCGTCTTCAGTGAAAGGTTCTCGTTGTTCAAAACATAACTCCAATTGGGAGTCTAAGCGTTGTGCCCATGGTTCTACCTCAAAGAGTTGGGGTGGCTGGTCGTCATCTTCTTTTGGGTGAGCAGACACCATGTTAATAGATAGTGCTCGTTTGAGCATATCTTTGATAATTATATCGAAATCCCAAGCGAAGGATTCTGAAGATTGAGAATGCCTTTTATCTTCCTCTTTTGAACCTTCGGGAGTTGATGGTGGTGTGACATACCCCAGACCGTAACTAGTTCGCAGGTAGTAGGCCTCTAATTTTCCCGCAAGGGCGAGAAGATGCAGAGGAAGACGCCGACCTTTACCATAATTCAGGCCATTGTCGCTTTTTAGGTCATAGTCCATGTTCTGGATAATGCGCTAGGCTTGTGGGTTGTAGTGGTATAGCTGCATTTTATTACTACCCGATTATGGTCCTTCGGCAAGAAAGTCTCGGTAATGCCCTTCCGAAGATGATGGGTTTGTCACCCCTCCTTATGGCCGGCACTATAAAGTAGGTGCCCTGACTTTGAAGGATTCGGCCCACTGCATAGGTCGTAGTTATTTGTGTATGTAGTTGTAACCCTAGACCATATTTTAAGGAATACATTGTACTTAAATGTGCAACATCAGAGTAGTTCAAAGACAATCCCTTATTGATAAAGTATAATATCTTGTCCATATTCTCCCAGTTCGTCTTTCCTAGGCTCCACTTCCAGCGTAAGTGACGGCTTCAGAGGCCTCTTGCGAAGCTTTACGACTAGAGGTTCAGAAGCAGTAACGAGGGCTGGATCCTCTTTTTGTGGTTGACATAATCTTTATAAGCGAACAAAAAGAGGTTCTTGTGCCTTCATATGAAGTTTTACTTCGAGGGAAGGGGTCGCATTAGGGGCCCATCCTTTGAGATGGACCCTCAAGGGTTCGTTTAGTATGGTACCAGCCTCCGCTTTGTCGTCAACGTATTACCACCTTCATCTTGGTGGACTTGCTTGTATAGGATCGATTAAGAGCAGTATGCTTCGACCCCCTTGAACGGATCGACATCGGCGAACTCCGTCCTGACGATGCCGTGATCGTCGACTTACTATAGGCATTTGTACAGAGTTGATGGCACAATCATGTACTCATATATCCATGGATGCCCTAACAAGATGTTGTAAGATACATCTACGTCTATGATATAGCAAGTGACCTTTGTTTATAAGTCGACGATCTGACATTTCAAGCGAATCTTTCCCATAGGGTAGCTCCTTCCCACATTGAAGCCATTGGTGGCAGTATTGGTTGCTGCCACCCGATGCATTGGAATTCTCAATATCTGAAGCAGACTCGTAGGATGATGATGATGGTTGAGCCAGAGTCGATGTTCATCTGGTCCACTTTAATGGCTCTTATATACCCTGTCATGCCCCAGTGCCAAAATATGGAGATAGACATGGCCAGCTAACCCATACAAGGTACTATACATCGTACGACGATCACGGTTGTAATAAACAAGGGGGTGCATACTACAATCAGGTCACTTAGGGTCACATGAACATCTATGTCTCAATCCATCAAACAAGAAACATTAATCATAGAGCATATATGATAAATCAATAAGGCATCCCAAACGCTTTCATAAAAATATTCTGGAGACTAGTAGTACAAAATAAGAAGCTGGTAGAGTAATAAAAGTACATTATGATATTACAGCTGCAGTCAAATTTATATACAGTCATGAAAAGAAACTAATGTCCAGACATACCGGCTAACAGATGCTGGTATGCCCAAAAGATGAAAAAATGTACAATGGCGAGCAGAAAAAAAAGAAAACCCACTCGTTATCCTCGGCGACTATGTTCCTGTTATGCGCCATGAGTCAGAAAAAAGTATCTGGCTCGAAACTTGGCCATGCAAAACCAGTGGGGTTAGACCCCAAATAGCAAGTACGACAAAGTAAGCACGAAATAGAAAAACAAAAAAAAACCAAGCAATAAATATAATATATATATATAGGTTCTATGTCGTAACTTAGGTCCAGGGCATATCCTAGCACAAAGGCCTAACCCTACAACCAAACACGGATAATGGTTGAATCCATCACACTATGATAGTCATTTCCCTAGGCTACTAATAGAATAATACAAAGAAGTTTAATTAATAAGATCGGCTAATCACTTCTACGGCTTACTATTTCTGGAGTCGGAGGTTATCTCAGAATAATGCATAATAGGTATCCTCAGATTACGTCATTGCCAAACATGAGCTAACCTAGCCAAATAGATGAATATACAGGTACTTCATGAGTTGCACAAGTTCCCCGTAAGGCCACTGCGCTAAAAATATGGTATTAGCGGTTCCAATATTTCTATAGTAAAATAGTGGCTCGATATTATTTATAATAGGTCAGATACTGCACTCCACTAAGGCAGATGATATACAATAACTGTGGTGGCCAGCCCACAATGCACTTAGAATGAATCTCTATGGGAAGGTTCGTTGGCATGATCTCGGGATACCGTTTTCTCTTAATGTTACTACCACTTTTAGTTTTCTAATTAACCCTATAGTGTGTTCAAAAATCTCAAGGCATGGCCATATGAGAATTTTCCTTAAGATGTCGTACAAAGTACGGGTACGCTAGATACAAAAATATGGAGGGTCAATCTGGATTCACTCGAGCATGTATGCAACATTCAATAAATCAATATCCTAGCCACGCTTTGGTATTTGACTCGCATATCATGCCCGTGCTGGAGAAAATATATTTATAGTATCACACGTTCAGGAATTTGGAGGCATTCTCGATATGCCACATCTCAACGCACATTAGATCATAAACTTTATCAGGCAATAATAGTATCAGCACGGATACAGTATCCGAGTCCAATTATCAATTATCATTGGGTCACATAAATTTTGACCATATTATAACATGAAGCTTTTGTCATGCACATAGCCGATTAGTCACTATTCACTTAATTTGGTTCACCGAGAAAATCTCAAGTCCAAAATATATTCATGCCATGTATGAAGCCAATCTTAGCACATTGTCATGTTTAGCATGAGGTCTATTTTCTTAGTCCATTCTTCCTTAGAATCATAACACAAGCAATACCAGGATCAACCACATAGAGGATGACAAGAATATTCTAAAATAGGATAAGTGAACACATAATAAAAGTACTAAGTGCACGCATGGGGTCACTAAGGACAACATACGCATGAAATTGTACGCATGAAGGTCGGATGCATGAACCAAACAAGCTCATACTCAAGGTGTCGCATGAAGTCAGGCGCATAAGATCACTAGACGCACGAGCGAGGCAAAGTCCACTCTTCGGGACAAGTGCCGAAGTGACAGGCAATAAATAAAGTGTCAATAAACTGACATAAAGTGACTGATGTAACAAGCCATAAAGTGCATCAGAGAGAAAAAGACAAAATCAATCAAAAATGTGCCAGGACTGGACTGAATCATGCGTCCAAGAAAAAAGGGGCGCATAGCACTTGGCCGCATGATGACTTCCATGTGCCTAGGAGAGACAACACAAACGTTCTAATACTTAGATTTTTAAAGCTTGAGTTTCAGGACGCATGTGTTCTTCAGTTATGTACCCAACAAAAGGGAGGCATGCTAGATACTTGACGAATGGAGCTTCATCCTCTCCACATCAAGTTTTGGCCATGGCAAAAAATTCCAAACCGAAGGTTGGGTTTTCTCTATGTAAACTTCATCTAGGGTCCAAATCTGACAAAGGTAAAGTTCTGAACCACTCAAAATCAAATGCTCTACAATATAGAAAAACAAGTTTTCAAAAATAATAAGTTTTGAAGATCAAAACCAAGAAAAACTCAAGAATACCTACACTCATAAAAATTCAGATCTACACCATTACATCTACCAAATCCGAAAATACCAAGTTCTAAACATGCTTAAAATCACATAATAAACATAATGGACCAATAATATGGAGAGTTTCTCTATTTCTCATACAAGGTGTACTTGCCTATGAAGGAAGGGGAAACCTAAGAGAGAGAAGGAAAAGAAAAATGAAGAGGGAGAGAGAAAGAGAAAGAAGTTGGGTTATATATCTAAGGTTTAAGATTTAGACCATGGGTTCAACTCATGACCAAAACTAACCTAAACTATAAACCAAGAATCAAGATAAACCAAAGAATGGGTCTAGTCTCAAGCAACCAAACAAATAACATGTCAGCAAGAATAATACGCCCCCAATATGTATATTGGGAACGGGGAGTGACATACCCTGTATAGTACAGAGGACGATCATGCATGTTATTATTCAGCAACATGTCCTGTTGCGATAACGTGATATTGGATATTGCCTCCGTCATATTATTGCAATGGGGACACACATCAGGAATCTCAGCTGGCGGCTTGACCTGGGCCAGGTAGGTGTTGGCATTTTGTAATGCCTCACCTAGGGCATCACGGGTGTCTTTGGAGAGACGAAGAAGCTCAAAGAGCGATAATTTTCCTAGAGTATTGACAAGTTGTGCCAATATATCAAAGTTGTAGGGATTTTCCAGCCCTTGAGCTATATCATTCCACAAAAGTTTGTCAAAGCGAGTCTCCTTCTGCTTTGGTTTGTTTGTTGTGGGAGGCTGAGACAGACCCGAATCAGATACAAAAGTTGCAGTGGTTAGTGGAATAATGTTTTCGGGAGCATTATAGTCACGCTAGTAGACTAGGCCCGACCTAATTGCTCCTGCCAGAGCTTTCTCGGCGGAAGGAGAAACCATGTGGCAAGCTTTGGACTTATTCCCTTTGGACTTGATGGAGGAAGGTGTTGTCTGCTGCATCACATTCTGATCAAGATTAGGGTGAACTCACATGACCTCGTCCCATGGTGTGATAAGAGGTACCAGCCCGGCTGCTTGGTTGTGATCTAGAGGGAGATTGATAACCTCTATTGTTGCCCTCGGGTCGGGACAAGGCCATCTTGGGCCTCCTTTACCGGGAAGTCACCAAACTGGAGAAATATCATGTTGGCAGCAACTGTCTTTCCCTCAAAATCCAAGATGAGGGCCTTGAAATCGAGCAGGCACTGGATGTATCGTTTCAATACATACCACTCTCATATTGGATGATGGACATACTAGTTGTAGTGGCAGTATTTGGGATTATCAACCTGGTCTGTCTCATCGAGACGTTTGATCTCGGGAAGGCGGAGCTTGTTTCCCTTTATCAGCACGTCAAAAATTGCCATGATGTCATCATCTTCGAAAGATTAAGTCTCTCTCATCTTTGGAGCTGCAAGCGGCTTCTTATCCAGCGTGCAGGACTTTTTAAACACATTAACGGTAAGGGCCTGCTTTCCTTTGCCGTCATGACCATTATTGACCTGGTTATTGTTGTTGTTCTTCTTCTTCTTCTTATAAGGACGCTTTCCCCTATCATCAGTGATGGGGATCTATATTTTCAGCAGTCGGACGTTCTTCATATTCTTCTCAATAGCGACAACACTTATGATGAATGCCATCCAGTCTTTGAACTGTGTAGCGCCCGTCCAGAGCCTTATTGGTAGAAGTAGATTTCTCCAGCATGTGTCTATTAGCGTAGATTCAGGATTACCGGGAGGTAATTTTAGCGCAGCTTGCCTGTATCATTCTATGTATTTCCATACTGGCTCTTTTTCTCTTTGAGTGATATCCATCAGAGAGGATATCGTCATGTCATTTCCTCCGTCATAGAATCGAGCTAGGAAGAGACTTTTAAGATCTTCAATGACTAGATGTAATTGTCTTGGAGACTGCAAAACCAGTCGAAGGCTACTCCGGTGTAACCACCACTTTCTACCTTAGGGGTATTTTGGTAATTTGTGCATGTTATAAAATTGTATTATACTATATTATATATTTGTGGCTAGAACTAAATTTTGACAACTAGTCTAGATAGTGTGCTTGATTGTATGTATGTTATAGTTAGTGTAACCTACTTAATATGATTAAATATACATATATGTATATGTTTTATATATAAATATAGGTAGTACTATATTTAAGAATTATTATGCTTAGTTAATTTTAAGTGTTACATGAGTTTTGGTATGGTTTTAGTATACTAGAATTAGTATATATTTGAGCCTAACTTATATTGGACTAGTGTGTAGTATAGGCTAGTAAAACCAAACCAAACCAAACCAAGTTTGCTTGAGCCCAAACTTGACACACATGTACTAGATATGTTAGGGACCCAAATCAAGTCCTTGTTTGACCCAAGTGGTCAACACAAGTATGTGTTCAAAGCACCAAATAAAACCTTATTCTAGCGGGTACACAGTCAGCCACATTTTGTGTAATGGCCATAACTACCACCCCAAACCTCCTTTCCTCCTACTTCCAAGGCCACAACACCCTTAACTCCCTTACCCAAAACCCATGCTGCATTCTCATCATTCTCATTCATTTACAGGATCCAAAAACTCTTCAAAAATTGTGAAAGACTTACAGGACATTCCAGGAGGTGCGGCTGAATTCAACAAGTTTGTGCCGACTTGCATATTATTTTGCACCACCAAAATAGTAGGTAATAGCCTCAAGTTCTTCATAAATTTCTTCCTCTATCTCTTATCTTTCATTCCTATATTTTTTTTATATTTTTTTTAGGTGTGTAACACCCTCAAACCTCCGTCACACGACAGTGTACAAAATATGGTGATGTCCACAAATTCTATGCAAAGAATTGGTTATGCACACCAAACCATTAGGTAAAATAATTTCAAACTTTTTTTTGCATACCACTGTTAATTCCCGTCATGTACGTATATGATTTGCAATATTTTGCTTTCGTTTTCCCTTCCGTAGAGGCATTCTCCAAAAATGTCTCCCTGCCAAACCGTTGGTGTCGCGGTTGTACAACGAATCCTAAAACGGGTATGTAACATATTTTTCTTGTAGTTTTATGATTCCTAAATTAGGGTACAACTAGATACATCAATCTTCTTAGTATAAGCCATAATTTAAAATATGGAAAACTTATTTAAATATGTTGAAAACAAGTTATTGCACACACATTCAGTTCTGTCCACTTCTGTTCGCACGCCTATCTACACATGTTAGAATCAAATTTTGTGATGAAAACTTCACAAAAATTTACTTATTATTGTCCCCTAACATCTTCTATAACTATTGCATGATAAAAATTTGTTTGTGTAAGTGAAAACATTGTGTTTTGTCACATTTTAATTCAATTTTAGAACTGCAATACCTTTTTGTACACGACATTTTATGTATAAAAGTCTATTATTTTTTACCGAAACTTTCATAATCAAAACCTTAACTTAACCCCCTAACATGCTAATATTTTATTTTTTATTAATTGCATATTAAAATTGTGTGGAACCATATGTTTGTCACGAACTGGAATTTAGTGTTAAAATGTGACAAAGACTATCATTTTATGTACATAATCTTCTAGGAAGTGTACGAAACTAGTATCACATTATTAGCACTCAAAACCTATGTTATATAATATTTTATATCATAATTTTTATGTACCGAAATAGGTGTTCTTGACGGTTTATTTCAGCATACACGTTGATATTAGAAAATGTCAATTTCACCTAAGAATGTATGTTTTGACAGGTAGATAATATTTTATTTTGAAATCTTTAGGAATGTATTTAACATGTTATAATGAAATACAAATAGTTAGAAACCTATAGTAGTGTTCACTTGGGGTTGGTGCTACCAAAATGACAAGTTGTAGACGTCGACGTTCACTTATATACATGTAGTCAAGTTGACAAGTTGTAGGAATAAACCTAGACAACCCTATCTATTTCAAATCATCTTTTGATTTTGTAAACTACAGGTTCAGAACTGGAACCACTGGCTCTGGACGATAGATAAGTACTTTACAATTATGAACGTACATTTACATGATAAATGATATTGTCTCTTTATTATTTGTTGTCTTGACACTATGATATTGTGCACAAGGATGGATTATTGTGATTCATGATTTAGTTAGAACGTGTGTTGGGATATCGTGATTATCTGAGTTTTGATGCGTGATGCCACGAGTTATGATGTGAGTTATCGTGTCATGATTCGTTGAGCTTAGTGTTGTGATTCGATATTATCCCTATTCGTGACATGTGTTTATCCGTATCATGGTTCATGATTATCTGTTCTTTGAGAGTAGTGACTATCTATTATGGGTTTTGACTCATATTTCATGTCCGTGATTACTGGTCTTCCATGATCTTGTGAGAGTAAGTCGGGTGGAAGAATACACTAGTAGGCATATGGTAAACCCTATTTTCTTATTCGATTCGATAGATACCAGGCGTACACCCCACGTACATGATATCGGATTCATCCTAGCCCCCACATGTTGAATACGATATTCTAGGTCACACAGTATTTCAGTTTGTCAGATCTTGTGATTTACTTTTCAGTTCATTTATTTCCTATTGCTAGTTATTCTTAATGCAGTTTCTATATTACCAGTTCATATTACCTGTTTATTGTTTCCAGTTCCATATTTATAGTTTTATGCTCTACTTGTATCAAGTTGTTCCTTTACATTAGTATGGTACCTGTACAGTTTCTATCACGATAGACTTATACATGCATTGTGTATTTTTATGGTTGTAATAGTACTTGCTCCGCTCCTTACTGGATATGTTGACAAAATTTAGAAAATATCTGCCACACTTGGACCATCAGGCAAGGCTATAGTTGAGGCTGCTTGCACCTTGGACTTTTTCTAGAGGACTAGATTAGTATTTCATATTTGGTACTTTCCCTACTTCATTATATTAGTTAGTTACCGGATTTGTCTTAAGAACTTTATTAGCTTGTATGTATAATGGATTCCTGGATTTGTGACTAGGATAAATTTGAGATATTATATTTTGTTTTATCTCTTTTTATTCATATCCTCCTTTAGTTATTGTGATTGAGTACTTATTGATATTTAGTTAGACTTGGTATTGACCTTAAGGTCTAGACAGTGTTCTACCGTCGTTGTTGCGGCGTAGGTTGGACGTACCTATGTACTCGTATCCTGATCATCCGGGTGCTGGTCGTGATACGTTTTTATGGTGACCCATGCAGGTCTCATCTTTATAATTACTACTATATCGTGGTAGTACTACGATTTAGTTGTCTTTTTATGAGCCTGCAATAAAATAGGATTGATGGATTATAGGTAGTAGGGTACTAAATCAAAAATTAGGATTTCTTGAAAGATTCCTCGGATGACCCTTGAGAATCTTAATATGATCCCTATTTAAATATATTTTAACTTGCTTTTGTACATATCCATTGTTGAACCCTACATCGAGATGAATTTGAAAGGACTATATTGAGGGTATAATCTGGTAACATATTTAGACATTACAGTGAGAATTGTAGTCGGCCATCTCAGTTATGGAGTTTAGAATTTATTGCAGCTATATTAGCTGGCAGTACAAAAATTCCTAGAGACATAATTTGGATACACATATCTTAATTATGGAATTAGAGATTAACATAGCCATATTATCTGGCGAAGCGAATACTCCAAATAACATGATTACAGATATACGTACCATAGCTTTGGACTCTAGAATTTACCGTCTCTATGCTAAATTGGCGTGGCGAAGATTATAAGTAACATAACTTTGGATATACATATATGATCGTCAAATTGTATCTTAAATTAGTTCTTAACATATCATCTTTATCCTTCAAATCTTGTTATTATTGAATTCTATTCCATCTTGCTCTTTGATTATCTTAGTTGTCTATAACTCTTTGATCCTTCAACTTTGTCAGGATGGAGAAGACTAGGTGTAGTTACCGTCGTCGTCACGCCATTTTTTCTGAGGTGTTAGGGGGAGGATCAGTAGATCCAGAGACGATAGAGACTATTCCTTCTCCATCACCACAGCCAGCTCAGGATAGAGATATCTCTAGTTCCTCTAATGCAGTTCCCGGTGGAGCCTCATCTCTAGTAGTTCCTGAGGTAGCTTCCTTAGATAGTGAACAACTCCTAGAAGTGCTTTAAGGATTCTAGAGACTCAGAGGATTCAAGATGAGATTCAGAGGGGCCAGAATGAGGCACAGAAGGAGCATATTACAGTTTTGAGGGAGGGCTTGGAGAATGCCCAACGGATAGCTCAGACAGCTTTGGATTTGGTTACAGCTCAGTAAAATCCACAATCGAAGGTAGCGAGTATCTTGTATTTTGTGAAGATAAAGTCCCGAAATTTCTGTAGTACCAAGGGTATCTTATATGCGGATGAGTGGTTTGAGGATATTGAGAGACTTCTTTATGTCTCCCGGCTACCTGATGATTTGAAGATTGAGGTTGTAGGCCTTTACCTACATGACATTGCTAGGACTTGGTTCAGAAATGAATCCAGGCTCGCGATGCTTGACCTCACTTGGGAGATGTTTAGAGATCTTTCCAAGAAGTTCTTTCTTATAGCGGCGAAGAAAATTCTGGAGAAGCAATTCCAGAACTTGGAGCAGAACAGCTTATTTGTGGATGAGTATGCTGTAGAGTTCAGCAGGCTTAGTAGATTTATAGAGTACATGGTAAGAGACCCGGAGGACCAAGCTCGGAGGTTCTAAGAGGGCTTGAGCAAGGAGGTCAAGGTTTATATTTTCTTTGCCTATACCACTTATGCTGAGATATTGGCAGAGGCTCAGAGGGTTGAAGTTGATCTAAACCTCAGGCTCAAGAGGGATCGAGATTCTCTTGGAGGCAGTGGTAGTAGTAGTTTGATATCATCGAAGCATCCCTATATTCAGCAGGGTACTTCCCAATATCATTAGCAGCATCTTTCTAAGGGAGCTCTAGTTCAACAGTTTCAGCTGAACATCAGAAACATCACCAGCAGCAGGAGAGGAAGAACAAATAGTGGAGGGGTGTGAGTATTGTCGATGACCAGGACACATTTGGGAGATTTGTAGAAAAAGGTTGGGCCAATGTCTCTTTTATGGATCCGTCGAGCATAGATTGTGAGACTGTCCCACCGCTCCTCCACCAACCATTCCGAGGCCGACTCAGCCAGTAGTAGGAGATTACCAGCAGTATATCCCTTGACTCTTCAGTTAGATTCAGGTGTTACTTAGATCTATTTTAGTAATCCTTGTAGATGCTAGTACCATAGTTAGCATAGAATGTAATTTTTCTCAATATTATATTTGAGAGAAGTTGCATTAGGAAGCATTAACTTTATATGGTAGAATCGAGATTATACTATTATTTACACCTATAGCTCACTATTATCCTTCCTATTTTAGGTTGTGTATCTATTTTTGTTCAATATTATCAAGTTTGATACTTCCCTCTTGCCTCTAACCTGTCAACTTATTTTATCCATACAATACCAACAAACACTATGATTTCTTCTAAATCCAAGATTAATGATGTATCTAGAGTTGTCTTGATATCTTTCCCTCTTTCCTTTTGTTCGTGGAACCATTTAAAGATTAAAGGGTAAGTTCACTTTAATTAGTACTTTGTCCTTCAAATATCGTGATCAGCTATCAAAGTCATGACATCGACAAATGTTACTGGTTTCCTCTCTCTTTTCTAGTAAATAAGTTATATCGTTATAAGGCCTGACCTATTAGAGTATCTTATGCTTCTTCTAACATCCTCTTTAGGTAAAATTTAAAATATATCTAAGGTTGTGTTAGATCTTGATTCGTTCTATATAACATTTATATCATTCTTTCCACCTCACTATTAAATCCTCATCATCGTTGTTTTAAAGGGTAAAATTTCATTTTTGAGCTAAGTTTGTCCTCTTGATATCAATATGGGTTACCAAGAGTTAAATCCTAGCCGTGCAACACTGACTATTCCTTATATCATTTTCTAGTAAATAGGCTACAATCCTAGAAGATTCCTCATGGTAGTAATTCTTGATTTCCCTTGTCTGCATTCAGAAGAATGTATCCCAAATTTCTAATCTATCTTAATCGACTGTAACCTTCCAACTTCTAATTATATATAGCCTTCATATACTGGTGATACACTTCGTTATATTAGGATTTTCTTGATTTTATTACTTGAAGAGGTAACATGAAATTCTTGTTGCATTAAATAGTCCTCAGGGAAAGTAGGCAGCGCTGCATCTTCTTTAGATCCGGAGGGAACACTACCCCCAGCGTCGGAGGATGCTTCACTTTGATGAGGGTAACTACCCTCAGGAATCTCTGCGTCTGTCCCTTGAGAATCACTGTCTTCTCGGAACGACGGGTTATTATAGAGTTCTGGAGGATTGCTACCCCCTCCCCCCCCCCGGTTTGTGGCGTCATCTTGGGTCTTAGGAAAATACCACCCCCAGTCGACGCCAATCTTAACCTTGAGTAGGTGCCCAGGAATACTCCTTCTGTAGGCAAAGCTGCTTGCCTTCCTTGGACTCATCTCCTTGACATGCTGTCGAGAGTGGAGGATTAGAGGTGTTGGACTTTCAGCTCCCTTCGTAGAAGGAGACCTCCAAGTGGAACAACATGAGGCGAAGGGCAACTCCTCTTCTAGTATTTATATATATTTTTTGGGACACTACCAGATGGGTCCTCTTGGTTGCAGTCGTTGAAATACCGACTGCCTATTTGCAGGTATGCATAGCACAACAGCAGTTGATAACGATGTTGGCATAGTCATGCCCTAGAGGGGATATCTCACGTGTCATTGATGTTTTCCTTGCTTTGCGCTTATGATTGATCACATTGCTCAAGTCAGGCGAGGGATGAATAACCTTTACACCCTCCTTATAAGCACGGGTAGACCGAGCGCATGTGTGTGCAGGTATTGTCTTTGCTCCCTGACCCAGGATTCGTACAAAAACTTTCCTCAGTTCATCAATGGAATACTTTTGAGACTGGCCATGTCCACCTGCCAGTATGTGCTGGACGCATGGGTCAGTCTTTTACAACTTTCTGTCAAGGGCTTGCATAACAGTTAACGACACATGCTGACAGTCAGCCAACTGAGCAGTTGCTTGAGCTTGGCGAGCTTGCACTGCCCTATGTCACTGCCCTATGTCACGCCCTAATTCTGTAGAATAGATAGTCGTCCCCCGGGAGTGACGTCGTGCGTGCCTAGGTTGCGCATCGCACAAGGCTAAGGTATTTTGCATAGCGAGCACATATTCAAAGTACGCAGATAATTGAAACACAAAGTTGAAACATGAAAAAGTTCTCTTTATTGATAATAAACATATGGTTACAAACTTTTGAACGAGTCAGAAGGTTGCCGCACAGGCTTACAAAATGTTGACACAAAATGAGATAGTTGTCATGTACATTACATCCATTTACTAAACTTTAAAATAAGAGACCTCCAGGCGGGATGATGGCTTTTCCTCTGAGCTGTATGAGTTAAGTTTTCTAGCTCCTGGGATTCAAAATACTTCAAGTAAGGCACGATCAGGACGCGCCGACAGCTGGACTGGATTTGGCAGTGACTTCAACTCCTCCCAGGATCTACTTGGTGCGGGGAACCTGTTTCAACGAGGGTCAATACATCGAAATATACTGGTGAAGGCGAGCTAACCCAACTATACCAATCAACACATTATTTAGATGAAGCATGCATATTATTTGTGGTCTTTCTATCTTGCCTTAGTTTATTTTACAAACAAGCAGTATATATAGAATTTACTGAAATAAACTTACCACCGTTTGGTAGCTTTTACCTGTCCGTCTGAACCACCTACACAATACTTACCATGTCCTACCCTACCACGAAGACACAAGTTAGCTTGCACAGGTTTAAATATACGAAGGGACCACTGGCATAATGCCACAAAGGGACGAGTTATAGTTTCGGGGCGCAGATGATAGAGGTACATGTGTCGCTGCCAGCCATCCCGCCATGTCTGTGAGACTATCCTAAAGTTCCGTCCGGATTGGATCGGTTCCAGTGCTCCAGCGACCATCCGCAGGAACCATTGACCTTGTGCACAAGTTGTCCATAATCAAATGGGGTCTATTTCTAAGTTATCCATTGATGCAGTGTGGCAATAAAATTAGGAGACTGGAAGCATTATATGATTTATTTTGCATAGTCTCCCTGATCAGTTGTTGCGTGACAAGGTGTGTCCTATATAGCATAATTTATAACAGAAATATACATTCTAAGTTAAATTAAAATATATAGAGAACTTGTTAAATGAACTAGCATGCAACAAGGTAACCGTTCACAGTTGATTGACAAGCATAAAGGAGTTCAAGTCTATTTCTTCTTATCTTGACATCTTTTAGTTATTTTGGTATCGTTTGATCGGGGCAAGTAAGAATACAAGATTTTTAGATGTGAAGACATGGAAGAAGGGTCAACTAAATTGAATATAAGCCACTCACAAGTTGGTTGGAAGGAGGAAAGGAAAGAGGTACTTTAAGACTCCGCTCGCGCGTCGCCTACTTCTCGTTTACCTGCATTGCCACGAACAGCTGATCAATACCTCTTCCACTCTTCCCAATCTTGGAATTGAAGTGCAGTTCAATAAACTAAAATAATGAAATCCATCGAAACCATTCAAGAAAATGCAAACAAATCCAAAAACTAACTCAAAGCACGAAAGCAACAAAATGACAGCAAAAACTAGGCAAGAAAACTTGCAGCGGAGATGTCCCTCTTGACTCTGCCGCTAAGTCCATCCTGGGGGCACGGTCCACTGAATATGGGAATCGATTCTGAAGAAACAAATCCATAATGAGGATGGGTTCTTGATTCAATATATCCCGATCGAATGATACCGTCTTGTATTTCTTAGCCGCGCTCCCCGAATAGGGGGAACGGGGCACCACATCCTAACCAACTAATTGGAAGTTTCGTCCATGAAACTTAGGAATAGAACCTACCACTAGGAAACAATAAAGGAAACCTTTCCCTCATCTCAGATTCAAGCTCGTAAGTGGATTCTTCGACCGAATGATTTTGCCAAAGCACGCGCACAAGAGGAACCGAACGACTTTGAAGCAGCTTCTCCTTACAATCCAAGATTTTTACAGGTTGTTCAACATAAGTCAAGTCTGCCTTAAGATCCAGTTGATCAAGATCCACCACATGACTCGGGTCGTATATGTACTTCCTGAGCTGTGAAATATGAAAGACATCATGTACTTCGAATAGTGACGGTGGTAGGGCAATCTGATATGCAACCGGGGTGACTCGCTTTAGTATCTCGAACGGACCAACAAATCATGGACTTCGCTTTCCCTTTGCTCCAAATCTGGTAACTCCTCGCATGAGCGAGACTTTGAGAAATACCCTATCACCTTCAAGGAACTCAAGTGGACGTCGATGCGTGTCTGAGTAGCTCTTCTTGCGACTCTGAGCTACCTTTAGCCATTCCCGGATCAAACGAATCTTCTGGACGGTTTGCTCCACGAGCACCGGGCCAAAAATTTGTCGTTCTCTAACTTTGTCCCAACAGATCGGGGATCTGCACTTTCGCCCATATAATGCCTCATACGGCGCCATCTGAATGCTGGATTGAAAGCTATTGTTGTATGCAAATTCGGCTAACGGTAGATGCATGTCCCAACTCGTCTTCAAGTCCAAGGCGCAGAGTCGTAGCATGTCTTCGAGGATTTAGTTGACACGTTCTGTTTGACCGTCTGTCTGTAGATGGTAGGTGGAGCTGAACTTTAACTTCGTCCCCATTGCTGACTGCAGGATTTCCCAGAAATACGATAAGAATCGACCATCTCTATCGGAGATAATGGATATGGGCACGCCGTGGAGCCGAACGATTTCGTTGAGGTAGATCTGAGCCAGGCGGTCGACACTCCAAGTACTTTTGATAGGCAGAAAGTGAGATGACTTGGTGAATCGATCGACGATGACCCAGACGGCATCACTACCCCGTTGTATCTTTGGCAAACCAACAATAAAATCCATTATTATATGTTCCCATTTCTACTTCGGTATAGCGAGGTTCTGCATCTCTCCACCCGACTTCTGGTGCTCGGCCTTTACCCTCTGACAAGCCATGCATTACGACATGAACAACGCCATATCTCGTTTCATGCCATGCCACCAAAATGTCGTACGAAGATTTTGATACATATTTGTGCCACCCGGATGAGAAGTATAACTAGCATAATGGGCTTTCGTGAGTATCTCCTTTCTGAGGGCTGCATCGTTTGGAACGCACAATCTTTCCTTCACTCGGATCATCCCATCCATGCTTACCACAAAGTTGGTTGCCTTTCCTGCTGAGATAAGACCTTGCATCTTTTGCAGGAACAGGTCATCCTTCTGAGCAGACTTGACCTTTTCTAACAGGTCAGGTTCGAGGCGCAGTTGAGCCAATTGTGCCCCCTTTTTGTATCCGATTTTAAGTGTAATGTCCAAATCTTCTATATCCCGACGCAGCTTGTTATCAATAGCCAGGCTCCCAATAAATACTCGACTCAGTGCATCAGCTACAACATTGCCCTTGTCAGGGGTATATTTGATCATCAAGTCAAAATCGCTAAGGAGTTCAAGCCAGCGTCGTTGGCGAAGATTCAAATCCTTTTGTGTATATAGATATTTTAGGCTCTTATGATCCGTATAGATCTTGTACGGTACACCATAAAGGTAGTGGCGCCATAACTTCAGTGCGAATACCACCGCTGCGAACTCCAGATCATGGGTTGGATAATTCTTCTCGTGAGGCTTTAACTGCCTCGACGTGAAGGGTATCACTTTGTCCCATTGTATAAGGACACATTCCAAACCTTTTCCTGAGGCGTAGCTATATATCTTAAAATCATCGGATCCGTCCGGAAGGGTAAGAATTGGTACTGAGATGAGGCGCTACTTTAACTCCATAAACGAAGTTTCACAGTCGTCAGTTCACGCGAACGTTACTCCCTTCCGAGTGAGCTGAGTCAGAGGCGAGGAGATTCTAGCAAAATCTTTAATAAATCTTCTGTAGTAGCCTGCCATACCAAGGAAACTCTGAATATCGCTAGCTGACTCAGGCCGTTTCGAGTTCACGATGGCTTCTATTTTCTTCGGGTCAACTGAGATGCCCGTTGCAGAAATAATATGCCTAAGAAAGGCTATGCTGTCCAACCAGAACTCGCATTTACTAAGCTTCACGAACAACTTATTGTCTCGAAGGGTTTGAAGCACTATCCGCAGGTGTCCTGCGTGTTCATCCCTATTCTTCGAGTACACTAAGATGTCGTCTATAAAAATGACCACGAATTTATCAAGGAATGGTCTAAACACTCGATTCATCAAATCCATAAAAGTGGCAGGGGCGTTCATCAAACCAAACGGTATAACAGAAAACTCATAGTATCCATAGTTGGTTCAGAACGCAGACTTGGGCATGTCCTCTGGCTTAATCTTCAACTGGTGGTAGCCCGAGCGAAGATCAATTTTCGAGAATACCGTTGCCCCTTGCAGCTGATCAAAGAGGTCATCTATCCTGGGCAAAGGATACTTGTTTCTGATGGTGACCTTATTCAGCTCCCAATAATCGATGTATAGCCACAACGTTCCATCTTTCTTCTTTACTAAGAGCACAGGCGCGCCCCTAGGAGACACGTTCGGACGGATGAACCCACGATCCAGCAATTCTTGAAGTTGGCACTTTAACTCCTTCAGTTCAGCAGGGCCATTCTGTATGGAGCCTTGGAAATTGGTTGAGTATTCGGGAATGTGTCGATGGTAAACTCGATCTCTCGGTCAGGTGGCATGTCGGGTAGTTCACTCGAAAATACATCAGGGAACTCCGCCACAACGGAAGAAGACTCAACGTTTGCGTAATCCAGCTGTGTGTCCCTTACCAACGCTAGGTATCCCTTGCAGCTAGAGTGTAGCATCCGCTAAGCAGATATCGCAGAAATTACCATGCAGGCCCTGGACACATCAGTTGCTGGACTACTCGTGTAGCAGGATTCGGCTTCTCCAGGTAGGCGGAAGATAACTCATTTTTTTGCACATTCGATAGTTGCCAAGCAAGCACCGAGCCAATCCATCCCCAAAATAATGTCATAATCCCGAACATCTAGGACTAAAATATCGAGCGAGAGATTCCTTCCTCCGATACAGACGTAACCACCTTGGCATACTGAACGGACAGGTATTTTCGTGCCCGACGGGGTGCTAACACTAAGGTCTAGATACAACAGTGTCATTTCTATATTGTTTTCTACGAAAAAATTCGTGGATATAAAACTATGCGTTGCACCAGAATCAAATAGCACACGTGTAGGTATGTTATTAACAAGCAATATACCTGACACAACAGTGTCCGAGGCCAAGGCTTCTTCTCATGTCATAGTGTAGACCCGACTTTGAGCTTGGCGACGCTCTTGCTGAGATGCAGCTCGGTTGGCCTGGGGTGCAGGGGCAGGATTTGGATGTTGAGGGCGGAGTTCAGAGAAGTTAGTGCAATCATGATAGGCGTGGTTTGGATCACCACATATGAGGCATAACCCGAGTTTTCTACGATAGTCTTTTGCTATGTGTCCAATCTTTCTACAATGATCACATCTTTGCCCTGAGTTGGGACCCTGGTTACCGCCATTGTTTTGACGCTTTGCAGTAGTTTTTCCTTTCTTGTTGCTATGGCATTTGTGATTGGAAGTATGCATAGCACCGGCAGCAACGGGAGGATACAGCGGTTCAAGAGATAGGGCATGATTTAGGACTCCTCTCATAGTCTCGTACTGGGGAACGACCATGTGCGCATGGATGGCAGGATGTAGACCGCCTGGCTTCAAATCGTCTGGCACGACTCGCTGCATCAGGTAAATAGGAACTTGCAAACTTGGCGAGCCAGTTGAATTCGACGAAATACTGCTTAACTGTCATGCTGTCTTGGCGTAGTTGCACGAACTCATTCTTTTTCTGACGACGTACGAGAGGGGGTATAAACTCCTCTTCAAACACGCCATGGAAAGTAGCCCATGCGATCGTCTCTTCTTCATCATCAACTGGAAGAGATCTTCGATGCACGTCCCAGCAATCGTGCGCGTTCAAGCGAAGCTGTAGTTGGGCACACGCGATACGCTTCTGCTCGGGTACCTCTAGAAGTTTGAAATGATCCTCCAATTCGGTCAAACAAATCTAGAGCCACTATTGGATCCTCAGTCCCTTTAAATGGCGTGTTGAATACCTTCTTAAAGCCGACAAAGTCGAAGGCAGTCACATCCTTCTTCTTTGGAGTTTGCGGTATTTTGACTTCAGGCATAGGCTGCTCCACCGGTGTCGTTACCGTTGCCGTAGAATAGTTGGAGGCCAAGGTCTGCACGATCTGTTACAGGGTATCTACATCTTTTGTTTGACTGAGAATCGGTCTTCTATATTGTCTTGGAACTTGTTTTGTCTCTCTTCCGCTCGCTTCTCAGTCCGTTCATAATGAGCCTCCTTCCTCTATTGGTTAGCCTCCAATATCTGCATCATCTGCTGAATGGGATCGACACGAGACATGGCTCGCTGGCTCCGAGAACTTTTCGATGTGTCGAAACTTCTTTTTTGGGCTTGTGTCTCACCCGGCGCTAGCGATGATGCTTCCGCTTGTGCCATTCCTTCAAAAGAAGGTAACTTATATCAGGATCATAATGTATTATGGACTCATTGTATGAACGTATCTCATTTTGGCCTAATGAGTTCAAGAGCTCGCATAAGGATTTAATCGTTAAAGGAACTTTTCCAGTACGAGGGTCAAAGGAACTTGAAACTGTGCTCTGATACCAATATGTCACGCCCCAATTCCGTGGAATCGATAGTCGTCCCCCGGGCGTAATGCCATGCGTGCCTAGGTTGCGCATCGCACAAGGCTAAGGTATTTTGCATAGCGATCACATATTCAGAGTACGTAGATAATTGAAACACAAAGTTGAAACATGGAAAAGTTCTCTTTATTGATAATGAATATATGGTTACAAACTCTTGTACGAGTCAGAAGGTTGCCGTACGGACCTACAAAATGTTGACACAAAATAAGATAGTTGTCCTGTACATTACATCCCTTTACTAAACTTCAAAATAAGAGACCTCGAGGCGGGATGATGGCTTTTCCTTTGAGCTGCATGAGTTAAGTTTGCTAGCTCCTGAGCTTCAAAATACTTCAATTAAGACACGATCAGGATGCGCCGACAGTTGGACTGGATTGGGCAGTGACTTCAGCTCCTTGTAGGACCTCCTTGGGGCGGGGAACTTGTTTCAACGAGGGTCAGTACATCGAAATATACTGGTGAAAGCGAGCTAACCCAACTATACTAATCAACACGTTGTTTAGATAAATCATGCATATTATTTGTGGTCTTTCTATCTTGCCTTAGTTTATTTTACAAATAAACAGTATATATAGAATTTACTGAAATGAACTTGCCACCGTTCGGTAGCTTTTACCTGCCCGTCTGAACCACCTACACAATACTTACCATGTCCTTCCCTGCCACGAAGACACAAGTTAGCTTACACAGGTTTAAATATACGAAGGGACCACTGGCATAATGCCACAAATGAACGAGTTATAGTCTCGGGGCACAGATGATGGAGGTACATGTGTCGTTGCCAGCCATCCCGTCATGTCTGTGAGACTATCCTGAAGTACCGTCAGGATCGGATCGGTGCCAGTGCCCCAGCGATCGTCCGTAGGAACCATTGACCTTGTGCACAAGTTGTCTGTGATCAAACGGGGTCTATTTTTAAGTTATCCATTAATGCAGTGTGGCAATAAAATCAGGAGACATAAAGCATTAAATGATTCATTTTGCATAGTCTCCCTGATCAGTTGTTGCATGACAAGGTATGTTCTATATAGCACAATTTATAGCAGAAATATACATTCTAACTTAAATTTAAATATATAGAGAACTTGTTAAACGAACTAGCATGCAACAAGGTAACCGTTCACAGTTGATTGACAAGCATAAAGGAGTTGAAGTCTATTTCTTCTTATCTTGACATCTTTTAGTTATTTTGGTATCGTTTGATCAGGACAAGCAAGAATACAAGATTTTTAAATGTGAAGACTTGGAAGAAGGGTCAACTGAATCGAATATAAGACACTCATAAGTTGGTTGGAAGAAGGAAAGGAAAGAGGTGCTTTAAGACTCCGCTCGCGCGTCGCCTACTGCTCGTTCACCTGCATTGCCACGAACAGCTAGTCAATACCTCTTCCACTCTTTCCAATCTCGGAATTGAAGTGTAGTTCAACGAACGAAAATAATGAAATCCATCGAAACCGTTCAAGAAAATGCAAACAAATCCGAAAACTAACTCAAAGCACGATAGCAACAAAACGACAGCAAAAATAGGCAAGAAAACTTGCAGCGGAGATGTCCCTCTTGACTCTGCCGCTAAGTCCATCCTGGGGGCACGGTCCACTGAATATGGGAATCGATTCCGAAGAAACAAATCCATAACGAGGATGGGTTCTTGATTCAATCTATCCCGATCGAATGATACCGTCTTGTATTTCTTAGCCGAGCTCCCCGAATAGTGTCACGCCCCGATTACGGCTAATCGATAATCGTCCCCCGGGCGTGATGCCGTGCACGCGTAGGGCGCGCGTGCACAAGGCCTTAGGCATAAGGATATTCTTTAGAACAATGCAACAGAGTAGACATATAAGATAACACAAGGTTCAGGCATAGAAAAGTTTCTCTTTTATTCATAATGAACATCTTTTTGCATCGCTTGACTCAAAAGTATAAAATGCCCCACGGGCTTACAAACTTGGACGCAAAATGAGATAGCCGATCCATACATTATGTCCCTTTACATAGATTTAAAAACATAAAACACCTTGGGTGCGAGTAAGCACCATCGCCTTAGCGATATTCAGCAACGGAGAGAGTGAAAGGCTTCTAGCTTGAGCCTCCAAAAAATTCTTGGCCACGAACCGCCAAGAATCCCAAAAGTCCGGAGAGAACTTCAGCTCCTCGCCGCGTTGTCTTGCGCCGGGGAACCTGCTACAACGAGGGTCAGTACTTCGAAAAGTACTGGTGAAGGCTAGCTGCTCAACTTTACCAAGCTCATGAGATGAGTTCTAATGAGTATGCTACAATTATGTGCTTAGGTGGGTTTCTATTCTTGCCTAGTTCAGATTTCATTTAGCAGGTATGCAAGAACAAAATAACATAACTCCACATGCCACCGTTCGGTGACTTTACCTGTACCGTCTGAACCACCTGCACAACTTATCATAGCCTTCCCTGTCACGAAGACATAGTTAGTTTGCACAGTTTAAATATACAACAACAACATCTCTTGGTTGGACGGGGGATGGATCGGCTGACATTCCGCCTCAGGTAGCTAGCCTTTTGGCGGACGCACGGACCCATCCAAGCGCTAGGACTACACTAGCAAATGTTTTACCCAGGTCGAAGCGGTCCCGGTGCCCCGACGATCGTTCGTAGGACGTTACCCCTTGTATACAAGTTTGTCTAACACCAACCCACCAAACACATAGTTAACACATAAGAATTTAAAGAACGGCATGTACGGAACCGCTTTACTGTGCTACCATAATCAACCAACAAGTTATATGCAATAACATTCAGCAGTTTAAAGAAGAACAACTTGTGCTATAAATAAGTGCCGATCAATTAATATACCCAACGAACGTGCATGCATCAATGAATTTATGCAAGGTTCTGAATGACAAGCAATGAATGTTCCAAGCCTACTTCTTATCTTTTTATTCAACTTTATATATATATGGTATCGTTTGAATGAATGCACAACTGAGTCAATTTTATTAAGAACAGAAATCCTTGGAAAGAAGGCGCTTATCGAAATAGAGCCACTCACAAGTTGGTTGAATAGGAAGAAGAAGGAGAGATCTCTAAGACTCCGCTCGCGCGTCGTCTACACGATCACCTGCACGCACCAACGGATGATCAATACCTCCTGCTTCGGTCTCCAAGGCTCGATACGAAATACGAAATCCTAAGAACGAAAGCAATGAAATCCATTGAAACCGTTCAAGAAAACGCAAGTCATAAAACCAACAAGAAAGCAACCAAGCGGCACGAAAACGGACAAGAAACCAACGCAACGGAAAGGCCCCTCTCGACTCTGCCGCCGAGTCCATCCTCGAGGCACAATCCATTGTATATGGGACCTGATTCCGAAGAAACCAATCCATAACGAGGAAAGGATCTTAATTCAATCTGTCCCGTTCGGACGGTCGTAAGTATTTCTTGGCCGCGCTCCCCGAGTCGGGGGAACGGGGCATTACATCATAACCATCCAAAAGAAAGTTTCGTCCCGAAACTTAGGAATAGAACCTACCACTAAGGAATAATGAGGGGAACCTTTCCCTCATATCAGCTTCAAGTTCCCAGGTCGACTCCTCGACCGAGTGGTTCCGCCACAGGACGCGCACTAGCGAGACGGTTCGGTTCCGCAACTGCTTCTCTTTACGATCCAAAACTTGGACAGGCTCTGCCGCGTACGACAAGTCCGCTTGCAGATTCAACTGACCCAAGTCGACTATGTGGTTCGGGTCGTGTACAAACTTTCTCAGCTGGGAAACGTGAAAAATATCGTGTACTTCTGATAGGGCAGGCGGCAAAGCAACTTGATAGGCGACCGGAGTAACCCGTTTGAGAACTTCAAACGGCCCAACAAATCTCGGACTTAGTTTTCCTTTTACTCCGAACCGCATGACTCCGCGCATAGGCGAGACTTTCAAGAACACATGGTCCCCTTCAAAGAATTCAAGGGGGCGACGTCGAGCATCGGCATAACTCTTTTGTCGGCTTTGTGCTGTCTTCAACCGTTCACGAATCAACCGAACCTTTTGGACGGTTTGTTCAACCAGCTCCGGCCCAAGGATTTGCCGTTCTCCGACTTCGTCCCAGCAGATTGGTGACCTACACTTCCGCCCATACAAAGCCTCGTACGGAGCCATCTCGATGCTGGACTGATAACTGTTGTTGTATGCAAATTCGGCCAGCGGCAGGTAGACGTCCCAACTTGACTTCGAATCGATCACGCAGAGGCGCAACATGTCTTCTAGTATCTGATTCACTCGTTCCGTCTGACCATCGGTCTGTGGATGATAGGCTGAGCTGAACTTCAACTTGGTCCCCATCGCCAACTGAAGGCTCTCCCAGAAACGCGAGATGAATCGCCCGTCTCGATCTGATACTATAGAAATTGGCACTCCGTGCAGCCGGACTATCTCGTCAAGGTAGGTCTGAGCAAGGCGATCGGCGCTCCAAGTACTTTTGATGGCAATGAAGTGTGCAGACTTGGTTAACCGGTCGACGATAACCCAGATTCCGTCGTTCCCCCGTTGCATCCTTGGCAGGCCAATAATGAAATCCATGCAGATTTGCTCCCACTTCCATTCCGGGATAGCAAGATTTTGCATCTCCCCGCCCGGCCTCTGATGCTCTGCTTTCACCTTTTGACAGGTTATGCATTGGGACACAAAGAGTGCAACATCTTTCTTCATGCCGTGCCACCAGAAGGTCGTTCGGAGGTTCTTATACATCTTCGTGCTCCCGGGATGGATCATATAGGCTGCGTAATGAGCTTCCGCAAGGATCTCCTTTCTAAGTTCTGAATCATCGGAGACGCATAGCCTTCCTTTCACCCGCAACGCTCTATTTTCATCTACTGCAAAGTCCTTCGCCTTCCCCGCTAGAATCTGCTCGTGCATCTTCCTTAGGAAAGGGTCATCTTTCTGAGTAGATGTGACCCGCTCTATTAGGTTGGGTACGAATCGCATTTGAGCGACCCGCGCGCCACGATATCGAATTCGGAGTTCGATGCCCATCTCTTCTAAGTCCCTTCGTAACCTGCGATCGACTGACAGAGATCCAACGAAGATCCGACTCAAAGCATCCGCTACAACGTTCCCTTTTCCAGGCGTGTAGTCTATCGTCAAGTCGTAATCTTTTATCAATTCTAGCCAACGGCGCTGACGAAGGTTGAGGTCCGTCTGGGTGAATAGGTACTTCAAGCTCTTGTGATCAGTATAAATTCGGCAAGGCACTCCATAAAGGTAGTATCGCCATAATTTCAGGGCAAAGACAATTGCCGCTAACTCCAGGTCGTGTGTAGGATAATTTTTCTCGTGCTTCTTTAGTTGCCTGGAGGCATAGGCTATCACTCGATCTCGCTGCATAAGTACACACCCCAAGCCTTGCCCGGACGCGTCGCTAAATATTTGGAATCCCGAGATCTCGTCTGGTAGTGCAAGTAACGGGGCAGAGGTGAGGCGATGCTTTAACTCCTTAAACGAAGCTTCGCAGTCGGCGGACCACTCAAATGCGACTCCCTTTTGTGTGAGGCGAGTCAGAGGTAGTGCAAGTTTGGAAAAATCCTTCATGAACCGTCTGTAGTAGCCCGCTAGCCCGGGGAAGCTTCGAATCTCGCTAACGGATGCAGGTCGCTTCCACTCGACAATGGCCTCCACCTTCTTCGGATCGACTGAGATGCCTCCCGCAGAAATGATGTGCCCGAGGAAAGATACACTACTTAGCCAGAATTCACACTTACTCAGTTTAGCATATAGCTGGTTGTCCCGAAGAGTTTGTAGCACGGTCCGCAAGTGCTCTGCATGTTCTTCCTCACTCTTCGAATACACCAAGATATCATCGATGAATACTACTACAAACTTATCGAGATAGGACCGGAACACAAGGTTCATTAAACTCATAAAGGCAGCGGGTGCATTGGTTAGTCCGAACGGCATCACCAGGAACTCATAATGGCCATAGCGAGTTCGAAAAGCTGACTTTGGCACATCGTCTGGCTTGATCTTTAATTGGTGATAGCCCGAGCGGAGGTCGATTTTAGAGAATACCGTGGCAGCTTGCAACTGATCGAAAAGATCGTCTATTCTTGGAAGAGGATACTGGTTACGAATGGTTGCTTTATTTAATTCTCGATAGTCGATGCAGAGCCGCAACGAGCCATCCTTTTTCTTTACGAATAGTACAGGCGCACTCCACGGAGATACACTAGGCCGAATGTATCCTCAATCTAGCAAGTCTTGCAACTGCACTTTAAGCTCCTTCAATTCTGCCGAGGCCATTCGATACGACGTATTGGAAATTGGTCGAGTTTCTGGGAACGTGTCTATAGTAAACTCTATCTCTCGATCGGGCGGCATGCCTGGCAACTCGTCGGGAAACACATCAGGAAAATCCGCCACAACGGGAATAGACTCAACGTTTGCGCAATCTTGCCGAGTGTCTCGAACGGACGCTAAGTACCCTTCGCAGCCGGAGTGAATCATCCGTCGAGCAGACATTGCTGAGATCACCATGCAGGCATTCGACGCTTTCGACTCAGGACTGCACGTAAAGCAAAACTCGATCTCGCCGGGCAAACGAAACACGACTTCCTTTTTCGCACAGTCGATTGTAGCTGAACAAGCGCCGAGCCAATCCATCCCCAGAATAAGATCGTAGTCCCTTATGTCTAGAACTATCGCATCTAATGACAATTTCCGTCCCCCGATGCAAATGTTACCTTCACGACAGACTAAGCGAGCCGATAAATCTACGCCCGAAGGGGTACTAACACTTAGGTTTAAGCCTAGCGGTGTCATAGGGAATGTGTGTTCGGCGGCAAAGTCCGCCGCAATGAAGCTATGTGTTGCACCAGAATCAAACAATACACGAGCAGGTACATTATTAAAAAGTAATATACCTGACACCGTCGTGTTCGATGCAAGTGCCTCGTCCCGAGTCAAAGCATAGACTCGGCCCTGAGCGTTTGGCGGTGCTTGGTTCGCTCGTTGAGTTTGCCCCTGACGCTGAGGCTCCTAGTTTTGTTGCTGCTGCTGCTCTTGCCCGCTAGCACGACAGTTCACTGCCATGTGGCCCTGACGACCGCATTTAAAGCACGATCCATTGAACACCCGACAGTTCCGTGTGATGTGTCCTGTACGATTGCATCGGTGGCAGACGGCTTCGTTACCCCTTCCCGGGTTTGCTCCCTGTTTACCGCCGTTGTTGGGGCGCTTCTGCGCGTTGTTTCCTCCTGTGTTGGCAGGACGCTTGTGATTGTAATTTTGCACAGCGCCGGTGCGAACTGGAGGATATTGCGACTCAAGGGACAGTGCATGATTCAGGGACTCCCGCATGGTACGATATTGAGTCGCTATGACGTGGGCACGGATAGAAGGTCGTAGTCCAAGCTCGAACTTCCGTGTACGACTTTCAGTGTCGGCGATCTGCGACTTGGCAAACTTTGCAAGTCGGTTGAACTCTGAGGTGTATTGACGCACCGTCATGTCTCCCTGCCTCAGTAGTGCAAACTCGTCTTCCTTTTCGCGACGGACGGCGGGTGGAAGGTATTCCTCCACGAAGGCCTTGCAAAACACGGACCAGGAGATAGCCGTTGTGCCACCTTCACTCAAAATAGCTTGCTTGTGCACATCCCACCAATCATGTGCATTTTGTCGGAGCTGAAGCTGGGCACACGCCACTTTCTTGGTCTCGTCTAGGCACAGCGCTTCAAAGTGGTCCTCCAACTCGACCAGCCAGTCCATCGCTAAGGAAGGGTCCTCGGTGCCTTTAAACGTAGCACGGCACATCTTCTTAAATTCTGATATCGACACGATTGACCCATTCTCGCCTGAGGGTAAGGTACCCTGGGAATTCTGCGGTCCGGTGGCTTCAGCAACTATAGGCACGGTTGCGGGGGCGGATGCAGAATGATTGTTGGCGACCATATTCGTCACCATTGTTTGCAGACTATTCATCTGCTTCTGCTGTGTATCCGCCTGTGATCGCTGCGCCACGAATTGAGCCTCAATCCGTGACTCGAACTGACTCTGTCGTAGTTCAGCTTGTTTCTGCTTCGTCTCCATCAAACGCATCATTCGCTCAAACGGATCAGCAGAGGGTGCGGCAGCTGGACTCCCGAGCTGCCCGAGGTGCCTGAACTACTCGCTTGCGCTTGCGCCACCATCTGCGCTTGTGCACCCGGCTCGGAAGTCGTTCCTTGAATGGAAAGTAACTTGTATTAGTCTCAAGGTATATTATGGACTCATTGTATGGAACGCATCTCATTTTGGCCAAGCGAATTCAAGGGTCTACTCGGAAGGAACAAGGTCCTCTTTAGAAACTTTCTTTGTGAGATCAAAGGATCTGAAGCATGCCCTGATACCAATATGTCACGCCCCGATTACGGCTAATCGATAATCGTCCCCCGGGCGTGATGCCGTGAACGCGTAGGGCGCGCGTGCACAAGGCCTTAGGCATAAGGATATTCTTTAGAACAATGCAACAGAGTAGACATATAAGATAACACAAGGTTGAGACATAGAAAAGTTTCTCTTTTATTCATAATGAACATCTTTTTGCATCGCTTGACTCAAAAGTATAAAATGCCCCACGGGCTTACAAACTTGGACACAAAATGAGATAGCCGATCCATACATTATGTCCCTTTACATAGATTTAAAAACACAAAATACCTTGGGTGCGAGTAAGCACCATCGCCTTAGCGATATTCAGCAACGGAGAGAGTGAAAGGCTTCTAGCTTGAGCCTCCAAAAAAGTCTTGGCCACGAACCGCCAAGAATCCCAAAAGTCCGGAGAGAACTTCAGCTCCTCGCCGCGTTGCCTTGCGCCGGGGAACCTGCTACAACGAGGGTCAGTACTTCGAAAAGTACTGGTGAAGGCTAGCTGCTCAACTTTACCAAGCTCATGAGATGAGTTCTAATGAGTATGCTACAATTATGTGCTTAGGTGGGTTTCTATTCTTGCCTAGTTCAGATTTCATTTAGCAGGTATGCAAGAACAAAATAACATAACTTCACATGCCACCGTTCGGTGACTTTACCTGTACCGTCTGAACCACCTGCACAACTTACCATAGCCTTCCCTGTCACGAAGACATAGTTAGTCTGCACAGTTTAAATATACAACAACAACATCTCTTGGTTGGACGGGGGATGGATCGACTGACATTCCGCCTCAGGTAGCTAGCCTTTTGGCGGACGCACGGACCCATCCAAGCGCTAGGACTACACTAGCAAATGTTCTACCCAGGTCGAAGCGGTCCCGGTGCCCCAGCGACCGTTCGTAGAACGTTACCCCTTGTATACAAGTTTGTCTAACACCAACCCACCAAACACATAGTTAACACATAAGAATTTAAAGAACGGCATGTACGGAACCGCTTTACTGTGCTACCATAATCAACCAACAAGTTATATGCAATAACATTCAGCAGTTTAAAGAAGAACAACGTGTGCTATAAATAAGTGCCGATCAATTAATATACCCAACGAACGTGCATGCATCAATGAATTTATGCAAGGTTCTGAATGACAAGCAATGAATGTTCCAAGCCTACTTCTTATCTTTTCATTCAACTTTATATATATATGGTATCGTTTGAATGAATGCACAACTGAGTCAATTTTATTAAGAACGGAAATCCTTGGAAAGAAGGCGCTTATCGAAATAGAGCCACTCACAAGTTGGTTGAATAGGAAGAAGAAGGAGAGATCTCTAAGACTCCGCTCGCGCGTCGTCTACACGATCACCTGCACGCACCAACGGATGATCAATACCTCCTGCTTCGGTCTCCAAGGCTCGATACGAAATACGAAATCCTAAGAACGAAAGCAATGAAATCCATTGAAACCGTTCAAGAAAACGCAAGTCATAAAACCAACAAGAAAGCAACCAAGCGGCACGAAAACGGACAAAAAACCAACGCAACGGAAAGGCCCCTCTCGACTCTGCCGCCGAGTCCATCCTCGAGGCACAATCCATTGTATATGGGACCTGATTCCGAAGAAACCAATCTATAACGAGGAAAGGATCTTAATTCAATCTGTCCCGTTCGGACGGTCGTAAGTATTTCTTGGCCGCGCTCCCCGAGTCGGGGGAACGGGGCATTACAAATAGGAGGAACGGGGCACCACACCCTAGACTTAGTATGCACTGTTGCGCAGTATGAGGAGTCCAAATTGCTTTCTTCGTCAGGGTCGCGCATAAAATCGATTCCACCAGAGATTCTATCGAAGACAGAACTTTTGTTGTCATTAGGTGCGCATGCAGCTGTCTTCCTGCGCCTGGATCTTGGTGTTGCATGCTTCTTCATCTGCACCCCATGCTGTGGGCATATGGGCTATGCATCAACCCCCAAGCTTCTGGCATCATAGTATTTTTCTTTGCTAAAGCTTAGGTGTTAGGCACTTCCCTCTTCAAACGTGGCTGCTGCATGAACATGGATGACCTAAATTGACGCATGGTGTGCGTCTTACGCAGTAGATGGAGAAACGGGAGGAGCATGCTCCGTAGTTGGGTGAGGCACACTGGCCTTTGCCACCCACGTTTTGCGGGCCTTCTTAGGCTTTGTTAGCCTTGACGAAGGACTCGCACTTCCCTCAGAAAGTATTTTCTTGAAAGCTTGCTAGTCGAAGCGTACAACCAATATCCTTTGGGTCGAGCCCAATTTGACGCGTTGGACTGCGTCACTATCTTTTTTCGGTGGAAAAGTTGGTCCCCAGCAGATTTGCCACCTTATTTGCCATTTACTAAAGTTGAACAAACTTTGTTATATAAAAATTGAAAGAAGTACAGAGAAATCCTAAACGAAAAATTTAAGTACAATATTTTTTGATTTTGGGGAGTGTGACGATGAAGTTTGAGTACAACAGCTAACTCATTTACTCCGTTGACGATCCAACGAGGGAATGATGATGCTTTCTTCAGTTTTCTCTCTTATGTGCGCGTGTACGTACCTCTTGTGGGTATGCCATCCTATAATTTATAGCCATCATGCTGATAAACTTATGCACACGCATATGCTATGCGCACATAGATTTTGTTACTACCGCGTGTTCGTTCTCAACAGAACGGTTGTAACCGTGAACACATGTTACGATCGAGCTACCAAGTGGTATTTTGTTAGGATTTTCTTGTTGCTGAAGATCTGGTTTATTCTCACCTTGTGTGTGTGACTTGGTCAGCTTGACACGTGGCCCACTCTAGGTTATAGAGAATCTTCTTAGTTGAAATAGAAAGATCGGGTCTTAGGGTCGCATAGAGACTGGACCGCATAGGGGCTGAGTCTCACAGAGATCGGGTCTTAGGGTCGTTTAGATGCATAAGGACCATAACGCATGAGTTTTGACTCATGGAGAGCTTGACTTATAGAGACCTTGACTCACAGAGATCTTAACTTATGGAGAGCTTGACTCATGAAGAGCTTGACGTATAAGGAGGTTGACGTACAGATGGCTTTGTCATATGTATACACGGTACTGCATTTCCATATCCGGACAAAGGTAATCATGGCAGTGACGTAAGCACTGACGCCCACTGTCAGCGTCAAGACCGAGGCGCTCAGAACCATTATTGCTTTCTCAGAGTCATAAATGTTATGACTGATACAAGTGGAATCATGCGCCCAAGACACCATGTGTCACGTATCTTCTATGAATTTTGTGGCGCATAGATGTTTTGGTGTATGCGACTCTAGAATTTTTTATGCTTCTACAGTAAAATATAGTAGTAGTATTGATGCATGGTACAGAATTATATATATATGAGTGTGTGAAGCAGTACTTTGTGTTTTACGTGGATATCTATAGAATAATGCATGATTGTGTGAAGTAGTATATTGTGTTCTTCGTGCATGATAGTATGGAGTGTTATGTTGTTTTCTATATGCATGATTGTGTGAAGCATTTGGCTTGCTTATAGCCATCTTGCTGTATGTACTCATTTATTTAGCTATGTGTCTCGTGTTAGACTGGGTAGTGGGTTATTCAACATATTTTCCCAATCTAATATATAATATTTTAGATGTAACATAAACTTTATCTTATTTAGCCGTTAAGACATATATTCTACGAGCAGTAATAGAATATTTCTTCTTTTCTTATTCGAGTTCATCTTTAAGTTTAGTATTCTCTTGATTTCTCTTGTCAATGCAGCCAAGTGGCTCATGAAGACTAAGCTTCAGTTTAGATATCTCATCTGAATCATCACAGGTAGAAGTATCATTTACTTTATTTAATAAAGAGGTAAGTCTTTCTATTTCAGTCTGATAAGATTTACCAACTTTCCTAGCATGTTTTTACTTATCTCTAAGTTTTCTATAATTCTCAAGTAAGTTACTAAAGGCATTAGATAATTCATCAAATATAAAATCGTCATAGAGAGAGTTATCTGTTACCTGATCAGCTAGTGCCATGAAGCATAGGTTTGTCGTATCTCGAGGTTTTTCCTCTTCTTCAGATTTACTTGCTTCGATCTTATGCTAGATACTTGTATTGGCATACTTCTTTGATGATGTCCTTCTGGATGAGCGATCATGGCGATTCCCTTTCTTTATTATTGGGCAGTCCATCTTTATGTGACATGTCTTCCTACAATTGTAGCTCACAGGTTCTTCATCACTGTTGTCGTACTCCTTCTTCTTTGATCTCTCAAACTTTAGAAATTTCTTGAAGTTCCTGGTGATCAGGGCTACTTATTCATCTTGAGATTTATCATCATCGGAGTCACAGTTGGAGAACTTCTTGTGATGTGCCTTGAATGCAATCATCTTTTCCTTTGGCGTGGGATCTTCAAACTCCTTGAGATCTAGCTCATGAGTCATCAGCTTGCCTATGAGCGTCTCGAGGGTCATCGTGGTGATATCATTCCCTTCAATGATTATAGTGGCCTTGGAATTCCAATTCTTGGTGAGTACTCTGAGTACTTTGTGAATCTTCTCATGATTTTTGTACTCCTTGCCAAGAGAGGATAGAGGGTTGACGATGTTGACAAATCTTGTGAACAGCTGAGTGATCGTCTCATTTTTCTTCATCTTGAAATATTTATATTCTTGTGTCAGTTGACTTATTTTTTATTCCTTCACTTATGAGGTTCCTTCATGAGTTACTTCAAGAAGTTTCCAGACTTCATGTGAAATGCCACAAGTGGAGACTTTGTTAAACTCAGTCTGTCTACAGCACAAAATAGAGCATTAATAGCTTAAGGATCAAGACTAGCTTATTTATTTATTTTGTCTTTGTATTTACCATGGGGCTTATCTACAAAATTAGGGATTTCACAACTAGCCAATCTTCTGTTTTAAGCAGACCGAGTTCGATCCGAGTTTGGTCAGGAGATCGAGTTTGACCCGAATTTGGTATGCCTCATTCCAGAATAGTCTAAGTTGTGTATGGGCTGGTTTTCGTTTGATTTTGGTTTGTATATGTGGATAGGTTTTATGCTATTTGAGTGGGCTTTGAGTATGCCAGTGTGACTCGACGTACATAAGCCCTAGACTCAATAAAATATAAGATTATATTGATGAAATAAATAACTTGATGCAGTACAACCAAAAATTGTCACAACATCGTCGAGTCTTCAAATGTATTTAGTTGTACATATTGCGACATATCGAAACATAGTTTAGTTAACTATCAAAATCAAGTTTGACTGAGACCGAATGGGCCAACATCTAGCACATAGGCAAATACTAAACATTATATCAGGGCGACTAGCAATTAAATAAAGTAAACTACCAATCATACCTCGATACTTACGTGTGTCGACCAGTTTACCATTTTTTTCAAGGTCAAGCTTAGTAGATGTGGCCATCGGAGTGCCGATAGGTTTTGTGTTATCCATGTCAAACTTCTTTAGCAAATCTTTCGTGTACTTGGCTTGATTGGTGAAAGTTTCCTGTGAATTCTGCTTGATTTGTAATACGACAAAGAAGTTGGGTTAACCCATCATGCTCATTTCGAATTCACTCTGCATACACTTAGAAAATTCTTTACAAAGTATCTTATTAGTTGAACAGAATATGATATCATCTACATATATTTGTACTAATAAGAGATCATCATCATGTGCTTTAATGAAAAGTGTCGTATCAACCTTTTCTTTTGAAAAACTATTTTCGAGTAGAAATGAGCTAAGGCGCTCATACCAAGCACGAGGGGCTTGTATGAGTCCAAAAAGAGCCTTTTGTAACTTAAAAACTTGATTTAAAAATTTAAAATCTTCAAAACCAGGGGGTTGTTCTACGAAAACTTCTTCTTTTATAAAACTATTTAGAAAATCACTTTTGACCTCAGCTAATGCTAAAAGGCAGTCCTAATCTACTTCTTTCATGGATTGGATTCGTTTGGGGTCTACCCTCTTCGCATGTCCTTGAGAATGAAAATGGGCTTCAATTGACACTTTTTATGCCTCAAAATAAGGGCTAAGCTTCCATTTAAAATAATTTAAAATTGTGAAAACTAGTAAAAGCACAAAGCATGTGAATGGACTCGAGTCTCACACCAGGAGCATAAGTATTATCATAGCTAATGCCTCCTTCTTTATTATAGCCTTGAGCTACGAGACGTACGTGCTTTGTTACGTGTAGCTTGTCCATCCTTACTGATTTTATACTTGGTGCCAATTACAGAGTAATCATTAGGTCTAGGAACAAGTTCCTAAACTTGATTTCTCTCAAATTGGTTCAATTTCTTTTGCATAGCAGAAATCCAAAACTCATTAATAAAAGCTTCTACTACATTTTTAGGTTCTATTTGTGAAATAAAATCTACATTTGCAATAATATATTTATTTGAGGAACAAGTTCTTACTCCTTTTGATACATTACCTATTACCAACTCTTTTGGATGATCGGCCATAAATCACATCCTCTTTTAAAAACTTTCCAAATATCTTGAACCAGTTGTTGTATCTTTAGGTGCTTTATTGGACGTTATTCCGGCATCTTCGTCATCACTGTCACTAGGTACTTGACTGTTAAGCTCATCAAAAGTAACGATAATCGACTCTTCAACTGTCAAAGATCGCTTATTGAAAACTCTAAAATCTTTACTCTTTGCAGCATAACCAAGAAAAATACATTCATCAGCTTTTGAATCAAAAAAATTCAAGTTATCCTTGGTGTTTCAAATAAAACATCCACATCCAAAAACTTTAAAATAACTAATATTTGGAGTTCTACCTGTCACGCCCCAGTCCCAAAATATCAGGAACTAGGCCACGTGTCACTGGCCAGCTGATACGTCACTAAGGGCTTAATCCATTTTGAATGGTCCCAAAGGAACGTGCTACGCTGTCCTAAAATACTACATGTAAAACACAGTCAAATCTATCTCATCCACAACAAAATGTCAGAAAAGCAAGTGCTGAATATATATAACTGAGTCTGATACAGTACACAACTGGTGAGAATACAAGCCTACTACATAAACTGATAATAGCGCAGAAAAATTAGATAGACTAAGCAGTGTCTATCTGATGAAAACATCTCCATCTCCAGGTGGCAGGCCTCTAGGTCAAGCATACTCTGAGGGTGTCTCCTCGAGCTCCTCCTCGGTAGCACATCTAGCCTCCTGATCAGGGCCGTACACAGTGGGGTAGAAAGCCTCGTCTAGATCTGGCAGGGAACCAGGTCCTCAGTGGGACATAACAAGATACAGGAAATAACATGCCATGTAATGTAAAGACTGAATAAATAAATAATAAATACAGGGTGCTAACCATCTAAGTAAAATGCAAGTAAAGACCTTGTAGTACGCATGGAAATGTGTAGGCTAGACATACGCTGACGTAATTCACCAATCGTGGTGACTGGCTAGTATATGTGTCGTATGCCCCCTGACTCAAGGGCACTCTGCAATCTACCATCACTGGTACGAAGGTATAAAACATTATTGGAGGGGGTGTCCCATACGTCTACTAGTTATCTTTCCCATCCCAATGAAACTAAATGTCAAGTTATACTTCCCTGAATTATCCTAATCCGTGATGCGGGTCCCATGTACTGGTAGCTAATTAAATACGCAGCTCACATCCATATATGTAATGCAACCATGTTGCGTGTTCCCGTGATGGGGTCTAGAAGAATATTAAAATACTCTCACAGTTGTTGGTGAGTCTGTAATATTATGTTAAATGTTAACATATCAGCTGAATGTACCCAAGGCAGTCTCAGGTAATCATGGTATATGAAATTCAGAAACAAAACAGATATCAATAATTGAAGTTAAGCAATAACTTTGGCAAGGTATACTTGCCTACTCCTTGATAGTGTTGATAACCTGATCTCAGGTTTGAGGTTGCTGGTGATAGGGGGTCACTGGCTGTGCTGAAGGTGGTTTCTGTTAAAACAGACAGGGTTCGTGAATATCATGGTTGTAATAATAAGTATATATAGATATATAGATATATATATAGTATCTATATATATAGATATAATATATATAGCAGTATCTAAGAACAGAAAAATGCAGGTATCTATAATAGTAGCAGGGTATATCCACTGCTATATATATATATATAATAATATAATAATCAGGGTATATCCACTGATGTATAATATAAATAAATGAAATGACAGGACAGAAAGTAAATACATATATGTCTATGTACTGTATTATCTAGTACAGTATCATATATTATATATTATATATAGATATATATATATATAGATATATAGATATATATATATATATGAATTGAAAAGACAATGCAGAAATAAATACATATATATGTATATATGTGTGCTGTATTATTCAGCACTATAGTATATATTATATAGGTATATATATATATATATATATATATATATATAAATCGAAAAGACAGGGCAGGAATTAAATATATATATAAATACATATGCTGTATTATCCAGCAATAATAATAATAATAATAGTAATTATATATATATATAACATATATATAATTATATAGTAATGCTTATGTATAAATATATATACATATATATATAATACATATATATATAATATATATATAAATAAAAGAAAAGAAAGATATATAATATATTTATACTATATAATATACATAGTATATATATTATATATATAATAGTATTTAGATAATATAAATACATATATATATAGATATATATATATATATACATATATACATATATATATATATATATAAATAATATATATGCAGAAAATATAAATACATATATATACTGTATATACAGTAGTATATTATTAATATATAATTAATACCTAATTAAATACATAGAATAATATATATATTAATATGTATATTAATATATATATAAATATTTACATATATATATACATATATACATACATATAGGTATTTATACGTATTTACATATATATATAGTTAGGGGGGTATACCTTCTGACAGGTGGGGTCCACACGTCGTCGGCGGCGAGAGGACGGCGGCGGAGGCGACGGCGGCTGGCCGGAGGAGCGGCAGCAGCAGCAGTAGCAGATAGCAGCAGTAGCAGCAGCAGCAGAGTGTGGGGGCTGTCGGCGGCGGAGGAGTGGCGGAGGTGGCCGGACAAGGTGTGGGATCGGCGGAGGAAGGAGGGGCGGTCAGGATGGTGGTGGTGGCGGAGGTCCACGACGGCGGTGGCGGTGGCTGGAGGCGACCGGAGGTGGAGGGGCAGTTTAGGGTTAGGGGAAGCCGAGGTGCTGCGGGGGCTCTAGGCGGCGGAGGAGGCGTCGTGGGGCGGGGTGGGGGTGATCGTCGGAGAGAGGAGGTCGGGGCGAGTCAGGTGGTGGGGTTGGTGGCGGTGCACAGTGGCGGAGGGTGGCACAGGGGGTGGTTCGGGTGGTGGTGGCTGTGGGTGGTGGTGTTAGGGGGATGGGGTTGCGGGGGCTGCTCACGGCGGAGCAGGGTGCCGGCGACGGTGGGGCTTGGCCGGAGGGGAGAGGGGGTCAGGGCGAAGGGGTCTGTGGTGGTCCGGCGGGCGGAGGGTGGCCGTGGGAGGAGTGGTGTGAGTTGCAAGGGGAGGGGTACTCGGGTTTATATAGGTTTAGGGCCAATGGCATTTCTGTAATTATGGGGAAGTTCAGGGTTATTTAGGTAATTTAGGTTTTTGGGATATTTTGACTGGATTTCTCTGGATTTTTGGGTGGGTCCCACACACCTATTCCCTATCCAATGAGGTTATGCCACCTCACATGTATTTTTTCATAAAAACCCCTAATTTTTCATAAATTGCATAAAAGCCTAAAATTTGTATTTTGCGTAATTTTGCAATTTACCTGATTTTAAATACTGATTTCTCGAAATACTGAATTATTCAGAATTGAGGGAAAACAGCTGGGGAAAAGGTTTGGACAGGGTGGGGGTGAGTCTGGATAGATGCAGGGTCTGATTCTGCAGGTGATACGGGTCATCGTATTTATTATTTAATAAATACTGCGCACGGTGTTCAATAATTATTTAGAGGCAATTAGGGTCATAATTTTTCTACGGTGTCAATACGATAATTGTAATACAATTATAGTAGAATATTATCGTATTTTTGGTTGGGCAAAACAGGTGTCTACTGGTCCTCAAATCTCTAGGGTACAGAGATGGGTAAAGAGCAGAAATTTAAATAGGAAATAAATACATACGTTTGTAACGATATTTGTGCGACTAAAACGAAGCATCAAACAAGGTTTTTGGAAGTTGCACAAAATACAGAAAAAGTAGTCTAACAAGTCTAGAGCAGGAATGTGAAATTTGTTTAGGTTTAACAGCTAGTGAAATGTCCTAATTAATTGTGTAGTGAACAGGTGCACAATCAATAGAATATATAATAAATAAAATTTTAAAAAGTTGCAATAATTCTAATTAATCAAAACTAATCCTAAATTACTGAAATCTGGTCGAGGGAGTTTACACTACCAAACCAAAGCTCATAGGTAGTCTTCTTCAATATAGGTTGAATTAGCACCCTATTCAAAATATGGCATATTATATTTACAGTTTCAGCCCAAAAGTATTTTGAAAGATTGAATTGATTCAACATGACTCTAGCCATATCATCAAGAGTTCTTTTATTTCACTCAACAACACCATTCTGTTAAGGAGTTCTAGGACAAGAAAATTCATGCAAAAAAACTATTTAAATCATAAAAGTTTTTAAAATCAACATTTTCGAATTCGTCTCCATGATCACTTCGGATTCGAGTAATCATAAAGCCTTTTTTCGTTTTGAACATTTCTAGCAAAATACTAAAAATTCAGAAAAAAGTCTTATTTTTTGTTTGCAAGAAAATAAACCCAAGTAAATCTAGAAAAGTCATCAACAATTACAAAAGCAGAAAGCTTATTACCAAAACTGGCCACTCTGCTTGGTCCAAATAAATTTATGTGTAATAGTTGAAGTGATCTAGAGGTATTTACTTTATTGATTTAAAGGAAGATCAGGTTGCTTTGTTTTTGTCACAATCAACACAGACCATATCCTTCCTAAAAGTAATGTTCGGCAGACCTCTTACCAGTTTCTTTGAGGATAGTCTTATAATTATGTCTATGTTCGAGCGTCCTAGACGCATATGCCATAGCCAACTATCATTCTTGTTAGCATAAAGGCATCTTTCTGCATTGTTAGTATCCCCGGAAAGATAAAAAATATATATATTATCTTCCCTAATACCTTCAAAAATAACTTTACCAGTTGATCCACCAATTATAGAATATTTGTCTTTCACAAAATTAATGTCATAACCTTGGTCAGCCAAGTGACTGATGCTGAGTAGGTTATGTTTTAATTATGTTACTAAACATACATCTTTTATTACAGGATAATGAGGAATAACAATGTTACCATTACCTATATATAACCTTTAAGATTGTTACCGTAGGAGACATATCCTTCTTTCTTCATCGATAACATTATAAATAGGGTAGCATCACCAGTCATATGTCGTGAGCAACCACTATCGAGAATCTATTTGCTTTTAGCATGCGAGAGTCGGTCCACTTACAACACAAGTTGAAGATGTAACATTTGGTACCATTTTTTAGGGTCATGATTAGTTTGGGTACCCATGCATATATTTTCATATCTACCAGTTTTCTAATTCTATATTGTCGTGAAATGTATCCTTTCTTACCATAATAATGACAAGTAGTAGTAGTGTTAGTGCTTGGTATAGCAGTATAGATATGATTATGTGAAGCAGTATGTTTTGTCTTGAGTGGAAACCTAAAATAGAATGCATAATTGTGTGAAGCATTTGTTTTGCTTGCTGGTGTCTTGTTGTGAGTGCTCTTGTGTTTAGCGACTTATCTCGTGTTTAGACTGAGTAGTAGGTTGTATGACATATTTTTCTAATCTAATCTCTAACTTTTTAGAGGTGGCATATATTTTGCAGTATGATCATCAATTCTAAGTGCAACTGTGTTATTCTTCTTTTTCTCTATCTCATACTCTTCATTGAGCTTTGTATATTCTTGTCTTTTCCTCAATACATTCTTGAGCATAGTGCAAACTCAAGTACAGATAGTTTTTTCGTGTCACTAGTGGAATGTGTCTCTCTAATCGCACTTAGTAAAAGAGATTATTTCTCATACTCAGCCTGTAGTTCCTGATAATCCTTCCCAACTTGTTTTTACTTATTCCTCACATTTCTATGATCTTCTAATAAATCACTAAAATCATAAGATAATTCATCAAAGGTGAAATCTTCATAGAGGGGGTAAGTCGATACCTGATCGAATGCCATTAAACATGCGTTTGCAGCATTGCAAGGATTTTCTTCTTCCTCTGATCATGCCATATGATTGTGTTGGCATAGTTGCTTTCTTCTTCTTCTTCGAAATTGCTTGCCTCGCTTTTATACCTGTTCTCATAAGTAACTTTAAGGAGTTTCCAGATCTCATGAGATATAGTGCAATTCGAAATACGATTGAATTCATTTATGTCTAAAGCACAATAGAGAGCATTCATTGCCTTTGCCTCAAGGCTAGTAAATTTCTTTTCTTCTTTCGTGTAATCATTATATGACTTGTCAACTACAATGGAAGTGAGAGTGCAGGTGATAGTAGGCTTTGTATATCCATAAATAACACCAAATCATAAATCGAAGTCTAGTGATTTTAAGAAGATATTCATATGTGCCTTCCAAAATATATAGTTGTTACCATCAAATAGGGGTGGCCTATCTATAGAGTGGCCTTTACCATTGTTGGTGTAAATGAGTTTCAATGTTGCCATAAGTAATGCTCTAAGATGTTAAGCCTATATCATGAGAACTATGCTTTGATACCAATTGGGGGATCGATATGGCAACTCTAGAGAGGGGTGAATAGAGTGTAGCAAAAAATAATAACCCAATAAAAATTTAAAGCAATGCACCAACTAAAATATAGCAGCAATATAGCAAGTATATGGAAATATAAATAGAGTTCAGAAGAGCAAACACAAACACAAACACAAACACAAACACCAAGATTTTATATTGGTTTTTCTCGTGGAGGACTAGTCCAGTCGCAAGAATCTTGTCGGAGTTAAATCCACTATTGTCACAAATGGCGAATACACCACAAGCTTTGATCTGAATGCTTGCTGACTTCTTACAACCGCGTTCTTTGATTCGAAAAGCACGTCGACTTCAGACTTTGCAAAAGCAAACTTGAATTTCCAAGCTAGTTACAACTCGAGACATACTTCTAACAGTGATCGCACTTGGCACTAGAAGGCTGAAAAAGTTATCTTGGGAATAGGAAAGTTTAGGCTCAGAATGTACCTTAGAATATAGAAGAGAATATGAGAATAGCTTGATGAGAATGATATGAAATTTATCTCTATTTATAGGGTTTTTTAAGACTGAGTTCGGGTAAAGTTCGGTCCTCAAACATTCATAAATTCTAACATTAGAGCCTGGTCATTCGAAGAGGAGTCTGACTAGGGTTTTTGGTTTAGCCTAACCAAGTTCATCCAAAGTTCGGGGTGAACTCGGTCCAAGTCATTTACTACATTTCCAGAATATTTCTGGTTTGTTTCAGGCTTATTTTGACTAAGTTTGAGCTAGGTTTTAGTTGGATTCGAATGTTGGTTAGGTCTGGATTTAGGTACGCTCATTTTGAGTGGACTTTGAACTTTGGATTAGGGTGCATCTAGTTGCCGAAATATGATCTGATTTACATAAGTCCTAGAGTCAATCAAAAAAAATATAAAATATAACCAGATACGATGGTAGCAATCTTCTTGTGAAATAGCAGCTTTTGAAGTTGTCGCAGTAACGAAGTAGCAGTCTTCAGTTGAACCATATTGCAGTGTATCAAACCTTAGTTTAGTTAATTATCGAAATTATGTTGACCATGACAAGATGGGCTAACACGAAGGTCTTACAACCAAACACTCAAAGGTGACTATATAACGTCTCCCTGTCGAACCATACTCTATCAGGCATATCACCCTACAAAGGAGCACTAGGAGACAAATTAATAATATAAGCAGTAATATTAAGAGCCTCACCCCAATAAATGTCCGATAAGTTTGCTTCAGACAGCAAATATCGTACCCTCTCCATGAATGTCATGTTCATGCGCTACGCTATACCATTGAGCTGAGGTATCTTGGACGGAGTCTTCTGGTGTCGTATTCCTTGCTCTCTATAATTCGCATCAAAGGGACCAATGTATTTTTTATCATTGTCGGACCGAACATATAGCAACTTCTTTTTTGTCTCCCTTTCAATAGAGGGCTGAAACTCTTTGAAAGTAGGCAAGACTTAATCCCTAGTCTTTAAGACATAGACCCAAAACTTCCAAGAACAATCATCAATAAAAGTCACAAAGTAAGAAGCACCACCAATAGATTTTACCTTCATAGGACCGCAAACATCCGAATGAATCAACTCGAGCAACGCCGGCTTCCTTTTAAGTTGGATGACTTTGGAAAGACGTCATATTTTGCTTTTCCACCAAATTGTTTGTCCATCTCTCCAACTTTGTTGACTTGAGCCCCGGAATTACCTTCATGTTCAACAAGTATCTCATTTCCTTCTTACTGATATGGATGAGAAGCATGTACCACAACTCGGTAGACGCATTAGTAACTTTGTTCACCTTATGTGTCCCATGTACGCTCCCTTCCATATAGTAGAGTCTGGACCTCTTGCTTCCTCTGGAAATCATCATCAAATCTCTAGAAAGCTTCCACTGATCGTTCCCAAAGAGATTGAAGAATCTCTCATTATCCAACCTTCCAACCGATACTAGGTTAAAACGGATATCAGGGACATGACGAACATCCTTGAGAACATGAACTGTGCCCATCTCGGTTCTCACATGCATATCTCCAATAGAAGCAACCTTTGACACATCTCCGTTGTCCATCTTCAATACTCCACAGTTTTTGTAACACCCCGTTCCGCTCAAGCGGACTGCCGTCTCAAACGGCAATAGTGCAACTATCACGACCCGCCTTGCCTCAAAAGAGAAGCAAAAGATATCCAGACTTGTCCCTACAGAAATCAGGCTTGGACTTTCTGAGGCTCGCTTGACGTATCGCTCTACCGAGGCGAATCATCGCTAAGGTGGGTGGCTACGGTGAACTTGTCTTTGCTTAGCCAGCACACATAAAAATCTGGAATGTTTATGCTAGTCGCTAGGTGATTCACCCCTGCATGCTAATAAATCCAACGCACCTAGCTAAGGGAATAATCCCAACTTGTATCGCTTGGACTAGAACATGGAAATTGAAATACTGCTTGTATTCAGACCCTCGCATGCCAAGTCCCCTAACGATCTAACTCTCGGCTTACCTTCGGGTCCGAGCAACGTGCCTGCTTATGTTCCTTAGAAACGCATGCTTGTCTGCTTGAATGTTGCATTGTGTTCATCCAAACCCCGGAAGACTACCAAGTAGTCTTTCCGTGCCTGAATAAACCTGCAAGTATCCGGGACCGTTAGGTCACCAAGGCAGTTCCCAATCCAGAGGACTGCATCATGTCAAGTAAAAGAATCATGCTCCTGTGGCAAGACTCATTCAGGTATTCGGATCTCCCTGCAAGTCTCCCTCGTGTGCGGGCTTACAGCAGCCCAGGAGACTGTGCATATCCAATAGCTAAATGAATCATGCAATACTGCTTGTCGTGTGAATTAATAATCGTGTTCGATCATGGACAACTTGTGCACAAGGATATAAGTTCTGCGGACGGTGCTGGGGCACTGGCACCGATCCGATTCGGGCAGACTTCGTGTTTATAGTCAATCGTGTTCGGACGGGATAACTTGCAACGCAATCGTATTTTATGAGCTCCTCGTGTTTTCACGTTGCATGCTATCCTTGTTCTTGACTAGTCCATAAATGGCATCAAGCCAGTGATCATCGTGTGTATATGCTTGCAATGCCTCGTGTGTTTATCGTGTGAATATGGCTTGCAATGCATCGTGTGATTTTCATGTGTGTTTAAACCTGCTGCCTGCTTGCTTGTAAAATAGAAGATAAACAAGTCATTCTCGCTTAGTGGCTATCCGCGTGCGAGTCATTGCATAGCATCACTGAATAACTTAACACCTGAACGATCATGTTATAACAATATCGTGTTTGCTAATGCTATGCCTCTTGAATGCTTATACATGCCCGTGCTTGAATTAATCATGTTTGCCTTGGACAGGGAAGGAGATGGTAAGTTGGTAAGTCTCGCCGTGTTTCCTCAAACATCGCACGACGCACTGCCCGACACGTTAGGCCATTCAATGTTTGCATGAAACTGATCCTAAGGCAACTAGAAAGACAACTTAATAGTTGTGCACGAAACATGTATTACGTGTTTGGATTTATCGAGCGGGCGAGTAGCTTCCCCACCAGTGCATTCAATGTACTGATAATCCACCAGTTTGTGTAGGGTGCGGGAGAACCTCGTTCGGTGCGGACGCCTCCAACGTGCGTGCTAAGGCCAAGAGTTCCCTCTGAAGCCTTGCAACGGTGCGTCCAGAACTAAAGCACATATACAAGACATAATGTTGTGAACATAGCCCAAACTCGCCTGTACAAATCATTCCACAGTTGTAGCCACTTGGCACGCTTTTACTGTTTCAGAGAGAGGTTTGAGCGACTTGTAATCTCGGCTATACGCCGCTTGTAACACTTGTTCATATCAATAAAAGAGTTGCTTTACTTCAACTTGTGTTTCAATGCTTCCGCTATATTTGTCAACTCAGTGAACTTGTTACCGAATCGCTATGCGATCATGACTCCGCTGCACTCGGACAATCTGTGCGACTCTGTGGCTTAGAACTCTTACCGCCAGCCAATGAATCACGGCCTTGCACGGGCGTGGTTCACGCTCGTGCGGCATCACGCCCGGATGGGTCAAGCGATCGTTCCGCGGGAGCGCTGGCGAGGGTGATTCCCGCCTAGCGGGAACGGCCGATTTGCCTGCGGAAGATCGGGGCGTGACATGTTGGTATCAGAGCCTGGCTTCTACGCCTTTGGACTTCGATTCGATATCTCTGTTTCGAAAGCTCGTTCGTGGGTTATGTGCACGCTCTCTCTCAATGCCTCGATGGGATGTTCCAACAATAAGTCTAAATACTTTCAAAATGCGTTTTGAATGATATGATATGCTTGCTTGTGTATGCTATGCTGCGAGTGGCCTTTGTGCCAACCTGTGCGAACCCTTGAGAGTATCGCTAGTAGCTTGTCCGATTTTTACTAACCCTAAGTTTGGTTGAATGCATCTATTCGAGGGACGCCTTGAACTAGTGCACCATCCAAGACTTAGGAAAAGGTGAAAACTCGAGTGCTGAGACTTCGCTATCACTAAGCTGGTTGACGTGTTCACGCTAGAGGGTACCTTCGAAAGTGCGCACGATCCAGTCTAAGCGATATGCTAATTTTGACGCTTGTGCAAGTGAATATCCAAATGAACAAGTGCAACGACTTGTCTAGGATTGCCTCAACCCTAGATCACTGCTTGTCCTTAGTAAGTCTCGAGGACGAGACTTTTTCTAAGTTGGGTAGGATGTAACACCCCGTTCTGCTCAAGCGGACTGCCGTCTCAAACGGCAATAGTGCAACTGTCACGACCCGCCTTGCCTCAAAAGAGAAGCAAAAGATATCCAGACTTGTCCCTACAGGAATCTGGCTTGGACTTTCTGAGGCTCGCTTGATGTATCGCTCTACCGAGGCAAATCATCGCTAAGGTGGGTGGCTACGGTGAACTTGTCTTTGCTTAGCCAGTACACATAAAAATCTGGAATGTTTATGCTAGTCGCTAGGTGATTCACCCCCTGCATGCTAATAAATCCAACGCACCTAGCTAAGGGAATAATCCCAACTTGTATCGCTTGGACTAGAACATGGAAATTGAAATACTGCTTGTATTCAGACCCTCGCATGCCAAGTCCCCTAACGATCTAACTCTCGGCTTACCTTCGGGTCCGAGCAATGTGCCTGCTTATGTTCCTTAGAAACGCATGCTTGTCTGCTTGAATGTTGCATTGTGTTCATCCAAACCCCGGAAGACTACCAAGTAGTCTTTCCGTGCCTGAATAAACCTGCAAGTATCCGGGATCGTTAGGTCACCAAGGCAGTTCCCGATCCAGAGGACTGCATCATGTCAAGTAAAAGAATTATGCTCCTGTGGCAAGACTCATTCAGGTATTCGGATCTCCCTGCAAGTCTCCCTCGTGTGCGGGCTTACAGCAGCCCAGGAGACTGTGCATATCCAATAGCTAAATGAATCATCCAATACTGCTTGTCGTGTGAATTAATAATCGTGTTCGATCATGGACAACTTGTGCACAAGGATATAAGTTCTGCGGACGGTGTTGGGGCACTGGCACCGATCCGATCCGGGCAGACTTCGTGTTTATAGTCAATCGTGTTCAGATGGGATAACTTGCAACGCAATCGTGTTTTATGAGCTCCTCGTGTTTTCACGTTGCATGCTATCCTTGTTCTTGACTAGTCCATAAATGGCATCAAGCCAGTGATCATCGTGTGTATATGCTTGCAATGCCTCGTGTGTTTATCGTGTGAATATGGCTTGCAATGCATCGTGTGATTTTTATGTGTGTTTAAACCTGCTGCCTGCTTGCTTGTAAAATAGAAGATAAACAAGTCATTCTCGCTTAGCGGCTATCCGCGTGCGAGTCATTGCATAGCATCACTGAATAACTTAACACCTGAACGATCATGTTATAACAATATCGTGTTTGCTAATGCTATGCCTCTTGAATGCTTATACATGCCCGTGCTTGAATTAATCATGTTTGCCTTGGACAGGGAAGGAGATGGTAAGTTGGTAAGTCTCGCCGTGTTTCCTCAAACATCGCACGGCGCACTGCCCGACACGTTAGGCTATTCAATGTTTGCATGAAACTGATCCTAAGGCAACTAGAAAGACAACTTAATAGTTGTGCACGAAACCTGTATTACGTATTTGGATTTGTCGAGCGGGCGAGTAGCTTCCCCACCAGTGCATTCAATGTACTGATAATCCACCAGTTTGTGTGCAGGGTGCGGGAGAACCTCGTTCGGTGCGGACGCCTCCAACGTGCGTGCTAAGGCCAGGAGTTCCCTCTGAAGCCTTGCAACGGTGCGTCCGAAACTGAAGCACATATACAAGACATAATGTTGTGAACATAGCCCAAACTCGCCTGTACAAATTATTCCACAGTTGTAGCCACTTGGCACGCTTTTACTGTTTCAGAGAGAGGCTTGAGCGACTTGTAATCTCGGCTATACGCCGCCTGTAACACTTGTTCATATCAATAAAAGAGTTGCTTTACTTCAACTTGTGTTTCAATGCTTCCGCTATATTTGTCAACTCAGTGAACTTGTTACCGAATCGCTATGCGATCATGACTCCGCTGCACTCGGACAATCTGTGCGACTCTGTGGCTTAGAACTCTTACCGCCAGCCAATGAATCACGGCCTTGCACGGGCGCGGTTCACGCTCGTGCGGCATCACGCCCGGATGGATCAAGCGATCGTTCCGCGGGAGCGCTGGCGAGGGTGATTCCCGCCTAGCGGGAACGGCCGATTTGCCTGCGGGAGATCGGGGCGTGACAGTTTTCTGTTGTGTAAGTGGCAAACAGTACCCTATTGTGAGATACGTGCACTGAATTTCTTGAGTTCACCAGCCAAGAATTATCATCGCAGGCGAGGTTAATTACTACCTCATCACCTACAATGATCACATCACCTCCATATGCGGAGGCAGTCGTTATTATTTTCTCACTCTGCTTTCCCTTGTCGCCCCTCTTCTCTCTCTTCCAAGTGAAACAGTTCTGCTTGATGTGGCCCTTCTTGCCACAATGGTAGCGCCCCGAGTCCTCGTATTGACCCTTAGACTTTCTTTTGCTCATGTCTCTGCCATCGTCCGGATCCTTGCTTTTACTCCTTCCATGCCTCTGAATGGGATGAAGAAGACATGCCCTGAGATTTTATCTGCATTTATTTATTCAACACCCCACTCTTGGAGAACTTCAGACTGACCACGCCTTCTGGAGTAGAAACGATCATAGACACTCGTACGGTCTCCCACGAGACTGGAAAAGTATACATCGACCAAATCCTCTAAACTTCGTCGTCGAACTTGAAAGCCCCTAAACTTCAACTTGACTCCCATCAAGGATAGCTAGTCAACCATGCCATGGAACTCACTCAAGTAATCCGTGATAGACGTACTATCTTTGTACCAGAGACTCATCATCGTTCTGATCAGGAACAGCTTATTTATCCGGTCTTATTCGTGTACAAAGATTCTAGCTTCTCCCAAAGTGTCTTCGCGTGCTCTATATTGGCAACAAGATTGTACACGTTCTTGTCACCGAACTACCGTATGTACCCACATAGCTGTATGTGCTCAAAATTTTAGTCCTCTTCAAATTTATCACTTGGCCTCTCGGAAGCAAATATCGAAAGATGTAGCTTCTTGACAAATAGCAAATTATTCATCTTGCTTCGCTAGTAGTGGTAGTTGGTATCATTCAGGTTTACCATGTGCACCATGTCGGTGCTCCCCTTCGTATGACCTCCCTTGCCACAGTAGGTACAACCTGTCGGCGCTCTCATTTTTGTTGTTGTTGCTGTTGTTGCTGCCTCGGCTGCTGTTGCTGAGTTGGTACCAACAATGTCGAGGTCACTGGCCTCCTCTGTGTCACACCATGGATGTGAATGCCAGGGGACAGTGCTGACTTTCGCGGTACTGGTCCTCCCTCATTGTTCTGTCCATGAGCCTCTTTCGATCTACTCTTTTGGATGTCATCCTCTGGAAAGTAAGCTCAACCCTCTTGGCTGCTATCAATACCGCCTCGAAGGTCTGCAAAATGTTCTGGAGACCAGGTATGCAAAATAAGGAGCTGAAAAAGTAACAAAAGTATATGACAGTGATCAGCTGCAGTGTGATTTAATACAATCATGTAAGAAAACTAATGTCCAGACGAGCCGGCTAACAGGTGCCGGTGGCTAAATGCCAAAAGAAGTAAATGTTCAATGACGAGCAGGAAAGAAGAAAAATTACTCGCTATCCCCTGCGACCATGTTCCTGGTACGCGCCATGAGTAGGAGGAAGGTACACTGGATCCTCGGGTACTGGCTCGAAATCTGGCTATGCAAAACCAGTGGGGTTAGACCCCAAATAGCAAGTACCACAAAGGAAGCACGAAATAGAGAAACAAAAATCCAAGAAAAACATATAATAATACATAGGTTCGATATCGTAACTTAGGTCCATGGCATATCCTAGTGCAAAGGTCCAACCCTACAACCAAACAAAGGATAAGGGTTGAATCATCATACTATGATAGTCCATTTCCCTAGGCTACTAGCCGAATAATACAATCACAACCAAGTCAATTTCTTATATCGGTCAATCATTTGTACTGCTTGCTATTTTGTGGAGTCTGAGGTTATCTCAGAAATAATGCATAATAGGAATCCTCATATCACGTCAGTGCCGAACATGAGCTAACGAACCAAATAAATAAAACAAGTATTCACGAGATGCACCAGTTCCCCGTAGGGCCACTACGCTAAAAATACGATATTAGCGGTTCCGGTGTTCCTATAATGAAACAATGGCTCGGCATAATAATAAGTCAGATATTGCACTCCACTAAGGCAGATGATATACAGTATCTGTGGTAGCCAGCCCACAGCGCACTTAGAATGAATCTCTGTGGAAAGGTTCGTTGGCATGATCTCGGGATACCGTTTCCTTCAATGTTACTACCACTTTTAGTTACCTAATTAGCCTTATGTTGTGTTTGAAATCTCAAGACGTAGTCACATGAGAATTTTTCTTAAGATGTCGTACAAAGTACAGGCACGCTAGATACGAATCCATGGAAGTCAAATCTGGATTCACCCGAGCGTGTATGTAACATTCAGACAATCAATATCCTAGCCACGCTTTGGTAGTTGACTCGCTTATTATGCCTGTGTTGGAGAAACAATATATATTTATAATATCACGCATTCAGGAATTTGGAGGCATTCTCGATGCACAACCCAAATATAATCACTTAACACGTGACACGATGTGTCGCACGTCGGCGCACATTAAATCATGGACAATTATCAGGCAATAGTGGTATCAGCACGGATACAATATTCGAGTCCAATTACTTACATTGGGTCACAAAGAACAAGAAACATTGTAACACGAATGCTTATGCCATGCACATAGCCGGTTAGTCAGTATCCACTTAGTCGGGTTCATACTGAAGTCTCAGTTCAACTCATGCCATATTCATAGCCATGCTCAGCTCAGGGTCATGTCTGGTACGAGATCTGGTTACTAAATTCATTCTCCTTAGAATCATAACACTAGCAATAGTCAAGACCAACCACAAATAATATGAAAGCATTCTAAATAAAATGGCTAAGCCTCATGCACAACTTGGCGCATGAGGCGGTTGCCACATAAGGTTGTCGGTCGCATGCTGCCACATGCCGCATGCTCCTCCAAGACGCATGCTCAGGGTTAAAGTCTATTCCTTGGGACAAGTGTTGAAGTGACGGACAATGAATAAAGTGTCAGTGATGTGACAAAGTTATTGATATGACAAGCCATAAAGTGTGTCAGAGAGAAAAGACATATCATAGAAATATGTGCCACGGTCCGGAGTCATGCGTCCAAGAAAATGGTGGTCACATATTCTCCAATGTCGCATAAGTGTCGGTGCCGCATATGAAGTCAATGACGCATGGAGTCGATGCCACATGGAGGTCTTTTAGACTTAGCAAATTTCTCATTCGTTCAGCGAGTGAAAACACCAGGTGTTCAAGGACACTTATGTAAATAAGCAGTCATGCGTCCATCAAGATGGACACATGCTGTCAGTATGCGACAAGAGTTCAGGCCGCATAACCCTCTCGAGCCACATAGCACTCTCAACCGCATAACTCGCTGGCCGCATGAAGACTTCGTCTTCTCTAAAGGTTCAGCCATGACGGAAAAGCTCCAAAAATTGAAATCTTGTTTTGTCCATAAAATCCTCATTTTAAGTCCAAATCGGATGAACCAAAAGCCAAAATGCTCTAAATTTAAAGCTCTATCATGTAGCAAAAATTGATTTTCAAATATACATGTTTAATATATCAAAACCAAGAAAAACTCGTGAAACCCATAAAAACCCTAAGTTATAAATGTTGATCTACACTAATCCATCTATCAAAACAGAAAACTTCAAGTTCTAAAAGTGCTAAGAAACACATAACAAACAAAATAGAACAATAATATAGAGGTTTCTCCATTTCTCATGCAAGGTGTACTTGCCTATAGAAATGGGGAGAGCAAACTAGAGAGAGAGAGGAAGAAATGAAAAAGTGAAGAGAGATAAAATGTTGGATTATATATGATAGGGTTGAGGGTTGAACCAAGGGTTCTCATGACTTGAACCAACCCACAAAATAAACCATGAGCAAGGTTAAACCAAAGAATGGGTCTAGTCTCCATGCACATGCAACAATGCTAAAATAAAAATATGTTCCAAATACGTATATCGGAAACGGGAAGATGTTTAGTGTGAGAATTATAATAAAAAACTAAAATTGTAATAAAAGTCTAAAAGAAAAAAAAATTGGAAGATGTTGTGCAAATCCACATGAATCTTACCCGACCTTTTAGGTTCTAGGTTGAGTGTGATAGGCTCCAATCCTCAAAATAAGTCCATATAAATCTTATCCGACCCATTAGGTTTTGTTATGTACAAAATATAATAAAAGCATACGAGAAGTATTTTGAAGCTCGTTTTTTTAAGGCATTTTGGTTTTGATGTACTGAAAGAACATAATATCTATGAAACGATGGTATTATTTCATGACAACTTGTTAGTCATTTTTATTTATTTAATGAAATGTAAGCCAATACAATATTTTAATTGTACCAAGATCTTTGTACTCTGTATCAAATTATTAATGAAAAAATATTTTCTTATTATATTGTCTTCAACTTTCTGTTGCTATTGTTTTAACCTTATGTTAAAAAAAAAAAAATCACACGTAGACGTTCTTGCCTTGTACAAGTGTAAACTTGTACATCATCACATCTTGTGGCAACTTATCAATTATGCAAAATCAGGACGTGGCATACCTCGTCCATTAAATCAGTCGCTTAAAGAGTCGCAAAACGATCAGATCAAATAAGCACAAGTAGCTTGACCGTCTTACCCGTCATTGAAAGACAAGTTGGAGACGTATCAGCCTATATTTCTGCCGATCATTTCCATTACGAATGGACAAAAAAATTACGAATGGACAAAAAAATTTGGATCCGGAAAGAGAGCTATTTTATTGCAAAATTTGACCAGCTATTCACGTTTTCTTATCAAGGCTTATCTGTCATATCTCAGCTTATCTGTCATAATAATAGTGAACTACCAATGCGGCCGGACACTTAAAACCACCCCCTCAAAATTTCATAAACCCAAGCTGTCTGGGGTCATTGTGGGGATGGTTAAAACAATATTACGTTTGTATCATTTAACAGTTTGATCCTTGTAGGATGATCCCAATTGTTTCAGTAAAAGCTAATAAAATATAATATCACTGTCTAAAGTCTTATAGGAAGTGTCAACTTCATAATGGTGTTGATTTTTCTTTCTAATTCCACCCCAGGATAGCACCTAAACCACTTTAAGCAATCATTGCTCCTTGAGCAGAATGAAAATAAACAGAAATGGCAATGGCAATGGCACTTGAGGCTTAAATTTTCTCACTTGGCAACAGAATTCAAACAATGGGAAGCAAAGAAAAAAATATTGTGATCTTTGCCACAACCTGAGTTATCATTTTCCCAGATATCCTCTTATGCAAAATACCGCATCAATAACTCCTGCTTGTCGGATCGTTCACTCCAGGCACATAATCTCGGTTTCAGGTTTCAGCCAAGAACTGATGTATGCTTCAAAATGTAGATGCAATTTGTGTATGTTTTTCGGTAAAACTGCTTATATTTACCCCTATATTGAATTTAGAGATGTATAAATAATGACCTAGTAAGTAGCAACACAACAATGAGCAAACAATGAACACTTGTATCTCTATTCACTTTGTAACAATTTAGACTACATAAATGATAAAACAAAGAAATTGCATAAGCACAGAAATTCCCTGAATGTAAGAACCCCTTGCTTGCAAGTTATACTTGATTCAAATATAAAGGAAACCAGTGATACTGGAAATAACAACAATTCACTGTATACCAACATGGAACATTTTTAAGGAAAATCATAAGAACGAACCATCAGTCCATCCAGAATCTAGAATTAGATATTAATTTTGCATCAATAGACAACGTAATTTTGGTCTATGTAGCGTACTTTGGTCACTTACCCGATTGAGAGGGGTGGGTGGGGGGATAGGTGTAGCGAGCGGACTTTCCTTTAGGAAAGAGATAGCGAGCAAGTAAATGTAGCGGACGGGTTCCTCCCGCTCCGGGAGTTACTACCGAAGCGGCTAATGGTCCTGTAGCGAGCTCCAAGCGAGCGGCTAAAGCCTCACCGTGATATAAATATCCTGGATGTGAGGCCTCGCCGATTGAGAGTGTAGCTCAGGGTTTCCCCCGCCGCGGGGATCCCAACCTGAGGTTTACACCCTCCCTCTTTAAAATTCAAACAGACATTTATGAGTGCATCTTAAGACTCACAGAGCACATTCATCCACATAAAACAACTCATCATTTGCTTCATTTCTGTGAAGGTCTCAGATTTCATCATTACATAAAGCCATAGCAGTCCTAGATGTGAAATGTCATCGGTGAGCACTTTACTATCAGTAAATAAGAGAACACCTGAAACAATTGAAAACCACCTTTCAATGTCCTCTGTTAACTCTGGCTTAACTTATCTACAATGGTAATCCCTAAGAAAGTTGTCTTTAAATAATCTTAAGAAAATTAACTTTAACAAGTTTGATCCCTTAATTGCATTGAAATTTGAGCATTGCTCTTATCAAACAATGATTTTAACACATTGTAATGAATATGCCAGTGTGCCAAGAATCTTGTATGAATAATGTAAATAATAAGAGCAAAACTATAGGCTAATTTGTAAGTAACTTGCTACCCTACGCTATTATGATTAGCAACTAAATATCCTCCAAATTTCTCTAATTTGCAACTTGATACCTTATGAGAGCAAACAAAGATTTTAACACATTTTAATGAATATACCTGTTTGCCAAGAATCTTGTAAAAATAGTGTTAATAGTAAGAGAGAAATTATAGGCCAATTTATAAGTAACTTGCTACCCTACACTATTATGATTAGCAACTAAATACCCTCCAAGTTTCTCCAATTTGAAACTTGATACCTTATGCCCGTTAGGGGATCACTAAGAAATATGAAAATAGGAAGGGCATTATTACTAACAACGTAGGGGTAGTAGGGAAGTTTCTCCAATTTGCAACTAAACACTGGTAAGGTTTCACTTCATAAACAATATGTGACTTCTTTTTTCTCTTTTTCTCAAAGCACACCTAATCATACGAGGAATAATTTACATCTATATAATAAAGAAGAGTCGTATTTTCTGCCAAAAAAGGTAAAGGCAAAAGATGTCAAATAGTTTAGAATTTTGTCTCTATTTAATTAACTCTTTCTCTCTCCCTCCTTATTGTTCAATTATTATGTTAATTAATTAGTAGTTGGTCCCACAATTTCGTAGATAAATTATTCTTAAGTTGATTAACTGATTGATTCTCTATTTTTCAAGTTTCTAATCTTAAAACTTTAAATCATGTTGAAACCTTAACTAAAATCATAATTAAATCTTAAATATAATTCATTATATTGTATATATCCCTTTTGCTTATTATCGTTTATAAATTTAATTCATTTGGAATGAACTTTACTTTGATATTTTGTTTAATGCTTTTTGTCAGATAAAATAAAAAAATTGGTTGAGTGTCGAAAGAGTGCCGAGAGGCAGAGGTTACGGTGCCAACGACACGAGTCACCAGCTAGGTTGCTAGGTGACTTGATATATGTTAACTATTTTCTCTTTACACATGCCAGCAGAAAATGGAATAAAAGGAACTTTTTTTCATAATTTCAACCAAAATCTGTAGATTCTTTTATTTAAAATGGTAATGTTGACCTTTTCATTTCATCAGTGTATCCATTGAAAAGTTGGAGATGGATCCAATTAAGGATAAGATGAGAGAAAATTGTCTCATCAACGTAGACCAATTGATGCTTCGGTTATCAACCAAAAGATGTTAAGTCAAATGAGCTGCTAGGTGTAGGAGTAGGGCTAAATGAACTTGGATTGAGGATGTAACAAACAATACGGATTTTGTTAGTGTTCCAGGCATGGCACTTACAAGAGTTGAATAGAAGAAAATGTTTCAAATAGTGAACCGCAAATTTAACATTAACAGGCAACATTAAAATGTTACAACACTAAATCAGAAGTCTTCTTTATAATAAACCTTGATCTACAGATAATACTACAGCAACAGGCAACATCTCACATAACAGATTGATCTACTATGCCTGAACACTGAGTGAAAATTTAATGAACTCTTCTTTATAATAAACTCTAAAATCTAAATCAAAAGTCCTATTTATCCCTCATGAAATGGAAACAATTGCAATTTACCTATACTAAGACCTAGAAATACGCACAACTTGCTTAGGAGCAGAGAAACAGAGCAGATTTGGTTTGGAAGTGGGGTATCAGATACATAGTGAGACATGTTTGTGTTGGCACTCGGTTCGATACTGAATCAGGACACATGGTGTGTCCAACCGTTTGACATTTAAATTGTACAATTACTTTAATTCCATTTGTCAGTGTGGTAACTACCTGATAAGTGGGAATACATTAAATTTCTCCATGATAAGATGGTGGAAATCCTATAGCTAATATAAATTGTTTCTCTAAGAGAGAGAAGAAAGAAGAAAAACATACATATTTTCACTTCTCAGAAAGAGAACAAAACCCAAAAAATAAACAAAACCCAAAAAATACATCTCCATTATTAACAATTAGAAAGCATGGTGTAATAAGGAATTAGACTATTAGTCTAATTCACTGTGCATATTTTTGTGGTCCCGATTACAGATTGCAGCCGGAAAGAGATGATGTAACTTACTGCTGGTTATCTCCGGATTTGTAGTAGACAGCCCCAAACGGGTAAGTTCATCCAATCCATAATAGCTTCCTGAAATATGTTTGTCTACATTGGTAACAACACTAAAGTTGTGTTATTTCCCTATTCAATAATCTGCAGGTTTTGAGTTCCTTTTTTGTCAAGTTCAGGGAGTCGAGTGAGAAGGATTAGGAAACTTCCTAACTAGTCAAATTAGGATTCAGAAGCCTATATAAATAAGGGTAGATCAATAGAGAAAAGATTAGGAAAACTCTAAAGTTTATTCTCCTGTGTCTTCTTTTCACGGAAAAAAAAACTAGTGTAAGGTCTTACAGAAGTAAAAATAGGAGTGAAAGGGAGCAACAAAACAAATTTCTACCTTTTGCAGCTCTGGCTTCCCTATCTAGTCGATAGGAAGATCGTCCCCCTCTGTTCCATAGATTTGGGCGTACAAGTATTAGAAAATAACCTTAGGATAGAGGCACACCATGCATCTGCATGACTCTCAACATATCCAGTTAACCCAAAAAGAAACTACAACTAAGAGGCTCAAATTAATGATTCATAAACTTAAAAATCTACCAATGATGAGGATAATGGGCAATGATAGTGATCATGATGAGATAATGACACAACCTAAGGAGAAACTCAAAGCCAAACAGAAACATCGGCATGTCTTCAACAATCAACAACAGTCAGACCCTTCCACTTCCAAAGAAATTCCTGCAAGAAGGATCATTGGAGAAACAATGAACCAGAGAACCAGAGAAAGACAATGAGGGAAATGATGAGAGATGCAACCTACAAGGTAAACTCATGTTTTCAAAGTTACAACCAAGAGGCTCTAATATGAGGTTAGATGGCCAACTTGGAGAAGTTGGTGAGCAAGAATGATGAATTGCAGACCTGTTCCATTGGATGGGTTTTATGCTCTATTGAGGACTCCATCATTCCCAACTCATTTGTGTTTACACTTCACGTGATGATTGGAAAACACTCAGAGAGTGAGAGGTCACTAGTCTTAAGCCTCTCAACAAGATCAAGGTCGGGGCCTGCAGTTGTGTACTCAATTGCATCAATTTCAAAAAGAATGGCTCTCCATGGCTGAGTATCATCATGATGATGGTTGACAGCCTCGCCATAATTGCTCGACCCATTTTCAATGATGTAATCATATCTCAGTTGCTCATTCATCTTGGTCCTGAATATTCACAGTTACTGCCACTAAAGTTGCTCACATCCTTGATTAATTGCATAGGGAATAATCATATCTCATTATTACCCAAGAGGCTTTTTCTAGATCGCCCTGGTACCAATGACGACCTCCTTCATTGATAAGTTTTTTTGCAATAGTACTCAACATGGACAACCTTCCTCTTAACAAAAGTTTCCGGTCTTTATCAGCTCGATTCATCGGGGCATTGTAGAAACTATGCACTCTCCTCATGAGCAACCCTTAATTCCTATTGCATTCTCGCCATAATCAACTATGCACTCTCATCATGGGCAAATCCTAATTCCTATTGCATTCTCGCCATAATCAGAAACGTCGTGGGAATTGCAGCAGTCGTTGTCAAGTGTGCCAAGTATTTTAATCTCGACAACAAACAAGGCCGATTATTCCACACGTGCATGCAGCTCTCCTTTCATCGATATATTTTGTGGATGGTGATCATATGTGGCATCGAAATTCTGGTGCAACTCATCATGTAACTTTAAACTTTGGCAACCACTCTATTGAATCTAACTATATCGACACTGATCAAGTGAAAATGGGTGATGGTCCAGGTTCAATAATTTCCCACTTGTGCACTTCCTTTACAACCCATAATCTTACATTTCATTTGAACATGTTCCATCTTCCTCTGATTCACTAAGAACACCTGTACTGTGTGTTGGTTATTATGTGTTTCACCGTTCATTTTGCCTTGTCAAGGATCAGCATAGTATTCTTCTCAAAGGGCCTCTTCGAGTTAGTCACTGTATTGTCTTGCTACTAATGGATCCAATATATCATCTTTGTGTTGTTGGCTTTTTTTTGTTATGTTCACCTCATTCTCTACATAGCATCATCAACTTGATCATGCCACCATGTCTACAGTTCGATATGTTTTAGAACAAGATTCTATTTCTGTTTCAAAATATCATGACATGTTCTATTTGTCGTATGAGCAAGTGTCAACTGTTGCCGTTTAGTATTCTTCTATTTCTGTTTCAAAATATCATGACATGTTCTATTTGGTGTATGAGCAAGTGTCAACTGTTGCCGTTTAGTATTCTTCTTTAGTCAGTTCTAAACCTTTGGAGTTACACAAACAAACATTTTGGGACCGGCTCATGTTCGTTCACATAATAGGTTTCAGCCTTATGCTCATTTTTGAGGATGACTAGTTATATCCTCTTGTTCATCATTCCTATGTTTATTCTTATGTTTGTGACGTTTTCATTAAATTCCATACACATGCTGAAAATATACGAAAACTAAATTTAAAGTTCTCCGAATTGATGCTGCTATTGATTTTATCTACAAAATTTAAATCCGATTTCCTTACTCATGGCATTGGATGTCAAATCCCATGAACTCGCATACCCCAAGAAATGGGCACTGATACATTGTTGAAATTGCTCTTGCACTTCTTTGTCACTTCCCGCTTCTTATACATTTCAGGAGTGTCCGATTTGAGATTGTCGTTTATATCATATTGTCTTTTTACAAAAACCTTAAAATAAGCAACTCCATAAGTTCTTTGTAAAAAGCCAGACTACAATCTCTAACGATTTATTGGTTCTCTTTGCTTTCCTTACCTTCAATCCTATATAAAACACGAAGTAGAATCTCGCTATCAGCCGTGTATTTGTCTTGGTTACCTTGTGGATACCATAGAGATTCAAACCAAAGATGAGGCAGTTATTCATTTCACACTACATTTTTAATGAAATCATTTTCCCCTCTCAAAAGAAGTCCAATGAATCATTATCTTCTTCCTTGATTCCTCCTCCAATTCCCATACCTCCATCTCAGCTAAAGGAGTTTTGGACCTAACATTTCACCTCTGCTTCAATATACCACTTAATGCAGGTGAACATGTCGATTCTGCTGCAACATGAGCTCCAACGTACTACAAAATCATGTGGTCGAACTTCTAATTCCCCTATAGTAGAATCCTTAACTAATATTGGTGCCACTACCAAGCATCCCTTTCCGTCGTTTATTGTTCCAATTATTACCTACTTTGACGCAGCCACCTACTATCCATCTTGTCAAAATCTCACTCTACTACTAGTGTTACTACTATTGTTGGGTAAAATCCCCTATTTTAGTTTATGGAGTTAACTTCTTTTTTTAATTGCAAACCATGAATAAGCCGCATAATCCTCTCGTCTGGCACATATCAGCACATATCAAGAAGGCAATGTTACATATCAAGAAGGCAATTGGACATTGTCTTTGGCATGTATGTCGAGGTTTTGTTTTAACACCATCTTTGGAGGGATCTCTCATGGTTGGAGGCTATAGTGATGAACATGCAAATGCAAATCAAGTTCCCTTTACATCGCCTCTTTAATCTACCACATCCCATGGTTACCTGGAGCAATCTACCACATCTCATGGTTACCTAGAACGAGGAACGCTCTGGAATGCAAAATGGAAACAATAACACGGTACCTAGCGAGTCTCTAAATACTAAATCGGAAGAAGAATGTGGTACGAAATGGCTAGTTGGGTGTAGGCTTCTTTGGATAACAATATGTTTATCCAGAACATTGAATGTTTTAAGAAACAAATATGTAACATAATGTATAATATATATTTAAGATTCAAAATTCAAAAATACCGGATAGAACCTCATCAAAAAAATAAAAAGATTAGTAAGTTTCAAATAGACCCGGTAATAATGTCTTCTTAAAAAGTAACAATTCTTAGACTCTAAAAGTTTTTAAGCAAAAATAACAACACATTTTTCCCTTTAAAATCCTGATTGAAAGTCCAAGTTGTATATGTTGTGTTCACTTGTTGGACCGTGGATTTCCACGTTCGGATTCATTGGCATTCTGCATTTCGAAATATGTATTCTCGAATGGAGGAACACTACTGTCACGTCCCAGTACCGGAATACGGAGACGAAAATGGCCGGCTACTCCGTACAAGGTACAGAACGTCGTACGACGATCACGGCTGTAACTAGACAAGGGGTTGAATATTACAAGCAAGCCACTTAGGACCACACAGAACATCTATTGTCATTATCAGTCAAGTAAGGACAATAAACACATAACATATATAACAAAAAAGTAAGGCGTTCCAAATGCTCTGCCAACACATTCTGGAAACCAGATGTACAAAATGAGAAGCCGGCGGAGTAGCAAAAGTACATGACCATGATCAGTTGCAGTCTGATTAATTACAATCATGTAAGAAAACTAAATGTCCAGATTTACGACTAACAAGTGACGGTGGCTAAATGCCCAAAAGAGAAAAATGTACAATAATGAGCAGTGATTAAGTAACACACTCGTGTCCCTCAGCGGCTATCCGTCTGGTGTGCGTCATTGTTCAGGGAAAAGTAAGCTGGATCATCGGGTGCTGGCTCTAAACCTGGCCATGCAAAACCCGTGGGATTAGACCCCAAATAGCAAATACCACAAAGGAAGCACGAATGAAGAAACAAAACCAGAGAGAATATATATATATATATATATATATATCGTAGTTCGGTCCATAGCCTATCGTGACACCACGATCTAACCCTACAACCAAACAAGGACAAGGGCTAAACCGCCGGCACCATGATAGTCCATGTCCCTAACTATTTAACAAAAGATACAAGCACAAACAAGTTCAGTTACAAAATCGGCCAATCACTTGTACGGCTTGCTAGGTGGAGTCTGCGTTATCCCAGAGATATATGCATATAATAGGAATCCTCGGATCTAGCCATGTGCAAGCAAGGCTAGCCGAGCCATGAATCTCCGCATAGCACATAGTATTATGCACCGGTCCCTCGTAAGGCCACCGTGCTAAGATCGCATAGAACACATAGTATAATATAATAGTCGGATATTGTCATCCTTTAATGAGGATTTAAACAATATCCATAGGGGCCAGCCTGCACTCCCCAAATAAATATTTAAGGGTGGCTAGTTAAGCACGATCTCGGAATTCCGTCCCTCCCAATACTCTACATGTTTTAGTTGCCTAGTTAGCCATATGGTTAGCTGGAATCACATGACGTGGTCACATGTTACTCCCCTTATATGTCTACCGCAGTACGGTCACGCTAGATACGAATCCACTTTGTCACTTGATAGTTCAATTTGGATTCACCCGAACGTGATGCAACAATCAAACAACTCCTAACCATGCTAGGTTATTGACCAACTATCATATCTATGTTGGAGGAAAATCGTAGCATATCACATGTCGCATAGCACGTAGGTACCTCGATGTAAAACATGTAACATAATCACGTAGGAACACGTAGCAAGTAGGAACACATAGCATGTAGTAAGTGTATCAGCATGAATACCAATAGCCGAGTCAAGTTACCAATCATTGGGAAATCACATAATTTATAGCACATGGCAACACAGGCTAAGTCAGGTACATAGGTAGTCATAGTCACTTGGCGTATGGTCTATTTCTACACATAGTCGGGTCAGACGCATAGTCAGATCCAATACAATCATTTAGTTCTCGTATACTTACAATCAGTAAGATCACACATGAAATTATGTACATCCAAACCAAGCAAATCAATAATATGTGTACATAGGGCCGCATAAATGTTTGGGGCGCATAGGGATCAGGGACGCATAGGGTCAGAGGAAAAGTCCACTCATCGGAACAAGTGCTGAATGACGGACAATAAATGCAAGTCAGAGAAGTGACTGATATGACAAGCCAAAAAGTGTCATAGAAAAGACAACTATGAAAAGTCGTGCAGAGTCACGAAAGTCGAGCAGAGTCCTTTGTCAAAAGAAGAGAGGCATGGCACTCTGTCGCATAGTCATCTAGGCTCATGAACTCTGAGCCGCATAGATTCTTGGCCTTAGTGATATTTCATACATTCAGTGTTCTATGCGTCCGGCTTTCGAACGCATGCACAGATCAGTCATGCGCCCAACAAGATAGGCACATGATGAAACATGTCGCATAGAGCTATGCCGCATGAGACTCCTTTGTCCCCAAACAGCACGAACTCCATGGAAAAAGCTCCAAAATCCGAAAACTTGTTTTCTTCGTACAAACTCTATTTTAACTCAAAATTAAGTGAACCAAAAGCCAAAACGCCTGAAATGGAATGCTCTATCACCTAGGAAAACTTGTTTTCTAAAATATCATGTTTTAATAGATTAAAACCAAGAAAAAATTATGAAACCCATGAAAATTCTAATATTAAAATATAGATCTACACATATCCATCCATCAAAACGGAAAACTCCAAGTATTAAAAGTGCTTAGAATCATAATGTACACATATTAGACTAATAAAATACAAAAAAAAGCAAGAATTAAAATCTAAGAGTTTCTCCATATCATGCAAGGTGTATTTGCCTAAAATGAAAGGAGGAGAAATGAGATAATGGGAGAAGAGAGAGAAAGAAGTTAGCTTAAATAACTAGGGCTTGAGGTTTAGACCATGGGTTCAACTCATAATCAAACCAACCCAAACAAATAATCCACTAACCAAGTTAAACCAAAGAATGGGTCTAGCCTCCATGCAACCTAATAAACATGCAAGCAAGAAATAATATGTTCCAAATACGTATATCGGAAATGGGGAGTGACAATTACCTACACAGTGAATTCACGTAACCAACCATATCCTACTGACAAAGATCGAGTCTTGCTAAAAATTCTTAGGTACTAGTTGTTAAGGAGAGTAGTAGGAAATAGGAAATTTCACCTACAATGGACTGCTACAAATCAATTGCTTCCCTATTACATTCCTTGCCCATTTTTTGATAACAACAATTCTTCTACCAAAAGTCTAGGATAACCTTTCCGGATTACCTTGCCCCTGAACTTGAAGAAGAAACAATCCTCGTACAAGATTCTAGAGGAAATGCATGTTTCCATATCCTTCTAGAAAATACCCTTACATTTTCGAAACATGGTTTCCTACCAAGCACATCAGCCACTATCATATGTATTATCTTGTCAATGCCTCCATTTCTCACTTCTCTCAACCCTAGAAACACAATTTCCCCTTTCTGTAATATGAAATATCATTCTAGTTTTCTAATTGGTTGACGGACCCACCCCACTTGGGGATATTCATTATCTTGGCTCGAGTGCAGTATTGGCACTACTATTATGAGGTTTAGGGAGCATGATTCTTTCCCTAGGTACTCATAATAAAACAATTTGAAAAACCATTGTAAATAGAAGAATAATTTAAACTATACCATCAAACCACAACACATATAGTAACACTTTCGGCATGCCTGCATAGCATGGTCTTCAGACTTCCACATACTCCTAAGTGGAGTAAAGACATACCAAAGAGATTATGAACAACTCTCCTTTGTTGTGTGAAAAAAATCCCCACTTAAGAAACCACTTTTATCATGGGTTGGTTACATGATTGCAAAGGAATACAACCATCACAATGTGCTCTCTTTGAATAGCTAAATTATTTGCAAATTTAGGTTAGACAAAGAAGAATGTTAAGATTGGTTAGTCATGTGGTATGTTATGGATCATGGTACGGGTTCAGAAACGGGGTACACCACTTGTGCTTATTTCCAGTAGGGAGGGGATAGTCGTAGTTGGTTCGTAAATTCGGTAAGTGGTACGCTTTAAAGTACTATTTGGATCTATGTTAGTTTTTATCTCAAATTTTGGTACTTACTGTCGCTATATGGAGAAAAAAAGTTTCAAGGTTATAACGCTTCTTCTGACTCTGAGTTTTATGCCCTTTTTTCTAGGATGCATATAATATATTTTGATTTTGGTGAAGTCTTCTTATTTCCTATGTTTTTGCTTAGTTCTTGATCATGTTTATATGCACTCAAATATAGTAGCTTTGTTTGTACACTTCTTGCATTCATGTATAAAGAAAGCAATAAGTGTAGATTCATGTATCAAAAACACTTAATGTAAGTTTAGTATATACATGGGAGGAGAGGCATGGCATACATTGATCCGAGAGACTTGAGTTTCTTCTGAAAATTATCATTACTAAGCACATAGGGAATTAAAACCATTCAATTATTACCATGCAGTAGTTAAACAGTCACGTTTGAAGTTTGAATTCAGTGGACTTTTCTTATTTTTGCAACCACTCATTGTCCTGCTAGCAAAAGAACTCTCTTTTTTTGAAAATTGAAATAACCAGCTCAAAAACTTCATCATGACACATAAACAATACATGGAGATTCAGGTCGTCAAATTTATTGACCTCGATCACATACCATACCGATCCGGATCGGAAGTGTACCGCGTACCGGTACGCTCGTACAGTAATATGGTACAAGTGATTTTTTGGTGTAACAGGTAACTATGGAACATGTAAAGGGACAAGAACGCTCAGGATCATATAAGGATAAAGACATGCATCTTCACCTCAATTTATGGATTGCTTCTAAGTCAAACTCGCATCCTCAAAGATACAAACATCAAGCCTCATCGTTATGCAAAACAAAACTTTCAACCATGCATACATCTTTACATGAAAAAGAAATTACTCTATGGGGCATTTGGGCACACTTCACCTCTCAATGATTACATCTTAAACGAAATATATAAATAAAGTCCACGGTTATTGACATAAGAAATCTCTACATAACACAAAGAAAATTGAATGATATTAAGAATTAGACATCGAAGTAGTTGTTGATATGACTAAGTGTATGGATGGTAAGAATATATATAATCATCCATCATATTCAAAGCCATCATGAATATGATGCTATTTGCATCTTTCAATATGAAATGTACAATCAGGCTATGACACAAATGTATTTCTGAACAGAATTTGAAGGCAAAATTCCCCATGGTTAAAAAGAGGATGGTTACTTCTCCAGTAGTTAACTGTGTATATAGAAAATTAAAGCTAACCTCAAATATCCTAATTCTGTAGGCAACACCTTCCAAAAATCCAGGCGTCCATCGATCAAAATGTCAAAATTGTCGAAGCACCAAAAAGGAAAACCATCCTGTTATATAACAAGGCCCCATATTTCGAGTGACAAAATAGCGCCATTGCTTCCCTTATAGTCATAAAGAATCAGAAACTGATCCCAAAGATCCCCTTGTACATTGTCCAACAATTATTCCAAGAGTTCCATCTCTTGTTTGATTTGCGTTGCAACATAACCGCCTTGGCGCCTGATTAATAAGATTTCAACCAATATAGATGTTAAGAAAGAAAATATTGCTAAAGAAAGATAAAGGGCAAGAGTGTTTGGAACAAACCTTATGCCATTCCTCACTCAATGGGTTGCCAAAGATACGGATTTCTTCAACATCCGGCAAAGGAAGTGATCTAGGAAAGCAAAAGACCTTCCTCTTAAGATCATCTCTCCTTATAGCTCGTATGTAAGAACCCATGGTTATGTTTCCTTCTTTCCTGATATCTTTCAAGAAAAAAAGAATTGGCTTCTTGCACACTGACCTATACCCATCTCTCGTGTCTAAATCAAACTCATTCCTGTTACTAAGCCTGTTCCAGGCAATAAAAGTCTGCTCTGATCTTTCCAATTCCCGTGGAAGAACAATGTTTGGGATTACTTGGACAACATATCCTAGTGAGACAGAAAACGTTAGTCTTCCGCTGGGGTCATAACAGATAGCACGCTGCAAGAAACTTCTCGGATCTATCTGCATAGCCTTGGTGAAAAGCTTTAAGCTTTCAAGAGAGCTCAAACCAGGGAATAAAGGGTCTACAGCTTCAACATGGTGTATAGAGATGAAAGGAGCTATCGGGTGAGCAGCCAACAGACCATGCGCATTTCCCCGGATATCCCACTGTGAAGAAACGAGAAGAGAATAAGAACGTTTGTTAAAGTATAATGGCATCATCAGTACTTCGTCTATAATAGAAGCAGTTGTAACATAATTTGACACATAATACGAAAACAGAAGATATCTTGATGCAGCTCATTCATATTCTGGGCTACCACAATTAACGGAAGCTAACAAACCTTAAAACCCATTTGACAGTAACGAGTCATTTGGATGAGGTGGTAGAATTTCGGAATTGAGCAATAGCTAATTCTTGGGGAAAGAACTTGGGCCTAATTCCTACAACACCACTTACTTCCTACTTATCTTCTGTTCAGATTTTGTTGAGGGTCATCTTTCACATCAGCAAAAGTCACATATCCTTAACAGTTTCAGTCACAATTCCAGTTCTCTTGGGTCCACTTAGGTCCAGCAACTCCTTTGATTAGTAGTCTATCACTTGCACATGTCCAGTCAGATGCCAATTTGACAACCACGATAGACAGTTGTAATTCTTTTTCTTCCTCGTCTCTTGGGAATTAACGGAATTAACATCTCTAGTTCCACAATTCCACGAGAAACTATTCAGTGGGCTGGCCTCTGGCAGTGGTGAAACCTTGCACTCCTCCAATAACAGTATGCAGGGTCGGTCTTGATCCAGGGTAGCCAGGACGACCGTCCAGGACCCACGGGCCAGGAAGATCCAAATAAATTAGTTTAAACATAAATATATTAATAATTTTGTATTTAAAATAGAACTAGTATGTACCATGGAACCCTTTAACACAAAACAATTGTGTTGTATTGGTTAGTAGACTTGCATACTGGAGGTCCTTAGTTCAATTCTTGGTGGTAACATTTTTTTAATTTACTTTTATTTTAATTTTTTAATATATTTTTATACTATGTATGCGGCCCCATTTTGAAAGTTTGCCTCGGCGGCCCTCATGAGCTCAGGGGCCGGCCCTAACAATATGACACCACTCTTGTAGTGTCATGCGGTTTGCTCTCCCGGAGGTTGTTATTGGAGGAGAGCAAAGCCTCACAACTGCCCCGTGGTGGGGCCGACTCACTGAATAATTTCTCCAATTCCACGGTCTTCCAGACGTGGGAACTAAGGAGGTTCGACCATAATTATGGTGCTATAATTAACCTATCATTCTTGCTGTACCAAAACAGTGTTTGATAGAAATTAGCCTTATTTAGTCCGAAAGGTGGCATATACCTGGTGGAAACCCAGCTCGCGCGTGAGCGGCACCCCGAGCTCCGATATGCAAGCGTGCAAGCGGTCGTCGCTCCCGTAGAGCCTCGGGTACCTATCGAGGCAGCGGTCCTGCATCCCTGCCAGCGCGACGGCGAGCGGGTAGCTGATGGCGATCCCGCCTCCCCCGAAAGCCATGGAGTGGCTGAAATAGGTGTTGGCGGAGTGGCTCTCGGAGGGGGCCCCGACGTAGGCCATCTCGGTCCAGTCGTGCCCCGAGAGGACGTCGACGAGGTTGTCGGGGCTGAGGACGGTGTCGTCGTCGCAGAGGAGGAACCACCGCGCGCCCGGGTGGGGGAGGGAGAGGGTCTCGGTGAGGATGCGGGCGATGCGGAGGCCGGAGGGGTGGCCGGTCGGGTTGGTGTAGCGGAAGCGGGAGATGTCGGAGGAGAGGCGGATGGGGGGGAGGTAGGAGGAGGCGTTAGGGTTTGAGGAGGCGTCCTTGGGGAGGTCGTCGAGCCAGACGTGGCCGCGCATGGCACCGGGGCGCCACCAGAGGCGGAGGTAGCGGCGGCGGCGCGGCCAGAGGTGGACGGAGCCGGCAATGCCGAAGACGATGTGGTGGAGAGCGAGAGGAGAGGGAGAGGGAGAGGAAGAGGAAGAGGAAGAGAATGCTGCTGTTGCTGCCGGAGGAGGGGGAGGAGGGGGAGGAGGAGGAGGAGAGAGAGAGGGGGCGGTGCTGGTGGAGAAAACAAGGGAGAGCCACGCGGAGGAGGAGAGTAGGAGCGCGACGGCTGCGGCGGCGGAGGCAGCGGCGCGGCCGCGGCGGCGGTGGTGGCGGTTGGAGAAGCGGCGGGCGGTGGATTCATCAGGAGTAGAGGGGATCATTAGAATGGTCGTCATTGGAGTCGGTGGCCGTGATCATGGGGATGGGGATGGGGATGGGGAAGGAAGGAAAGGAGTGACAAACAAAACAAAAAAAGTTTTACTACAGACGAATTTTGGAATTGGGACTGTTTGTGTTTGGGTCAGGGTGGCGGGGCCCACAGGAAACCTGGGGGATGTGACGGGTAGAAGTGGGGATTTCGAGTTACGAGGAGGATCTGACCCGAGAAGAATAAAAGATGGAAGGGGAAGGGTGGTCACGAGATACTCACATGCTGTGATTACCAGGAGGATCCCCCTCCAAGACACCCACCTTCTTTCGGGTTGGAATTCAAGGTGCATATTAGACTGGGCGAACCGCAAACCGGCTCGGGTCCAGTTCGGTCAACACTGATTTGGACCAGTTCGAATTTGGTCAACAGATCGGTTCGGCTCGGCCCATCCTCCTTGCGGGTCCCAACTAGATCCAAGATACCGACCTGCAAGTCCGGTCCGGTTGACGTTCGGGTCGGGCCTGAGTTAGTCGTTGGAGTCCGGTCACGACAGGTCTGATCCGGTTGAATTTATTTTTCTTTGTAGACGTTGGAGAGGATATTTTTACCAAAATATCTCCGATTGTTGACAGCTTTTTAAATGTTTTAGGAGTATTATTTTCAATTTTGTTGAAAATAATCAAAATATCCTTATAACAACTATATTTTGAGGGTATAATGGATCATTTTGGCTCAAATTTTTTCTACAAATAGTCCAAAAATCATGAAAATTAATCACAATAACATTTTTTTTTCCTTCTCATACAAAATTTTCTAAGCAAGCATTTTCTGAAGTGCAACTCTTTGGAGGCAAAATTGCAGTGTTCTTAAGTCAACTTGTGCAAATTTTCTTGGATACTTCAAAACAACTTACATAATAGTTTTTTTTTTCTTCTGATTTTCGAATTTTCTTCCCCCCCCCCCCCCCCCTCTCTCTCTCTCTCTCTCTCGTTTTGTTGGTAGATAAATATAATGTTCTACTCTTTTTTTTAAAAAAAATTTTTTTAATATGGATGTTACTGGTTCTAACAATCCTTATGAAGGTGATTCGGAACGAAATTTTGATTATTATGCTGAAATATTTGAAAATAATCATATTCCTGATTCTGCACCACCGACACAAATGTCACCTCCTGAAGTTAGAAGTATGGCTACTAATGTTATAAATAGAAAAAAAATTATTTTATGGAATTATTTTGAAAAAATATTTGTCACTGATAGTGAGAGCGTACCAGTTTTAGATCAAAAAGATCAAAAATCAATAGCTAAAAGTGCGCAATGCAAGAAATGTAAGCATGTTTACAAATAGAAAAAAACAATGGCATTAACACTTTAAGAAGACACTGCGAAAGTTGTTATGGCAAGGACACACTGTAGGTTAGACAAACACATCTAAGTACCGGTGCTCAAGGATCTTCTATAAGTAACTTTACTTATTCTGATGCTCGTAACAACACTGAGTTAACAAAATATATTATTTGTGATGAACAACCATTTACATTAGATGAGAGTGATTGGTATTATGATTATGAAAGTAGTACCCTTGATCCTTAGTTTACTAAAGTTTCTAGATCTAGTACTATAGCCGAGGTTATGAATTTTTTTAAAAAGAAAATGCTGCTTTGAAAGAAAGTCTTATGCATGTTAGTAAATTAGCTCTAACTTCTGATATATGGACTACTAAACAAAATTATGCTTATACTTGTATCATGACACATTATTTAGATTCAAAATGGATGTTACAAAAATACATCATTTGTCTAAGGCCTTTAGAATTTTCACATACCGGACCTGTAATCGTTTGCTATATCATATTCACTAAATTATCACATGTAAAAAGTGTATTGCAAAGGAAAAAATAAAAACAATATTTTCTACTCACTCAAGAATTGACCTTATATCGATTTTTTTATGAAGAAGATGAAGATGACTATTTATCTTATTTTTAATTTTAGAATGGTGGAAGAGACACGAAAAAATGTATCATATACTTTCTTCTATAGCACATGATATTCTAATGGTCCCGGTGTCCACGGTAGCATCGGAATCTTATTTTAGTGCAGGTTCAAGGATGCTAACCAAGAAGAGGAGTATGTTACTGCCAGATATTTTGGAATCTTGTGTCTGCGTTCAAGATTGGGTTCGTGCGGAAAAAAGAACTCAAAACTCAAGAGATGAAAGTACCGACATCACTGAGCTGGACTTTCAGTCTCTTACTTTTGATGAAGCTACTAAAGGAGGGGTTGGGTAATAAACTTCAGTAAAAGACGAACGATGGGCGATGAAAATTTTAAAAAAAAACTTGTACATTTTTTTATAAACTTTATGCAAATAAAATAACATTTACAAATTTCTAATTTTTTGTTACTGAATGTTATAATACGTTTATAATTTTATTGGCATTAATAAAACAAATTCATCTTTTTCTTACTTAATGTTGTTAGTTGTTTACATTTAACTTCTTTATGTCTATATAAATATTTATATAAAGAAATTGAAGTTATATAAATTTCTATTTAAATTTCAAGTTATAAATTTTTATATAACAAAAAGTTTATATAAATTATACATAAAAAACTTACTAACAAATAACTTATAAATTTTAAATTATACAAAAATTAACTTAGTAACAAATAACTTATAAATTTTAACTTAAATTTATCAAATTATTATTATTATTATTATTATTATTATTATTATTATTATTATTATTATTATTATAATATATATATATATATATATATATATATATATATATATATATATATATATATATATATATATATACATTATACATTAAAAAAATTATAATCGGGTCAGTCCAACCCGACTGTGAACCGACACGGACCCATACCGGTTCGGCTCAGTCCACCCTAGACTGGGTCATGGGTCCGAGCTGGGTCATCTATATGAACAACCGGGTCGATCCGGCCCGACCCACTCTCTCCCTCAGGTTTGACCCGGACCGGCCCGAACCCGGTCAAATCCGGTCCTCAGGCTGGCCCGACCCGATCCATTATACACCTTGAGTTGTAATCTGTTGTTTCCAAAATGGTGTTTCTAATTCTGTTCCTTTCCCAATTAATTATGAGTATTATTTTATTACAAAATCAGCGAGACCCACATCTTTATGGAAGAGGGGACAAGATTGGGAACACCATTTTGGGGACAACAGATCACAACCCCTTCGTGAACAGCTTAAAACCCAAATTTATAATAAAAATTAAATATAAAATGCATTGGATCTGTATAAAAATAGTAAAAAATGATATAGCAATATAAAATAATATTTGTTAACAAAGACCAAAAATTTATGTGGTAAAAAAATAGTGTAAAATTTTGAATCTATAAATTGGGGTTCCAAGTTGAATTTTTACTTTCTACAAAACGAGTTTCTACATTTTGAATGTAGAAATTCTTAGTCCAAGCTATAACTATTGTGGCTGGAACGGGACTATCTCGAAACTACAATTGAATTTTATTAGTCTACTAAATGGGTTCCTACATTTCAATCTAGAGTCTAGAAATGGATGAGCTTCTATTAGTTGGGTTTTGATCAGACTCAACTATATCTCACTTAGTACCAAATTCTTAAGGGACCATTTCGATAAAGTAAAAAATTTAAAAATTGATATTTTGTGTACGTATTACGGTAAAGTAGAACGAATTGAAATTTTTTCGTTTTTAGTGCTTTGAAGAAGTGAATGTTTAAAGTAAAAAATCATAAAATTTGATATTTTGTTGGTTGTTAAAATTAGTTGAAAAGTGTAACTTTTTGTTAAATGATATGAATAGTAAATCATTTTTTGTTAAAGTAGAGAGGAATGATATTTTTTTACTTTTGCACTGCACTTCGTAGGAAAAAAAAACTCCAATTTCGTAGTATACAAAATTTACTGTTTATGTCAAATCACAATAAATTTTGTCTTTAAATCTTCCAACCAAATACGTTGAGTGGTCCAAAATTCGAATTTTTTGCACTTCCGTATTCCAAATTTGCGAACCAAACAACCCATAATATCAACATGTGATATTACTTTGAATATGTATTTTAACTTGTTATTAGGATCGTTGTATGTTGGTTACGATAGAATGTTTTCGTAGAAATGGATACGGTTCGAATATCCAATTAAGAAGTTTCAAATCCAAAAAAAGAACATATAAAAAAAAAAAGTATTTTAACATAAACACGTGATATTATTTAGAAACTAAGAGTTCAATGTGCCCGTAATTTGTGCTGGTGAAGGCATACTCCAAAATACGAGTTGGATCCAATTAAAGGTGGGAATTGGTGTCCAGAGGAGGTATAACGGGAGATAAGTGAAATAAGGACATGCTTGATATAAATGATAAATATAACAAGATTTGGATTTACAATTTCAAAAATGAAGAGGATATAGTAATTCATGTATTCTTTTGTACTCTTAGTAGTGGATAATATATTTGGTTAGGATAAAAAAGTGTGAAAGTGGAACTTATGATAATTAGTCTAAACCAATAAAAATGAATACTAGTTACACTTAATTAATATTAATAAACAAATGTTAACTAATTAATTATATAATAAAATATGTAAATTATTTTAAATAATAATTAATTATTTTATGATCTAATTAATTACTAATAATTAGATAATCCAAACAAACTCAAGTTCAAATATAGGAAGTACGGACACACCAAAACTATGCGTAGAAGCATAAAAAATCTGTATCCATGCGTCCAACAACCATGTGCCCTACATTCGACTCAGAAGAAATCAGGCAGCAGCATGATCATGCCGCAGAGAAAAAGCTGCATCCTTGCACCCCAAATATTGGCTGCATAAAGGTCTGACACAAGAATTATGTCTGACACAGAATCCTGATAAAAATAATTTTCTGAGCGCTTCGAAAAATGTGTGTACACAAAACGACAAGAAGCTCTCGTCAGAGTAATAATGACTTCTGACAAGCGTGCAGCGCCACATGTACGAGAACTCATACGTCACAGACTTCATGCGTTCCATGCGTCTTTGGTCCTATGTGTTCCAGACTCCATGCGTTACATGCGTCTCTGGCCCCCTGCGTCCCAGACTCCATGTGTTCCATGCGTCTCTCGCCCCCTGTGCTCCAGGCACCATGCGTCTCATGAGACAAAATCTTCCTGTGCGACTGAAGCAATTCTCTCCAACTAAATGCGGGCTATGTGTCAAGCTGACCAAGTCACGCAAACAGAAGACGAGAACCGCCAAGATCTCCGGCAACAACAAATCCCAACAAAACATCCACGTGGCAGCATGCCCTGGACTCAACCCATACTATGCGCCCACAGTTGCAATCGCATTCTGTTGAAGGAATCCCCTGCGGCCACCAAACAAAAGGACATGTGACACCTATAGCCCATCAACATGATGGCTATAAATAGGAAAAACTTGAACGTCCCAAATGATGACTTTTCTACTTCATAGAGAGACCATACCCTCCCAGAGATCTACGTACGTGCATACAAGCTCAAGAGAGAGAGAAGAGAAAAGAGCACCCCTCACTCACTCGTCGAACCATCAACGGAGTAAAGGAGCTGCCATAGAGCTTGATCACCACTGCCACACTACCTAGATTAAATATTGTACTTAGATTGTCTGTTTATGACTTGTTTATTCTTTTTATTTATTATTGAACAAATAATTTTAATGGCAAACAAGGTAGCGACTCTGCTGAGGACTAACTTCTCCTCTGATGAGAAGATTGTAGCGCAGTCCGACGCGTCGAAGCTGGGTTTGACCCAGAGGATGCTGGTTGTATGCTTTGACCAGCAAGCCTACGAGGAGATGCTCTCTTAGGGTGGCATTTCTATAAGGCTAGCAAAGCCTAAGAAGACCCGCAGGACATGGGTTGCAAAGGCCGTTGCGTCTCACTCAACTGCAGAGCATGTGCTCCCTCTCTCTCTCTCTCTCTCTCTCTGCCGTAGGGATCGCAGGGAGGTAGTTCAATACACGAAAGCAGGCGGATAATTCGTGCCTAACCCCCAGTGAAATTGGATCTGACATTCCCTTTTGAACAAGAGGTTCTAGACTCCCTTGTGATTCAACCTCCTCGTCCATTAAGTCAGTTGCTTAAAGAGATGCTAAACGATCGGATAATATACCTTCGATACACATACCATTCTCAATATGAATGTTGAGAACAGCTCAAAATGATATATAACGCAAATGAGCACTTGTATCTTGGAAGACCATCCAGTGGAAAATGTCCATCATCCATCATTCTTATCCATTTTATAATGGTGAAATGAAGGTTCTGAAAGAAACTCCAACAAAGAAAATGGAAGGAAGGCAACCGTTAGGTCACCCACTGAGCGGTAATCCCTGAGTTACGAGACTTGTAGCACGATTGTTTCTACTTCACCACTGAATCCCGAATCCTTTGCTTGTTGTGTAGTGATAATACCAATATCCACTAATCGTTGTTTCCAGATACGGTTGCCGGTTGACATCTCTTCTAATTCATCGAAACAAGTAATTCAACCCAAGGACAGAGCTTGGACACTAAGAACTGTTCTGTGCCGGGCCTTTCACCCGGGAGTCCCTTCCTGCCCTGCTTCGACCTCCCAACTAGTACCTATGCATCCACTCGCCTTTGTGTTTTTGATGAATTCAACGAACCGGGCAGCGAAAGCACACTAATAGGCACCACGCCCGAGAAGGATCATCGGGAAAGGTTGACTGTAGATAAGAACCTACCGGATGACCAAGGTCAACTTCGAGGGAAAGACTGGCCGCTGAAGCCCCTCGCCGTGTTACCTTACCTGGAAGTGACGGGATAGAGTCCCCTTAAAGTAAATTGATGTATAGGCCTTCAAGCTTCTATGGACCTTCTCATTCGAGAGTATTCCCTCTCTACCTAATTGTTTTTTACTTACGACTGCGATTTGGAGAAATAGAAGGGCTATCCTTGAACCTTCCTCCCATCACCATGCCCAGTTTGTGCACTATTTGGATAAAAAAAAGTGATCAATGGTCACCTGAGAAAAATGGTTCTTTCCTTAACCTTTACGATGACTCTGCCTCTGGGAACTTCGGACCACATGAGTTTACCGGGGTGGAGCACGGTCCGCCAAAATCGGCATAGGTTAGGTGCAAGGATCCCGAAGTGGAGAAGAGAGGGCTATATGGAATTACTTCTTGGATGGACTACCAAGAAGAGCAAAAAGTATAGCGGGCTGCTCTGCCATGTGCTATTCATGGTGCTACTGTAGAAATTGATTCGAAGATTGTGACGGTGCAAATACATTTCGTGCCGCCTCTTATATGGCAACCTCTTCTGTCAAGCAATAAAAGACCCGCAGGACATGGGTTACAAAGGCCGCTGCGCCTCACCCAACTACGGAGCATGCGCTCCCCGTCTCTCTCTCTGCCGCAGAGACTGCACATTATGCGTCCACCTCCCATGCGGTAGCCTCTTCTGACAAAGAAAGTGCTCATCACTTGAGCTCTAGCAAAGGAAAATACTACGATGTCAGAAGTTTGAGTACTAAGGCACATTTTATGCTGCCAGATCAGAAGTCGCATAAGTCGGAAGCCGTAGGCAAATGTCCACATGCGACATCGGTCGGAGGTCGCATGCAAATATCCATATGCGGCCAGCACAGTAATAGAAGTTTCATCTTTGACCGAATCTCACGCAACGCTGATTCCATGCACCTTGCTGAGGAAGAGGAAGATGCAAACTTGGACTCTTCATACTACGCACCGACACGTGCTAGGACGAAGAAGTTTAGGGTAATGCGAGCTTGCCAAGCTCAAGCAATTACTCATTCGATCGACCGTCAGCAGGCGCTGCTAACTTTGCGTGCCCCTGACGGAAAGTCATACAAAATTGACCCATGCATCCAGCCCACAGCGGAAATTGGACAAGATCGATCTAAAGAGTCTTCCATAAACAACCTGGGACAAGTTCTTGTACGAACCCCAGGTTAGGAAGCAAAATCAACACCTACACACACATGTGCTCGGTCTACCCAGGCTCATAAGAAGGGTGCTAAGGTGAATCAACCCTCGCTTGAATTGCGCAACATGATCAACCACAATCGAAAGAGAGGGAATCAACTGAGGCATATGAGGTGTCCTCCCCAGGACACCAATGTGCCGATATTATCATCAACTATTGCTGTGCCAAAGTAGTAGTACCTACAGACAGGCAGTATGCATTCCAGTGATTGCAACCAAGAGCACCTTTTCAATAGAATCCCGGAGAGCAGGTGCAAACACCAGAGGAGGAGGAGCTACCATTCGCCTCATGTTACTCAGCTCGAAGATCTCCCGCGACAAGGGGAGGTCAAAATTATAGCACCTCCAATCCTACACTCTCAACCAGCGTGTCAAGGAACTGGAGGCGAGTAGCGATGCCCACAGAAGGAGTGTTCATGGGTACGCGCTAAAAGAAGAAGCCGTCAACCACTGGGGGTAGTTCTTCATCAGGACCCCAGGGGGCTAAAAAAGCTGGGGGTTGTGATCCTTCAGAACTCCACAGCAACCCGATGTTCCAAGAAGACAATGATTCCCAAGGAACAGATGCTGAGATCCCTAGGAGTAGCCACTCCGGCCAAAGGACGCAGCTTGCTACGCCGGTGGTAGTGTTCCTTCCGAGTCCGAAGAAGATGAGGCACTACCGACCTTTTCGGATGACTCTTCACGGCAAGAGTCTGAGGCAAAAAGTGCGACGTCCACTGTCCCATCTGTTTCTTCCCATGTGAGAACAAGATACATGGTAGGGGCTATCACGAGGGCCCCAACGATCGACAGTACCTCGAGATCCTTGAAACCATGATGTAGACCATGAGTGCGCCAATACAGGCCTTGACCCAGATAATGCTGGAGATCAAGGCAAACATAGCCTTACAACCAGCAAGGGCCTCTGGCCAAGCAAGCCTGGACCCCAGGATAAACGGGGATTCAAATGCAACTGCTCCACCCGTGGGCAGCAATTAACCCCTGCCCGGATCATCTACTCATTCTGTAGTTGATGAAGCTCGAAAGCAATGCGGGAGGTACGAGAACTCCGTGCCCGCCTAGACTCAATAGGCAATCGATACTCACTGCACGAGCTCGGGATTCGACAATCGTATCCCTTTGAGTGGAGAGATGCACCGCACCCTCCCAAGTACAAACCCTTCAACTTGACTCTATTTGATGGAAAGACATCCCCCCGTCAATTTATGAGTTAATTCGAGACGGCAACGGGACATCTGCCTCGCAACGATGCCCTCTTAACTAAGCTCTTTATTGGGGCATTGTCTGGAATAGCCTTTGATTAGTTCTGCAGCCTCCAGGATAATTGTATCTCGTCATTCGACGATCTCAAAGGCCTTTTTCTCGCTCGATTCTACGACAGAGGAAACGACATAATGATGTCCTCTTTAATGGATATTACACAAAGGGAGAAAGTGTTTGTACGAGACTACATCTAGCGAAACAGGAAAGCGACATTAAAGTTACCTCCCGGTAACCCTGAGTCCACACTGATGGACACCTGCCGGAGAAATCTTCTACCCACTGTCAGGCTCTGGATGGGCGACTCTCAGTTTAAAGACTGGACGACGTTCATCATAAATGATGTTGGTGCTAAGAAGAAGGTGAAGGACGCCTGTCTCCTTGGGATACAGATCCCCATCTCTGATGATAGGGGAAAATACCCTTACAACGACAACAACAACAACAACAACAATAATAATGCCCGGGATGGCAAGGGGAAGCAGGCTCTTGTCGCCATTATAACCAATAAGCTAGAGCAAAAGCCTGCAGAGGCTCCAAGACCAAAGAAAAATTATTCCTTCGAAGATGATGACGTCATGGCAATCTTTGACATACTAATGCAGAAAAATAAGCTTCGGCTCCCCGACATCAAATATCCTGTTGAGGCAGTCGAGATGAATAATCCCAAGTACTGCCACTACCATCGTTACGTTCACTATGCGACACGGGATTGCTACACCCTGAAGTAGTACATCCAGTGTCTGCTCGACATCAAGGCCCTCACCTTGGATTTTGATGACAAAATAGTTGCCGCTAACATAGTATTCCTCCGATTCGATGACAAAATAGTTGCTGCTAACATGGTATCCCCCAGTTTGGTAACTTTTCGGCAACGGATCCCCCAAGCAATAATGGAGGTTGTCAATCTTCCGCTGGCTCATGACCAAACAACCGAGCTGATACCTCCCACCACGCTGCGTGGGGAGGTCATGTGGGTTCATCTCGATCTTGCTCCAGAATTGATGCAGCAGACAACACCTTCTGCCACCAAGACTAAGGGCAAGAAATCCAAATCCTTCTATATGGTTTCTATCCAATCTAAAGAAGTTATAATAGGAACAATAATGTCAGGACTAGCATACCAACGAAAGTATGACATCCTTAACGATAGTGCGCTCCCAACTGTCGCACCTATATCATCTGATTTGGGTCCATCCAAGCCTCCACCAGTGGACAAGTCCAAGCCAAAAGAAACTCGCTTCGACAAACTACTGCGCAAAGATTCAGCTAAAGGGTTAGAGAAGCCCTACAACTTCGACATCTTGGCCCAGTTCGCCAATACTCCAGCGAAGTTGTCTCTATTCGAGCTTCTCTGACTCTCCAAAGACACTCAGGTTGCTCTGAGTGAGGCATTACATAATGTCGACACCTACCTAACGTAAGTCAAAACGCCAGCTGAGGATCCTGCCGGATACCCCTACTGCAATAACATGATGGAGGTGATACCCAATATCACATTCTCGCAACAAGACATGTTTCTAAAGAACAATCAGCATGATCATCCTCTGTATTACACAGGGTACATCGGCACCATCAAAGTGGACCGAATGCACATCGACCCCGGTTCGTCAATCAGCATTATTCTGTGAATTCTGCTTCAGAGCTGGGGCATCCCGATGCATCACCTGGTAGCAACCAATATTGCCATCAGTGGCTTCAACGCAGGGAGGAGCTACCTCTAGGCAAGATTCGTATGAAGTACCATATCGACGATCTGAAAATAGAGGTCACCTGCTACGTCATAGACGTAGATGCATCCTATAATGTCATGTTGGGACATCTATGGATACATCAATATATGATCGAACCATCAACCTTGCACCAGTGTTTGAAGTATATGTGGATGATCATGACATCATCAAGACTGAATTTGCCGACATTGATCCATTCAAGGGGGTCGAAGTCTATTACTCTGACTCGATCCTCTACAAGCAAGTCCACCAAGATAAAGTTGGCAATGATGCCGATGATGAGGCAGATACTGGGACAACATCGGATGAGCCCTTGAGAGTCTATCTCAAAGCATGCGCTCCCGATAATGCTCCTCCCCTCAGGGTAAAACTTTCTAGGAAAGCACCTGAGCCTCTGGTCGTTCGCCTCTGTAGACCGAGTCGATCACTGAAGGAAGGTCCGGCACCTACAACAACTTCGAACCTCTTATGGTAAAGCTGTGCAGGAAACCTTCGAAGCCATCGCTCGCACTGGGGGTAGAGCTCGAAAAAGATGAACTGGAGGAGTACGTAGCCGCTCATGCTAACGTCCCTTCTTTTGACGATATAATTTTGGAAGATGAGATACCTTATTTTATCAATAAAGGACTATTTTTCAACTACTCGGATGTTGCACATCACAACGCACTATATTCTCTTGAGCACGATTTGGGCCTGCACCTGCATACACATGTGACTACCATCTATGCAGTCAACTGGATTTTCTCCAGTCATAACTCCTACTTCATAGTTCTAGCAAGGAATAGGGGAGACAAACTCATCATCTTTAGTAGAGTAGAAAGTCCCCAATCCTTCATCCTAGAGGAACTGGAGCCAGAGCTCGATACCAGAAAGATATTATTTCACTGGTACAGTTCTCGAACCAAGCACATCATCCAGAAGATGGGGTACGATCTGAAAACCGCTAGGGGCTGAAACTACGGCAAGGGATGACGACTGCCTCCGCGTCTGCTGGATCCTGCAGGCAAGTTCGAGGATTACTACCATAAGACCAAGCATGGCTTAGGGTACGTCACGGCTCCAACAACCCCCGAAGGCTCGGATAAAGAAGATGAGTTATACTCTCACTCTTCATAATCTACCTCTTGGGACTGTGACATCAGTATCGAGGAGATACTCAAACAAATATTGTCTTCCAATATGGTGTCAGCTGACCCTGAGGAAGATGACGAGGATCCACCTGAACTCTTTGAAATATAACTTTGGGCCCAACACCTAGACGCACAATAGGAGATGCGGTTCGAACAACAAGAGCCTCCCAGTAAGGACAAAGTCGTACAAATCGATCTGGGCAACGAATCATCCCTTAAACCTATCTTCATCAGCAAGAGTCTGTCTAATGAGGATCGAAAATCCCTGCTATAGCTCGTTAGGGAATACATCGAAGTCTTTTTCTGGAGTTACGAAGACATGCCGGGACTGGACCCCCAAATTGTGGTTCACAAAATCAATATCTTGCCGAACGCTAAGCCAGTCAAGCAATAGCAATGGCGGTTCCGGCCGGACATCATGAATGCCATCGAAGATAAAGTCAACAAACTGATAGCTAGTGGCTTCATCCGCAAGGAACAACACCCGAATTGGGTGGCCAAAATCGTACCCATCATAAAAAGGAACGGGAAGATCCGGATCTGTATTGACTTTCATGATCTAAATGTGGCATACTCTAAGGACGACTTTTCCCTTTCAATCATATATATAATAACACATGTGGCTTCGAGCGCATGTCCTTCATGGACGGATTCTCAGGCTATAATCAAATCAAGATATTTTTTGACGACGAAAAGTATACATCATTTTGAACGCCGATAGGAGTATACTGCTATACAGTCATGCCCTTTGGTCTAAAGAATGTAGGTGCTACATACCAGCGAGCTATGAGCACCATCTTTCGTGAACATCTACGTAAGATGGTGGAGTATTACGTTGATGACATCGCCATCAAGAGTCGCTCTAAAGATGATCACCTCTGGGACTTAAAGACTATGTTTAACCTGATGTGTGCACACCAGCTCAAGATAAATCTGACCAAATCTTTCTTGGGAGTCTCCAGCAACAAGTTCCTGGGTTTTGTCATAATTTTGAAAGGTATCCACGTAGACCTCGACAAGACTAAAGCAATCCTTGAAATGCGCCTACTGAAGAACCTCAGAGAACTTTGTGGCCTTCAAGGGAGACTGGCATACATCAGGAGGTTCATATCAAACCTCTTTAGACGTTGTCAGTTGTTCACCCAGCTCATGAAAAAGGGGGTCTCCTTTGTCTGGAACGAAGAATGCCAATGTGACTTAGACGACATTAAGGAGTATCTCATGAACCTTCTAGTATTGGTACCCCCCCGTGGTGTGAAGACCTTTCTTGCTATATGTGCGGGCAATAGATCACTCCTTCTGGGCTCTGCTAGCCCAGAAGAGCGATGCAGGTCACGAATATGCCATTTATTATGTCAACAGGATGATGGCCGACACAAAGCACAAATACAACCCCATCGAGAAGGAGTGCCTCGCTCTAGTCTTTGCCATTCAGAAGATCCGACATTACATGGTAGGACAAACCATCCATGTTATCTCGCGAGTTAATCCTCTCAGAGTCTTCATGACTAAACCTGGAGCACTCAATTCCTGCCTGGCTATATGGACTATACTGTTGTCACCATATGACATGGTATTCGTCCCCCAAAAGGCGGTCAAAGGTCAAGTATTGGCAGATTTTCTTGCAGCCCATCGTGTACCGAAAACCTTGAAGCTCTATGAGGAGATCCCAGACGAGGTAGCGGACTCAAATATGACCATAAGTGCAGAATTCGTTTGGCAAATGTTCTTCGACGGTGCTTCAAGAACAGGGCCCAAAGGCTATATTATCGCTGGCATCGGGATAGTATTGATCTCCCTCACACAATCTGGTCATCAACCGCGCTTACTCCCTCATAGAGCCATGCTCCAACAATGTGGCAGAGTACAACGTCCTCGTCATCGGGCTCCAACTTGCTAAATAAGTAGGAGTTGACTACCTGGAAGCCTACGGTGATTCCAAGCTGATAGTCAATCAAGTCCGAGGCGAGTACGAAGTCCAGAATGAAGACTTGATTCCCTACCACCAAGCCACGCTCAACATTATCTTCACCTTCGAGAGTTTCTTCATAGAGCATGTCCCTCGACTGCAAAACATTGAGACTGACATCCTGGCTGGCCTCGCAGCCTCTCTAGCTGTCTCGGTCAACACTCATGAACTGATCACCGTAATCGGTTAAGAGCTGGTCTGTCACGCCCCAGTCCCAAAATACCGAGAGACTAGACACGTGGCAATGGCCAGCAGCACACACTGATGGACAAACCCAATTTAGTGGGTCCATCAGGGCGTACTTAAGCTGTGATACAACAATAAGGGTCTAGATATACTAATCTCATCCACATAAATGAATACAACAATATCAGAATCATAAAGCAAGATCAATCTCAATAAAATATAAACTCGGGAAATAACCCGATAAATGAGTCTGATACATCTGTCAAGATACAAGAATAAAGATAACCACCACAAATACTGAGTATGGAAACATTATATACTCAGAAGATACCCTCGGTGATCACTCGTCTACTGAATCTGGTACTGCTCCAGTGTCTGCTCCTGCTCCTGCTAATGCTCCTGTCTCGTATACCTCGGGGTCGATCTCGTTTGCTAATCCTGGGGACATAATCCTGATCCAGGTCCTCAGGGGACATAGCAAGGTACAAAATAACTCAAGCCAAATAAATGCAGTGCAGCAATAAATGAAATAATATAGGATAAGTATGTAACCATCTATGTGAAATACAAGTGAGAGCATCACTAGTACTCAGGCTGAGCCACTACAAGCTCTGTGTCGGGGAGCCGGTAGCAGTAATAACAAGTAATGTGCCTAGCTCTGCTGGAGAGTCTATGGCCTCACAATAGTAGTAGATAGATATATAAAATAGCCTGTAGCCTGTGTGTCTCTCCCCACCCAATGTAACCACACGTCTCATGTCCACAACGTCTCATGTACATGTCACGCAAGATCATAGCTAATGCAACAAGTCATACAATATCTATGAATATAATGTCTATGTCAAATCCTGCATCCTATATAGAATTACCATGAATATCTCAGGAAGATTTTGTCTTATGAATAGTGTCAAGTGTCCTGGGTCATAATGTACTTGATAAGACAAGTACGAGAATGTAAAGGGTCACGAATGTCCATCTCTAGGTGACGTTACACAACTCTGCGTACAGTGTTGGCACCCGACTAATAATCGGACGCTAAGTAAGTCATACGGTCCTAGGTCAAGCATGCACAACAATATAAATGAATCAAGAAAAATATGTAACAAGACTGCAAAGTTGGCAAGGTACACTTGCCTGGGGTTCGAATACCAACAGTTGTCCCTGTATCAGTGGATCCTGCAGGTACTCCTCCAAAAGCTGAAATAAACATCACCAACAGTCTCAGAAAATATCAAATAGCTAGAAACACCTGTCCTTATGTCCAATTTAGACACAGGGCAAAAATGACAGTTCCGGGTCAAAGCGGGGTCCACATGTGGGCCGCTTTGCACCAAAAAATGTGTCAGGGATAATGGTCTCCAAATTAATCAAAATTAGTGTCAACAAGTCAGGAATGATGATACGAATCCAACGGAACTTCTAGAACTGGATTCCGATGAGCCGATCACAAAATCGCCCGTCAAGTGGAGCCGCGGGGCCCACGATACTCAATTTTGTCAACGTTCTCAGAATTAAACCAAACTTGGGTCACAGGACCAGCGTATTGCTACGAGTCCGATGGTGCAAGTTTTGTTTCGATCCGACGTGTGTACACGAAGTTACGACGTATTCCAGAACAGGCAGATACGGGGCGTTGTCGGCGGATACGCGTTGATTCCGGTGTGCACGCACATCCAAATCAACTTTTGCAAAATTTTGCACGTCCGTATCAACGGTGCACACGTTTCGGTGAAGACCGCTCGTGACCAAGTCGTCCCGTTTGGCGGGGCGCACTCAGTTCCGGGGTGAAACAGGGCGTTGGTTTTCCTATTTTTGGATCGCGGTTTGCGATCACCACAGGATGCGACGCACCAAGCGGGTTGCACGGGCATCGAGAGGGTTACACAGCCTACGCGTCACAACTGACTGAACCGAAAATGGGCCAATGAAGAGAGAGAACGGGTTACCTGAACAGGGCTCCGTGGAACTGGGTTCTTTGTGTCCGCGAGTCATCTTGACACACCGACACGGGGCTGTGCCGTATCCGGGCTGTGTCCGGTCTAGGTTTAGGGTTTCGAGGGCTGCCGGAGACGGAGGATCGTCGAGGTTGGTGGTGGTGCTGGGCTGGGCAGGGCACGACGAGGCGGCTGGGAGTCGTCGAGGGCTGCGAGGCTGGGAGAGGGCGGCGGAGGAAGGTGGAGTCGGGGAAGGAGGAAGGGGGAGATGGGGGCTCGGGGGAGTTCCTCAAGGACGAAGGGGCTGCGGCGGAGTCGAAGTTCTGGGTGGCGGAGGGCGGCGCTGAAGATGGTGGCCGAGGGGAGAGGTTCGTCGGACGAAGGAGGAAGTTGGGGTTTTAGGGCGTCGGGGGTGATCGGAGCGGGGGAGGAAGACGAGGGAGGAGGGCGGCTAGGGCGTCGGGGTTTGGAAGTGTTCTGGTCGGGGAAGACAAGGTCGGGGCTGGTCTAGGGCAGAGCGGTGAGGGGATGGTCGAGGCGGAGGGTGACGAAGGGTGGTGGTCGATGCTTTGGGAGACTGGAGGGCGGTGGAGCTCGTCGGGAGGAGGAGACGAGGGTGGAGTCGGGGCTGGTTAGGGTTCAGGCGACCGGGGCGGAGCTGCGGACGGCGGAGAGATGAGAGAGAGGGTTTGCGGCGGCGGCGGCACGGACTTCGAGGCAATAAATAGGGCCGGAATAGTAAATCCGGTAGGATTCGGGATCTAGGGTTTCGATTAGGGTTTCGGGTCCGGGTCGGGTTCGATTCAGATCCGACCCGACCCGTTAAGGCTTGGTTGGTCCGGTTCAGTTTGATAGCGGTTTGGGTCAGTTTATTTCTAAATAAACCGGGTTCAGTCAAGGTTTAATTAGGTTTAGTTATACATTGGTTTTTAGGGCTTTAAAAATATTTTCGGAGTCCAATAAATTCACAGAAAATTACCCTATGTCCAGTTTTCTATTTTACACCAGAAAATATTATTTTCATAATATTTTAATATTAATTAACATCATTTAAAAATAATTTAATCACGAAATACCTTAGTTTTAATTCCAGAAAATTATGAGAAAATATTTTAAAATATTCTGAAAAATCCGGGTTATGACAATCTACCCAACTTATAAAAATTTCGTCCTCGAAATTAAAATTAAGCCATGGTAGAAGTCAAGGATGGTTTAAGATTTGGATTGGTTAAAATGCAAGGCTATGTTTAACGGAGTGGGCGATGTTGCACGATGCATATTCCGAAAATCATGGGAAAAATCCATATGAGCAAAAAATCGATTTCTTCATGTGTCATGTCCAATAGTGTGGACACCTAAATGCTCTTTTGCATAAAAGCGCCCAACAATTAAAAAATTGTACAAAGATAGAAATTGGGTGATGGTCACGTCTAGGACAAGGATGTGGAATTTGTAGGAAGGCAGTGACTAGTGAAGTGCTCTAATTATCGAAGCAATGGTAAGGTGCGCCAAGTGATACCATGTTGTAAAACTAAATAAAAATACCGTATTTTATTTCTATGTGGATTCGAGCTAGCCTCAGTCTCAATATCTAAGCCAAGTAAGTCTAATTCTTGGGTGAGGGGGTTTCACAATCCAGCCAACGTAGAACAATCTCGTCCTCAAAATTAAAATAAGGTATAATTTATTAATCTTTTCTGTCCATAAGGCAAGTCAATCGTGATCTCCTTGCGATAATTAAAATCTCAATCATATCCATCGTAATCACTTCAAGGTTAAGATGATCACTGTTTCAATCAAAATTCAACCTATGGTTATCTCTTCTCACTTTCTCAAATTACCCACAGGCAAATTTTAAATTAAATCCATATAACATCTTCAAGATTTAAATACGCATGTAAATTTTACCTCACTATCTCTAACTATCATAATCTCCTCTAGAAGTAATTCGAGTCCAATATTATTCCCACTTTCACTTATAAATTTTTGTATGCTTCAACTTTTTAAATTCCATTCACATCCTCAATATTTCAAATAAGTAGTCCAACCATCAAGTTTTTATTTTAACTCAAATCATCAAATTGAAAAATAATTTAAATGCAGTCCACCAATGTTCAAGTCTAAAATTCTATATTTATCCTCCAAATTTAAATTGATGATTTAACCTTCATTGTTCAAAAATTTAAATCATGTACTTAAGGTATAAATATTGGGTCCTCAATATCAATTTATTAATCCTCATCATCTTAGTCATTCTTCTAAATTCTCAAAATTAAAATGGCTTGAACTTCTCCCAATCTAATCATACTCGATCACAATCTAAAAGAAATTCCTCTCGAGTTGACAATGCACTGCTACCAAACTTGGAATTTACCCATCTATCACATAAGGCTATATACTTTAAGAAAATATTCCTTAATTTATTTACTCATGTCATTCAATCCTCGAAACTTCAACGTCGATCATATCATATATGATATGTCCTTAATTACGAAAGAATAATCCTCAAGTATGTGATCGGCCTATGGGGTATATCTAGTACTCTCTGTGTATCAAACTTTATACCTAGCACGAGGTTTCGTCTTTCCAAAATAAGGAAAGACGAAGATCAATAATAAAGAGTTCAAGAGAGAGGTAATAGAATAGAAGTATCAGGATCAAGGCGTTTAAAGAATTCAAATGGGAATTGTTAAAGCAGTTGTGGATTAAAATCCTATTTTGGTAATCCTTTGTTCGCATGCTCGTATTAGTACAGTTATGTAACCGATACGATATGTCAGACATGTCTAGGGCAAGTATATTCGTCTACTAGTCACGACATATCTCAATCCACGTAAAGTATTATTGCGAAGGGCGAATCAAGCACACTATGATTGATCAGACCGTAATACACTGATTCTGAAATGTATTATTGTGGGCCTCCCCAATAATACATATGTCATGAACAAGCTCGATAAAGAATAAGCTTGCAAAACTAGGCTATAAAATAGCAGCATAAGTCAAGGTAGTATATGAAATATAAGCACGCTAGATGATGATGAAAGGAGGTAGAAATTATTCAAGTTCACAAAATAAAATAAGTAACAATAATAAAAGACTCTACAATCTCTACAGTTATCATACAACCTCCTTGTCTAAGTCGCTAGTCGACCAAATAGGGGCAAGGACCTCTAAATTATATTGTCTGAATAACCACTGTCATCTTTTGCTAGCATGCGATTAATGCCATTCGGTTACACCACCTCGATGGGTCAAGTGGACTATGTGGTACTAGTCTCAAGGAAAAGGGAATATAACTTTCATCGAGGTGGGGGTACAAATTACGTGATTTAATACTAAGGGATAATCATCGGGTCACAATCTACAAGATTAACTCAAACTTATCGAACTCTAACTACCAAGCACAAAATTTTCAAATCCAAGACTACGACTATAATCCTAGCAAACTATGGGTCCTTAACAAGGAATAAAATTACTTGGCCTACTATCAGAAGTATCAGATGGCACGAGTTGAAAGACGGAGAAAAGAAGAACATATTTTAGTCGTTGCGCATTAGCGAACGTTAAGGTCGCAGAGGAACAACATATGAAATTAGAATAGGGGCTCTAGATAGCATCATAGTTTTCTAATGGGAAGTGGTATGCTAGTTGCTATATTTGAGGTATGATTAGAAAAATGTTCTATTCATTGCTCTTGGCTTTCTAAGGTACTGTCTGCTTATCTCAAGACAAGAATCTAAATTTAGTTCTCCAATACTTATCTAACTGCGAAGGTTAGGTTCAGTCCTAATATTAAATTTTGGTTTCCTATTGGTTCCTCAATACTAGGGTCAAACATTAGGGTCAAATCCCTAACTAGCTCTTAGCAGTGCCTATACTACTCTTAGGTCATTCATGACTATAACAAGAAATAATGGTAAATTATTCTATAGGTGAGGTCCTAGGGTTCATTAAGCATTCTACTTAGGGGTGTGTCCATATCCTAGCTGTACTCTTAATAGGGAGGTTACCCTACTTATCCTTCTATCAACAAGGACTTCTATATTCTAGGAGAAGGCTACACTCAAGGAACTAATGAGAAGGCACATGAATCAAGCAGGATGCAATTTTTTAACGGAATGGATTGGAAGGAGGATGAGTCATAGTCAGTTTGTGGATGAGATTCTATACTCTAATCCTAGGTGCAGGCTTGCTCGGTCCCTAAGTTGAAACCAAACAATTTAGTCGTAGACCTGCATAGATCACCACAAAAACCATGTCACGCCCCAGTCCTAAAATACCGAGGGACTAGACACGTGGCAATGGCCAACAGCACACACTAATGGACAAACCCAATTTAATGGGTCCATCAGGGCATACTTAAGCTGTGATACAACAATAAGGGTCTAGATAAACTAATCTCATCCACATAAATGAATACAATAATATCAGAATCATAAAGCAAGATCAATCTCAATAAATATAAACTCGAAAAATAACCCGATAAATGAGTCTGATACATCTGTCAAGATACAAGAATAAAGATAAACACCGCAAATACTGAGTATGGAAACAGTATATACTCAGAAGATACCCTCAGTGATCACTCGTCTACTGAATCTGGTACTGCTTCAGTGTCTGCTCCTGCTAATGCTCCTGTCCCGTATACCTCGGGGTCGATCTCGTATGCTAATCCTGGGGACATAATCCGGATCCAGGTCCTCAGGGGACATAGCAAGATACAAAATAACTCAAGCCAAATAAATGCAGTACATCAATAAATAAAATAATATAGGGTAAGTATGTAACCATCTATGTGAAATGCAAGTGAGAGCATCACTAGTACTCAGGCTGAGCCACTACAAGCTCTGTGTCGGGGAGCCGGTAGCAGTAATAACAAGTAATGTGCCTAGCTCTGCTGGAGAGTCTACGGCCTCACAATAGTAGTAGATAGATATATAAAATAGTCTGTAGCCTTTGTGTCTCTCCCCACCCAATGTAACCACACATCTCATGTCCATAACGTCTCATGTACATGTCACGCAAGATCATAGTTAATGCAATAAGTCATACAATATCTATGAATATAATGTCTATGTCAAATCCTGCATCCTATACAGAATCACCATGAATATCTCAGGAAGATTCTGTCTCATGAATAGTATCAAGTGTCCTGGGTCATAACGTACTTGATAAGACAAGTACGAGAATGTAAAGGGTCACGAATGTCCATCTCTAGGTGACGTTACACAACTCTGCGTACAGTGTTGGCACCCGACTAATAATCGGACGCTAAGTAAGTCACACGGTCCTAGGTCAAGCATGCACAACAATATAAATAAATCAAGAAAAATATGTAACAAGACTGCAAAGTTGGCAAGGTACACTTGCATGGGGTTCGAATACCAATAGTTGTTCCTGTATTAGTGGATCCTGCAGGTACTCCTCCAAAAGCTGAAATAAATATCACCAACAGTCTCAGAAAATATCAAATAGCTAAAAACGCCTATCCTTAAGTCCAATTTGGATACAGGGGCAAAAATGACAGTTCCGGGTCAAAGCGGGGTCTACATGTGGGCCGCTTTGCACCGAAAAATGTGTCAGGGCCAATGGTCTCCAAATTCATCAAACTTAGTGTCAACCAGTCAGGAACGATGATACGAACCCAACGAAACTTTCAGAACTGGATTCCGATGAGCCGATCACAAAATCGCCCGTCAAGTGGAGCCGCGGGGCCCACGATACGCGATTTTGTCAACGTTCTCAGAATCGAACCAAACTTGGGTCACAGGACCAGCGTATTGCTACGAGTCCGATGGCGCAAGTTTCGTTTCGATCCGACGTGTGTACACGAAGTTATGACGTGTTCCAGAACAGACAAATACGGGGCGTTGTCGGCGGATACGCGTTGATTTCGGTGTGCACGCACATCCAAATCAACTTCTGCGAAATCCCGTACGTCCGTATCAATGGCGCGCACGTTTCGGTGAAGACCGCGCGCGACCAAGTCATCCCGTTTGGCGGGGCGCACTCAGTTCCGGGGTAAAACAGGGTGTTGGTTTTCCTATTTTTGGATCGCGGTTTGCGATCACCACAGGACGCGACGCATCGAGCGGGTTGCACGGGCATCGAGAGGGTTACACAGCCTACGCGTTACAACTGACGAAACCAAAAATGGGTCAACGAGGAGAGAGAACGGGTTACCTGAACAGGGCTCCGTGGAACTGGATTCTTTGTGTCCGCGAGTCATCTTGACACACCGACACGGGGCTGTGCCGTATCCGGGCTGTGTCCGGTCTAGGTTGAGGGTTTCGAGGGCTGCCGGAGACGGAGGATCATCGAGGTTGGTGGTGGTGCTAGGCTGGGCAGGGCACGGCGAGGCGGCTGGGAGTCGTCGAGGGCTGCGAGGCTGGGAGAGGGCGGCGGAGGAAGGTGGAGTCGGGGAAGGAGGAAGGGGGAGATGGGGGCTCGAGGGAGTTCGTCAAGGACGAAGGGGCTGCGGCGGAGTCGAAGTTCTGGGTGGAGATGGTGGCCGAGGGGAGAGGTTCGTCGGGCGGAGGAGGAAGTTGGGGTTTTAGGGCGTCGAGGGTGATCGGAGCGGGGGAGGAAGACGAGGGAGGAGGGCGGCTAGGGCGTTGGGGTTTGGAGGTGTTCTGGTCGGGGAAGACGAGGTCGGGGCTGGTCTAGGGCGGAGCGGTGAGGGGATGGTCGAGGCGGAGGGTGACGAAGGGTGGTGGTCGAGGCTTTGGGAGACTAGAGGGCGGTGGAGCTCGTCGGGAGGAGGAGACGAGGGTGGAGTCAGGGTTGGTTAGGGTTCAGGCGACCGGGGCGGAGCTGCAGACGGCGGAGAGATGAGAGAGAGGGTTTGCGACGGCGACGGTGCAGACTTCGAGGCAATAAATAGGGCCGGAACAGTAAATCTGGTAGGATTCGGGATCTAGGGTTTCGGTTAGGGTTTCGGGTCCGGGTCGGGTTCGATTCGGATCCGACCCGACCCGACCCGTTAAGGCTGGGTTGGTCCGGTTTGGTTTGATAGCGGTTTGGGTCGGTTTATTTCCAAATAAACCGGGTTCAGTCAGGGTTTAATTAGGTTTAGTTATACATTGGTTTTTAGGGCTGTAAAAATATTTTCTGAGTCCAATAAATTCACAGAAAATTACCCTATGTCCAGTTTTCCATTTTACACCAAAAAAATATTATTTTCATAATATTTTAATATTAATTAACATCATTTAAAAATAATTTAATCACAAAATACCTTTGTTTTAATTCCAGAAAATTGTGAGAAAATGTTTTAAAATATTCTGAAAAATCTGGGTTATGACATGGTCTGCCTGAAGAACAACCTTTGTCTATGCCTGAGCTACTCAGTAGAGACAAGCACCGACTTCCTAGACTGCAGACACCCATTCGTCGACCACGCAGTTTGTGGAATTCTTCTCGAGAACCCAAAGAAAGCCACTTTCATCAGAAGACGTTCCCTCCAGTTCTATTATGATACGGCTACCTAAATACTGTATCGTTGTTCCTACAACGATCTTCTGCTATGATGCCTATCAAATGCAGAAGCGAAGTAGGCTCTCCGCGAGGCTCACGATGGGGTTTGCGGTGCCCATCAACCCGAACCTAAGCTACAGGCCCATCTCCATAGAATGGGTTACTATTGGCCGAAAATGGTCTAAGATGCTGTCAACTACGCAAGGAAGTACCAAGCGTGCCAAATCTACACTGACTTCATCCACTAACCCTCGGAGTTCCTATACCTAACCATTGCGTCTTGGCCATTCAAAGCCTGGGATATGGATATTATAGGACCGATCAGTCCACCTTCGTCTAAAGGACATCGGTTCATCCTCGCCATTACCGACTACTTCTTTAAGTAGGCAGAAGCCGTACCATTTTTTGAAGTCAAAAAGTCAAACGTGATCAGCTTCGTCAAGCATCATGTCATATACCGCTTTGACTTGTCACGAAGGATCATCTATGATAATGGTCCACAGTTTGCAAGTCATGCTTTTAATCAGTTTTGTGACAAAAATTCAATCCAGAATATGGCCTCAACTACCTACAACCTAGCAGCAAATGGTCTGGCAGAAGCTTTCAACAAGACCATCATAAAGCTACTCAAAAAGTTTATGTCATCCAATAAGCACGACTATAAAGAGAAGCTGGGTGAATGTATTTGGGCCTACCGTATAATGGTCCAGACACCTACTGGCAGCCTTCCATTCTCCCTGGTTTACGGGAGCGAAGCAAACCACATCAAGTCGATAATGATCTAACTGATACTTCAAATGATGCATGTCTTGTCCGCTAAAATCACCTGGATAAAACTTCTCGGCAAGTAAAAGAATACTATCAGGGTCGAAAGCTTTGAAGTTGTCCCTAGGATCCAAAGCAGAACTAAGCATAAGCAGTTCCATTGACTCTTCATTAAATCTAGAATGTAGCTCATCCAACCAATAATCAATCATAGCATTAAATATGTTAATGCAATAGTGATGCTCAACTGTGATGTGGTTATTTTGTTGGCAAGAACATCATGTAGCTTCTTTGTATTAAGTGCTCATATCAGGTATATCGACATCAAACTTCACACAAATTGATTTAACATGTCCAAGAAGATAATCAAAATCTTCTTCTCGTAGTGTTTGAAGTAACACTTTTGTTAATGAGACTAAATTCACTACATTCTAAATATCCAAAGACTTATGTTACAACGTTCGACAAAGCATATCTGTAATCCCCATAATCTTCTGCATAAGATGCAATATGAATATAAAATTGAAGGACTTTATTGCCATTATAGAACCAGTATTTATAGATCTGTCTTTAACCAAGGATTTCAACATAATAATGGTTTCACCATACATATCTATCAAACTATAAATGGAGTCAAAATGTGAGCTCCAAAGAGTAGTACCAACTCAATACAAACTACCCTTTTGATTAGGACCTCTACCGGTCTCACGTGCACCACTAGCCATGTCACATTCTATCTTAATAGCTTGCATAGATCGTACCTCAGTATGTGTCACGCCCCAGTCCCAAAATACGTAGGACTAGGAATACGTAACACGCCAGCCGTATGTATATGGCAACTCCAATATATGGAAACTATAATACATACGTATGCTGTAATATGAATATCCAATCCACAAGTGGTAATATACTGTCAACAAGTCACACGCAATCTATATCTCATCCACAGCAAAAGTAAATAAATAGGAATAAATAACTGAATATCAAATATGAAGTATCAAAGTATGATAGTCGGATGAAAACAAATCTACTGCCAATCGACTATACTAAAACTACTAAATAAGAGAAGAGATCAAACTCTAATATAAGATGAATGTCCATAAAAGAAATAGCAACTAGAATATCCATCAGCTGCGATGAATCAAATGTACTCTGAAGGTAGGACCTCCTCAGTCTGGTATGAAGCGTCAGGTCCGGGTCTGTACTCCTGTGGATACTCCTACAAGTCTATACCTAGAAAGGGACCAGGTCCTCAGAGGAACCTAATAAGATACATAGAAGCATGCCAATAAAGTACTAAAAATAAACATCAAATGGGTCGCCTAACCATCTATGTGAATGCATATTGAGAACAACTTTCCAACAAGTGGGCTATCTGGCTAAAATGGGATTGGCATAATTCTCTTGGAGATTCAGGGGCCTACAAAGTATGTCATCTTTTGAACGCCAGAGGCCGCCTGATAATATAAAATATATAGTGGTCATCATGACCGCGCATCTCTGACGGAGCGTACGGGTTACACATGGAAAGTGCAAAGGATCCCAAACGCCTTACTTATTATTCTCCCCACCCCATGCTCTAAGTATGTCACATCCATGATACGATGATACCTCTAAATAACTGCCAGGTCTTCTAGCATGCAAATTTCTATCAGCAGTTATCCTTATTCGTCGCACGACCTATACGTACCAGTGACCAACCGAGTACGCAAGTCCATGTCCTACATGAGACTCACACTCATGTAACAACAGTGTTATGACCAATAAAACATAAAAATGCCTCATAATAATGGGGTGGTCTCATAAACTAGGTCAACATGCATATACATAATAAAAACAGAATACGACGCCACCGTCGTTGCACCCAAGTTATCCTTGGACGCGAAGTTTATATAACAGTTAAAATATATGAACTAAATGACATAAATAATATGCATACACCATAAAGAATATAAATCACAGTACAATGGCAAGGTATACTTGCCTGACAAGCAATCTGTATAGTGTAAGCATCCAGATGTCAGGTACACAGGATCAGAAACTAAGGCCTCCGAATAAACGTCTTCGGATGCTGAAATAAATATCACCAATGTTCTCGGAATCAGCGAGATAGCTAGAAAATACTACCCTTTCGTCCAATTTGGACACAGGAGCAAAATGATAATTTGGGTCAAAACGGGGTCCACATGTGGTCCATTTTGCACCGAAAAGTGTGTCAGGAGTAAAGATCTCTAAATGAGACAAATTATAGGTCAAACAAATTCTAAACGTCAGTACGAACTCAACGGTATGTCCAATTTTAGATTTTGGTGAGCTGAACACAAATTCGCCTAAAAAGTCAACCGTAGGGCCCGCAAATAGGTGGCTTGGTTAACTGTCTCGGAATCACGTGAAACTTGGGTCACAGGACCAGCGTGATACCACGAATCCCATGATACAAGTTTTGTCGCATTCCAACGAGCGTACACTAAATGGTGCGATATTTTGCAAAAGTCACGATACATGGACTTTTTACGGATACGGGTTGATTTCGACGCGCACACACGTCCAAATCAGTTTTTGCAAAAGCCCACACATCAAGATATATCATACACGCCTTTTGGTGCAATTGGTACGTGACGGGGCGATCCTGTTTGACGGGGTGTGCTCCATATCGTAAATTTTAGAGTTTCGAAAATAAATTTTTTATGATTTTAACCCAGTTTAATTCTGCATATAACACAAAAATAAAATAATCTAATTAACAAAAAATAATCTCGGTTATATGGTCTTCGCATAGAAAAAGGTAGATCTAAGTTTGGATGTCTGTGGAGGAAGATATTACTCCTTAAACATAGGGGGGTCGCCATAGTTTTCTGTAGTTAAAAGTCATGGTTTTTCTCCAACTTGGCCTCGATTTGTACCTGGGTTAAGCATTGTTCGATGGAAACTAAATAACAGATTTGGAAGGGGGATAGGTCGTGAACATACCGGTGAAGATGGAGTCAAAATTGATCCCAAGATGGAGCAGGAAACAACACGGAAAGTGGGATACGTTGCTGACAGATTCTGTCGGCGTTCTCGCGCGGGTGACGTGAACGTCGAAGGCAGTGCTGGTCCAGGCGGCTGCGCGGCTGCTCCGGGCGGTGGAGTTTGGTGCGCTGGGTCGTGGGGGTGAGAGGCTAGGTTAGGGAGTAGTTTTAGGGTTAGGGTTAGGGTTTATAGGCTCGACATATATATACATATATATAGAGGCGGGTTGGGGTCGCTGCCTGGCCGCTGGTGTTGGGTTCAGCGGTTTCTGCGGGTTTGGGGTATTTAGCTGCTGTTTGAAATTGGGTTAGGCTTATAGGCGGGCTGGGTTGAGGATTATTAGACTTAAGGTTTAGGGTATTAAGGATTCTTCTTTTAATGTTTTTTTACTCTTCTTATTATTAATACTATTTATATATATATATATATATATATATATATATATATATATATATATATATATATATATATATATATGGTACTAGAATTTCAGAAATTATATTAGCACATCCTAAAAATCTATCAGCCTTCTATAAGACTTCCTAAAATAAAATAATAGTAGATTTGCTCCATAAATTCATAGATGAATATATACCTAGTAATTAAATTTAATAAATTCTATCTACTAATTAACTAGGAATTAATGCAATTAAATTCAATAACTAATTAAATAATTAATATTTAAAATTAGGGGGTTTTATATTCTACCCAACTTATAAAAATTTCGTCCTCGAAATTAAAACTAAGCTACGATAGAAAATCAAGGATAGTATAAGGTAGAATTGAACAAGTAAATTCATACCTTGGTCTACGAATAGGTACGAAAAACGTTTGCGCATGTCATCCTCACGCTCCCAAGTGGATTCTCCTGGCGCATGATGCTTCCATGCCACGCGGACCAAGGGAATAGACTGATTCCTCAATACATTCTCTCGACGATCAAGGATCCCCACGGGTTGCTCTTGGTATGACAAGCTCGGCCCAATGGTGATCTCAGAATGGTCGAGAACATGACTGCTATCTGCCACATATCGCCTAAGTTGCGATACGTGAAATACATCATGTACTCCCTCGAGTGAAGGTGGTAGCGCAAGTTGGTACGCCACTTCTCCCACTCTCTCTAGCACGTCAAATGGTCCAATATACTGTGGGCTCAACTTGCTACGCCCTCCGAATCGAATAGTGCCTCTAGTAGGTGATATCCTCAAGAAGACATGGTCTCCCTCTTTAAACTCCAAGGGATGACGATGAAGGTCTGTCCACTGCTTCTGCCTGTCTTGCGCTGCTCGCAAGTGCCCCTGTACCTTTTTTACTGTCTTTACGGTGTTAACTACCAACTCTGGTCCCAGAATTTGACGTTCTCCCACGTCACTCCAGCACACATGAGACCTACACTTTCTTTCATACAATGCTTCAAACGGAGCCCTTGATAGCTATTATTGTAAGTAAACTCCACAAGATGTAGGTGGTCCTCCCATGATCCTCCAAAGTCTAACATACAAGCCCTCAACATATCCTCCAGTGTCTGAATAGTACGTTCGGACTGTCCATCTGTCTGCTGGTGATAAAATGTATTAAACTTCAGACGAGTCCCAAGACTCTCTTGCATGCTTCTCCAAAAGTGAGATATAAAATGCGAATCCCTGTATGACACAATGCTGACCGAAATACCGTACAACCTCACAATTTACCTCATGTATAAATCAGCCAAAGCTTCTATAGACTGGCCAACTCTAAAAGGCAAGAAATGGGCTGACTTGGTGAGTCGATCCACTATTACCCATACTGCATCTCTCCCACTTGGACTCTTTGGAAAACCCGTGACAAAGTCCATAGTGATGTTCTCCCACTTCCACTCCGAAATCGGAAGTGGTTGCATTAGCCCTGCTATTCTTTGATGCTCCGCCTTTACCTGCTGACATACTAGACATTTAGCTACAAAGCGAGCTATGTAACACCCTGTTTTTTAAAAAATTTAAAATGAATTTTCTGAATTTTTTGATAATTTTTAATTAATTATTAAAAATGTCCTTCAGGGATTAATATTTTTATGTATTAAACAAAGTATTAAAATAGTACAAAAATTATATTTTTAGGTGTATTATTAATAATGGATGTTGTGTAATTTTTTAGAATTTATTGGGCTCAAAAACTAATTTTAAATAGCTAAATACCAAGGATTTAATTAAACCGGACTGAATCGGACCTAATTGAACCGAACCGGACCCCACCCAACTGAACCGAACCCAACCGCCCAAGCGGGTCGGATCCGGACCCGACCCGCTAGGCCGTCGCCCTGTAACCCAAATCCCCAAACCCCTCACCCCCGATCCCGGTGCACGACCGCACACGTCCCCCCTGCTCCGCGGCCACCCCATGATCCCCCCACTCTGGCCTCCCTGCTCCCCGCCTCTCCCTCTCCCCTTCCCTTTATAAACCCCCCCTGAACCCATCACCGCCACGGCCATCTCCACTTTAATCCACCGCCATCACCATCACCGCCAGCCTACCCCGACGTCCCCGACGTCTCCGCCGGCCCACCCTGACGCCCTCGCCGACGTCCCCGCCTGCCGTCGACCCTCCCCGAGCATCCCAGCACTGCCGTATCTGCAACAGTACCGCCACCCGCCGTCGACCGGCCGCCGCGTCGCTCGCATACGCGAAGAATAGACGTTTCCAGCGTCCTGCTCAGGTAAGAATTTCTCTCTCCTCGCTGCGTTATTTTCCGAACTGTCTGCTGTGACGCGTAGACCTTGTGACCCTTTCGAAACCCATGCAATTCGTTTGGGGTATCGCGTCCTATGTCGGTCGCAAACTGCGACGCAAAATCAGGAAAAAATGTCCCAATTTCTAAAAATTTAAAAATTGTCCCGAACTCGCAAGTTCACGACTGATTTGCGTGCAACCTGTTAACTGTTTTCAAAATCAACTTGAACAGTAATTTAGACCTTATGACCAAGTTTGAAACCCTATTTTTAGTTTAATTTATGGTGTTGTAGATTGTGATTTATTCGCGAGTGAAAATGGCCAAAAACTTGGTCTTTAAAACCCAATTTTCCCGGAACTGGGTGCGCCCCGCTAAACGAGGCGACTTAGTCGTGTGCGAACTTTACCGAAAGGTACGTGCCGTCGATACGAACGTGTGAGATTTTGCGAAAGTTGATTTGGATGTGCATGCACACCGGAATCAACGCATATCCGTCGACAATACCCCGTATCGGCCCTGTTCTGAAACTCGTTGTAACTTCGTGTGTGCTCGTCGTTTTGAAATAAAACTTGCACCATTGGATTCATAGCATTTTTTTGGTCCTATGATCCAAGTTTGGTTCAATTCTGAGAACGTTGACAAAATCTGGTATAGTGGGCCCCACGACTCAACTTGACGGGTGATTTTGTGATCGGCTCATCGGAATTCAGTTCTGGACATTCCATTTTGTTCGTATCATCGTTCTGGACTTGTAGACACTAAGTTTGACGAATTTGGAGAACATTGTCTCTGAAATATTTTTTGGTGCAAAGCGGGCCACATGTGGACCCCGCTTTGACCAGAAACGATTAATTTTTGCCCCTGTGTCCAAATTGGACTTATGGACAAGCAATTCTAGCTATTTGATATCTTCTGAACATGATGGTATAGTTTATTTCAGCAACTGGTGGAGTACTTGAAGATCCCCCGAATACTGGAGCAACTGTTGAAACCAAACCCCAGGCAAGTGTACCTTGCCAACTTGCAGTGATTCCTGTTATAGTATTTGTTTGAGTTCTTTGTACATATATATATACTCTTGATATATCTGTTCAACCTAGGACCGTGTGACATTGCTTAGCGTCCGAATAATATTCGGGTGTCAACGTCGTACGCGGAGTTGTGTAACGTCACCTAGAGATTGATATCGCGACCCTATGTATCTTCGTGCTTGCATTATCAAGTACGTCATACCATAGGACACCTGACATTGTTCATGAGACAGAATCTTCCTGAGTCATTCATGGTGATTCTGTATAGGTTACAGGATTAGAGACATAAACTATTTATATCCAGAGCTATCATATGACTTGCTGCATTAGATATGATCTTGCGTGTCATGGACATGAGACGTGTGATTACATTGGGTGGGGAGAGACACACATGCTACAGGTTGATTATATTATTACGGTGCCGTAGCCACGCCGAGCTAGGCTCCTACATGATATTACTGCTACCGGCTCCACGACACAGAGCTTGTAGTAGTCTCAGCCTGAGTTCTAGTGATGCTCTCATGTTGCATATCACATAGCTGGTTACATAGCTTACCCTATTGTTATTGTTTCATTTATTAGTACACTGTATTTATTTGGCTTGAGTTATTCTTGTACCTTGCTATGTCCCCTGAGGACCTGAAATCTAGATTATATCCCCAGGTTTAGCAGATGAGATCTACCCCGAGGTGTACGGGACATGAGTAGACATTAGAGCAGTACTAGAACCAGAGGATGAGGTGATCGCCGAGGATTTCTCCTGACTATCTGCTTTATCTATACTCAGTTATTTCTATTATTTCCTGTTTATTGAATTGATGTATCAAACTCATTATCGGGTTGTTCCCCGAGATGTTTTATTGAGACTTGTTGTTAGTTTATATTTTATTTCGATTATTCTGATATTGATCTGTGATTACCTTCTGTGGATGAGATTAGAATTAGACTGTGACTTGTATCATAGACCTAATTATTGTTGTTTACAGCTTAAGTATACCCTAATGGATCCATTAAATTGGGTTTGTCCATCAGCGTGTGCTGCTGGCCATTGCCACGTGTCCAGTCCCTCGGTATTTTGGGACTGGGGCGTGACATAGTTTTTGTGGTGGCACATGCATGTCAACGACTAAATTGTTTCGGTTTCAACTAAGGAACTGAGCAAGCCTGCGACAAAGATAGGATAAGTTATAGGATCTCATCCACTTGATTGATCCGTTCTTAACCTCTATATCGACTTCGAAATAATTTATTGACTTGCATCCTGCCTTGATTCTTCTGTATGCTTCTCATAGTTTATTTTGGATACAGAATAATGGATTCACAAGCATGCGACGAGACTCCCGCGGGAACACCATAAGTTACAGTTGTCACCTACGACGATGGAGAAACACCAGTAGGTGGAGGTCAATCAGCTCAACAATGCAGTCAAGCAAATCAGCATGCCTCGAGAATCCAGCAAGATGACATTCCACCATCGACGCAGTTTACTCCACCGATGCCTACTTTTCCACCAGGACAGCTTATGGACGGACAACAGATGTTTTAAATATTCTACACAATGATGCAAGCTCAACAGAAGGTTCATCAAGAGGCCCAGCAAAGCCAAGCGAAGTTCTTTGACGGACTTAGCTTTGAGCTACAGAAATTAATCAGCTACGTTGCAACTACTTTAGACACAGAAGTCCTTGCTATAGCCCGACGCATTGAGCACGTCACCAAGAGAGAGTCCATTCAGAAGCGGCCGCATGCATTAGCACCAGACCAAGCACAGCAGGAAAGAGCTACAAAGCGACCCCAGAAGAAACCACCATAAAGAGCAGCACCAAGAGCCTTATTCCTACCTACATGTCAATATTATGGCAAGCAAGGCCATTATGAGAGCGAGTGCAGACGCAAAATGGGATTATGCTTGATTTACGGATCCAGCCAATATTTAGCCAAAGATTGCACGCTCCATCGAAGAGAAACACCGATGATTAACCGAGAAGCCTCACCAGCTCCAGGAGGGTATCAGCCGAGGGCACCTTTGACACCCCAGGCAGTACTCTTCCAGCAGGCCCAGCAACAGCAGAGGGCACCACCGTAAGGACGGGGACAAGCTTTTGCGATGACCATGGAGGACGCACAGACTCGTGGAGTAGCGAATGCGCATAAGATTTAAGTCATTCATAGTTATCTATTCCTAGTAATTCTTTAGCACTTGCCTGTTAATTCTAATCCCTCACCCGAACCTGGTATTCTGAACTTATTAATAAGTGCTAGCCTAGTTTTCCTAAGCTAGATTTTCTTGCTCTATCCATATTTCTTTGCCTAGGAAAATGTCTTATATCCTTCCCTACATATTCTGCTTGATCTTTCTCTCGATCTTCTTGTCCATGCTTCTTAATCCCTTATGTCGTGCTACACGCATGTCTTGCAACCGCGTCATCTCTTCTGACCGATTTTGTTTTCTTAATTGCGAGGACGCAATTCTTTTATGGTGGGTAGATTGTAACACCCTATTTTTTAAAATTTTTAAAATAAATTTTCTGGATTTTTCGGTAATTTTTAATTATTTATTAAAAATATCCTTCATAGATTAATATTTTTATCTATTAAACTAAGTATTAAAATATTACAAAAATTATATTTTTTGGTGTATTATTAGTTATTGGATGTTGTGTAATTTTTTGGAATTTATTGGACTCAAAAACTATTTTTAAATAGCTAAATACCAAGGATTTAATTAAACCGGACTGAACCAGACCTAAGTAAACCGAACCGGACCCCACTCAACTGAACCGAACCACCCTAGCGGGTCGGATCCGGACCCGACCCGCTAGCCCGCTTACCCGCCGCCCGCAAACCCAAATCCCCAAACCCCTCACCCCCGATCCCCCGATCCCCCCCGCTCCGGCCTCCCCGCTCCCCGCTCCCTGCTCCCCGCCTCTCCCTCTCACCTTCCCTTTATAAACCCCCCCCGAACCCCTCACCGCCACCGCCATCTCCCCTTCAATCCACCGCCATCACCATTACCGCCGGCCCACCCCGACGTCTCCGCGACCACCCTGACGCCCTCGCCGATGTTCCCGCCAGCCGTCGACCCTCCCCGAGCAGCCCAACACCACCGCAGCTGCAACAATGCCGCCACCCGCCATCGACCGACCGCCGCGTCGCTCGCGTACGCGAAGAATAAACTTTTCCGGCGTCTTGCTCAGGTAAGAATTTCTCTCTCCTCGCTGCGTCATTTTCTGAACTGTCTGCTATGACGCATAGATCTCGTGACCCTCTCGAAACCCGTACAATTCGTTAGGGGTATCGCATCCTTTGTCATTCGTAAACTGCGATGCAAAATCAGTAAAAAAACCCCATTTCTGAAAATTCAGAAATTGTCCCGAACTCGCAAGTTCACGACCGATTTGCGTACAACCTGTTAATTGTTTTTAAAATCCACTTGAACAGTAATTTAGACCTTATGACCAATTTTGAAACCCTATTTTTAGTTTAATTTATGGTGTTGTAGATTGTGATTTATTCGCGGGGGAAAATGGCCAAAAACTTGGTCTCTTAAAACTCAATTTTCTCGGAACTGGGTGCGCCCCGCTAAACGAGGCGACTTGGTCATGTGCGAACTTCACCAAAAGGTGTGCGCCGTCGATACGGACATATAGGATTTTATAGAAGTTGATTTGGATGTGCGTGCACACCGGAATCAACGCATATCCGTCGACAATTTAGCACCCCGTTCTCCCGGTACGGAGATCGCGGCTAAGAAACACAAGACGGTATCGTTCGATCGGGATAGATTGAATTAAGAACTCGTCCTCGTTATGGATTTGTTTCTTCGGAATCGATTCCCATATTCAGTGGACCGCGCCCCAAGGATCGGCTTAGCGGCAGAGTCAGGAGGGACCTCTCCGCTGCTATCTTTTATTGCCTCGATTTTCGATGTCGCTTGTTGCTTTCGTGCTTTGAGTTGGTTTTGGGATTTGCTTGTTTTCTTTGAACGGTTTCGATGGTTTTCATTGTTTTCGTTCATTGACTTGCACTTCAATTCCGAGATTGGAAAGAGAGGAAGAAGTATTAATCAAGCTGTTCGTGTGCAGGTGAACGAGCAGTAGGCGGCTTGCGAGCGGAGTCGTGAAGCGCCTCTTTCCTTCTCCTTTCCAACTTCTAAGTGAGTGGCTACCAACCCGATTAGCTAGCCTTGCTTCCAAGCTTCGTGCCCTAAAAATCTGCATTCTTCTTTGCCCCGATCAAACGATACCAAGTAATAATAAAAGAAACCAAGATAAAAGAGAATACACTTGGTTAATACTGCTTGTCAAACAAACTTATGAACGGTTATCATCCTGTATGCTAGTTCGTTTATAACTGTTCGATGAATCGTGCTAAGTATGGAAATATATGCTTGTTATGAAATAAACTGTCAGGATGACTATGCAAAACTGTATGCTATGGAACTAATTCTATGAGTATTCTTGATCACGGACGACTTGTGCACAAGGTATGTTATGAGTTCCGCGGACGGTCAACGGGGCGCCGGGACCGATCCGATCCGGACGGAACGTATGTATAGTCGTATGTTACCCGGCAAGTGTTATGTAGCGGGGCTCGCCACCCACATTGCACGTCAATTTGCCTTGAGACTATAACCATCCCTTCGTGGCATCAAGCCAGTGATCCTATGTATATTTAAACCTGTTGCATACTAACTTGTGTCTTCGTGGCAGGGAAGGCAAGGTAAGTATTGTGCAGGTCATTCAGACGGACAGGTAAAATCCACCGAACGGTGGCACGTTCATTTCAGTAAATTCTATATGCTGCTTACTTGTAAATGAACTAAGGCAAGATAGAAACCCACAAATATGCATGCTTCATTAAAACAACATGTTGATTGGTATAGTCAGGCTAGCTCGCCTTCACCAGCATGTTTCGATATGCTGACCCTCGTTGAAACAGGTTCTCCGCACCAAGGCAAACCGACCGAGGAGCCGAAGTCGTCTTCCCGATCCAGTCCAGCTGTTGGCGCATCTTTACCGCGCCCCTCGAAGCCTTTTGAAGTCAGGAGCCTGCAACTCTTCATACACAAATGCAGCTCCGTGGCAAAGCCGTCCTCCAGCCAGGAGGTCTATACATTTTGAAGTTATAAAGGGATGTAATGTACAGGACTGCTATCTCATTTTGAGTCAACACTTTTGTAAGCCGTTCGGCATATTAGCTGACTCGTTCAGGAGTTTGTAATAGATGTTCATTATCAATAAAGAGAACTTTTCCATGTTTCAATTCTGTGTTTCAATTTATCCGCGTACTCTGAATATGTGCTTGCTATGCAAATCATTAAAGCCTTGTGCGGGCGCAAACCCAGGCCCGCACGGCGGTCACGATTCGGGGGATACCTCAATTGATTCTACGGAATTGGGTCGTGACATAATGGTATCAGAGCACAGATTCAAAGTTCCTTAGAGTTCGTGCTGGAAAAGTTCCTTTAACGATCAAATTCCTGTGCGAACTCTTGAACTCGCTAGGCCAAAATGAGATACGTTCATGCAATAAGTCCATAATACATTATGATCCTAATATAATTTACCTTCTTTTGAAGGAATGGTACCAGCACAATCTGCAGCGCAACCACCGAATGAAACACAGGAAAGTAGTTCGGGTACTTCGGGAAGCTCTCCGAGCCAGCGAGGCATGTCTCAAGTCGACCCGCTAGAGCGGGTGATGCAAATATTAGAATCGTAATGACAAAGAGACGATGCTCGCCAAGCCAGGTTCGAGAGCAATCTAGAGAACCGATTCTCAGTCCAACAGAAGCAGGTAAATACCCTGCAACAAATCGTTCAGACTTTGGCTGCCAACCATTCCGCCGCAACAGCAACGACTCCGGTGGAACAGCCCGTGCTTGAAGTGGAGATGCCTCAAATCCCAAGGCCGAGGGACGTGACTGCCTTCAACTTGGGCTATTTCAAGAAAGTTTGCAACACTCCATTCAACGGGACTGAGGACCCAGTAGTAGCTCTAGATTGGCTAGCCGAGCTTGAAGATCACTTCGCTCTGCTAGAGGTCCCCGAAGATAAGCGCGTCGCCTGCGCCCAACTACAGCTCCGCCTCAACGCACACGATTGGTGAAACGTGCATCGACGATCTCTCCAATTTGATCACGGAGAGGAGGCGATCTCGTGGACGACCTTTCGTGCTGCGTTCGAAGAGGAGTTTATACCCCCTCCAGTGCAACGTCAGAGGGAAAACGATTTCGTGCAGCTGCGGCAGGGTAGTATGACAGTTAAGCAATACTCCGCCGAGTTCAACCGACTCTCTAAGTTCGCTAGGGCCTATTTACCTGATGCAACGAGTCGAGCTAGAAGGTTTGAAGGTGGACTACGCCCTGCCATCTATTCGTACATGGTCAATAATCAGTATGGAAAAATGCGTGAAGTCATGAATCATGCCCTATCGCTCGAGCCACAGTATCCTCACGTTTCCACCGGCGCTGTGCATACCTACAATCACAAACGCCAAGGCAACGATAGAGGAAACAATGCTGCAAAACGACATAACGACGGTGGTCTTCACAAAGGGAACCAGAGACCATACTGTGACTTTTGTAGAAGACGTGGGCACACTACTGATAGATGTTACAGCAGAAAAGGTCTATGCTTCAACTGTGGCGGGCCAGGCCATGTAGCTCGGGATTGTCCACTCCCCTCTAAGCTCCTGCCTTAACCCAATAATCCCTAACGGTTGGTTCTATTCCTAAGTTTTGGGACGAAACTTCCAATTAGTTGGGTAGGATGTAGCGCCCCGTTCTCCCGGTGCGGAGATCGCGGCTAAGAAACACAAGACGGTATCGTTCGATCGGGATAGATTGAATTAAGAACTTGTCCTCGTTATGGATTTGTTTCTTCGGAATCGATTCCCATATTCAGTGGACCGCGCCCCAAGGATCGGCTTAGCGGCAGAGTCAGGAGGGACCTCTTCGCTGCTATCTTTTATTGTCTCGGTTTTCGATGTCGCTTGTTGCTTTCGTGCTTTGAGTTGGTTTTGGGATTTACTTGTTTTCTTTGAACGGTTTCGATGGTTTTCATTGTTTTCGTTCATTGATTTGCACTTCAATTCCGAGATTGGAAAGAGAGGAAGAAGTATTAATCAAGCTGTTCGTGTGCAGGTGAACGAGCAGTAGGCGGCTTGCGAGCGGAGTCGTGAAGCGCCTCTTTCCTTCTCCTTTCCAACTTCTAAGTGAGTGGCTACCAACCCGATTAGCTAGCCTTGCTTCCAAGCTTCGTGCCCTAAAAATCTGCATTCTTCTTTGCCCCGATCAAACGATACCAAGTAATAATAAAAGAAACCAAGATAAAAGAGAATACACTTGGTTAATACTGCTTGTCAAACAAACTTATGAACGGTTATCATCCTGTATGCTAGTTCGTTTATAACTGTTCTATGAATCGTGCTAAGTATGGAAATATATGCTTGTTATGAAATAAACTATCAGGATGACTATGCAAAACTGTATGCTATGGAACTAATTCTATGAGTATTCTTGATCACGGACGACTTGTGCACAAGGTATGTTATGAGTTCCGCGGACGGTCACCGGGGCGCCGGGACCGATCTGATCCGGACGGAACGTATGTATAGTCGTATGTTACCCGGCAAGTGTTATGCAGCGGGGCTCGCCACCCGCGTTGTACGTCACTTTGCCTTGAGACTATAACCGTCCCTTCGTGGCATCAAGCCAGTGATCCTATGTATATTTAAACCTGTTGCATACTAACTTGTGTCTTCGTGGCAGGGAAGGCAAGGTAAGTATTGTGCAGGTCATTCAGACGGACAGGTAAAATCCACCGAACGGTGGCACGTTCATTTCAGTAAATTCTATATGCTGCTTACTTGTAAATGAACTAAGGCAAGATAGAAACCCACAAATATGCATGCTTCATTAAAACAACATGTTGATTGGTATAGTCAGGCTAGCTCGCCTTCACCAGCATGTTTCGATATGCTGACCCTCGTTGAAACAGGTTCTCCACACCAAGGCAAACCGGGCGAGGAGCCGAAGTCGTCTTCCCGATCCAGTCCAGCTGTTGGCGCATCTTTACCGCGCCCCTCGAAGCCTTTTGAAGTCAGGAGCCTGCAACTCTTCATACACAAATGCAGCTCCGTGGCAAAGCCGTCCTCCAGCCAGGAGGTCTATACATTTTGAAGTTATAAAGGGATGTAATGTACAGGATTGCTATCTCATTTTGAGTCAACACTTTTGTAAGCCGTTCGGCATATTAGCTGACTCGTTCAGGAGTTTGCAATAGATGTTCATTATCAATAAAGAGAACTTTTTCATGTTTCAATTCTGTGTTTCAATTTATCTGCGTACTCTGAATATGTGCTTGCTATGCAAATCATTAAAGCCTTGTGCGGGCGCAAACCCAGACCCGCACGGCGGTCACGATTCGGGGGACGTCTCAATTGATTCTACGGAATTGGGTCGTGACAGACAACACCCCGTATCGGCCCTGTTCTAAAACTCGTTGTAACTTCGTGTGTGCTCGTTGTTTCGAAACAAAACTTGCGCCATTGGATTCGTAGCATTTTTCTGGTCCTGTGACCCATGTTTGGTTCGATTATGAGAACGTTGACAAAATTTCGTATTGTGGGCCCTACGGCTCCACTTGATGGGCAATTTTATGATCGGCTCATCAAAATCCAGTTCTGGACATTCCGTTGGGTTCGTATCGTCGTTCTGGACTTGTAGACACTAAGTTTGATGAATTTGAAGAACATTGTCTCTGACACATTTTTTGGTGCAAAATGGGCCACATGTGGACCCCGCTTTAACCAAAAATGGTCAATTTTGCCCTATGTCCAAATTGGACTTATGGACACGCAATTCTAGCTATTTGATATCTTCTGAACATGATGATAGTATTTATTTTAGCAACTGGAGGAGTACTTGAAGATCTCCCGAATACTGGAGCAACTGTTGAAAATCAAACCCCAGGCAAGTGTACCTTGCCAACTTGCAGTTATTCCTGTTATAGTATTTGTTTGAGTTCTTTGTACATATATATATACTCTTGATATATCTATTCAACCTAGGACCGTGTGATATTGCTTAGCGTCCGAATAATATTCGGGTGTCAACGCCGTATGCGGAGTTGTGTAACATCACCTAGAGATTGATATCGCGGCCCTATATATCTTCGTGCTTGCATTATCAAGTACGTCATACCATTGGACACCTGACACTGTTCATGAGACAGAATCTTCCTGAGTCATTCATAGTTATTCTGTATAGGTTACAGGATTCGAGACATAGACTTTTTATATCAAGAGCTATCATATGACTTACTGTATTAGATATGATCTTGCGTGTCATGGACATGAGACGTGTGATTACATTGGGTGGGGAGAGACACACCGGCTACAGGTTGATTATATTATTACGGTGCCGTAGCCCTGCCGAGCTAGGCTCCTACATGATATCACTGCTACCGGCTCCCCGACACAGAGCTTGTAGTAGTCTCAGCCTGAGTTCTAGTGATGCTCTCATGTTGCATATCACATAGCTGGTTACATAGCTTACCCTATTGTTATTGTTTCATTTATTAGTGCACTGCATTTATTTGGCTTAAGTTATTCTTGTACCTTGCTATGTACCCTGAGGACCTGGAATCCGGATTATATCCCCAGGTTTAGCAGAGGAAATCTACCCCGAGGTGTACGGGACAGTAGTAGACATTGGAGCAGTACCAGAACCAGAGGACGAGGTGATCGCCGAGGATTTCTCCTGAGTATCTGCTTTATCTATACTCAGTTATTTCTGTTATTTCCTGTTTATTGAATTGATGTATCAAACTCATTATCGGGTTGTTCCCCGAGATATTTTATTGAGACTTGTTGTTAGTTTATATTTTATTTCGATTATTCTGATATTGATCTGTGATTACCTTCTATGGATGAGATTAGAATTAGACAGTGACTTGTATCGTAGACCTAATTATTGTTGTTTACAGCTTAAGTACACCCTAATGGGTCCATTAAATTAGGTTTGTCCATCGGCATGTGCTGTTGGCCATTGCTACATGTCCAGTCCCTCGGTATTTTGGGACTGGGGCGTGACAAGCTATCTCTCTTTTCATCCCATGCCACTAAAAGTACTTTCGCAAGTTGTCACGCCCCAGTCCCAAAATACGTAGGACTAGGAATACGTTGGCATGCCAGCCGTATGTACATGGTAATTCCAAAATATGGATACCATAATACACACGTACGTTGTAATATGAATAATAACTCACATGTGGTATAAATATTGTGACAAGTCACAGGGCATAACTAAATCTTATCCACAGAATCAAATAGAAATAAATAACCAATCTACTATATAACTGAATCTCAATATAAAGTATCAGAGAATGATAGTCGGGTGGAAACAAATCCACTGCCAAACTAGAATATAAGGGAAACCACATAAGAACATCTAATGAACAATGAGACTCGAAGAGAAGACCTCCTCGAAAGAGATAAGTAGCAAGTCCTGATCCGTGCTCCTGCGAATAGTCAAGATCGTCTACACCTGAAAAGGGACCAGGTCCTCAGAGGGACGTAACAAGATACATAGAAGCATGCTAATTTGAATACAGTAAACATGCATAATAGGTTAAAAATATATAAGTACGCTGTACAAGACAATCTATATGAATATGCATAATAAGGACAACTTTTTGACGTATGGGCAAGGGTAGGCTACTCTATCTAATCTCACAACTCATACACACATCTAGAACATCAGAAATCGACATACCTCAAGGGTAACGACCAGCACGACACCAGAAATTGACATACCTCGAGGGTAGCGACCAGCACGACACAACTACCGTAGTACGCGCTAGTTACTACGGTTTACCAGAGTGGTTATAGCCCATACGCCTACTGATTATCCTCCCCTCCCATGATACTATGTGTCAAGTGTGTGTCAACATATATATAGTATATAATTATGACTGAAGAAAAACACACATGCAATGAATATATAAAAATATAGTAAAAATGCAAAGTACTATAAGCAATTTGGCAAGGTATCTTGCCTGGCAAGAAAGCTGCAAAGTGTAAGCGCCCAGACGTCAGGCGCAATGGGTCAAAAACCATGGTATCAGAATGAACATCTCCGGATGCTGAAATAAACAACACCAACGTACCCAGAATAAGCGAGATAGCTAGAAAATACTACCCTTTCGTACAATTTGGACACATGAGCAAAATGGTAATTTTGGGTTAAAGCGACATGTGGGCCACTTTGCACCGAAAAGCGTGCCATAGGTAAAGGTCTCTAAATGGAACAAATTATAGGTCAAAAAATTTTTACACGTCGATACGAACTCAACGATATGTCCAATTTTGGATTCCGGTGAGGCGAACACAAATTCGCCCTAAAAGTCAACCGTGGGGCCCGCAAATAGGCGGCTTGGTCAACTATCTCGGAATCACGTGAAACTTGGGTCACAGGACCAGCATGATACCACGAATCCAATGGCGTAAGTTTTGTCATATTCCGACGAGCGTACACTAAATGGGGTGGTATTTTATGAAAGTTGCGATACGGAGATTTTTTACGGATACATGTTGATTCCGACGCGCACACACGTCCAAATCAGTTTTCACGAAAGCCCACACGTCCAGATATACCATACGCGTCTTTCGGTACAATTGGTATGCGACGAGACGGTCCCGTTTGGCGGGGCGCGCTCTGTATCACAATTTTCTAATATTTTAAAAATTAGTTTTTGGTCGATTTGGAGGCTGAATAATTTAACATATAGAACAAATTAACAAAAACTAAAAGAACAAAAAATTTCTCGTTTATATGGAGAAGAAAAACCCTTTTATTAGTTTTTGAAAATAATAAACAGGTTGATAGCAAATTGGGTGTGAACATGGGGTTTTGGATTCAAAATTCTGAACTGTTTTGGTCAATTTTTCGGTCATTTTTTGGTCGAATTTCGACCGATCCGGGACATGAAAACTCTTGTCGCTTGAATGAAAATCCTAGAGGGTTAGGTTGTGAGCGTACGCGAACAAACCGTACGCAAAAATAATCAAAATTGAGGGAGATACATCACCTTGAAGATGGGTCCAAAACTGGACTGTGCGCATGTGCGGTGGTGCGCACACGCGGATGGCCGACGGCGGCGCGGCCGACGGGCTGCGGCGGCGCAGGTTGGTCGCCGGCGTGGGGTCAAGCTAGGGTTAGGGTTTGGGTAATGGTGGATGGTTGGGTTAGGGTTTTGGTTTAGTTTTAATGTATAAGTAGTATATATAGAGAGTGAGAGAGAGAGAGAGAAAGAATTCAAGAGGGGGGGGGGGTAGTCTGCTGCTGTGGGGTTTCTTTTGGGTAGTTAGAAATTTAGGAATAGGGTTTGCTATAGGTTTGTTAGTATTTAGTAATAGGTTAGTTATTATTAGTATTATTCTCTTTTCTTTTCTTTTCTTTTATCTTTTTCTTTTCTTTTCTTTCCTTTTTTTTCATTTTTTTCATTTCTTATTTGTTTTCTTTTTATTTATATTATTATTATTATTATCATTATCATTATCATTCTTATTATTATTATTATTATTATTATTATTATTATTACAACCTTCTATTTATTTATTTATATAGGTGAGGCTAAAAAAAATCAAAAACTAATATTTGCACACCAAATAAATTCTAGAAAATTAATTTATAAGGCCTTAATAAAATGCTACACTTTAAATATTTTATAAAATATTTTATAATTAATAATTATATATTTATCTAGTTATATAAATTGAATCATTGTATTATCTAATTAACTAAGTATTTAATTAAATGGTCATCCACAAAATAGGTAGTAGTAAATAATATGCAAATCTATAAAAAGAAAAGGAAAGATGTCTAAATTGACACGGAGAATTATGGGCTACTAATTGCAGGAAGTTGGGAATTAAAAATTGTAGCGCCCCGTTCTCCCGGTACGGAGAGCGCGGCTAAGAAACACAAGACGGTATCGTTCGATCGGGATAGATTGAATTAAGAACTCGTCCTCGTTATGGATTTGTTTCTTCGGAATCGATTTCCATATTCAGTGGACCGCGCCCCCGGGATCGACTTAGCGGCAGAGTCAGGAGGGACCTCTCCGCTGCTATCTTTTATTGCCTCGGTTTTCGATGTCGCTTGTTGCTTTCGTGCGCTTTGAGTTGGTTTTGGGATTTGCTTGTTTTCCTTGAACGCTTTCGATGGTTTTTATTGTTTTCGTTCATCGACTTGCACTTCTATTCCGAGATTGGAAAGGGAGGAAGAAGTATTAATTGAGCTGTTCGTGTGCAGGTGAACGAGCAGTAGGCGGCTTGCGAGCGGAGTCGTGAAGCGCCTCTTTCCTTCTTCCTTCTAAACAATCTAAGTGAGTGGCTACCAACCCGATTAGCTAGCCCTGCTTCCAAGCTTCACAGCTAATAATCTGCATTCTCCTTTGCCCCGATCAAACGATACCAAGTAATAATAAAAGAAACCAAGATAAAAGAGAATAGACTTGGTTATATGCTTGTCAATAAACTTCACGAACGAATACTTAAATGCATGCTTGTTCGCTTTGGAAAAATCATTGCTTGTCTTGTACATTGCTTGTCTTATCTTGTACATTGCTTGTCTTGTACTTTTGTTGCCTCAAAAGCATGAACTGTTAACTAAGTAAATATATTGTTCGATCACGGACAACTTGTGCACAAGGTCATTGGTTCCTGCGGACGGTCGCTGGGGTACTAGCACCGATCCGGTCCGGACGGAATCTCTATTGTATAGTCCATTGTACTGGACGGGGTGGCATGTAGTGCTCCTTGTTCATTTGCTGCATACCATTTCCGCCAGTGACTATTGTCCATTGTGGCATCACGCCAAGTGATCTCTTGTATATTTAAACCTGTTGCATACTAACTTGTGTCTTCGTGGCAGGGAAGGCAAGGTAAGTATTGTGCAGGTAGTTCAGACGGTCAGGTAAAATCCACCGAACAGTGGCAAGTTCATTTCAGTATTTCATATATATACTGTTGCTTGTAAATGAACTAAGGCAAGACTAGAAACCCACAAATATGCATGCTTCATTAAAACAACGTGTTGATTGGTATAGTCAGGCTAGCTCGCCTTCACCAGCATGTTTCGATATGCTGACCCTCGTTGAAACAGGTTCTCCGCACTAAGGTGAACCGAGCGAGGAGCCGAAGTCGTCTTCCCGATCCAGTCCAGCTGTTGGCGCATCTTCACCGCGCCCCTCGAAGCATTTGGAGTCAGGAGCCTGCAACTCTTCATACACAAATGCAGCTCTGTGGCAAAGCCGTCCTCCAGCCTGGAGGTCCTTATTATTTTGAGTTTATAAAGGGATGTAATGTACAGGACTGCTATCTCATTTTGAGTCATCTCTTTTGTAAGCCGTTCGGCATATTAGCTAACTCGTTCAAGAGTTTGTAATAGATGTTCATTATCAATAAAGAGAACTTTTCCATGTTTCAAATCTGTGTTTCAATTTATCTGCGTACTCTGAATATGTGCTTGCTATGTAAAACATTAAAGCCTTGTGCGGGCGCAACCCCAGGCCCGCACGGCGGTCACGACTCGGGGGACGCCTCGGGGCGTGACATTAGTGGTATTAGAGCACAAATTCAAGTTCCTTAGACTTCGTGCTGGAAAAGTTCCTTTAACGATCAAATTCCTGTGCGAACTCTTGAACTCGCTAGGCCAAAATGAGATACATTCATGAATAAGTCCATAATACATTATGATCCTAATATAATTTACCTTCTTTTGAAGGAGTGGCTCCAGCGCAATCTGCAGTGCAAACACCGGACGAAAAGCATTGCCAAGGAAGTAGTTCGGGCACTTCGGGAAGTTCAGAAAGCCAGCGAGCCATGCCAAGCATCGATCCCGTTCAGCAAATATTGCGGATGTTGGGGGAAAACCAACAAAGGGACGAGGCTCGCCATGAACGGGCCAAGAAGCGAGCGGAAGAGAGTCAGCTCAAGTTTCAAGACAATATAGAAGTACGATTCTTAGTCCAACAGAAGCAGGTAGATACCCTGCAGCAGATCGTTCAGACTTTGGCTTCCAACCATTCCGCTGCAACAGCAACGACTCCAGTGGAACAGCCCGTGCTTGAAGTAGAGACGCCGCAAATTCCAAGGGCGAGGGACGTGACTGCCTTCGACTTTGGCCACTTCAAGAAAGTCTGCAACACCCCATTCAACGGGACTGAGGACCCAGTCGTAGCTCTAGATTGGTTGGCCGAACTTGAAGATCACTTCGCTCTGCTAGAGGTCCCCGAAGAGAAGCGCGTCGCCTGCGCAACTACAGCTCCGCCTCAATGCGCACGATTGGTGGGACGTGCATCGACGATCTCTCCAATTTGATCACGGAGAGGAGGCGATCTCGTGGACGACTTTTCGTGCCGCGTTCGAAGAGGAGTATGTACCCCCTCCAGTCCAACGCCAGATGGAGAACGAGTTCGTGCAGCTGCGGCAAGGCAGCATGACAGTTAAAGAGTACTCCGTCGAGTTCAACCGACTCTCCAAATTCGCTAGGGCCTATTTACCTGATACAGCGAGTCGAGCAAGAAGGTTTGAAGGTGGACTACGCCCTATCATCTATTCGCACGTAGCCGTTCCTCAGTATCGGACAATGCGTGAAGTCATGAATCACGCCTTATCTCTCGAACCACACTATCCTCACGTTCCTGCCGGCGCTGTGCATACATCCAGTCACAAACGCCAAGGCGACGAGAGAGGATACAACGCTACAAAGTGCCAAAACAACGGCGGTCCACCGAGAGGCAAACCAGGGCAGCTGTGCCACTTCTGCAAAAAGCCAGGGCACTTGGCCACTGAATGTTATTTGAAACGAGGATTATGTCTCATCTGTGGCGATGCAAACCACAGAATTCATGACTGCCCTAAATACTCTGCTAGACATCCTCGTCGTAACGTTCCCTGATGGTGAGCTCTACCCTAAGTTTCGGGATGAAACTTCCAATTAGTTGGGTAGGATGTAGCGCCCCGTTCTCCCGGTGCGGAGAGCGCGGCTAAAAAACACAAGACGGTATCGTTCAATCGGGATAGATTGAATTAAGAACTCGTCCTCGTTATGGATTTGTTTCTTCGGAATCGATTCCCTTATTCAGTAGACCGCGCCCCCGGGATCGACTTAGCGGCAGAGTCAGGAGGGACCTCTCCGCTGCTATCTTTTATTGCCTCGGTTTTCGATGTCGCTTGTTGCTTTCGTGCTTTGAGTTAGTTTTGGGATTTGCTTGTTTTTCTTGAACGGTTTCGATGGTTTTCATTGTTTTCATTTATCGACTTACACTTCTATTCCGAGATTGGAAAGGGAGAAAGAAGTATTAATCGAGCTGTTCGTGTGCAGGTGAACGAGCAGTAGGCGGCTTGCGAGCGAAGTCGTGAAGCGCCTCTTTCCTTCTCCCTTCCAAACAATCTAAGTGAGTGGCTACCAACCCGATTAGCTAGCCCTGCTTCCAAGCTTCACAGCTAATAATCTGCATTCTCCTTTGCCCCGATCAAATGATACCAAGTAATAATAAAAGAAACCAAGATAAAAGAGAATAGACTTGGTTATATGCTTGTCAATAAACTTCACGAACGAATACTTAAATGCATGCTTGTTCGCTTGGGAAAAATCATTGCTTGTCTTGTACATTGCTTGTCTTGTCTTGTACATTGCTTGTCTTGTACTCTTGTTGCCTCAAAAGCATGAACTGTTAACTAAGTAAACATATTGTTCGATCACGGACAACTTGTGCACAAGGTCATTGGTTCCTGCAGACGGTCGCTGGGGCACTAGCACCGATCCGGTCCGGATAGAATCTCTATTATATAGTCCATTGTGCTGGACGGGGTGGCATGTAGCGCTCCTTGTTCATTCGCTGCATACCATTTCCGCCAGTGACTATTGTCCATTGTGGCATCACGCCAAGTGATATCTTGTATATTTAAACCTGTTGCATACTAACTTGTGTCTTCGTGGCAGGGAAGGCAAGGTAAGTATTGTGCAGGTAGTTCAGACGGTCAGGTAAAATCCACCGAACGGTGGCAAGTTCATTTCAGTATTTCATATATATACTGTTGCTTGTAAATGAACTAAGGCAAGACTAGAAACCCACAAATATGCATGCTTCATTAAAACAACGTGTTGATTGGTATAGTCAGGCTAGCTCGCCTTCACCAGCATGTTTCGATATGCTGACCCTCGTTGAAACAGGTTCTTCGCACTAAGGCAAACCGAGCGAGGAGCCGAAGTCGTCTTCCCGATCCAGTCCAGCTGTTGGCGCATCTTCACCGCGCCCCTCGAAGCATTTGGAGTCAGGAGCCTGCAACTCTTCATACACAAATGCAGCTCCGTGGCAAAGCCGTCCTCCAGCCTGGAGGTCCTTATTATTTTGAGTTTATAAAGGGATGTAATGTACAGGACTGCTATCTCATTTTGAGTCATCTCTTTTGTAAGCCGTTCGGCATATTAGCTAACTCGTTCAAGAGTTTGTAATAGATGTTCATTATCAATAAAGAGAACTTTTCCATGTTTCAAATCTGTGTTTCAATTTATCTGCGTACTCTGAATATGTGCTTGCTATGCAAAACATTAAAGCCTTGTGCGGGCGCAACCCCAGGCCCGCACGGCGGTCACGACTCGGGGGACGCCTCGGGGCGTGACAAAAATGACCACAAATAAATTATATATAGATTATCTAAATATTTAACACATAGTCTATGGTCGTTACACCAATGCCATACTAACACCAAGTGGTCAAATTTCTGTGCCACGAAAAGATCCTACAAGTAGTGTCTCCTGTGTAGGCTACTTCCTATGAAGGGAGATACATATTTTGGGGCCGTCCTATATTATTAATGTCCAAATCATGGTGAAGTGTTCTAATAACATTATTAGATTTTATTTGTTTAAAAAAAATTAATCTAAAATAATTACACGAAATACAATTACACACAAAATACCTATTTTTGGGTGAGGGGGTTTACACAAGTCCCGGTACATCTTGGTGCCTCCAGGATGAATAGAATATATCAAACTATGAGCTTCTGCTATCATCTTCTTTCGAATCTCTCCATTGGGAACATATAGACGATCACCACATCGTAATGTCTCGGTACATCATGAATGTGCAATCTCGTCTATTCTCTGGCCTCTGTCCTTTTTTTCAATCTCCTGAATCTGGCGTCCGTAGGCAAAGTTGCCTTGATCCTCTCTACTAGTGATGACTGTACTTGCAAGTTGGCTAATGTCTCATCTGCTCCAGGTAATATCACTTCTATACAAAGTTCTTGCAATTCCTTCAGTAATTCTCTCTGTGTCGTCAAGAAGTAAGCTGCTGGTTTTCGGCTTAACGCGTCTGCTACAACGTTAGCCTTGCCTGGGTGATAATGTAGCTCTATCTCAAAATCCTTCATCAACTCAAGCTATCGACGTTGTCTCATATTTAACTCCTTCTGCGTGAAGACATACTTGAGGCTTTTGTGGTTTATAAAGATCTTCACTCGTTTTCCATATAAGTAATGTCTCCATAGCTTCAGAGCAAAAACAACGGCTGCAAGCTCCAAGTCATGAGTTGGATAATTATTCTTATGTACTCGTAACTGTCTAGATGCATATGTAATCACCTTGCCATGCTGCATCAACACGCATCCCAAGCCTTTTCCTGATGCGTCACTGTAAATCATATAACCTCCTGATCCTGATGGAATAGTTAATACTGGTGTTGTGGTCAGTCGTTTCTTCAACTCCTCGAAAGTGGCTTAACACTCGTTGGTCCATACGAACTCTTGATCCTTGCACGTCAACCGAGTCATAGGTGCTGCTATCCTTGAGAAGTTCTCCATGAACCGTCGATAATATCCCGCAAGTCCAAGGAAACTCCTAACCTCTGATGCTGATTTAGGAACGGGCCATGTCTCGACTGCCGAGATTTTCTCTGGATCAACAAAAATACCATCTCCCATAACGACATGCCCAAGAAACGAGACTCTGTCCAAGAAAACTCATATTTACTGAGCTTCATATATAACTGTTCTCTCCTCAAGGTCTCTAGGACAATCCTCAGGTGCTTCTCATGCTCCTCGTGGCTCTTCGAATAGACAAGTATGTCATCTATAAAGACGACCATGAACTGGTCCAAATACTGATGGAATACTCGATTTATTAAGTCCATAAAAATAGCTGGAGCATTGGTCACAAATGGTATGACCAGAAACTCATAGTGTCCATATCTTGTCCTGAATGCGGTCTTCGGGATGTCCTGCTTCCGTACCTTCACCTGGTGATATCCCGATCTCAAGTCTATCTTCGAGAACACCTTGGCTCCACTAAGCTGATCAAATAAGTCATCAATGCACGGCAATGGGTATTTATTCTTCACGGTCACTGCATTTAAGGCTCTGTAGTCGATGCACATACGTACTGACCCATCGTTCTTTGTGGATCCTCGTACAAACTCAAGTTCCGGCTAGCCTGGTACCTTAAAAATAATGCTTCCTCCAAAACAGTCAAAGAAAGCGTGGTACTTGCTTAGCCAGTCCATCCCAAGCACAATATCAAAAGTTGGTATAGGAAGGACTAAGAGTCGGGCATTCATCTCTCTGCCAGGAATTACTACAGGACACGATCTATAAATCCGACTAACAGGTACAACTCCTCCTCCGGTGAGAATTCTAACACAACTAGGTAAAGGTGTAGTGACAATATTGTGTTTGACAATAAAACTAGAAGATATGAACGAGTGGGTGGCTCCCGTGTCAAATAATATTATAGCAGAAAAAATAAAAGCAAGAGTAATACCTGCTATAACATCAATCTCATGTTCCATGTCATCCACTTCTAGTGCAAAAGCTTGTCCATTCCTCTGTGGTAGTCCATGACTGGCCCTCGTGTATTGATCCTCCTGAGTAGGTAGCGGTAGTCCTCGCTGAAATCCTCCGGCTGTTGGGGGTCGAGGTATTCCTGGTCTAGTCATCTGCTGAACTGGCTTCGGCGCTGGAAGTGCTAGCCTTTGTACTGGTGGTGGAAGCATCAATGTCTGCTGTATTGGGCAGTCTCTCGCCATATGCTGTCCGGAACCACACCTCATATATTGTCCCAAACGAGTCTGACAGTCTCTCAAAATATGCCCGTGTTTCCCACAACAATCGCAGTGGGGCTTCTTCGAAATCTGGTACGGTCCTACTCTATGCTGATGCTGCTGTTGCTGTGCCAAAGGACGTCTGATAGGTCCTATTTGTTGTGTCCTTACTGGTCCCTGCTGTGTCTTTAGTTGACCTCATTTTCCCTTGCTGATGGTCTCTTGTAGCCTAGCTTCTGTCAATAATTTGGCATAAGAGATCCGGAACTGTGAGCTAGTGTAGTGTTGGAGCTCCTGAGTCAGTCCGCGGTGAAACCTCTTAGCCTTCTCCAAGTCATTCGGTATCAGGGCAGCACCATATTTACTAAGATGACTAAACTCTGCATCATACTCGTCAACTGTCTTGTTCCCCTGCTCCAGATGAAGAAACTGATCGTACAATGCATCCCTTACAGTGTCCGGGAAGTACTTCCTCTCAAAGCACTCCAAGAATTATTCCCAAGTCTGATACGTACCCGACTGGCGCTCCATTGATTTCCATCAGTGATGAGCGTTACCAACTAGCTGCATTCTTATGCCTGTCATCCATAGATCTGTAGGTAGCTGTGATGCTTCTAATAACTTCTTGGTATGGGTAATCCAGTTTGTAGTCTCCTCTGGGCTCTCAGTGCCTTTATACGGCTTGGGGCCCATCTGTACAAAGTCCTTAACTAAACCAACTCTAGCTCGGGAAACTGGAACTAGTACCTGGGCTGGTACAGTTGCCTGTGCATCCATTCTCTTAAGTGCTGCCAGAAATTCTCGTCTCTGCTCTGCCGCTTACTGCCTCTGCTCTACAGCTAGTACGGCTGCCTGTTGTCTCTATTTCTGCATCATCATTTGGAAGAATTGGAACAACAGTGTCTGGCCATCCTGTGGTGTCGATGAAGCCGAAAAGTCCCTTTAGGCGAAGCGGAAAGATCAGATGGAACTGGATTGTGAGTCTGTCCATCCGGCCCCGGAAGTCTACGAGTCGTCGAGGTCTCCCCTCGAGTTTGGCCGTTGACTCCTGAAGGTGTGTCGTCTCCGGCGGCAGTACAGTCACTACACAAATCCATCTCTCTGCAAGAGGTGGATGAAACGATTAGAAGGAGTACATGAATCAAACATGATGAAAGCATCTAAATGGAAAGTTGAAAGGGGAGATGAGTTTTAGTCAAGCATGGATGAGATCCTATACTCTATTCCTATATGCAGGCTTGTTCGGTACAGTAACGTAACCGGGACAATATATTCGTAGACCTGCATGGACCACCACTAAAAATATGTCACGCCCCAGTCCCAAAATATGTAGGACTAGGAATACATAACACGCCAGCCGTATGTATATGACAACTCCAATATATGGAAACCATAACACATAAGTATGTTATAATATGAATATCCAATCCACAAGTGGTAATATACTATCAACAAGTCACACACAATCTATATCTCATCCACAGCAAAAGTAAATAAATAGGAATAAATAACTGAATATCAAATATGAAGTATCAAAGTATGATAGTCGGATGGAAACAAATCCACTGCCAATCGACTATACTAAAACTACTAAATGAGAGAAGAGATCAAACTCTAATATAAGATGAATGTCCATAAAAGAAATAGCAACTAGAATATCCATCAGCTGCGATGAATCAAAGGTACTCTGAAGGTAGGACCTCCTTAGTCTGGTATGAAGCATCAGGTCCGGGTCTGTACTCCTGTGGATACTCCTGCAAGTCTATACCTGGAAAGGGACCAGGTCCTCAGAGGGACATAACAAGATACATAGAAGCATGCCAATAAAGTATGAAAATAAACATCAAATGGGTCGCCTAACCATCTATGTGAATGCAGATTGAGAACAACTTTCCAACAAGTGGGCTATCTGGCTAAAATAGGATTGGTATGATTCTCTCGAAGATTCAGGGGCCTACAAAGCATGTCGTCTTTTGAACGCCAGAGGCCGCCTGATAATATATAATATATAGTGGTCATCATGACCGCGCATCTCCGTCGGAGCGTACGGGTTACACAAGAAAAGTGCAAAGGAGCCCAAACGCCTTACTTGTTGTTCTCCCCACCCCATGCTCTAAGCATGTCACATCCATGACACGATGATACAACTGCCAGGTCTTCTAGCATACAAATTTCTATCAACAGTTATCCCTATCCATCGTACGACCTATACGTACCAGTGGCCAGCCGAGTACGCAAGTCCGTGTCCTACATGAGATTAACACTCGTGTAACAACAGTGTCATGGCCAATGAAACATGAAAATGCCTCATGATAATTGGGCTATCTCATAAACTAGGTTAACAAGCATATACATAATAAAAATAGAATACGACGCCACCGTCGTTGCACCCAAGTTACCCTTGGACGCGCAGTTTATATAACAGTTAAAATATATGAACTAAATGACATAAATAAGATGCTTGCACCATAAAGAATGTAAATCATAGTACAATGGCAATGTATACTTGCCTGACAAGCAATCTGTATAGTGTAAGCGTCCAGATGTCAGGTACACAGGATCAGAAACTAAGGCCTCCGAATAAACGTCTCCGGAAGCTGAAATAAACATCACCAACATTCCCGAAATCAGCGAAAAAGCTAGAAAATACTACCCTTTCGTCCAATTTGGACACAGGAGCAAAATGGTAATTTTGGGTCAAAGCGGGGTCCACAGGTGGTCCACTTTGCACCAAAAAGTGTTCCAGGAGTAAATATCTCTAAATGGGACAAATTATAGGTCAAATAAATTCTAAACGTCAGTATGAACTCAACGGTATGTCCAATTTTGGATTCCGGTGAGCCGAATACAAATTTGCCCAAAAAGTCAACCGTAGGGCCCGCAAATAGGTGGCTTGATCAACTGTCTCGGAATCGTATGAAACTTGGGTCACAGGACCAACGTGATACCACGAATCCCATGGCATAAGTTTCGTCGCATTCCGACAAGCGTACACTAAATGGTGCAGTATTTTGCAAAAGTCACGATACGGAAACTTTTTACTGATACAGGTTGATTCCGACACGCACACACGTCCAAATCAGTTTTCGCAAAAGCTCACACTCCAGGATATACCATACACGCCTTTCGATACAATTGGTACGTGACGGGGCGGTCCCGTTTGGCGGGGCGTGCTCCGTATCACAAAATTCAGAGTTTCAAAAACAAGTTTTTTATAATTTTTACCCCAGTTTAATTCTGCATATAACACAAAATAAAATAATCTAATTAATAGAAAATGATCTCGGTTATATGGTCTTCGTATAGAAAAAGGTAGATCTAAGTTTGGATGTCTGTGGAGGAAGATATCAGTCCTTAAACATTGGGGGGTCGCCACAGTTTTCTGTAGTTAAAAGTCGTAGTTTTTCTCCAACTTGGACTCGATTTTTACCTAGGGTTAAGCGATGTTCGATGGAAACTAAATAACAGAGTTGGAAGGGGAATAGGTCGTGAACATACCGGTGAAGACGGAGTCAAAATTGATCACAAGATGGAGCGGGAAACAGCGCGGGAAGTGGGGTACGTTGCTACCAGATTCTGCGTGGCGTTCTCACGCGGGTGACGCGAACGTCGACGGCGGTGCTGGTCCAGGCGGCTGTACGGCTGCTCCAGGCGGTAGAGTTTGGCGGCACTGGGTCGTGGGGGGTGAGCGGCTAGGTTAGGGAGTAGTTTTAGGGTTAGGGTTTATAGGCTCGACATATATATATATATACATATATACAGAGGCGGGTTGGGGTCGTTGCCTGGCCGCGGGTGTTGGGTTCAGCGGTTTCTGTGGGTTTAGGGTGTTTAGCTGTTGTTTGAAATTGGGTTAGGCTTATAGGCGGGCTGGGTTGAGGATTATTAGACTTAAGGTTTAGGGTATTAAGGACTCTTCTTTTAATATTTTTTTTTACTCTTCTAATTATTAATACTATATATATATATATATATATATATATATATATATATATATATATATATATATATATATATATATATATATATATATATATGGTACTAAAATTCTAGAAATTATATTAGCACATCCTAAAAATCTATCAGCCTTCTACAAGACTTCCTAAAATAAATTAAAATAAAATAATAGTAGTTTTGCTCCATAAATTCATAGATAAATATCTACCTAGTAATTAAATTCAATAAATTCTATCTACTAATTAACTAAAAATTAATGCAATTAAATTCAATGATTAATTAAATAATTAATATTTAAAATTAAGGGGTTTTACAGTATGCCGCTTAGGAGAAGCACTAATCAGATTGATAATGCATGTCAATTTTGAAAAGAATAGCCAAACTGACATTTGATTCCCGACAACTGCAACTAATGCAAGTTTTAAATGATGAGCAAAACAATGAACATACTATGCATACTCACAATCACTACGAAATAAATCTTGCAATCCATTCCATGCATTTCGCATATTGTTGGCACCATCATATCCCTGACCTCATAAATCTCGGATGTGCAAATTATGCCGAGTGAGAACTTTTGATATTTTCTTCTTGAGAGTTAAAGCACTGGTATATTTAACATGTATAATCTTAAAGAACCGCTCTTACAAGTTTCTGTGAATATCTACAAATCTAAGAACAATCGCCATATATTTTTTATTAGATGCATCATTTGCTTCATCAACCAAAATACAAAACCTTTTATCTCCAACTTCCTAACGAATTTTGTTTCTCACTTTCGTATCTAGAATATGCAGAACATCTTTTGGATCATATAAGACATATAAGTTGCATTTCCCAGAGCTTTCTCTAAGATAATATTATCCACCTAAACGTTCAACTTTTTCATCAAACTAATTATTTCAATTAGATTACCATGGTTCTTTGACTTTAAAAATTTATCATGACCTCTCAAAGCATATCCTTGTAAAGTAAGCCAACGAATACTATCAATGGTAGTCTTAATACACAATCAATTTATCTTAATATTTTTTGAACTTTAAACATTCATGACTTTATCGATGTGCCGAGATGTATTCTTCAATGCCTCAACATTTCTTACAGAATTGTTGTGTTGAGAAGTATGACATCCTATATGTGCCAAGAATACACATTTGGCTCCATTGTTTACTCGCTTCCAGCTATTGAAACCTTTAATTGTAAATATAGGATGTAGAGGTTCACGATCTTAAAAAACAAAACACGAAAAGCAAAATAACACATCCTTTGAAATAAAGTACTCTAACCATGAAAAATTTATAAACCAACTTTGTTGAAATGATCGATTTTGAACTCTGATTTTAGCCCTCGGATACTTAGACAAGATAGGTTGATTTGGTCCTCATTTGATATAAGCACGTCTAACTTCATCTTGATTATAAACTGTATGCTTCTATATTAAAATACGCAGTGCAGGATCTCGTTCAAGTTCATTCTTATTAAATATAATCCGTGAAATCTTTGCAGGATATTGAGGTTCTGAGGTAATCATAGGAATATTGACCCTCGTTGATGTTTCTATTAGAGTCGTAGGTTCAAGAGTAGATTTGGAGCCAGAAGATACTCCAATTGTTGATGTTTCTTCTCTATGTTTCTTTAAAAAAAAAATAGTTTTCATTTTTTTTGTTCTTGTTTTTCCATCCAAATAAAATAGAAACTAAGCAATAAAATTAGAGATTTTGGCTTAAAGTAATTAGACTTGAATACTTTTTTTCAAGTTCAGTTTTCAAATTAATGTAGGATTTGAATACTTATATGTAACCACTGACTACAAATTAATGTGGTTATTGCACTCTTGAATTATTAATTTGGGGCTTTGGTTCTAAGTAATACTTGAAAACTAAGTATTCAAACTTGAAGAAAACCAAACCACTGATATTGGCTCAAACTTGAAGAAAAGTAGTCTACAACATAAAGAAACGAACTTGCTGGATTGTTGGATTTGCTTATCTATAGCATAAAGAAAGGTAGTCTATGACATAATAAAAAAACTTGAAGAAAACTAAGCCACTGATACTTCTTAATATATATTTGAAATCTTTACTGTGATTATTGAATTTGCATATGTTTAAGACTCATAAAGAAATAAACTTGAAGAAAACTAAAACACTGATACTTCTCAATTGCTCTAAACCACTAATACTTCTCAATTGCTCCAAACTCAGAAACATACGAAAACATGGTATCTATATAAACCAAACTCATAAACAATATAACCAAAATATTTAAATATATCTAGAATATAAGGATCCTTGCTCTCAATGCTTTAATATAACCCAATGAATACTCGGTCCCAGCTAGAATAACCCTGATAAGGTAACAAATAATGCTCAATGCAAAGAGATTTGTGAAAAAACCATTAATATGTTAGATTTCATTAAATAAGACATAAAATTACAAGTACGAAAATCGTTTCAGAGCCGATTACTCTTTGAGAAATTTAGTCTAACGGATGAAGGGTAAGGATAAAACCCATAACATAAAAGATATCAAATGACAAATCAAATTGAATTGAATTGACATCCGTCGTCATCGCAAAAAATATAGAAAACGTTGAAGAACTTTTTGTTTCAATTGGAATAGAACAATGAGTACAAAAGAATCTCTAATGCGTAGATTCTAAGTACAAATAAATCTGTAAAAGTGTGACGGTGGAGATCAAGTCTGCGGTCGACTTCTTTACTCCTTTGACGGTCCGACGAAAGAGAATGGAGAGGCCCCCAAGAACTTGAGTACGCGACTCAATAGATGTCTCTTCCTCCTATTGTCTCTCTCTTTTCTGGCCTTCTTCTTCTTCTTCTTTTATGTATGGGAGACAGCCACAATTTATAGCCTTCAAAGGATTATGCATGCGCATATCATCTTCTAAGAATGTCGGTTATAGATTTATAAGCGCATGTTGTGCTGTGGCTGCCACGTGGCAAGTTGAGATCTGGGGTTGCTAATGCCCATAATCCGTGCGACACGTTTTATGTCTGATTGCTCGAGGATCTTGGTTGTTAATAAAAAATATTTGATTGCGTGGAGTTTTTAAGGGAACACTGCCACATAATAACTCCAGTACATGAGGAATAATGTCGTATGTGAACACTGTCGCATGGGAGTATTGGGAGTATTGCTGCATAGGACCTTTGTTGTGCTGCTGCATGCTCCTCGAAGTAGTCTGTCAACGATGGTGCATGTCTGCCTTTAGCGCATGACTTTTGGCTATCCTTAGCGCATGGCCCTTTGATTGCATTTGGTGCATGACTGCCTTTAGCGCATGGCTTGTGGCTGCATTTGGTGCATGGTATAGATTTTTCCATGCTTCTATAAGATCCCCTTTAAAGTTTTTGAACTTAATTAACTTTGAAATACTTTGAACAGAAGCATGGATGGTGAAGGCGCATGGTCTACTTTGGCGCAAGAATTTATTGGTGCATCAGTTTTATTGGCTCAGGAGATATTGCAGTAGCTAAGTCATGCGAGAACCGAACCATCGGCCGTAAGACCTGTCTTCGTCTTCTATCAAGTTGTCTTCCCTTAAGACCTGGGCTAGCAGAGTCACAACGTATGTCCCGGGGTTTTCAAAACACCCATTTGACTTGCTCTTCCTTTTCCCTATGCGTGGGTTCATTTATTGAATGCGAGATTCATTCCACGGCCTTGGTGACCAACTACTCGGGGGACTTTAATGGCCATCCTTGCCCACAAATAGGAGCTATGGAGAAGGATAGAAACATTTCTCCTTTGTAAGATGCCTTTGCCAAAGTCGGACATAGGGAGTCCGGTTGAGCACTTTGTCGATCCTCTGCCTCTGATGGTCGACCATTCGGCTGCCACTTCTGAAGGTAAAGGAAAACTCTTTGTTTTCTCTTCTTTAAAATACCGAGACACTATCACACAGTCTGTTTTCTATGGACGAAGAATTGCCAAGAACTTGCGCAGACCAACCCCATGGCTTGACGCACATGGCCATTGTCGAAAGGCTTCGACATGAAGATGCGCTGATAGTAGGAATCTTTCACTAGGTGCATGGGTAACACTGTCTCAGAATGCTCACCAAAAGCATGTGCTGGAAGGCTACGCATGACCACTCTCCGCATGGATGTGATCGTCTCTCTTGGGGTTGGCGTGTCTGTAACATACGATGTGGCCGAGATGCGCATATGTACCAAACACTTAATCCATGCACATGATGTTCCTGCGCATGGGAAACTTGCTTTTGACTTGCCAGTATATTCTATTTCGCTGCCTTCATTGCAAGTGTTTTGACTTGTGTGTATACTTGTTATGCAGGAATTGCCTTGGGTTGCCTTAGTCTTGTTGGAGCCTGGAAGGATATCATAAGTTCCGTTGTTCGCCATGAACAAACTTATTTCCGGGAAGATTGTTCGCGGTCTTCCAACCTATTTTACTGTAGCTATTCCTGTATATGACCGTTGTGATTATAGGATTGGGATTAACATCCCAACCGGGACTTCTATTGTCCCTTTTACACGAGAGAGTTGGGTTTGTGTTTATGTCATCTCAGCTTTATGTTGTAACCTCCCTTGTTATCCATCAATATGGATTCTTTTCCATGTATTGTGACTTGCACTGAGGAGCTTGCTTAAGTGATGACTCAGAATGCGTTGAGCTGCCGGCTTTACTCACGTTGGTACCAAAAGCAGCACAGAGGGGTTTCCTTATTTTTAAATGTACTCGTGATCTTGAATATCAATGAAAACCTTTTTTTATATGTAGTGGATTTCCATCATATGTACTCATGATCTTGAATGTCATTGAAACTGATTTCTTTTCCTTTTAGAATTTTTCTGTTGCTGTATGTATCACGGTTACGAATATTATACCAGAGGTAGTATGAACATAGTATAGTATCATAACTTTTGATAAAAATGCCCTATCCGAGGTAATATGGACATGATAGGTTAGAGCGGTTCCACGAGAAAATCTTAATGAAGACACCATCTGCAATGGTTGGGACATTTTGGTGCATAACCGATAGACGAGAAAGTTTGCTTATAGGCGAGTGCAGATGTGGTGAGGTGTTTTGTGGAGATAAAAATGAACGAGTCAGAGGTAGTATGGACATAATTGTTTTCTTTTACTCTACTGGAGAGGATGAACAGCTTGTAGTTTAGAGATGATGTAGACGTAAACTATTTGCCTTGGAAGAATTTTTGAGGATCCATTATCCATTGCATATTCCGGACTCCCGAGTACGGATAATGGATTTATATCGTGTACTGCGGAGGCAGGCTAGACTTCATGCTTGAGAGGAAATAAAATACATACTTTTTTTAGTTCAAAGACAGCCCTTTATTGAGAAAGTACGATATCTTTTTCGAGGGAATTACATCATCATATGACAGTATATCAGCGAAAGTCATGGCGTACTATTCCAGTTTATCTCCTTCAGTACCCATTACTGCCATGCCCAGTCCCAAAATATGTAGGACCAGGTATACGTACACATACCAGCTATAGGAACAAGTATAGGAACCCAATTTAATGGACCTAAACTTTCATAGTACGTTGTAGAATATAACTAAGACACAAAATCACAGGCGGTAATGATCTAGTCTCATCCACAATCATCATAAAATAGAAAACTGAAATGAATAGATAAAGTCTCAGAATCCAGCTACAAAACAAATTATAGTGGAGAGTAATCCACGATAATAAAGTATGAAAGAATACGAAAATAAAATACAACTAGGCAATGATGAAATAGTCCTGGAGTCCGCTAACTAAATAAGGACACCCAAGACACCAATCAACTATCATCTATGACCCTCAAAGAATTCATGTGGCTCCACCTCAAGGTCCTCGCCAGCAAAATCTCCAACTCCGTAGTCCGTCGGGTACAAGTGCTCGTCTGAATCTGGAAAGGGTGCCAAGTCCTCAGAGGGACATAACAAGTACAATAAACAAGAGAAATGATAGCTAAACCATCTATGTGATATGCACTCGAGACATCTCTAGTGGTGCATCAGCGGGGATAGAAAAGAATCGTCATCCCACCAGACGTTCGACAGAACGCAGGGGTAAACCATATATAGAAGGAGAAGAATAATGTTCCATACGCTCACTAGTAGATTCTTCCCTCCCAATGTATCGTTCGAACCGTATATGCAGTATAAACATAATGCAACAACGTCAATAAAATCTAGGAACTATATTAAACACTAACTACTAACCTGTCACGACCCGCACCCGATATAGGGGTACGAGTACGTGGGTATGTCTAACCTACACCGCAATATCGACGGTAGAACGCTGTCTAGGTCACAATACTATCTAATCAATCGCACACGAATATCCAACTCCATAAGGAGACACGTATATTATAATATAATATAAAAAATACTCAACCACAGAACTAAAGCACGATAAGATATCGAAGAAAATAATAAAAGTACAACAAAATTCTGACTAACAAAATAATCTAACTTCAAACAATAACATCCAAGTCTCAATGTATGTCGGAAACAAATCCGGTACCATAAACTGCTAAAAGAAACTAACCGAATAACAAGTGATCCCGGTTAGACCTCTCGAAAATCATACCTGAAATACAAGGTCCAAGGCTGTAGCTACTCTCCCTGTGGTCATTAATATATCGGACACCAGTCCTCTAAGTCATAGTTTAGAAAAATATATCCAGTCAGGATTGGAGCGAAGTACAACCCGATAACAGTTCCAATTAATTGACAAGGACTATAAAACAATAATAGATGATGCTATATACTGAGAGAGAATAATAAATAGATGCAATGGCAAATAGTAAAGAGAACATGCAATATAGGTAATATGGTATAATCAGTGCATATATAAAATAAAGGGAAGGAACTACAATATCATATACAGGGTAATATAGTATATGAACTGAATTAAAGAACTGTAACTATTCTAAGCGTTTGAAATAATAGTTTCGATATGTGATCGGCTTGGGAACTTGTACAATAGCTATATGGCCTAGCTAATCATACGTGAGGTGTATGATTAACACTAACAATAATTTACACTTGTACGATAGGGATATGATCACATTTCTCACTAGCAATTTCCCTCGCCCCTAACTAGTACAGAGAATCCAACCATGACACGTTACGATACACGATCAATGTCCAATATATCATGTACAATGTATAATATCTATGTCATGTACAATGTCAATACGATAACCAATGTAACATCTCATGACTGCAGATCCAATCTATATACTAGTCCGTGTACCATAGTGTCAAGAATCAGATGTAACATTTCTAAGTATTTGAAATATAGAAATTATCAATTAATGAAAATTATCAGAGAATGTACTCACCTGTGGTCCTGAGCTGGCAATACCAATATCCTGCTCCCGAAGTCTCGTAGAACGATCCAATGGTCCTATATTTATATAATATATATAATAACGTCAGTCGTTACGCTAGTACGCATATAAACACAACTATACTGCACTTAGAAACTAACGCAAGTAGGTGTGGTACTGGTCAACTAGCAGGTCGAGTGTGCGCGTCTAAAATACACAAGTATCATATCCTCGAATATCGTACACAACAAGACAAATAACTAACACTAACATATGTCTAAATCTCCAATTCTCTTGTAACACTAACACATGGCCTAACTAGTAGGTTAGGGTACACAAGGCAGTCAACTAACACCTATGGCCATACAATCATATATAACACTAGTAAACAAATTCCCATAAAGTATATATATATATATATTAAACCTAAATAATATTCACACATGCACACACATACACACTAGTTATTAGGGTCCACTTATACTCAGCGTCATGCAACACACAACATGAAGGAAAGACAAACCTCGGTGTGCGCGTGACCGAGGAGGGGTGACGCTCGACTGCGGCCCGTGGAGGTCGATCTCTAGTGATGGTGTTCCGGCGGGTGGACAGCGGCGACAGCAGCACGGGTCGAGGTGGCGGGGGTCGATCGGAGAAGGAGGCTGCTCCGGCTGTGAGGGGTTGTCACGACCCGCCTCCGGTATAGGGATGCAAGTCGGGAACAACGCCCAGCCTACATCGCATAATCAGCGGTAGAACGATATCTTGGTCAACTATACTATCTAAACATCTCACAATAATATAAAATTTGACAACAATATCTCAACATAAAACTCAATCACATTCTAAGCACGAGAAGATATCAAGGAAGTCTAACATAACTATCCATTCAATATATATATATAAACAATAGAAACAATATCCAACCTCATACTATATGCCGAAAATAAATCTGGTACCAAAATGCTAAAGAAACTACTATGAAAACTAGTGATCCGGATAAACCTTCCGGCAATCACTCCAGAACTAGTGGGTCCAAGTCTGCACCATCTATAAGTCGAAGTCCATAGTATGTCGGACACCAATCTCTCGGATCCTCTAAAAGATATTTTCCAGTAAGGAATGGAGCGAAGTACATCTCTAACAGCAGTTCTAATCAATGATATGAACTATGTAACAATAAATAGATGTGAATATACAAGCTGCACAATAGATACGAGAGATATACAATAAGAAAATACTGGAATGAAAACAATAATGAATAATATAACAATGAACAAGAATACTAATGACTAAGTGTGTGAGTACTAGCTTTAACATGTGATCGGCTTGGGAACATGATACAATATATGGCCTTGCTAATCATACGTGCGGTGTATGATTAACACTATCCAATGAACAATACTTGATACAATGAGGGTATGATCACATATCTACACTAAAGTACTCCCACCCTCGACTGGTATAATAGATCGAACCATAATATGCTATGGCACGAGATTTCCCAAGAAGATAGCTAATTTTCCCGAGAATCAATGTTTGTACATGTACAATATAACCAATAAAACAATACTTGCACAAGATACACCATATACCAAGGAATAATATCTCATGACAAGCTTTAGATATATCAATCCGTGTAACCATCGTGTCAAGAGAACATGAATATCTATACTAGATACAATGAACATAGAGGATATCATAAACGAGAAACTATCAGTGAATGTACTCGCCTGAAGTCCAAAGAATAGTCTCACAAATGTCAGATACGGTGCCTCAAAGACCTAGATTTGGAATACAACATCAATACAAGGTTCCGAAAAGAAAATAAGTTAAACTAGTCAACTTCTAGGTCAACAAGTCAATTCTAAGTCAAAAGTCAAACTCGGTCAACTCTAAGTCAAGTATGGTGAACTATAGTCAAAATATGGTCAACTATGGTCAAACTATGGTCAACTACCTATTTCTAGGTTGCATAAGTCTAATACAAAGATATTGGGTTCAAATACTAAAGTCTAGGTCATAAAAACTATATCTTAGGATACTAGGATACCGTATCTCTAGATACGTAAATCAATAGATAAATCATTACATATAAATATTAAACAATTATTAATTATAAAAATCATAATTATAAATATTAAATGGATACTTGGTTTTGAACCAACTTGGTATCACAACACTAAACCTCTATCTTGATACCCAAACCCAATACCTTGATTATCCTCCAAAACCTTGATACTTACCTTGGTATCTCAAGGTATTTGTGAAATCTATCTCAAGGTATTTGTGAAATCTAGTATATATTAACTACCCCTCTAGCTATATATATATGTATCAATCCAATATAACTACTAGTATGTACTAATAGGAATACAATTACTAACTACCAACTAAACATTAACTACTAATACATATACACATACATACATACATACATACATACATACATACATACATACATACATACATACATACATACATACATACATATAACTAAAGATACTCATAACAATAGATAACTAGCTAACTAAAATATACAAACTTGATAATTAAATTACTAGTTAACTGACAATAACTATTACTAGCTAAACTATTTAACTAAAAATACTAAGGAACTTAATTATCAACTTACCAACCCACCTAGCTACAAGGAGCATAACCCATTAAATACTCAACTATACACTAACAGTTATCACAAGGTAATTGCTCAAAACTTCAATTATATACTAACTACCCAATAATATTATATGCTAACAACTAACTATTATACATATAGTATATTAAAATACTATTAGCAATTTAGGAACATATTTACATATATATTAATTACCAAACATATACAGATATATATCTAATATAATTAAATATCTAATATAAATTAAAAAACATAAGACTGCTATTAAAAGCTGCTGCCTACTGTCGCTATAACCGCTGATACTGCTGATACTCCGCTGCTTCCGCGACAGTTTTCTACTGTCGTCGCTAACTGCTGTCGCTGCTGTTGTATGCTATGCTTCTGCTGTTGTTTTGCGACGCTGCTGCTGTCGCTAATGTTGCTATTGTGCTGTTGCTACGCTGCTGCTGTTGCCTTTGCCATCGCTAATGCTGCTGCTGTGCTGTTGCTACGCTGCTGCTGTTGCCTTTGCCGTCGCTAATGCTGCTGCTGTGTTGTTGCTACGCTGCTGCTGTTGCCTTTGCTGTCGCTAATGCTGCTGCTGTACTGTTGCTACGCTGCTGCTGTTGCCTTTGTTGCTGTCGCTAAAGACCCCTCTATATTAACACAATATATATACAACTATATAATTTATACATACATTCAATAACTACTAATATATATATATATATAATTACTACATATATTTATATATATATACAAGCTCCTCCATATACATATATATGTACATCTCCACAATAATACTTACAACACATATTATAGTATCATATACGTACACTATTCATAACATCTCATATATATATATATATATATATATATATATATATATATATATATATATAATACATTACTATATTTAAAAGCTAATACATATGTAGAGAAATAGCTACATAAATATAATATAAGTAGATACATAGAACTATGATGCATAAATACATAAATATATATACACAACAATATATATATATATATATATATATATATATATATATATATATATATATATATATATATATATATATATATATATATATATATATATATATATATATATATATATATATATATATACACACACATACATATAATTACATATTATAATGACTAAAACAATGGAAATAGATCTAGAATTAAAATTGTACAATCACATGGAGTGTACACACCCGTATCCCACTAGATCTAGGATACGCTTGCGACACGAGTCCACCCCACATCCAAACATACCCCGAAGGACACGAGCAAGTCTAATATATTATTTATGAATAATACGAAGATTCAAACACAAATCTACGTGTCCGTATCAAAATATGACATGCTCAAAGTTCCGTGTCGGAGAGAAAACTCCTAAAATTGACACAAAAAGCACCATAACTTTTTCAATATGCCTCCTATGAACACAAAACCAAATCCTATGGGTAGCCTATGCATATGAGATGATTTCTCATGGTTAAATCTCAGATTTAGAACCTAAATTAAGGGAAAAAATTAAATTATACCTATTGGGAGTTGGATTCCCAATACAACATCAAAATATGATAAAATTGGCCTCCAACTTGTAGATCTTTGCTCCTCTTTGTAGATCATTGCTTTCTCCTTCTAGATCCTTACTCTATTAGTCTCCAATGGTGATTTAGAAAGGAATTGGGTAAAAATTTGGTAGGGATTTGGTTGAGAAAATTTCTAGATCTAGATTTGGAATAAAAAATGAAGAGAGAGAAAGTTTTCACCCATTTTATATAGGCCTTACTTGCCCCCTCCCTCAAGCTACTATATAAAGTCTAAAATACCCCTTGGGGCCTCTCATGAAAAAATTAATTAAGGAGAGAAGCTTCTAGTCTAATCGGTTTAACATAATTAATCATCCTCCTAATGGTTGGGCTTCTAATTATTGGGCTCAATTCTAACTAGAATTAAATGTTGGTCTATGAGTCTAAACTAATTAGTTGGTCCACTAATACAAGTCCAAAAATAAATCTAACATGCTAACAGTAAATAAATAATACAATAAATATTTATTTAACATGCACAATATTTAATTAATTACCAAAAGACTAAAATACCTTTTCCTAGAAAATGTGGTAGTAACAAATCTATCCCCCTTAGAAGAATTTTGTCCTCGAAATTAAAACTCTCACCCCTCTCTCTTAGGCCAGTCATATCCTATTTATACAAATCTTAGTATGGTCAAACCCCATTAATCATAGTCTAAAATAGTATATATCCTATAACATACAATCCTACCATTATATTGAAAGAGAAATCATACCTGGGTATAGTCTCTTAACTATTATGAAATTCAGTTTCTGTCCTGCTGAGTGTCTTCCTCTACTGGTACGGGATAACCTGATATGCCACCTGTGACCTATTCCATCATACTAAGCATTCATTAATCATCAAGATATTTTTAATACTGAGAGTTTCTAATACTCATGGTATACTATAATTCTAGGTTATGGACATGCTTAACTCACTGGCACTTGCTACTTAGGAAAAATACTACTTCCTTTATCCGTTTCAGTTCTTGTAATCACTAAAATTCCTCAACCATTCTCTTGCAAGTAACACTTGTATACCTTTTCAATCATATATTTTATTAGCACACCCTCGTCCAACTTTAATACTCTCAATAGGATGCGTTACTTAAATCTTGTTACTGTCTACACAAGGCACCAGCTCTTATATGCATTTTTAGATGACATCCTCGTACCAAGTTACTCATATCTGTCCTCTATATTATTATATTAGTTACTAAAATGCTTGCCTAAACTTTCATAATACTTGAGGTACTCCGTCTCTTGTTACTAGGGTATCTCTTTCTATCTGATACTTGGTGCAACTCATCCTCTAACATTTGTTAATCATCCTAAGATTCTCATCTATACACAATAATTACACAGTTATCTTCTAGTAATTACAACACCATGATATCTCACTGGTATTGTAAACCCCCCGACCAATTTAGGGTTTAATTTGAATTAAATCGAGAAGACTAGGATTGAATTGGATTCAATTAGGATAAATGTACGACAATCATATGTCTTATTACACCTTACCGTTGCTATGAGGATTGGAATGCCATACTAGCAGTTACCTTCAACCCAATATCACAAACATCTTCTAGACATGCCAGACTACCCATCTGACCATTGTGTAACCATAGATACTTATTATTACGTCCCAATTTAACTACGCACTATTCGTGTAAAAGAACGTCTTGTGCATTATTAATCTAATTAAATTGAGGCCAATTTTACCTCAGACAGAACCTAACCAAGCCCACATGCACTCTTTCACGTGGACCAGCCCGACCCCAACAAGGCCGGACAGACCCAAGTCCCGAGGCCAGCCCATCAACTCCCCATATAAATATACATGTTCCCTTCATAAGAAACCCTAAAACTCACTATTCATCATCCCACCCTCAACCCTAGCCGACCCCTCTTTCAACCTGAGTTACCCCCTCCCTCTACTTCCGGCCAGTCACCACCTCAGGCCGCCACCCTCGACACCGGACCACTCCCTCGTCGCTGGACCACCACCCCAACCGCCGGCACAACACCCCCATCCACCATCGCCACCATCGCCACCATCTCCTTCACCATCACCATCACCAAACTTTCCATTAAATTGAGCCCTCCTTTCTCCGGCCAGACCCCCACCACCGCAGGCCGCCACCACCTCAGCCACTGCCACGATCACCGCCCGTACTCCACCACCACCTACACCGATCGCCTCCACCTGCACCACCATCAATCACCATCCTCTTCCCATCACCCGCATCAACCTCCCATCAAAACCCGACTGCCCCGACCCTGGCCATCGTCTCCAGCACCCCCGACCACCGTTGGCAGGCCTACCCAGACGTCCCCCACGACCCGACCACCACCCAGGCACAGTCCCAGCGCCGTCCCCGTAGCTGAAGACCGTCGCTGCCGCGACTACTGCAGTGCTGCCGCTACCGCCGCTGTCTTGGCGCCGGCCGATGCCGGAGCCCACCACTCGTCGGAGGATGACCCATCAGCAAGGAGACACTCGTCCAGTCAACTAGGTAAACACCTTACTCTTCCCTCCTTGTATCGTGTCCATATATGATCGTTGTATCATCGTGTCGAGACTTATAGTTTTGGACACAAACTTGTTTAACCCTAACTAAGTATATGATGGTATGATGATTAACAAGATTTAGAATTTGTTTAATAACTAGCAATTACCTAAATCATGAGACCTGTCATCAAGGACTAGTATTTCACCGGAACACCTGGACATAAACCAAGTATGTTGAACATGGAAACTAAGGACACGTATTCGCACAGATCAGAAAAAATTGGTAACCATAACTCGATAATTTATTGTCTCAAGGCACACGATAACCGAGGACAAAACACGTGTACACCCTAGCTACGTGCACACGTGACGCTGTATTCGATCAGCCGTGAACCTGCGACAGTATCCAAGAGTAGCGTCGTAGTCGTGTGTATTTATTGTTTAGTGTCCGATGTCAGTATTTGTTATATTATATTATATGTCTAGGGTCTTTGGATCAGCCAGGAGACGCTACAGGAGCAGGCTATTAGCATTCACAGCTTCAGGACCTAGGCAAGATACCTTGCTATATTTACTGTTTAATTTAAATTATGCATATGTTGTATTGTTATCTTGTTGCTTTCTTTTATACAACTGTGCGCGTCCGAGATTGACTCGGGTGCAGTCGACGGATACGTCGATGATTAGTGTACTTGACCTAGTTGCTAGCAGACTCACCCCATTGGGAGGATACTCTGGTATCTTTCGAAGACCTGACACTCTTACACGTTCACAGTGACAAACTCATATTGGGATGCGGTTCTGCGTACTCGACTAGCTATCGGTGCGTGCGACATGCATCACGGTTAGTACGTAACTCAGGATATTTTATTTGTAGAGACTGGCATATAGATACTTGGTATGCACGTCGAGTATTCGACTAGTGTATCTATATTGGACGGGAAAGACAACTAGTGGGCATATGGGATACACACATTGGATTCTGTAGTATCCGGAGGAGCCACGGGTCCAATAACTTCCTTTATTGCAGACACCGCGCTCTTCGGAGTGATACGGACATATATATATTGCAGATACCTCATTCTTCGGAATGATGGATGTTACAGCTACCACGCTCTTCGGAGTGTTGGACGTTATGCCTACGCCTACCCCTACGTACAAAAGTTGTTTTCACATTGCATTCACTTAGATGGTTAGCACATCCTTTATTGTATTTATTTTATTCAATATTTATATATGGCATGCTTCTATGTATCTTGTTACATCCCTCTGAGGACCTGGTACCTTTCCAGATTTGGACGAGGCATATTACCCCACAGTGTACGGCCCAGGACGGAGGCTAGATACGCTACAGCTGAGGAGCTAAAGGTGATACCGTCAGAGTTTTCGTGATCAGTTGGTAGGCCTTCTGCCTAGGATTGGGTGCATCATTATCTAGAGAACCGATGCCCTAGTCATTATCTTTTTATCTATCATTTTAGTACTTTTATTTTGTCATAGTAGTGGGTTTGTTCCCACCAGACATTCTTGGTTGTACTATGATATTTTGAGACTGGCGTTTATCTTTAAGCATTTATTTATTAGTACATTCTTGCTGTTTATATTATGGATGAGATTAGTTTACCTGTTGTTCATTGATATGAGACATGTTAGTTGTTTAGGACAGCGTAGCACTCTTCGTTGGATCCATTAAATTGGGATATCCTCGGAGACGTGACAGTTGGCTATTGCCACGTGGCCTAGTTCCATATATTTTGGGACTAGGGCGTGACAGGTATCCTTATACCCGGACTATTCTCTGATATATACGACCTCTATAATCAAATTTAGCAAGGTACTATACTTATTAAACTTACTTCTATATATATAAAATGTCTCTCTCCTCTACTGCTTGGATCACTTGTACTATTACTCCCAAATGCTTTTCTATCCATATTAACTGATACACTAATCCAATATCATCACACAAGGTACTTACTGTTACTAACATATTACTCAATTAATCCCTGATATAGAAATACTAGCACTCTTGATATAGTAACACTAGCTTCCTAACTATACAACATATGTCCTTAAGGTTCTAGGACACTAGCTTCATCATTAGATCACCTCATTATAATCACTAGAAATAATGATCACTTGCATCCAAAGCACTAGTTATTAGCTTCTATAATACACACATTTCACTTCACTCTCAAAGGCAGACATATGGTTCCATATTTCTATTGATGTATATATATCTCTCCTCAAACCTTTTACAGACGGATACACAAATCAGTGATACACTACATATCTTCCATGACCAATCTTGATATTCTCAACCCATGACATAATATTAACACTCAAGCTTCCATTTTCTGATACTCATGAACTTCCACACTAACACTTATCACCCACCGTGCATCTTGCACATAATTTCTAGATACTATGCACCTATTGCTTCTAATACATTACTAACCTCAATATCATATGATATACCCATCATTAGTCATATACTGGTATCCTCCTATCTACTCACATCAATGCTCTACTTTTACTTGTGACACAAGTCTTACTACTTTAGCACAATGTATTCTAATTCCCTCACACTCTCATATACACTTATGGGTACCATTCTACTATAACACACTCACTAATACCCTTTATGCATATACATTTCTTTACTCTTGACACACCCAAGTATCAACCACCAAGTTGAATATCATGCTCCATTGATTTTTAACACAATTTCCTTGATACTTAAATGTTAAATGGCTCACCCAACTACATGAATTCATGACTATCCAGAACTGGCATGCTGACTCTGATACTAACTCATGGAACCCCTACTGATACTCTCTACTCCCCCTTATACCTATAGTACCAATACTATCTATAATGATACCTATCATAGAACTATTGCTATAAGGTACTACACTATGGGTTATTCCTAGATTTATGCCTATTGCTCACATGCCCAATTAAGCACCACTTACAGACTCACATATCATACTCTCAATAGGCAATACTGATACTCAAGAAAAAGACCTAATTACAAGTCACCAATTATCACACTAACAAGGACTCTAATAGAAAGAAGCTCTATAAGGAATTGGACTAAATAACTGAAGGTATCTCTACTGCTAAGCTAAGGAACAATGGAACAAAGTCCTGAAATAACAGAAATGAATAAGTATTGAGATGATACTTTAAGGACCAATTTAAGATACAATCTGATAATCATACACGTCTATCCGAAATCATGACACTCAGAATCCTCGCTACGCCAGTAAGCATAGCTGCGATAAACGATAGATTCCATAACTAGGGTATGCAACTCGATAATCATGTCATCTAGAATCCTCACAACGCCAACCAGTATGGCTGCAAGAAACTATAAATTTCATAACTAAGGTATGTACATCCGAAGTCATGTCCCTACGTTTTTACTATGCCAGCTAATATGGCTGTGATAAACTCTATGCTCAATAACCAAAGTAGACGTTTCACCTTTCCCACTATCCTCATCAACATATGTCATTAGATGATACCGTAACTTAGTCCGTAAAATTTCTCTCGATATGAAATCAAACTCAATAACGAACACCAAAAATTTAAATCAACCGATCACCAAGAATCAAATTCAATAATCGATCACCAAGAATCAATTTCAACAACAACAAGTGAGAGCGGACAGAAATAAGGGAATATATTTAAAATAAGAATTGTAATAAGATTCTCAATGGTCGTCCTAGGAATCTCTCAAAAAATTTGTGATTGAGTATCCTCTCATCCTAATATCTTATATCCTACATCTTATATCCTATATCCTATCGCAGGCTCGCAGTAGTAGTCGCACTACCACGACATCACATAACTTGCAAAGCCTGACCTGCATGGGCCACCACTAAAAATGTGTCATGACCCACACCTGGTATAGGGATATAAGTCGGGAACAACGCCCAGCCTATGCCACAGTATCGGCGGTAGAACGCTATCTTGGTCAACTATACTATCTAAATATCTCACAATAATATAAAATTTGTCAATAATATCTTAACACAAAACTCAATCACATTCTAAGCACGAGAAGATATCAAGGAAGTCTAACATAACTATCCATTCAATATATATATAAATAATAGAAACAATATCCAACCTCATACTATATGCCGAAAATAAATTCGGTACCAAAATGCTAAAGAAACTAACTATGAAAACTAGTGATCCGGATAAACCTTCCGGCAATCACTCCAGAACTAGTGGGTCCAAGTCTGCACCATCTATAAGTCAAAGTCTATAGTATATCGGACACCAATCTCTCGGATCCTCTGAAAAATATTTTCCAGTCAGGAATGGAGCGAAGTACATCTCTAACGGCAGTTATAATCAATGATATAAAATATGTAACAGTAAATAGATGTGAATATATAATATGCACAATAGATACGAGAGATATACAATAAGAAAATACTAGAATAAAAATAATATGACAATGAACAAGAATACTAATGACTAAGTGTGTGAGTACTAGCTTTAACATATGATCAGCTTGGGAACATGATACAATATATATGGCCTGGCTAATCATACGTGCGGTGTATGATTAACACTATTCAATGAACAATACTTGATACAATGAGGGTATGAACACATATCTATACTAAATTACTCCCCATTCTCGACTGGTATAATAGATCGAACCACGGTATGCTATGGCACGAGATTCCCCAAGAAGGTAACTAGTCTTCCTAAGAATCAGTGTATGTACATGTACAAGATAACCAATGAAATAATACTTACATAAGATACACCATATACCAAGGAATAACATCTCATGATGAGATCCGGATATACCAATCTGTGTAACCATCGTGTCAAGAGAACATGGATATCTACACTAGATACAATGAACATAGAGGTTATCATAAATAAAAAACTATCAGAGAATGTACTCGCCCGAAGTCCAAAGAATAGTCTCACAGATGTCTGATATGGTGCCTCAAAGACCTAGATATGGAATACAACATCAATACAAGGTTCCGAAAATAAAATAAGTTAAACTAGTCAACTTCTAGGTCAACAAGTCAATTCTAAGTCAAAAGTCAAACTCGGTCAACTCTAAGTCAACTATGGTGAACTATAGTCAAACTATGGTCAACTATGGTCAAACTATGGTCAACTACCTATTTCTAGGTTGCATAAGTCTAATACAAAGATATTGGGTTCAAATATTAAAGTCTAGGTCATAAAAACTATATCTTAGGATACTAGGATACCGTATCTCTGGATACGTAAATCAATAGATAAATTATTACATATAAATATCAAACAATTATTAATTATAAAAATCCTAATTACAAACATTAAATGGATACCTTGGTTTTGAACCAACTTGGTATCACAACACTAAACCTCTAGCTTAATACCCAAACCCAATACCTTGATTATCCTCTAATACGTTGATACTTACCTTGGTATCTCAAGGTATTTATGAAATCTAGTATATATTAACTACCCCTCTAGCTATATATGTATGTATCAATCCAATATAACTACTAGTATGTACTAATAGGAATATAATTACTAACTACCAACTAAACACTAACTACTAATACATATATACATACAACATACATACATACATACATATATATATATATATATATATATATATATATATATATATATATATATATATATATATAAAACTAAAGATACTCATAACAATAGATAACTAGCTAACTAAAATATACTAACTTGATAACTAAATAACTAGTTAACAGACAATAACTATTACTAGCTAAACTAACTATTTAACTAAAAATACTAAGGAACTTAATTATCAACTTACCAACCCACCTAGCTATAAATAGCACAACCCATTAAATACTCAACTATACACTAACAATTATCACAAGGTAATTGCTCAAAACTTCAATTATATACTAACTACCCAATAATATTATATGCTAACAACTAACTATTATACATATAGTATATTAAAATACTATTAGCAATTTAGGAACATATTTACATATATATTAATTACCAAACATATACATATATATATCTAATATAATTAAATATCTAATATAAATTAAAAAACATAAGACTGCTATTAAAAGCTGCTGTCTACTGTCGCTATAACCGCTGATACTGCTGATACTCCGCTGCTTCCGCGACAGTTTTCTACTGTCGTCGCTAACTGCTGTCGCTGCTGTTGTATGCTATGCTTCTGCTGTTGTTTTGCGACGCTGCTGCTGTCGCTAATGCTGCTATTGTGCTGTTGCTACGCTGCTGCTGTTGCCTTTGCCATCGCTAATGCTGCTGCTGTGCTGTTGCTACGCTGCTGCTGTTGCCTTTGCCGTCGCTAATGCTGCTGCTGTGTTGTTGCTACGCTGCTGCTGTTGCCTTTGCTGTCGCTAATGCTGCTGCTGTACTGTTGCTACGCTGCTGCTGTTGCCTTTGTTGCTGTCGCTAAAGACCCCTCTATATTAACACAATATATATACAACTATATAATTTATACATACATTCAATAACTACTAATATATATATATATATAATTACTACATATATTTATATATATATATACAAGCTCCTCCATATACATATATATGTACATCTCCACAATAATACTTACAACACATATTATAGTATCATATACGTACACTATTCATAACATCTCATATATATATATATATATATATATATATATATATATATATATATATATATATATATATATATATATATATATATATATAAATACATTACTATATTTAAAAGCTAATACATATGTAGAGAAATAGCTACATAAATATAATATAAGTAGATACATAGAACTATGATGCATAAATACATAAATATATATACACAACAATATATATATATATATATATATATATATATATATATATATATATATATATATATATATATATATATATATATACACACACATACATATAATTACATATTATAATGACTAAAACAATGGAATTAGATCTAGAATTAAAATTGTACAATCACATGGAGTGTACACACCCGTATCCCACTAGATCTAGGATACGCTTGCGACACGAGTCCACCCCACATCCAAACATACCCCGAAGGACACGAGCAAGTCTAATATATTATTTATGAATAATACGAAGATTCAAACACAAATCTACGTGTCCGTATCAAAATATGACATGCTCAAAGTTCCGTGTCGGAGAGAAAACTCCTAAAATTGACACAAAAAGCACCATAATTTTTTCAATATGCCTCCTATGAACACAAAACCAAATCCTATGGGTAGCCTATGCATATGAGATGATTTCTCATGGTTAAATCTCAGATTTAGAACCTAAATTAAGGGAAAAAATTAAATTATACCTATTGGGAGTTGGATTCGCCTCGTAGCTCTGTTTTCGTTTCCGCAAATTGCGTTGTAAAGCCTGTATGACCCTCTCGGTGTCCGGACAAACTGTTCGGGGCATCGCGTCCTGTGGTGATCGTACACCGCGATCCAAAAACAGGAAAAACCAGACCCTGTTTCACCCCGGAACTGAGTCCGCCCCGCCAAACGGGATGACTTGGTTCCGTGCGGTCTTCACAGATACGTACGCATCGTCGATACGGACGTGTGAGTTTTCGTGGAAGCTGATTCGGGTGTGCGTGCACACCGGAATCAACGCGTATCCGCGGACATCGCCCCGTATCAGCCTTTTCTGCAATTCACCCTAACTTCGTGCACACATGTCGGATCGAGACGAAACTTGCGCCATCGGACTCGTAGCGATACGCTGGTCCTGTGGGTCAAGTTTGGTTCGATTATGAGAACGTTGACGAAATCGCGTGTCGTGGGCCCCACAAGCCCCGCTCGACGGGCAATTTTGTGTTCGGCTCATCGGAATCCAAATCTGGAAGTTCCGTTGGGTTCGTATCAGCGTTCCTGACCTGTTGACACTAAGTTTGGTAAATTTGGAGACCTTTGACATGGACACGTTTTTCGGTGCAAAGCGGGTCCACCGGCGGACCCCGTTTTGACCTGAAACTGCCGTTTTTGCCCTTGTCTCCAAATTGGACCCAAGGACAGGCGTTTCTAGCTATTTGACATCTTCTGAGCGTGATGGTAATGTTTATTTCAGCATCTGGGCTCATCTCTGGATATTTCCCCAAAGTATAATTAATCGGATCCAAACAACAGGCAAGTACCTGCACTTCAAGTTTAATCTTTATATTGTGATAGTTAATTCCCTGCTCTACTAGTACCCTTGATGATTACACGTAGTGCTAGAATAATGGATTTTATGTCTTGGATACTGTATTTCATGTCTTGCTTTTCGTGTCGGGTGGGAGAATACTGAAAGGCATGTAGTTTACCCTGACCCTTGTCCTGTTTAATAGCTGTTGGTACACGACTGTCCATCAGCCGGATCTCGATTATTCCTGTTTAATAGCCGTCTATGACGGCCGGTTTAACCCTATAAACCCCTATATGCCAACTAGGTATTCTAAAAACAAATACAAGTTCACACAGATAGTTTCTGGTCATGTTATATTTCTTGCTGGCTATTGTAGTTCCATTTCCTGTTTCATTTAATTCTGTTTCTCATATTCCTGTTTACAGTTTAACTCTGAGATAATAATGTTCTGTTATGCTATTTCTCAACATGATATCAAATATTTAATTGTCATAAAATATTTAGTTTAATCTTGTTGTGCATTATGTACTTTGCTCCTTTCCTGACTGGATCCGTTGTTTTAGGCGATGATGAGGACTTTGCCCCTACCTATTATGGCCCCTATGAGTTAGCAGGTGACACATTGAGGAGCCGGTTCCCACTCCGGAGACTACCTTTGAGGAGGAGTAGCCAGTTAGTTATTATTTTATTTCCTTTTAGCACATACTCGGGTTTGTCCCCGATTTATCTTCTGGCTTGTATTAACTGTGGTTTGGTTGTCACAGATTAAATATTATGAAATCTTAGCATTCCTTTTTCCTGTGATTATTCTTACATGTTCATTATTGTGGATGAGATAGATACTTATTGACCCCAGAAATGACCTAGACAGCGTACTACCGCCGACACTGCGGCGTAGGCTGGACGTGCCCACGCACTCGTGCCCGAATAACCGGGTGCGGGTCGTGACAGAAAATCCCTAAAATTGACACAAAAAGCACCATAACTTTCTCAATAGGCCTCCTATAAACACAAAACCAAATCCTATGGGTAGCCTATGTATATGGGTTGATTTCTCATGCTTAAATCTCAGATTTAGAACCTAAATTAAGGGAAAAAACTGAATTATACCTATTGGGAGATGGATTCCCAATGCAACCTCCAAATATGATGAAATTGGCCTCCAACTTGTAGATCTTTGCTCCTATTTGTAGATCCTTGCTTCCTTCTTCTAGATCCTTACTCCACTAGTCTCCAATGGGGATTTGGGAAGGAATTGGGTGAAAATTTGGTAGGGATTTGGTTGAGAAAATTTCTAGATCTAGATTTGGAATAAAAAATAAAAAGAGAGAGTTTTTACCCTTTTTATATAGGCCTTACTTGTCCCCTCCCTCAAGCTACTATATAAAGTCTAAAATACCCCTTGGGGCCTCTCATGAAGAAATTAATTAAGGAGGGAAGCTTCTAATCTAATGGGGTTAACAAAATTAATCATCCTCCTAATGGTTGAGCTTCTAATTATTGGGCTCAATTCTAACTAGAATTAAATGTTGGTCTATGAGTCTAAACTAACTAGTTGGTCCAATAACACAAGTCCAAAAATAAATCTAACATGCTAACAATAAATAAATAATACAATAAATATTTATTTAATATGAATCATATTTAATTAATTACCAAAAGACTAAAATACCCTTTCCTAAAAAATATGGTAGTGACAGGGGTGGTGAAGTGGGTATCGAGGAATAGGAGTCGGCTGTGGTGACGTCGCTGCTCGGGGTGACGGTCGGAAAGATGATTGCTCGGGGCGGAGGAGATGACTTGGTGGGTGGTTGTTCTACGGAGGAGTCGGGGAGATGAAAGTGTTGATGGTGATGGTGGTTCTGTCGGCGTGGTCCGGCGGTTGGGCTCCGACCGATGTAGGTTGAGGATGAAGAAGAGGGTGATGGGGAGTTAGGGTTTCGATTTCAAGAAGTTGATGTTGGCTGTGGTAAAATGAAGAGAAGAAGAGTGGTTTCTGTAGGAGAGAGAAGAGGGTTTTGATCACCTTGGGATTAGGGCCGGCTATGGCTCCTAGGGATGGGGATGGTTTCTACATGAAAGAAAATGGATGGCTAGGATAGTGTATGTTTTGAATGAAGGGCTAGGATGGCTAGGGGAAAAGGTTAGAGTGTTGTACACTCCAAAAAAAAGGGAAAATTTATGTATAGCCGGTCAATGGGGGTGGGTGGGTGGGTGGGTGGGAAGTGTTTCTTCATATCTTGGATCCAATAGGAGGTGGACACATTATTGTATTTTTGCATAAAAGTCCATAACAATTAAAAATTTGAACAAACAATGGGATTTGGGATTGAATGAGAAAAAATAACATATTTGGTGTGATGTAGAGGATAAAAGGGGTGTGTGGTGTTTAGTATGAACCTTGAGGGTATGAACGGGGTTTTTGGTTGGTGTTGGGTCTAGTTTTGGGTTATGTTGGGTCCTTACACTAATTTTAATTAAAATTAGTGTAAATAATGTTCTTAAATTAATTGGAAGTGCATAGGATTAAAATTAGGTGGGACACAAGTGTCATGGACGTAGAAGACTCAGAATAGAATATTATCATAATTTGGGTTGCACAAAAATGGGGCAAGGTTGTGTCTCCAATTTCGATTGAAACGGACAAAGATGCAAAGTTAGATTTATTTGGATTTAAAAATAAACGTTTGTAACAAATATTGTGCGACTAAACTAAAGCACAAAAGAGCATATTTATGAGTTATACAAATGTCAGAATGGAAGGCTGGCACGTCTAGGACAATGGTATAAAATTTGTTGAAAAGCAAAAGCTATTGTAGCGTTCCAAATATCGAAACAACGGTAAGGTACAACAATTGAATAAAAATTACGGTAGTGAAATATAATCCCCAATAATTAATCCTGAAGAATAATAATTAAATCCATAATCCTATATTTTGGTCAGGGGTTTATCTAGTGGGTTTCTAGGTCTAGTCCACTAACCCATGCATTAATGAACACAATACAATATATATACATATCATGCAATTATTTATAAAATAAAATATACACAATACTTATAATAAATAAAAAGAAAAAATACCCCTATTTTAGAATGTGGGAGTGACAAGTCTACCCTCCTTAAAAATTTTTGTCATCGAAATTGAATTTAACTAGCACAAGAACATACAATCGGACAAAGAATTATACCTCAAACTTGTGCTCTGATGCTCAAATATTTACACAGGTTTGTGGTGTACTAGACCCACACTCTCAACTATGGCATCAACTCAATTATCCCCAAATACCCTGATACATGTGATGCACTCAACACTCTGATACACCAATCTAATATTATCACACAAGGTACTTACTGTTACTAGCACATTGCTCAAAATAATCCTTGATATAGAAACACTAGCTTCATCATTAGATTACCTTATCACACTGACACTCATCACCCACTGTGTATCTTACACACAATTTCTAGACACTCTTCCACCTATTACTTCTACCATATTACTGGCCTCAATATTAGGTGATATACCTATCACTAGTCATATACTGGTACACTCATATCTACTCACATCAAGGCTCTACTTTTATCTGTAACACAAGTCTTACTGCTTAGCACCATGTATTCTTATTCCCTCACACTTTCCTATACACTTATGGTTACCCTCCTACTATGGCCCACTCATTAATACCCTTTATGCATATACATTTCTTTAATCTTGACACACCCAAGTATCAACCACCAATTGAATATTATGCTCCATTAATTTCTACACAATTTCTTTGATACTTAATTGTTTACCTGGATCACCCAACTACATGAATTCATGACTACTCAGAACGGGCATGCTGACTCTGATACTAACTCCTGGAACCATCACTAATACTCTTTACTCCTCCTTCTACCTATAGTACCAATACTAACTATAATGACACCTTATCATAGAACTATTGCTACAAGGTACTACGCTATGGGTTATCTCTAGATTGATGCCTATTGCTCACATGCCCAACCAAGAACCACTTAAAGACTCACAAGCCACACTCTCAATAGTTAATACTGATACTCAAGATACAGACCTAGTTGCAAGTCACCAATTATCACACTAACAAAGAACCCTAATGGAATGAAGCTCTATAAGGAACTGGACTAAGGACTGAAGGTATCTCTACTGTTAAGCTAAAAAGAAAAATGATGGAACAAAGTCCTATGATAACAGAAGTGGATAAGTATTGAGATGATACTTTAAGAACCAATTTAAGATACAATCTGATAATCATACACATCTGTCCGAAATCATGACACTCAGAATTCTCGCCACGCCAGTAAGCATAGCTGCGATAAACGATAGATCCCATAACTTAGGTATGCAACTCTATAATCATGTCGTCTAGAATCCTCCCTGTGCCGACTAGTATAGCTGCGAGAAATTCTAAATTTCATAACTAAGATATATATACATCCGAAGTCAGGTCCCTATATTTTTGCCACGCCAGCTAATATGGCTGCAATAAACTCTATGCTCCATAACTAAAGTAGACATTTCATCTTTCTCACTATCCTAGTCAACATATGTCATAAGATGATACCGTAATTTTAGTCCATAAAATTTATCTCGATATGAAATCAAACTCAACAATGACACCAATAATTAATTTTAACAAATGATCAACAAGAATCAAATTCAATAACAATAAGTGAGAGTGGACGAAAACAAGGAAAAAGATTTGAATTAGAATTTATAATAAGATTCTCAAGGGTCGTCCTAGGAATCTTTCAAGAATTTGTGATTGAGTAACATCTCTCATCCTAGTGTCCTATGTCTTATATCCTATCGCAGGCTCACAATAGTACAACTAAGCCGTCGTACTACCACGACATCGCATAACTTGCGAAGCCTGACCTGCATGGGCCACCACTAAAAATGTGTTACCACCCTCACCCGATATAGGGGCACGAGTACGTGGGTACGTTCAGCCTACACCATAATATTGGTTGTAGAACATTGTCTAGGTCACAATACTATCTAATCAATCATACACGAATATCCAACTCCATAAGGAGACACAGATATTATAATATAATATAAAAAATACTCAACCACAGAACTAAAGTACGATAAGTTATCGAAGAAAATAATCGAAATATAACACAAGTCTGAACAACAAAATAATCTAACTTCAAACAATAACATCCAAGTCTTAATGTATGCCAGAAACAAATCCGGTACCATAAACTGCTAAAAGAAACTAACTGAATAACTAGTGATCCCGGTTAGACCTCCTGGAAATCATACCTGAACTACAAGGTCCAAGGCTGCAGCTACTCTCCCTGTGGTCCGTAATATGTCGGACACCAGTCCTCTAAGTCATAGTTTGGAAAAATATATCTAGTCAAGATTGGAGCAAAGTACAACCCGATAACAGTTCCAATTAATTGACAAGGACTATAAAACAATAATAGATGATGCTATATACTGAGAGAGAATAATAAATAGATGCAATGGCAAATAGTAAAGAGAACAGGCAATATAGTCAATATGGTATAGTCAGTGCATATATGAAATAAAAAGAAGGAACTACAATATCATATACAGGATAATATAGTATATGAACTGGATTGAAGAACTGTAACTATTCTAAGTGTTTGAAATAGTTGTTTCGATATGTGATCGACTTGGAAACTTGTACAATAGCTATATGGCCTAGCTAATCATACGTGAGGTGTATGATTAACACTAACAATATTTTACACTTGTACGATAGGGATATGATCACATTTCTCACTAGCAATTTCCCCCGCCCTCAACTAGTACAGAGGATCCAACCATAACATATTACGATACACGATCAATGTCCAATATATCATATGCAATGTCTAATATCCATGTCGTGTATAATGTCAATATGATAACCAATGTAACATCTCATGACTGCAGATCCAATCTATATACTAGTCCGTATACCACAGTGTCAAGAATCAGATGTAACATTTCTAAGTATTTGAAATATAAAAAATATTAATTAATAAAAATTATCAGAGAATGTACTCGCATATGGTCCTGAGCTGACAATACCAATATCCTGCTCCCAAAGTCTCACAGAACGATCCAATGGTCCTATATTTATATAATATATATAATAACGTCAGTTGTTACGCTAATACGCATATAAACATAACTACACTGCACTTAAAAACTAACGCAAGTAGGGGTGGTACTGGTCAACTAGCAGGTCGAGTGTGCGCGTCTAAAATGCACAAGTGTCATGTCCTCGAATACCGTACACAGCAAGACAAATAACTAACACTAACATATGTCTAAATGTCTAATTCTCGTGTAATACTAACACAGGGCCTAGCTAGTAGGTTAGGGTACACAAGGCAGTCAACTAACACCCATGGTCATACAATCATATATAACACTAATAAATAAATTCCCATGAAGTATATATATATATATATATATATATATATATATATATATATATATATATATATATATATATAAATCTAAATACTATTCATACATGCACATACACAATAGTTATTAGGGTTCACTTATACTCACCATCATGCAACACACAACATGAAGGAAAGACAAACCTCGGTGTGCACATAACCGAGGAGGGGCGACGCTCGACTGCGGCCTATGGAGGTCGATCTCCGACGATGGTGCTCCGGCGGGTGGATAGCGGCGGCAGCAACACAGGTCGAGGTGGTGGGTGGTCGAGGTATGGTTCGGCTGCGGGGTCGAGCTATAACGGGGTCGTCCGGGAAGGTGGTGGTGATTGGTGGTGTGGAGATGGTGGTTGTGGTGTAGATGGCGGCGGGGGTCGATCGGAGAAGGAGGTTGCTCCGGCGGTGAGGGGTGGTGAAGTGGGTGTTGAGGAATAGGAGTCGGTTGTGGTGACGTTGCTGCTCGGGGTGACGGCGGGAAGGTGATTGCTCGGGGCGGAGGAGATGACTTAGTGGGTGGTTGTTCTGCAGAGGAGTCGGGGAGATGAAAGTGTTGATGGTGATGGTGATTCTGTCGGTGTGGTCCGGCGGTTAGGCTCCGGCGGATGTAGGTCGAGGATGAAGAAGAGGGTGATGGGGAGTTAGGGTTTCGGTTTCAAGAAGTTGATGTTGGCTGTGGAAAAATGGAGAGACGAAGAGTGGTTTATGTAGGAGAGAGAAGAGGGTTTTGATTACCTTAGGATTAGGGCCGGCTATGGCTCATAGGGATGGGAATGGTTTCTACATGAAGGAAAATGGATGTCTAGGATAGTGTATGTTTTGAATGGAGGGTTAGGATAGCTAGGGAAAAAGGTTAGAGTGTTGTACACTCCAAAAAAAATAAAAAATTCATGTATGATCGGTCAATGGGGGGGGTGTTTCTTCATGTCTTGGATCCAAAGGGAGGTGGACACATCATTGTATTTTTGCATAAAAGTCCCTAACAATTAGAAATTTGCACAAACAATGGGGTTTGGATTGAATGAGAAAAAATACTATGTTTGGTGTGATGTAGTGGATAAAAAGGGTGTGTGGTATTTAGTATGAACCTTGAGGGTGTGAGTAGGGATTTGGGTTGGTGTTGGATCTAGTTTTGGGTTAGGTTGGGTCCTTATACCAATTTAATTAAAATTAGTATAAATGGTGTTATTAAATTAATTAGAAGTACATAGGATTAAAATTAGGTGGGACACAAGTGTCATGGACGTAGAAGACTCAGAATAGAATATTGTCATAATTTGGGTTGCACAAAAATGGGGCAATATTGTGTCTCCAATTTTGATTGGAACGAACAAAGATGCAAAGTTAGATTTATTTGGATTTAAAAATAAATATTTGTAACGAATATTGTACGACTAAAATGAAGCACAAAAGAGCATATTTATGAGTTACACAAAGGTCAAATTGGAAGGCTGGCACGTCTAGGACAAGGGTGTGAAATTTGTTGGAAGGCAAAATCTAGTGTAGCGCTCCAAATATCGAAGCAACGGTAAGGTACAATAATTAAATAAAAATTACGGTAGTGAAATATAATCCCCAGTAATTAATCCTAAAAAAATACTAATTAAATCCATAATCCTATATTTTGGTTAGGGGTTTATCTACTGGGTTTCTAGGTCTAGTCCACTAACCCATGCATTAATAAATACAATATAATATATATATATATATATATATATATATATATATATATATATATATATATATATATCTTGCAATTATTTATCAAATAAAATATACACAATGCTTATAATAAATAAAAAGACAAAAATATCCCTATTTTAGAATGTGGTAATGACATAACCCAAGACACCAACTCACGTATCGATGATCAGTCGATACGCTAGTCCATGCACTAACTCACTCAGCCAGAAACATGTTGAACATGTGTCACGTCGTAAGATACCAAGTACCTTCACAGTATACCATGTAAGTCTGCTAGTCTAAGATGCGTGCACACACTAACAACTAAAACTAGGCATATGTAAACAATACAATCAAGTAGGGTGTACCTGCCTTCCGATCCAAGCTGCTAGCACAACAAGTCTGATCCGGAGCTCTCCACAGAAATGTTTCCAACACCTATAAATTAATTATTACACTAGTTAGACTCTAATTTTCTAGTTAAATTAGGTTATTATCTAGTTATTATTTCAACATTGGTTGCACATGCAAGTAGCTACACCCCAGAATATTACTAATCATTAAACATTGCCAAAAATATTTTTAAATCATTAATTATTAAAAACTATTAATTCTAATTATTTTTGAAAAATTGGGTTTTTATTGATAGGGTCATCTCCTATAAGTTTTATGGGTCAAACACCTAGTGGAAACCAAAACTAGGTCCTAGCGAATTACCGACTGGTCACCAAAACCAAAATTTGACAAATAAGGAAATCTAAAATAATTATTTAAAAATCAAAATTTAAATATAATAATATAATTTTAGGGTTTAGTTAACATTAATATAATAGGGTTCATAGCTGATTAGGATTTTGTAGAAACAACAAGAAAGCCTAGGCTAGGGTTTATGGATCATACATTAATAGTTAGAATTAGGTTAAAATATCCTTCAATCTATACATAGAACTAGATTTTGAATCCATCAACAAATACGTTAGGGTTTACTCAATAAAAATTCTATTAGGGTTTTCTTTACAACCATAACTAATTAGGCTTCATCCTTACACTAATAATATAGGTTCTAAACATACAATATATATATATATATATATATATATATATATATATATATATATATATATATATATATATATATATATATATATATATATATATTGTTTTAGGATAATATAAACGAGAAAAGATTTGATGAATGCGAAAAACGAGGTCTTGTACGAAGACCCGCCCTTCTTTTATGTTTACAAACAATATTGTACAAATTTGATCCTACACGAGGATGTCTAAGTACAATTTATTTAATCTGGATGAATATTGCTATAGGTGTCTGATCTGCAGTCGATCACTTTAGCCCTTGGACCACACGATGTTGAAGAAGTGTCGTGGAAGACAGGTAGCAGCTTCGAGGGTTGCTAAAGAGGGTGGATGCCCGATGTCAAAGTCGTCGATCCCTTCTCTTTGCCTGAGCTCCGGATTCTCCTCTCTCTCTCTCTCTCGACCTTCTGACCTTCGATCTTTGCGACCGTTGGATCTGATACTGGATTTCTTGATCAGTTTTCAGATCTAATTTCTTTGACCTTTTTCCTCTGTTGATAGAGGTCTCTATTTATAGAGTTTTAGTGACAGTGACCACTCAATCGGTATAAATACCGAGTAGTGGAAAGTACAGCACTCTTTTACACAACGGTTAAAATAACCAATGCCTGCGTATAGATGATCCTTTGAATGAGCGTGTGACGTGGGTCCAACTAAGGGACAAAATGCGTATAATCACTACGAAGATCATGGCGTAGAAGCCACGTAGGTAGGTATCCATCGTGTAGAAGAGGTTGGCATAGAAGCCAATGTCTGTCACCATGGCATAGAAGCCAAATAGTTATCAAACTGGCATAGAAGCCGAATAGGCGTAGAAGCCGAGTGGTCATAGAGGCCGAGTGGGCGTAGAAGCCGAGTGGTCATAAAGGCTGAGTAGGCGTAGAAGCCGAGTGGTCATAGAGGCCGAGTAGGCATAGAAGCCGAGCAAGCACCGAAGCTGAATAGGCGTAGAAGCCGAGTGGTCATAGAGGCCGAGTGGGCATAGAGGCCGAGTAGGCATAGAAGCCGAGCAGGCACCGAAGCTGAATAGGTGTAGAAGCCGCTGCGTAACGTGCCAGAATGACGATATGGACGTTTTAGCCAGAATTACGGCTCTTGGAGATAATCAGATCTCTTGCATTAAATGCAGAGATCTGCCCCCATCCTGTGCATTAAATGCAGATGCTTGTCTTTAAGATTTGCCATCATTCTGCGCATTAAATGCAGATACGCACCTTAAATCATGTGCGAAGAGTAACCGCTGTCGTGGCAGTCTGTTCGTCTTCTGCGTAGCGTAAAGAGCTCATGTTTGTATGTGTAAAACTAGGCAGCATATTCCTTTGTATGCGTAGGAGCAGCTCTCGCAAAGGGGATGTCACTAAACGACGGTTCGGTGATATTTAATCAAATCTTCTGCATTAAATGTGGAGATCCGCCATCATCCTGCGCATTAAATGCAGAGGCGTGTTTTGAAGGTCTGCCACCCTTCTGTGTATCAAACTCAGAGACGTGCCTCAGGCATCTGTCAGTATTCGGCACATTAATTGCAGAGACGTGCCTTGAGGGCCTGTCACCACCCTGTGCATTAAATGCAGAGACGTGCCTCGAGTCCCGTACGGAGTGCAGCTTTTGACGTGGCAGGCGGTTTGTCTTCCGTGGAGCGTAAGGAGCTCTTATCTGCCTGTGTAAAACTAGGCAGCGTATTCCTCCGTGTACGTAAAAGCGGTTTACGCAAGGGAAATGGCAGTAAATGACAGCCTGGGTTGCAGTACCGCGCCATCATTATAGCCATCGCCTGGGTAGTCGAGCAATATCCCTTTGTCAGAAGTCGAGACGTCAGGTTCATTGCAGGATCTGACAGGTTCATTGTAGGGAATACGAAGCGTCCCTCGTATACTTCAATGCTGTATTGAAAGAGGATGAGTTTTACGCCATAAAGGCGATGAAGCACCCTGGTTACGCTGAAGCAGCCTGGACATACTGCCCTACGCGGATGGTCCTCGAGCCTATATTTCACGCTGTGCTTGGCGGAGAAGCTCTGTTTGCACGTTGAAGTCTCTGAAGTCCTTTTTTTATGCTGCTTTGCATCAATATGCTGCATAGATCTATCCAGCGTATTTTTTATGCTTCTACAAGACCCCCTTCAAAGCTTTTAAATTTCTCGTAATTTAAAATGCTTTGAATGAAGCATGACCCGCTCCTCGTAACTCAAAACATTTCTGCATGGAGTTTTGAAACGGTCAAGGCTGACTTTATGGCGGATTTATTGGGGATCAGTTTTCTCTCTCGCCTATAAAAAGGCTGAGGAGTTCTCCTGTTCTCCCCACACTTCCTTCATCATACAGAGATGATGGTCGGAGTTCGTCGGGTCGACTTGAGGAAGAAGGAGATCATGCTCTTCCAGCATGTAAGGAGCCGAAAAAGACGGCATCTTCGAGCAAATGTCCTCTGCAACGATGGATCATGGCAGGATATCATAGCCTCCTTTGCTTGGGATAATCAACAACTTTGTATGGTGGTTCTTCGGGAGAGAAGAAGAATCATTTTTCACCACGCTACTTGCAAGTGGCACCTTCTCCCGTTACCTCCGGGGATGAGAGCAGCAACTAGCTCTGACCTCGGATATTGAGTTGGGTAAAATATCTCAACTCAATCTGTCACGATGCATGGAGCATGGGATCTGCATAATTTAGGCAGGCCCAGTTCCGTATTCTCCCTCTATTTACCATTTTAGTCGGTTGCGAAAATCGACCAACTGCTGGAGGAGAGATGAAGAATTGGCGCCCATGCAAGAACTTGGTAGAGCAGATTCTGGGGGGTGGCCTTCCGACGACGACGAGAAAAATCCTTTTGTAGACTGGATTTTCCTTATATGTAGTCATGAGAAATGAAGAAAAACCCTTGTAGATTAGATTTTCCTCATATGTAATCATGACTTTAATCTTTAATAAAATCGTCTTTCTTCTTCATATGATCATGTTGCCATACTTTGCTGTGAAGTCTGAATATGTGTAGCTTCGACACGTCTGATTCTTTACGCCGACTCTGTTTAGAAAGAGTGCTGGGTCCTGTCCTGTCTTTTACGCATAACTTAGGGATGCATAGAAAAGCCGCTTTAGCATTCGAGTGTTCGAACTGTCCTGCTATTTTAGGAGTGAGGAACCGCGTATAATTCTGAACTGTTACTTTTGATAACAGAATTTCTTTGTTCAGACATCATCTTCAAGAATGATTTCTCGAAAATCCCTTAGAACAGGGCGAGAAATGGCTGTCAAACTGATTTGCCATCTTGGTAGATGAAATATTCAGACTGGAGTCTGGATGAACTTCGAATCGACCCATGAAGAAGAGTAATTTTTTAATGTTTGAACTCTGTATGCTTCGGGTACTTGGGATATCTTGAGGTCAAGAAGGAGTATCTTCTGTGTGAACTCCTGTAATTGACCGTCTTGAGGATCGTTCAGATGTACGCGTACTCTGGCCTGCATATCTTTCAGATGTGCGAGAAGTCATGGAGCACAAAATCATACGTTGGCAGCCTCTGAGCATAAACTAAACACCATCGAGCGTGCAATCATAGACTTGTAGTTCCTGAGCGTGAAGTCGTAGGTTTGTGGCCTCTCGAGCATAAAAGCTATCGAGCACAAAGGCATCCGGGCGTAAAACCCGACTTGTAGCTGTCGAACGTAAAGTCGTAGATTCGTAGCTGTCGAGCGTAGAAAGCTCCTTAGCGTAGAACTGTAGATTTGTTGCTTCTGAAAAGAAATATTTTCGAGCATGAAGTCGTGGATCCGTCGCCTCCGAGCGTAAACTAAGCGCCACCGAGCGTGAGATCATCGATTTGGTATCTGCTGAGCGTGAAGTCGTAGGTCTGTAGCCTCTCGAGCATAAAAGCTACCGAGCACAAAGGCATCTGGGCGTAAAACCATAGACTTATAGCTTGCGAGTGTAAAACCGTAGATCTGTAGCTGTCGAGCGTAGAAAGCTCCTTAGCGTAGAAACCATGAACCTGCTTTGCGCAAAAAACTTTTCGAATTCGTCGACTGTCCGCCTTCTCTGAATAAATAGGCTGACGTGGGACCCAATCATAACCGAATATTAATTAGGAGATTTGGTTCGGGGTCCGAGGAGTCCATCCGAACTCTATATATATCCCAAGTTTCTGAGGGAAAAAACTTTCCATCCGTCTTCTACGTGAGAAAGCTTTCGACTGTTCGAGTTCTTCTTCGTTTCTTCTTCGAGTCTTCAAAGTTTCCAGTAATGGCTTCGAAACAAACTTCCTCCGCTAAGGGAAAGAAGGTTGATTCCTCTTCTCGTTCTTCGGCCCAGGCGAGAGCGTCTCTGGTTGGACAAGGTGAACTTTATTCTGAGCGGAGCATCCCGCCGACGAGTAGTGCACCCGGCCTGGAAGATAGAGCTCTTGGAAAGAAGAGAATAACTAAAAATCCTTCGCACACGTTGAACGTGACCGCGCTAGGTCGTCTTCTGTGCTGATAGCCTCTTTGAGGAAGATGATGCATGGAGACGTTTCATCTTTTTACGCCCACATTCCTAATGTGTCAGCGTAAAAACTCCATTTTTTCCGCAGTCGAGCGTAAAAGCTTTGACCGTCGAAAACTTGGTGTATACTATTAAAATTTGAGTTTTTTTGCTTGTGGATGAAAATCCTGGCGTAATAACTTAATTTAATCAATCTGGCGTAAAGCACAGACATACTGCCAATCTTTACGTTTTAAGGAAATGGATTCCAGCGTAAAGGCTCAAGTTTTACAGTCTCGACGTAGAGCACGGACTGTTGATTTTCATTTTTGCGGATGCTGCAAGTCCCAAAATGTCTAGTTAGGAACTGACATGTTTCTTCTGTGCTTTTGCAGTTAACTTGCATGAGTCTTCGCTAGCTGAAGTGATGGGCTCTGCCGCCGGGATGCTGCACTCCAACTATTTGGAGGATCTGTCACACGTGACATTTCCTATCTCCGGTCCCCAGTATCCCGAAGGAAGGGCAATTCTGATATCGGCTCAGGGCGAGCGAATGCTGCTGAGCATGATCAACGGGGAGCCCCTAACGTACGTAGACGGGGAGCAATACCTGAAGCCGGCTTTCCTCTTCGGGGACATGATTGACAAGCAGTCCCAGACAAAGCCCAAGAGAGAACTCTGGGTTTTCCCTGTCGAGGGTTTGGTCTTGTATCTGCCCAATATGCCGAGAGACTACCCCATCTCGGCCTTCTTTCATGCTACGCATCCCAGGAAGATATCGTGGACGCTGACCCCCGATCTTCATGGCAAGCCAGGGAAGATCTTTCATCTGAGAGGAGCTGACCAGGGGTCGTTTGTCAGCAACCCTTCTGGCTCTGTGACGCTGTTCAGGGGACTATACCCGGGCAGTATTGTCATGACCCAGCCCCAAAAATACGTAGGACTAGGACACGTAAGCATGCCAGCCGCATGGATATGGCAACTCCAACATATGGAAACCAAATCCATACGTACGCTGTATTATGAATATCAAATCCACAAGTGGTATAAAATGTAATACAAGTCACAGGTTATAATCTAAATCTCATCCACGAAAATCATATAAAAATAAAATAACCAATGTCTATGAAACTAGATCTCAATAAAAGTATCTAAGGATGATAGTTGGATGGAAACAAATCCACTACTAACTCAAATGGAAAAGTAAATACAATATAAGTACAACTCACTCAAACAATATAAGTACCAGCTGCCAATCACGGCTCGAAGAGAAGACATCCACGAAGCATCTATATCCTTCCAAATCTGTGCTCCTGCAATACTCAAGAACAGGTACACCTGGCAGCGGACCAGGTCCTCAGAGGGACATAACAAGTATACTTAAACACATGCCAATAAAGTACTGAAATAAATATCCAATGGGTTGCCTAACCGTCTAAAGTGAATGCAGTTTAAGAACAACTTTCCCCACAAGTGAGCTATCTGGCTGAAAACTGGGATTTGGCATGGTTCTCTTTTGAAGATCCAGGGGCCTAAAAGGCACGTCGTCTTTTGAATGCCGGTGGCCCGCCTGATAGTACATAATATATAGTGGTCATCATGACCCGTATCTCCAGCGGAGAATCCGGGCGTACAGGAGAAAGTGCAAAGGAGCTCAAATGCGGTACTTGTTGTTCTCCCCACCCCATGCTCTAAGCATGTCACATCCATGACACGATTTGGTCCATAGCCTATTCTTAGTACCCTAGCCCAATCCTGCAACCAAACAAGGACAAGGATGGGACTACCGTACTACAATAGGCTATGTCCATGGACCTCTAATTTCTGCCAAGTCTACTAGCATGCAAAGTTTCTAACAGCAGTTATTCCTAACGCACGTCCCACACGTACCGATGATCAGTCAATACGTGCGTCCGTGGTCTATATGAGACTCACAACTCGTGTAAAAATATGTGTCACAGTCAAATGAAACCTAATGGTGCTACATGATAATGGGGTAGTCTCATGAACAAGGTCAATGTAATACATAAATAAAAACCTATCGCGACGTCACCGTCGCGAGCATTTTATATAACAATTAAAATATATGAACTAAGGACAGAAAATAAAGATGCATGCAACATATGGAATATAAATAACAGTACAATGGCAAGGTATACTTGCCTGGCAAGAAGCTGCAAAATGTACGCGCCCAAATGTCCAATACACAGGACCAGAAGCTATGGCCACAGAACAAATATCTCCGGATGCTGAAATAAATATCACCAACGTTTTCGGAATGAGCAAAATAGCTAAAAAGCACATCCCTTTCGTCCAATTTGGACACAGGGGCAAAACGGTAATTTCGGGCAAAAGTGGGGTCCACGTGTGGCCCACTTTGTACCAAAAAGCGTGCCGAGGGTAACAGTCTCTAAATGGGACAAACTATGGGTCAAACAACTCTAGATGTCAATACGAACCCAACGGTATGTCCAAATGTGGATTCCGATGAGCCGTACACGATTTTGTCCAAAAAGTCAACTGTGGGCCCGCCAATTGTTTATCTGGTCAACCGTCTCAGAAATGCGTAAAAATTGGGTCACAGGACCAGCGTGTTACCACGAGTCCAGTGGCGCAAGTTTCGTCGCAATCTGACTAGCGTGCACAAAATACGTGCGAGTTCCACAAAAGTGGCAACACGAAATGTGTCCGCGAATACGGTCTGATTCCGGCGCGCACACGCGTCCGAATCAGTCCCCACGAATTTTCACGTGTCCCGTTATGCTGCGTGCACCATTCGGTACACTTGGCACATGGCGGGGCGGTCCCGTTTGGCAGGGCGCGCTCCGATCTCCAACTTTTGGAAAACCGGAAAAAGTGGGTGCGTGCAGTTTTGTGACGAATATAATTTTGTCCACAGCAACTAATAGCACAAGGTTATTATACAGAAAATAAACTAGGTCATGTAATCTACAGGTATCAAAAAGAATCATCGAATTTGGATCTCTGTGGTGGGAGATACGAACTCGACAATATGGGTGGTCATCGCAAGTTTCTGCGATTTCAGAATTGGGTAAGTCCGGCCAACCTGGGCGCTGTTTTGCACCTAGGGACACACGTTTTCCGAGGTTGGCTATAGAACAAATATTGGAGAGGGTTAAGGGATGATCATACCTATGAAAACGGAACAGCGTTTGGTCGAGCGAGTCGACAGAAAATCACGCCGGAGCGAAGGTGCTTCGAGTGGGAAACTGCAGTCGTGAGGTCGGCGTCGACGGGATGGTTGGATGGCTTGGTGGGGCTTCTCTGGCTGCGGTGCCGGATCTAGATGGGAAGAGGAGGTCTGGGAATTAGGTTAGGGTTTTATGAGAGCTACTATATATATATATATATATATATATATATATATATTAAGGGGAGGGAGAGGGTGAGCGGGTTTGAAGCGGGTTGGCCGAAGGGGTCTGTGGAGTAAGTTAGTAAAGGAACGGGCTTCTCTGGACACAAGTGGGCGGGTCAAACAAGTTAATTGGTAAAGAGGAAGTGGCGGGTTCTTTTCAGCAAGTTTGCTGAATGCAAACGGCTGTAGATGGGAAGTAAGCAATTAATTATCAATGCTATTATTATTATTATTATTATTATTATTATATTATACTTAGTTACTTATTTAATAAATTCTTTTTCCTTTCTTTCTTTTTAAACATATATGTACACACATATATATATATATATATATATATATATATATATATATTCACACACAAGAAAATTTATAGATTAGGGTAATGCACATCGTAGGCTAGCAACTGCTCAAGGGGTCTCCTACATGGAATAAATTCCTAAAAATTCCTGATGGTCCCACAAGTCCTCTAAGTGCCTGAACACCTAACATAAAAATTATTAAAAATCTATTTCTCCTATTTAGCTCTAATTACTATAATTTAATTAACAATTAATAAATAAAAAGGTATGTACGATTTTTTAGGAAGGGGGTTTTATATTCTACCCAACTTGTAAAAATTTTGTCCTCGAAATTAAAATTAAGCCACGATAGAATGCGATGATGGTATAAGATTTGCATTGTTTAAAATGCAAGGCTAGGTTTAAAGGGGTGGGCGATGTTGCACGCTGCACATCCCGAAGAAAAAATCATGGAAAAATCCATATGAGCGAAAAATAGGTTTCTTCATGTGTCATGCCCAATGGTGTGGACACATAAATGCTCTTTTGCATAAAAGCGTCCAACAATTGGAAAATTGTACAAAGATGAGAATTGGATGATAGGCATGTCTAGGATAAGGGTGTAGAATTTGTAGGAAGGCAGTGGCTAGTGTAGTGCTCCAATTATCGGAGCACGGTAAGGGCGCTAAGTGATATAACTATTGTAAAATAAAATATCGTGTTCTATCTCTAACTGGACTCAGCTAACCTTAGTCTCACTAACTCAGCCAAGTAGGTCAAATTTTTTGGTGAGGGGGTTTCACAATTCAGCCAACTTAAGACAATGTCGTCCTCAAAATTGAAATAAGGCAGAATCGGTTAATCCTTTATGTACAATAAGGCAAGTCAGTCGCAATCTTCTTGCGATAACTAAAATCCTAATCATATCCATTGCAATCACTTCTAGGTTAAGATGACCACTGCTCCAATCAAAATTTAACCTATGGTTACCTCTTCTCACCTTGTTTTAAATTATCCATATCCACATAACATCTCCAAGATTTACATACACATATAACTTTTACCTTACGATCTCTAACTATCATAATCTCTTTTAGAAGTGGTTTGAGTCCAATATATATTCCCATTTTCACTTATAAAATTTTGTATGCCTCAACTCTTTAAATTCTATTCACATCCTCATTATTTCAAATAGGTTGTCCAACCAAAAATTTTAATTCTTAATTCAAATCACCAAATTGAAAAATAATTTAAATGCAGTCCACCAATATTCAAGTCTGAAATTCTATATTTATCCTCTAAATTCATATTGGTGATTCTACCTTCATTGTTCAAAAATTTAACTCATGCAATTAGGGTATAAATATTGGGTCCTCAATATCAATTCATTGATCCTCATCATCTTAGTCTTCCTTCTAAATTTCTCAAAATTATAATGGCTTGAACCTCTCTCAATCAAATCTTACTCGATCATAATCTAAAAGAAATTCCTTCCGAGTTGACAATGCACTACTACCCAATTTAGAATTTATCCACCTATCGCCTAAGGCTATATACCTTAAGAAAATATCCCTTAATTTATTTACTCATGTCGTTCAATCCTCGAAACTTCAACGTCGATCATATCACATATGATATGTCCTTAATTACGAAAGAATAATCCTCAAGTATGTGATCGGCCTATGGGGTATATCTAGTACTCTCTGTGTATCAAACATATACCAAGCACGAGGTTTCGTCTTTCCAAAATAAGGAAAGACGGAGATCAATAATAAAGAGTTCAAGGACGAGGTAATAGAATAGAAGTATCGGGATCAAGGCGTTTAAAGAATTCAAATAGGAATTGTCAAAGCAGTTGTGGATTGAAGTCCTATTTTGGTAATTCCTATTCACATGCTCGTATTAGTACAGTTATGTAGCCGATACGATACGCTCAGACATGTCTAGAGGGCAAGTACATCCGTCTACTAATTACTATATATCTCAATCCACGTAAAGTAGTTATGCGAAGGGCGAATCAAGCACACTAAGGTTAGCTAGACCTTAATACACTGATTCTGAAATGTATTAGTGTGTATACCCAATAATACATATGTCATGAACAAGCTCGATAGAGAATAAGCTTGCAAAAACTAGGCTATAATAGCAGCATAATTCGAGGTAGCACAGAAAATATAACGCTGGATTATGATGAGAGAAGTTACAAATAATTCAAGTTTACAAAAACAAAAACAACATAAGCAACAATAACAAAAGACTCTACAATCTCTACGGTTATCATACAACCTCCTTGTCTAAGTTGATAGTCGACAAAGTAGGGGCATGGACCTCTAAATTCTATTGCTTGAATAAACACTGTCATCTTATGTTGTCATACAATTAATGTCATTCAGTTACACTACCTTGATGGGTATAGTGGACCATGTGATACTAGGTTGTGAGGCATACTACCCAACTTAAAAGAATTAAACTAATACGGTGACAGTCTTAAGAGGGTCCTACAAAATAATCTTGCACATGTAAATAAAACAGAAACTCTTATTAGGGTATATGAGAAAAGATCTTGGTACTGATTAGGGTATCCTTTTTATGTAGGTAATGGTCATCCTAAGTCTTAGTCATAGCACTTACAAGCAAGTGTCGATGGTAAGGATAGAAGAGTTACTGGCCGTTAAGGAGGAAGGGTCTAACTTGTATCGAGGTGAGGGTACAAATTACGCGATTTAAAAACTAAGGGTTAATCATTGGTCACAATCTATAAAATAACTTAAACTTATCAAGTTCTAACTACCAAGCATAAAAATTTCACACTCAAGGCCACAACTATAAGCCTAGCAAACTATGAGCCCTTAACAAAGAATAAAATTACTTGGCCTACTATCAGAAGTGTCAGGTGGCACGAGTTGAAAGATAAAGAAAAGAAGAACGTAATTTTGGTCGTCGCACAATTAGCGAACGTTAAGGTCGCAGAGGAACAATATATAAAATAAAGATAGAGGGTTCTAGATAGCATCATGGTTCTCTAAGAGGAGTGGGGTGTTAGTTGCTAATGTCGGGGTATGATCAAGGGAGAAGTGTTGATTACATTCCTCTAGGCTTCCTAGGGTGCTGTCTATTAATAATAAGACAATGATCTAAGTTTTATAGTTCTAATATTATCTAACTATGAAGGTTAGGTTCAGTCCAAATATTAAGTTTTGGTTTTCTATTGGTTCCTCAATGCTAGGGTCAAACATTATGGTAAACTTCTAACTAACTCTAGTAGTGTCTATACTACTCTCAAGTCTTCATAATACATCAGGGGGTAATGGCAAACCAATTCTAGAGATAAGAAATTCTAGGGTTCACTAGATATTCTAAACTTAGTGGTGTGTCTATATTCTCGTTGTATTCTTAATAGGTGTGCTACTCTAATTATCATCCTAATAACAGGGGTTCCTATATTCTAGCAGAAGGCCATATATGCTCAAGGAACTATTAGGGAAGCACATGAATCAAGCAAGATATAATTTTTTAAAAATAGAACAGATAGGAGGAGATGAATCACAGTCAATTGTGGATGAGACCCTATACTCTAGTCCTAGGTGCAAGCTTGTTCGGTACAGTAACATAACCGAGACAATATGCTCTTGACCTGCATGGGCCACCACAAAAATATGTCACGATCCAGTCCCAAAAATACGTAGGACTAGGACACGTAAGCATGCCAGCCGCATGGATATGGCAACTCCAACATATGGAAACCAAATCCATACGTACTCTGTATTATGAATATCAAATCCACAAGTGGTATAAAATGTAATACAAGTCACAGGTTATAATCTAAATCTCATCCACGAAAATTATATAGAAATAAAATAACCAATGTCTATGAAACTAGATCTCAATAAAAGTATCTAAGGATGATAGTTGGATGGAAACAAATCCACTACCAACTCAAATGGAAAAGTAAATACAATATAAGTACAACTCACTCAAACAATATAAGTACCAGCTGCCAATCACGGCTCGAAGAGAAGACATCCACGAAGCATCTATATCCTTCCAAATCTGTGCTCCTGCAATACTCAAGAACAGGTACACCTGGCAGCGGACCAGGTCCTCAGAGGGACATAACAAGTATACTTAAACACATGTCAATAAAGTACTGGAATAAATATCCAATGGGTTGCCTAACCGTCTAAAGTGAATGCAGTTTAAGAACAACTTTCCCCACAAGTGAGCTATCTGGCTGAAAACTGGGATTTGGCATGGTTCTCTTTTAAAGATCCAGGGGCCTAAAAGGTACGTCGTCTTTTGAACGCCGGTGGCCCGCCTGATAGTACATAATATATAGTGGTCATCATGACCCGTATCTCCAGCGGAGAATCCGGGCGTACAGGAGAAAGTGCAAAGGAGCTCAAATGCGGTACTTGTTGTTCTCCCCACCCCATGCTCTAAGCATGTCACATCCATGACACGATTTGGTCCATAGCCTATTCTTAGTACCCTAGCCCAATCCTGCAACCAAACAAGGACAAGGATGGGACCACCGTACTACAATAGGCTATGTCCATGGACCTCTAATTTCTGCCAAGTCTACTAGCATGCAAAGTTTCTAACAGTAGTTATTCCTAACGCACGTCCCACACGTACCGATGATCAGTCAATACGTGCGTCCGTGGTCTATATGAGACTCACAACTCGTGTAAAAATATGTGTCACAGTCAAATGAAACCTAATGGTGCTACATGATAATGGGGTAGTCTCATGAACAAGGTCAATGCAATACATAAATAAAAACCTATCGCGACGTCACCGTCGCGAGCATTTTATATAACAATTAAAATATATGAACTAAGGACAGAAAATAAAGATGCATGCAACATATGGAATATAAATAACAGTACAATGGCAAGGTATACTTGCCTGGCAAGAAGCTGCAAAATATACGCGCCCAAATGTCCAATACACAGGACCAGAAGCTATGGCCACAGAACAAATATCTCCGGATGCTGAAATAAATATCACCAACGTTTCCGGAATGAGCAAAATAGCTAAAAAGCACATCCCTTTCGTCTAATTTGGACACAGGGGCAAAACAATAATTTCGGGCAAAAGTGGGGTCCACGTGTGGCCCACTTTGTACCAAAAGCGTACCGAGGGTAACAGTCTCTAAATGGGACAAACTATGGGTCAAACAACTCTAGATGTCAATACGAACCCAACGGTATGTCCAAATGTGGATTCCGATGAGCCGTACACGATTTTGTCTAAAAAGTCAACTGTGGGCCCGCCAATTGGTGATCTGGTCAACCATCTCAGAAATGCGTAAAAATTGGGTCACAGGACCAGCGCGTTACCACGAGTCCAGTGGCGCAAGTTTCGTCGCAATCTGACTAGCGTGCACAAAATACGTGCGAGTTCCACAAAAGTGGCGACACGAAATGTATCCGTGGATACGGTCTGATTCCGGCGCTCACACGCGTCCGAACCAGTCCCCATGAATTTTTACGTGTCCCGTTATGCTGCGTGCACCATTCGGTACACTTGGCACATGGCGGGGCGGTCCCGTTTGGCGGGGCGCGCTCCGATCTCCAACTTTTGAAAAACCGGAAAAAGTGGGTGCGTGCAGTTTTGTGACGAATATAATTTTGTCCACAGCAACTAATAGCACAGGGTTATTATACAAAAAATAAACTAGGTCATGTAATCTACAGGTATCAAAAAGAATCATCGAATTCGGATCTCTGTGGTGGGAGATACGAACTCGACAATATGGGTGGTCATCGCAAGTTTCTGCGATTTCAGAATTGGGTAAGTCCGGCCAACTTGGGCGCTGTTTTGCACCTAGGGACACACGTTTTCCGAGGTTGGCTATAAAACAAATATTGGAGAGGGTTAAGGGATGATCATACCTATAAAAACGGAACAGCGTTTGGTCGAGCGAGTCGACGGAAAATCACGCCGGAGCGAAGGTGCTTCGAGTGGGAAACTGCAGTCGCGAGGTCGGCGTCGACGGGATGGTTGGATGGATTGGTGGGGCTTCTCTGGCTGCGGTGCCGGCTCTAGATGGGAAGAGGAGGTCTGGAAATTAGGTTAGGGTTTTATGAGAGCTAATATATATATATATATATATATATATATATATATATATATATTAAGGGGAGGGAGAGGGTGAGCGGGTTTGAAGCGGGTTGGCCGAAGGGGTCTGTGGAGTAAGTTAGTAAAGGAACGGGCTTCTCTGGACACAAGTGGGCGGGTCAAACAAGTTAATTGGTAAAGAGGAAGTGGCGGGTTCTTTTCAGCAAGTTTGCTGAATGCAAACGGTTGTAGATGGGAAGTAAGCAATTAATTATCAATGCTATTATTATTACTATTATTATTATATTATACTTAGTTACTTATTTAATAAATTCTTTTTCCTTTCTTTCTTTTTAAACATATATGTACACACACATATATATATATATATATATATATATATATATATATTCACACACAAGAAAATTTATAGATTAGGGTAATGCACATCGTAGGCTAGTAACTGCTCAAGGGGTCTCCTACATGGAATAAATTCCTAAAAATTCCTGATGGTCCCACAAGTCCTCTAAGTGCCCGAACACCTAACATAAAAATTATTAAAAATCTATTTCTCCTATTTAGCTCTAATTACTACAATTTAATTAATAATTAATAAATAAAAAGGTATGTACGATTTTCTAGGAAGTGGGTTTTACAAGTATCCCGAGTGAAGACAGTTTGGTGATCCAGCCGGTCCAGTTACCGACTTTCTGTAATGATTTTATGGGGCATAGGGGAGTATACCCTAAGGTGAACCCTCGGTGTGGCGGGTGGATCACCCCTTCAAACCTTCGATGGGCTCGCTTAGTTGATTTGGCCCTGAAGCATTTTCAGACTGAGTTGGAGAACATCAGTCTGTTTGCAGCTGTGAGTGCTACCAGTGTTGGGTTACCTCCTAACCCTAACCTATTTCTGGAACTGATGGAGCGATATATTTCGCTTACCGGGACCTTCGCCACTCCACTGGGGGAGTTGGGATTGGCCCTGCATGAGATGACAGAGATCTCAAGACTGCCGATGGGGGATACTCCATACGAAGAGTATGTTCCCACGAACCGGAAGCTGGGGGATTTAGACCCTCGGGTAGTGGAAGTGTACCAGGAGTTGATGTGCCACTACCTCGCTTGCACCGCTTTTTATGATGAGCCCTCAGATTTGGCTAACATCAGCAAATAGACGTCCTCTCTCTTCTTTCACCGGTCCAGGACTGCTAAGCCGGAGAAGGTATTGGAGGGCAAGGATCTGCCTGTGAATCCCCTGAGTGCGCTTAATGCTCAGGTAGTTGACGATCTCCTTGTGGATGCTGGTGCCCCGGACCGGTTCCTCGACGAAGGGACAAGAAAGTATCCAGAAGGCACTAAGGCCTATAGTTATTTGAGGCGCTGTCGCAAGCCTCTGTCCAGGGAGGTTCAACTGGCTGGCTTCCTCTCTATATGGCTGCGCCGAGTAGTAGTGCCTGGCGTCGCATCTGCGGACCGCATTCACCGTAACACGCTATGGCCTGCAGTGCGTCTGGTGTTCGGGGCAAGACTGGGCTTGCTCCCTGCCATGGTGTGCCGTATACAAGCTGGCCTGAGGGCTATAACTGACGGGCTGCTCGTCGATGAAATTCGGCGTGATAGCTTTCCCAGGATAGAATTACCATACCTGTATTTGATGGGGTGGTTAATTCTCCATAACCCCCGGGTGATGTCTCCTGGTTCCGGCAGTAGTTCGGGGGGTAGTTTCTTGTTGAACTACTGGAAGTCTTCCTGGAATGTGAACACGGTTATAGACTGTCAGCGGGCGCTAGGCTTCAGTCATAGTTGGAAGCTTTTCTGCACCGTCCCTTCTGTACATCGCAATCAATCGGGGATTAGGCTCGAGGATTCGGGTAGAGAGAAGACCATTCTTTCTCCCGAAGCTTTAAACTGGTTGGTCTGCATTAGACCATCCCATCTGCTGTACAGAAGCGAAGATCATTGCTTCCTGGATCCCTACTTGCCCAGTCGATTTGTCCGGCAGTTTGGGTATGATCAGTTGCACGTGGGCAATGCCGTCACCAGCTTCAGGTCCAGAGGTGGACTCATTGATGGAGCGAGGGGATGGCAATATTTTATCATGGGCTGTACTGGGGCAATTTTTATCGTGCCGGTCATCACACTCTCCACGGAGCTGCGCATCCTGCATTCGTATGCCCAATTCTATGTGGCAACGAACACCTTCCATCGTGATTTTGATATGCATGGAAGCTTTAGGGTGCCCTCTTCCAAGCCTGGGAGAAGAGTTGAAGTCCCCTCGGTTTCTTCCGACGAGGGTGAGGAGTCCGTTACCCCGGATGAGCCTCTGGTGTCGGTCCCTAGGGGTGAAGTACCTCCGCCTGTAGGGGCTTTGGTAGTTTCTGGGAAGCGAAGGGCTCCTGCTCCCAAGAAAGCTTCCCCTCGTAAGAGGAAGAAGAAGACGGTAAATCGCTCTCTCTGGATTCCTGGCATTGATGCTCCTGGAGGTGAGCTTGCATCTCCCCGTGTTGGGGACGATTCTTTGATTGGAGGTTCCTCGCCTTTTAGAGAGGGACCTTCCACAGTTCCGGCTGGTGGTGCCGGAGAATCTCAGCTGGATGCCGCCGTCGCTGCTACTGCTTCCAGTAGTAGAACGAGGTCGCCTTCGGGGATGAGTATAATAAAGTTCCGTATACCTCTAGTCGGATCGGCATCGGGAGGGACTTCTGCCGCGCCTGCGAGCGCACCTAGCGCGATTCTAGCCGATGAGCCTCGGTTGGATTTTGAGGAGGACCTGGAAGACTACTTGCCAGTGTCAGTTTGCAGACCCCTTTCTCCAGGTATGACAGCTCGCCTAGCATTATTAAGAAATGATTTAGCTGTACAGGCTGCAGATGCGACATATATGCCGTCGGCCAGGGGTAAATGTCGTCTTTTATGCCTCTTCTTTGGGAAAATTAATATTACGTTGATATTAACTTCCTTTTGTCTTCTTTTCAGGGGAAGACCTCTTCGGAGAGGGTGATGTAGACGCGCCCGTTGGCTCTGTGTCAGGTCCTAGTGGTGACACAGAGGTACCTGATTTTGAAGAGGAGACCTCTTCGGGTGCTGGCTTGCCTGTCGAGGAGACTCTTGAGATATCTCAAGAGGAGGACGAACCTGTCATTGCGACAGTGCCTCTTTTGAGCACGCCGGTCACTTCGTCCGGTGTTGGCGATTCTTCTTTCGTCGTACCTTCTGTTGAGGCGACAGCCGTGGTGACATCGTCTGTGGTGATTCCTGGGGGGAAGTCGCCACCATCGCGGACACTCCCCGCGTTTATGCGGACCTAGTTGCGCTGACCGAGTAGTACACCGATATCTTCTACACCACTTTGAGAATGCTAATGTCAATGGTGTTGGCGAAGAAGCTGGACTTTGCGTCGCTGAAGAGGTCCTCTCGGTTCTCGATAGAGGCGGTCAGGGAATTCGGTGATGCCGGGGTAGCTGACGCGCTGGAGGCGATGGTTAATGGCTTGGAGCAACCCATTAACGAATACCTGCAGCTAGCTCGAGGCAATATTGAAGCTCTGGTCCAAGCCAGATATGACTCCTTGACTGCGCATCTTGTTAAAAAGAAGGAAGGTCTGAATAAATTCATCGAGACCAATCAGCAGGAGATGGATAAAGGGAAAGTCGTCTTGGAGGAGACTATCGCCCTTCAAACGAAGTACCAGGCCGAGCATGACGGCAATGTAGCAAGGGTCCGCAAACTGGAGACAAAGCTTGCTCAGGAAAAGGAGTGGGCTTCTCAGTCGTCAGAAGGTCTAGATGTAGTGAATGGCCGACTGGTCGCAGCACAACAGAACTTGGCGAGTGCAGGAGTCGCCCGTGCCGGTCTCCTTCGGGCTAGAGCCGAACTGTCCCTCCTGATAGATGATGAGGCACGGTTGGAGCGGGTCCGTGCTGATGTTTTGGATTTCGGGGCTGAGAGGATGGCCGTACTGGCGCAGCAGCTTCGCGACCTGACCGCTCCCCCTTCATGATGTACTTTTGCTTGTGCTTTTCAATGTACTCTTGCTCTTTTTTGGGAATAATAAAGAGGCTTTTTATCTGACTTTGTGGACCCATCATTTCAGAATATAAATGACAGATTTGGGTGAAAGTGATATCAGAGGTAGTATGGACATGATATACTTTTGGTAAGTTTTAGCAGAGCAAATCTATTCAGAGGTCATATGGACATGACAGAATATGATCCAACTAGTTTCCTTTTGGAAGTAGTTTTGTCAGAATGAGATTACCTTATTCCACTTGAGCAGAGGAGGTTTAAGCATAGTACATTTTCAGAAATTTGCCATTGATAGGAGCCATTAGCAGGTCTCCATTAGGCTGGGCTAACCTGTAAGCGCCGTTTGAGAACGTTGTCTCGATCACGTAAGGGCCTTCCCATTTGGGCTGGAATTTGCCTTTACTCCTGTGAGTAAGAATCATTGGCCTTCTTACAGCCAAAACTAGCTCGCCGGCTTTGAACACTCTTTCCTTTACTTTTTGATTTAAAAGTTCTGGAAATGCGTGCTTGGTAGAGCGCGATGCGCTGCTGAGCTTGGAGGCGTTTCTCGTCTAATCCTTCTAGCTCTTGAAGCCTTAACAGGTCATTCTTTTCTTGAGTTAACTCGTTAGCCATGGCTATCCTGAGTGACAAAATTTGAATTTCGATAGGAAGAACTGCTTCACTCCCGTAGACCAATGAGAATGGTGTGCAACCTGTCGGTGCTCGTACCGTGGTGCGGTATACCCAGAGACATTCTTCCAGCTTCTCATTCCAATCTCTTTTGTTCGAAGAGACAAACTTTTTAAGAGCTTGATAATGGTTTTGTTGAAGGCTTCCGCCAACCCATTAGCAGCTGGATAATATGACGTGGAGGCCATATTTTGTATCCGATTTTTATCGCAAAACCGGTGGAACGCATGGTTGATGAACTGTGGCCCATTGTCATGGATTATCCTTCGGGGAACCCCGAAGCGGTAAATGACGTGATGCTTGATGAAGCTGGTCACATTAGATGTCTTTACCTCAGCAAGAGGGATCGCCTCTGCCCATTTGGAGAAGTAATCCGTGATGGCCAGTATGAACCGGTGTCATCTGGAAGAAGACGGGTGAATAGGACCGATGATATCCATACCCCATGCTTCGAAAGGCCAGGATGCTACCGTAGGATGTAGATGTTCGGACGGTTGATGTACGAAGTCTGCATGGACCTGACAGGCTCTGCATCGTCTGGCATACTGGATTGCGTCTGCGATCATAGGGGCCAGTAATAGCCCATTCTCCTGATACGATCCTGTAGCTTAGGACCGGGTTGATGCGCCCCGCACACGCCATCGTGAGCTTCACGGATAATCCGCGGTGCTTCATCACCAGAGAGACATCGTAATAATAGCCCGTCATAAGACCGACGATATAGGCATTGTGACGATGCGTCGAAGTAGAAGCGTAATGATCGTCTTTTGACAGATATTGCTTCTTTAGGATCTTCTGGCAAGATTCCGTATGCTACAAAATCTATAAAGGGACTTCTCTAGTCTCTCTTGGGAGGATCTGTGTCCACCGTGTAGTTGCATTCGATGTGAAAGTTATTTTTTTAGACAGAATAAGTCTCTGTTAAGAAGGATTACCGAATTCTGCCTTCTTATAGGGGTAGCTAAATCTGCAGCTAGACTGGCTAGGGCATCAGCTTCCAGATTCTGAGATCGAGGTACATGCTTAAGGAAGAATCCCTTGAATGTCATGGCTATCTCGACCGTTGCTTGGTGATAGGGGATGAGGTCGGGATTCCGGACTTCATATATTCCTCTGACTTGATTGACGATCAGCAGAGAATCACCGAAGGCTTCCAGAGATTCGACCCCCAGCTTTTTAGCAACTTGGAGCCCGATTAGTAGAGCGTTGTATCCTGCCACATTGTTAGAACATGGCTCGCTAAGAGAATATGCTCGATAGATAACGAGTTTATCAGGAGTGACTAGGACGATCCCTACTCCTAAAACCATGTTTCCCCTGGGACCAGTCCTGGAGGCGCCATCGAAGAACAGTTGCCATGCATCGCCTTCCGTTGCAAAATTATACTCTACAACTTCGTCGAAAATGTCCTCGTATAGTTTGGAGGCCTCCGGGATGGGATGGGCAGCTAGAAAGTCGGCCAATGCTTGGCCTTTGACGGACTTCTGAGGGACGTACACCATGTCATATGGCATTAATAACATCGCCCAAGTCGCGAGTCGGGAATTAAGAACACTTGGCTTGCTCATCAGTACCCGAAGAGGATTGATCCTGGAGATGATATGAATGGTTTGGCCCGTGACATAGTATCGCGTTTTCTGAATAGCGAACATCAGAGCCATGCATTCTTTCTCCACAGGGTTGTACCGGTGTTCGGCTCCGACCATCATCCTGCTGAGGTAGTAAATAGCTTGCTCGTGGCCCATATCGTTCTTTTGTGCGAGAAGAGCTCCCAGAGAATGATCCATTGCTCGAACATATAGCACGAATGGTTTTCCTATGACGGAAGGTACCAGAACTGGCGGGCTAGTGAGGTAGCGCTTGATATCTCCGAACGCTTGTTGACAGGCTTCGTCCCATACGAAAGATACACCTTTCTTCATGAGACGTGAAAAGGGCTGGCATCTCCCGGAGAGGTTGGATATGAATCTTCAGATATAAGCCAGACGACCTTGAAATCCCCTGAGTTCCCTCAGATTTTAGGGCGGTCGCATCTCTAAGATGGCCTTGACTTTATCAGGGTCCACTTGAATGCCTTTGGCGGTGATGACAAATCCCAGAAATTTGCCGCTAGATACCCCCAGAAAGGACTTTGTAGGGTTCATTTTGAGTTGATGTTGGCGCATCAATTCAAATACTATCTTCAAGTCTCGGATGTGATTATCCCTGAGGCAGCTTTTGACAGCTACATCGTCCACGTAACACTCTACTGTCTTGCGTAAATACTTAAGGAATATGTCACTCATAGCTCGTTGGTACGTAGCCCCGACATTCTTTAATCCGAAGGGCATGATCGTATAGCAATATACCCCCAGTGGTGTCCGGAAGGCGGTATGCTTCTCGTCTTCAGGATGCATCTTGATCTGATTGTATCCCGAGAATCCATCCATGAAAGACATACGTTCAAAACCGCATGTATTGTCGATCATGACGTCTGTGATGGGAAGAGGGAACTCATCCTTGGGGCAGGCTGCATTCAGATCTCGATAATCGATGCAGATCCATACTTTCCCATTCTTCTTCATGACCGGGACAACATTGGCGACCCAGTCGGGATGTTGTTCCTCACGGATGAAGCCGCAAGCTATTAACTTCTTGACTTCAGCTTCAATGGCGTCCATCATGTCCGGGCAGAACCGGCGTTGGTGCTGCTTCACAGGCTTTGAATCGGGCAGTATGTTGAGTTTATGAGTAGTCACCTTTGGATCAAGACCTGGCATATCCTTATAATTCCATGCAAAGACATCGATATATTCTTTTATCAGCTGGGTAATTTCTTCCCTTTCTTCTTCGGAAAAGTCGTTGCTGATAAATATCGGCTTTGGTGAAAGTTCATCCCCTACGTCAATCTGGATAACTTCATCTTTAGTGGGAGGTTCTCTTTGCTCGAAGCAGAACTCCCATTGTGTATCCATCTGCTGAGCCCAAGCGTCATTCTCAAACAGTTCAGATTCTTGTTCGTCTGATTCGAAGGAATCTATCATTACCATTTTTGCTGATAATGTTTGCTCGAGAGCGTGAAATGAGTCGAAGGGCGATGAGCCATCTTGAAAAGAGGAAAAGATATCCTCGTTCGACTTGGAAGTCGTAAGGGAGGTGGCATACCCTAACCCGAAACGGGTTTGTTGATAGTGGGAATTGCCGAGCAGCGATGTTTATCTGCCTTTCCCGTAGTTGAGACCTGGTTCCATCCTCAAGTTATAACCCATATTTTGCATGATCTTCAAGGCTTGCGGGCTGTACCTGTGAACTTGCATTTCACCAGAGTCATCATCAAAGGAATCTTCTTGTATAGTCTGTTCGTTGCGCATACGGCCGAAGACTATTGAACGCTGACCGTTGCGGGCAGGTGGAACAATGAAGATAGAATCCTCATGTGGTCCATACGTCATGGTGACATTGGATGATGATGCCACTTCCCATATGTACGGATGATAGGAATCTATAGCTGCCAAGAATTTTTGTGCTATAGGCTCTATATCGTCCTGGGGAGAGGATTCCTGATTTGGAATCCGAGCGTCGATATACTGGAAAAGAGGTTCTTTATTATTATCAGAAACCGCACTCCTGGTTGTATTTACATCACTCGGCTGCTTGTTGCGCCGAAGGTTGATGATTAAGGGCGGAGCTGCTGTCTCAGAGTGATCACTAGAGGATCACCCCCTTTCCCCGACCTGGTCTTGTTCAGGTGGATAGCCATAGGCTCTGTGGCTTTTGGACGGGTACTCCGTCTTTTCACCTTGATTGACAGAGGTTGCTTGGCAGAAGGTTCTTCAGGCTCCCGGTGGGATTCCTTCTCTGCTTGGGCCGATACCTCTTCCGTGTAGTCTTGAGAGTATAGCACGGCGTCGGAGTAGTAGGATTCTACTCCTTTAAACGGGTTTAGGTCGGCAACCTCCGTTTGTACTGTCCCTTGGGCGTCTACATATTTGAAGCATTGATATAGAGTTGAAGGAACGATGTTGTGGTCGTGGATCCATGGTCTTCCCAGCAGGATGTTGTAGGACACCTCTGAATCGATGACGTAGCATGTAGCCACCGATCTGAGGTTGCCAATCTGGATCCTCAGGCAAATTTTTCCCAACGGCTTACTTCTTCCGACGTTGAAACCCACAATAGTAGTGGTGGTGTAAGCCAGTTCGCTGGTAGGAATCCTCAGCGGTCTGAGCAGACTATGAGGAATGATGCTGATTGAGGATCCCAGATCTATGTGAATCCGGTCGACCTCTATGGAATCGACGTACCCGGTGTGGTAGAGGGGTCTGTCATGCCTGTTATGTTTTAACAGCATGCCGTCTTAAATGAAAGTGATGTTTGGGACCACCTCCATCACACTGTGGCATCGGGGACACACCGCGGGTTCTTTATCGGAGGACTTGAGTTGGGTCAAGTATGTATCCGCCTGCATCAATGCTTCACTCAGGGCTAAACGAGTGTCTTGGGAGAGCCTGAGTAGCTCGAAGATGGACAACCTGGCTGGTATATTAGCCAGTTGGGCCAGGATGTCGAAGTTGTACGGCTTCTCTAAACCTTTGTTTTAAATATTTTTCACATGTTTATCGAAGCATACTTCTTTTTGCTTCCCCTTGTCCGCCGAAGTTGGTCTCGAAGGACCGGCCTCTGGTACGGCGGGCTCTGGTTCCGAAGGCTTGGCAGCTGAAGCGTCTGCAGGTGCATCTTTCTGACTTGCTCCGTAGTCCTTGAGGTAAGCCTTCCCTGAACGGGTTGCTGTGGCCAAAACCTCGTCTTCGTCTGGTGTCGAAGAAGTTGCAACCATATGGCATGGCTTGCATTTGGAGTTCTTCCTGGACTTAGCTTTAGTAGCATTAGTCTCTTTTTCGAGCTCCGACACCAAGTCTGGGTGAACCCACATAATCTTGCCTCTCTGGGTAGTTAGGGTTAACAGGTCGTAATTTTGACCCCTTGACGGAGGGAGATTAACGATGTTCATCGTTGTCCGGGAAATAGGTGTAACATCGTCCGGTACTTCTTGGGGAGGCAGATTGCCAAATTATAGAGAGATCATGTTGGCCGTGACCGTCTTCTCGCTATTGCGCAGGGTGATGGCTTTAGCATCGATCAGCTCTTGGATCTTCCTTTTCAGTATATAACACGCCTTTGTTGGGTGGTGTACGTATCTGTGGAAGATGCAGTACTTGGGGTTGTTGGCGCTGCCGACTTCACTAGGCCGCCTCTCCTCCGAAAGGGTGATCTTGCCACTTTTGACGAGACACTCTAATATACTCGGAATATCGTCGTCGTCGAAAGAGTATACCTCGACGGGCCTGGAAGTCCCAGGTTTTGTCTGCGTGGTTGCCGCAGTCTTCTGTCTGGACGTATTAATCGCCAGAGCTTCTTTTCCTTTGGAACTGCGAGGATGGTCGCCGTTGGGGGATGACCTCTTGCCTCTATCAGAGGTAGAGATCATGATGCCATTGTCACGCGCCTTGCGACTGTTGTCCTCGGCGGCTACCGCTGAGATGATGAACGAGGGCCAATCATGGAACTGATATGGTCCTGTGAACACCGAGATCACGGGAAGAAGGTTCTTCCTGCAAATATCTACCAATGCTGAGTCTGGAACTCCTGGAGGCATCTGTAAAGTGGCTTGGCGAAAACGTTCGACGAAGGTGCGAACGTCCTCCTTTTCCTTCTGCTTGACTTCGATGAGAGAGGACATAGACATGTCCATTCCTCCCTCGTAGAATCGTGTAAAGAATAGAGCCTTGAAGTCTTCGAAGGAAGTAATGCAGTTGTCTGCCAGGCTGCGGTACCACTGGTAAGCTACTCCTGAGAGACAGCCCTTGAACACCCGGGTGAGGAGGGCGTCATTGCCTTGTAGCAACACCGTCATCATACTGAAATAGTTCATGTACTGACTTGGTGATGTTTTTTCCTCGAACAGGGCCATGGTTTGAGGTTTGTACCTCGAAGGAAAAGGGACCTCTTCCCAGATAGCTGGGTATGGCTGGTTGATTCCCAATTTCTTGAGCTGATCTTTGTGCTTCAAGGCGTCAAATTGGGCTTTCAACTCCCGCACTGCTTGCATTGGATTTTCAGCTGGTAGCGAGACCACGGAATGGTACAGAGTTGGTTGTATCGTGACTCCCGCAGGAGGTAGTACATTCTTCAGGTGAGGAAGTGAAGGACCAGCTGACTCTTGATCTAGAGCAGGCTCTTGGATCATGTTGGATGGTGGTAGGTCCACCCCCACATGTATCTGAGTAGGCGGGACCGACGTTTGAGCCATAGCAGCCGCCTGTTGAGTTAGCATCATTTGGTGCATGTTCTCCATCATGGATTGCATTTGCTTCAGAGATGTCTCTAGTGTAGTAATGCGTTGCTCAGCATTCCCTGATGGCGAGGCTTCCTCGTGTTCATCTCCAATGGCATAAACTTCCATCTCCCTGGGCGTCATTGAAGGATGAGTATAGGTCGCTGCAGAAGTTAACTCTATACTCTCAGTATCTGATTCGGGAGACTGGCGACCCCCAGCATCAGAATCAGAAGAGCACAAAGTCAGTTATCGTGACCTTGAACGAGTGTTCTGGAATACCCCAGCTTCGGTGTCCCTAAGGAGCATGTTGAACCTTCTTCGGCTCGGAGTTCTAGAGGATGGACGTCTTGAGTCTGAGCTTCCTCCAGGTATATGTGAAGCCATGTTCACAGATGCATGCGTGGGCTCTTCTTCTAGGAAAGATGGAGAGTAGCTCAGCCGGTCGAAAACAGGCCATTTTGCTTTAGAAAAACAACAATTAATTACAATCCTGTGACTATTACAGCAGCGCTCGCTAGGAGGCGTAATAGCCACACTGGAAGATCCCCTCTCCTTGCGTTTCCAGATTAGATATTTGCGCAGGTCAGGAGGAGTTGCAGAAGAAGAAGATGATGGCTTGTTCGTTCTGTTCCCATTGGTGGGCATACGGATGATGGGAACCATAGTCTTCCTTGTGCCACCCGTATACAACAGGTTGGCCATCTGGGTGGCAGATAATCCCCGAGGAGGGTGTCTTTCCGCAACTGGAGCCTTCTTTATGCCTAGGGACTTTGCCTGGCATAATTTGGAGCTTCGCTCTGGTTGGCGTAAAGCTGAGGATGTCCTCAGGCGGCCATCAGCGTCTCGCGTAATTCGGAGGGCGTGCAGATTATTCCCTTGCTGGCGTAAAGGCCGAGAAGTTGAGTAGTTCGTCGCTCGCTTTCCCTTGCGGAGATCACAGGGATCATCTGGTTCTCCGTAGAGGTCAAATGTTGTTTTACGCGCGGAGTGTGTCTTGTACTTCTGATTTGGCGCTAAGGCTTTATCAGAAGTTTTGTCTATTCCTCCAGGGACGGGAGACTGAACTTCATGCGTAGAGCGCGGAGTATACTTCTGGGTTAGCACTGAGGCATTGCCAGAAGTTTTGTCGGTTCTGTCAGAGACAGGCGACTGAATTTTACCCGCAGGGCGCAAAGGAAGCAATGCTACAACCTCATTGGTCGAAGAGATCGGAGAGATCGGAGAGTCCACAGGAATGGTAGAGGATGTCTTGGGCATCTAGACCTTACGCAAATTTCTGTTATTTTGGACAGAGAGAGAGTGAGAGCTGCCCTTTGTTCGGAGCATATCTTCGTAGGCAGATTGGTCGAACTGGACGACCAATGTCTTCTTCACGGATCCCACGGATACCGCATCGTGTTGAGCAATAGCTTCCTCATCAGAAGAGAAAGATGTTCCCAGCAGAGTCGCCATCTTGTTTTAGGATAATATAAATGAGAAAAGATTTGATGAATACGGAAAACGAGGTCTTGTACGAAGACCCGCCCTTCTTTTATGTTTATAAACAAGATTATACAAATTTGATCCTACACGAGGATGTCTAAGTACAATTTATTTAATCTGGGTGAATATTACTATAGGTGTCTGATCTGCAGTTGATCACTTTAGCCCTTGGACCACACGATGTTGAAGAAGTGCCATGGAAGACAGGTAGCAGCTTCGAGGGTTGCTAAAGAGGGTGGATGCCCGATGCCAAAGTCATCGATCCCTTCTCTTTGCCTGAGCTCCGGATTCTCCTCTCTCGCTCTCTCTCTCGACCTTCTGACCTTCGATCTTTGCGACCGTTAGATCTGATACTGGATTTCTTGATCAGTTTTCAGATCTAATTTCTTTGACCTTTTTCCTCTGTTGATAGAGGTCTCTATTTATAGAGTTTTAGTGACAGTGACCACTCAATCAGTATAAAAACCGAGTAGTGGAAAGTACAGTACCCATTTACACAACGGTTAAAATAACCAATGCCTGTGTATAGATGATCATTTGAATGAGCGTGTGACGTAGGTCCAACTAAGGGACAAAACGCGTATAGTCGCTACGAAGATCACGGCGTAGAAGCCACGTAGGTAAGTATCCATCGTGTAGAAGAGGTTGGCATAGAAGCCAATGTCTGTCACCATGGCATAGAAGCCAAATAGTTATCAAACCAGCATAGAAGCCGAATAGGCGTAGAAGCCGAGTGGTCATAGAGGCCGAGTGGACGTAGAAGCCGAGTGGTCATAAAGGCCGAGTAGGCGTAGAAGCCGAGTGGTCATAGAGGCCGAGTAGGCATAGAAGCCGAGCAGGCACCGAAGCTGAATAGGCGTAGAAGCCGAGTGGTCATAGAGGCCGAGTGGGCATAGAGGCCGAGTAGGCGTAGAAGCCGAGCAGGCACCGAAGCTGAATAGGCGTAGAAGCCGCTGCGTAACGTGCCAGAATGACGATGTGGACGTTTTAGCTGGAATTATGGCTTTTGGAGATAATCAGATCTCTTGCATTAAATGCAGAGATCTGCCCCCATCATGTGCATTAAATGCATATGCTTGTCTTTAAGATTTGCCATCATTCTGCACATTAAATGCAGATACGCACCTTGAATCCTGTGCGAAGAGTAACCGCTGTCGTGGCAGTCTATTCGTCTTCTGCGGAGCGTAAAGAGCTCATGTTTGCCTGTGTAAAACTAGGCAGCGTATTCCCTTGTATGCGTAGGAGCAGCTCTCGCAAAGAGGATGTCACTAAACGACGGTTCGGTGATATTTAATCAAATCTCCTGCATTAAATGTGGAGATCTGCCATCATCCTGCGTATTAAATGTTGAGACGTGTTTTGAAGGTCTGCCACCCTTCTGTGCATCAAACGCAGAGACGTGCCTCAGGCATCTGTCAGTATTCGGCGTATTAATTGCAAAGACGTGCCTTGAGGGCCTGTCACCACCCTGTGCATTAAATGTAGAGACGTGCCTCGAGTCCCGTACGGAGTGCAGCTTTTGACGTGGCAGGCGGTTTGTCTTCCGCGGAGCGTAAGGAGCTCTCATCTGCCTGTGTAAAACTAGGCAGCGTATTCCTCCGTGTACGTAAAAGCGGTTTACACAAGGGAAATGGCAGTAAATGACAGCCTGGGTTGCAGTGCCGCACCATCATTATAGCCGTTGCCTGGGTAGTCGAGCAGTATCCCTTTGTCAGAAGTCGAGACATTAGGTTCTTTGCAGGATCTGACAGGTTCATTGCAGGGAATACGAAGCGTCCGTCGTACACTTCAATGCTGTATTGAAAGAGGATGAGTTTTACGCCATAAAGGCGATGAAGCACCCTGTTTATGCTGAAGTAGCCTGGATATACTGCCCTACGCGGATGGTCCTCGAGCCTATATTTCACGCTGTGCTTGGCGGAGAAGCTCTGTTTGCACGTTGAAGGCTCTGAAGTCCTCTTTTTACGCTGCTTTGCATCAATATGCTGCGTAGATCTATCCAGCGTATTTTTCATTCTTCTACATATACATATACATATATATATATATATATATATATATATATATATATATATATATATATATATATATATATATAGGTTAATAACTATAATATTATATAAATTTTGGTTTAATCCATCATAGAAAACTTAGTTGATCATTAACCATAAAGAATCAGGGTTAGAGCTTTATATTTATTAACATACAATTAGGGTTTTATCAAACCATTGAATCTAGAGTTTATAAATTAGGGTTTGGCAATAATCCATGGAGGAGGAAGAGATCATGGAGAAGAAGAAGAGGAGGATTGAAGATGAAGACTTACTAGAGAGAAGGAGAAAGATGAACAAGAAGACTCGGAGGGGGGGTCGGCTGCTTTCGGTTGTGGGGTCGGGTGCGGCGTCCAGGCTCGGTTGTCGGCGGACTGGGGCTGACGTCAGGGTCGGGGGAAGGCGGTAATAGCTTTACTGCAGTCAGCGGCAGCAGCTTGGGGTCGGGTATGGGGGAGAATTTGTTAGGGTTTTGGGGTTTCGTCTTTAGGTTAATGTATAATGGTATATATATATATATATATATATATATATATATATATATATATATATATATATATATATATAGGATATGTAAGGGGATGGGGTACGGCTGATGTAGAGATAGGAATAGGACTAGTGGTTTCCTAATTTGGTTGATAACCAATCAACCGTCACTAACCATTCCAATGGTTAATAAGAATTATGCTTTGATTTGGGATTTTAAAGGAATAAAATAATAGGTAAGTAATATGCAAATTTGTACATGGGTTGCCTAAATTGGTATGGGGGACTCATGGTGGCAAATTGAATTATGGGTTATTAATTATAGGGAGTTTGGGTTAAAAATAACAGTAAATAAATTCTATATAACAAATCTCAAAATATTAAATACAAGAAAACTACAGTTGGAACACTTGTGCTAGACTAATATTGAATGATCGAAATTTGTGGCATGCGAAGATCCTACGAGCAGTGTCTTTAGGGTGGCCTACTTCCTGCGAAGGCGGTATAGATTTTTGGGGTTGTCCTATATCACTAATGTCCAAATTACCGTAAAGTATCCCTATGCAATACATAAGTTTTGATTGATTTGAGATAGTCTAAAATGAATACTATAGATATAAAATATACCATAAATACCTATTTTGGGTTAGGGGTTTATAGTTACTAATGCTGACGGTACTGGTGTCTTCCTGCAGAGTCTGAATACCAGAGGTTCTTGGGTCTTTATTTTGGGAGGATCTTTGTTTGACAGACGTCCCTACTTCTGGAGCTTGACTACCAAAGGCTCAATAGCCATTCCGTGAAGCTTGACTACGAGAGGACCAGATACGTGGGCAAGGCATCCTTTGAGATGGACTCTTAGAGGTTTGTCTTGAGCTGAACTAACCTCTGCTTCATCGTCAGCGTCATTATCTCCTTCGTCCTGGTGGATCTGTTTATACAAGATTAAGTCAGAGTAGTAGGCTTCTACTCCTTTGAACGAATCAACATCGGCAAACTCCGTCTTGACGATGCCTTTGCTGTCAACATACTTTAGGCATTGGTGAAGAGTTGAAGGCACGATCATATAGTCATGTATCCAAGGATGCTCTAGGAGGATGTTGCAAGACACATCCACATCGATGATGTAGCAAGTCACCTCTTTTTGCAGGTCGTCGATTTGATATTTCAGGAAAATTTTCCCAAGACCCCGTTGAAGCCATTGATGGTCGTATTGGTGGTTACCAACCGACGCATGGGGATTCCCAACGTATGGAGCAGGCTTCGGGGGATGATGCTAAGAGATGATCCTGGATCAATGTACATCCGATCCACCTTGATGGCACCGATATACCTAGTATAGTATAAGGGTCTATCGTGCCTATTATTTTTTAATAACATGTCTTGTTGCGAGAATGTGATGTTCAAAATTGTCTCTATTATATTATTGCAGTGGGGACATGCAGCGGGATCCTCGACTGGCGGCTTGACTTGGGCAAGGTAGGAGTCAGTATTTTGTAATGCCTCACTCAGAGTGTCATGGGTCTCTTTGGAGAGACGAAGAAGCTTGAAGAGTGATACCTCTTCTGGGGTATTGGCAAGTTGTAAAGCTTTTTTAGCCCTTAAGCTGTATTTTTTCTTCGAGGTTTGTCAAAGCAAACTTCTTTCTGCTTTTGCCTGTCTGCCACAGGAGGTTGGGACGGGCCTGGTTCAGATGCTACTGGAGCTGTGGATACGGTAATCAGAGGTGTATTATCCTCTGGAGTCACATCGTAGTCTTATAGGTAGGTTTGCCCTGACTTGGTTACCTTAGCTAGGGCTTTGTCAGTCGATGAAGAGACCATGTGACAGGACTTGGTCTTCTTTCCTTTAGATTTGGCAGTAGGAGGTGCTTCTTGCTGTGTCAAGTTTGGGACAATGTCTGGCTGAACGCACATGACTTTACCTCATGGAGTAGTGAGTGGTACCAGCCCGGCTGGTCGAGCTAGAGGGAGGTTAACAACCTCCATCGTTGTCCCAGGTATCGGGACAACTCCGTCTTGGGTTTCTATCGCTGGAAAGTCACCGAATTGGAGGAAGACCATGTTTGCAGTGACTATCTTGTCTTTAAAGTCTAAAGTGAGAGCCTTAGAGTCGAGTATTCGTTGGATCTACCTCTTTAACACGTAGCAGTCTCATGTTGGATGATGGATGTATTGGTAGTAGTGGCAGTACTTGGGATCGTCAACCTTATCTTCCTCGTCCGGTCGTTTGATGTCAGGTAGCTGAAGTTTTTTGCCTTTCATCAATACATGGAAAATCTTGATGATATCGTCATCGCTGAAAGAGTAAGTTTCCCTCGACTTGGGTGCTTCTTTCGGCCTTTGAGTGGGCGTGGTTGGGCTTTTGGACACTTTGACAGTGAGAGCTTGCTTTCCTTTATTATTACGGCTGTTGGTGCTGATGTTGTTATTAAAGGGATGCTTCCCTCTGTCGTCGCTGGTAGGGAATTGCAGTCCCAGCAAACAAGCATCTTTTATATTTTTCTCAGTAATGTCAGCGCTTATAATGAACTCCGTCCAATCCTAAAGTGGGACTGAAGTTGTCCACAACTTTACTGTAGGTAACAAATTCTTCCTGCAAGTGTCCATCAGATGACTATCATGGATACCCAGAGGCAGTTTCAGTGCCGCCTTCCTGAATCGTTCTATATACTCTCGGACAGGTTCCTTCTCTTTTTGAATTATGTCCATGAGGGAGCTCATAGTAATGTTCATTACACCATCATAGAATCCAGAGAGAAAAAGATGCCAGAGATCTTCAAATGATGAAATACAGTTATTCGGGAGACTATAAAACTAGTCAAAGGCTACTCCGGTCAGAGTTTTGACAAAAATCTTGGTAAGGAGGGCATCGTCGCGAGGTAGATGTCCCATCGTTGAATCAAAGTAATTCATGTACTAATGAGGAGATGTCTTTCCGTCAAACGAAGTCATCGAGTGTGGCTTGTACTTGGGCGGGTATACCACATTTTTCCACTCGGGAGGATAATGTTGTTATATTCCGAGTTTCTAAAGCATGTCTCGGTTGCTCATCGAATCAAAATGAGCTCGCAACTCCATGGCCTCCTAGATTGTGTCTTGAGTGTCGTCTTACAATATAAGAGTGGATGATCGCAGTAAGGTGTGATTGACCTCAGTGGTGAGAGTAGGAGCGATCGTGCTTGACTCCCCATTATTTCTCGGTTCTTGGCTTGCTTGCCCCGAGATCCTTGGTGGCTATAGAACTATACTCGCCCTGAGGTCCAGTACAAATTGAGTCAGAGTCTGCATCGAGACACTCATGGTTTGCATCATGGCTTCAAGTGTCTCAAGACGTTATTGATTACTGGAGGCTTGATTATTCCTGCCATGTATACAGACATTACATGGGGAGAGATGGATGGGATTGTGGAATCTTCACTTTCTGTCTTTGAGTCCTGAGTCTATCTATTTTCAGGGAAGAAAGGCATGGTTGTGTTGTCTTCAGAGTCTAGGGGACGGCTACCCCCAGCCTTGGTGATTACACTATCCTGGCGGACATGGCTACCCTAGGTTGGTTGTCATCGGTTCCTTGAGATTCACTGTCTTTCTAGAATGATGGGTTAGTATAGAACATCGAAGGATTTCTACTCCCAGTTCTTGTTCTCGAATGGGTGCCTTGAAACACCTCCACGGTAGGTAATAGCTTACTACCCCGCGGTCGGTTCCTTAATTTATTGGTCGAGACTGTCGGATTGGACGAGTCCCTCTTCCCTGAGATCTTCTTTACAAAAGAAGACTTCTATGTTGAGCAGCATGAGTCAATAATCAATTTCTTCTCTTCCTTGTGCACTTGTTTCCTACGACACTGTGGGACTGGTGTCGAAGGTTGCAATCGCTGGAATACCAATTGTCTAGTTAGAAAAACTACTATTTTAGTATAGCAATATTTGATAATGATGCTGGCATAAGTGTGTCCAAGAGGGGACACTTCATGTGCATGAGTTGTTTATCTTGTCTTGCGCTTGTGACTTATCACATTGCGCAGATCAAACGATGAAAACTTCACTTTTACACCAATTTTATGTGCGTAGTCGAGCTTTATGTATGAGTGTAAAAGTGGAAGATTTGTTCCCTGACCCGGTTCTAGTGCAGAGATTGTACCTGGGTCATTTGTGGAAGACTTAGCGTGAGACGAACCCACTTCATGCCCTCAACCAAGCTGGGCGCATGGGTCTGTCAACACAGTTTTTCTTCCCGACTTGGTTCTTATGCAGCAACTGCACCGGGTCGTTTATGGAAGACTTAGCGTGAGACGGACCCACTATATGAACACAGTTTTTGCTCCTCGACTTGGTTCTTGCCCAAAAACTTTACCAAAGTTGTTTCGAAAAGACTTGGAGGGTTGGCCCATATTCGACGCATGGGCGCATGGGCGCATGGGATGCCCCTATACAATTTTCCATCAGCAGCACGTGTGACAACCAATGGCGCATGCTTTTGTTGGACAACTTGCGCACCCCTTCGAGCGCGCATGGCTCTAGTCATTTTGTATTTCTTTGAACTAGCGCTCACTGGAGCATAGCATAGAGAATCCATATTGGTGCCATAGGAGATTCTACAAAAATCAGGCTCTCTTTCTCTCTTTGGCCTTGCATGCGCCAAAGACCTCATGAGCCTATAGCGTGATGCAGTGCGCTTATTCTTTGGCGCATCTTACTGTGAGAACATCTCTTGAGATTCTGCACTGTTCTTCTCAAGAGTTGCTACGGAGATAGAGACAGGATAAGCGTCGACCTGATGCGTATACCCGGTGGTAGGGATTATCAACGCATCATTCGTGGACCGTGGGTCTGGCTCAACGACCTTGACTACCCAAGTCTTATGAGTCTTGCGAGTTTTTGTGGGCCTCGATGTGGAACTCGGCTTGTCCAACATCTTCTCGAACGCCTGTTGGTCGAATCGAACAACCAATATTCTCTGGGTTGAACCAAGCTTGCTATCGTCAGACTGCGTCACTAACTTCCCATCGGAGGATAAGTTCTTCCCCAGCAGAGTCGTAATTTTTGTCGTCATCATAAAAAATACAGGAAAAGTTGAATAAACTTTTTGTATTAATTGGAATAGAACAAAGTGTACAAAAGAATCTCTAATGCGTAGAGTCTAAGTACTAATAATTCTGGAAAAGTATGACGGTGGAGATCAAGTATGTGGTCGACTTCTTTACTCCGTTGACGGTCCGACGAAAGGGAATGGCATGGCCCCCGGGAACTTGAGTATGCGACTTAATATATGTCCCTTCCTTCTTTTGTCTCTGTCTCTCTGGCCTTCTTCTTATTTTTTTTATTTTTTATTTTTTATGTGTAGGAGACGCCCACTATTTATAGCCTTCAAAAGATTATGTGTGTGCATATCATCTTCCAAGAATGGCGGTTACAGATTTATAAGCGCATGTTGCACTATGGCTGCCACATGGCAAGTTGTGATCTGGGGTTGCCAATGCCCATAATCCGTGCTACAAGTGTCATGCACTGATTGCTCGAGGATCTTGGCTATTAATAACATAAAGATTTAATTACGTAGAGTTTTTAAGGGAACACTGCCGCATAATAACTCCAGTTAATGAGGAATACTGTCGAATGAGAACACTGCAACATGAGAGTATTACTGCATGTGACCTTGTTGTGCTGTTGCACTCTCCTCGAAGTAGTCAGTCAGTTATGGCACATGTTTGTATTTGGCGTATATCTGCCTTTAGCACATTAATTTTGGCTGCCCTTAGCTCATGGCCCTTTGATTGCATGTGGTGCATGACAGTCTTTAGAGCATGGCTTTGGATGCCCTCAGCACATGACTTTGCATGACTTGTGGATGCATTTGACGCATGGTATAGATTTTTCCATGCCTCTATATATCCGTCTAACAAGTTGACATATTATTAATTTGGTATCATTTTTACATTTAAAAATAAAATATAGATCATATATCTACAGATTGCTTCAAAGAAAAACTATTAGGATACCAGTTGCAAAAAAAAAATCCCTAGGACCATCTTTATGTCATAATATAAGCCAAAAACTCAGTGGAATCACATTCCCGATGGCATAATTGATGCAAATAACTCAAAGCATGTACATATATCATATCCATAAACATTTTGACATGTACGTGGATGAGTGGTTATGGTGGGCAGAGCAGCCAGAACCACCAAAAGGAATGCTAAGTTATAATTTTGACCCTTAGAACTATGTTTTCTCCTAATCTAATAATCATATACATACTGCTAATGCTGCCAAGAGTAACACTAAGGAATGGTAACTTATAAAATTGAAAAAAGTTTTACTTGAGAAGAGATCAAGATGATTTCTTACAAAGAGGGGAGAAGAGATGGAAACTATGTATGGTACATATGCATGGAACCCCCGAGTGCGAGGCTCCGGATAAGTCGTAGGCTATTCAGACAAATCTTCTGGGTTGATGTTGTCTTTGGCTTATCATCATTTCTTTATTGCATATGTCCATTTATTTTCTGCAAATACATGTTAGATGAACAAAGCAATATACAGAAACAAATATATATGATAATATTTAACATCAGATATAGACAATGCTAAGTTTAAGTAGAAGCTACAAGTTACTATAGTGATTACACGATTATCATAATGCTAAACTTAATCAATTAGCCGTATTCAAAAAATACAACTTAAACATTGGGCTAACAATCTCTACTTTTTTTATTATCGCAAATCAGTTAAGTTTAGGACATATCTAATCGATGCATATATCAAAGACAATAAGCATAAATCACTATAAGTATACTTTTTAAACATATACTTATATACTTAAACTTAAACTTACTTCTCCCCCTTTGACATGATAAAAAAGAAGTTCCCTCATAATAGGAAATGTAGATACAACCGATGTTACCAAGGCCTGTACTTGTGCATAATCTCCCCCGAAGTACATGAGATGTCATATTGACAGAAATGCACAAAATAACTAGTTACGGCTCCCCCGTAAACCAAGAATATATCATGGAAACAAGATGAGTAACATATAACATATAGTATGGTCATGTGGTAAATGAAGAGTAAGTAGCTAAAATATCACCATATGTAGAATACATTACTATAAAAATATTGGGTAACAATAATACAAGAGAAGTATAAATGAATATTCAAATTTTGTCATATGTAATATACAATTAAACAACTTCGCTAATATCTCAATAAAACTCAAAAAAGTTAGGAAATATTAGACTATAAATCATATAGGCATACATGAAAGGATTCAACTACTATAAAAATCATGTATCCAATATGTTTACCAAAAAGCCAAGAGTATATAATCAAGAAGTGATTATAAGGAAGAAACTAACTGATAAGAAATACACTTTGGTCAACAGAATCAATAGATAATATACGAGGTAAGTGAAAACTAGAACAAAGTTAAACAAAGCTAAACATTAGCAACATCTATCTCAACTAAAGTCCGAGCATCATAAGCACTGTAACAACTACTGAAATTGCAGTTTTCAACTTTAAGTTAGAGAATAGAGCTCAGATTTGCAACTATATTTTAAAAACAATTTGCAAAATAGTCCTTAACAAATAATTATTCTAACAAGTATTGATCATCTTGGGTTAGCTGTAGGGGCCGGATCCCAGCTAGCAGTGGTCACGAAGACATTAAAACGTCCGCTGATTGAAGACTCCTTTTCCCTTGATGGCAGTTGTCCAAAGATAAACAGATCTGAAAATCCAAATACCTTTCAGGGGCTTCATCCCAGAACCCCCACGAGGGGCGCTGCCCCCACGACCCCCGTCCGCTGACCGGACAACGGAACCCCCCGAGTGCGAGTCTCCGGATAAGTTGTAGGCGGTTCAGAGAAATCTTCTGGGTTGACACCGTCTTTGGCTCATCATCATTTCTTTGTTGCATTTATCTATTTCTTTTCTACAAATACATGTTAGACGAATAAAATAATATACATAAACAAATATATATAATATTTAATATTAGATATAGACAATGCCAAGTTTAAGTAGAAGTTATAATTTACTATAGTGATTGCACGATTATCATAATGCTAAACTTAATCGATTAAACATATTCAAAAAACACAACTTAAACATTAGGCTAACATGAATTACTCTGATGTCGAACATATAAGAACTATGTACTCCTTAGAGCATAGCCTAGGTCTACAACTGTACATGCCAGTAACGACAACTTATGTAGTCAACAACAGACTCCTATATAGGTGTAATTTCTTCATAATTCCAGTAAAAAAGAGGGAAGAAAACCCTATCATCTTCGGTAGGGAGGAAGGTTGCTGAAACTTCCTCCTAGACAAACCAGAACCTAACAGCGGTAAAATACAGCTCTATCGTTACAGCTCATATGCCAAGAACATCATCCAGATGATGGGTTACAACTTGAAAAGTGACAAGAGCCTAAATTATGGCAAAGTGCGATATTTGCCATTGCATCACCTTGCTCCCGTAGGCAAGCCAGAGACCTATTATCAATGGACCAACCATGGTGTGGGATACGTTGCACCTCCAATAAATCCTAGATATTCAAAAGCTGAAGCTAAAATGCACTCTCATTCTTCAGTCTTCTGTCTGAGACTCCGACACAAGCATTGGGAAAATATTCAAACAAGCCTTATCTATCAACATGATATCAGTGGACCAAGTCGAAGATGGTGATCAATAACTCGAGTTCTTCGAGGTCGAACTGTGGACCCAACGGTTAGAATCTAAGTAGGAGCTACGTTTTGAGCAACGAGAACCTCCTACCGAAGACGAAGTGGTACAAGTCGACCTGAGCGACGAACCCTCTCTAAACCTATCTTTATCAGCAAAAGTCTTTTCGAAGAAGATCTTGAATCCCTAATTTAGCTTATAAGGGAATACATCAACGTCTTCGCATGGAGTTACAAAGATATGTCGGGGTTGGATCCTCAAATCGAGATGCATAATCTTAACATCCTGCCAAATGCTAAGCCAGTAAAGCAACAACAATGGCGATTCCGTCCAGATGTCGTAGATACAATCGAAGCTGAAGTAAATAACTTGATAGAACGTAGCGTTATTCGCGAGGAACAACATCCAAACTGGGTTGCCAATATTGTTCATGTCATAAAAAAGAACGGCAAGATCCGAGTGTGCATAGACTTTCATGATTTAAATACGGCATGCCTAAAGGACAAGTTTTCTCTCCCGATCACATATGTGATGACCAACAATACTTGTAGTTTCAAGTGAATATCCTTAATGGATGGTTTCTCGGGATACAACCAAATCAAAATGTTCCCGGATCTTGAGAAGCATATATCATTTCGAACACCATTGGGGGTATATTGTATATAATGATGCCCTATAGTCTAAAAAAAGCAGGTACGATATACCCGTGAGCTATGAGCACCATTTTTATGAGCATCTGTGTAAAATAGTAGAATGTTACGTCAATAACACGTTGTTAAGAACCATTTTTAGGACGATTATCTCCATGATATGAAAATAGTATTTGAACTGATACGAGCGCACCAACCCAAGATAAATTCGACCAAGTCATTCCTGGGCGTCTCTAGCAAAAAGTTCTTGTATTTTGTCATCACCTTGAAATAAATTCATTTAGACCCTGAAAATACAAAGGCTACCATTGATATGCGCCCTCCGAAGAACCTCAGAGAGCTTAGCGACCTTCAAAGAAGGTTGGCATACATTAGGAGGTTCATATCTAATCTCTCCGGACGATGTCAACCATTTACTTAGCTGATGAAGAAGGGAGTTTTCTTTGTCTAGACTGAAGAATGCCAACAAGCATTCAAAGATATCAAGAAGTATCTTACAGATCCCCCAGTGTTGGTGGCTCCAGTTATGGGAAAACCCTTTTTTCGTGTAATAAATCATTCTCTCGGCGCTCTATTAGCTCAAAATTATAATGTAGGCCATGAACAGGCCATCTGCTATCTCAGCAGGATGGTGGTTAGCTGCGAGCACAAATACAATCCAGTCGAGAAAGAATGCCTTGCTTTGATCTTATCCATCCAGAAGATGCGCCATTACATGACCGGGCAGACAATTCATGTCATTTCTTGAGTTAATTCTCTCAGAGTGCTCATGACTAAGCTAGGGGCACTAAACTATCTCCTAGCCACGTGGGCAATACTGCTTTCGCCATACGATATGGTGTTTGTCCCTCAAAAGGCAGTCAAAGGTCAGGAACTAGCTGATTTCCAAACGAAGTATTAGAATCTAATACGGCGATGGAAGATTCTATTTGACGAATGTTCATTGACGGTGCTTCGAGAACATGACCAAAGGGCAATATTATCGCAAGAGCTGGGGTGGTGTTGGTCTCTCCCAACAACTTGGTCATCCAGCGTGCATATTCACTCATGGAGCCATGCTCCAATAATGTAGCAGAATTGAATGTTCTTATCATCGGGCTATAACTAGCTAAACAGTTGGGGGTGGATTATCTAGAAGTCTATGGGGATTCTAGGCTGGTAGTTAGCCAGATCCGTGGGGAGTACGAGGTCCGATATGAGGATCTGGTTAATTACCATCTGGTGGCGATCGATGTAATCTAAACCTTCACCAGGTTCTTCATAGAACACGTACATCGGTTGGAAAATATCGAGGCCGACACTCTTCCTGGTCTTACGGCTTCCTTAGTCATTCTTATTAAGATACAACATTTGATCACATTGATTGGTCAAGAACTGGTATGTGCTAGGAACAAATTATGCGTTTGTCAAAGCTATGTTACGGAGAAAAATATCGACCTTAAAGACTGGAGGTTTTCTTTCATAGACTACGTGGTCTATGAGATCCTTTCATATGATCCGAAGGAAGCTGCTTCTGTTAAAAGATGCTCCTTCTAGTTCTACTATGATACATCTACCAAAATATTGTATCGACGTTAGTACGATGGACTTATACTCCGATGCTTATCAGATACAAAAGCAAAGTAATAACTCTGTGAACCGCACGATATTATTTATGGTGCACATCAACCATGTCCTAAATTATAGGATCGTTTCCGACGTATGGGTTATTATTGGCCCACAATGGTAGCAGATGCTGTAGATTATGCAAGAAAATGCAAGATGTGTCAAATCCATACTGACTTTATCCACCAATCTTTGAAGTTTCTACACCGACAGCAGCATCTTGGCCGTTTGAAACATAGGGCATGGACATCATCGGTCCAATTAGTCCAACGTCAACCAGAGGGCATCGGTTCATTATTGTTATAACCGACTACTTCTCTAAATGGACAAAAATGATATCGCTTTTTGAAGTAAAGGTGTTACATATGATCAGCTTTGTCAAACATCATGTCATATACCATTTTGGCTTGCCTTGAAGTGGATGCTGGATCATCCACGATAATGATCCGTAATTTACAAGCCACACTTTTTATCGATTTTGCAATAAAAATCGAATCCATAACATAGCTTCAACAATATATAATCCGGTAGCGAACATATTAGCATAGGCATTCAACAAAACAATTATCAAGTTACTCAAGAAGTTTATTTCATCTCACAAACGTGATTAGAACGAGAGGCTTGGTGAATGTCTCAGGGCCTATCGCATAGCAGTTCAGACTCTAACCGGCAGCACGCTATTCTCCTTGGTTTACAGGAGCGAAGCAGTTCTTTCCCTATAAATCCAAATTTCCTTCCTCCGGGTAGCCCTCGCCAACTAGTTGACAGCCAAAGACAACCATCGCTTACGGTTGCAAGAGTTGGAGGCACTCGATGAGAAATGTCTCCTGGCTCAACAGCGTATTGAGCTATATCAAGCACGTATTTTTGAAGCCTTCAACAAGAAGGTGAAGGAAAGAGCATTTCAAGTTGGTGACATCGTCTTAACAGTAAGAAGACCGATGGTTATGACATATAAGATAAGAAGGAAGTTCCAAGCTAAGTGGAAGGTCCTTTCGTCATGGAATCAGTGTATTCCAATTTTTTATACAAGCTTGCAAAGCCTAACGAAGATCTAATGATGATACCAATCAACGAAAAATTCTTGAAGAAATACTATGTCTAAATTATTACTAGATATATGATGGTTCATCCCCAGCGGGTTATCTATAAATGTACATTGTTTACATTTATCATATCCTATCCCTGATAGTACAAATATATAGTGATGCATCTACTCCCCAAAAGATGTTCCAAAAGCCATTGTCTGTATTCAAGAGTCCTGAATATGCGATAGACGATGGATCCCCAAAGTTCTCGAGTAGAGCAGTTCTCAGGTCCAATGAAATGCTCTCGTTGAGACCATCCAAAATTGATTCCCTCAAGTAAATAAACATGTCCTTGGGCCCAGTTGTTTCAGGAATATCTCATTTGCGATCTCCAGTTGGATCGGAGATATTCTCTTCTCGGAGATTTCTTCCCTAACTAGGATAAAATTACCTCAAACAGTAGTGCACGTCCATATTACCTCTAAACTATAACCTTGTCATTCTCCCTAGTAGAGTGAATATGTCAGCAGAAGAAAATAATCACGTCCACATCACTGTAGAAGCATAGAAAGTACACATGTAAAAATACACGCATGGCCAATGTCTGTCGCTTACAAAGGTATGTGCATACAAAATGGCAAAACCCAGTAGAGTTGGCCCATTTTTGCATGCGTCAAAAGAGTGCACGAATCTCTTTCTCTCTTAAAATTAATGGCAGACGGTTGAGAGTACGAGACAAAACATGCATATTTAATGCAATATCTTTGGAAAATGTAGAGAAGATCATGCCTAATTAATGCTATGATCTTGAAAAAATAGTCGCATCATGACAAAAGTCTAGTGAGCTTGGTCGTTGTCTGCCATATACCAAGATATATGCATACAAAATGGCAAAATCCAGTATAGTTGGCCTATTTTGCACGGGTCAGAAGAGTGCACGCGTCTCCTTCCCTCTCTTAAATCGACAGGGGATGGTTGAGAGTACGAGACAAAGCATGCACATTTAATGTAATATCTCTTGGGGAATCGTGGAGGAGATCATGTCCAATTAATACTGTGATGATAAAACAACAAAGTTGTCATCATGACTAAAGTCTAGTCAGCATGGCCAAAGTCTGCCCTATATGCACGTACAAAATAACAACAGTGAGGATTGTTCACCTTGTACGCACAATAAAATGGCTATAAATATGGATCAATGTTATCCAAAGAAAAGGAGAAAAAAGGACGAAGACAAAAGAACTCTTTTGCCAAAGCCTTACTACATCCTAGTTCTCCCGTGATCAAGATTTGGCATTTCTTCCTAGTGTGTCGGATGGTCTAAAGTGGTCGACTACAGACTAGATCTCTATAGCTATAATTTTCCAGAACTATTGTACTTTGATTTTCGTATATGATCTTTTGTACACTTTTAAACAATTTATAATAAGCAAAGTAGCTTTCAAGGAAAAACATATACTGTTTTATTGTCTTTTCTCTCGACTTCTACCCTATCATCCTTCGCAAGCAAACAAGATGATGACTCTGCTGGAGAATATCTTCTTCTCTGACGAGAAGGTGGTGGTTCAACCCGACATCGTGTTGATCAGCACAATGCACAAGACGCTGGTCGTCGAGTTCGACCAACAAGCTTATGAATAAATACTCTCGGAAGGACGCTCTAGATCCTCGCCGGCAGCCAAGCTAAGAAAACTTCATAAAAACTAGAGACTCGTGTCTCGCATCTCTTACCCAGACGTCTCTAATAACAAGAGGAAGAATATGACGAGCTTCTCCAATAAAGGACAATTCGCTGATTCTACTCAGACACTTCCCGTCTACAGCGTAGACAGAATCCTTAGCCATGCCAGTGTGCCTACTAAGGAAAATAAATTGAGGAAAGTCAACAAGACTTGGTTACCAAAACCAGCATCTCTTACCTCGATGTCTCTAACAATGAGGGAAAAAATGTGGCAAACTCCTCCAGCGAGGGACAAATCATTGATTCTGCTTCTACACTTTCCTTCTATAGCGTAGACGTAATCCTTAGCCTTGTCAGTGTACCTACCAAGGGAAGAAAATTAAGGAAATTTGGTAAGACTTGGTTACTAAAGCCTCGCATCTCTTACCCTAATCAAGGGAAAGAATATGGCAAACTCCTCCAATGAAGGACAGACAGTTAATTCTGCTCTGGCACTTCCCATCTACAACGTAGGCATAATCCTTAGCCATGCAAGCGTGCCTGCTAAGGGGAAGAAACTGAAGGACTCTCATCACAACATACCTGGTTCGAACCAACTCTCCTTTGGGGAAAGAAGGCACGATGTAGCCAAAGGAGTTGTCTTCAACCATATGACCGAACCATTTCATAGTCATCACAAAGCACGACACAATTGGAATTCGAGCACGCAGGTATACGGTAACCCCCATAATGCATGCATGGATTATGCTCCTTGTGCAAAGCGTGAAAAAGAAGCTGTCTCCACTATGCATCAACTCTTCTTCACAAAATATGCCCCCATGCGTACAGATGAAGTGGATGGATCGGAGCCAGCTAACTCAAGAAAGATCTCCACGTGTGATCATACGCACCAGAGAAGATGGGTCGCGCACTTATGCACATGCTGACAATACCCGAAAATTATGCTCCAAAAAGTACGTACGTATGACGAAGACATGAGATGTACTACTTTTTGCTTTCTCATTCGTTCCTCTCTTTAGATCTATGCGATGCAATCAATCAAAAGCATAAGCAGGGAAAATCTCTGCTATGACAGTGGGACTACCATACAAATACCATTATCTCAATGTCGTGATCAACTGTTACTATTTAAATGCGATCGAGTCTTCCACTAAACCGTCGATGTTGAAACTAATGTAGCATACTGCTTCATCGAAGCAGAACAACTAAAGACAAAATCCAGAATCGAGCAATGAAGACCTGCACTTTGCCTCATGTTGCTCAACTTAGAAGTCTCCTCCTACAAAGAAGAACTCAAAAGCAAGTTCATTCAACCCCCCCGGTTTCAACCATTGTGTCGATAGATCGAACACGAGGCGACCAACCAACTATGCCCACTTAAAGGGTATTCTAGGGCACTCACCTAAGGTCAAGGTCTTCACAAGAAGATGCCATACCATAAATGGAGGATAGTATTCCCTTGATGCCTGATACAACTTTACAAGCCGAGGGCAGTAACCTTCCTGCTATTCGCACCAACCCGACGTTCCGTGAGGACAATAATTCTCAGGGAACCAACGACGATACACCAGGGGATGATCAACCCAACAGCTCGGCACAACATCTGAAGATGGGGGTAGAAACCCTCTTGATTTTGAAGATGATGTAATAATACTGACCTACCCTGAAGATAACATAATTCAGGAATGCAAAGCAGAAAGTGAAGGGTCTACAACACCGTTCACCCCTACATGTAATGTCGGTCTATATGATATGAGATAACAATAAAGCATGCACAAGTGCTCAATAATGCCTCGATGCCCTAGAGGCAATAATGCATGTCATGTGCGCCTCGATGTAGACCTTAACTCACGTATTGCTAGATATCCGGGATAGTACGGTCTCACTACAAACAAGGGCTCCAGAACAAACATGCCAGGATCCAGGGAGCAATGGGGAATCTAATGCATTTTCCCTTACACCTCCCGTAGATATCCAGGAAGCTATTCAGGAACTACGAGCTTGCGTGGACTTTATAAACAGCTGGGAAAAGCTACACAAACTTGGGATCAGACAAACTTATACCCTTTCATGAAATAATATTGTCTTCCCTCTGAAGTATAAGCCGTAGTCGCTAATCCCATTCGATGGAAAAAAAATTACCCCTTCAGTTCATGAATTACTTTAAAACCATGATGAGACATCTGCCATGAAACGAAGCTCTCATCACTAAACTATTTTTTGGCGCATTAACTAATGTGGCATACAAATAGTTCTGTAGCCGCCCAAACAGCTGTATCATGTCATTCGACGACCTCCAATAGTTATTTTTCTTCTGATTCTATGACAGGGGAATGGACATGACCATGTCTATTCTCATCAACACAGATCATAAGGAGAAGGAGCCCGCACCTGCCTATATAGAGTGCTTCAGACAGATATCCCTAAAGATGCCACCTGATATCCCTGAGTTCGTGCTTATGGACACTTGTAGACAAAACTTACTGCCAGCATTAAAATCTGCATTGGCATTATGCAATATGAAGACTTGTCATAATTCATTACAAGCACTGACATAGCCAAAAAAATGAGAAAGAGATCCATTTGCTCAAAATTCAGATGCCTGACTCTAACAGTCAAGGGAGGCACCCTCAAACTCACAATAGCAGCAACCGAAGTAGTAAAGAAAAATAAGTCCTTGCGGTTGACATTTCCAAGAATGCCTCTTAGTCTAAGCAAAAGTCTCCATACAACCCAAGGCCGAAAGAAGAGTATTACTTCGACAACGACGATGTAGTCAACATTATCAATGTTCTAATGCAGGGCAATAAGCCGAAGCTTCCCGATGTCATGAGGCCAGAAGAAGCGGGTCATACTAATGACCCCAAGTACTGTCTATTTTATCAATACGTGCATCCCCCCACTCGGAGTTGCTATGTGTAGAAAACAAAGATACAACAACTAGTAGAATCTAAAGCTATCACACTCCATACTGATGAGAAGTCAGTCTCTACAAATTTAGTATATTTATAGTACGACAACTTCCCAGCCCAAGAGATTCAAATTGGTGTTGTTCCAATACCAAAGGCAATGATGAGAGTCGTCAACCTCCCGTTAGCTAATAATGAAGCAAGGGGATTGATCCCCCTCACTACTCCTTAAGGTGAAATTATGTGGGTTCACCCCGACCTCTTAAAAGATTTGGAATGAGAAGGTGCTTCTCTTGGTTCCAAGTCTTCAAAAAAGAATAGACCATGCCATATGGCCCTTGCTGCGGTTATGGATGAAGTAATGTCTAGGGAAACCAGGTCTGGTAGAACCAACCTACCGACTTACGAGCTAATTCAAGAAGATGCTTCTCCAACGCCATCCGCTCCTACTACCCCAACTACTCCCGAAGCAGGCCCTTCAAGGCCAATGGCAGCCGGCAAGGCAAAGCAAAAGGAAGTTTGATTCGACATGCCCTTAAGGAAGGATCTTCCCTAAAGACTTGACAAACCATACAACTTCGATATATTGGCACATCTTGCAATACACCGAAGAGACTCTCTATATTCGAGTTCCTTCGTCTCTTAAAAGATACTTATGAAGTCTTAAGCGAGGCGTTATTACATGCTAATGCATATCTGACATAGATTAATATGCCAGATGATAACCCCACATAATGTCCCTATTGACACAATATCATAAAAAATATCTCCAACATAACCTTCTTCCAAGAGGATATGTCGCTAAAACGTAATGGCTACGATAGGCCGTTATACTACACCGGCTTTATCGGCACTATCAAGGTAAACTGAATACATATCGACCCTGGCTCATCACTCGTCAACATTCCTAAGAGTCTTTTACAAGCCTTGAGAATCCTGATACACTGTCTGTCCGCAACAAACATGAGAATTTGTGGTTCCAACGTTGGGAGGAGCAAACCTCTGGTGAAGATACGTCTTAAATGTCATGTAGGGGATATTCGAACTGAAGTCACATGTTATGTCATCGACTCTGAAGTATCTTACAACACCTTGCTCGAACATCCGTGGATACATAAGAACTTGATAGTCCCCTCTGTTGGCCCATTGGTCATGGTCACACCTTATTTCGATAATTGTCTAAAACTCAGACTTGATATAACGTACGAAATCAATACGAAGATGATATGCTGCTACATCTATAGTTTCAGAGTATGGAATGCGACTTGCTTTCAAGTATTGAGTCAATGTAATTTTTCTATTTATTTTGAGTATAGAAAAAAATGTACATCGAGTCGCACTTGGCATTTAGAGGCTACCTAAATATTTCCAAAATCTAGATTATTTTAGCCAAAATATTTCGTGTTTTGAAACTAGCCCAAACCTGTTTCTAAAACCGGGTTAGCCTAAACCAACCCAACCTCATTCTGAAATTAACCAAGTTTAAGATAAATAAACTTGGAACAAACTCGGGATGAACTCGGTGTGAGTTCGGTGCGAGTTCAGACCAAACTCAGTTCTCTGACTTAGTATTTCCTGGAAACCAGTTCCTCCTGCTGATTTGGCTCTAACGTTCAAAAATTTGAACGTTTGGCATCCGAATTCTCCCCAAACTCGATTTACAAAAATATTATAAATAGAGAAGGAATTCACCATTCTTATTCACTCATTCACTTTCTCTTCTCTTCTCTATTACTTTAGTTCAATAACCTATTCAATTTTCTATCCCAATCTATTTATAACTCCTAAGACTTAAGTGCCCGTGCATGCTCAGTTAGAAGATTTCAAGGGTTGTAAAAATGAGCTTATCAAGAAGTTTAAACACTTTGAGAAGTATTCGAGCCTTTCAGATCAAAGCTCGTATCTGTATGAAGTTGCAAGCCTTTAGATCAAAACTTATGTTTCACTAGATAGTAAATTTTAACTCCGAGCTAGAGTTCTCAGGTCTGGACTAGTCCTCTCAGAGGGAAACTAGGATACATTATTGTATTTGCGACTGCTGATCTCTCTCTCTTTATTTACTTATTGTCATTTTATATTTAGACTGTTACCTAACTGTGTTTATTTTTATTGGGTGATTTTTATTCAACTGCATATATACGCACTATATTTACCCTCCCTCTAGAGGTGCTTATTCTATCCTACAATTGGTATCAAAGCAAGTTATATTATACTTGTTCTTAGACTATATACTATAGAGTAGAACATATGGCTAACGTGAAATCTATTTTCATAGAAGAGGGCCAATCCAAAAATAGACCCCAATTATTTAATGGAACCAACTACACTTATTAGAAGACACGAATGAATTTTTATTTAAAATCACTTGACTTTGATTTATGGTCAATCGTTACTGATGGCTACAAAAAGCTACCAAGAATTGTTATAGATGGTGCACTTTTAGATCAACCACATGACAAGTATACTTATCATGAGAAAAAGTAAGCTAGTTTAGATGCCCGTGCTATTAGTGCCTTATTTTGTGCTATAGACATAACATAATTCAATAGGGTATCCACTTGCATGACGTCGCATGAAGTATGGAAGCTACTTAAAATTACACATGAAGGAACGTCATAAGTCAAATAATCAAAGATCAGTCGGATTACTCAAGAGTATGAAGCCTTCAAGATGAAGCCCAACGAGACCATTACGCAAATGTTCACTCGGTTCCTTGATATTGTAAATCCTTTGTCATCCATTGGTAAAGAATATAACAACCACGAAAAGATTTGCAAAGTTCTGTTGGGGCTCACCAAGAACTAGAATCCTAAGGCTACAACGATCATCGAAGGGAACGACCTCACTATAATGTCACTGGAGACACTCATGGGCAAACTAATAGCACATGAGATGGACCTCCAACACCTTGAAGAGTCAGCAACTAAGGAGATGGCGATTGTACGTAAAGCGCATCACAAGAGAAGCGTCAATGAAGACTCTGAAGATTATGACTCTGACAGTGAAGAACAAGCTCCCATGGTCAGAAAATTAAAAAAGTTCTTAAAGCTCAACAAGAAAAGCAAAGACTACAATAATGATGACAAAGAACAAATATGCTATGGATGCAAGAAGAAATGACACATCAAGAAAGACTGTCCGTCAGCAAAGAAGGGGAACAAATATAAAAAATCCATAAAATATCCTTCCTGCCGAAAGTATGCTAATACAAGCATTTGGCACGAAAGCGAAGCCAGCGATTCAGATGATGATCAATCACAAGATACTGCCAATGTTTGTCTAATGTCATTCGATAAGGTATCTGACAACCCCCTTTATGACTACTTTACTTTTGATGAATTGGATGATACTTTTAGTGATATTCTTTATGACCGCAAGAAACTTTTAGATAAATATAAGGACACTAAGAAGGAACTCAAAATACACAAGCAGGAGATCAATAGATTGTCTACACTTTTAGATGATATTAGAGAGACACAGTCAACAAGTGACACAAATGAATTGCCTGCTATTAGATTAAATTTGCATGAAGCTTTACTTAGTATTGAATAAAAAGACAAGGACTATGCTAAGCTTCTGGAAGAATATGAGAAAGAGAAGAAGAAAAACAGTTGTGCTCTTATTAGATTAGATGTCTTGACTGCTAAATATACTGAATTGTATGCCACATCCAAAAAGTTGAAAATTAGATTAGAAAAATAGCATATACATAATGCTTCCAAATCCAACACGAGTCACTCAAAACTCAAGGACACTCATAAGACACAACACAAGATGGCCAAACCTTTTAATCATGCATTCTATTACAAATATCCATACAGTTCTCATAAGACCATACAACATTCTCATTATACCAATAATAGATCCAATCATTATGTATATGCTAAATGTTATTATTGTGGTACTAGCTAACGGATACATCTCTTCATTATGTAAGATTAGAAAATTGGTTGATATGAATATATGTAATTGGGTACCAACGACTAACACTCCAGGACCCTTCATAAAATAGGTACCAATGGTAACATCTGCAAATTATTTTGTAGGTGGACCATCATTCACATTCTAAAAGCAAATAAATCCTCGACAGCGGCTGCTCACGGAATATGACTGGTGACGCATCTTTATTTGCAATACTATCGATGAAGAAAGAAGGATATGTTTCCTTCGAAAATAACTTGAAAGGGTACGTTATAGGTAATAATGATGTTGGTATGTCTCCCTGTCAAATAATTAAAGATGTTTGTCTTGTTACTGAATTGAAACATAACCTACTTAGCATTAGTCACTTAGCTGGTCATGGTTATGGTATCAATTTCATAAAAGACAAATATTCTATAATTGATGGATTAACAGATAAAACAGTATTTGAAGGAATAAGGGAAGCCAATATTTATGTATTTTATCTTTCAGAATACTAACCACGCAGGTAGATGCCTATATGCTAACAAGGATGAAAGTTGGTTATGGCACATGCATCTAGGACATGCTAAACTGAACACAATTGTGAGACTTTCTATTAAGAAGTTGGTGAGAGGCTTACCAGAAATTATTTTTAAGAAGGATATTGTATGTAGTGAATATAAAAAGAACAAAGCTACAAAATTCTCCTTTAAATCAATTAATTCTGTAAGTACTTCTCGACCTTTGTAGCTTATACATATGGATTTATTTGGACCTAATAGAATCGTCAGTCTTAGCGGTAAATTGTATGCCTTTGTAATTGTTGATAATTTCTCAAGATTTACTTGAATTTTCTTTCTTGCAAATAAAAATGTTGCACTTTCTAAATTTGTAAAATTTTGCAAAAGGTACAAAATGAAAAATGTTTCATGGTTACTCGAATCCATAGTGATCATGGTAGAGAATTCGAAAATACAGATTTTTAAAACTTGTGATTCAAATAATTTTTTGCATGCATTTTTCTGCCCAAGGACTCTGCAACAAAATGGTGTTATGGAAATTAATAATAGAACTCTAAGCGAGATGGCTAGAGTAATGCTTAATCAGTTTAACCTTCCAAAATATTTTTGGGCTAAAGATGTAAATACATTGTGTTATTTGTTGAGTATGATTCTGATTCGACCTAAATAAAAAAGACTCCCTATGAATTATGGTTTGATAGAACTCCATCTGTTAATTATTTCAATATTTTCGGTTGTAAATATTTTATCCTTAATACCAAAAAGAACTTAGGTAAGTTTGATGCTAAAGCAGATGAGGGTATCTTTGTATGATGTTAAAGCAGATGAGGGTATCTTTGTAGGATATGCTGCTAAAAGTAAATGATATAGAGTTTTTAATAAATGTTCTATGGTTATTGAAGAATCAATTAACGTTACTTTTGATGAGTTAAATTGTTAAGCAGCACATGACAGTGATGATAAAGAAATAATTATTAGCAAAGCACCAGCAGAAACTGTATTTCGTACCAGCTACCTGGAAAGTCTGTCAAAGAAGATGAGATTCATGTCTGATCATCCAGAAAATTAGGTAATAGGTAATTTAACGAATGGTGTAAGTACTCGCTCTTCTACTTGAGATATAGCTGCTAATGTAGCATTCATTTCATAAGTAGAACCTAAAAATATATAAGAAGCTTTTAATGATGAATTTTGAATTTCTGCTATGCAAGAGAAATTGAACCAATTTGAACGGAATCAAGTTTGGGAACTTGTCCTCAAACCTAATGATCTTTCGGTCATTGGCACTAGATGGATATTCCGAAATAAACTTAATGGGAATGGCTTAGTTACTCGTAACAAGGCTCAACTCGTATATCAAGGTTATAACTAAGAAGAAGGTATTGACTATGATGAGACTTATGTCCCAGTTGCGAGATTAGAATCCATTCATATGCTATGTGCTTTTGCGTATTTTCATGATTTTAAACTATTTCAAATGGATGTAAAAAGTGTATTTTTAAATATTTTATTAAAGAAGAAGTTTTTGTTGGACAACCACCTAGTTTTAAAGATTTTAAATTTTCTAATCACGTTTTCAAGTTATGAAAAGCTTTCTATGGACTCAAACAATCCCCTCGTGCTTGGTATGAGCGCCTTAGTTCTTTTCTACTTAAAAATAGTTTTTTAAAAGAAAAGATGGACACAATACTGTTTATTAAATCTTTAAATAATGATCTCTTATTAGTACAAATTTATGTTGATGATATTATCTTCAGTTCAGCTAATGAGATTCTATGCAAAGAATTTGTTAAGTGTATGCAGAGTGAATTCGAGATGAGTATGATGAGAGAACTGAACTTCTTCCTAGGAATTCAAATCAAACAGAATTTACAAGGGACTTTCATCAACCAAGCTAAATACACCAATGACTTATTCAAGAAATTTGACATGGAAAATGCAAAACCAATTGGTACTCCTATGGCTACTTCTACCAAGCTTAAGTATCGATGTATGATTGGTAGTCTACTTTATTTAACTGCTAGTCATCCTGATATAATGTTTAGTGTTTGCTTATGTGCAAGATTCCTAGCTAATCCTAAGGAATCACACTTGTGTACAGTTAAGCGTATCTTTTGATACCTTAAAGGAACTTCGACTGTCGGCTTATGGTATCCTAAAACCTCGACATTTAACCTTACTGGTTATTCTGATGCTGATTTTGTCGGATGCAAAGTTGATCGAAAGAGCACCAGCGGCACGTGTCATATCCTAGGAAAAACTTTAATTTTATGGTTTAGCAAGAAACAAAATTCTGTAACATTGTCAACTACTAAGATTGAGTATATCACCATAAGATGTTGTTATGCTCAAATTTTATGGATGAAGCAAACTCTTGATGACTATAATCTTCACTATACCAAGATCCCTATATAATATGATAATACTAGCACAATGAATCTCACTAAGAACCCTATATGTCACTCACGTACTAAACATATTCAGATTAGACACCAATTTTTACGAGATCATCAAGTACATGGTGATATATGTATTGAATTTGTTGACACAGAGCATCAATTAGTTAATATGTTTACTAAACCCTTAGCAGAAGATTGATTCAACTTTATACGTCGTGAATTAGGAATTTTGGATATCAATAATACATAATTAATATGTAATTCTTTTAATCTCGATTCTATATGTAAAAATTATTTTAGAGACAAGCCAAAATGTTTATTCTCTCAAAAAGGCATAAATAGCCTAAGCGAAATGGTACTTTAGCATCATTTTAGACCATCGCTAACTGGGATACCACCCCTACAGCTAATCTGAGATGATCAATACATAACAGAAAAAATATTTATTAAATACTGTTAATCATTATTATTGAGATTCATAAATTACTAATTTATTGATCTATAAAGTTGACCTATATCTAAAAGAAAGTAAACTATAATTTAAACTTGATTGATGCATCAGAACTCAACCAGAGTTCGGACAAAGTTTGGACCAAACTCGACCCGAACTCGGCCTGAGTTCGGATTTCCTCGATTCTGTTTTAATTTGTGGACCACTCTCTTTTATATATACTCGCCATCTTCTCCCCAGTCGGCTCCAGAACCTCCCAGCGGCCTAAAACCTCCATAAACCCTAGTTTTCTAAAACCCTAACCACCTTGGATCTCCCTCTTCGTGCGGTTTTAGGAGCTAAAAATTGGATTTTGGTTTATTTCATAATTCTCTACCACTGTTCCTGATTTGTTTGAAGGTATAACTCATATTTCTCCTCTTTTTAATTATTTTTCATGGCTCCCAAATTGTTTAAGAAGAAGAGAAAAGTTGGAGAGGCTTCATCTTTCACTCACGATGATGCTTCTCAATCTCTGTTTAGCCGTGCTATACAAGATGATGGAGAATTTAATGGACTAATTTTTGCGTCGTTAGATCAATCTAATGAATGGTTCAACGACTTTGTCGACCACATCGTCTGTGCTGGCAGTCCCATCAATTTTACTGTGTTTCCTAATTATTTGGAAAGTTTTTGTGAGTTAGGATTGGAAGGCTTAGTTACTACTAGATTTCCTATTGTTATCAATGTTATTCGCATGTTTTACTACAATATGTCCTCGCTTGATGATTCTATTAAATCTTGTGTTGCCGGATTGAATATTGAATTTGATGTTGAATACTTAAGATAAAATTTTCACATTCCAAATGAAGGAGAACCCTTAGTACCTATCACATCTTACAAATTTACTGATGGCACATCTCTAGACTCTTTTAAGGACTATATCTGCTCACCAAATCCTCGTCCCCAGGGTCAACTTAAGGCCAAACACTTGAATATATGGTTTTATGACTTACATCATATTATCTTTTCTACCATCCTGCCTAAATAAACCTCCACTGATGAGATTACCAATCTTGAGCTTTGTGCTATGTATCATATCCACTTTGGAATCAAATTTCGCTTTCCCAAGACTATGATTCAGATGATGATCCGATCCCGCAAGTACATAATCTTGTGTACACTATGTACTTGCCTATTATCTTTGAGCATTTCCAAATCTCTCTTGAGGATTACACCTATCTTACAGATCCAGCCTATCTTTTTTGCTGCTCGACGATCTGACCCTGCCCCTATAGCTGCACCTCCTCCTCCTCCACTTGCTACTGCCTTACCTCACCCTGAGCCTGCTGCAGCTCCAAAGCCACCTGCCTCCCTAGACGAGCTCCAGACTATGATGCGAGATCACATCAGAGTTCAAGATGAGCATCACAGACTTACACTAGAGCGTCGTACTATAGAGGATGACCGTCACAAACAGATAGACTATCAGACCACTCTTTGTTTCCAGGTGATGTCCAATACCTTGGAGGACATGCAGTACTCCTTCTCTCAGATCCCTGACAGACCCTATCCTATGGTTTGTGATCCTTCACGAGACGGATACCGGATTGTTAACCCATATATTCAGCCTTACTTGGATCCAGCTGCTGTATTATATGATCCCAACCGTTCTGCTGAGACTGGAGACCCGACGACTGGAGATGACGAGTGATACAGATTATTATGCTATCTTTTAGTGATATTCACTCTTTCGGACTGGTTTAATTTATTATGCTTTTGCACATGTCTTTTGTGTAGCACTTTTAGACTTCTACACTAGTTTATGACTTCAGTTTATGGTTAAAACTGCTTTTGATTATTTAGTATGATTCTACTTCTTTAATTTTCGCGATTGTGAAATGAATCTTAATCAATTGCTTATCTCAATACTTATATTAATGTTGATTTAATGCCAATATTTGCTTACTTAAATTTTAAATGCTTATATCTATGTTACTTCACTCTTGTTGTTTTTCTTGTCTTGACATCAACAATTACGGGGGAGCTTTTCCCAATTTTGATCAAATAACAACGGGGGAATAGTACTATATCACGCAATGCAAAGCAAAAAGAAGATGAGTACCACTATCAGATTTTGAGTTTTATTCTCTGCTATATCAGTCAGAGTTTTTCAATTATCAAAATGGGGAAGATTGTTGGCCCATTGGTCATGGTTACACCTTATTTTGATAATCGTCTAAAACTCGAACTTAATATAACCTACGAGAATCAATACGAAGATGATATGCTGCTACATCTACAGTTAAGAGTATGGGATGCGACTTGCTTTCAAGTATTGAGTAATATTTTTTTTTATTTTGAGTATAGGAAAAATGTACATCTAGTCGCACTTGGCATTTAGAGGCTACCCTAAAAATTTTCTAAACCCATATTATTTTAGCCAAAATATTTTGTGTTTTGAAACTAGCCCAAACCTATTTTTCTAAAATTGACTTAGTCCAAACCAACCCAACCTCATTTTGAAATTAACTTGGTTTAAGAGAAACAAACTCGGAACAAACTCGGTGCGAGTTCGGTGCAAATTTGGATCAAACTCTGTTCCCTGACTTAGTATTTCCTGGAAACCAGTTCCTCCTACAGACTCGGCTCCAAAGTTAAAAAATTCAGAATGTTTGGCATCCGAATTTGCCCCGAACTCAGTTTACAAAAATACTATAAATAGAGAAGGAATTCACCATTCTTATTTACTCATTCCCTTTCTCTTCTCTTCGCTATTACTTTAGTTCAATAGCCTATTCAATTTTCTATCCCAAGCTATTTACAACTCCTAAGCCTTAAGTGCTAGTGCGTGCTCGGTTAGAAGTTTTTAAGAGTTGTAAGAAGGAGCTTGTCAAGAAGTTTAAATACTTCAAGAAGTATTCGAGCCATTCGGATCAAAGCTCGTGTATGTTCGAAGTTGCAAGCCTTCAGATCAAAACTTGTGTTTCACTGGATAGTGGATTTCAACTCCGAGCTATAGTTCTCGGGCCTGGACTAGTCCTCTCAGAGGAAAACTTGGATACATTGTTGTGTTTGCGACTGCTGATCTCTCTCTCTTTTTATTTACTTACTGTTATTTTATATTTAGACTGTTAGCTAACTTTGCTTATTTTTATTGGGTAATTTTTATTCTGCTGCATATATACGCACTCTATTCACCGCCTCTAGAGGTGCTTATTCGATCCTATACCCTCCACTATACATTATTATTTCAAATATATAGACTAGCGGGGGGTAGTCAAAATTGAGGTTACTGATATCAATCACTTCAAGGGCGTCGATGCCTACTACTCTGACTCAATCCTTTACAATCTATAGTATCTCAACACCGAAGACGATGAAGCTGATGAACAAGCTGCATCCACTTCAACCAATGAGGATTCTCTCATCATCCGTGTCAAGAGCCAAATCACCTACAAGAGCGCCCAGGAGCTTCTTGTAATCGACTGCCGTAAGTCAGCTCGTGAAATGGAAACCAAGATTTCGTCGATAACAAACATCGCCAAAATGACTCAGAAGACAGAGTCTTTCATTATTAATCTTTATCGTAAGGATCGCTTTATCCTTAATTACCAGCCTCCGGTTATAAACCTAACTAAGGCAAAGACCGATATTGATCCTCTTGAAGGGGAATAAATTATGTACTATGTGAATGAAAAGGACATGCCTTTGCACTACTTCGACGTTGATCACTTTACTATAGAGTTCTTAGAGGCTCTCAAAATCTATGATCCTCTGTCAATACCAATCTCAGTGCCCTCCCAAGCAAGGACGTCATACAGCTCCTACGAAGATGACTGCTTCATTATCTCGCCAAGGAGGATCAGAGACCAGCCAATAATCTTTGGTAAAGCTAGGATCAAAGTAGACTCTCATACCGATGACTATGAAAGTGACTGGAGAAGATACAACTCCATCATTATAGTCAGTCAGCCAAATACATCATCTACAAGATGGTCTATGACCTAAAATCTAGCCAAGGCCTTTACACGTCCTCCGCAAGAGTAAATTTAATGGGAAAGAACCTATTCTCCCATGAATAGGTAAATATCCCCCTTCGGTTGCCACATCGATCTAGCCAAGGACGATATTGTCCCATACTTTGCTCGAGACCCCACCAAGTACAATACAATGTGTGTCTCTGATATTCTTCTGCCATGACATGTGTCATGACAGTTAAGGTTTTGGACACATGTGCGTCGTATCATGCCACTCCGCAAAAGAAGATCTTCATGTCAAATCGAGGCGTAGGTTTGGACGTATGAAGATGGGTGACAAGGCATTACCAAAATATAATGTTTTAGTGATGTTTTTAGAGACGTCGTCATAAAACTTTGCTAATGTTAAAGATTTTAGCGACCCAAAAAATAAACGTTGCTATACGTCGCTGTTGGCGACGCATAACGACGAGTAGCAACTGTAATTGGATTTTTTTTAAAAGAATAGTCGCTATACGCTTCTTTAACATCTCTGATTTTTTTTGATTTAGAATCATTTCGCAAAGTTTTTATCGATGTTGTTTATTTTTTAGATAGCGACAGTTATAAATGTAGTAAGATGTCACAAATATTTTTAATTAGCGACGTTCAATTTAGACGTCGCTAAAAAGTTAATATAGAGTTTTAAGTTTTTTATTTCCACCCATTCTCTCGATCTCCCCCTCTCCCAAATACTCTTCTACACCCCCCCCCCCCCGCCCCAGCGACCCCGACCCCACTAGACTCTGGCGACCCCCCTCAGCCCCCTGCCTTGGCGACCCCGACCCCTCTCGACTCTGACAACCCCAAACGACGCCACTCGGCCCCGGCGCCCCTCGATCTTGACGACCCCCTCGTCCCCTGCCCCGGCGCCACTCGATCCCGATGACCCCCCTAGACCCCAACGACCCCCTCCTCTATCAGAGGGTCAGGTAACCCTAACCCTGTCTCCCTCTTGCTGTATTTATATGAATACGTAGCATGCCAACCGTATTTATATGATAACTCCAATATGTTAAAAAAATCATAACACACACGTACGCTATAATATGAATAAATAATTCACAAGTGGAACATATATTGTCAACACAAGTCACATGCATCTATAACTCATACACTAGCACAAGTAAAGGAATATCAAAATAGATAGCTAAATGTCTCAAGTACGAAGTATCAAAGAATAATAGTCGGGTGGAGACAAATCCACTACCCATCGACTATATCAAAAACAAAAATCATAGAGGAGATCAAAACTCCAATATCAAATAAATCTTAAATAAAAGAAACTACAACTAAGATATCCAATATCACTTTCCTTTATTTTTTCCCAAAAACCAATACCTATGCTATGCACAGCCGACCACCCCAAATCCCCTATTCATCACCTCCTTCCTCTCCTTCCCTGCGCAGACCCGGCCGGAGACCACCGGACTCCACCTGCACCACCTCCCTCTGCTCTCTTCTCCATCCTCCTCCGTTCCCTCGACTTCACCTCGACCCGCCTGCTGCCATCTTCACCCAGCCGGACTGCACACCTCGATGAACCGCCAGTACCCGACCACCCGCCGGCTATCCCGACGAATCCACCACCTTCCTCCGCCGCTGCACAGTACTCGACCACCACCTGGCCGTCCCCAACTTCCCACGACCGACAGTTCTCCACCTCGACCCGCCTGATCCCGTCGATGACACCCCGGCCGCCTGCACCATCAGGCTGACCTGAGCCAAGCATTCCCGCTGAGCCCTCAATAGCAAGTATCCTCCGTTCCCACCAGAACCACCACCACATCTCGCCTAAACCGGAGCACCACAGCACGACTTCGCCTCCATGCTCCGTCCTCCTCCATGACTGAACCTCGCCTCTCCTTCTCCTCGCTCACCCAAATTTGACCTCGTCTTCACTGGTATGATCCCCACCTATCCCTCTCTAAATCCCGTAGATTAGTTTCCATCGTGCAGCATTAAAAACTAGGTAAAAATCGACGCCAACTTTAGGAAAAATCACATTTTTATACTACTAAAATCTGTTGCAATGACCTATGTTCAAGGGCTCGTATCTCCCACCACAGGGATTCAAACCTAGAAATTCTTTTTGCTATGGAAAGACCACCTGACCGAGATCATTCTCTGTCAATTGTATTATTTTATCTGGTGTTATATGCAGAAATAAATTAGGTTAAAAATTCAGAAAAACATATTTTTAAAATATTAAAATTTGTTATACGGAGCGCGTCCCACCAAACTGGACCGCCCCATCACATACCAAGTACACCGAAAGGTGCGCACGGTATACCCAGACGTGTGTGCTTTCACGAAAACTGATTTGGACGCGTGTGCGCGTCAAAATCAGCCCGTGTCCGTAAAAAATCCCCGTATCGCGACTTTTGCAAAACCCTGCACCATTTAGTGTACGATCGTCAGAATTCAACGAAACTTGCGTCATTGGACTCGTGATATCGCGCTGGTCTTGTGACCTAATTTTCACACAATTCTGAGATAGTTGACCAAGTCACCCATTGGCGGGCCCTATGGTTGACTTTTTGGGCGAATTTGTGTTCGGTTCACCAGAATCCAAAATTGGACATACTGATGAGTTTGTACTAACTTTTAGAGTTTGTTTGACCTATAACTTGTCCAATTTTGATACCTTTACCCCTGACACGCTTTTCGGTACAAAGTGGCCCACATATGGACCCGCTTTGACCCAAAATTACCGTTTTGACCCTGTGTCCAAATTAGACGAAATGGTAGTATTTTCTAGCTATTTTGCTTATTCTGGGAACATTGGTGATGTTTATTTCAGCATCCAGAGACGTTCATTCTGAGGCCATAGTTTCTGACTCTTGGTGTTTGACATCTGGAGTTACATTTTGCAGCTCTCTTGCTAGGCAAGTATACCTTGCCAAATTATTTACAGTACTTTGCATGCTATTTATATTTCTGTATATTCATTGCATGTGTAGTTTTGTTCAGTCATTACTATATATTAGATATGTTGACACATACTTGACACCTAGTATCATGAGAGGACAATCATTAGGAGTATGGGCTTTAACCACTCTGGTAAACCGTAGTATCTAGCTCGCACTACGGTAGTGTGTCGTGCTGGTCGCTACCCCCGCGGTATGTCAATTTCTGGAGTCTCGCTGGTCGCTACCCCCGCGGTATGTCAATTTCTTATGTCCCCTGACATGTGTGTGAGTTGTGAGATTTAGATCGAGTAGCCTACTCTTGTCCATACGTCAAAAAGTTGTCCTCATTTGTATTCATATAGATTGTCTTGTACAGCGTACTTATATATTTTCAAACATTATACATGTTCACTATATTCAATTGGCTTGCTTCTATATATCTTGTTACGTCCCTCTGAGGACCTGGTCCCTTTCCAATTGTAGATGTTCATGACTATTCACAGGAGCACGGGTCAGGACTTACTACTTATCTCTTCCGATGAGGTCTTATCTTCTGAGCATCATTAATTATCTCTAGCGATGGATCTTTTAGCTGACACTTTTATCATCACTTTATTTTATATACGAGATTTTACTCTTCTCTCTCATTTTAGTTTTGATATAGTCATTGGTAGTCGATTTGTCTCCACCCGACTATCATTGTTGGATTACTCAGACTCTTTATTCTAGTTTAATTATTTACTTTCTGTGGCTTATTGTGTGGATGAGATTAGTATTTTCTGTGACCTGTGATATTTGATATACCACATGTGAGTTTATATTCATATTACAGCGTACGTATGTATTATGGTATCCATATATTAGAGTTTTCATATACATACGGCTTGCTTGCTTACGTGTTCCTAGTCCTACGTATTTTGGGACAGGGGTATGACACAAAGCGTAACGTCTTTCGATCGTCAGAGGCCGCCTATAAATAATATAATATAATATAAGGGTCATCTGACCGCGCATCTCCAGCGGAGCGTACGGGTTACAAAAAAAAGTGTAAAGGAGCCCCATACGCTTACTCATTATTCCCCCTACCCAATGAAACTAACGTGTCACATCCAAAACATGCAACACCTCTAGTAGCTGCTAAGTCCGCTAAACATGATATTTCTATTAGTAGTTATTTCTTATTCGTCATACGACCTTTACGTATAGGTGGTCAGCCTAATATGCAATTCCGTGTCCTATATGAGACTCACAACTCGTGTAACAAATGTGTCACATCCAATAAAATATAAGAATGCCTCAATATCATGGGGTGGTCTCGTAAAACTCAATATACATAATAATAAGAAGAGAGAAATGACGACGCAACCGTCGTTGTACCCAAGTCTTTCTTGGACGCACAATTTTATATAGCAAAATAAATTAAAATAAATAACATAAAATAAATATGCAGCAAATGAATGTAACTAAATAGTACTATAAGGTATACTTGCCTGGCAAGCAAGCTGTGAAGTATAGGCATCCAGATGTCAAGCACAAGGAACCGGAAAGTAGGGGCTCTAAAGAATGGTCTCTGGATGCTAAAATAAACATCACCAATGTCTCCAGAATTAGCGAGATAGTAAAAAACTCAACACTTTTGTCCAATTTGGACACAGGGATAAAATAATAATTTTGGGCCAAAGCGGGGTCTACATATGGGCTACTTTGTACCAAAATACGTGCCAGGGGTGAAGGTCCCTAAGTTGGAAAAATTATAGTTCAAACAATTCCTAAACGATGATACAAACTCAATAGTATGTCCAATTTTGGATTCCGGTGAGCAGATCATAAATTCGCCTGTTAAGTCAAACCGTGTGGCCCACGAATAGGCTACGCAGTCAACTGTCTCGAAATTGCTTAAAACTTGGGTCACAGGACTAACGTGATAAAACGAATCCAATGGCGCAAGTTTTGTCGCGTTCCAACGAGCGTGTACCCACTAACGGTGAATTTTGTAAAATGTCGATACAGAAAACTTTTTATGGATAAAGGTTGATTTCAAAGTGCACATACGTCCAAGTCAATTTCTGCGAAAGTCCATACGTCAATAAATATCATACGCGCCTTTCAGTATAACTGGTACATGACGTGGTGGTCTGGTTTGTCGGGACGCACTCTGTATAGAAAGTTTTCTAAGTTTTTGAAATAAGTTTTTCTTGATTTTAAATCTAAAGTTTTGCACAGAAATAATGATCAAATATATACCAATAATAGGTCATTTCAATCCTGGTTATATTGACTTCGTGTCAGAAAAAGAAAATCGAATTTTGGTTGGGTCGATTGGTAGAAAATCACCTTCCAAAATAGTATGTTGGTTTCAAAAACTATCAGTTCACATATATCTAAAGCAGGGTTTTTCAGAAAGTTTTAGATAAATTTACATCAGAAATAGGGTCGTTCGAATAGAACTACTTGAAGACATTAGAAGTTGTGCATATTGTGGTTGAATCTAAACAACTGGATCAAAATTCGGTCGCTTATGTAGGAAAAAATTCTGTGGAAAATATGGGTACCTGGGGTTCGTTTCTTGACACGATTTACGCGCACGCGTGACTCCGATCAGCGGCGGTAACGATTCGACGGCGTCAGGCGGCGGTCGTCGACGTAGACGAAAGAATATTAAGGTTTGGGTTTTCGTAGTCTCTCTCTCTCTCTCTCTCTCTCTCTCGATATATATATATATATATATATATATATATATATAGGTCGATAGGGAGGGGTAGCTCTCGAAATTGCGGGTTGGTGGACTGGGGTCGAATAAGGGGTGTGCGGGTGTTTGGTCTTTTCTACTGCTACTGCTTGTTATTGTTGTAGTTGGGTGAGTTATTGTGTTATGACTTATTTTTCTTCCCTTTATTTTATTTTCTTTTCCTTTCTTTCTATTATATTACTACTATAATAATTATTATTCCTATAAAACAATTATTATTTCTTATTATTATATATATCTTTATTTAAAAACTATTATTTTAGGTATTTTAAAATTTTAACGTCTAATATATTTATTTATCTACTATCAAACTACCCTCATGTGCTGGCAGTGTACATAACCTAGTATTAATATTTTAATTATTAATTTAGAAAATCTAGGGTGATTACATTCTACCCAACTTAAAGAAATTTTATCCTAGAAATTAAAAATAAAGCACGATATGGAAACGATAATGCTATATGGTAGAATAGAACAAAGTAATTCATACCTTGATCTTCGAACAGATATGGAAAGAATTTGCGCATGTCATCCTCGCGCTCACAAGTGGATTCTCCTGGTGAGTGATGTCTCCATCCCACGTGAACCAAGGGGATAAACTGATTCCTCAACACCTTCTCTCGACGGTCAAGAATCTCCACGAGTTGCTCCTGGTATGACTGTTTGATAATAAACGAAAGAAATGAAACTAGGTTTATACGAAACCCTTTCTTTGGTTTACAAACAAGAAGTACAATTAATCCTATACGAGAATGTCAAGTATAAAATTTAATCTGGGTAAATATTGCTATAGGAGTCTGATCTGCGGTCGATCACTTCGTCCCTTAGACCACACGATGATGAAGAAGTGCCATAGAAGAAGGAATAGCTTCAAAGATTGCAAGAGGGAGTGGATGCTCGATGCCAAAATCGTCGATCACTAATCTCTGTCTGTGCTCTTCTCTCTCAAGAATGAACTTCTGACCTTTCAACCTTATGACTTCTGTTCTCTGAGTTTTTGACCCTTTTTCCAACCCTGGACCTCTGTGGACGGAGGTCTCTATTTATAGGGTTTAGTGACAGTAACTGTCCAGTCGACGTAGAATCCGGACAGTGGAGAGTGTGGCACTTTTTATGCGACAGTTATAATAACTGCCACCCACGTATAAATGATCTTCTGAATCTGCGGGTGACACGTGTCCCATGATGAGGTAACGCGTATAACTGCTGCGAAGATCACGGCATGCAAGCCACGCAGGTAACTTCCCCTCGCGTAGAAAAGGTTGGCGTAGAAGCCAATGACTGTCACCATGGCATAGAAGCCAAATAGTTGTCAAACTGGCGTAGAAGCCAGGTAGGCGTAGAAGCCCAGTAGGCATAAAAGCCCAATAGCTGACATATAGCCGTAGAAGCCCAATAGCTGTCAGGTTGGCGTAGAAGCCAAGTAGGCGTAGAAGCCTGATGCTGCATAGATAGATAGCTAGCGTAAAAGATAGCCGATCTTTCTTTCTTGACTTAGGTCTTGAGCGTATTCTGGACCAAATAACCTTATCACGCACCAATGCCAATATAGCCTGAGTTGGCGTATTCCGAGGAGATAACATACGGCGTACTCCTATAGTTAAAATAGCCAGGTCGGCGTATTTCAAGGAGATAGTGTATAGCATCCTCCTATAGCTGAAAATAGCCTGATGGCGTAATATGCAGAGGTGATGATGTGGATGTATTAGCCATAATTTTGGCTCACCCAGTCTTTGAAAGTAGAACCAAATCTCGTGCATTAAATGCAGAGATCAGCCCCCATCACGTGCATTTAACTACATAGACGTGCCTCGAGCTCTGTACGAAGAGCAGCTTTTGACGTGGCGGTTTGTTTCGTCTTCTGCTGAGCGTAAAAGATCACATCTTCCTGTATAAAACTAGGCAGTGTATTCCCTTGAATGCGTAAAAGCAATTTGTATCAAGGAAATGTCATTAAACGACGGTCTGGGTCTCCGTGCCGAACCATCATTACAGTCGTTGTCTGGATATTTGTGTTGTACTCTTTGTCAGGAGTCAGGTTTACTGCATGATCTGACAGGTTCATTCGAGGAATACGAAGAGTTCCCCGTACAACTTCCAACTGCATTAAAAGCGAGCTAGTTTTACGCCAAAGTGGCGATGTAACAACCTTTTTACGCTGAAGCAGTATGAAAATACTGCATTACACGGGTTATTCTGGAGCTATTTTTTATACTGACTAGCGATGAAGCTCTGCTGTACGCCGATGGCTCTGAAGTCATATTTTATGCCACACAGCATTGAAACCCTGTTTCACGTGGGTTTTTTGCATACTGCGTATAACTCTGCAGCGTATTTTTCATGCTTTTACAAGACCCCCTTCAAAGTTTTCAAATGCCTCGTAATTTGAAACACTTTAAATGAAGCATGAAACGGGCAAGTCTGACTCGTTCCTTGAGGCTGATTTCTTGGCAGATTTTTGGGAGTTTGTTGGGATTCGGTGTGTTCTCTTTTGCCTATATAAAGACTGATGAGTTAACCTGTTCTTCCTATATTTCCTTCATCACACAGAGATGGTTGCCGAGGTTTGTCTTGCTAACTTGAGGAAGAAGAAGATCATTTTCTTCCAGCATGTAAAGAGCCGAAAAAGAAGGCGTCTTCGAGCAAATGTCCTCTACAACGATAGATCATGGTAGGATATCATAGCTTTCTTTGCTCGGGATGATCAGCAATTCCATATGGCGATTCGTCTAGGAGAGAGGAAGGGTCACATTCGACCACACAGCTTGCAAGCTGTATTTTCTCCCGTTACGACGGTGGACGAGGGCAGACAAACTTGCCCTGTCTTCCAGTATTGAGTTGGGTATGAATCCCAAATCAATCTGTCATGGCGTACGGAGGGTGGGCTCTTGAATAATTTATATAAGCCCAGTTTTGTATCCTCCCGCCATTAATCATTTTCTTGTTAATCGGTCGTGGAAACCGACTAACTGCTGAAGAAGACGGAAAAGATCTCCACCAATACGAGAACCTGACAGAACAGACTCTTGGTGTGATCCTAAGTAAGAATAAGAAACCCTTGGTAGAACAAGGATTTCTATCATATGTAATCATGAAGATGAAAAACCCTTTGTAGATTGGATTTCTATCATATGTAATCATAATTAATAAAATTGTCTTCTTTTATGCATCTGATGATTTGCTATATTTTGCTGTGATGAAGTCTGAATATGTGCAGCTTTGACACATCTGAATAATTTTATGCCGTCTCTGATAAAAAGAGTATCTGGTCTCGTCCCGTCTTTTATGCGTAACTGAACACGCGTAGAAAGTTGCTTAGCATTTAAGTCGAATATTCGAACTGTCATGCTATTTTGAACGAGGAGTTGCGTAGAATTTCTGAACTGTTACTTCTCTGCTAAGAAGAATTCTTGATCAGACCATCATCTTCAAGAATGATTTCCCGAAAATCCCTTAAAATAGGGCGAGAAATGGCTGTCAAAATTGACCATGCTTGAACTGTAGAGAAAAGATTCTGACTGAATTTTGGATAAACTTCCAATCGACCCAAGAAGAAGAGTCATTTTTAATGCTGAACTCTATATGTATTGGGTACTTGGGATGTTTTAAGGCCAAGAAGGAGCATCTTCTGCGTGAACCCTTGTAATTGGCCGTCTTGAGAATTGTTCAGATATACGATACTCTGTCCTACGTATTTTAAGATATGCAGAAAGTCATAGATCTGTAGTATAGATGAGCATAAAATCATAGGTTTGTAGCCTCTCGAGCGTAAAAGCTGCTGAGCATAAGAGCATCCGGGCGTAAAACCGTAGATTTGTAGCCTCTGAAAAGAAAACTTCCGAGCGTGAAGTCGTAGATTTGTAGCCTCTGAGCGTAAAAAGCTTCTGAGCGTGAAATCATAGATTTGTAGCTTCTGAGCGTGAAGTCGTAGGTTTGTAGCCTCTCGAGCGTAAAAGCTACCGAGCGTAAAAGTATCCGGGCGTAAAACCGTAGACTTATAGCCTCTGAGCGTAAAACCGTAGATTTGTAGCCTCTGAGCGTAAAAAGCTCCTTAGCATAAAATCATAGATCTGCTCTGCACGAAAAACTTTTTGAATTCGCTGACTGTCCGTCTCCCCTAAATGATAGGCTGACGTGGTCCCCAATTATAACCGAATATTAAATATCGAATTTGGTTAGGGTTCGAAGAGTTTATTTGAACTCTATAAATACCCCAAGGCCTTTAGAGAAGAAACTCTTTATTTGTCTTTTGTGAAACAAAAAACCTTCGTCTCTTTGAGAACTCTTCTTCATTTCTTCTTCGAGCACTCTGAGTTTTTAGCAATGGCACCGAAACAACCTTCCACCGCTAAGGGAAAGAAAACTGCCTCTTCTTCTCACTCCTCTGCTCAAGCACGAGCGACTCCCATTGGGCTGAGCGAACCTCGCTCTGAACGAAGTGTCCCACCGTCAAGCTGTGCACCGGGCGTCATAGGTAAATCTTTTGGGACGACAAAAAATGAAGAAAACCCTTCGCACACGTTGTACGTGAACGTGCTAGGTCATCTTCTGTGCTGAAAGCCTCTTCGAGGAAGATGATGCACAAAGATATTTTATTATTTATGTCCACATTCCTAATGTGTCAGCGTAAAAACTCTATATTTTTGCAGTCTGGCGTAAAAGCTTTGACTGTCAAAATTTGGCGTATACTACAAATTTTGGGTGTTACGCTCTGGATGAAAATTTTGGCGTAACAACTCAAATTTTGGCAGTCTGGCGTAAAACACAGACTATCAGATTTTTGTGTATACTGCCAATTTTGAATTTTATGCCTAGGGAATAGGTTCCAGCGTAAAAACTCAAGTTTTTACAGTCTTGGCGTAAAAGCACAGACTGTTGATCTTTGGCGTAAGCTGCAAGACTGTAATGTCTAGTATAGAAACTGACTTGTTCTTCTTGCACTTTGTAGTTGACTTGCAGATACCTCTGTTGGCTGAGGTGATGGGTTCTGCTGCTGGGATGCTGAACTCCAATTACCTGGAGGATTTGTCCCATGTGACATTCCCTATTTCTGGGACCCAGTATCCTGAAGGAAGGAGAATTCTGATATCGTCTCAAGGAGAACGAATGCTGTTGAGTATGATCAACGAGGAGCCCTTGACATATATAGACGGGGCCAAATATATAAAACCAGCTTTCCTCTTCGGGGATATGATTGATAAACAATCCCAGACGAAGCCCAAGAAGGAAAACTGGGTTTTTACTGCTGGGGGCATGGTCATGTACCTGCCCAGGATGCCGAGAGATTATCCTATCTCGGCATTCTTCCATGCCATGCATCCTAGAAGGATGTCGTGGACCCTGACCCCTAATCTTCACCGCCAGCCGGGGAAAATATTTTATCAGAAAGGATCAGACCAAGGATTATTTGTGATCCGCCCTTCAGGCCCTGTAATGCCTTTCAGGGGATTATTTCCTGGCAGTGTCCCGAGTGAAGACACTTCACTTCTCCAACCAATCCAATTATTGACTTTTTATAATAACTTCATGGGGCATGGAGGAGTATACCCCAAGGTTAATCCTCGGACCAATGGGTGGCTTACCCCTTCAAATCTTCGATGGGCTCGTTTAGCTGCCTGGACCCTGAAGCATTTCCGACGGAGCTGAGAGAGCATTGGTCTGTTCGCGGCTGTGAGTGCTACCAGTGTTGGGCTTCCTCCCAACCCAACCTATTTTTGGTTTTGATAGAGCGGTATATCTCGCTCACTGGGACTTTCGCAACTCCGCTAGGGGAGTTGGGATTGGCTCTTCACGAGATGGCAGAGATTTCGAGACTGCCAATGGGGGATACTCCTTATGAAGAGCATGTTCCCACAAACAGGGAACTGGGGGATACAAACCCTCGGGTAGTGGCAGTGTACCAGGAGCTAATGAGCAATTATCTAGCGTGCACCACCTTCTATAATGAGCCCTCTGATTTGGCTCATACCAACAAATGGGCGTCCTATCTCTTCTTTCATCATGCCAGAGATGCTAAGCCAGACAAAGTTGTGGATAGCAGGGATAAGCCTTTGAACTTTCTGAGCGTGCTCAATGCTCAAATAGTCGATGATCTTATTGAAGACGCTGGGGTTTCAGATCAAGTTCTCGATGAGGGGATAGGGAATTATCCTGCAGGCACTAAAGCCTACAGTTATATGAGGCATTGCCGCAGGCCTCTGTCAAGGGAAGCTCAACTGGCTGGCTTCCTCTCTGTATGGCTATGCCGATTGGTAGTACCTAGCATTGCATCTTCGGATCGCATCCATCGCAACACCTTATGGCCTGCAGTGCGTTTGGTGTTTGGGACAAGACTGGGCTTGCTTCCTGCCATGGTATGCCGGATACAAGCTGGCCTGAGGGCCATTACTGATGGGCTGCTTGCCGACGAAACACGGCGTGCCAGCTTTCCCAGGGTAGAATTATCGTTCCTATATCTGTTGGGATGGTTAATTCTTCATAACCCCAGAGTGATGTCTCCCGGCTCTGCCAGTAGTTCGGGTATAATTTCTTGTTGAATTATAAGAATTCCACTTGGAACGTGGCCACCGTCGTAGACTGTCGGCGAGCATTAAATTTTGCTCATAGTTGGAAGCTCTTTTGTATCGTCCCCACTGTACATATTAATCAACAGGGGATGAGACTTCAGAATTCAGGTGAAGGAAAGACCGTTCTTTCTCCTGAAGCTTTTTATTGGTTGGTCTGCATTAGACCTTCCCATTTGTTGTACAGAAGTGAAGACCATTGCTTCTTGGAGCCCTACCTGCCTAGTCGGTTTGCCAGGCAGTTTGGGTATGACCAATTGTACGTAGGAAATGCCATCACCAGCTTCAAGTCCAGAGGTGGACTTATTGATGGACCGAGAGGATGGCGGTACTTTATAATGGGTTGTACTAGAGCAGCCTTTACTGTGCCCGCGACTTCTCTCTCCATGGAGTTGCGCATCCTCCATTCGTACGCCCTGTTTTATGTGGCCATCAATACCTTCCATCACGATTTTGATATGCGTGGAAGTTTTAGGATGCCCTCTCATAAGTCCGCTGGAAGAGAGGATGTCTCATCAGTTTCCTCTGACGAGGGTGAAGACTCTGTCGATCCAGACGAGTTTTTGCTGACAGTACCGAGTGGCATAATACCTCCGCCTGCAGAGCCTCTGGTTATCCCTAGTAAGCGAAGGGCTCCTATTCCGAAGGAGACTTCCCCTCGCAAGAAAAAGAAGACTGTTAGTGGTCCTGTCATGACTTCCAGCTATGAGGCTCCTAGGAGTGAACCTGCTGTTTCCCCGGGCAGGGATAATTTTTTGACTAGAGGTCCTTTGCCTATTAGAGAGGGAACCTCCACAGTTCCGGCTGGCAGTGCCGGAGATTCTTTGCTCGAGACTACTGCCGCTGCTATCGCTTCAGGCAGTGCTATAGGATCACCTTCAAGGTCGAGCAAAATAAGAATATCTTTATCCAAACCAATAATGGGTCCAGCCCCTTCTTCATTTGTAAGTATCTTCAGCGAGACTCTACCTGATAAACCTCGATTGGATCTGGGTGAAGACTTGGATGACTACCCTCAGTCGTCATTCGGTGCACCCTCCTCTCCAGGTATGACAGCTTGCTTTACATCATTAAGAAATAATTTAGCTGTACTGGCTGTAGACGCGACATATACACCATCGGCCATGGGTAAATATCGTCTTTATGCCTCTCTTAGAAAAATTAACATCAGGTTGATATTAACTTTCTCTTATCTTCTTTTTAGGGGAAGACATTTACGGGGAGGGCAGCATCGACACTACTTTTGGCTTTGTTGCAGCTCCTGCAGATGACACGGAGGTGCCTGACTTTGAAGAGGAAACATTTTCGGGTGCCGGCTAGCCCAATACAGTCCCGATATATCCAGAGGAGGATAAGCCTGTCATCACAACTATGCCTCTTTTGAGTACATCAGCCACTTCGACCGTTGTTGGTGCCTCTACCTTTGTCGCGCCATCTACTGAAGCGACGACTGTGACGACACCCTCTGTAGTCATTCTTGGAAGGGGATTCACCGATATTGCAGCCACTCCCAGCGTCCAATTTGATTTCGCCATGGTAGTTGAGCAGTATACTAGTATTTTCTATACCACTTTGAAAATGCTGATATCAATGGTGCTGGAGAAGAATCTAGGCTTCGAGGCTCTGAGGATGTCCTTCCAGTTTGCGATATAGCCGATCAGAAATTTCAACGACGCTGGGAGAGCTGATGCGCTAGAGCAAATAGTTAATGGTTTAGAACAACCCATTAATAATTATTTGCAACTATCCCAAGGCAGCATTGATGACCTGATTCAGGCTGAATATGACTCTTTGACTGCGAGGCTTGTTGGGGAGATGGAAACTCTGAGCAAGTCCATCGAGGCTCAGCAGAAAGAGATGAATGAAGAGCATACAGTATTGGAGTATGTCATTCCCCAGCTGGCCAAGTGCGAGGCCGAATATGAGGAAGAAGCAGCGAGGGTCCACAAATTGGAAGACAACCTCGCTAAGGCCAAGGAGAGGGTTCTCGCTTCATCGGCAGCTAGAGATGTGTTGAAGAACCGACTGGAAGCGTCTCAGCAAAACCTGACACGTGTGGGTGTCATCCACGCAGATTTTGTACGTGTTCGGTCTGAAATGTCTGCCTTGAACAATGAGGAGGCAAGGTTGGAGCGAGCTCGCGCTAACGTCTTGAACTCCAGGAATGAGAGAATGGCCTCTCTGGCGCGACATATTAGGGATTTAACTGCTCCTCCCCAATGATGTACTTCTTATTTCTTCTGTAATTTCTCGAAGATAATAAAGACACATTTTTTGACTTTGTGGACCCATCACTTTAGAATATGATAGGCTAAGATGAAAGTGAAATCAGAGGTATCATTAACATGACATACTTTCGTTAAGGTTTTACTGAATGTAAATCTATTCAGAGTTAACATGAACCTGAAAGAATATAATCCAACTAAATTTGTATACTAATCACTATCAGAGGTAATATGAACATGATAGGCTTACAAATTAGTTAAGGATATCTATTCGGAGGTCACATGAACTTGATAGAATATGATCCAGCTAACCTTTGTGCACCTTTGTGCATGGTATCGTCAGAATAAGATCTTCGTCATACTCCGTTAAACGAAGGAGATCAAGTATAGTACTTCTTCGGGAATTTGCAGTTGATAGTAGCCAAAAAAAAATTTCATTAGACTTGGCTAATCTGTAAGTGCCATTTGCAATCATATATGGGCCCTCCTTTTTTTTATGATTGTTTGCGCGAATTTTGGACATCGTACTAGAGGTAATATGGACATAGTACGATACCCTATTTGTTGAGGACATCCCACTGGGGGATTTTTTTGGTGGACCGATTACTTTTTGTGCACATTAGTGCAAGTAATAGGTTTGAGACAAATCCTGACAGAGGTAATATAGACACGATAAAATACGACTCTGTAGGGATAAATAGGGACTGACTCTTTCTTCACTGGGAAAATGAGGATAGTTCAGAGGTAATATGGACATGAACATTTCATTTTCCATTACGGGCATTCCACAGGGAAATTTTTGTGGACCTATTACTCCTTTGTGCACGTGAATGCAAGTAATAAATTTTTGTGGACCTATTACTCCTTTGTGCCAGAGATAATATGGACGTGGCAGTTATTATGGACTTAACACCACCGTCGTACTTAGAGTTAAGTACGGGTGCTAAGTTGATAAAACAACCGATATCAGAGGTAATATGGACATGATAATCAATAGCCGAAAATTTGGAAAGTTTGTTCAGAGGTAATATGAACATGACAAACTTTTGAGTTGTGACTCCATTGGGGATGGAGGTACATATCTGCTCAGAGGTAATATGGACATGACAGTAAGATGACAACCGATATCATAGGTAATATGGACATGATAATCAATAGCCAAACCAGGAAGGTTTGTTCAGAGGTCTTATGAACATGACAAACTCAGCTGGGGAAATAAAGAAATGTTTGGACAATAGTTCAGAGGTAATATGGACGTGAACTAATGTCCAAAAAATTCACTGTGGAGTGATTTTCCTGAGTGGGGAGAGACCTGAAGAATCCGATGGGGAAACTTTAGGGATTCATTGTCCGGTATTTTGAGGGAGCAAATTATTATATTAAAGTAAAATTAATTTGCAGTGATCGTCCCCTCATTTACAGATGCAAAGTGATGACTTTGGCGTCGATCAACTCCTGGATTCTCCTTTTCATTATATAGCACGCCCTTGTGGGGTGATGAATGTACCGATAAAAGAGACAATAATCTGGGTTATCAACTTTGCCAGCCCTCTCAGGATATCTGATGTTGGGTAGCCGAAGTTTGTGTTCCTTCATCAACATATTGAAGATTTCAATGATGTCATCTTTATTGAAGGAGAAAGTCCCTTTTGGCCTTCGGGCTCCCGATGCCTGAGTTTTCTGGTCTTCTGGGAAGATGGTCATTGTTGCATCATCTTCAGACTCAGAGAGAATTCTACCCCCAGCTTTAGATACTGCCCTATTTTGTCGAGGTAGACTACCCCCAGACATGTCGCGACGTTTGCCCACAGAAGTTGATTTAGAAGAACCTGCCTCTGATATTACAGGATCAGACTCTGGAGATTTGGAGTTTACAAAAGATGCAGTATACCCCAACCCAAAACGAGTTTGTTGACAGTAAGGATTACCATGCAACGGTGTTCATCTGCCTTTTCCATAGTTGAGGCCTTGTTTCAACTTCAAATCATAACCCATGCTTTGTATAATCTTTAAAGCCTGTGGGCTATACCTGTTGTCACGCCCAGTCCCAAAATACGTAGGACCCGGATTACGTGACACGCCAGCTACGCATTCGACCAGACTCTGGTCTGACTCGAATACGTATAAGCTGTAATATAAAGGGCACTAACTAGAATTTTTCCATATATGTAAACCTCTATGTCTCAATCCACAATGTACATCAGTCTACAAGAAAGAGCTATATATGCTAAGGTCGGCCGCCCAATAACACACTAACTCGAATAGACTCGAGAAGAAGTATGAGTCTACAAAACTAGGCTAAAACAGCAGATGAATAATCAATGTAAAATAACCATAATGCCGGTAGATTTAATGTGAGTACCTGGTACCATGCTCGCAAGATATGCCACTCCATCAGTATCTCCAAGTGCTCCGTAATCGTCTATGCTGCAAAACTGGCAGGGAACCAGGTCCTCAGAGGGACGTAACAAGGTACAGAAATATAGCATGCCAAGTAAATAGAAAGTACAAGTGCACGACAGGGTACTCTATCATAACCAACTAGTGTGACACAGTTTAAAGACAATGTTCGACGCGTGGGCTGTCCAAAATAAAATTGCAGCTCCGAACACAGAGACACACAGGTCGTACCGTAGCTCTGAGCACAGAGACACACGGGTGTTCCTCTACACTATGAAACAGGATCACTACACTATGAAACAGGATCACTACATATACATATATAAGCGCGTGCAGAGTAGCCTAAACGTCTAGTAACTGTCTTCCCCATCCCAAGCGGTCAACGATTGTGCGCTGAACCTGAACCTCTAACAGTCTCGACACACAGAAGATAACTCAACAGACGCGACCCTAAGGTCGTCCCAGTCTCTGGTCATGATGTCAGTATCAGGATACAGGAATCTAGCACGATCACAGTGTACGAGTGTATCATGGGGTATCGATAAACTCAGGTACGCATATCGAGATACTACGAATCATCCAACAATCTTCCTAGGATGCTAAGACGTACGCCTTCATCCGGTTGTGAACCGGACGCGAAGTATCGAACGTCAACATAACTTCGTGCATGATGTACAAATGAAACAATAAATATCTGTAAACTGAAATACAGGATGGCAAGGTACACTTGCCTGCGTGCGGCTGCTAATGACGGGGTCCCGGTACCGCGTCCAAGTCCTCAGGTCCCGCAATACCTAGAGAAGGGATATAAACCAAAAATCAATAAACTACTTAAGACAGACAGGTGTGCTACACACTGCTACGTCTAGACTCAGTCTCTGGAATTACCTAATATTAGTATCATCCTTAATTCATTGTCTCGTGATCCGATATAATACTCATTCCGGAATAATTTACCTGCTCTCCATTTGCAGGTATTTTATAACCTCAATCAATCTTCTATTCATCTGAAAAATACTGGATTTAATTATTTATTTTCAACCATGTATATGCCAATCAATATAAATACAAACCCTAAGCACCTTATATACAGATAATCCTCGAACCAATTACCATCCATAACCATCAATACTTATCCCTAGATAACTTAAGTCCATATGTATATATAAACATCCTTATTCCAATAATATTTGCATATAACAAACTCATATTTCCTTTAGTTCAATTGTTTCACTACACTATCATTTATCATCACTATACAACACTAGTAATATATTAAATCTCTTTAAACACTACCTCATCCATATTCATATTTAACATCATTAACCTCAACCTACATATATATACCTCAACCATATATTTTTAATTACCACACTACCCTAGCCAGTATATCACATGTATAAACACCATTATAAATAACCAAAACAAATTCTGGAATTTAAAAGAGAGAGAAAGAGGGAAGTCGACCTCGACGATGACGCCGGAGCTCGACTGGAGAAGGTGGCCGAGGGTGGTGGTTACAGTTCGTGGAAGAGGAGAGGCCGGACAGGGAGGTGGAGTGGGTCAGACCGGCTGGAGGGAACGGCTGCTCCGGTCTGGAGGAGAGGGGCGCACAGGCGCGGGTGGCTGGCTGCACAGAGCCTCGCCGGAGCTGGACACTCAGGCGCGGGCGGCCGGCTGCACAGAACCTCACCGGAGAGGGACGCACAGGCCGGTGCACAGTAGCCGCGGGCTGCTCCGGTTTGGAACAGGGTGGCTGAACCGATCGGGGCGGGAGCAGCTGCTCTGAACGGGAGGAGATGGGCCGGCTGTTCCGCCGGAGGCCGTCGGTCTGGGGATGGCCGGCGGTCGGGGGAAGGTTGGTCGGCCGGCTGGAGTAACTTAAGTGGGGAGAGTGGGTTAGGGAAAGGAGACGAAGAAGGAGAAGAAGAATGAAGAATGAAGAGTGAAGAAGGAGAAGCTTTGCATGGGGAGTAAAAGAAAGAGGAGAGAGAGTGGTTTCTCTTGGGATTAGGGCCGGTGATGTGTTGAGGGTGGGGGAAATATTACTTTATAGGGAAGGGTGTGGGTTGGCATGAGTGGTGGAGATTCTCCTAGGTAGAATGAGTGGTTGGGATGTAATATGGATAGGGGGTGGGATTTCTTCATGAGGAAATTGCGATTGGGACCCCATTTTGGGACCCTCTAAATAAATCATGACCAATAGGATGTTGCCAACAATTTATTAATTGCGACTAAGCCCCCGTAAATTCGGAAATTTGTATGGACACATGAAATAACGTAAAAATTATGGAGAAAAATATATTTAAAAATTGTCATGGTGAGGGGGTGTTGCGCGTTAGGCGCGGGTCTAATTAGAAGGGCATTGGGATTAATTTAGTATTAAAATAGGATTTACGAAGTTGGTAAATCTCGATTTAAATAAAGATGAAACGTCCCGCGAATTTAATTTAATTGGGGCCCGTGGGGTCAAAATCTGAAAATGACGCAAAGGCCAAAAATGGTGGGGGCTTGGAATCGGTCTTGGACCCTTTAGTTGGTCCGGCTCAACGGGTTAAGTTGGTACCCCAAAATTGAGGGTAACGACACAGGTGTCCGACACGGAATTAAATATGGGTTACGATTTTCGGAATGTTGCGCAATTAATTTAGAGCACAACGGAATCTGACTTTTAGTGACAGAAAAGTTCAGTGCCTAATTTGGCGAGTTGAGTCGAGTGTACAATATTTGTACGAAATTTATGGGCTGAGAATGGGCTCCGAATAATTAGACAAAGATAGTGCGCGCCAAGGGTTTAATTAATTGGATTAAAATTCCAGGTAAATATCCTCTACTCTAAACCTTAATATCTTCTATCAAAATTTTTCCTGGTCCTCTCCAACTATCTACAGAATAAATTGAGGGGGTTTACATTCTTCCCAACTTAGAAAATTTCGTCCCCGAAATTAAAAGTAAAGCACGATAATATCTAACAGAATTTTAAAATAACTAGTAATTAATTATCGTACGTAAATTCGTACCTTGCTCCTCAAATAAGTACGGGAATCGCTGCCTAATAGAATCCTCGTGCTCCCAAGTAGACTCGCCTGGTGAATGGTGCTTCCATGCCACTCTGACCAGTCGAATTGTCTGTCCTCTCAAAGTCTTCTCGCTGCGATCGAGGATCTCAACAGGCTGCTCTACGTAAGACAGGCGGTGCCCGGCTGTAATCTCCGAATGATCAAGCACATGGCTAGGGTCTGTGACATATCTCCTCAGCTGCGATACGTGAAATACGCCATGTACTCCCTCTAATGATGGAGGTAATGCCAGACGGTAAGCCACTTCGTCAACTCGTTCCAAAATGTCAAACGGTCCGATGTACCTCGGACTCAGCTTGCCTCTGCCTCTGCCTCCGAACCTGATGGTACCCCGAGTAGGCGATATCCTCAAAAATATATGGTCACCCTCCTTGAACTCCAATGGTCTGCGGTGCGCATCTGCCCAGTGTTTCTGTTTGTCCTGTGCTGCGCGCAGGTGGCTCTGAATCTGTTTGACCTTCTCTACTGTCTGTGTCACCAATTCTGGACCAAGTATCTGACGCTCTCCCATGTCACTCCAACAAACTGGTGACCTACATTTCCTGCCGTACAGTGCCTCATAGGGTGCCATCTGTATGCTGGCCTGGTAACTGTTATTGTAGGAGAATTCCACCAAGTGTAGATGGTCCTCCCAAGATCCTCCAGAGTCGATCATGCACGCTCGTAACATATCCTCTAATATCTGTATCGTGCGCCCTGACTGTCCATCAGTCTGTGGATGATACACAATGCTGAACTTGAGACGAGTTCCTAGGCTCTCCTGCATACTCCGCCAAAAATGTGACGTGAATCTGAAATCACGATCCGATACGATGCTGACAGGCACTCCATATAATCGTACTATCTGCCCCATATACATGTCAGCTAGTATCTCTGTGGATTGCCCAATCTCTGAAGGACAAGAAATGTGCAGACTCGGTGAGTCTGTCCCCGACAATCCAAACTGTAACCTTCCGGCTTGGGCTTCGCAAGAATCATGTGACGAAGTCCATGGTAATGTGTCCCCACTTTCACTCGAAAATGGGCAAGCGGCTGCAATAGTCTTGTAGTTCTCAAGTATTCTGCCTTGACTCGTTGACATACCAAGCATCTTGCCACGAATCTCGCAATCTCTCTTTTCATCCCATGTTACCAGAATTGTTTCAAGTCTTGGTACATCTTCGTACCCCCGGAATGAATTGAATAAGTCGAGCTATGCGCCTCGGTCATCAACTCTTGGCGTAGCTCATCACTTGGAACGTATAGGCGATCTCCATACCTCAATGATCCGTCCCCAAGAATCCTGAGTCCCGTCTGCATGCTGGCCTCTGTCCTTTCTCACAATCGTCTAAATCTCGTATCTGTAGGCAAGGCTGTCTTGATCCTCTCAATAAATGTGGACTGAACCTCGAGACTGGCCATCTGTTCACCCGTACCTGGCAATATAATCTCAATCTTGAGTTCCTAAAAATCCTCTAACATCTGGCGATGAGTCGTAAACTACCTTCGCCTTGCCAGGGTGGTACTGCAACTCGATATCATAATCTGTCATCAACTCCAGTCAGTGCCTCTATCTTATATTGAGCTCCATCTGCGTGTTGACATACTTTCAAACTTTTGCATTTTGTATAAATCTTAACACGCTCTCCATAAAGGTAATGTCTCCATATCTTTAGTGAAAAAACACCGCAGCTAGCTCCAAGTCGTACGTCGGATAGTTCTTCTCATAAACTCTCAACTGTCTCGATGCGTAGGCTATCACCTTGCCGTGTTGCATCGGTACACATCCCAATCCGCTCTCTGATGCATCATTGTATACTACATGTCCTCCCGATCCGGAAGGTAGTGTCAAAATCGGTACCGATGTCAAACACTTCTTCAGCTCATCGAAAGCCATCTGACACTCGTCGGTCCAGATAAACTCTTCGCCTTTACGCGTCAGTCGCGTCATAGGCGCAGCTATCCTCGAAAAGTTTTCCACGAACCTCCGGTAATATCCGGCAAGTCCGAGGAAACTCCTAACCTTCGTAACTGATGTAGGGGTAGGCCAGGTCTCTACTGCAGCTATCTTCTTCGGATCAACTGATAGTCCATCTCCGGTGATTATGTGTCCCAGAAATGGCACTCTATCCAAGCAAAAACTCATATTTGCTGAGTTTGGCGTACATCCTCTCATGTCTCAGCGTCTCCCACACAATCCTGAGATGTCTCTCGTGCTTCTCCTGGTTCTCGGAATATATCCAGACATCGATGAACACCACCACGAACTTATCCAAGTACTGGTGGAAAACCTTGTTCCTCAAGCTCATAAATACTGCTAGCGCGTTGGTCAAACCTAACGGTCATGACTAGAAACTCATAGAGCACATACTTCGTCCGAAGCGCCGCCTTCGGAATATCTCCTCTCCGTACCTTGATCTGATGATGGCCTGATCTGAGATCGATCTTCGAGAATACATATGCGCCACTTAGCTGATTCAACTGTATTGTCCCATCTTTCTTTGGCACAATTAAGATGGGTTTTCCCCCATGGAGAAATACTAGCCCGACTGAAACTCTTGTCCAAGTGATCCTCTACTATGGACCTTCAACTCAACCAACTCTTTCGGTGCTAGTTTGAAGACGAAAAATAATTGGCTCCGCTATTGGAGTCAACTCTATAGCAAATTATATCTCTCTGTCAGGTGGCAGGACGGAAAGATTATCTAGAATCACATTCTCCTTTTCTGATATAAGGCGGGGTACACTGATTCACCTTCTGCAATGTGTGACTCTAAAGTAGATGAGCACCATACTCCCGGGCTTCCTGAAACTCGGGTAATCTGGTGGTTTAAATATAGTGCAACTACGTCGATAATCTAGTGTCGCGTGGTATTGGCTCAAATAACTCATGCTATGACGGTTTCATCGTCCAGACTTAACCAAAAATAATTTCTCCCATTCTGTTTACAACAATAATCCTCAAAAGAAAAATTTTCCATGCCTAAAGTATAAATTTTCCCCTCCTCAAAATTTATTCCTACATTTGTATTCCTCAAATTTCTCCTTTTCGTTATTTATCTCCCAAGTCACATAGTACAATAATGGTATCACCCAAGCACATACTAGAATTCCTGAAATCAGATCATCATCTTCCAAGTGAGTGCCTATAATTTTATCTACTCTAGTCCATAAGATCATTCCTGGTATTGCTATCATATACAACCACTAGTTTCCATCATTAGGCTATGCATTCACATAAATCATTCTAGGTCATGATCAACAATCCTTCCAGCTCTTAGTACTTCTAAGATCACTGTTACCTCAAGCACGGGTAGGGTACTAGTGGGTCCAATTCTATTGCCAACCATCCTTACTAGATCTAGAATCCAAAGGACCCATCAATCTATCCTGATAAGGTAACAATCTTCTCCGAGAAAGGTATACAAATTCTGTCTTCCGTCGTCTGGTCTTCGATCTTCTTCTGGAGGGTAACCATCAGTCACAAGCATTCGTCTCCCCAAATAATAGGGGACGAGGAACAAGGATAGCGATATTGACGAAGATTTAACGAATGCAAAGTGGAAGTCCAAGGGCGATAATCACATACAAAGAGTTTTAACAATCGATTATGGATTGAGATCCTATTCAAACAATCATAACATCTATTCTTAATTTGCAGGCTCGCTTGGCACAGTCAGGTGACCAAGACAATTTAAATCGGACCTGCATGGGCTACCACAAAAACATATCACGCCCCAGTCCCAAAATACGTAGGACCATGATTACGTGACACGCCAGCTACGCATTCGACCAGACTCTGGTCTGACTCGAATACGTATAAGCTGTAATATAAAGGGCACTAACTAGAATTTTTCCATATATGTAAACCTCTATGTCTCAATCCACAATGTACATCAGTCTACAAGAAAGAGCTATATGTGCTAAGGTCGGCCGCCCAATAACACACTAACTCGAATAGACTCGAGAAGAAGTATGAGTCTACAAAACTAGGCTAAAACAGCAGATGAATAATCAATGTAAAATAACCATAATACCGGTAGATATAATGTGAGTACCTGGTACCATGCTCGCAAGATATGCCACTCCATCAGTATCTCCAAGTGCTCCGTAATCGTCTATGCTGCAAAACTGGCAGGGAACCAGGTCCTCAGAGGGACGTAACAAGGTACAGAAATATAGCATGCCAAGTAAACAGAAAGTACAAGTGCACGACAGGGTACTCTATCATAACCAACTAGTGTGACACAGTTTAAAGACAATGTTCGACGCGTGGGCTGTCCAAAATAAAATCGCAGCTCCGAACACAGAGACACACGGGTCGTACCGTAGCTCCGAGCACAGAGACACACGGGTATTACCACTACACTATGAAACAGGATCACTACACTATGAAACAGGATCACTACATATACATATATAAGCACGTGCAGAGTAGCCCAAACGTCTAGTAACTGTCTTCCCCATCCCAAGTGGTCAACGATTGTGCGCTGAACCTGAACCTCTAACCGTCTCGACACACGAAAGATAACTCAACAGACGCGACCCTAAGGTCGTCCCAGTCTCTGGTCATGATGTCATTATCAGGATACAGGAATCTGGCACGATTACAGTGTACGAGTGTGTCCTGAGGTGTCGATAAACTCAGGTACGCATATCGAGATACTACGAATCATCCAACAATCTTCCTAGGATGCTAAGACGTACGTCTTCATCCGGTTGTGAACCGGACGCGAAGTACCGAACGTCAACATAACTACGTGCACGATGTACAAACAAAACAATAAATATCTGTAAACTGAAATACAGGGTGGCAAGGTACACTTTTCTGCGTGCGGCTGCTGATGACGGGGTCCCGGTACCGCGTCCAAGTCCTCAGGTCCCGCAATACCTAGAGAAGGGATACAAACCAAAAATCAATAATCTACTTAAGATAGACAGGTGTGCTACACACTGCTACGTCTAGACTCAGTCTCTGGAATTACCTAATATTAGTATCATCCTCAATTCATTGTCTCGTGATCCGATATAATACTCATTCCGGAATAATTTACCTGCTCTCCATTTGCAGGTATTTTATAACCTCAATCAATCTTCTATTCATCTGAAAAATACTGGATTTAATTATTTATTTTCAACCCTGTATATGCCAATCAATATAAATACAAACCCTAAGCACCTTATATACAGATAATCCTCGAACCAATTACCATCCATAACCATCAATACTTATCCCTAGATAACTTAAGTCCATATGTATATATAAACATCCTTATTCCAATAATATTTGCATATAACAAACTCATATTTCCTTTAGTTCAATTGTTTCACTACACTATCATTTATCATCACTATACAACACTAGTAATATATTAAATCTCTTTAAACACTACCTCATCCATATTCATATTTAACATCATTAACCTCAACCTACATATATATACCTCAACCGTATATTTTTAATTACCACACTACCCTAGCCAGTATATCACATGTATAAACACCATTATAAATAACCAAAACAAATTCTAGAATTTAAAAGAGAGAGAAAGAGGGAAGTCGACCTCGACGATGACGCCGGAGCTCGACTGGAGAAGGTGGCCGAGGGTGGTGGTTACAGTTCGTGGAAGAGGAGAGGCCGGACAGGGAGGTGGAGTGGGTCAGACCGGCTGGAGGGAACGGCTGCTCCGGTCTGGAGGAGAGGGGCGCACAGGCGCGGGTGGCTGGCTGCACAGAGCCTCGCCGGAGCTGGACACTCAGGCGCGGGCGGCCGGCTGCACAGAACCTCACCGGAGAGGGACGCACAGGCCGGTGCACAGTAGCCGCGGGCTGCTCCGGTCTGGAACGGGGTGGCTGAACCGATCGGGGCGGGAGCAGCTGCTCTGAACGGGAGGAGATGGGCCGGCTGTTCTGCCGGAGGCCGTCGGTCTGGGGATGGCCGGCGGTCGGGGGAAGGTTGGTCGGCCGGCTGGAGTAACTTAAGTGGGGAGAGTGGGTTAGGGAAAGGAGAAGAAGAAGGAGAAGAAGAATGAAGAATGAAGAGTGAAGAAGGAGAAGCTTTGCATGGGGAGTAAAAGAAAGAGGAGAGAGAGTGGTTTCTCTTGGGATTAGGGCCGGTGATGTGTTGAGGGTGGGGGAAATGTTACTTTATAGGAAAGGGTGTGGGTTGGCATGAGTGGTGGAGATTCTCCTAGGTAGAATGAGTGGTTGGGATGTAATATGGATAGGGGGTGGGATTTCTTCATGAGGGAATTGGGATTGGAACCCCATTTTGGGACCCTCTAAATAAATTATGACCAATAGGATGTTGCCAACAATTTATTAATTGTGACTAAGCCCCCGTAAATTCGGAAATTTGCATGGACACATGAAATGACGCAAAAATTGTGGAGAAGAATATATTTAAAAATTGTCATGGTGAGGGGGTGTTGTGCGTTAGGCGCGGGTCTAATTAGAAGGGCATTGAGATTAATTTAGTATTAAAATAGGATTTACGAAGTTGGTAAATCCCGATTTAAATAAAGATAAAATGTCCCGCGAATTTAATTTAATTGGGGCCCGTGGGGTCAAAATCTAAAAATGACGCAAAGGCCAAAAATGGTGGGGGCTTGGAGTCGGTCTTGGACCCTTTAGTTGGTCCGGCTCAACGGGTTAAGTTGGTACCCCAAAATCGAGGGTAACGACACAGGTGTCCGATACGGAATTAAATATGGGTTACGATTTTTGGAATGTTGCGTAATTAATTTAGAGCACAACGGAATCTGACTTTTAGTGACGGAAAAGTCCAGTGCCTAATTTGGCGAGTTGAGTCGAGTGTACAATATTTGTACGGAATTTATGGGCTGAGAATGGGCTCCGAATAATTAGACAAAGATAGTGCGCGCCAAGGGTTTAATTAATTGGATTAAAATTCTAGGTAAATATCCTCTACTCTAAACCTCAATATCTTCTATCAAAATTTTTCCTGGTCCTCTCCAACTATCTATAGAATAAATTGAGGGGGTTTACACCTGTGGATTTGTATTTTGCCACCCTCAGACTCGCAAAATTCTTCTTGTACAATCGGTCTATTCCGCATTCGACCGAAGATTATTGGATGCTGATCGTCGCGAGTTGGAGGAACAATAAAGGCTGCATTTTCATGAGGTCCATATGTCATAATGACATTAGATGTTGATGCATCTTTCCACATGATCTCCCCACATTTGACAGTTAGGGGAACTGAATCCTGATTATGACTCCTGTCTTTGCGTTTCTGGGTCAAGAAATTACGCAAGTCAGGAGGATTAACAACAGAAGAAGAGGAAGAAGGCTTGTTCCTCCTGTTTATATCAGTTGGAATGTGGATATTGGGAACCATAACTTTTCCCCTGCCACCCCTATACAGCAGTTCAGCCATATGAGTAGCAGATGATCCCCGAGGAGTATGTCTTTCCGTAAACTGGGCCTTCTTTACGCTGAGGGGCTTAACCTGGCGTAGTTTAGAATTTTGCTCAGGCTGGCGTAAAACTGAGGAGGTCCTCAATCGGCCATCAGCTTCTCGCGTAATCTGGAGAGCGGGCAGATTCTTCTCTTGCTGGCGTAAAGGCCGAGAAGTTGAGAAATCCGCCACTTGTTTTCCCTTGCGTAGATTGCAGGGGCCATCTGCTTTTCTACGGAGAGAAGATGCATTTTTACGCGTGGAGCGCGTTTAGAATTTCTAAATTGGCGCTAAGGCATTATCAGAAATTTTATCTGCCGCGTCACAGACGGGAGATTAAATTTTACGCGCAGTGCGTGGAGTAGACTTTCGGGTTAGCACTGTGGCATTGTCAGAAGTTTTGTCTGCCACATCACAGATGGGAGACAAAATTTTACGCGCAAAGCATGGAGTAGACTTCTGGACTAGCACTGAGGCATTGCCAAAAGTTTTGTCTGCCACGTCACAGACGGGAGACAGAGTTTTACGCGCGGGGAACAGAGGTTGTGAAGCTACAACCTTGCTGGACGGAGAAGCCAGAGAGTCGGCAGGAATGGTAGGGGATGTCCGGGGCATCCATACCTTACGCAGTTTCCTGTTATCTTGGACAGAGAGGGAGTAAGAGCTACCCCCTGCTCGAAGTATATCTTCGTAGGCGGATTGGTCGAATTGGACCACCAAGGCCTTCTTCATTGATCCTACTGATACATCATTGTGTTGAGCAATTGCTTTCTCGTCCGATGAGAAAGAGGTCCCCAGTAGAGTCGCCATCTTGTGTTTGATAATAAACGAAAGAAAAGAAACTAGGTTTATACGAAACCCTTTCTTTGGTTTACAAACAAGAAGTACAATTAATCCTATACGAGGATGTCAAGTACAAAATTTAATCTGGGTAAATATTGCTATAGGAGTCTGATTTGCGGTCGATCACTTTGTCCCTTGGACCACACGATGATGAAGAAGTGCCGTAGAAGAAGGAATAGCTTCAAAGATTGCAAGAGGGAGTGGATGCTCGATGCCAAAATCGTCGATCACTACTCTCTGTCTGTGCTCTTCTCTCTCAAGAATAAACTTCTGACCTTTTGATCTTCTGACTTCTGTTCTCTGAGTTTTTGACCCTTTTTCCGACCCTGGACCTCCGTGGATGGAGGTCTCAATTTATAGGGTTTAGTGACAGTAACCGTCCAGTCGGAGTAGAAGCCAGACAGTGGAGAGTGTGGCACTTTTTATGCGGCGGTTATAATAACTGCCATCTATGTATAAATGATCTTCTGAATCTGCGTGTGATGCGTGTCCCATGATAGGTAACGCGTATAACTGCTGCAAAGATCACGGCATGCAAGCCATGTAGGTAACTGCCCCTCGTGTAGAAAAGGTTGGCGTAGAAGCCAATGATTGTCACCATGGTGTAGAAGCCAAATAGTTGTCAAACTGGCATAGAAGCCAGGTAGGCGTAGAAGCCCAGTAGGCATAAAAGCTAAATAGCTGACATGTAGGCGCAGAAGCCCAATAGCTGTCAGATTGGCGTAGAAGCCAACTAGGCGTAGAAGCCTGATGCTGCATGGATAGATAGCTAGCGTAAAAGATAGCCGATCTTCCTTCCTTGACTGAGGTCTTGAGCGTATTCTGGACCAAATAACCTTATCACGCACCAATGCAAATATAGCCTGAGTTGGCGTATTCCGAGGAGATAACATACGGCGTACTCCTATAGTTAAAATAGCCAGGTCTGCATATTTTAAGGGGATAGCGTACAGCGTGCTCCTATAGCTGAAAATAGCCTGATGGCGTAATATACAGAGGTTATGATGTGGATGTATTATCCATAATTATGGCTCACCCAGTCTTTGAAAGTAGAACCAAATCTCGTATATTAAATGTAGAGATCTGCCCCCATCACGCGCATTTAACTGCAGAGACGTGCCTCGAGCTCTGTACGAAGAGCAGCTTTTGACGTGGCATTTTGTTTCGTCTTCTGCTGAGCGTAAAAGCTCACATCTGCCTGTATAAAACTAGGCAGCGTATTCCCTTGAATGCTTAAAAGCAATTTGTATCAAGGAAATGTCACTAAATGAAGGTCTGGGTCTCTGTGCCGAACCATCATTACAGCCGTCGTCTGGATATTTATGCACTACTCTTTGTCAGGAGTCAGGTTCACTGCATGATCTGACAGGTTCATTCGAGGAATACGAAGAGTTCCCCGTGCAACTTCCCACTGCATTAAAAGCGAGCAGGTTTTACGCCAAAGTGGCGATGTAACAACCTTTTTACGCTGAAGCAGTCTGAAAATACTGCATTATGCGGGTTGTTCTGGAGCTATTTTTTATGCTGTACTAGCGATGAAGCTCTGTTGTACGCCGATGGCTCTGAAGTCATGTTTTACGCCACACAGCACTGAAAACCTGTTTCACGTAGGTTTTCTGCATACTGCATATAACTCTGCAGCGTATTTTTCATGCTTCTACAATGACAAGCTCGGCCCAATGGTAATCTCAGAGTTATCGAGAACATGACTGCTATCTGTCACATATCACCTTAGTTGTGACACATGGAATACATTATGCACTCCCTCAAGCGAAGGTGGTAGGGCCAGCCGATATGCAACTTCTCCAACTCGCTCTAACACGTCAAATGGTCCAATGTACCTTGGACTCAACTTACCGCATCCCCAAAGCGAATAGTGCCTCTAGTTGGTGATATCCTCAAGAAGACATGATCGCCTTTCTTGAACTCCAAAGTATGACGATAAAGATCTGTCCACTTCTTCTTTACCTTCTTTACAGTGTTGACAACCAACTCTGGCCCCAAGATATGACGTTCTCATACGTTGCTCTAATACATGGGAGACCTATACTTCCTTTTATACAAAGCTTCAAACGGAGCCATTTAGATGCCCACTTGATAGCTATTGTTATAGAAAAACTCGACAAGATATAGGTGGTCCTCCAATGATCCTCCAAAGTCCAGTATGCATACCCGCAATATTCCTCCAACGTCTGAATAGTATATTCTGACTTCTCGTCTCTCTGCGGATGATAAGACGTACTGTACTTCAGACGAGTCCCAAGACTCTCCTGTATGCTCCTCCAAAAGTGAGATATGAAATGCGAGTCCCTGTCTGACACAATGCTACCTAGAACGCCGTGTAATCTCACGACCTACCTCATGTATAAGTCATCCAAAGCTTCTGTAGACTGGCCAATTCAAAAATATAAGAAATGAGCGAACTTGGTAAGTCGATCCACAATCACCCAAATAATATCTTGCCCACTTGAACTATTCAAAAAGCCCGTGATAAAGTCCATAGTGATGTGCTCCCACTTCCATTCAGAAATCGAAAGTGGTTGCAATAACCCTGCTGTCCTTTGGTGTTCAGCCTTCACCTGCTGACACACTAAGCATTTGGCCACAAAGTGAGCTATCTCCCTCTTCATCCTATGCCACCAAAAATGTTGTCGCAAGTCACGGTTCATCTTGGTGCCTCTAGGATAAATATAATATAATGAATAATGCTCCTTTGTCATCAGCTCTTGTCGAAGCTCTCCATTGGGAATATATAGACGATCACTACATCTTAATATCCCGTCATCATGAATACGCAGTCCCATCTGCTCTCCAGCCTCGGTCCTCTCTCTCAACCTCCTAAATCTAGCATCCGTAGGCAAAGATGCCCTGATCCTCTCTACTAGCGATGACTGCACTTGAAAGTTGGCTAGTCTCCTGTCTGATACGGGTAATATAACCTCTATGCCAAGCTCTTGCAAGTCCTCCAATAATTTCCTCTGTGTTGTCAAGAATAGCGCCGTAGGCTTTTGGCTTAACGCATCTGCTACCACATTAGCCTTGCCTGGGTGATACTGTAGCTCTATCTCGAAGTCCTTCATCAACTCAAGCCACTGACGTTGTTTCATATTCAGCTCCTTCTACGTGAAGACATACTTGAGGCTCTTGTGGTCAGTATAGATCTTCATTTATTTCCCATATAAGTAATGTCTCCATAGCTTCAAGGCAAAAATAATGGCTGCAAGCTTCAAGTCATGAGTTGGATAATTCTTCTCATGTACTCTCAACTGTCTAGATGCATACGCAATCACCTTGCCATGAAGCATCAATACGCATCTCAAGCCTTTTTCTGATGCATCGCTGTAGATCACGTAGCCTCCTGGTACTGATGGAATGGTCAACACTGGTGCTATGGTCAATCGCTTCTTTAACTCCTCAAAAGCGGCTTGACACTCATCCGTCCATATGAACTCTCCGTCCTTGCATGTCAACCGAGTCATAGGATCTTATATCCTCGAGAAGTTTTCCACGAACTGACGGTAATATCCCGCAAGTCCAAGGAAACTCCTCACCTCCGATGCCGACTTAGGAACGGGCCATGTCTCAACTGCCGAGATTTTCTCAGGATCTACTGAAATACCATCTCCAGTGACGACATGTCACCCTCACTTTTCTAACTAGAGATAGTTTCGTAATTTGGCATGGGTATTTGTTTTTAGAAATAAATACTGAATATTAATATGATGATTGTATTAATTATTTAATTATGTTGAGCTATGATTATTTGTGACTAGTATTATTTAGTCATTGGAGACTTGTGTTAATTAGTTAGTTAGAGAGACTAGACAATAATTAGACTTTTCATATATGGACCTATTTAGATTTGTCATGACAATTAGTGAGCCCAACTTGGACCCAAGTCCATTAGTCATTCCACTAATTAAATTAAGGAGAATTAGTTTAATTATAATTAGTTAGAGACTTCAAAAAATATTCACCCTTACTTATTCCTCATAATGCAATATATAGGGGCAACTTTGACATTTGAATTTGCTTGGGGAAGGGGGAATAGGCCGACCACTATAGGGGGTTCTTCTCTCTCTCTCTCTGCTCATTTGTATTTCAATTTTGATCCAAATTCTAGATACCTAATTTTTTAATTTCCCTCCATTAATTTTCTACATAATTCTCCACCAATTCCCTCTCAAATTTATCACTCTTGGAGCCTTAAAGCTTGGAGAAGCAAGGAGCACAAGGAAGAGAAGCTTTGGACCTAGAGATCGTATTCGGATCGTGTCCAATTGTATTTTTATTAGAAATCTATCTCCCAATTGATAATTCCTGAATTTCTCTTTTATTATAGCTTCTTAATCATGTATTTGACCATTATAAATGACCCCATGACATAGGACTTCCTATAGGAGCAAGTTCTAGGCTATTTGGCTATGTATTATGAGTTTTATGTGTTATTTTGTGTGCATATTGGGGGAATTACGAATTTGACACATCAATTATGTGTTATGAGACCAATTAGATCTATTTAGACTTAGATAGGGGTTATGGAACTACTTACGTGTCCACAAATAGATACGTGTAGGCTGTATCTTGATTTTTTGTGATATGGTACGACAAGGGGCCCAATTTTGGGGGTTTTGCACATTTACTCTTCAATTCTCATTGTAGCATGTTGTACTAGTTATATTATAAGATATTTGATGTATAGAAATAATAAATTATGGAGAATTTGGGTTTTGGTGTTCTAATTGTGTGTGTATCATAAGTATAGTGGACTTGCACACCTAGTGTTTGACTATATATCTTTAATGTATCATTTAAATATATGTATTTTGTAATATAAGTGTTTATATGTATATAGATAGATATATTTATATGTATTTGATATTAGTGATCAGTGTGTATCAGTTATGGGGTGTACTGTGTCAGGGTCCATGTGTATCAGGTATTAGAGGGTGTGCTCAAGAAAATATACAGATGCTAAGGGTGAGCATAGTTAGCAGCATCAGTAACTGCAATAGGCAGTGCAACAGCAAAAAGCATCAACAACTGCAATATGCAGTGCAGCAGCAGTAACAAGCATCACCAACTATAATAGGCAGTGCAGCAGCAACAAGAATCAGAAAGCATCAGCAACTGCAATAGGCAGTGCAGCAGCAGTAAGCATCAGCAACTGCAATAGGTATAGTAGTGCAGCAGCCTGGATAACAGCATCAGCAACTACAATAGGCAGTGTAAGCACCCTAATTTTTTTAGAATTTAATTTTTAAATTTATTAATATTGGAATTCTGAAATTATTGTGATTAAGAAAAAAATTATTATTTTTAGCTAATTATAATATATAATATTCATGGATTTATAATTATGTGTATTTAATTAATTATTAATATTGTGAAAAAAAAATATTTTTGGGGGTACAACTATTATTAGTGTATTGTATAATTTTTCTGGAATTTATTGAGGTCAAGAACTATTTTTAATGCCCCCCCATATATATATATATATATATATATATATATATATATATATATATATATATATATATATATGAAGAAAAGAAAAATAAAATATAAATAAACCCAAAACCCAATTAAACCTAACCCTAAACCCACTAACCCATTAAACCAAATCCCCCCCACGTACACAGGAACCCCTCTCTCACCTATATATATATATATGTAAACACATCAAAATTCTAACCCTAACCCATCACCGACGCCTCCATTACCTCCGCCGGAGCGCCACCGACCGCCGACCGCGGCAGCGCCGGAGCGCCGCCGCAGCAGCTGCGCGGCCGGCAGCGGCTGCAACAGCTGCAGTAGCAGACCTTCGTGCGCAGCCTCCGCCCTCCTCGTCCGTTTGATTTGCGTCCCATCTTTGCTGGTATGTTCACAACCTTACCCTCTAGGATTACCTTCAAGTGGAATGAATTTAGTCCGGATTTGATCAAAAAATTGACCGAAAGTTGGCCAAAAAACTGTTCAAAAATAGTTCAAAAATTCAGTCCAAGTACCCTTGTTCATGTCCAATTTTCTACCAACTCGTTAATTATTTTCAAAATATAATTAAAGGGAATTCTTTACAATATAACCAAGATTTTTACTGTTCTTTTAGTTTTTGTTAATTAGCTTTAATGGCAAAATTATTCTTGTTCCAAAACAACCAAAAACTTATATTTTAAAATACCTAAAATCTCCGATACGGGGTGCATCCCGCCAAACGAGGTAACTTCGTCGTGTGCGAGTTGCACCAAAAGGCGCGTATCGTCAACGCGGATCTGTGAGATTTTACGAAACTTGATTTGGATGTGCGTGCACACCGGAATTAACACGTATCCGTCGAAAAGCACCGTATCGACCTGTTCTGACACTCATCCTAATTTTGTGTGTTCTCGTCGGTTCGCAACAAAACTTATACCATTGGATTCATAGCGTTACGCTGGTCTTATGACCCAGGTTTGTTTCGAATCTGAGAACGTTGACGAAACATCATTTTGTGGGTCCTACGGTTCCACATGACGAATGTTTTCGTGACCGGCTCACCGGAATTTAATTTCGGATATTCTGTTGAGATCGTATCCTCGTTCTAGACTCGTAGATACTAAGTTTGACAAATTTGAAAAACTTTGTCTTTGGCACATTTTACGGTACAAAGTGGGCCACTTGTGGACCCCGTTTTGACCCCAAAACTGTCAATTTTGCCCTTGTGTCCAAATTGGACTTATGGATAGTCAATCCTAGCTATTTTAAGTATTTTGATAATATTGGTGATGTTTGTTTCAGCATCCGGAGGAGTACGTGCAGATTCCACTTTCCCAAGAGTAGTTGACGGAGTTCAGAACCCAAGCAAGTGTACCTTGCTATGATGTATCACAGTTCCTTGCCTTTATTATCTTATTTAGTTATTATAGTTATTTGATATTTGTGATGTGTGTGTTTACCCTAGGACCGTGATACATTGCTTAGCGTCCGAACAAGATTTGGGTGTCGACATCGTACGCGGTGTCGAGTAACGTTACTTAGAGAGTTGATTCCACGATCCTATTTTTACGTGCTTGCTTTACCAAGTACGCCATGCCCTAGGACACTTGACACTATTTCATATGACAGAATCTTTCTTGAGTTATTCATGGTGATTCTGTATAGGCTTACAGGATTTGTGACATGAGACTTGCATATCATATGGATATTATTATGACTCGTTGCACTAGCTAGAGGTCATGATCTTGCGTGTTATGAACATGAGACATTGTGGACATGCTATGCGAGGTTATATTGGGTGGGGAGAGACACACCATACTACAAGCTGATTATTGATATATATACTATACTACTGGAGGTGCTTTGGCACATATACTGGAGTCGTGATACTACTGGAGGTGCTTTGGCACATATACTGGAGTCGTGATACTACTTGCTTTGGAACATATACTGGAGTCGTGATACTACTTACTGCTATGGGCTCCCCGACACAGAGCCTGTAGTGGTTTCAGCCTGAGTACGAGTGATGCTCTCATGTGCATATAACTTAGATGGTTACAGTAGTCCTTGAGTATGTGGCATTATAGTATTTTACTTTTGGCATGTTGTTTCTTATACCTTGTTACGTCCCTCTGGGGACCTGGTCCCCTGCTAGTTTTTGCAGCATAGACGGTTATGGAGCCTTGGAGTTACTGATGGAGTTGCTTATCTTGCAGGCATTGGTACCAGGTACTTATATCATTTCTACCAGAGTTATGGTTATTTATTTATATTGTTTATTCATCTGCTGATGCGGCCTAGTTTTATAGACTCATATTTCTTTCTCGAGTCTATTCAAGTTTGTGTGTTACTGGGCGGCTGACTTTAGCATATATAGCTTATTTTTGGGTATTCTGTTCATTGTGGATAGAGGCATAGATATTTATATTTACTTGATTATTTAGATTAGTGACCATTATAATACAGCTTATATGTGTTCGAGTCAGACCAGAGTCTGGTCGAATGCGTAGTTGGCATGTTAAGTATTCCTAGTTCTACGTATTTTGGGACTGAGGTATGACAAACAGTACAGCAGCAGCAGCAAGCATCCGAAACTATAATAGGAAGTGCAGCCGCAACAAGCATCAGCAACTACAATAGGTATAGTAGTGTAGCAGCATGGATAGCAGCATCAGCAACTGCAATAGGCAGTGCAGTAGCAGCTTGAGCAACATCAATTGCAACAATCTCAGTAGCACTACAGTAGAAGTGTAAAGGAAGGTGGAGTCAAGTGGTAGGGTCCAAGGCAACAGCAGCTGCAGTAGGCAAGGTATGACCATGTATCACCATCACAAGAGTATCAACGAAATACTGTGTGTATCAGGAGAGGAGTCGAGTTTTAACTAACAACAGTTGAAATATCTGTATTTAACATAACAGTAGTAGAGATAGGGTATGAAGTTATAGTTACTGGTGTCTATGTGTATCAGGCATTTTGTGTTAGTGTATGTTGGTGGTCAGGCTCAGTAGGTGTGAGGATACCTGTGCATAACTAGGAATGAAGAAGAGTGATCAGTTGATACTCTATCGAAGTAAAGTATTCAGACTTGATAGAAGGGGTAACTCTGAACTCTAAGTATTAGTTTCAACTGGGACTGTACAGTCACTGCACAGTCAGTAAATAGGGGAAATATTACAATAAATTACAGGTTGCTAAGGTAGAGTGAGAGGGGGGGTATCTGATCATGATGTAGCAGTATACATAAGGTGGCTACTGCTGTGAGATATTGTGTCCAGATTGGACATAGATAGAGGAAGTTAATAGCAGTATTAGTGAGGGTATCTTGTGGATATTTTGGCCATCTAATGATGTGAGTATCAGTGGCAAGTCTAGGAAGAAGCTCAGGATTAAATTGATGTCAGGAACTTATAGTGCACTGTATTATACTATTTGATTAAGAACAACCAGTAATAGCAACAGTAACAAATGCTTGAGTGAATGTGTGTGTAGTCAGTTAAGAGGGATGTTTTATGTGTATTAGGTGGGAAGATAGTTCAGGTAATAAGGGTGATAGCAAGGGATAGTTAGTGTATATATAAATGTCAGTTAGATACTATTAAGTAGTGTGTATATATATAGTTGGTTAATGATAAGTTTTGGCTAAGGTAATACCTAGGTTAATTAGTAAAAATTCATTAAATGACCCAATAGACTAGTTAGTACCCAATCTTGACCCAATTACCTTAGTGTAGCTTATTATTTTAGCTAGTATTGACTAGCTAAAATACCTGATACAGGGACTTAGTTTAGCTAGTATTGACTAATTAGTACCCAATCTTGACCCAATTACCTTAGTGTGACCTAGTATGGCCTAGTAGAACATGTATAGTTGCATTGTAGCTTATTATTATTATAATTATTTATTTTATACCCAATTTGATATGATATCCAAATTTAGGTGACTTCGACCAGCTTGGATACTGAGATACACTATTTGCTCTGGACCAGAGGCGAGTATATTTCTCTGTTAGTTTTTATTGCATAATAGTGTATATATCTCATGTTCTAGAATTGTATACTTGATTTTGACACAGTGGTTTCACAGACTGGTACTATATGGATCCTGTCAGGAGATGTTATCCCTGACCATGTTCAGCGAGTACTCCTTCACATATATTTTATCATGTGTATCAGGTATTGATTATCGTGTACTTCGTATTCACACACTACTCGTGTTCAGTGTGCCCATATTTGTGTTTATAATGTGTCGTGATTGGATCCATTGGTATTGGTTGGGGATGGACGAATAGGAGTTGGTTTTGTGATCAAGCCCTAGTGTATTCGTGTACATGTCAATTACATATAACACGTGTAATCGAGTTACCATATTGTATTCATTTTCAACCTAAATCAATCACATAATAAACTTGTATTCCCAGGCACATTAGCTAGATTTTATTTATTTCCATTATATTACAGTTATTCTATTGTCTGTTCTTCATTCCAGTATATTACCTGTTCACTCTAGTTTATTTTTATTTTGTTGTTTAGTTATTGTGTATCCTTTCCTATTATTTGTTATATATGCTCGATTATATATTTAAAACTGCTTTCAGAGGTATTTACTTCGCTCCAATCCTGACTGGATATATATTTTAGATGATTGGCTCGTAGATCAGTGTCCTACGTACTACGGGTCGCAGGACGGCATACCATTAGAGGATACTCCTTTAGAGCCGGAGGACTTAGTAGTAGAGCCTGAGGACTTAGTATCAGAGCCTGAGGACTTAGTACCAGAGCCTGAGGAGATTTAGATTATTGCTAGACTTGTATTAGACTTTTATTGAGGCTTATATATATATATATATATATATATATATATATATATATTGTTTCAGTCTTGTAGATGTATTGTGACTCTTTCTTTCGTTATTCTATCTCGTGCTTTATTTTCCATAGTTTGCATTATGATTGAGTATAGTTTATATTTATCAGATACCATATTGTTCCTCCGTTTGGAGTTGAGATGATTGACAGGTACCAAGTATATATTGTTTGAGATATTAGATAGTAGAGTTGACCCAGACAATATTCTACCTTCGATGTTGTGGCATAGGCTGGACGTATCCACGTACTCGTGCCCAAATATCCGGGTACGGATTGTGACATATTTTTTATGGTGGCACATGCAGGTCTAGAGACGCAATTAGAGTGATATCATAGTAGTGCTCACCTAGAGTACTACTACGAGTCTGCTTTAGGAAATAGGATTTAGGCTGAGAGTATACTCAATCACAACTAAAAAATACTTCTAAATATCAATTTTGCCACCTTTATCTATTAGAATAGTTTCTTTACTTTAAATAAAACCTGTCCTTCATTGATGATATCATATCTTACTCAATAATGATTCCTTTGTTCAATCTATCTTCAGGATGCCGCCGAAGACGCGTTCCCAGCACTCAGGCGTAGTGTCAGCGAGGTTGGTCACTTCATCGACTATGAGGGCAGCACCAGCATACGCTGTTCCAGTAGCTACATTCTAGAGGTCCATTTTACTGATCCAGGTTTGCATTTCTGCAGCAGCTTTTGGAGGTGCTCCACTTCCGGTACAGATGGCAGCGCCGACAGTTTTATAGGATCTTCCACCCCCACCATCCGCAGTCGATCAGACGCAGATGTTTGCGCTCTTTCAGTAGATGATGGAGGCACAACAGCGCCAATCAGAGGTTATGAGGCAGGGCATTAAGAATGATCACCAGATTACGCTCGCAGTAGTCGAGAGAGTGGCCTTAGTCTAGCCACAGACGACACCACCTCAGTTTACCCCGCAACAGCCAAGGCCGTGGACTATCATAGATTTCAAGAGGATGGGGCTAAAGGACTTTGAAGGCATTTAAGGGATTATTTATGCTGATGATTGGATAAAAGATATTGAACGAAACTTGCGGCTGGCGCAAATTACAGAGAGGTTGCAAATAGAGGTTGCAGGGAGCATGATGTTTGACATCGCCCTGACTTGGTTCAGGACAGACCCCAGGATCTCAGCACCAAGACTTACTTGGAAAGATTTTAAGAAGCTCTTCAAGAAAAAGTTCTTTCCAAATGTGGCTCTGACATCTCTAGAGAACCAGTTTCAGTACCTTATTCAGGGAGGTATGACGGTGGATGAGTATGCGACAGAGTATTGCAGATTAGGCCATTTTGTAGAGGGACAGAACCCTAGAGAAAAAGCCAAGAAGTTCAGGAAGGGCCTGAACAGGGAGATCAAATCACATACAAATGGAGATCCCACCGCTACTTTTGAAGAGATCCTAAGGCAGGCACAGCGGGCAGAGGATGATCTAGAGCTTGGTTCCAAGAGGCCGAGGGACATAGGAGGCTCCAGTACCAACACGGGTCAAATATAGCGGCCTCATTTTTAGCAACAGCACCAGAGGCACTTCCAACAGCCGAGGCAGTAGTATCATGGACCAGCTATGTCACCCCCACATTTCAGATTAAGGGTATTTTCGTCTTTTCATAATTAATGTGTAAATAATTGCATAATAATTAATTATATTTAAATCACTATGATTTTATTGTTGTACATTATCGTTGTTTCAATAATTAGAGCACTACACTAGCCCTTGTCTTCCAACTGATTTCACACCCATGTCGTAGACGTGCCAGACTGTTATTTTGATCCTCGTGTGACTCATAGCCATGTCTTGTTGTGCTTCATCTTAGTCGCACAGCATTCATCGCAACCGACTACACTTAATTCTATATAAATCAAACCTTGTATCCTTGTGTGTTCTAATCGAAATTGAAGACACAATCTCGACCCATTTTGAGTAACCCAAATTAGGGCAATGGTCTATTCTGAGTCTACTTCATTCATGACACTTATGTTCCACTAAAATTCAGCCCCTTGTACCTAAAATTTATTTTAGAACACCACTTGTATTTATTTTAAATAAATTAAATTCATAAATCTCACGTTGTGCAATTTTCTAATTATTGGGCACTTTTATGCAAAAATGCATTAAGGTGTCCGCCCCTGGGATACGACACATAAATAACCCATTTTTTCCCTCATGTATATTTTTTCATAATTTTCAGGAGTGTGTAATTTAAAATCAACCTCCTTAAACCATGGCCCCAAAACCTTGAACCAATGCATCTTAAACATTCATTTTTAAATCCATTTAAATCATATCCCTTGACATACCCATGAGAAGGCCCACTCCCTAGAGGGCTTTGACCAAAGTCAACTTCTAGGTCAACCCAAACCCATTGCATATAAATATTCCTTTTCTTTGTGTTTTCCTTTTTCTCAAACCTAGCTAATAGCATCAGCCGTAACCCCTCCTCCCCTTCTGGTTCGTTCACCTCCTTCCCATTATCTCCTCCCATCACCCCGCCGCTGCACGCAGCCCACGCTCGCTTGGAGCCGCTACCAATTCCCGGAGCACACGACTGAACATCACGCTTGCCTGGAGCCACTGCCAATTCCCGGAGCACACGACTGAACACCGGAGCACACAACTGAACGCCGGAGCACACGACTGAACGCCGGAGCCACCCTCAACCACGTCGGGACGCTGACACGAACGAACCGCCTCCAAGCGACGACCTCGCCTGCTGCACTCGTCGTCGTCTCGCCCCCGTGAACCCGCTGTACTCACCTCGACTCAGAGCCTGCAGCCACTGACCTGCTGCCAACCGACCACCTGCTGTGAAGACCCGACTTCGACTTCCCTCAACCGAACACCCCGCGATGACTTCGATGCACGACTCACCCATGTACCCAGGTTCGAGTCCCCTCTCGCGTACGTGTACGCGTACGCGCACACACGTATTCTTCATTGTATTCATGCGTATAATTAGCTATGATAGTATACACGTATCGTATGATGGTAGATTGGTGTGTTTGTATGTACATATTATATATCTATATGTATATAAACCTAATTGGTATATGTATGGTATATGTACTAGTATATGTTTAAATATAATTTGGCATATATATATATAGTATCTCTCAATTAGTATAAATACATATATATACGTATTGTATACATCTCCTTAGTATATGTTTAATATATATATAAAGTATTGATTCTATTTAAAGTATATATATATACGCATATGTCTATTATAATTGTAACCAATGGATATTATGAATAAGTTAGTTCATATTATGTACTATGTATTATATATACTAGATGACTTGAATGTAACCACGGATACCCCGTAGTTACATTGACCTGTGACCATGTAGTATGTTAGAAGACTGCCATATGTACACTGACGTACTGGCAAGACCCGTATCATCGATTGTCTGTTATGCACAACAACTACATACGTGACCCCCTAGCGTAGTCTCTGAGATCATTGTGTTGATTGTGTGTTAGAGTAATGTCTGATGCAGTATTATGTTATATGATATTGTCCTCCTTATGGAGATTAATATCATTGACAGGTATTTAGTTATATAGTATTATTGTGACCTTGACAACATTCTACCGTCGATGCTGCGGCGTAGGCTGGACGTACCCGCGTACTCGTGCCCCTATACCGGGTGCAGGTTGTGACACGTTTTTAGTGGTGGCCCATGCATGTTGAGTTTCGCAAATTGTGTGATATCGTGGTAGTGCGACAACTTAGTTGTACTGCTGCGAGCCTGCAATAGTGTCACGACCCGCACCCGGAATTGGGGCACGAGTACGCGGTTACGTCCAGCCTACGCCGCAGCATCGGCGGTAGAACGCTGTCAAGGTCATGATACTATCTAGCCAATCTCACACAAGCATCCAATCTCCATAAGGAGGCACGGATGACACGAATAAAATATACATATACTCAATCACAGGATTACAGCACGATAAGATATCGAACAAAAATTAAATACAACACAAGTCTAAAGTAATAGTCTAACTCAACAAATATCCAAGTCTCAATAAAATGCCGGAGACAAATCCGGTACCAAATAGTCTGCTAAAAGAACTAATCAGAAAACTAGAAGAATTAGTGATTCCGGCTAGACCTCCCGGAATCACAACTAAACTGCCAAGTCTGCAGCTACTCACCATATGGTCCATAAAGTGTCGGACACCGATCCTCTAAGGCATAGTCTGGAAAAAATTTTCCAGTCAGGAAGGAGCAAAGTACAAATCTCAAATAACAGTTCCATTAAATTGATAAGGACTATAAATCAATAAACATGTGATGCTAGCTACTGAGAAGACAGTGAAATAAATGCAATGGCAATTAAAGAGAGACAGGCAATGTAAAGAGACAGGCAATAGGCAATATGATACAGTCAGTGCATGTATGAAAATGAAAAGAACAAGGAACAATATCATATACGGGTGATGTAGTATATGATTTAAATAGGGAACTGAAATCTATTCTAAGTGTTTGAAATAGTAGTTTCAAAATATGATCGGCTTGGGAACATGTACGATAGCTATAGGGCCTGGCTAATCATATGTGAAGAGCATGATTAACACTTACATTGTTCTATACTGTATAAAGGGTATGATCACATTTCTTACTAACTACTTCCCCACCCCCAACTAGTACTGTGGATCCAACCATGACACGTCACGATACACGAGCAAGTCCAATCTATCATGTACGATGCCTAATATACATGTCGTGTACAATGTCAATACGATAATCAATGTAACATCTCATGACTGCAGATCCAAGCTATACTAGTCCGTGTAGCACAGTGTCAAGGATTCAGATGTAACATTTCAAGATTATTGAACTTATAGAAATTATCAAGAAATTGGAAATTATCAGAGAATGTACTTGCCTTGTGTCCTTAGCTGGTAAATACCGAGGTCCTGTTCCAGAGTATCGTCTGAAAAAATCAACAGTCCTATAATCATATCACAATTAAATTAATACGTATTTATGGGTATACCAATAATACGTATATAATAGATATATAGAAACCTATCAGAAATTATACAAAATACGTATATAATATATACACTATATAGATGTATATAAATATATATTCATATACCCAAATACATCTTGTATCTATACCAATCAAATATATATTTATAATTATACCAAATCGTACTTATACTATATACAGGTAAATATACCAATTAAATATATATATAACATTAAATACGAAAACATACATTAACATATATTATACCAATTTAAATTAAAACATACACATACTAAAATACGTATTTATATATATACCAAGTAGATTAGATATATATATATACATATACATATATTAAATACACACATTACATTATACTAAGGTATATATATATACTATACTTATACATGTATTAAACATTAATTAAATAAATACTATACATATACATATATTAAGCATTAATTAAATAAATACTATACATATACATGTATTAGTATATACATAAACGTATATACGTATGTATATATATACATATATATACATATGAAAAAGGAGGAAGGAAGAAGGAGGGAGAGGGAGAAGCTCACAGAGGCTGGTCGTGGTGGTGCTGCTGCTTCGGTGGCCGCCGGGGGAAGAGCTGGCCGGACTGCAGCAGGGGGTGGTCGGGCTTGGCCGGCCGGAGGGGGCTCGGGATGAGCGGGGTGGTGGTGACGGAATGGGTGATGATGTTGGTGGTGGTGGGAGTTGAAGAGCTGAAGTGTTGGAGGAGTAGAGGCGGTGGAAGCTCGGGGCTAGGCTGGGCCGGAGAGGAGCTCGGCTCGTGAAGCCGCGGGGAGAAGAGCAGCAGGGAGCTGCTGTTGCTGCTCCGGTCGCGTGGGGGGATCGGGCCGGAGGGTGGCTGACCACGCCGGAGAGGGAGGAAGAGCACAGCAGGGAGGGGTAAAGTTTGGCCGGCCGGAGGGGTGTACACAGGGAGTCGGGGCAGCACAGGGAGGAGCTGCGGGTCGGAGCTGTCGACGGAGCAGGGAGCTTGCAGGCCGGAGTTGATCAGTCGGAGTGGGGTGGCTATCCGGCGGAGGGAGTGAAGGGGAGGTGCAGTGGTTGCCGTCGGGTTGGCCGCCGGGGCTGAGCAGCGGCCGCCGGAGTGAACAGGGAGTCGGGGGAAAGTGTAAACAGGAAGTCGGGTGAATAGTGTTCCCCCCTTCCTTTATTTCAAAAAGTTAAAAATAAAGAAGGAGAAGGAGAAAAGAAGAAGAAGAAGAAAGGAGAAGGAGAAGAGAAAAGAATGGAGAAAAATTTAGAATGAGGGGGCTACGGCTGTGGAGGCTTGAGGAGGGTGGGTTACCTAGGTTTTTGGGGATTAGGGTTTGATGTGACATGACATTATATAGGGAGAGAGAGTGTGTGTAATCAAGGGTTAGGATTGGCCCATTAAATGTGTGGTCCAGATTGGTCATGAGGGAAAAATAATTCATGTAGGAATGAGGGTGAGGTTTAGTTAAAAATTAATAGGGCTCCCTCATTGGTTAAAACAAATGGGTGTTGACACCAAAAATGCAAATATGCAAATTAGCCCCCCTAAATTTGGGTATTTGCACAGACGCATGAAATGACAAAAATTTGGCGGGCGATTCGGTGTCCGGTGTTTTGTAGGGTCAGGGGGCGCTATATGATGGGTATGGGCTCAATAGCAGGCCATGGAATTAAATTGGAATTTTCAGAATCGGTTAAAATAGTATCCTCAATTTAATTAGAAATAAATGCAAGTTGTGTTCTAAAATTAATTAGGAGTACATGGGGCCAAAATCAGGTCAGGTCATCAATACCAATAATGAAGAAGACTCAGAACAGGATATTAACCTAATTTGGGCCGCATGAAAAATAGGACAAGATTTGCCTCCAATTTCGATTGGAACGCACAACGATACAAAAATAGGAATTTATTAAATAACGTCCGCGACGATTTTTTTGCGGCTAGAAATAATGCACAGAGAGCATAATTATGAGTTATAAAAATAGCAGAATGGAAGGCGGGCATGTCTAGGGCAAGATTGTGAAATTTGTTGGAAGACAAAAGTCAGGGTAGCGCTCCAAATATCGAAGCAAAGGCAATGCACAATAATTAATTAAAATACGGTAATTAATTAAAATCTTCAATAAATAAATTCTAGATAAAACAATTAAATACAGAATTCCATAATTCGGACAGGTGTTCGTCTACTGGGCTTCTAGGTCAAGTCTGCTAGCTCAAAATAAATGAACACTGTATATAATTATATATTTAATTACACATCTCACATATTTATTTAAACTAAATATACGTATCATGCAATTACCAAATTGTAACTACCATAATATTAAATATTATAAAAAGTCAAAAATACCCATATTTTCGGAATGTGGTAGTGACAAGTCTACCCTCCTTAAAAGAATTTCGTCCTCGAAATTTAAAATCCTCAAGTAGCATTTAATCATACATATTATTGTTTCCCTCAAATTTAAATTCATCAACCACGAAATCAGGTAATAATCCACGATGTCTTTTCACAATTTTCAAAATTTTTGAAATTATTGCATTCCTGAAAAATCCTCGGAATAAAAATCAAAGTCCATTTTTATCAAAAATTTTCCCAAAATTTTTAGTTAATAATTCAATACTCGGAATTTAATATCCACTCCTCTAATTTGATTTTTATCAATGCACAAATATATAAAATATAATCTCGTCCCACAAAGTTTGAATTTAAACGTTTATCCATCAAAATTTTATTTCTCGATTTTCTCTTCCTCAAAATACCCAACAATGCGATACTGGAAGATTCTCTAATTGCAACATCCCATATAAAATTCTAAAATTCATAACTTGCAATCAAATAAATATATTGATAAATCTCCCAAAATTTCCAAATTTTTATAACCAATTTAATCATGTCATAATCTTCTTGGAATTAATAAATCATAAATTTTGCCATGTTAATTTCTTGGCCCTTTATTTAAATCGATGTTTATCCTCGAATTTTTATCATCTTGTCTCTCCTGTCAAGTCATAACTCCTTCATGAATCTTCGTCATGGTCAAACCCCAATAATCATGGTCTAAGAAAGATCTTTCCTACAATCATACAACATGCAACCCAAGGAGAATATGTACGGTCATGGTGTCTTTTGTCATGGTATTGTAGTCTCTGTATCAGGGTGTACTACTAACTACATTATAACAAGAAAATCATGCATGCAAGCTACGGTACTAAGGTATCAGTCAATCAATCAAGTAGATAGGAACAGAATGAAGGAAAGAACAGGACCTGCTAACACATTACCTGTAGTATCGGTCTCCTCGACCGTCATCGCAAATGCCCCGCCCTGCTGGGGTGGTTCCCTTTGCAGGTGCTGAGCAATATACGGTTCCACAGGTAGCCTAACTGGATCTCTATAATCTGAAGCTGCGCGCTGGCCGGGAAGATAAGGGGCTAGAAGACAATCCTTTACTCGATGTCCCGCAGCGTCGCAGTGCAAACAAAGTCCTAGCCTCGTTCTACAGCTCTCCCAAAGGTGACCTGGCTTCTTACAGAAATAACAAGTCTGTTGTATCTCTCTTGGAGGCTGCTGCTGATTCTGCTGAACACGGACTGGTGCCTGGTACTGTTGTTGATACTGATACGCCCATGGATGTTGCTAGATAGGAACTGGTGCTAGGTACTGCGGTGGATGCTGAAATATCCATGGTTGTTGCTGACTATGAAATGGTACTTGGTACTGCTGTTGGTGCTGAATACGGGGATGCTTGGCCGGTCCTGCGCTACCATCCGTATCTCCAAAAATATTGTGACTCCTCTTAGGCCTGAGGTCCAGATCCTCTTCTGCAATCTGAGCATCCATCAAGATAGCCTCAAAGGTAGCGGTACGACGACCAGAAGTGCATGACCTAATCTCTCTCGTCAGCCCCTTTCTAAATTTCCGGGCTCGATCTCCTGGGTCCCGAATAATAGATGATGCAAAATGGCTCAATCTACAGAATTCTGCAGCGTACTCGTCGACCGACATGTTTCCTTGAACCAAGTCATGAAACTGACTTTCCAAGGTTCCCAATGCCACGTCGGGGAAGAACTTCTCCTTGAAGAGCTCCTTGAAGGTCTCCCAAGTTAGTCCTTGCGCAAAAATTCTCGGCTCTGTGCGATACCACGTGAGTGCGATATCGAACATCTGACTGCCAGCGGCTTCTATCTGCAAGTTCTCCGGAATCTGGGTCAATCGCAGACTCCTCTCTATATCCTCTAGCCAGTCGTCAGCGTAGAGTATCCCTTCGGTGCCTTTAAACTCTCGAGGCATCATCCTTTTGAAATCCACTATAGTACCTGATCTCTGCTGCTGCTGGCCAGGAAACTGCTGGTACTGTGCTACTCTTTCCAAAGCTTAGAGAGTCACCTGATGAGCATTCTCCATGTTTTTTCTCATCAGCTCGGTTTGTGCCTGGTGCGCTTCTGCTTGCACCCTCTGAGCCTCAGCTTGAACTCGCTGAGCATCTGCCGTCACTCTTTGGGCATCTACCATGCCCTGGATCAAGGTAAACATCTGCGTCCCGTCAATGGGCAAACCTCAGAGAATCGGAGTCGGTGGAGGAGGAAGGTTGTCCGTCATAGCTGCGGCAATCTTCTGAACAGGTGGGGGAGGAGGATCCCCGAAAAGTGCAGATACACCTACATGCATCGGAGATGTAGGAGGAACTACGGCTGTCTGTCCCTAAGGTGGAGAGGTGGCAGACCCCTCTAAAGCTGATGTTCCCGCTCTCATAGATCGTGTTTGCGGTGACATCCTGAAGACAGATCTCAAAGAATCAATTAAGGCAAAAATGCGATATCATCAAGGAAGGACAGTACAGTTCTAAAGAGCAACATTCAAGATAAAAGATTGGAAATAAACCCTAGTTGCGATTGCACAGGTCAAAGATGCATCCAAGGTTTGATACCTCTATCCCTCCAGGTACCACAGTTCATCCAGAAACATACTCACTGCTAGCTTTCTTACATACTGCAATCGCTGATACTAGTTATCCTTATCACTCAAGTGCATATCAAATGCAATCCATCATACTAAGTACTGCTCTCTCCAATACAATCCTAGATGAACACCCAAGTCAGTTGGCAGTGAGATCTCAATTATGCTCAAGCCAACAGATCCTTACACATGCATCTCATCTACTTATATACTAATATATCTCTCACTATAAGATTTTTATCCTCAAAATAAAAATTCCTCAAAATAACTCCTTGAATAAATTTTTAAGTAAAATGCATATACTTCCCTCAAGATCAATTATCTAAGTACTGAAACGAAAATTTTATCAATTCCAAAAATCCTTACAGCTTGTCTAGGTTCATTGAATCGAATCTGAATTCCTCAAAATAAATTTTAATAACATAATATCTCAACTTCTCAAAATTTAAAAATGTAATTCGTTTTCAATCTTCAAATTATAATTTAAATCTATATCTAGTAGTCCAATAGCCTTAGTGTTAATCTTCCTCGCTGTCCTCATCGACATGCGTCATCAGATAATATCATAAATCAGTCTGCAAATTCATTTTGATACGAAATCAAACCCTACCATGAAATCAAAATCCTAATTTAATACCTGATCAACAATCAACAAGTGAGAATGGACGGAACAAGGGAATGATTTTAAATTAGAAATTATAACAAGATTCTCAGGGGTCATCCCAGGAATCTCTCAAGGAATTGTGATTGAGTATTCGCTCTCGTCCTAGTATCCTATGTCCTAGATCCTATCGCAGGCACGCAGTAGTATAACAAGGATGCCACACTACCACGACATCGCACAGCTTGCGAAGACTGACCTGCATGGGCCACCACTAAAAACGTGTCACGACCCACACCCGGAATTGGGATACGAGTACGCGGTTACGTCCAGCCTACGCCGCAGCATCGGCGGTAGAACGCTGTCAAGGTCATGATACTATCTAGCCAATCTCACACAAGCATCCAATCTCCATAAGGAGGCACGGATGACACGAATAAAATGTACACATACTCAATCATAGGATTACAGCACGATAAGATATCGAACAAAAATTAAATACAACACAAGTCTAAAGTAATAGTCTAACTCAACAAATATCCAAGTCTCAATAAAATGCCGGAGACAAATCCGGTACCAAATAGTCTGCTAAAAGAACTAATCAGAAAACTAGAAGAATTAGTGATTCTGGCTAGACCTCTCGGAATCACAACTAAACTGCCAAGTCTGCAGCTACTCACCATATGGTCCATAAAGTGTCGGACACCGATCCTCTAAGGCATAGTCTGGAAAAATATTTCCAGTTAGGAAGGAGCAAAGTACAAATCTCAAATAACAGTTCCATTAAATTGATAAGGACTATAAATCAATAAACATGTGATGCTAGCTACTGAGAAGACAGTGAAATAAATGCAATGGCAATTAAAGAGAGACAGGCAATGTAAAGAGACAGGCAATAGGCAATATGATACAGTCAGTACATGTATGAAAATAAAAAGAACAAGAAACAGGATCATATACGGGTGATGTAGTATATGATTTAAATAGGGAACTAAAATCTATTCTAAGTGTTTGAAATAGTAGTTTCAAAATGTGATCGGCTTGGGAACATGTACGATAGCTATAGGGCCTAGCTAATCATATGTTAAGAGCATGATTAACACTTACATTGTTCTATACTGTATAAAGGGTATGATCACATTTCTTACTAACTACTTTCCCACCCCCAACTAGTACTGTGGATCCAACCATGACACGTCACGATACACGAGCAAGTCCAATCTATCATGTATGATGTCTAATATACATATCGTGTACAATGTCAATGCGATAATCAATGTAACATCTCATGACTGCAGATCCAAGCTATACTAGTCCGTGTAGCACAGTGTCAAGGATTCAGATGTAACATTTCAAGATTATTGAACTTATAGAAATTATCAAGAAATTGGAAATTATCAGAGAATGTACTTGCCTTGGGTCCTTAGCTGGTAAATACCGAGGTCCTGTTCCAGAGTATCGTCTGGAAAAATCAACAGTCCTATAATCATATCACAATTAAATTAATACGTATTTATGGGTATACCAATAATACGTATATTATAGATATATAGAAACATATCAAAAATTATACAAAATACGTATATAATATATACACTATATAGATGTATATAAATATATATTCATATACCAAAATACATCTTGTATCTATACCAATCAAATATATATTTATAATTATACCAAATCGTACTTAAACTATATACAGGTAAATATACCAATTAAATATATATATAACATTAAATACGAAAACATACATTAACATATATTATACCAATTTAAATTAAAACATACACATACTAAAATACGTATTTATATATATACCAAGTAGATTAGATATATACATATACATATATTAAATACACACATTACATTATACTAAGGTATATATATATACTATACTTATACATGTATTAAACATTAATTAAATAAATACTATACATATACATATATTAAGCATTAATTAAATAAATACTATACATATACATGTATTAGTATATACATAAACGTATATACGTATGTATATATATACATATATATACATATGAAAAAGGAGGAAGGAAGAAGGAGGGAGAGGGAGAAGCTCACAGAGGCTGGTCGTGGTGCTGCTGCTGCTTCGGTGGCCGCCGGGGGAAGAGCTGGCCGGACTGCAGCAGGGGGTGGTCGGGCTTGGCCGGCCGAAGGGGGCTCGGGATGAGCGGGGTGGTGGTGACGGAATGGGTGATGATGTTGGTGGTGGTGGGAGTTGAAGAGCTGAAGTGTTGGAGGAGCAGAGGCGGTGGAAGCTCGGGGCTAGGCTGGGCCGGAGAGGAGCTCGGCTCTTGAAGCCGCGGGGAGAAGAGCAGCAGGGAGCTGCTGTTGCTGCTCCGGTCGCGTGGGGGGCTCGGGCCGGAGGGTGGCTGACCACGCCGGAGAGGGAGGAAGAGCACAGCAGGGAGGGGTGAAGTTTGGCCGGCCGGAGGGGTGTACACAGGGAGTCGGGGCAGCACAGGGAGGAGCTGCGGGTCGGAGCTGTCGACGGAGCAGGGAGCTTGCAGGCCGGAGTTGATCAGTCGGAGTGGGGTGGCTATCCGGCGGAGGGAGTGAAGGGGAGGTGCAGTGGTTGCCGTCGGGTTGGCCGCCGGGGCTGAGCAGCGGCCGCCGGAGTGAACAGGGAGTCAGGGGAAAGTGTAAACAGGAAGTCGGGTGAACAGTGTTCCCCCCTTCCTTTATTTCAAAAAGTTAAAAATAAAGAAGGAGAAGGAGAAAAGAAGAAGAAGAAAGGAGAAGGAGAAGAGAAAAGAATGAAGAAAAATTTAGAATGAGGGGGCTACGGTTGTGGAGGCTTGAGGAGGGTGGGTTACCTAGGTTTTTGGGGATTAGGGTTTGATGTGACATGACATTATATAGGGAGAGAGTGTGTGAAATCAAGGGTTAGGATTGGCCCATTAAATGTGTGGTCCAGATTGGTCATGAGGGAAAAATAATTTATGTAGGAATGAGGGTGAGGTTTAGTTAAAAATTAATAGGGCTCCCTCATTGGTTAAAACAAATGGGTGTTGACACCAAAAATGCAAATGTGCAAATTAGCCCCCCTAAATTTGGGTATTTGCACAGACGCATGAAATGACAAAAATTTGGCGGGCGATTCGGTGTCCGGTGTTTTGTAGGGTCAGGGGGCGCTATATGATGGGTATGGGCTCAATAGCAGGCCATGAAATTAAATTGGAATTTTCAGAATCGGTTAAAATAGTATCCTCAATTTAATTAGAAATAAATGCAAGTTGTGTTCTAAAATTAATTAGGAGTACATGGGGCCAAAATCAGGTCAGGTCATCAATATCAATAATGAAGAAGACTCAGAACAGGATATTACCCTAATTTGGGCCGCACGAAAAATAGGACAAGATTTGCCTCCAATTTCGATTGGAACGCACAATGATACAAAAATAGGAATTTATTATATAACGTCCGCGACGATTTTTGTGCGGCTAGAAATAATGCACAGAGAGCATAATTATGAGTTACAAAAATAGCAGAATGGAAGGCGGGCATGTCTAGGGCAAGATTGTGAAATTTGTTGGAAGACAAAAGTCAGGGTAGCGCTCCAAATATCGAAGCAAAGGCAATGCGCAATAATTAATTAAAATACGGTAATTAATTAAAATCTCCAATAAATAAATTCTAGATAAAACAATTAAATACAAAATTCCATAATTCGGACAGGTGTTCATCTACTGGGCTTCTAGGTCAAGTCTGCTAGCTCAAAATAAATGAATATTGTATATAATTATATATTTAATTACACATCTCACATATTTATTTAAACTAAATATACGTATCATGCAATTACCAAATTGTAACTACCATAATATTAAATATTATAAAAAGTCAAAAATACCCCTGTTTTCGGAATGTGGTAGTGACAAATAGGATATAGGAAATAGGATTTAGGATGAGAGTATGCTCAATCACACTAGGGAATTCTGATCTTCACACTGTTATTCTAATTGATTGCTTCCTTTAGAATTTTACTGTCCTTCCTTGATAATATCGTATCTATCACCTTAATTGATTCTTTTGATCTGTATTCAGGATGCCGCTGAATACTAGATCTATGAGAGTGGGAGCATCAATTTCAGAGAAGTCTGCCACCTCTCGACCTGACGAACAGACACCTAGAGTTCCTCCTACATCTCCTGTTCATGTGGGAGTATCTACAGCTAACGAGATTCCTTCTCCACCTATTCAGAGGATTGCCCCAGCTATGACAAACAACCTTCCACCACCACCCACACCGATTCTCGGAGGAGTACCCATTGACGGGGCATAGATGTTCGCACTGATGCAGGGCATTCTAGAGGCCCAGAGAGTAACAGCAGAAGCTCAACGTATTCAAGCTGAGGCTCAGAGAGTGCAAGAAGAAGCACACCAGGCGCAGACAGAGCTGATGAGAGAGAGCATAGAGAATGCTCACCAGGTGACTCTCTAGGCTGTGGAGAGAGTAGCACGACAACCGCAACATCATGGCCAACAACAACAAAGGCCAGGTACTATAGTAGAATTTAAGAGGATGATGCCTCGAGAGTTCAAGGGCATAGAAGGAATACTCTATGCTGACGATTGGTTAGAGGACATAGAGAGAAACTTGCGTTTAGTACAGATTCTGAAGATTCTTCAGATAGAGGCCGCTGGCAGTCAGATGTTTGATATCGCGCTGACGTGGTATCGTATAGAGCTGAGACTCGCTGTTGAAGGAATTACTTGGGAGGACTTTAAGGAGCTTTTCAAGGAGAAATTCTTTCTTGACGTAGCCTTGGGAGCATTAGAAAGTCAGTTCCAAGACTTAATCCAAGGAGGCATGTCAGTCGACGTATACGCCGTAGAGTTTTTTCGATTGAGTCGATTCGCGTCGTCGATGATTCGAGACCCAGGAGATAGAGCACGAAAATTTAGAAAAGGATTGAATAGAGAGATCAAGTCTCATACTTCGGGATGACGCACTGCTATATTTGAGGGTATTCTGATGGATGCCCAGATTGCTGAAGATGACTTGGACCTCAGGCCGAAGAGAGGACGCGACACTTCTGGAGTAACAGGTGGTAACACAGGACAGGCCAAGCGCCCACACTTTCAACAACAACAACAACAGCAGAGGCTGTACCAGCAGCAACACCAACAACATGCACCAGTTCGAGGACATATCCAGCAGCAGCAACCACAGAGACAGAATCAGCTCATTGCCCAGTGTGCGTATTGCGGAAAGATGAGACATACAAGAGACATCTGCAGGAAAAGGTTAGGCACTTGCTTGTCATGTGGGTCATCAGCACATCAGCTGAGAGACTGCCCAGCTGTTCAGACTTGCCAGGGAGGAGCAACAGCTCAAAGAGGACCAGCCAGAGCACCTACTGTACCAGGAGGCCAGCAGAGAGGACCTCCACTTCCACTACAGCAGTAGAGGTTTGCTCAGCACCAGCAGTAGCAGAGAGGAACACCACAGGGATGAGCTTACGCCATGACTACTGAGGAGGTCGAGCCAACTGGAGACGTGATTTCAGATTCAGTCTTACTCGATTCTATTCCAGCACTTGCATTATTTGATTCTTGCGCTTCCCATAGTTTCGTATCTGTATCTTATGCCCTTAAGCACCGTTTAGCAACAGAACCATTAGATAGGACTTGTAAGATCATGAGAGGAGGAGGTATTATCCTAGTCCATGATTGTTACAAGGATCGGAGAGTATCATTGGAAGGCCGAGAGTTGAGCGTGAGTTTACTCGTCATGCCACTTTCGGGATACGATATTGTACTCGGAATGGACTGGCTGAGTAAACACCTTGCTTCTATAGATTGTCACGGAGGTAGAGTAGTATTTTGACCGCTAGGAGAGCCAGAGTTTGAGATCGCCAGAGGAGCAGAGGAGCGGAGCAGAGGCACTTTTTGTGGAGCCAGGATGGAAGAAGAGGAGTTACCACATCCACTTATAGCGGAGTTCCTAGATGTATTTCCAGAGGAGTTGCCAGGTTTGCCGCCAGACAGAGATGTTGAATTCTCTATAGACTTGATACCAGGAGCAGAGCCTATTTCGCAACATGTCTATAGAGTCAACAATAATGAGTTGGTAGAACTGAAGAAGCAAGTTGAGGAGCTGCATGACAAAGGTTTCATTATATCTAGTTCATCGCCATGGCAAGCTCCGGTATTGTTTGTACCGAAGAAGGACGGTATGGTACGCATGTGTATCGATTATAGAGCTCTGAACAACCTCACTATCAAGAATAAATACCCGCTGCCGAGGATAGATAATATTTTTAATCAGTTGAGCGGAGCGAAGGTGTTTTCAAAGATAGACTTGAGGTCAGGCTATCACCAGGTAAAGGTGAAGAGAGAAGACATACCGAAGACAACCTTTCGGACCAGATATGGCCATTTTGAATTCACGGTAATGCTGTTTGGTTTAATCAATGCACCAACAGTATTCATGAACTTGATGAACAAGATATTCCACCAGTACCTTGACAAGTTCGTAGTGGTGTTTACTGATGACATTCTAATATATTCAAAGACCCCAGAAGAGCATGAAGAGCACCTGAGGATGGTCTTAGAGACTCTCAGGAGAGAGAAGTTATACGGAAAGCTTTCAAAGTGTGAGTTCTTCCTTGATAAGGTTAAATTTCTTGGACATATGGTGACGGGTAACGAAATTTCAGTTAACCCAAAGAAGATCGAAGCAGTGGAGTCATGGGCTACCCCCAGTTAAGTAGCTGAGATCAGGAGCTTTCTCGGACTAGCAGGATACTACAGAAGATTTGTATAAGACTTCTCAAAGATTACAGAGCCAATGACTAGACTGACCAAGAAAGACATAGAATTTGTCTGGACAGAAGAATGTCAAGCCGCATTTGATGAGCTGAAGAAGAGATTGACGACAGCACCAGTTTTGACATTGCCATCAGGCACAGGTGGATTCACTATCTATAGTGATGCTTCAGGAAAAGGTTTGGGATGCGTTCTTCAACAACATGAGAAAGTAATTGCCTATGCTTCAAGATAATTACGCCCTCATAAAAATAACTACCCCACTCACGATTTGGAGTTAGCAGCAGTTATCTTGCTCTGAAACTGTGGAAACACTATCTGTACAGAGAGTGTGTAGAAATCTTCACAGACTACAAGAGCTTGAAGTACGTGTTTACATAGAAGGAGCTGAACATGAGACATAGAAGGTGGTTAGAGTTGATGAAAGACTTTGATATCTCATTACAGTACCATCCAGGAAAGGCCAACGTAGTCGCCGATACCTTAAGCATGTATCTGATGGCTATGTGCTTGACTTCGGATAGACATTTATTAGCTGATCTTGAGAGCTTGGGAATTGAAGTACTAGTTCCAGGAGTTAAGATTCAGATGTGGGGATTGCAGATACAATCAGAGCTGATAGACAGAATTAGAGCTGCACAGTATGATGATGAGACTCTGAGGAGTATCCGAGCACAAGTCCGGACAGGATTGACAGATGACTTCACTATTGCAGATGATGGATCCTTACGGCATGGCATTAGGATGTGTGTGCCAAGTGGAGAGCTGCACGAAAAGGTTTTGTAGGAGGCACATCGCTCTCAGTACTCGATGCATCCCGGAGCCAACAAGATGTATCGAGATTTGAGGCAGCATGTATGGTGGTATGGTATGAAGCGTGAAGTAGCATGCTTTGTATCCCGATGTTTAATATGCCAGCAGGTAAAAGCAGATCGACAGAGGCCAGAAGGATTACTTCAACCTTTACCCATTCCAGAGTGGAAGTAGGAGCACGTGACTATGGACTTCGTTTTAGGACTTCCACGTTCTCTAGGATGAAAGGACGCGATTTGGGTCATCGTAGATAGGTTGACCAAATCAGCCCACTTCTTACCTTTTAAAGTGGGTACATCGACAGAGAAGCTAGCAGAGATGTACGTGCAACAGATTGTCAGATTACATGGAGTTCCTGTGAATATTGTCTCAGATCGGGATAGTCGTTTCACTTCTCATTTCTGGAGGAGTCTGCAGGCTAGCTTGGGCACTCAGCTCAAGTTCAGTACCGTGTATCACCCCCAAACAGACGGACAGTCTAAAAGGACTATTCAGACCCTTGAAGATATGCTATACACTTGTGTTTTGGATCTCGGAGGTTCTTGGGAAGATCATCTACACCTAGTAGAGTTTGCTTACAACAAAAGCTACCAGGCCAGCATTGAGATATCACCATTCGAGGATTTATATGGATGAAGGTGCCGTACACCGTTATCGTGGGATGATGTTGGAGAAAGAGCTTTGTTAGGACCAGAAATGGTCGTGGATGCAGCAGAGAAGGTAAAACTTATCGGAGACAGACTGCGAGTAGCGCAGGACAGACAACGGCATTGGGCCGACAGCCACCGTAGACCCCTAGAGTTTCAGGTATAGATTTTGTTTTATTGGTTGTGATTGTTTTATTTTAGATTGCATGTTAAGATTGTTTGTTCTAGGTTGGCGATTTGGTGTTCCTACGGATTTCTCCGACACGGGACATAATCCATTTTGGCAGAGGCGGAAAGCTTAGTCCACGATACATCGGGCCCTTCAGTATTCTTGCAAGGGTCGGTGTAGTGGCCTATAGGCTTGATTTGTCGCCTGCTCTAGAAGAAGTGCATAACGTGTTCTACGTGTCACAGCTGAGAAGGTATATGGCAGATCCTAGTCACGTACTAGATCACTCGAAGATCGAGGTTGGACCGACACTCAGCTATCCTGAACAGTCCGTTGAGATCTTGGATCATAGAGAGAAGGTATTACGGAACCAGACTATTCCTTTGGTTCGTGTTGCATGGAGAAATCACTCTCTAGGAGAGTCAACATGGGAGAGAGAGGATGAAATGCGCGAGCAGTACCCGTATCTCTTCGAGACTTGAGGTATATTTCATTGTTTGATTGTTTGCTCTTGTGCTAGTTTATTTTAAATTTTGAGGACAAAATTCTTTTAAGGAGGGTAGACTTGTCACCCCCACATTTTAGATTAAGGGTATTTTTGTCTTTTCATAATTAATGTGTAAATGATTGCATAATAATTAATTATATTTAAATTGCTATGATTTTATTGTTGCACATTACCGTTGTTTCGATAATTAGAGCACTACACTAGCCTTTGTCTTCCAACTGATTTCACACCCTTGTCCTAGACGTGCCAACTATTATTTTGATCCTCGTGTGAATCATAACCATGTCTTGTTGTGCTTCATCTTAGTCGCACAACGAAGATGGTTGACTGCAGATTGGGATGCCTCTTGCTCTCAAGCACGAAAACAACATCTGCCCTACAGCCCCCCCTCTGGAAGTGGAAAAACATTCATCACAACCGACTACACTTAATTCTATATAAATCAAACCTTGTATCCTTATGTGTTCCAATCGAAATTGAAGACACAATCTCGACCCATTTTGAGTAACCCAAATTAGGATAATATTCTATTCTGAGTCTACTTCATTCATGAAACTTGTGTCCCACTTAAATTCAGCCCCTTGTACCTGTAATTTATTTTAGAACACCACTTACATTTATTTTAAATAAATTAAATTCATAAATCTCACGTTGTGCAATTTTCCAATTATTGGGCACTTTTATGCAAAAATGCATTAAGGTGTCCGCCCCTGGGATACGACACATAAATAACCCATTTTTTCCCTCATGTATATTTTTTCATAATTTTCAGGAGTGTGTAATTTAACATCAACCTCCTTAAACTATGGCCCCAAAACCTTGAACCAATGCATCTTAACCTTCCATTTTTAAATCCATTTAAATCATAGCTTTTGACATACCCATGAGAAGGCCCACTCCTTAGAGGGCTTTGACCAAAGTCAACTTCTAGGTCAACCCAAACCCATTGCATATAAATATTCCTTTTCCTTGTGTTTTTCTTTTTCTCAAACCTAGCTAATAGCATCAGCCGTAACCCCTCCTCCCCTTCCGGTTCGTTCACCTCCTTCCCATCATCTCCTTCCCTCACCCCGCTGACCTGATACCAGCACCCCTTCGTCGGAGCAGCCTCGTCAAATGCTGCACGTAGCCCGCGCTCGCTTGGAGCCGTTGCCAATTCTCGGAGCACACGACTGAACGCCGCGCTTGCCTGGAGCAACTGCCAATTCCCGGAGCACACGACTGAACACCGGAGCACACAACTGAACGTCGGAGCACACGACTGAACGCCGGAGCTACCCTCAACCATGCCGGGATGCTGACATGAACGACCCGCCTCCACGCGATGACCTCGCCCGCTGCACTCGTCGTCGTCTCGCTGCTGTGAACCCGCTGTACTCACCTCGACTCAGAGCCCGGAGCCACTAACCTGCTGCCAACCGACCACCTGCTGTGAAGTCCCGACTTTGACTGCCCTCAACCGAACACCCCACGATGACCTCAACGCACGACTCACCCACGTACCCAGGTTCGAGTCCCCTCTCGCGTACGTGTATGCGTACGCGCACACGCGTATTCTTTATTGTATGCATACGTATAATTAGCTATGATAATATACACGTCTCGTATGATGGTAGATTGGTGTGTTTGTATGTACATATTATATATCTATATGTATAAAAACCTAATTGGTATATGTATGGTATATGTACTAGTATATGTTTAAATGTAATTTGGCATATATATATAGTATCTCTCAATTAGTATAAACACATATATATACGTATTGTATACATCTCCCTAGTATATGTTTAATATATATATAAATTATTGATTCTATTTAAAGTATATATATATATATATATATATATATATATATATATATATATATATATATATACATATGTCTATTATAATTGTAACCAATGGATATTATGAATAAGTTAGTTCATATTATGTACTATGTATTATATATACTAGATGAGTTGAATGTAACCACGGATATCCCGTAGTTATATTGACCTTTGACCATGTAGTATGTTAGCAGACTGCCATATGTACACCGATGTACTGCAAGACCCGTATCATCGACTGTCTGTTATGCATAGCAACTACAAACGTGACCCCCTAGCGTAGTCTCTGAGATCATTGTGTTAATTGTGTGTTAGAGTAATGTCTGATGCAGTATTGTGTTATATGATTTTGTCCTTCTTATGGAGATTGATATCATTGACAGGTATTTAGTTATATAGTATTATTGTGACCTAGACAGCGTTCTACCGCCGATGCTGCGGCATAGGCTGGACGTACCCGCGTACTCGTGCCCCTATACCGGGTGCGGGTCGTGACAAGCTAGAGCGTCGGTACAGCAGATGCACCAGATCCAGAGGCCACCTATTCCTTGCCAATTTTATAAGAAGCAGGGACATGGATGGGATGCATGCCGGATGAGATTGGTCCAGTGCTTATTCTGCGTATCAGGAGACCATTAGTTGAGGGCTTGTCCTAAAGCTCCAACTCATCCAGCTCAGGGTGGAGCTCAGGCACAGAGAGAACTCGCGAGACCACCAGTGGGACAACAGAAAGGACCTCCTTTACTATCACAGCAGCAGTAGTTCGCTCAGCACCAGCAACAGCAGAGAGGTGCCCAGCAACAAGGGCGAGCTTTTGCCTTGACCGTCGAGGAGGAGGAGCTAGTCGTTGATGTTATCTTAGGTTCAATCTATCTTGATTCTTTTCCAGCACATGTTTTATTTGATTCTGGTACTTTACATAGTTTTGTATCTGTATCTTTTGCTCTGAAATATCATCTTGAGACTGAAACATTAGCGATGACTTGTAAGATCACGACCGGGGGTTGCATTATCATAGTCAGTGATGTTCGCAAGTACCAGAGAGTTTCTTTGGGAGGCCGAGAGTTGAGCGTGTGTCTACCCGTAATGCCACTTTCAAGCTACGATATAGTGCTGGGGATGGATTGGTTGAGTAGGCACCATGCTAGTATCGATTGTCGAGGAGGCAGAGTTTTCTTTCAGGCGCCAGGAGAGCCAGAGTTTGAGTTCGTCAGAGGAGAAGCAGAGAAGTGCGAAGGAGATTTCTGTGGAGCTTTGGTAGAAGAGCAAGAGCTGCTACATCTATTGATTGCTGAGTATATGGACGTCTTTCCGAAGGAGTTGCCGGGGTTGCCACCAGACAGAGATGTGAAGTTCTCTATAGACTTGGTGTCAGGCACAGAGCTAATATTACAGCACATCTATAGGGTAAACAACAGCGAATTAATGGAGTTAAAGAAGTAGGTGGATGAGTTATAGGACAAAGGCTTCATCCACTCCAGTTCATCATCGTGGGCTACTCCAGTATTATTTATACCAAAGAAGGATGGGTCGGTACGCATGTGTATCGACTACATGGCACTCAAGAACCTCACTATCAAGAAAAAATACCCGTTGCCGCGGATTGACGATTTATTTGATCAGTTGAGCGAAGTAAAGATATTCTCAAAGATAAACTTGAGGTCGGAATACCACCAGGTAAAAGTGAAGAAGGAAGACATTCCGAAGACAGCTTTCAGGACTCGGTATGGGCAGTTTTAGTTCTTTGTAATGTTGTTTGGGTTGACCAATGCTCCGACGGTATTCATCAACCTGATGAATAAGGTGTTTCATCATTACTTGGATCAGTTTGTGGTAGTATAAATTGATGATATACTGATTTATTCATTGACCCTGGAGGAGCATGAGAAACATCTGAGGATAGTTCTAGAAACCCTCAGGAAGGAGAAGCTATATGGCAAGCTTTCGAAGTGTGAGTTCTTCCTTGATAAGGTTGAATTCCTCGGACATGTGATTACAGAAGACAAAATTTCAGTAGACCCGAAGAAGATTTCAGTAGTTGAGTCATAGTCTACCCTGAGTTCTGTGGCGGAGATCAGGAGTTTTCTTGGATTGGCAGGCTATTATCGGAGATTTGTTCAGGATTTTTCCAGGATTGTGGAGCTGATGACTAGACTAACCAGGAAGGACGTGGAGTTTATCTAGACTGAGGATTATCAGTCTGCTTTTGAGAAACTAAAGAAAAGGTTGACTACAGCTCCAGTATTAACATTGCCATCAGGGACAGGAGGATTTTCTATATATAGTAATACATCGGGTAAGGGTTTTGGTTGTGTGCTGCAGCAGAACAGGAAGGTATTGCCTATACTTCCAGGCAATTATGCCCACATGAGAATAATTACCCCACCTATGACTTGGAGTTGGCAACAGTTATTTTTGTTCTTAAACTGTGGAAGCACTACTTGTATAGAGAACGAGTAGAGATGTTTACAGATCACAAGAGCTTGAAGTATGTGTTTACACAAAAAGAGCTCAACATGAGGCAGCGGCGGTGGTTGGAGTTGATAAAGGACTTCGATATTACTTAGCAGTACCATCTAGGGAAGGCTAACATAGTCGCAGATGCCTTGAATAGGTATCGAGTGGCTATGTATTTGACGAGGGACATACATTTATTGGCCGATCTTGATAGCTTGTGTATTAAGGTATTAGTTCCTTGAGTTGCAATACAGATATGGGGACTTTAGGTATAGTCAGAGTTGATGGACCGGATCAGAGCCGAACAGTTCGAGGATGAGTCTCTGAGGAGCATCAGAGCACAGGTCCGAATAGGATTGGCAGAGGACTTCAGTATTGCAGATGATGGATCATTGCGGAACGGTACCAGGTTGTGTGTACCGAGTGGAGTATTGTGCGAGAAGATTCTTCAGGAGGCACATCAATCTTAGTAATCTATGCATCTAGCTGCCAACAAGATGTATAGGAACATGAGAGAGCTTGTTTAGTAGTATGGTATGAAGCGGGAGGTGGCTAGCTTCGTATCTAGATGCTTGGTATGCCAGAAGGTAAAGGCAGAGAGACAGAGGCCAGGTGGATTGCTTCAGCCTTTACCCATTTCAGAGTAGAAGTGGGAGCATGTGATGATAGATTTTGTATCGGGGCTTCCGCATTCTCTAGGAGGTAAAGATACGATTTGGGTCATTATAGACAGGTTAACCAAATCAGTCCACTTTCTGTCGTTCAAAGTGGGTACATCTACGGAGAAGTTCGCGAAGATGTATGTGCATCAGATAGTCAGATTGCATGGAGTTCCTGTTAGCATAGTCTCGGATCAGGATAGTCGCTTCAACTCCAACTTATGGAGAAGTTTACAGGCTAGCTTGGGCACTCAGCTCAAGTTCAATACCGCATATCACCCTCAGATAGACGGACAGTCGGAGAGGACTATCCAGACTCTCGAGGACATGCTACGCAGCTATGTTTTAGATTTTAGGGGCTCTTGGGAGGATTATCTTCACTTGGTAGAGTTTTCTTACAACAACAGCTACCAGGCCAGTATAGAGATGTCACCATTTGAGGCATTATATGGACGGAGATGCCGCACTCCTTTATCATGGGATAATATTGGTGAGAGAGCCTTATTGGGACCATAGATGGTCGTGGATGCAGCTGAGAAGGTGAAGTTCATCTGGGATAGACTTCGGGTGGTGCAGGACAGACAGCGGTATTGGGCCGATAGCCACCGGAGACCATTGGAGTTTGAGGTATATATTTTGTTTTACATTGCTTGTGATTATTTTTTTAGTTAGAGTGTTAAGGCTGTATTGTGTGCTAGGTTGGCGATCTGGTTTTCTTGAGGATTTCTCCTACACGGGGCACGATTCTCTTTGGTGGAGGCAGAAAGCTTAGTCCACGATACATCGGACCCTTCGATGTTCTTGAGAGGGTTGGTGCAGTGGCCTATAGACTAGACTTGCCGTCTGCATTAGAGGGAGTGCATAACATGTTCCATATGTCATAGCTGACGGTACATGGCAGATCTGAGCCATGTATTAGATCACTCGGAGATCAAGGTTGGTACGACTCTCATCTACCCAGAGCAGCCCGTGGAGATTTTGGACCGCATGGAGAAGGTGCTGCGAAACCTAACGATTCCTTTAGTGTGCCTCGCGTGGAGGCATCACTCGCCAGGAAAGAGTACCAGGGAGCAAGAGGCCGAGATACACGAGCGATATCCTTATCTGTTTGAGCCGTGAGGTATAATTCTTTCTTGCTTGTATTAATTGCTTTTGGTAGTTAGTTTCTTCCTTAATTTCGAGGATAAAATTTTTCTAAGGTGGGTAGGATTGTCACCCTTACTTTTTTAGCTAGGGGTAGTTTAATAATTTGGTATGGGTATTTGTTTTTAGAAATAAATATTGAATATTAATGTGATGATTGTATTAATTAATTAATTAATTATATTGAGATATGATTATTTATGACTAGTATTATTTAGTTATTAGAGACTTGTGTTAATTAGTTAGTTAGAAAGGCTATATAATATTTAGACTTGTCACATATGGACCTATTTAGATTTGTCATGACAATTAGTGAGTCCAACTTGGATCCAAGTCCATTAGTCATTCCACTAATTAAATTAAGGATAATTAGTTTAATTATAATTAGTTAGAGACTTATAAAAATATCCACCCTTAATTATTTCTCATAATGCAATATGTAGGGACAACTTGGATATTTGAATTTGCTTGGGGAAGGGGGAATAGGCCGGCCACTATAGGGGGGTTCTTCTCTCTCCTTATTTGCATTTTAATTTTGATCCAAATTCTTGATCCCCAATTTCCCAATTTCTTTCATTAATTTTATAAATAATTCTCCACCAACTCCCTCTCAAATTTATCACTCTTGGAGCCTTGAAGCTTGGAGAAGCAAGGAGCACAAAGAAGAGAAGCTTTAGAGCTAGATATCGTGTCTGGATCGTGTCCAATTAAATTTTTATTGGAAATCCATCTCCCAATTGGTAATTCCTGAATTTTCTTTCATTATAGCTTCTTAATCATGCATTTGACCATTAGGAATGACCCCATGACATATGACTACCCATAGGAATATGTTCTAGGCTATTTGGCTATGTATTGTGAGTTCTATGTTTTATTTTGTGTGCATATTGGGAAAATTATGAATTTGAGACATCAATTGTGTGTCATGAGACAAATTAGATCTATGTAGACTTAGATCGGGGTTATGGGACTAGGTACATATCCACAAATGGATACGCATAGGCTGTATCGTGGTATTTTGTGATACGGTACGTCACGGGGCCCAATTTTGGGGGTTTTGCACATTTACTCTTCAATTCTCATTGTAGCATGTTGTACTAGTTATATTATATGGTATTTGATGTATAGGAATAATCAATTATAGAGAATTTGGGTTTTGGTGTTCCAATTGAGTGTGTATCATAAGTATAGTGGACTTGCACACCTAGTATTTGACTATATGTCTCTAATGTATCATTTATATATATATATGTATATATATATATATATATATATATATATATATATATATATATATATATTTGTAATATAAGTGTTTATATATATATATATAGATAGATATATTTATATGTATTTGATATTAGTGATCAGTGTGCATCAGTTATAGGGTATACCCGTGTCAGGGTCCATGTGTATCAGGTATTAGAGGGTGTGCTTAGGCAAATGTGCAGATGCTAAGAGTGATCATGGTTAGCAGCACCAGCAACTGCAATAGGCAGTGCAGCAACAACAAGCATTAGCAATTGTAATAGGTATAGCAATGCAGCACCATGGATAGCAGCATCAGCAACTGCAATAGGCAATGCAGCAACAACAAGCATCAGCAACTGCAATAGGAAGTACAGCAGCAAAAAGCATCAGCAACTACAATAGGTATAGTAGTGTAGCAGTATGGATAGTAGCATCAGCAAATGCAATAGATATAGCAGTGCGCAGCAGCTTGAGCAACAACAATTGTAGCAATCTCAGTAGCACTACAGTAATAGTATAAAGGAAGGTGGAGACAAGTGCTAGGGTCCAAGGCAACAACAGCTGCAGTAGGCAAGGTATGACCATGTATCGCTATCACAAGAGTATCAGTAAAATATTGTGTGTATTAGGAGAGGAGTCGGGTTTTAACTAGCAGCAGTTGAAACATCAGTATTTAACAAAACAGTAGTAGCAGATAGGGTGTGAAGTTATAGTTACTGGTGTCTATGTGTATCAGGAATTTTGTGTTAGTGTGTGTTGGTGGTCGGGCTCAGTAGGTGTGAGGATACCTGTGCATAACTGGGAATGAAAAAGAGTAATCAGTTGATACTCTATCGAAGTACAGTATTCATACTTGATAGAAGGGGTAACTCTGAACTCCAAGTATCAGTTACAACTAGGATTGTACAGTTACTGCATATCAATAAATGGGGAAAATATTATAATAAAATATAGTTTGCTAAGGTGGAGTGAGAGGGGGGTATCAGATCATGATATACCAGTATACATCAGGTGGATACTGTTGTGAGATGTTATATCCATATTGGACCCAGACATGGGAAGTTGATGGCAGTGTTAGTGAGGGTATCTTGAGGGTGTTTTGGCCATCTAATGATGTAAGTATCAGTGACAAGTCTAGAAAGAAGCTCAGTATTAAATTGATGTCAGGAACTTATTATGCACTATAGTATATTGTTTGATTAAGAACAATCAGTAACAATAACAGTAACAAATGCTTGAGTGTGTGTGTGTGTAGTCAGTTAAGAGGGATGTTTCAGCTGAGATGTGTATCAGGTGGGAGGATAGTTCAGGTAATAAGGATGATAGCAAGGGATAGTTAGTGTATATATAAATGTCAGTTAGCTACTATTAAGTAAAGTGTATATATATAGTTTGTTAATAATAAGTTTTGGCTAAGGTAATACCTAGGTTAAGTAGTAAAAATTCATTAAATGACCCAATAGACTAGTTAGTTGGGTATGGACTTAGTTTAGCTAGTATTGACTAATTAGTACCCAATCTTGACCCAATTACCTTAGTGTGACCTAGTATGGCCTAGTAGAACATGTATAGTTGCATTGTAACTTATTATTATTTATTTTATACCTAATTTGACCTGATATTCAAATTTAGGTGACTTCGACCAGCTTGGATACTGAGATATACCATTTGCTCAGGACCAGAGGCAAGTATATTTCTCTGTTAGTTTTTATTTTATAATAATGTATATATCTCATGTTCTAGAATTGTATACTTGATTCTGACACAGTGGTTTCATGGACTGGTACTATATGGATCCTGTCAGGAGATGTTATCCCTTACCGTGTTCAACGGGTACTCCTTCACATGTTTTTCAGATGATTGGCTCGTAGACTAGTATCTTACGTACTATGGGCCGCAGGACGGTGTACCATTAGAGGATACTCCTTTTAGAGTCAGATGACTTCGTACCAGATCCAGGGGAGGTTTAGATTATTGCTAGACTTGTATTAGACTTTTATTGAGGCTTATGATATGTATATATTGTTTCAGTCTTGTAGATGTATTGTAACTCTTTCTTTCATTATTCTATCTTGTGCTTTATCTTCCTCAGTTTGCATTATGATTGAGTATAGTTTACATTTATCAGATACCATATTGTTCCTCCGTTTGGAGTTAAGATGATTGACATGTACCAGGTATATATTGTTTGAGATGTTAGATAGTAGAGTTGACCCAGACAGTATTCTACCGTCGATGCTGCGGCGTAGGCTGGACGTATCCACGTACTCGTGCCCGAATATCCGGGTGCAGGTTGTGACACGACATGCCCAAAGAAAGAGACCTTATCCAAGAAGAACTCGTATTTGCTGAGCTTTGCGTACAATCGCTCTCTCCCCAAGGTCTCTAAGATAATCCGCAGGTGCTTCTCATGCTCCTCGTGGCTCTTCGAATAGACAACGATGTTATCTATGAAGACAACACGAACTAGTCCAAATACTGATGGAAGACTCGATTCATCAAGTCCATAAAAAAAGCTGGAACATTGGTCAATCAAAATAACATGACCAAAAACTCGTAGTGTCCATATTTCGTCCTGAATGCGGTCTTTAGAACGTTTTGCTTTCACACCTTTACCTGGTGATATCCGGATCTCAAGTCTATCTTCGAGAATACCTTGGATCCACTAAGATAATCAAATAAGTCATCAATGCATGGCAGAGGGTACTTATTCTTCATATTCACAGCATTCAAGGCCCTGTAGTTAATGCACATGTGTACCGACCCATCCTTCTTGGGTACAAATAACACTAGGGCTCCCCAGGGTGATACACTCGGTAGGATGAAGCCTTTCTCCTCTAAATCCTTAAACTGTGCCTTCAGCTCTTCCATCTACTTCTTTGCCAGTTTATAAATATGTGACGCTATAGGTGCTTCTCCTGTAGTCAACTCGATCGAGAACTCCACATCTCAGTCTGGAGGTAGTCCTGGCAACTCCTCTGGAAAGATGTCCTCAAACTATGAAATAATAGGGTGATAAATGGTGTCGTCCAATGCCATTTGAACACCATCAAGAATATCTGTGGATCCTCGTACAAACTTGAGCTATGGCTAGTCTGGTACATTAAAGAGAATGCTTCCTCCGTAACAGTCGAAGAAAGTATGGTACTTGCTTAGCCAGTCCATCCCAAGGACAACATCAAAGTTCAGCATGGGAAAGTCTAAGAGTCGAGCTTTCATCTCTCAGCCACGAATCATTACAGGGTAAAATCTACAGATGCGACTAACAGGTACAAATCCTCCCCCGGTGAGAATTCTAACACAACTTGGCAAAGGTGCAGTAGAAATATTAAGCTTGGAAACAAAACTAGAAGATATGAACGAGTGTGTGGCTCCCGTATCAAATAATGTCATAGTAGGAAAAGCAAAAACAAGGGTAATACCTGCTATAAGATCAATCTCCTGCTTTGCATCACCCATATCCATAAAAAAGCCTGTCCAGTCCTGTGAGGTAGTCCCTGTGACCTGGCCCTCGCGAACTAGTCCTCCTGAGTAGGTAGCGGTGGTCCCCACTGGAATCCTCCGCCTGCTGGAGGTCGAGGTGGTCTCACTCCTGGTGCTCCTATCCTTGTTATCTTCTGAGCTGGCTTCGGTGCTGGAAGTGCTGGCCTCTGTGCTGGCTGAGGAAGCCCCAAGGCCTGTTGCACTGGACAGTCTCTGGCCATATGCTGTTGAGAACCACATCTCATACACTTTCCTAAATAAAGCCGACAATCACTCATGATGTGTCCACACTTCCCACAAAAATTACAGTGGGGCTTCTCCTGAATCTGGTATGGTTTTGCTCTCTGCTGTTGCTGTGGTTGTTGATGTACCAAAGGAAGTCTGATGGGCCCTCCCAGTTGCATCTTTTCTGGTCCTTGTTGAATTCTTTATTGATTCCCTTTTCTCCTTGATGATGGCCTCCTGGATTCTGGCCTTTGTCAATAACTCAACATAAGAGATCAGGGACTGTAAGCTGGTATAGTGCTGGAGCTCTTGAGTCAGCCCATGATAAAATCTTTTAGCTTTCTCCAAGTTATTGGGTATCAGAACGATGCCATATCTACTGAGGCGGCTGAACTCTACATCATACTCATCGACCATCTTGTTCCCCTACTCTAGATGGAGGGACTGATTGTACAATACATTCTTCACGGTGGTCGAAAAGTATTTCTTCTCAAAGTACTCCAAGAACTGCTCCCAAGTTTGGCGTGTACCTAATTGGCGCTCTATTAATTCCCACCAATAATGAGCATTTTCTTCTAGTTGGGTCCTCACGCATGTCATCCATAAATCCGTAGGCAACTGTGATGCCTCTAATAGCTTCTTAGTGCTGGTTATCCAGGTTGTGGTCTCCTCTGGGCTCTCACTGCCTTTATATGGCTGGGGGTTCATCTGTACAAAATCTTTGACTGAACCAACACAATCTTGTGGCACTGGAGCTAGTGCCTGGGCTGGTACGGGTGCTGGTGCAGCCAACCACTCAAGTGCTACCAGGAATCCCTGCCTACTTTCGGCGGCTTTACTGCCTCTGCTCTGTCGCTTGCTGCCTCTGCTCATCAGCTAGTGCGGCGACCTATTATCTCTGTTCCTGTAACATCATCTAGAAGAATTAGAAAAGCTGCGTCTGGCCGTTCTGCGATGCTGGTGGAGGTGGAACCAGATTGTTATTTTGTCCATCCGGTCCTGGAAGTCGAGGAATCGTTGAGGCCTCTGCTGGTGATTGGCTATTGACCCCTGGAGACGTGTTATCCCCGGTAGCGGTACGTCTGCTACGCAAATTCATCTCTCTGCAAGAGAGACAAAATATTAGGAAGAGTATATGAATCAAGCATGATGCAAGCATTTAAATAGGACAGTTGGAAGGAAGGTGAGCTATAGTCAAGTGTGGATGAGATCATATTTTTTATTCCTATTTGCAAGCTTGCTCGGTACAGTAATGTAACCGAAATAATATACTCTTGACCTGCATGGCTACCATAAAAATATGTTATGCCCCACTCCCAAAATACGTAGGACTAAGAATACGTAGCATGCTAGCCGTATGTATATGACAACTCCAATATATTGAAAAAAATCATAACACACACGTACACTGTAATATGAATAAATAATTCACAAGTAAAACATATATTGTCAACACAAGTCACAAGCATCTATATCTCATCAACAAGCACAAGTAAAGGAATGTCAAATAGATAGCTAAATATCTCAAGTACGAAGTATCAAAGAATAATAGTTTGGTGGAGACAAATCCACTGCCCATTGACTATATCAAAAACTAAAATTATAGAGGAGACCAAAACTCCAATATAAGATAAATCTTAAATAAAAGAAACTGCAACTAAGATATCCATCAGCAATGAAGAAATCACTAGTGCTCAGAAGTAAGATCTTCTCAATAGAGAATAAAGCGTCAAGTCTGGGTCCGTACTCCTGCGAATACTTCTCTATAACTGGAAAGGGACCAGGTCCTTAGAGGGATATAACAAGATACATAAAAGCATACCAATAAAGTACTAAAAATAAAGGATCCAAGGGTCGCCTAACTGTCTATGTGAAATACACTTTTGAGAACAACTTTCCAACACATGGGCTATCTGGCTGAAAATGGGATTGGCGTGACTCTCTCGGAGAATTAGTGGCCTACAAAGCATAATATCTTTCGATTGTCAGAGGCCGCCTATAAATAATATAATATAAGGGTCATCTGACCGCGCATCTCCGACGGAGCATATGGGTTACAAAAAGGAAAGTGTAAAGGAGCTCCCATACGCTTACTCATTGTTCTCTCTATCCAATGATACTAACGGGTCACATCCATAACACGCAACACCTCTAGTAACTACTAAGTCTGCTAAACATGATATTTCTATTAGCAATTATTTTTTATCCGTCGTACGACCTTTACGTATAGGTGGCCAACCTAATACGCAAGTCCGTGTCCTACATGAGACTCATAACTCGTGTAACAACACAACCAATAAAACATAAGAATGCCTCAACATTATGGGGTGGTTCGTAAAACTAGGTCAATATGCATAATAATAAGCAAGAAACGATGACGCAACCATCATTGCACCCAAGTCTTTTTTGGACGCACAGTTTTATATAGAAAAATAAATAGAAATAAACAACATAAAATAAATATGTTGCAAATGAATGCAACTAAACAGTACTATGACAAGGTATACATGCCTGATAAGCAAGTTATGAAATATAGGCGTCTAATCATCAAGCACAAGGAACCAGAAAGTAGGGGCTATGAAGGAACGTCTCTCGATGCTGAAATAAACATCACCAACGTCTCCGGAATCAGTGAGATAGTCAGAAAACTCTACCCTTTCGTCCAATTTGGACACATGGGTAAAACGGTAATTTTGGGCTAAAACAGGATCCACTTGTGGGCTATTTTGTATCTAAACGATGATACAAACTCAACGGTATGTCCAGTTTTTGATTCTGGTTATCCGATCACAAATTCGTCCGTCAAGTCAAATTGTGGGGCCCGCGAATAGGCGACTCGGTCAACTGTCTCAGAATTGCGTGAAACTTGAGTCACAGGACCAGCATGATACCACGAATCCAATGGTGCAAGTTTTTTCATATTTCGACAAGCATGTACCAACTAATAGAAAAAAATTAAAATGTCGATAATGAGAACTTTTTATGGATACGGGTTGATTCCGACGTGCACACACGTCCAAATTAACTTCTGGGAAATCTCGCACGTCAAGAAATACCATACGCGCCTTTTGGTGCAACTGGTTTATGATGTGGTGGTATAGTTTTTTGGGACGCACTCTGTATCAAAAGTTTTCTAAGTTTTTGAAACAAGTTTTTCTTGATTTTAAATCTAATTTTTGAAACAGAACTAATGATCAAATATATGCAAATAATAGGTCATTTCAATCATGGTTATATTGACTTCGTGTCAGAAAAAGAAAATCGAATTTTGGTTGGGTCGATTGGGAGAAAATCGACTTCCAAAACAGTATGTTGGTTTTGAAAACTATCAATTCACATATATCTAAAACAGTGATTTTTCGGAAAGTTTCGGACAAATTTACATCAGAAATAGGGTAGTTTGAATAAAACTACTTGAAGACATTAGATGTTGTTCATGTTGTGGTTGAATCTAAATAACTAGATCAAAATTCGATCGTATATATAAAAAGAAATCCAGTGGGGAAGATGGGTACCTGGGGTTCGGTTCTTGACACAATATACGCACGTGCGTGATTCCGATCAGCGGCGACAACAGTTCAGCGGCGTCAGGCGGCGGTCGTCGATGTAGATAAGAGAAGATTAAGTTTAGTTTTTTCGTAGGCTCTCTCTTTCTCTCTCTCTCTCTCTCTCTCTCTCTATATATATATATATATATATATATATATATATATATATATTGAAGTTGATAGGGAGGGGGTAGCTCGCGGAATCGCGGGTTTGTGGGCCGCGGTCGAATAAGGGGTGTGCGGGTGTTTGGTGTTTGGTCTTTGCTACTGCTACTGCTTGTTATTGTTGTAGTTGGGTGAGTTGTTGTGTTATGACTTATTTTCCTTCTCTTTCATTTATTTTCCTTTCTTTCTATTATATTACTACTATCATCATTATTATTTCTATAAAACAATTATTATTTATTATTATTATTATTATTATTATTATTATTATTATTATTATTATTATTATTTCATAAAAACTATTATTTTAGGTGTTTTAAAATTGTAACGTCTAATATATTTATTTATCTACTATCAAACTACCCTCATGTGCTGGCAGTGTACATCACCTAGTATTAATATTTTAATTATTAATTTAGAAAATCTAGGGTGGTTACATGCTGACACGAATCAGACACACTAACACAAACACAAACACAGTGACCCGACACATACACACACACTCACTAACAAGACATGGACACACAAACATAGACACGACATGGACACACAAACATTGGGACAAAACTAGGGTTGGGGCTTGTAGAAGGACACACAGACACGTCACTGATACACAAAATTAAAACAAATACAGACACGATATGGTCCAGGCATATATTAGGGCCCCATTTACTTTTAAAATATGACATATTCCGGTTCAACCCATTCCAATCTGTTCGGTTTAAATTTCTAGTGTTAACATATATTTACATAAAATACAGATCCACACTTGTGAAGTATATAAATAAATAAGCAAAGTGAAGTTATATATCTCTAAATTTTATATGTAATGTGCAAATTGTTCGAAGTTAGAGCTTTCAACTAAAAGTTGAGATAATGTTGATAATCATGCGATTATAATTTATCTTTTAGCATTTGCATCAAAGGTCAAAAAGAGTTGGTTTGGAATATAACACGTATTTAGCGACTGTAGGAGATATATATGAATTGGTAGGGTGGTGAAGAGGTAGTAGATATATATATGAAATATGAGTATCAAGGGTCTTGGTATCAGAGTACTGATAGGGTATTAGTGTGTGCCCCCATATATAGGCTGTGTGTAAGTAAATTGGTAGGGTTGTGAAATAGAGAATAGTGTGAGTGTGTAGATGGCTATAGGAAGTGTGTTATAGTTGTTAGTGTAGTGCTAATTATGATTATTGTGCTATATATATATATATATATATATATATATATATATATATAATACGTGTATCTAGTGCATATGAGTATGGGGTATTGAGTTAATTATGAATATCTTAAGTACCTGGGGTACTAAATGCCAAGTGATACATAGATACCAAGTGCACATATAGCTACAAATATAGGATTATCCATATAAGTTATGTGGTAAATAGTTTCACATAGATAATACTTATTATAAAATTAGAATAACTAGGTTTATGTTACAAGCTAGATAAATATAAGTTAAGTGGTACATAGTTTCACATAGATAATACTTATTATAAAAGTGGAATAACTAGGAACGCTTATCGTCACTCTGAAGTCAAGTGTCCATGTGAGCCATTCTCTAGAAAGAAAATTTACTTCTGTAAGCCTTTTGAGGCCATTAGAGTTCTACCAGAAATCTAGTAGACTTTTAAAAATCTAGTCTAACTCTAATAGCCTCAAAAGGCTTGTAGAAGTAAATTTATTTTCCAGAGAATGACTCACATTGAATACGTGACATCACACATATCCTTTAATAGTGTTCACATGTGTATCCATCTTTGCATCCATTTGGATAATATACTTGAACGATGTATATTCATCTTTGCAAAAGTATCTAGAAATGGATTTAAATTACTACCTGCGTTATCGTTCATGGATGTACAACCATCATCCTGATGACATGCGTGGTGTACGGGTTAAATTCATAAAGGGGGTGGAACTATTCCTGTAGTTCGCCAAGGCGTTCCCTTAGTACATGGATTGTACCAAAATTAAGGGTTCACATGTGTGTGAGATATCGTAACTTAAAATATCACTTAGAAGCGGATGATATATCATTTGTACTTGAGAGATTTCATGCCGAATTACTATCAGTTGACCTCACACGGAGAAATTGTGTCTTTAGCATCAGTTTTGGAGCCTTATGTGGCATCATATATGAATTTCTACGACCATGCTAATTACAACGACGGGAGCGTGAACATAATTTTTGACGCTGCCGGACCTAGTTTCAAACCGGATAATCATGATACAACTGAGGAGGCACCAATTGTCGATGCTGCAAAGTTCATGGAGTTATTGGAGAACGCTAGGACTCTATTATATCCTGGTTATGAGGATCATTCATCGTTGGAGGTGGTTACAAGATTGTTAAGCATCAAGTCTAATTTTAACATGTCGCAAGAATGCTACAACCGACTGATGTAGTTGATTATAGAGATCTTGCCGGAGGGTGCTAAGTTGCCTAAAGACTTCTACCGATCTAAGAGGATGGTGAGATCCCTCTGGATGGGATACGAGAAAATTGATAAATATCAAAATGGGTGCATGTTGTACTACAAATACGATAAGGATGAAGACGCGTACTGTAAAACCCCCTTCCTAGAAAATCGTAAATACATTTTTATTTATTAATTAGTAATTAAATTGTAGTAATTAGGCCTAAATAGGAGAAATAGATTTTTAATAATTTTTATGTTAGGTGTTCGGGCACTTAGAGGACTTGTGGGACCATCAGGAATTTTTCGGAATTTATTCCATGTAGGGGACCCCTTGAGCAGTTGCTAGCCTAACGATGTGCAATACCCTATCCTATAAATTTTCTTATGTGTGAAAAAAAAAATATATATATATATATATAAACAAATATATATGTATATATATTTTAATTAAAGAAAGAAAGAAAAGAAAGTAAGAATTAAATAAGTTAATAGAATATAATAATAATAATAACTTATAGTAATATAATAATAATAATAATATAGTAATGTTTCCAATTGAACTTGCTAAACTTCCCAGCAAGTTGCTGGGAAGCCTTCACGTTATAAAACCCTTGGATCCAGCGGCTGCATGACTTTTCAGCAACTTGACCGCCCATACAACCCGCTAGCCTTATATCTATCTCTCTTTCTCTTAATATATATAACATATATATATATATGATTAGCTCCCCAAAACCCTAACCTAAAACTCCAGACTTCCCCTTCCCATCTAGAGCCGTCACCGCAGCCAGAGAAGCCTCCCCAAGCCATCCAAACATCCCGTCGACGCCGACATCGCGAACTGCAGTCTCCCACTCGAGGCACCTTCGCTCCGACGTAATTTTCCGTTGACTCGCTCGACCAAACGCAGATCCGTTTTCATAGGTATGATCTTCCCTCAACCCTCTCAAATATTTGTTTTATAGTCAACCTCGGAAAACGTGTGCCCCTAGGTGAAAAATAGCGCCCAAGTCAGCGCGAGCAGACAGAATTCTGCAATCGCAGAAACTTGCGATGACCACCCATATTGTCGAGTTCGTATCTCCCACCACAGAGATCCGAATTCGACGATTCTTTTTGATACCTGTAGATTACATGACCTAGTTTATTTTCTGTATAATAACTTTGTGCTATTAGTTGCTGTGCACAAAATTGTAATCGTCACAAAACTGTGCGCACCCACTTTTTCCGGTTTTCTAAAAGTGGGAGATCGGAGCGCGCCCCGCCAAACGGGACCGCCCCGCCTTGTGCCAAGTGTACCGAATGGTGCACACAGCATAATCGGACACGTAAAAATTCGTGGAGACTGATTTGGACGCGTGTGCGTGCCGGAATCAGGCCGTATCCGCGAACACATTCCGTGTCGCCACTTTTGTGGAACTCGCGAGTATTTTGTGCATGCTTGTCAGATTGCGACGAAACTTGCGCCACTGGACTCGTGGTAACACGCTGGTCCTGTGACCCAATTTTTACGCATTTCTGAGACGGTTGACCAGATCGCCAATTGGCGGGCCCCACAGTTGACTTTTGGACCAAATTATGTTCGGCTCATCGGAATCCAAATTTGGACATACCGTTGGGATCGTATTGACATTTAGAGTTGTTTGACCCATAGTTTGTCCCATTTAGAGACTGTTACCCTCGGTACGCTTTTCGGTGCGAAGTGGCCCACATGTGGACCCGCTTTGGCCCGAAAATGACCATTTTGCCCCTGTGTCCAAATTGGACGTAAGGACAGGCATTTCTAGCAGTTTGACATCTTCTGAGACTGTTGGTGATATTTATTACAGCTTTCGGAGTAGTACCTACCGGATCCACCGATACCAGGACGACAGTTGATATTCAAACATCAGGCAAGTGTACCTTGCCAAACTCTGCAGCTTAGTTATTTATTTTCCTTGTTATATATATATTACTGTGCATGCTCAACCTAGGGCCGTGTGACGTACTTAGCGTCCGATTATCAGTCGGGTGCCGACACTGTACGCAGTGTTGGGTACGGTCATCTAGAGATGGACATCCGTGACACTTTATATTCTCGTACTTGTCTTATCAAGTACCATATGACCCAGGACACTTGACACTATTCATGAGACAGGATTTTCCCGAGATATTCGTGGTGATTCTGTATAGGATACAGGACTTGACATAGATTTTATATTCTATATACATTATGACTTGTTGCATTTAGCTATGATCGCGCTTGACATGGACATGAGACGTTATGGACATGATATGCGTGGTTACATTGGGTGGGGAGAGACACACAGGCTACAGGCTGATTATATATATAATAAACATAGTAAACACATAGTAAACACATAGTTATTGCTGCTACCGGCTCCCAGACACAGAGCTTGTAGTGGTCTCAGCCTGAGTATTCGTGCTGCTCTCACTTGCATTTCACTTAAATGGTTACATATTTACCCCATTGTTTCATTTAGTTATTTATTTACTGCACTGTTTATTTATTTATTGGCATGAGCTTTCTTGTACCTTGCTATGTCCCCTGAGGACCTGGATCCGGATTTTGTCCCCAGATTTTGCAGACGAGGTTTATCCCGAGGTTTACGGGACCGGAGCAGGAGCTGATCCAGGAGCTGTACCACCATCCGAGGACGAGGTCTTAGCTGAAGACTTCTCTTGAGCATCCATGTTCATGCTCAGCTTTTATTATGTATTTTAGTCTTTTCTTTCTGGTCTGTGGAACCATTGTACTAGATATTTATCGGGTTGTTCCCCGAAGTACTTTGTGAGACTTGCTGATGATTTACATTCCTTATTTATTCTGTGGATCATATTTTATATCTTGTGTGGATGAGATTAGTTGTGCCATGATTGTCGTAGACTTGTTTTACAGCTTAAGTATGCCCTGATGGATCCATTATATTGAGTTGGTCCATCGGTGCGTACTGCTGGCCATTGTCACGTGTCTAGTCCCACGGTCTTTTGGGACTGGGGCGTGACATGATTTTTGTGGTGGCCCATGCAGGTCTACGACAAAATTGTTCGGTTTCAACTTAGGGACCGGACCAGCCTGCCCTAAGGATAGTATAAACTATAGGATCTCATCCATCATTTAACCATTTGTTGAACTCTATATCGAACTCGAAATTTGTTACTTGAACTGCATCCTGTATTGATTCCTCTGAGTGTTCTCATAGTTTATCTTTGATTTCAGAGCAATGGATTCCAGGAACAGAGATGATATCCCTTTGGATACACCACACGACGCAGTGGTTACTTATGGAGACGAAGTGACACCAGGGGATGGTGGACAAGCATCGCAGAGTGATCAAACCGGACAGCCTAATCCAAGGTTCCGGAGAGATGACATTCCACCACCACCTCAGTTCACTCCCCAGATGCCAGTATTCCCGCCAGGACAAGCCATGGACGGGCAACAAATGTTCCAAATGATGTATGCTATGATGCAAGCACAGCAACAGATTCAGCAAGAGGCCCATCGGCAGGAGGCCGAGTATCTGAGGACCAGCCTGGTATCCGCATTGGAGCAGGCTAATCCAGCAGCGAGGCGAACATTGACGGGATCTATCACCGACTTCCGTCATCTCAAGCCTCGTACATTTTCTGGTAAAGAAGGGCCAACGGAAGTTCATGAGTGGCTCACAAACCTTCAGCATCAGCTGGAAGCCGCTGAACTTCCAAGAGAGAAGTGGATGACTGCAGTCAGAATGCAGTTAACTGATAATGCGCACCACTGGTGGCTAGCAGAAGAAAGGAGACTTGGACAGGACAGAGTCACATGGGAAGAGTTCTCCAGACTCTTCCAAGAGATGTACATCCCGGCAGTTGCACGGTCAGAGCTCAGGGACAAGTTCAACCGCCTCATCCAGGGCAGCATGACAGTGGAAGAATACAATTCTGAATTTATTCGTCTAAGTCGCTTCGCCCCAACCTTGATCCCGACAGAAGAAGAAAAGGCTGAGAAGTTCTTCGACGGACTAAACTTGGAGCTACAGAAACTAATTGGATCCGTTGCACCTACATCCTACTCAGACGTCCTTACAGCAGCCCGACGCATGGAACGCGTCACCAGGAGAGAGACCAGTCTGAAACGGTCTTCCACATCAGCCAAAGTATCGCAAGAAGAAGCTGCAAAGATGCCTCACCTACACCAGCCACCCAGAGCCTCTCCCCAGATACTACCTACATGTCAGTACTGTGGCAAGGCAGGCCATATTGAGAAGGACTGCAGACGCAAGTTAGGATTATGCTTGATCTGCGGAACCAACCAACACTTAGCCAAGGATTGTCCTCATCATCGAGAGAGAGCACCAATATTAAACAGACAAGCTCTCCCAGCGCCAGGAGGGTATCAACCAAGGCCACCCTTGGCTCCACAGGCAGCACTCTTCCAGCGAGCCCAACAGCCACAGCAGAGGAATCCACCGCAAGGACGCGGACAAGCTTTTGCTATGACTTTGGAGGACGCGCAGAATAATGGAGTAGCTAATGCGCGTAAGTTTTTATAGTCTTCTGCTTTTAGATTTGCTTAGTTTTTGCATGTAGATTCGTGACCTAGCCTTAACCTAGTAATTAATTTGAACTTGCCAAAAATTTATAACCTAGAATGTTTTTATAATTAATAACTGTAGAAATTGTAGAGTCTCTTATTATTATGGTTGCTTGTTTATTTTGTTTTGTGAACTTGAATAATTGGTACCTCCTTTCATCATCATCTAGCGTACTTAAATTTGCTGTACTTGACTTATGCTGCTATTCTATAGCCTAGTTTTACAAGCTCATTCTTTATCGAGCTTGTTCATGACATATGTATTAGTGGACATGTACACTAATACGTTTCAGAATCAGTGTATTAAGGTCTAGCTAACCTTGGTGCGCTTGGTTCGCCCTTCGCATGATTACTTGACGTGGATTGAGATATATAGCTGACTAGTATACCTACCTCTAGACATATCAGAGCATATCATATCGGGCACATAACCGTTCCAATATGAACATGCGAATAGGAATTTACCAATAGGATTTCAATCCATAAACTGCCCGGACAACTCTCCTATTTTTGAATTCTTTAATCTCCTTGAACCTCGTACTTGTCTTATGTTACCATTCCCTTGAACTCTTTATTAATGATCTCTGTCTTTCCTTATTTCGGAAAGACGAACCTCGTGCCTAGTATAAGGTTGACACGCAGAGAGTACTAGATATACACCATAGGCCAATCATACTACTAGATGACTGCCTTTATAGCTGATTGAGGACATATCATAGATGATATGTTGGTGTTAAGAACCTTGAGGATTCAACAACATAATTTGGGGCATAGCTTTCTTGGATGTATAGCCTTAGATGATAGATGGGTAAAATCTAAGTTGGGTAGAGACCGCAATGTTCACTTGAGAGGAACCCTTTGGACTGTAATCAAATGAGATTTGATAGAGTGAGCCCTACCCTAATTTAATTTCGAGGACGAAATTTTTATAAGTTGGGTAGAATGTAAAACCCCCTTCCTAGAAAATCGTAAATACATTTTTATTTATTAATTAGTAATTAAATTGTAGTAATTAGGCCTAAATAGGAGAAATAGATTTTTAATAATTTTTATGTTAGGTGTTCGGGCACTTAGAGGACTTGTGGGACCATCAGGAATTTTTCGGAATTTATTCCATGTAGGGGATCCCTTGAGCAGTTGCTAGCCTAACGATGTGCAATACCCTATCCTATAAATTTTCTTATGTGTGAAAAAAAAAATATATATATATATATAAACAAATATATATGTATATATATTTTAATTAAAGAAAGAAAGAAAAGAAAGTAAGAATTAAATAAGTTAATAGAATATAATAATAATAATAACTTATAGTAATATAATAATAATAATAATATAGTAATGTTTCCAATTGAACTTGCTAAACTTCCCAGCAAGTTGCTGGGAAGCCTTCACGTTATAAAACCCCTGGATCCAGCGGCTGCATGACTTTTCAGCAACTTGACCGCCCATACAACCCGCGAGCCTTATATCTATCTCTCTTTCTCTTAATATATATAACATATATATATATATGATTAGCTCCCCAAAACCCTAACCTAAAACTCCAGACTTCCCCTTCCCATCTAGAGCCGTCACCGCAGCCAGAGAAGCCTCCCCAAGCCATCCAAATATCCCGTCGACGCCGACATCGCGAACTGCAGTCTCCCACTCGAGGCACCTTCGCTCCGGCGTAATTTCCCGTTGACTCGCTCGACCAAACGCAGATCCGTTTTCATAGGTATGATCTTCCCTCAACCCTCTCAAATATTTGTTTTATAGTCAACCTCGAAAAACGTGTGCCCCTAGGTGAAAAATAGCGCCCAAGTCAGCGCGAGCAGACAGAATTCTGCAATCGCAGAAACTTGCGATGACCACCCATATTGTCGAGTTCGTATCTCCCACCACAGAGATCCGAATTCGACGATTCTTTTTGATACCTGTAGATTACATGACCTAGTTTATTTTCTGTATAATAACTTTGTGCTATTAGTTGCTGTGGACAAAATTGTAATCGTCACAAAACTGCGCGCACCCACTTTTTCCGGTTTTCTAAAAGTGGGAGATCGGAGCGCGCCCCGCCAAACGGGACCGCCCCGCCTTGTGCCAAGTGTACCGAATGGTGCACACAGCATAATCGGACACGTGAAAATTCGTGGGGACTGATTTGGACGCGTGTGCGTGCCGGAATCAGGCCGTATCCGCGAACACATTCTGTGTCGCCACTTTTGTGAAACTCGCGAGTATTTTGTGCATGCTTGTCAGATTGCGACGAAACTTGCGCCACTGGACTCGTGGTAACACGCTGGTCCTGTGACCCAATTTTTACGCATTTCTGAGACGGTTGACCAGATCGCCAATTGGCGGGCCCCACAGTTGACTTTTGGACCAAATTATGTTCGGCTCATCGGAATCCAAATTTGGACATACCGTTGGGATCGTATTGACATTTAGAGTTGTTTGACCCATAGTTTGTCCCATTTAGAGACTGTTACCCTCGGCATGCTTTTCGGTGCGAAGTGGCCCACATGTGGACCCGCTTTGGCCCGAAAATGACCATTTTGCCCCTGTGTCCAAATTGGACGTAAGGACAGGCATTTCTAGCAGTTTGACATCTTCTGAGACTGTTGGTGATATTTATTACAGCTTTCGGAGTAGTACCTACCGGATCCACCGATACCAGGACGACAGTTGATATTCAAACATCAGGCAAGTGTACCTTGCCAAACTCTGCAGCTTAGTTATTTATTTTCCTTGTTATATATATATTACTGTGCATGCTCAACCTAGGGCCGTGTGACGTACTTAGCGTCCGATTATCAGTCGGGTGCCGACACTGTATGCAGTGTTGGGTACGGTCATCTAGAGATGGACATCCGTGACACTTTATATTCTCGTACTTGTCTTATCAAGTACCATATGACCCAGGACACTTGACACTATTCATGAGACAGGATTTTCCCGAGATATTCGTGGTGATTCTGTATAGGATACAGGACTTGACATAGATTTTATATTCTATATACATTATGACTTGTTGCATTTAGCTATGATCGCGCTTGACATGGACATGAGACGTTATGGACATGATATGCGTGGTTACATTGGGTGGGGAGAGACACACAGGCTACAGGCTGATTATATATATAATAAACATAGTAAACACATAGTAAACACATAGTTATTGCTGCTACCGGCTCCCAGACACAGAGCTTGTAGTGGTCTCAGCCTGAGTATTCGTGCTGCTCTCACTTGCATTTTACTTAGATGGTTACATATTTACCCCATTGTTTCATTTAGTTATTTATTTGCTGCACTGTTTATTTATTTATTGGCATGAGCTTTCTTGTACCTTGCTATGTCCCCTGAGGACCTGGATCTGGATTTTGTCCCCAGATTTTGCAGACGAGGTTTATCCCGAGGTTTACGGGACCGGAGCAGGAGCTGATCCAGGAGCTGTACCACCATCCGAGGACGAGGTCTTAGCTGAAGACTTCTCTTGAGCATCCATGTTCATGCTCAGCTTTTATTATGTATTTTAGTCTTTTCTTTCTGGTCTGTGGAACCATTGTACTAGATATTTATCGGGTTGTTCCCCGAAGTACTTTGTGAGACTTGCTGATGATTTACATTCCTTATTTATTCTGTGGATCATATTTTATATCTTGTGTGGATGAGATTAGTTGTGCCATGATTGTCGTAGACTTGTTTTACAGCTTAAGTATGCCCTGATGGATCCATTATATTGAGTTGGTCCATCGGTGCGTACTGCTAGCCATTGTCACGTGTCTAGTCCCACGGTATTTTGGGACTGGGGCGTGACACGTACAGATTCTTGGTGCTGATCGCTACAAGGCCACTAGTAGAGGAAGGTCTGTCGGTGCAAGGAGATCTACCAATTTGATGCACTACTTGCCTTTGACACCGTGGTTGCATATGTTGTTTATGGTGAAGGAGACTACAAAAAATATGAGTTGGCACAGGAAAAAATAGATCAAAGGAGTATTGGATCATCCATCCGATGGAGAAGCATGGGAGCACTTTGATCGAGAGTATCCAGATTTTGCTTCGAATCTGCGTAATATCATATTGGGGCTCTCCTCCGACGATTTTATCCCATTCAAACTTTTGGGCTCCCAGTATTCGTATTGGCCTGTGATCATCACTCCGTATAATATACCGCCTTAGATGTGCATAAAGAGTCCGTATATGTTCCTAACCGTTATTATCCCAGGTCCGAACAATCTGAAGAGGAACATCAACGTGTATTTACAACCATAGATGAGTTGAATCAGCTGTGGGAAGTAGGTGTCAACACGTACGATATTTCTAGAAAGCATAATTTTTAGATCAGGGCAATACTTATGTGGACTATTGATGAATTTTTGGCCTATGGAATATTATCGGGATGGAGCACTCATGGCCGTCTCTCATATACGTATTGCATGGACCGCACTAAGGCTTTCCATTTAAAATATGAAGGTAAACCGTCCTTCTTTGATTTTTATCGACAATTCCTATCGAAGGATCATCCATACCGGAGGAACATGAATGCTTTTCGTATTGGCATTGTGGATAAGGCCAATCCATCGCCAAGGTGGCCCGGATACACAATATGGTAAGAGGAAAAAAATTACCAAGTGCTATCGAAGAGCCTGCTAAGGGGTACAAGTGTGACGAATTTGGTCGCACTCATAACTGGACGAAGAGGAGTATATTCTAGGATTTGTCATATTGGAGCACCAATCTGATCAGGCATAACCTTAATGTCATGCATATCGAGAAGAATCTATTTAACAACATAATTAATTATGTAATGGACATAAAAGAAAAGATGAAAGACAATCTGAAGGCCAGATTGGACTTGGAAGAAATATGTAGACGTCCAACGTTGCATTTGATAGCGAAAGGGAATAAAAAGTTAAAGCAGCCTAAGGCAATTTTTTCACTAGAGAAGGAGGATAAAGGGAGACTTTGTAGGTGAATTCAGGACCTAAAATTTTCAGACGGGTACATGTCGAACTTGTGCGTCAACCTCAAGGAGAATAAACTGACGGATATGAAGAGCCACGATTGTCACGTATTCATGAAGAGGTTAATTTCGAATGCATTTCAGGAATTCTTACCACAGGTCATTTAGGATTCATTGACAGAGCTCAGCATATTCTTCAGAGATCTTTGTTCTACTAAGTTGCTCGTCGATCGTCTAGAAAAGCAAGAGAAGGACATTGCGGTGACACTGTGCAAGCTCGAGAAGATATTTTCTCCTGGATTCTTCGACTCTATGGAGCATTTTTTAATTCATCTTTCCTATGAGGCATGTGTTGGTGGGCCTGTCGGTTATCGATGGATGTACCCGTTTGACCGGTATCTGAATCACCTAAAGAGAAAGATAAAAAATGAGGCACAGGTTGATGGTTCTATTTATGAAGCTTATGTTCTCGAGGAGATTATAAACTTTTTCTCGACGTATTTTAAACCTCATTTTGCTACTTATAGAACAAGAGCTCCGATAAACAACGACAGATATCAGGAATCTAATGATGCAATACTGAAAGTATTCAATGCGTCCGAAAAGCCTTCAGGGGAAAGAAAGAAGAGATATTTGAATAACGATGAGCTAAGAGCTTCTCAGTTGTATATATTACCCAATTGCAACGAGGATAAAGTAGAGAAGCTAGAGGGGTAAGTAATTAATACGTCCATATTTACGTCATCTCAATAATATTATGCTACTAATCAACGGTTGCTTCGTTATTTTTTAACACATATAATGATGAGCTGTGATCAGTTAGATCCTATATAACAGACGAAAAAGTAGAACAAGAAATGAGACATCATTTTTTTCTTGGTTGAGCACATATGTAAGGAGCTAGGTAATTACTTTTTCTGTATGCACTTGCACAATAAATAACTTACAATCGCTTCTTTGGTATTTAGACCGATCATATAATAACATCCGAGACTGAATCTATTAGAACTTTAGCCAAGGTATTAATTACTGCCATCAAAATATGGCCAAGTTACTGTATGAACGGGTTTAGGTTCAAGTCAACAAATGCTCCGATCAGAGACAGCTTCCAGGATCTTGATTCCACGAAAAATAGTTATTTGTGTATCAAATCGTCGAACTACAAAGACGTTGATCCAGACATTAATTTCTTTGACATCTTATGAGAGATTGTGGAGTTGAGATATAATTATGGCACAAAATCTGCTAAGATCGTGTTATTCAAGTATAAATGGTTCAATCCGATTCAAGATCAAGGTTGGAAAATTGACAAGCATGTTCTTGTAGATATAAACTACAAGTGTAGATATCTAGGCTATGAACCATTTTTCCTATTAAGTCAGGCTCCACTTGTGTACTTCACAACTTATCCTAGACGAGGAACAACAAGATCAGACTAGTAGACAATATGTAACACTAAAGCTAAAAATACCTTTGACGTTGACGAAATAACTTATCCGGAGGACGAGCTACCTCTTGTAACAAATATTATAGATGTGGACTCAACGAAAGTTACTCATTATACGACTAATAATGTAGGAGAGGTAAAATTATCGGAAGAGGAAGATGAAGACGAAGACAAAGACGAAGTAGATGAAAGTGGAGATGGGGAGGAATAGAAAGAGGGGGACAAGGAATACGAACAAGATAAATTTTCTAAAGATGATTGAAAATAAAATAAATCCATTTGGACTTGTGATATGTATTACATTTTGACTGTAGAATGTACTATCCATTTAGACTTATGAAACTACTAGTTATTTATTATAAAATTCTATTAATACCGTGATATATGTATAACATTTTGACTATAGAATATACTATATATCTGTTTATTTGTTCTATCATCATATATTATTATCAGGTATGACAGGACCATACGGAGCATTCGACAGGTCCCGCGGTAGACGGAGTGCTCCTCCAGTACTGCCTACTAGTTCTAGATCCTCGTCGTCAAGTACTCCAGTATATATACAAGCCATATCTTTAATTGCGACGACATTATATGGCAGCACACCTGGAAGGAGTAGTTCCAGGCCAGAGACTACTCCTTTATCCAACGTTCCTCCTGCTGACAGAACCATGGAAACAGATGAGCAGATGGCGAAGGTTGAGCGAACGCCGTCTCCGTTTCAGCGAGATCCTCCATGCGAACCTCCGGATGAGACGAGGACGAAGATTTGGGCCGACAGTACAAAGTAAGCCAATTAGTTGGTTTATCATCATATATATCGTGTATTTATTTATTTATCATATATTTAGTTTTTTATGAATATAATTATCTTTGTATAGATATCGTCCATCTCGGTATAGAGACGCCTGAGCCACTTTCTGAGGTACAACTATGGTGGCCCTTGGATCAACTACTTTGATGCTCTAGACGAGAGAAAGGCATTCTGGTTTGCGTACTTCAAGGTAAAAGTATATTTGGTTTTAATATCAATCATATAATTTATGCATGTTATATAACTTACTAAATTACTTCTTGTAGCAAACATGTTTTTATCCACCGCCCCATGTCGAGTTAATCGAGCATATGTTTCATGTCGTCGCTGCCAAGCTGATCCGTGATGCTTTGGATGACCAGAAGGCTTATGATAACGAAGGAAAACTGATCCAAGGTTGGATCACGCCTGAGCCGTGGACTGCGATAAGGGCTAGATTCGACGCTCCAAGGTATAAGGAAAGGTCTGATAAGGCCAAGTCGACTAGGAAGAAGGCAGAAAAGTGGTGTGGTGGCTCAATTTTGATGACGGAACATCTTCATCGTTTGATATATTTTTATTTCAGATATATTATTTTAGTGCAAGTACGATAAAATGGTAGTAGGATAAAATATTATTTTTAGTATTAAATAATATATTTTGAATAGGGACAAAGGGATAAGGATGCCAACATGGTGACTGTCTCCCTGGCCACCCATCGGAAGGGCAGAAACCTCATTGATGAGAGGGCCTTGCAGACCTATGTAAGTATTACTTTACTTTGTGTTAATTTTATTATAACACAGGAAATATGCAAATAAATATCCATGTAGTTAGTAATAAGTAACTTAGACATTAGCAATTATCGAGTATCCAAACTTTTCTAGGCCGAGTATTTTAGGCTCCGTGAGCGGGCAACTGCTAGTGCACCTACAGCGGGAGAGGCTGGTGATTCCTAGCAACCCTCTCCAGATTTGTCGGTGGATGAGCTGTGGGTAACCACCGTTGGTGGTTTCTAGAGGGGTACATACTACTGTAATAGATCCTATGGCACCCTTATTGTAATGCAGTCCTCTAGAGCCTCCTTTGTAAGTATGCATTCCCCACAACCTTCACAAGCGTCTGCCTGAGTCCAAAAGACCGTTGACTGTCAGATTGCGTCTCTCTATAATGAGTTGCTGCGAAGGATTGAGGAGCATCCACTCTCTCAGTCACAACGGATGATGTGACGCTCATCGCACGATTTGATACGCTCGAGCGCAACATCATGGAGCTCAAGGATATGACCGAAAGAATGGAGCATGTTGTTACTGATCTTAGAGCAACGATAGAGCACAGCATGATGGAGCTGCAGGCATTACAGCTGTCCATGGGTGAGAGGCTGACGATGATGCAGGATTCAATGGCTGACAGTAGTACGAGGCTGTTATCTACCATGGATTCATACAACCATCGACTTCAACGTTGGAGCAGATACGTTCTCCTGGTGCGCTTTCATCGATACTGACTCCACTGACATCACTGCCTTCTTCATCGATATCGGTATCGATTTTACGGGAACAGTATGAGTTATTCTTACCTTGGTGTGCGCCGATCCTCCTCCATATCCGCAGTAGTCCTAGTTAGGATAGATTACTGGTTGTTTGTGTTTTAACCCACAATATTGGGTCATTTATGAATATTATAAATTTATTGAGGTCGCTAATATAGCGATGTTGCGTCACTAAACGTCGCTAATATGAAAAATATTAGTGACGCGAATACGTCGCTAGAAAACGTCGCTATAGCGATGTTTTGCGATATTTTTCCTGTTAGCGACTAGCTTAAACGCGACTTCATTGAAACGTCGCTAATTACGTCGCCAAATTTTTTTAGCGACATTTTTATGCCATTTTGCGACATTTTCAGACGTCGGTAATTTGACTTATTCTGGTAGTGAGGGGATGGCTGCAGTTTTGGCCATCGATTATGTGCACTTGACAACAGAGGTTGGCGATAAGTTCGTTCTCAAAGGGGTCGTCATATACCGAGTTTTACCTACAACTTGGTAGAAAAGCTGACAGATGATGGTTGTCGTAGTATGTTGAAGGACAAAGATTGGAAGCTTACGAAGGGTTCCTAACTACTGGAGCGAGGAGATATATGTTGTGACATATATAGGCTTAAGCCATTGATGTATACATGTAGGCTACATGCATAGGATTAAGGCTCGAGGGATGTTCGAGAGGAGTTTATTGATTCTTAAAAACTTGCTGAGAAGGGTCTTCGAGATGAGTTCAGGGATATGGAGAATTCGGTTCATCAAAACAAAGTGACGAATAGAGATGAGTCAAAGATTAAGGTTCAGTCTGTCGATCCTATGCCAGTTGGTCGGTCTCCAGGTAGGGGTTATTTTATGGATCCAATTTTGGTGATGGGTGGTTTTTCTAAAATTTAATTAAACGACATTGGTTTTAGTAGTTCGAAACCAGGGAGGAGATCAAGGTATTCAAAAAACTCAATCTGAGATAGGTGCATCTCTATTTGCCCTGTTTTTACAGGAGGGGGGTTGTGGATTATCGACAACATGCACGATACATGATATTCTGCTCGAGGATGCATGTGTACAAGGGAGCTTTACTATCGAATACAAAGATGGACAGGTTCAGGTGCTTGAATCTTGAGGGAATCATACTTTTCATTTTTGGCCAGCCAAGGGTGAAGAAGCTCGACGAAATATGAGCATGTTCTAATAGAAGACAAAAGTCAGGTCATGCAGCCAAGATTTGTGGTGAGACTGATTGTGAGGAATTCGGTCTTAGATGAGTTATTGATATCGATGAAATACCAGTTTTAAAAGAGGTGCTATGCATGCAGCTAGCATCAATGTGGTGGTCAAGGAGCTAAAAATGAAATAAGATACACAGCAACCCCAGGGATCAGAGATCAATGACAAAAAGAGAAGGAACTTTGTCACGGGGTGAGAAACATGGAATCCAATTGAGAAGCCATGGGGTCAACACCTCTCAAAAGATTGAAGGAAGAGTATATTGGGTTCCAGCCTTTATTTAAGGTGTCTAAAAAGATAGTTTGGGCATCATGAAGCATCAACAGGAGTTTTAGCGAAGACAACAAAGGATCGATGGCTGAACAAGGCTCGAATTGAGCAAAAATAGCAGCGACGGTATATCGAATCGGCGATTTCATCTCAGAACCTATTATCTATTTGTTTGGCAGTACACATGTTGTGTACCGACTATTGAGAGTATGGCCTGGACAACATTAATAAATATAGTATAATCAAATCTGGACGGCTATGATTAGTTTTGGGGCTTTTTAGTATTTTTCTAAACCCTACATTATGTTTCTTAAACTATTTATAGAGATTATGGGGGCCTGCCAATAAAGAATCTCATACGAGAGATTTAAGGGTGCAAGTCCACAGAAAAACTAAGAGAAATTTCATACTTTTCTTATATGGATTGCCATTCGAGATAATTAGAAGAGGAGAAATGTTCAGAGAGTCTTCTTATTAGTTCAGGGACATCGTCACAGGGTTGGGTGAGTGATTTTATTTTAATATTCTACTTTTTTCTTGAGTCTGGTGAGGGACTAAACCTTTGGATAAAGAGTTTAACATATTTTGTATCAATCTAATATCTTGTTAGAAGTTATATAGATTAGGATTTATCTTGGTGAGATAGTCACCGAACATATATCTGATCTGTCTTGGTGACTGTGTTAGATGGTGATTCGTTATCTTCAAGTGGGTTGGTATCATTTTTTGCGTCCATTCTCTAGCCAATAATATATACTTGAGATGAACCATGATACTCCCAAGTATAACTAATATTCCTATTCTGAATGGAAACTTTGCCTTTAGCATTTGGAGTGTTATGCCAAATTTGGCCATTAGCACAAATATTTGGCTAATCTATGCCCAATTTCTTTCCACCATCATAATAGAATATATTCTATTGCTAATAAGAATACTAAGCTTGGATCTTATCTGAATCCTACTTAAAATAACATTAGTATATATATATAGAACTTCTATTAAATATTAATTAATATTTATGGATATATTTGATCCACTCTGATCAATTTGGGTTGCCGCTTGGAAGTGCACTTTGGGCTGGGGCTTCTCAACACACTTCGAGACATATGTTTGTCTGTTCGATGACTTTATTCACCCATTCGAGCTGTGGACACATTTGCAGTGTTAATGATTATGATGTTAGGTTATGGTGGCTTGATAAAAAGTTGATGGTACAAGTTGATGGTATGTATGAGGGCATTGACTAAGTGTTAAGAATCAACTGATTAGTACATATCATCGAGTTACTTTGGAGAGTTTAAGAATCAACTGATTAGTACCTATCATCGAGTTACTTTGGAGAGTGTCAATATGTTCAAGGGATTTAACGTTGACTACGAGACTCGCTTATAGAATACAAAATCTGATGCACTTACAAGGTTAGTAGCTTTATGTGACGATATCAAGTCTCCAGTTGTTCTATGTCAATAATAACTCAAATATTCAAGAAGCCTATTCAGCGAAGATGGAGTTCGAACCTCGTAATCTTTGATTTCCATTTATAATTTTTACTCTATATGGAATCTTGTTAGAGGATCCCAAGAAAATAGCATCCATTAGGAAACATCACTAAGTTTCTACTACCATTATGTCACCAAAATGCTCTACCATTGATCTTATGAAGGAGTCTTCCTTCTATGCTTGTCGAGCAAGGAAGAAAAAAAACCCTTAAAGAAGTATATGATGGTACTTGCGGTGCACATCAACTCAGTGCTAAGCTACAATATCATTTACGATACATGAGCTATTATTGGCCCATCATGGTAGCAAATGCCATAGATTATGCAAATAGATGCAAAGTATGCCAAATACATGTTGATCTTATCCATCAACTGTCAGAATTCCTATACCCATCACATAATTCGTGGCCCTTTAAAACTTAGGACATGGACATCATTGGCCCATCAGCCTACCTTTAGTAAAAGGGCATCAGCTCATTCTTGCAGTAACTGATTACTTTTCTGAGTGGGATGAAGCTATACCACTCATTTACGTAAAAACCTCGAATAATGTCATCTTACTCAAACACCATGTTATATACAACTTTGGACAATGGTCCATAGTTTGCAAGTCAGGCATTCTATCGATTATGCAACAAGTTCAGAATTCAGAATATCGCTTCGACGACAAATAATCCAGTGATAAATGGATTAGCAGAAGATTTTAATAAAACAATTAAAAAGCTGATAAAGAAGTTCATTTCTTCAAAGAAGCATGACTGGATGAGAAACTCAGGGAATGCTTATGGGCTTATCATACTACAATATGTAATCTAATAGGCAATACACCTTCTTTTATGGTGTCTGGACAAAAGGATGATATTCCACTGGAGATCCAAATTTTTTCTCTTCGAGTAACATTAGCTACCAAGAAGACTAATGAAGAAAATAATCGACCACGTCTGCAACAGTTATAACCACTTGATGAAGAACGATTACAATCTCAATAGTGTATTAAGTTATACAAAGCATGCATCTCTAGAGCCTTCAATAAAAAGGTTAAGGAGAGAACCTTCCAAGTCGGGAGAAGGCATATGATTATGATGCACAAGAGCATGGAAAAATATCAACCTAAATAGGAAGGCCTTTTGTGGTAGAATCAGTCTAACTAACGGTGTCTATCAATTAACAAAAAAAATGGTGACTTACTTATGATTTCTATCAACGACAACTTCATGAAGAAATACTATGTATGACTACATCCGAGTCAAAGTATTTCCTTCCACATTCAAATCCCCAATAATCTCTAACCTCTCTATTTACTTTGATGCCCATTAAAATCCTCGGCCATCTTGAATCTCTCCTCGACCTTCATGTCCATCTACACCTCTGTATAGTCAAGCAAGAATTCACCATTAATTTCCTTATCAAATTGATTGTTTCCACCTTAAATTGACTTTATTGATCTTCACATCCATTTTTACTAATGAAAGGTCAATAATTGTCAGCTACATCCCCAACAGATTGATAACTTCTACCATGATGTCCATATTACCTCTGAACGGTCACACTTTTAATCCCAGGTTGAGTCATACTTAATTTTCCTTACCATGATAAGATTATATGGCTGAGTATGAAAGTTGAGTGTGCTCTCTTCTTAAGTTTGTTGTCATATCCATATTATCTCTGAACAACCAACATATCAAAACTATTACATCCCTGTTATCTCTAATAGGTTCGACTACTTTTCCAATAATTTTTATTCGATATCTATATCCTATAGGTAACGAATTCACCCACTAATTATCCAAAGTAAATTTTTTATGTCCATATTGCCTTTGAACAACAGTACTCTGGGATATCGAACTTATCACGTCTATATTACATCTGATAGTTCGGTTATTTTTGTTTACCATAAACTCATCTGATATTTGTATCCTTTCAAGGGTGTGCAATAGATAGTAGGCCCACTACAAGTCAATGTACAAGTTAGATTCTTTTGTTGTCATGTCCATAGTTTCTCTATGTAAAGAAATCGTTCGATTTGACAAGTTTTTAAACCATCATGACCATTATATTTAAATGACACAAAAATCTAATGAGATGACGTTTGTTCATATTTGGTCTTTCTTATAGAGTCTGAGTGGAGAGTTCATTTTCTGGATATCTGAGCAATTCCTCTGGCTATTTCTTCTGCATTTGAGATATTTCGCTGCATACTCTTCTCTGCATCTTTTGAAGGATTATTCCAATGCAAGCCACCACTAAGTCGAGCATGTTTTTACTATTTAATGTATTTCGTGGTAAAGAAAGACTTCAAAAACTTTGAACCAGACTTGTAGAAGCATAAAAAATATAAATTGTTCAAGGCAACATGACTAGCGGATATGCATCACAAATAATATTCCCAGCAAAAATATCATGTTGCTAATCACACAAAAGCCTTAAACACTATAATAGATATATTGTTCTAGCGGACAAGATGATCAAACAAGCCACAGTCTCTTTACTCAACATGTGTCCCCAAGAGATTGTACTGTCAGAGATTATTTTGAGTAACGAAATGACAGGAAATCATAGATTATGAAGATTGAACTTCGAGAAGTGAAACAACTTCAAAGTTACTCAGTTGTTCCTAACACGTGGCAGAAAGATACTACTTTTATTTTGCACAAGAGATATTTCTTTTGTAGGCAGACAACCAGCAAAATATTATTTTTTACTGAAGATGCCATTAATTCCTTGATTTGACAGCTTTGTAATAGCTGTCGCTCCATAGGAACCAAAAATGTACAGCTAATAATGATTAAAATCCTCAAAAAGTATCAATCAAATCAATCTTGAAGGAATCACTTTTCGTGATGAAGGAAGAGATTTTTCTTAATCTCTTAACAACAAAAAAGTCATGCTCCTTATGCACTAAATACAAGATATTAGTCCTGCTTCGGGGTAACCCTGAAAGTTCTTCTGGGAAGACATCTAGAAACTCCTTAACTATCTCGGAAAGTTGTTCTTCTGCTATTGCTGCTACTGTGATCCTCTCTTTATATTGGTCTTCCATAGATCTATCAAAGATGAAGTCTTCCGTGCCTGAGATACTAAATAATATCCTACCCTATAGAAATCTATCGTAACATGACTGTCTCTCAGCCAGTCCATGCCTAGGATAACGTCAAAGTTACCCATAGGAAGCTCGATCAACCGTGCATGTAATGAATGCCCGCACACTATGACTGAAAATGCTATACACATTCTACTAACTTTTACGAGCCCATTACCAGTGAGTATATTCAACCTCTCTAGCAATGCCTCGAACTCCAACCCAATACGTGTCATAAATCGCGCAAATATAAATGAATAAAATACACCTGAATCAAATAATGCTATAGTAGAAAAATATGCGACAGAGATGTTACCTGCCTCTACGTCGCCTGATACAAAGCTTCTTCCAAGGATAAAGTAAATGCTTGCCATTGTCCTTGCTGCGCTCCTCGTTGTTGCCTCCCTTGGAAGCGTTATTGTGGCCTCTGCTGGCCCTGCTATTGATTCTACTGCTTTTGGTACATCTGAGCTTACGTCGGTAACTGGCGCTAAGTTAATGGCCATACTGTTATCGCTCGCCTACTGTACTGAACTGCCCATGGTGCTCATAGTGTTGATAACTGTTGGACTGGCCCTCCTGGCCTCTATATCATCGGACATTTAAAAATCATATAATCTAGACTACCGCACCTCATACACAACCCATTGGCTGCCCTATATACATCTCTAGTGTGGCCTCCCTTTCTAGAGTAAGTACATCCCATCGGTGTACTCTGGCGCTGCTGCTGATGTTGCTGCCTCGGCTACTGCTGAGTTGGTGCTGTTACTGTAGAAACGATATTTCTCCGGGGTACTGAATCATGGATATGAATGCCAGGTGATGGTGCTGACGTCCGGGGTACTCCTCCACCTCCACTTTGAGTATGAGACCTCTTCTTGCCTCTCGTCCTCGCTGACATCCTCTACATGGTAAGCTCGTGCCTCCAAGCTGCTATAAATACTTCCTCATAATTCTGGTAGTCGTGCCCCTCTATCCGTTTTAGAATCTCCAGATGAAGTCCTTGTTGGAACCTCATCGCTCTGTCCAAATTCGTAGCCACCATGCTCGGAGCAAACCTACTCAACCTACAGAATTCTGTTACATATCCGTTCTCAGTCATATCGGCCTGCTTGAGATCGATAAACCTCTGCTAAAGCTCATATTATATGATGACTCCATAATACTTTACCCAAAATCGAGTCCTGAAACTATCCCAAGAGATAAGATGCCTCAAGCCAACCTCTACTAACGCCTACCAATCAGGGATAAGGTCTTGAAACTGCAGTCGAACCTAGTCAAGTTATTCATTATCAGAAAACTTTGCTGCCGCCAAAATAACTTCAATGTCTTGCAACCAAGCATTTGCTGTGATGGCGTCCTTCGTGCCATCGAAGTAGCTCGGGTTAAGTCGGCAAAATATAATCGATGCCCCCTGAATCAGTCCTTCCGCCTCTCTCCAGAGTCGACTGTAACCCTGACTCAATAAGGCATTATGCTCTTGTTGTTAAAATTGCTGATGTTATTATACCGCCATCTGATGCTGCTGCATATCCATCATTTCCCGGAGGATCTGTAATAATACCAGGGTGTCAATTACCGTCGATACTGCTAGTACTTGTCACGACCAGAACCTGATATGAGGGCACGAGTACGTGTGTACGTCAAGCCTACATCATAGTATCGACGGTAGAACGTTGTCTAGGTCAACAATACTATCTAATCATCTCACATAATGATAAATAAAACCTGTTAATGATATCTCAACTCCACACGGAGGATAAGATGATAATATAATGATAATAAATACTCAATCACAATTACTAGAAGAAGATAATGGCACGATATCAAATAGAAGAAATAGAATCACTAAGTCATAATACAAGCAATCCAAGTTTAATAATCTAGCCACAACACAAATAGTCTCAGATATATATAACATACCAAGGTCTAAGATGGAGACATATTCCGTACAATAAGAATACTAACTAAGTGTCTCCTCAATAGATGGTACTAGATCCTCCTGTACAACGGTGCTATCTCAGCTAGCTCTCCAACATGTGATCCATAATACGTAGGACACCAGTCCTCTAAATAAATCATCTGAAAAAATATATCCAGTCAGGATTGGAATGAAGCACACCTCTAACAGCAGTTCCAAATAAATGATAAAGATTATGAAATAGTAAATAGTAAAAAAAATACAAGATAATGAAATAAGAGCAGGAAACAAAAATATGAATAGATAATGGAAATACGGGAATCTAAAAAGGCAGGATAAAGTAATATCATATACAGGAAATTAGGACTAAGAAACTATACTAAGTGTGTGAGAACTAGCTTCGACATGTGATCGACTTGGAATCATGAACAGGGATCATGGACTGATTAATCATACGTGAAGTATATGATTAACACTAACAAGGTACTTGTATAGGAATACTTGTACAGGGATGGGTATGATCACTTATCTAACTAACACTTCCCAACCCCCGACTGATATAGTGGATCCAATCGTGACACATTATGATACAGGATTAGCAAAGCAGGGGGCCAACCTTCTAAGGAATCAGTATCTATACATGTACAGGAATCACATAGCATGTACAGGGTCCAATAGGAAATAATATCTCATGATGGAACCAGAATACACCAATCCGTGTAACATCGTGTTAGAAATTATGTATAACTACACTAGATACATGTAACATAGAAGCTACCATAAATCGAAAACTGTCAGAGAATGTACTCGCCTGAGGTCCAGAAAAAATAATGCAACTCGGTGTCCGAACTGGTGTCACACAGACCTATATATGAAATATCTTGTCATTTGGGTGTCGAGAAGTGAGAAAGACACTAAAATGAGTTAAAGTATGATTTCTCAATCATTTCTAGGTTATGTTAGTCAAACTAGGCCAAATTAGTCAATTGAGTCAACTCTAGGTCTAACAAGTCATTTCTAGGTTGATAACTTAATGATACTAGCTATACCAGCTAACATTAGGTACTAGGATACCATATAATATCAATATCAATATATATCTATACTAGTTAGTAATACTAGATAATACACACATATTACTGTATACTAGTCACTAATATTATCGTATACTAGTCACTACTATTATCTAATTTACTTAGTATCAATACCCTTAACTTATCTACTAAACAAAACTATTATCTAATTTACTTGGGTACACTGCACAACAGTGCTTACTTATGCCCAGATTTCTATGTTCCTGCAGGTACCTATGCCTACAATGCACGCTTGTATGTAAACAACCATTACACCCACCGTGCATATAGATTGACCTGAGTATTCCCTTAACTTGCTCAGTTTTTGGAATTTCCAACACCAACCCAGACAATACTCAATTTTGCACTGTTATCAGGAAATGTATACTGATACTCGATACTATTAACCTCCCTCATCAATGACTTGTTATTGCTAATGCAACTGCTCAACCACTGATCACTTCTCTAACTGATAACAGACCACATGCTCATCTTCAATCCTTACTGTCACACTCAATACCTGCCCACCTATACACAGGCATGCCCGACCCCTCTATAGCACTGTAACACACACACACACACACACACACACACACAAATATATATATATATATATATATATATATATATATATATATATATATATATATATATATACTTGCATGTATATAGTTGCATACACATATATATTCAATAACTAATATCTATATACTTATACCAATTTAGCACATATAACACTCCCTAATGCCAAACACCAAACACTTTGTGTGCACACATCAAGATACTCACGATACGCTTGTGATACGCACTCACAACACCACGATACACTCCAAAAACCTAATGCACACATCTAATATACTATATATAACATGTATAATAGCTATTTAAATGCAATGAATAGAAATTGGTATGCTAGAGTTCACTACCCGTGCAAATATCCCTCATACGATACTGTATCACGGCATTTTGCGATAAGCACTCACCGTATCCAATTATGGACACGTACGCCATTCCGAATCATGCACCATATTCTAAAATTACTAGAGAAATATTCTATCAAACACCTAATGGCCCAAACTCAAATTTTCCCCAATTTGGCCATAAAAGTCAATGTAACTTTCACAATAGGCCTCATATGAACTTAGTTCTTCTTCCTATGGGTAGCCCTAAGCTATGTAAGGGTTCCTAATGATCAAATTAAAGAATTAGAGTCTAAATTAAAGATAAATTTAGGATTATACCTATTGGAAGATGGATTTTTAATGAATACTCAAATAGAGACGATTAGAACACAAGCTCCTAGCAAAATTCTTCTTCTCCAAGTGCTCCTTGTAATTCAAACTCCAATGCTCCTTAGATGATAAAAATGGAAGGTAATGAGAGTGATTTGAGAAAAATTTGATGGAGGGATGAGTGAAATTGGGGAAGAACACAATTGGGGATCTAGATTGGAATGAGGAATGAAGAGGAGAGAGAATTCTTCCTCTTAAATGTGGCCGGCCCCTATACTTCCTCTCCAAGCAATACACAATATCCAATATGCCCTCATTAATTATTCATGAAGGGTATTTAATTAGGAAAGCTAATTATGGAAGCTTCTAGCCTAATAAAAGTTTAATTTAATCTCCTAATTAATGAATAGGGAAGAGTATAATGGGCCTAGCCCAAATATTGGGTTCATAAGTCATGTCAAGTCTAGTTAGGTCCACTAGTGTCAAGTCCAAATAATAGTCTAATCACTAATCAATAAATATTAAATATATTATATAAAATATAACATAATATACATGTAAAATGATAAAAATATTCCTTTCCCGAAAAGTGGTAGTTACAGTACTACTGGGGGTATGGGCATCTCAGGGGTTGGTTGCTCAACATGTCCAACTTCTGGTTCCACTGTGCCAGCTTGCTCAACTACTGGCTATATCCGGATCTGACTCTGATCAGGTGCTACCTTCCGTTGTTGCCCAGGGGAGGCCTGTCCTGCCATGCCTGCAGTTCCAGCAACTGAAGAAGCCCTAAAGAAAGGACAAGAAATATCAAGAACAGGACGGGAATGATCAAGTAGGCAAGCAGGTTTAACAGTTCAATCATTGATATCGAGGAAGACAAAGCAAAATATCAAAGGGGACGTATTTAATTGAGACTCCTATGACCATAACACCCCACAAGTATGAAAACACAAACCTGCTTAGGCTACCACTAAAACCTTGTCACGCCTAGTACCGGAATACGGAGTCGGACATGGCCAACTCCCCTGTACAAGGTATAGAACGTCGTACAGCGGTCACGGTATAACTAGACAAGGGGGTGCATACTACAAGCAAGTCACTTAGGGTCACATAGAACATCTAATGTCTCAATCAGTCAAGAAGATAGTAAACATAGAATATATATGATAAGGAAGTAAGTTGTATCAAACGCCATGCCAAAATATTCTAGAAACCAGCTGTACAAAATGAGAAGCTGGCAGAGTAGCAAAAGTACATAACTATGATCAGCTGCAGTCAGATTAATTACAATAACGTAAAGGAAACTAAATGTCCATATTTGCAACTAACAAATATCGGTGGCTAAACGCCCAAAAGAGTAAAATATACAGTAACGAGCAGGGAATAAGAAACCTACTCGAGTCCCTCAATGGCCATCCGTCTGGCACGCACCATTTTTCAGGGAAAAGTAAGCTGGATCCTCAGGTGCTGGCTCTAAACTTGGCCATGCAAAACTTGTGGGGTTAGACCCGAAATAGCAAGTACCACAAAAAAACATAAATGAATGAATAAAACCAGTTTAAAAAAGCACGTATACATATAGTTTTGTCTCGTAGTTTCGGTCCATAGCCTACCGTCATACAACAATCTAACCCTACAACCAAACAAAGACAAGGGTTAGATCATCGCACCATGATAGTCCATGTCCCTAAACTATTTAACAGAAGATACAATATATAATCAAGCTCAATTACATAATCGTCCAATCACTTGTACGGCTTACTAGGTAGAGTCTAGATTATCCCAGAGATATATGCATATAATATGAATCCTTAAATCGAGCCATGTGCTAGCAGGGCTTACCGAGCCATGAATTACCGCATAGCATGTAGTATTTATGCACTGGTCCCTCGTAAGGCCAGCATGCTAAGATCACATAGAACACATAGTATAATATAATAGTCGGATATTGCCATCCACTAATGAGGATTTAAATAATATCTATGGGGGCCAGCCTGGACACCCCTGACAATTGTTTGGGGGTAGCTAGTTAAGCATGATCTTGGGATTCCATCCCTTCCAATGCTCTATATGTTTTAGTTTCCTAGTTAATCCTACTGTTACTAAAATCTCATGGTGTGGTCACATGATATTTCTCTTATATGTCGTACCATAGTACGAACACGCTAGATACGAATCTACTTTGTCACTTGGCAGTCCAATTTGGATTCACTCCAGCGTGATGCAACAATCAAACAAGTGCTAGCCACGCTTGGAAATTGACAACTATTTTGTCCATGCTTGGAGGAATCATATTATATCACATATTGTGTAGCACGTAGGTACCCCTCATTGTAAACATGTAATATAATCACGTAGGAACACTTAGCACGTAGGAACACATAGCACGTAGTAAGTGGATCAGCACAGAGAAAATTGGTCGAGTCAAGTTACCAATCACAGTAAATCACATGAGTTTTATCATATTGCAACACATAAGTCAAGTCATGCACATAGGTGGTGTAGTCACTTGGTGCATGGTCGAACTATACACACGGTCGGGTTGGGCGGATAGACGGGTCAGACGCACAGGTGGGTCTAATACTCTTACAGTCATCAATATTACACATATGAATCAAAATTGCAATGGAACATTCAAACCAAATCAATTAAATAAAATGTGCAAGGGCCGCATGCGCACATGAAGATCAAGGCCGCATGGTCGATCAGGGTCCATGAGAATCGGGGGCACATAAAATATAGGGCGAATACACAGGCAAAGTCCACTATTGGGGCAAGTGCTAAATAACGACAATAAATACAAGTCAGAGAAGTGACTGATGTGACTTGATGTGACAAGCGAAAAAATGTCAGGGAGATAAGACAAAAGCATAAAAAGTTGTGCAGAGTCACAAAAAGTCATGTAGAGGCATGCGCCCAAAAGACGAGATGCATTACTCGTGGCCACATAGTCTCCTGGCCGCATGGGCATATGGAGTCTGGCCTTAGTGAATTCCCATGCGTTCAAGGTACTATACGTTCGACTTTAGAATGCATGCACAGAGCAGTCATGCGTCCAACAAGATGGGTGCATGTTGGAGGGGCGCATATTGCTGGGTCGCATGGTACTCCATCATCCCAGAACAACAAGTTCGACCATAAAAAAAAGCTCCAAGAACCCAAAACTTGTTCCTTTCATAAAATTATTATTTTAACTCAAATCAAGTGAACCAAAAGCCAAAATACCTGAAACAGAATACTCTATCACGTAGGAAAACTGATTTTCTAAAATACCATAATTTAATAGATCAAAACCAAGAAAAACTTATTGAACCAATAAAAACTCTAAACTAAAAATATAGATCTACTCACATCCACCCATAAAAACCGAAAACTCCAAACATTAAAAGTGTTTAGAATCATAATGTACACATATTAGACTAATAAAATGGAAGAAAAAAGCAATGAATAAAATCTAAGGGTTTTACTATATCATATAAGGTGTACACTTGCCTAAAATGATAGAAGGAGGAGAAATGAGAGAATAAGGAAAGAGAGAGAAATAAGTTGGGTTATATAGCTAGGGTTTAAGGTTTAGACCATGGGTTCTCTCATAACTTGAACCAACCCACAAAATAAACTATGAACCATACTAAACCAAAGAATGTGTCTAGTCTCCATGCAACATATAAATATACCAACAAAAAATAATACGTCCCAAATACGTATATCGGGAACGGGGAGTGACAACTATATAGGTGACCGAGTTTAGTCAAAGTTCAGCACGAATTCGGCCCGAGTTCAGTTGCCTATTCTAGTAAGGTTTGGGTTTGAATTTAAGCTAATTTTGTGGATAGGTTCAAGGGTTTATTTGAGTGGACTTTGGTTCATGTCAGTGCGACTTGATGTACACAAGTCCTATACTCAAATAAGTAAAAATTATATTAGAATGATGCAGTACAATTAGCATGTAGCAGCAGTGTTGAGTCTTCAGATTGTGATATATCTGTACATGGTTTAGTTAGCTATCAAAATTAAGTTGACTGAGAATGGATGGGCCAACACCAAATATTTCAAAAAATATGCAACGTCCATGATATCATAATAAAGGTCACATGCGGCAAACACTCCCATGCGCCAATCTTCCATGCGCTAGAGCTCCCATGAGGCGGTATTCCTATGCGGCAGCATGTCTATGCGCTAAAATTATTATGTAGTAGTGTTCTCTTAAAGGCCCCACACAATCAAATCTTGCGATTATTAACATCCAAGATCTTCAAATAACCAGGGCATTATACGTGTTATTAAGGTCGCTATAATATTACGACGCTGAACGTCGTTAATCGGATAAATAGTAGTGACGGGATGTAGTAACAAATATTCGTCGCTATAGCGACATTTAACGATATTTTACTAATCAGCGACTAGCTAAAACGTGACTCTTTTGAAACGTCGCTAATAACGTCACTAATTATTTTTAGCGACATATTTTGCAATTTAGCAACATTTTTAGGCGTCGCTTTTATGACTTATTCTGGTAGTAACACTTAGCATAATGCTAACCAGTGCGCACAAAAATGTGCTAAGAACGCACTTAACCGTGTGCATAGAAAAGTGCTCAACATCGCGCTTAGCAAAACATACAGAATTATATGCAGAAGTGCTCATAAAATTGCGCACAAGAAGCGCTCAGAATCTACGTATAGAATCGCTCGCAGAATCTATCTGCAAAAATGCACGAAGAAATCGCGCACAAAACTGGTGCAGAAACGAGCGCAACAAATACGCACGTGCCAACTTACGACCGATACATACGTGTAAACTGCAACTTGCAAAGTGCAAAGTGCGTCATCAAAGCACCACTTTCTGCTCTTTGCCCAAGCCCGAGCCCGAGCCCGAGTCCGAGTCCGAGTCGCTAAGCCCCTATGGGGTTTATCTCCTATGGAAATTTTTCCAAACAGAGTGAATTAAACTTAAATATTTCTTTGAGAAATTTAAACTTAGCTTCTCTAGGAAAATAACTCACAAAACACCCACATGGGCCACTACTCTCTATATTGCATACCTTAATAACAAGTATAGCTATATATTGAGATACCCACTTGGAGTATTTTTCAATGTAGGACTATATATGTAGTGGTCCTAAGAAAAAACTTTCACAATCTCCCATATATCTTAATATATAGGCTGAGCGTTCCCCACAATGATTGTATATCATGTATTATGATAGATGTCGCTTACGACTTGAATCTTCCTGTATGGGTCAAACTATTGGCCCAATGTTTAAGTTGAGTTTTTAAATATGGCTAATTAATTAAGTTTAGCATTATGATAATCGATCAATCACTATAGTAACTTTGACTTAAACTCAACATTGTCCATATATGATCTTAAATGTTATCATATATAATGCTTTTGTATATTGCTTTATTTGTCTAACATGTATTTGCAGAAAAGAAATAGACATATGTTATATGATGATGAGCCAAAGACGATATTATACCAGAAGATTTCTCTGAACCGTCAACGACTTATCCAGAGCCTCGCACCCAGGGGTTCCACTGCCCTGTCAGCGAATGAGGGTCGAGAGGACAGGGCCCCTCATGGGGGTTCGAGAGTGAAGCCCCCGAAAGGTATTCAGATTCCCAGATCTGGTTATTATTGGACAACTACCAACAAGGAAAAAAGAGTCTTCAAAGTCAGTAGATGTTTTAAAAGTTTGGTGTCATCAAGTGCTCTTGGTTTTTAAATATAGTTTTGACGTTTATTGAGTCTAGGACTTATGTACATCGAGTTGCACTGGCATACCCTTAGTCTACCCAAATAAGCCTAAACCTAGACACCCAAAATTAGTCTAAAACAAACCTGACCAAAGTTAGAAACAATTCTGAAATAGGCCAACCGAACTTGGACTGAACTCTGGCCGAATTCGGACCGAACTCAGTCTGCCTAAATCAGAAGATTGGCCAGCTGTATAATCCCTGATTTTATGGCTCCAATATTCAAAAAATTTAATATTCTATACCGAATTATTGCCGAACTCTGTTTGAGAATACCCTATAAATAGAGTTGGATTTTTACATTCTTACTCACTCAGCCATTCTCAATCTTTCTATCCTATAGTGAGTTATACCTTGAGCCTTAACCTTCTCATCTCCAAGATCAACTACCCAGTCTTCTAGTGCCAAGTGCAATCTCGGTTAGAAATCTGTTCGAGTTGTAAAATCTTGGTTTGTCAAGTTTTATCTTCAGTATTTTGAATTTGGCGTACCCTTCACATCAAACACACGTGTGAAGTTTTTCGAGCCTTCAGATCAAAGCTCGAGATTGTAAGAAGTCAGCAAGCCTTCGGATCAAAGCTTGTGATTCACTATTGGTGATTATTGTGGATACAACTTCGAGCAAGAGTTCTCGGGCATGGACTAGTCCTCTCAGAGGAAAACCAGGATAAAATTTTGGTGTTTGCGTTTTCTCCCTTCTCAACTTTACTACCTTATATATCTATCTTATATATATATATATATATATATATATATATATATATATATATATATATATATATATATATATATATATATATTACTAGTTTTAGCTGCCTTTACTTCGTGTTATTTTTAACTGGTAATTATTTTTTTTTGCATACACACGCACTCTATTCACGCCCCTGTAGAGTTGTCATTACGGTCCTACACAAACAATAGTAAAATACATGAATGGACTGAGCCTTGAATTCAGTACTATAGCTGATATTCTTTCCATTCTCACAATGACATCAGTTGTGCCTCTGGTTGTACATTAAAGGCCTTGTGCTGACCTGGTCTTAGTGTATGTATCTTGGGTATCTATAAGTGTTTCTCTGTCCATACACTTAGGCGAGTTCTTTCAGAGAGTTCAATATTCCCAATATGAATCCTTGAGCTTCATTGTAGTACTACGCTATTATGACATAGCCCAAAGTCGAGGTCTGTAACCTCTTGGTGGTGTCACCCCATTGTAACATGAGGTCACATGTCTCTTTATAGTATTGTACTACTACTCTCCATCTTTCAGCATTAGGCTACATGCATATATGCAGTGCTATTGTCGCTGTAATATGGCCCAAAATTGAGGCTTAACCTCATCATGGTGTCACACTACTATAGCATGCGGTAGTAGCCCCTTTGTAGTGTTGAGCTATATGTGCTTCCTGTCAAGTACGTCGGACATTCAAAAATTTTGAAAACTCATTAAGACTTAATGCTAACTTCCCACAGGACTTGCTCTATACCAAGAGCAACTAGTATACCATAGTGGTTCTGGGATAATATCCCCATAGTCCCAAAGGAATATCCCCTATACTTGATATTTTTCCAATCAATGGTCATTTCTTGAACCAAAATTTAGATGCCTAATAGATTTCTCTTTAAACTATAACATAAAACTTTATGGTAGAATTACAAAGACATAACATCTTCAAGCCCATTTTTATAGCTGTGTCCTCGATAAACTAGCACTTAAGGGCTTTGGTGAACGGATCCGCTAGATTCTCCTAGCTTTGAACATCAACCACTCAATGATGCCATCCTTGATATGCTCATCAATTTTCTGTGAGAAAGTCGCACAGTCCTCTTCTTACTGTTGAAGAAATTATTTGATGCCACCATTGCAGTCGCCTAATTGTTGCAGTAGATCAATACAGCTGTAATATATGCACCAACCAAAGGAAGATCATACATGAGCTCCCGAATCTATTCTGCTTCATCCGATATAGCTTCCAATGCATAAGATTTAGACTCTATTGATGAGTGGGAGAGCATTGTCTACTTCTTTGACTTTCATAAGATAACAGATCCACCCATGGAGAAGACATATTCTTCTATGGACCTTTCTCTCCCTTTTTTAGCACCAACTTGCATCACTGAAGCCTTCCACTACTGCCGGATAACCGTTGTAATGTAGTGCATACTTTTGAATCTCTCTTAAGATATCTTATGACTCTCTTTACATATTTCTAGTACTCAAAATCTTGATTGCTCATAAACTGACTCAGCATTTCCATGGTAAAAGAAATATCATACCTTGTTGTACCCATAGTATATATCAATTTTTCGATGTACTAGAGTATTCTAACTGTCTGACGCTTTCCTCTGGGTTTGGCTACAGCTTCTTGTCACACTTATACGAAGTATAAATCCCCAAAAGATCCTGATATCAATTGCATATGAGCATCTTCTAAATGTAATAAGCTTGTGACAGCACAAGCCTAGCTTCGGTCTGGACGATTTGATAACCTTATCAAATTTTTCATTCCACATATTGGGAGTTTGTTTCCAGTCATACAAAGATTTTATCAACTTACAGACTTTGTCTTCAAGATCCTTGACGACAAATCCTTCTAGTTATTGCATATAAATCTGTTCGGTCATATCTCCATTTAGAAACATTGTTTTTATATCCATCTGATGAATCACATCTTATAAATTTCACCTAGAGCAATAAGCATCCTAATAGTCGTCATCCGCGCATTTGGAGCATATGTGTCAAAATAGTCGATCCCCTGCTTCTGAGAAAACCCTTAGCTAATAACCTCGCCTTAAACTTGTCAACAGTTTTGTCGGACTTTATCTTATTCTTGAAGATGCATTTACATTTGATGGGTTTTGCTCATTCAGGAAGATCTACTAACACCCAAGTATTGTTAGATATTTTGGAGTTAATTTTATCATTGACAGCCTCCTTCCTGAAGATAACATCTATGGTCTTTATCGTCTCATCATAGATAAGCAAATTTGTTTCTATAAGATAGGTGACAAAATCATCTCTGAAGTCCTTCGGCCTCCTCGCTCACTTAGATGATGGCTCAACGAGTTCTGGTTTAAATTTTGTCTCTTCAAATATAACTTCTTCTTGGACTACATCTCTTTTGGAAGAACTGGCCTCCTTTGCACTAGCATTATTTTTTGGAATATCCGTGAGAACAATGTTCTTGTGCCTAGAAAATTTGTCTTTGAAGAATTACGTGTCACGAGATTGAATGATATAACTTGATTCAATATCCAGAAAACTTCGAGCATCACTCTTTTCAACATATCCCAAGAATATTATTTTTGTTTTCCTTGTTCCCATCTTCTGAATCTTTATATCATGAAGCTTCACATAAACCAGGAACCCCCACACTCGAATGATATTCAAGTAGGGTCTGACCTTTAACCAGAGTTCATGGGGAGTAATGTCAGAAGTTGTGAATGTACATCATTTAGAATAAAAGTAGCCGTAAATACAACTTCTCTCCAGAAGTAGTTCGGAAGATCCGCAGTCAACAACGTAGAGTTAATCATTTGTAAACGTCTTGTTCTTTCTTTCTATAACTCTATTGGATTAAAAAAATACGGAGTGGTCGTTTCATTGACAATTTCATGTTCTTTGTGGAACGATGTAAATTCAAGTAAACGATATTCTCCGTCTCGACCACTTCTGAGTCTCTTGAGTTGTTGATCCGATTTGATGCTCTGCTTCAGCCTTAAAGTCCTTAAACTTCTCGAACACTTCATCTTTCAATTTGAGAAGATAGACGAAAGCGTACTTCGAGAAGTCGTCGATAAAAGTAATAAAATACTTCATCCCGGCCTTCGTGGAGAATTATTTAAAATCAAGATTTTTGATTGCACCAACTCTAGAAAATATATGCTTCGATTCACCATCTGAATAGTTTTTTTATAATCTTTATCTGCGCACAGACTTCACACTTCTCCACCTCCTTACCCCCATATTTGAAGATAAGCCCTAGACTACACATCTTGTTAATTTTTTTACAATGAACATATCCTAGTCAATTGTACCACAACTCAAGAGGATAACCAGAAGAAGAAACTACAATTCTACTATCAGACTGAGTTACAAGCTAAAGTTTGAATATGCCTTCAGTACAAAAGGCATTTCCAAAATATGTCTATTTATAAGACATCATCATCTGACCAGCATTAATGTCCATCCTGATCAAGTCTGCATTGCACAGCATACTTTATGTAATCATGTTCTTGGTAATTACTGGTACGTGCTTCATATTCTGCATAGTCTTCGACTTCTCCGAATTAAAGTTAGATTCAGTACCACCTCCTGATCCCAAGTACTTCAGCTTATGCCTTGTTCGACATCGAAATATTCTCTTAAGTAGGCTTGTATGTGGTAAATAACTTCCTCTTTGAGCACACATAGCAGGATGTACCAGTGTCCACCCACCAGTCTATGTCTATACCAGATGAGTCAACCTGCACAATCATAACAACCAAGTTAACCTCTTATTTCTCTTTCAGTTTGGGGTTAGATTTGCAATTCTTCTTATAGTGGCCTTTCTTGCAAGATACATCAAACTTGGGACATAGCTTGAAAGAAGCCAACTTTACCTTCAAATGGTTGAAGTCATTCTTCTTATTATCGTAGGAAGCCTTCTACTTCGCCTTGGAGTCTCCTAACTACACCATGTTTGCCTTGGCAAGCTATTTGGACACAGTGTTTATCTTTAGTTGTACCCTGGATTCATCTTTAACATGGATCTGGTGCAGAAGATCTTCCAACTCAATCTCCATCTTCTTTCAGTCTTGAACTTGATCCATCTCGGAGGAAGTTTGGAGACGACGATGCCCACCATGAATTTGTTCTCAAGTTTCATGCTTTTCTCTTCAAGTTTCTGTTGTAACTTCAGCATATCCTTAACTTGAGAAGCATGACCTTCTCATCTTCAAATTACAGTCATTAATTTGTCAATGAGATGGATCTTGGACATCCTCTCATGCGACTTATAATGCTTTTCTAGAGACCCAGGCATCTCTAGCATTGATATTCTTCTTATATGATTCTGTCATGGAATCATCCATGGAGTTGAGAATCAACAACTTGCACAAGTTGTTGTCTTTACTCCACTTTTATTGCTAGGCAGTGGTTTCCGTAATCCTCCGAGCATTATTTATTTCTGGAAAAGTTGGTTTAGGATCTATTTCAGGATCTGCCAATACATAATCGACATTTACGAGTTGAAGATTGAGGCTGATTTTTCTCTTCTAGATACTGAAATGCTTTTTGTCAAACTTTTCAAGTTTGTGAAAACTTGTATCGAGGAGGCTTGTATAGTTCTCTATCTTTGTTGGTAGATCTTGCTTTGAGATTGTTAAAGCCTGAGTTACAAAGATGGATCAAACTTGCAACAAATAGATGATTACTGCCCTTATTGTTCTTACGCAATCGACTACAAACTTAGCAATAAAGAAAGTAAAACAGAAATTGAGAATACATTGTTCCTTGCAAACGCAGTTGCAATTGAAATAGAACATTTACACGAAGAAGAAGAAGAAGACAGAATCTGAAAAGCTCACTGGGGTGATAAAGATCATTGTTGCTCAAAGTTAGATTCGCTCTCTATCGAAGAACTGCTCTCAGGAACCAGCAAGTTCACGTGAATAACTTCTGGAATATTCAAAGTCACCTCTGTAATCCACTCGAACATATTCCTGGACGAAGGTGGCAGCTAAAACTCCTATTCTCTTTTGTCTCTCAATTTGTGTATATTTCCAAAAAGAGGTACGAAGAGAATATATATATGGAAGGGTGAAAACCCTAACCCTAATCCTGGTTGTCACCCGTTATTGTAAGATAACAATCAATTAAATCAGAATTCCAAATTATTAGGACTGATTTAAATTTGAATTTATCTGTCATAACTACCCAAATCCCACAATCAACGAATTCTACATGATCTGCACACAAAATACGCTTTTAGTGCAACTAAACAATTTTGTGCAGAAAACATGCTTTTAGTGCAACTATGCAATTTTGTGCAGAAAACACACTAAGCACAACACTAATCAATACCCACAATAGTGTGCTTAGTCACGAGCGCATAAACGCTCTCAACATGCACACAAGCACCAACTTGCTGCCAAATCAAAGCGCCAATTTCACCCTTAACCTGAGCTCGTGCTCGAGCCCGATCCTGAGTCCGAGTCGCTTATCCCCACGGGGCTCAGCTTTTATGGAAATTTTTTCCAAAACGAGTGACAAAAACTTAAATATTTCTTTGAGGAATTTAAACTTAGCTTCTCTAGGAAAAAATAAAACCACATGCACCCACATAGGCCACTATTATCCACATGTGCATACTGTCACGCCCCAGTCCCAAAATATCGAGGGACTAGACACGTGGCAATGGCCAGCAGCACACACCGATGGACAAACCCAATTTAATGGATCCATCGGGGCGTACTTAAGCTATAATATAACAATAAGGTCTACTAATCTCATCCACAGAATAAATACAGCAATATCAACAAAAGGAAATAAACTTCATCCAGTCACAAGTAAATAAAATCGGGGAACAACCCGATATTAAGTCTGTTACAATTGTTCATTTAAAACAAAAAATAAAAGAGTTTTAATTGCCATTAAAAACTGAGCATAGACGAAGATATTCAGGAGAAATCTTCTGCAATCACCTCGTCCTCGGTTCCTGGTTCTGCTCCTGCTAATGCTCCTGTTCCGTAGACCTCAGGATAGATATCCTCTGCTAACCCTGGGGACATAATCCATATCCAGGTCCTCAAGAGACATAGCAAGGTACAAGTAACTCATGCCAAAATAAATACAGTGCAGCAATAAATGAAACAATAGGGTAAATATAAACCAGCTAAGTGATATGCAAGTGAGAGTTTTAGTCATACTCGGGCTGAGACTACTACAGGATCGGTGTCGGAGAAACCCATAGCAGTATTTTCTCGAAGGGCCAGTACGGTACCAAAGCTCTGTGTCAGAGTCTAAGGCACTTCCATTAAATTATTATATATATAATCAGCCTTTCATATGGTAAATCTCTCCCCACCCAATGTAATCACACGTCTCATGTCCATGACACACATGATTAAAACTAATGCAACAAGTCATAATAAGATCTAAGAATATAATGTCTATGTCACAAATTCTGTAACCTATACAGAATCACCTTGAATATTTCAGGAAGATTCTGTCTCATGATTAGTGTCAGGTGTCCTGGGTTATGATGTACTTGATATTGCAAGTACGAGAATGTAAAGGGTCACGATAGCCATCTCTAGGTGACGTTACACAACTCCGCGTACGGTGTTGGCACCCGACTATTAATCAGACGCTAAGTAAGTCACACGGTCCTAGGTTAAGCATGTACAAGATATAAATAAATCAAAGAAATATGTAACAAGAACTGCAAGTTTTGGCAAGGTACACTTGCCTGGGGTTCTGGCTCCAACTTTAGCTCTGGTCCCAGTGGGATTTGCAGGTAGTCCTCTGGTTGCTGAAATAGACATCACCATCAGATTCAGAAAATATTAAATAGCTAGAAACGTCTGTCCTTGAGTCCAATTTGGACACAAGGGCAAAATTGACAGTTTTTGGTCAAAGCGGGGTCTACATGTGGGCCGCTTTGCACCGAAAAATGTGTCAGGAACAATGGTCTCCAAATTCATCAAACTTAGTGTCAACAAGTCCAAAACAATGATACGAACCCAACGGAACTTGCAGAATTGGATTCCGATGAGCCGATCACAAAATCGTCCTTCAAGTGGAGCCGCGGGGCCCACGATACGCGATTTTGTCAACGTTCTCAGAATTGAACCAAACTTGGGTCACAGGACCAGCGTATTGCTATGAGTCCGATGGTGCAAGTTTCGTTTCGATCCGACGTATGTACACTAAATTACAACGAGATCCAGAACAGGCCGATACGGGACGTTGTCGGCGGATACGCGTTGATTCCGGTGTGCACGCACATCCAAATCAACTTCTGCGAAATTCCGCACGCCCGTATCAACGGCGCGCACCTTTCGATGAAGACCGCACGCGACCAAGTCGTCCCGTTTGGCGGGACGTACTCAGTTCCGGGGGAAAATGGGGTGTTAATTTTCCTGTTTTTGGATCGCAGTTCGTGGTCACTACAGGACGCGACACACCGAGCGGGTTGCACGGACATCGAGAGGGTTACGCAGCCTACGCGTCACAACTGACGGAACGAAAAATGGGGCAACGAGGAGAGAGAACGGGTTACCTGAATATGGCTCCGCGAAAACCGAACTTTTCGTATCCGCGAGGCGACACGACACAAGGGGACACGGTACTGTAGCTAGGGTTAGGGTTTTGCTGCCGGAGGCGGCGGAGCTGGCCGGAGCAGGGTCGGGCGGCGCTGCGGCTAGGGCTCCGGGATCGTCGGCTCGTCGGGGGCGTCTCAGGCGGAGCTAGGGCAGCTCGTTGGTGGCCGGGGAGAGGCGTCGTTGCTCGTGGGGAGGCGTGGCGGAGCTGTGGTTCGTCGAGGCGGCGGGGACGAAGCCGAGGGGGTCGTCGTCGAGGGGAGAAGGTTGGCAGCCGAGCAGGGCGTGGAGGCGGAGCTGGCGCATGGGACGGCGAGGGGAGAGGGTCAGGTGGACGGCGTTGGCAGAGGAGAGCAGGAGGAGGAGAGGGGTTTAAATAGAGGGGAAGAGGGAGGTGAAGCGGTGGCCGATACGGGGGAGCCGGAGCGGCGCTGGGGAGCGGAGCGTCGGCCGTTGCGGAGGCGAGGGAGGCTGAGCGGCGGCGGCGGCGGTTGCAGGAAGCCGGAGCGGCGGCGGGTGCGGGGAAGTCGGGGAAGATGAAAGGGGTTTCGGGTAGGCGGAGCCGGGTCGGGTCGGGCGGCGAATCCGGCCCGATCCACTAAGGCTAGGATGCGGGTCGGGTTGGCGGGTTTGACCCGGATCCGACCCGCAGGGTTCGGTTCAATTGAACCGGGTCCGGTTCGGGTTGGTTTGTTTTATTTGAAATAAACCGGGTTTTATTCAGGGTTTAATTCGGTTTATTTAAAACTTGATTTTTTTTAGGGTTTTAAAAATGCTTTCGGGGTCCAATAAATTTCCAAAAAATTACCTTATTTCTAATTTTTTATTTTACACCAGAAAATATTATTTTTATAATATTTTAATATTATTTAACATCATTTAAAATTTATTTAATTACAAAATACCTTAGTTTTAATTACAGAAAAATTTCAGAAAAATTCTAGAAAAATTGTAAAAATCCATTTTAAAAATTTCTGAAAAATCAGGAGATTTACACATACCTCAATAACAAGCATAGTTATATATTGAGATACTCACTTGGAATATTTTTCAATATGAGACTATCTTTCTAGTGGTTCTAAGAAAAACTCCAACAAAAATTGCACTTCAACCATGGATGGAGCTACATAGAATTACTCTTAAGCCTGTCCGCACAGTCTATGAAAAAAAAAAAGGTTAGATCCAAAGCTAGGTTCAAGTTTATATTATAGACTTTTGTTTCCACATAATAAAATGTCTAGTTCTGTTCATGCCTTCTGTTTGTATGTTTAAACGAAATATTGGTAATTTCATATTCTTATGAATTAAGCCATGGATGATAAACTGTCGCATCAATTCACCCATAGTGGTAAAGTTTGTGCAATAACCTAATATTATTCATTCCTTCAAAGCGTCTCACTGATATGACAAAATTTAATCCAAAAATATTATAATTTATTTTTTAATATTAATTTTAATTTTAATATTAATATTAATATTAATATAAAATTTTATATTAAAGTTAATTTTTATATTAATTTTAATTTTAAAATTTATTATGTTAGTTGTCTGTCACATCAACCGTCTTAGTTGCTACATAAGAAAAAATATAGTTTGAAAAAAGAGAAATTAATAGCATTATTCATAACCTAATATCTTCTTTCTGGAAAGCCACATAATAAGTTAGGTTAGCTGCCCTCCTTGCAAGAAAAAGAGGATAATATATATTGAATGAATATGGACGATTTCTGGGTTTTCCATTATCACAGTCAAAATATCACTGTTGTTCTTATTAATTTTAAAAGTGATAACGTAAACTGGAATGTCCTCAAGTAAGCAATCTATTAACCTAAGTTAAATTATGCAACAGTCAACAAAAAAATAAGTCCTAAATATAGATCTTTTTTGTCGAATTTCGAGTAACCTCTGTGGTTACCGTGGAAAGGCATAAGATCCTGATTAGGTGGCAAAAAATTTACGAATTGAGCCACAGGGATGTATTATTTCTTCTATATATAAATGGTATGAGTTTGTGGCAGTGGGTCCAAAAAATATGCAATTCAGCGTTTTCAAAGTCTTAAACATTACGTCGGACATCTCAAAATAAAAAAAATAAAAAAATATTAGTCTTTTTCTTAAGTATATATAAATGGTATTGGAGGAAATTTTCTACAGAGAGAGAAACCCTACTTAATTACTAGTGAAGATGATGGGTTGACATAGCCGACTCTTCTTAAAAAAGATTCTGAGGAGACGTTAGAGACCAATTATCTATATATCAAATTTGGGAAACTTATGCCATATAAACTCAGATAAAATTAAAAAAAAAATTACTTTATGCAAAAGTCGTATAAGAATGATCTGACTTTAATTAGCAAATACACATCATCTCATATTTAATTTGGATGACCTAGCAATGAATCAGCTTGCGTTGGCTAATTATAATTCTTCTTTTAAGAAAGTCAAGTGACTTGAAGGAATCTTGGGTTTATTCTTGAAGAAATAATGGATGCACAAAAAAATCAAGATGGTAAGGTTGGTGTGACATCCCCCTCGCCAAAATCCCCTATTGAATTCTAAATATGTCAATATGCTCTCTTTTTTCTTAATCTTAATATTGATATATGATGTATTTTTAAACCGTCGATAAAAATTAGTAGTTACACCAAACTATAAAATATATTATCTTTTTAAAATAAATCGCTAAATTAATTTTCGAATCAACGAGGGAGACTTGAACATGAAAATGAGCTTCGATATGAAAATAAACTTCGTTACCATAAGAAACTGAAAAAGTTTTGCTCGGCAAGCTTGATTCTTGAAGCTCGGTATTCAATCTTTTTTTATTTTTTTTTTCTTCTCCTACCTATTATATACCAGGCCTCTTTTATATAATTTTATAGTTGTTGATGTACATTGATAAAGCATGAGCAACTCGACTCAGTTCACCAACATAACAAACAAGATCAAGCTAGCCGGTTTTCTCTTTCCGCACAAACACAGATTTCTATGTAGAAATTCAAAACCAATTTAAAAAAAAATTACCATGGGACGAGTAGAGTCCAAATCAAAAAAATCTTCACTAACTGGAAAAGAAGAATACGTTCTACCAAACTTTTTCTTTTAATTTGAAAACGAATTACCACAATTACTCAAAACCATTCATTAGAACAATTAGCTGCGCATATATAACTATTTTTCAGCAATTTGTTGGCAGATGGAGTATTTCTGTGTCAGGGTCCTTGGCAACAAGTTAAAACCATTAATTAGAACAACTGACTGCTTTTAATTGGACTAATTAACGTTTAGATTCTGAATTTTATCAAAAATGCTATTTGTCACAAAAATAATTTGGATGATGCCATCTTCCATTATATAACTACTGACATGATAGATGATATGTCAAATTTTAACATTAAAATTAACATTAATATTACAAAAACTCTTGACCAACACTACCAAAATAATACATATTAGCGACGTCAAAAAACGTTGCTAATAGGTATAAAAATGTCGCGAAAATATATTAGCGACGTAATTAGTGATGTTTTGGTGTTGTCGCGTAATCTATGGTCGCTGACAAGAAATTTGTCGCTATTCGTCACTATAGCGACGTATATTTGCGACGCGTACATGTCGTCAAATATTTTGTTATTAGCGACGTTCAGCTACGCGATGTTGGTATATCAGCGACGTATATTGTCGCATAACGTCGCCAAATCAGCGACATTATCATCGATGTTTTGCTACACCAATGCTGACCTGACAGAAATTGTCATGTCAGCTTTTTAGCGACGTGTAGCTACGTTTTGACGCAGATTAGCAACGTCCCTGATACCAATTAGAGACGTTCTAATACAATTTAGCGATGCACTGTCACGTCGGTAAACGTCAGTAAATGTCGCAGAACGTCGCTAAATTAAAAAAAAAGAAAAAAATTGTGCATTTTCTAAAACTATTTTCCAACAAAAGTCTGTCTGCAGTTATAAAATCATAATTTATATAAATTGACCCGGAGCAACTCTTCTTTGAATTCACTGGGTTCGCCGACCCCTTCGGTGGAACACTCAACACCGGTACATACACAAACACGTCAACAATATCGAAACACGCAGGAATATCCCAACAAATAAATACATGAATCTAAAATAATGTCACATCCGTCTCATCCAAATAATATAGTGAAAAGTATGAAATAAGTACATCAAAGACCCAAAAATGGGCAAATACACACAAACATAATAAAAAAGGCCCAATAAGAACTACTGCAGATCAGGAGGAGGAGGAAGAACATTGTCGCGCGTCTGGGATAAGAGGAAGCCATACTGCTCCTGATAAAACATCACCGGTCCCGATAGAGGAGGCAGTGGAATCGATGGAGTTGGCGTCGGTGTCGATGTCGGCGGACCAGGAAAACGTATATGCTCCAATGCTAGCAGTCGAGCATTGTATAAATCCATGGCAGATACCATCATCGAAGTGTTCGTCTCCACCATCCGACTCAACAAATCCTGCGTTGCATGTATTCTCGCAAGTGAGTCGCTCATGGCCATATGCGACCCCTCCAGCTCCGGATGTCTGCGCTCCGTAGACGCGACCAGAGTCGCCAAGCTGCGCTTTGTCATCTGGCTCGTAGTCCTGAGCTCTGTAAGGCTGTGCTCCATCGTCTGGCTCAGAGTCCTAATCTCCAATAGAATACGCTCGAGCGTATCAAAATGTGTGATGATTGTCGAATCGTCGGTCTGCGGCTGAGACTGGAGCTGCTCCATAATCCTCCTTAGCAACTCGTCACATAGGTCAGCAATCTAACCGTCAACGCTCTCCTGGGCTCGTGCCGACGCTTGCGAAGGCTACGAGAAATAAACACTGCCATAGGGGGCCCTGGATGACTGCGTCGTAACAAAGGCGTCGTATAATCCCGTACCATAGTACGTACCCCTCTGAAGACCACCAACAGCGGTCATCCAGAGTTCGTCCTCCGACGGAGCTGTAGAGGGCTACAAGGAAGTACCAGCTGTAATGCCCCGCTCTGCGTCGGTATTATGTATCAGGTGAGTGGGCAGAACTTCGTTCTCTGATTCTTGCACGCCTTAATAATAACCTGAGTATTTTGAATGCTTGGTTGCTTAAAGAGAATGATAGAACCTGCCTTACATGCTAATAAACAAACTCACCTAGCTTGTCTTTAAAACGAACATGTCTGCTTAACTAGGAGACCCTAAACGCTTGTCTAAAAGTATGTGTTTGCATGAACATGTTCCACTATTGCCTATGCTTCGAGAGAACCATATTGTGTTCCTGAATGTGTTCAAATGATAAGGCGGCTTGCCCCGCAACAAATATTATAGTCTGATGGTTCATCTCGTCTGCATACTAGAGTTTATTTGATAGTGTTTCATGCATTCACATCGGTCGGACAATGGCTATAGGTGGAGAGCTGAACTGCATGTGTCACGACTGCTACAGAGATAGTGGAAAGCAACCATGAGTCACAGCTGCCAATAGCATCAGATAAATGAGTTATTGGTATGCTGGACCAACAGCTGCCGATCCTGAGATACTCAGGGACCGCACTGCATATAAGATAGTTCATTGTGTTGGCTTGGATAGAGGACCGCCCCTAAGATGTGTATTTGTGTCTAGATGTGCATTTGACCCTTGAGTCTTTGAGTATAGCTCACAAGACGCGTTGTGCACACCCTGAAACAGAATAATTGACTTGTCTTGCTTGCTTGCTTAATATCGCGTATGAAACTCTGTTTCAAAAGATGTTTTCATAAAGAAAGTAATATGACTCTGCTATCAAACTGCATAAAATGAACATAGGTAAAACTAGAAAGATCACTAGTAATGTAATATTTTATAACATGATTACTTAGTGTTGGTTTTAGTGAATAATTGCTTCTGTTCAGTTGTTTTATCTCACCAGTACTTATAAAAGTGCTGACCCACCAACAGTTTACTTGCTTGCAGGTACTGGATCGTCCGAGGGAGCGATAGGTGTGCCTCATCCCCAAGACCCGGAATTCGTGTTTCAATTGTCTCGAGTTGCTATCGTATAAAGAGGCATAATGTATGGAACGATGCCTTTGCTAAGAGAACCCAGTCCCTCGATTTGCCCTGAATACTCAGTTGGCTAAATGCATAAATGCATTGCAACAATGTCCCTTCCGCTGCTTACTCGATTGATGCTATGATAGCCAAACACAACTTAAACGATGAAGCCTTGTGCGGGCGCAACCCCAGGCTTGCACGGCATCACGTCCCGGTATCAAACGGCCATACGCACCTCGTTGGGAAGCGTCGAGGCGCAGTGATTCGCGTTCGGTGCACCGAGGCGCGGTGGTTCACGCCCGGTCCGTCGCGGGGGAAACGGTGGTCGGGCGGCCCTCGGGGCCGGGCCGTGACACCAGCCCCCTCTGCAGGTGTACTAGTAGTCGCCCGCTCACGTAGTCTAAGATACTCGTCCTAGAAAAATGGTTGCTAACGTCTATGATACTTATTACTAACTATATAGATATCTATTTGCATATTTTCATAATTATATTAAAACTAACACAAGGTAAAATAACGTTCATAGGTCTGCGTGGCCTTCTCATCGATGAATTTTTAGCCCTTCTGATGGGTGGCCAGGAAGACAGTCACCATGTTGGCGTCCTCACTCCTCTGTACCTGTTAAAAATTATATTGTTTGTTATTAAAATTAAGCATCTTATCATGATTTTGTTAAAATAATATATATTTAATAGAATACATACCAGACGACGAAAATATTTTGTCATGGAAATCGAGCCACCACACTACTTTCCTGCCTTCGACCTAGCCGTATTTGCCTTCTCCTACCTCTCCATATACCTGGGTTCGTTGAATCATGCCTTCATCCCTGTCCACTGCTCAGGCGTGATCCAACCATGGATCGGGGCTCTATCGCCATCACGAGACTTTTGATCGTTGATCGTATCACGGATCAGCTTGGCGGCGACAGAAGGAAACTGTTTCTCGATCTTCTCAGCCCGTTGTGGTGGATAAAAATAGGTTTTCTACAAAAAGTAAGATAGAGAGTTATATAATATGCATAAATGATTATTGATATTAAAAGTAAATATATTTTTACCTTGAAGTGGGCAAACCAGAATGCCTTCCTATCTTCAGGAGCATCTAAGTAGTTGATCCAAGGCCTACCATAGTTCTGCCTCAGAAATACCCCCCGTGCTCTCTATACCTCCGTAGGACGATATCTATACAACGATAATTAAATTCATGAATATAAAGATATAAAAATTTGGCCTGTCGGTCCAAAATGTTAACTAATTAACTTACTTTTGAGGCTCGTCGGTCCAAATCTCCATCATCGTCTCGTCCGGAAGCGCGAATGGAGGATCGCTATGAACATGTGAAGACGGAGTCAGCTTGACCTCCTTCATCTGCTCCTCTGCCTCCATGGTGTCGTCAGCTGAAGGAACGCTGGAAGAGGGAGTAGTCTCAGGCCTAAAACTACTCGTCCTAGGAGTAATGCCACATCATATGGTTGACGGAGTCGGAGATGCTAAAGATCGGTACACTAGAGTATTCTGCGAGGAGGATCCAGAACCAGTAGCTTGTACCGGAGGAGCACTCCGTCTAGAGGATCGACCTTCGAACGATCCGCGTCGTCCGACCATACCTGATAATAACATATGATAATAAAATAAATACACAAACTTATAAAAGTTCATAAAAATAGATAGAACCGGAGCAACCCTCCGTTGAATTTTCTGGGTACAAAATATCATAAAAGTATATAAAATATCACAGTCACACAATAAACACAATATAAAAGTATCATAGTCACACAATAAGTATAATATAAAAGTATCACAGTCACTCAAGAAGGCTTTCAAATGTAAATTTATATTTCAGAAAAGGGCTGGCATGGACACTTGACTTCGGAGTGTCCAATATGCACATAGGTCTTGATAACACTCTAGGTATTTGTGTATCATGTAGATATCACATACCATAGTACACAATCTCACATTGATACTCTTTTGTATCTTGACACTAGGATACAGTTTCAAATACCCATGACACAAACTATACTTGACACTTGGTATCTTGGTACCAAATATACTCTAGGTAATGTGAACACTAATAAATGATATGTGTGACATTACGTATTCAATGTGAGCCATTCTCTGAAAAAGAAATTTGCTTCTACAAGCCTTTTGAGGCTATTAGAGTTGGACTATATTTCCAAAAGTCAACTAGATTTCTAGTAGAACTCTAATAGCCTCAAAAGGCTTACAGAAGTAAAAAAAATTCAGAGAATGGCTCACATGGACAATTGACTTCGGAGGTGACGACAAGCGTTCCTAGTTATTCTACTTTTATAATAAGTATTATCTATGTGAAACTATTTACAACTTAACTTATATTTATCTAGCTTGTAAGATAAACGTAGGTACGCGATACATATACCAATGCCGTGCCACAACCACCCTGTCACGCCCCAGTCCCAAAAATACACGGGACCAGGCGACGTGGCAATAGCCAGCTACCACGTCTCCGAGGATATCCCAATTTAATGGATCCATACGAAGAGTGCTACGCTGTCCTAAATAACTAACAAGTCCAATATCAACATCAAACAGGTAATCTAATCTCATCCACAAATATAATCAAAAAGTAGTAGAATAAATACTGGAAAATAAATGTCATTCTCAAATATCACAGTACAACCAAGAATGTCTGGTGGGAACAAACCCACTACTAAGACGAAATAAAAGTACTGAATGACAGATAAAAAGAGTAATGACTAGGGCATCGGTTGACTAGATAATGATGCTCCCAATCCTAGGCAGAAGGCCTACCAACTGATCACGTAAACTCTAACGGTAGCACCTCTAGCTCCTCAGCTATAGCGTACCTAGTCTCCTATCCTGGGACGTACACTATAGGGTAATATGCCTCGTCCAAATCTGGAAAGGAACCAGGTCTCAGAGGGACATAACAATGTCACGCCCCAGTCCCGAAAATACGTAGGACTAGGACACGTAAGCATGCCAGCCGCATGGATATGGCAACTCCAATATATGGAAACCAAATCCATACGTACGCTGTAATATGAATATCAAATCCACAAGTGGTATAAAATGTAATACAAGTCACAGGGTAAAATCTAAATCTCATCCACCAAAATCATATAGAAATAAATAACCAGTATCTATGAAACTAGATCTCAATAAGAAGTATCTAAGGATGATAGTTGGATGGAAACAAATCCACTACCAACTCGAATGAAAAAGTACAACACAACAAATACAATATAGGGATACCAGCTAACGACCATGGGCTCGAAGAGAAGACATCCTCGGATCACATGTCACCATCCAAATGTGCGCTCCTGCAAATACTCAAGAACAGATACACCTGGCAGAGGACCAGGTCCTCAGAGGGACGTAACAAGATACAGAAAAGCGAGCCAACTTGAATACAGTAAACATGCATATAATTTAAAAATAAATAAGTACGCTGTATAAGACAATCTATATGAATGCAAATGAGGACAACTTTTCAACGTATGGGCAGGGGTAGGCTACTCGATCTAATCCTCACAACTCATGCGCTCGTCAGTGGACATCATCAGCCGACATACCTCTGGGGTAGCGACCCTCGGACTCCATCAATCGACATACCTCTGGGGTAGCGACCATCGGACACGACCACCATAGTGCGTGCTAGTGACTACGGTGTTACCAGAGTGGTTAAAAGCCCATACGTCTAATGATTGTCCTCTATGATACTAAGTGCCATGTGTGTGTCAACATATCTAATATATAGTAATGACTGAAAGAAAACTACACATGCAAGAATAAACATAAATGCAATAAATATATAGAAATATACTAAGCATGAAAAATACTGTAAGCAATTTGGCAAGGTATCTTGCCTGGGGTCCTGCTGCTGGTATGAATCAGAGTCCAAGTCACAGTCCAAATAGCATATGTATTACAAATTTATCACGTCAAAAGATAATTTATTTTAATTTATTTAATTCTGGAATAATTACTCTAAAATCCTATTTTAATCTTATTATTCTAATTTTTATGTTAATTCCTAAATTTTGTCCAAAGAAACTAAATTTTATCAACTCGAGACTCATGGCACGCAAATCGAGGCGATCTGTTGACCAAAAAGTCAACCGACACCAACTCAACTTTTATGCATAATTTCTTGTAGATTTCAGCATTAAAAATATGCTGGAATTTACGGCTCGTCCGAATTTAATTTCGTCTGGGAATTATGGCACATACAAATTTTGTATTGTGCACCGATGGTTAAATTCTAACCTAGAAGTTCTACAGAATTAACAATATATAAATACTTCGAATTAAATTCTAATAAAAACATATGTCAATGATCTCGACATTATCTTTCCGAAACTTTAAACGGTTCATGATTCTGATTCCTGGTTCTCCCGGAATCACGAAAATATTAAAACACATCTATTTTCGGACATGCTGTGCTCTACGAATTTTCCAGAATTTAATACTCATAATTTCGTAAAATAAATTATATAATAAGAAAGCTAATCTCAATATCTTTCTAATGCAAGAAATTAGGCCTCATTTGGAGCCCGGAGCTATGCGCAATGGCTTATGGAAGATGAAGGAACTCTAGATGGCAATTCTACAAAATCTCTCTCTCTAAAAAATAATGGGATAATTAGGGTTATTATATTATATATGTCACGCCCCGGTCCCGCCCGAGCCGCCGCTCCGCCCCGCCCCGCCCCGTGCGGCCGGGATTTAACGAACCGGGCACGAATCACCGTGCCTCGGCGCGCCGGACGCGAATTACCGCGTCCGTCCCGCGGGCGCGAGGGAGGAAGGGGAGCTAATCGAATGGCCCGAGTCGAGCTTTCGGGGGACGTGATGCCGCACGGGCCTGGGGTTGCGCCCGTGCAAGGCCAATCGTTTAAGTTGATAGTTGGCTATCATCGCATCAATCGAGTAAGCAGCGGAAAGGGACTTGTTGCAATGCAATGCATTTAGCCAACTGAGTGTTCGGGACAATCGAGGCAACTTGGGTTTCCTTTAGCAAAGGCACACGTTCGTTCCATACATTATGCCCCCTTATACGATAGCATTCTCGGGGCAACAATCGAAACCAGGATTCTGGGTCTTCGGGACTGTGGCACGCCTATCGCTCCCTCGGACGATCCAGTACCTGCAAGCAAGTAAACTGTTGGTGGGTCAGCACTTTATACAAGTACTGGTGAGATAAATCAACTGAACAGAAACAAGCATTCACTCAAACAAGCACTAAGTAATCATGTTATAAAACATTACATTACTAATGATCTTTCTAGTTTTACCTAGGTTCGTTTCATGCAGTTCTAGCAGAGTCATATTACATTGCTTTGGAAACATGTTTGGAAACAGAGTTTCATATTGAATATGCAAGCAAGCAAGCCGTTCATGTTTCAGGGTGTGCGCAGTGTGTCTCGTGCGACTCGAGGGTCTGATGCAAGGCTAGACACGATGCACAATCTTAGGGGCAGTCACTATCCAAGCCAACACAATGACTTAGCTATATGCAGGACGGTCCCCGAGTATCTCAGGATCGGCAGCTGGTGGAACAGCATACCAATGACTCATTCTCTGAAGCTAATGGCAGCTGTGACCCATGGTGGCATGGACGCATGCAGTTCAGCTCTCCACCAAAAGCCATTGTCCGACCGCGTGCGAATGCATGGAACACTATCAAATAAACTCTAGTATGCAGACGAGACGAACCATCAGAACAGTTATCGTTGTTGCGGGGCAATCCGACTTATCACTTGAACACGTTCAGGCACAGTATGGTTCTCTCGAAGCATAGACGATAGTGAACATGTTCATGCACTCTAAGCAGGCGATTCAGGATTCTCGTTTAGCAGACATTGATTCAAAGACAAGCTAGGTGAGTTCGTTCATTAACATGCAAGGCAGGTTCTATCATTCTCTTAAGAAAACATTGCAAGCAAAAACTCAGGTTATTATTAAGGCGTGCAAGAATCAGAGAACGAAGTTCTGCCCACTCACCTTGATATATAACGCCGGCGCGGAGCGGGGCGTTACATACTTACCAACCAACAAAAAGTTTCGTCCTCGAAACTTCAAGGATAAACTTCTCGATATCCCGAGTAGCGATAGTGCCGTCCCTCGCCGTACTCAATCGAAACAGTCAAGCAAATCAAGTTCAGGAAACATTTTGCACTTTGAGAATATCTATGGACTTATTGTATGGAACGCTCTTTGCAAAACCATATCGATAATATCTCAGAGTCATAGCAACGGATTTTGGGCCAGAAGATCGATTCTGCTCTGATACCATTCTGTCACGCCCCGGTCCCGCCCGGGCCGCCGCTCCGCCCCGCCCCGCCCCGCCCCGTGCGGCCGGAATTTAACGAATCGGGCACAAATCACCGTGCCTCGGCGCGCCGGACGCGAATCACCGCGTCCGTCCTGCGGGCTCGAGGGAGGAAGGGGAGCTAATCGAATGGCCCGAGTCGAGCTTTCGGGGGATGTGATGCCGCACGGGCCTGGGGTTGCGCCCGTGCAAGGCCAATCGTTTAAGTTGATAGTTGGCTATCATCGCATCAATCGAGTAAGCAGCGGAAAGGGACTTGTTGCAATGCAATGCATTTAGCCAACTGAGTGTTCGGGAGAATCGAGGCAACTTGGGTTTCCTTTAGCAAAGGCACACGTTCGTTCCATACATTATGCCCCCTTATACGATAGCATTCTAGGGGCAACAATCGAAACCAGGATTCCGGGTCTTCGGGACTGTGGCACGCCTATCGCTCCCTCGGACGATCCAGTACCTGCAAGCAAGTAAACTGTTGGTGGGTCAGCACTTTATACAAGTACTGGTGAGATAAATCAACTGAACAGAAACAAGCATTCACTCAAACAGGCACTAAGTAATCATGTTATAAAATATTACATTACTAGTAATCTTTCTAGTTTTACCTAGGTTCGTTTCATGCAGTTCTAGCAGAGTCATATTACATTGCTTTGGAAACATGTTTGGAAACAGAGTTTCATATTGAATATGCAAGCAAGCAAGCCGTTCATGTTTCAGGGTATGCGCAGTGTGTCTCATGCGACTCGAGGGTCTGATGCAAGGCTAGACACGATGCAAAATCTTAGGGGCAGTCACTATCCAAGCCAACACAATGACTTAGCTATATGCAGGACGGTCCCCGAGTATCTCAGGATCGGCAGCTGGTGGAACAGCATACCAATGACTCATTCTCTGAAGCTAATGGCAGCTGTGACCCATGGTGGCATGGACGCATGCAGTTCAGCTCTCCACCAAAAGCCATTGTCCGACCGCGTGCGAATGCATGGAACACTATCAAATAAACTCTAGTATGCAGACGAGACGAACCATCAGAACAGTTATCGTTGTTGCGGGGCAATCCGACTTATCACTTGAACACGTTCAGGCACAGTATGGTTCTTTCGAAGCATAGACGATAGTGAACATGTTCATGCACTCTAAGCAGGCGATTCAGGATTCTCGTATAGCAGACATTGATTCAAAGACAAGCTAGGTGAGTTCGTTCATTAACATGCAAGGCAGGTTCTATCATTCTCTTAAGAAAACATTGCAAGCAAAAACTCAGGTTATTATTAAGGCGTGCAAGAATTAGAGAACGAAGTTCTGCCCACTCACCTTGATATATAACGCCGGCGCGGAGCGGGGCGTTACAATATATATATAGGAATTGAGCGGCTGAATAAAAGTTGATAGGAGGGTGACACATGTCATGATTTGATTGGATGGTTTTGGTTATATTATTTGATTTTGATTTGCCTTTATCAAAACATTATTTAAGTCATTTTAAATCTAAATAACTCCAAATAAATATTAAAAATAATCATAAAAATCTGGAAAAATTACATAAAATATATTTTGAACCTATAAACCCTAGAACAATATTTGGGATAATTTTATATTCATAAGTTTACTACTATAATTAGGAGAAGCTCTAAATATTTGTTTTATCCATTTAACTAAAAATAAATACTAACATTATTTCAAAAATTCTGAAATAATTCTAAAAAATATATAATAATATTATAAATCCTAGAAAATAACGTGGGTCCATTCTATATTCCTGGGCTTGCACAATAAATTCTACAAGTCCTAAAAATTAGTTATTAGTCTAAATAACTCCCAATAAATACTAAACGTATTCAGAAAATTCTAGAAAATATATTTGACTATTTAGAACCTAAAATAAAATTTGAAATATTTTTAACTAAGTTTGAACATAAAATAAATTCTTCAAAGTCCTAGAAAATTAGTGTTACTAGTTTTTAATTAACTAAAAATTATGGAAAAATATCAATAATCTAAAATAGCCTAAAAATAATTATAAATAAATATTTATATAAGTAAATATACTAAAAAAATTTATTTTCTAATTAACTAAGAGAATACTCTAAATAAATTCAACATCTATAATAAATATAATAATATAAAATATACACAAAATACCTATTTTGGGTGAGGGAGTTTACAATCTACCCAACTTAAAGCAATTTCGTCCTCGAAATTAAAATAAGGCATAATTTGTTAAATCCTTCACATTCGTACATAAGGTACGTCAATCGCAATATCTTCCAAAAATTTAAATAACAAAATCTATTCAAATCTATCGCGATCACTTCAGAATTAAGACAACCACTGTTTAAATCAAAATTCAACCTGTCTTAATCTCTTCTCGATTTTTTTTTAAATAATCAACATTCAAATCTAACTCAAGTCTATATGACATCCCACATCAAAGTTTATATCACCATTTCCAACTATCATAATCTCCTCTAGACTTTGAACAATAAACAATTCTAATCAAATCTTATTCCTATTCTCAAATTAAGAATTTTGTACTCTTCAAATATTTAAACTCAATTTACATCCTTAATATTTCAAATAGGTGACCCAACAATCAAAATTGAACTTTTAATCCAAATCATCAAATTATAAAATTTAAATCTAATTCACCAATTGTTCAAGTCTAAAATTCTATATTTATCCTCAAAATTTAAATCGATGATTCATCCTTCAATATTCAAAATTTAAATCATGTGCTCAAAGTATAAATATTTGGTCCGCAATATCAAGATTTTAAAATTCGTTAAATCCTCATTATCTTAATCCTTCTTTTAAAGTTTTTCAAAATTAAAATGACTTGAATCTCCCAATCTAATCTTACTTGATCGCAATCTAAAAGAAATTCCTCTCAAGTTAGCAATGCACTGTTACCCAACTTAGAATTTACCCATCTATCACAGAAGGCTATATACTTTAAGAAAAATATTCCTTAATTTATTTACTCATGTCATTCAATTCTCAAAACTTCAACGCCGATTATATCATATATGATATGTCCTTAATTACAAAAGAATAATCCTCAAGTATGTGATCGGCCTACGGGGTATATCTAGTACTCTCTGTGTATTAAACTTATACCAAGCACGAGGTTTCGTCTTTCCGAAATAAGGGAAGACGGAGATCAATAATAAAGAGTTCAAGGGCGAGGTAATAGAATAGAAGTATCGGGATCAAGGCGTTTAAAGAATTCAAATAGGAATTGTTAAAGTAGTTGTGGATTGAAATCCTATTTTGGTAATTCCTATTCACATGCTCATATTAGTACAGTTATGTAGCCGATACGATACGCTCAGACATGACTAGGACAAGTATATTCGTCTACCAATTACTACATGTCTCAATCCACGTAAAGTAGTATTATGAAGGGCGAATCAAGCGCACTAAGGTTAGCTAGACCTTAATACACTGATTCTGAAATGTATTAGTAGGCGTCCCCAATAATACATATCTCATGATCAAGCTCGATAAAAGAGTAAGCTTGCAAAACTAGGCTATAATAGCAGCATAAGTCAAGGTAGTGCAGCAAATATAAGTACGCTAGATGATGATGAAAGGAGGTACAAATTAATTCAAGTTCACAAAACAAAACAACTAAGCAACAATAATAAAAGACTCTACAATCCCTACAGTTATCATACAACCTCCTTGTCTATGTCGCTAGTCGACCAAATGTGGGCAAGGACCTCTAACTTCTATTGTCTGAATAACCACTGTCGTCTTATGCTAGTATACAATTAATGTTGTTCAATCATACTTCAATAATAGGTCAAAAGACTATGTGATACTAGGTTGTGAGGTATACTACCCAACTTAAAACAATAAACTAATACTGTGACAGTCTTAAGGGTACCGTAGAAGCTCCTGTTAAGGTCTTTGAGAAGGGGTCTTGGTACTTGTTAGGGTATCCTCTTATATTACATAGGTCATGGTCGTCTTAACTCTTAGTCATAGTGCAAGTGTCAATAGTAAGAATGGGACAGTTACTGGCCTCAAGGGAATATAACTCGTATTGAGGTGTGGTACAAGTTACGCAATTTAAAACTAAGGGATAAGCACCAGGTCTCAATCTACAAGAATAACTTAACTATCAAGTTCTAACTACTAAGCACACAATTGCAAAATTCAAGATTATAACTATAATCCTAGCAAACTATGTGTCCTAAACAAGAAATAAATTACTTGGCCTACTATCAGAAGTGTCAGGTGGCACGAGTTGAAAGATAAAGAAAAGAAGAACGTAATTTTGGTCGTCGCACAATTAGCGAACGTTAAGGTCGCAGAGGAACAATATGTGAAATAGAGGGGCTCTAGGTAGCATCATGGTTTTCCAAGGGAAAGGGGTATGCTAGTCTCTGTGTTTGAGGTATGATTAGGAAAATATTCTATGCATTGCTCTTGGCTTTCTAAGGTACTGTCTGCTTATCTCAAGACAAGAATCTAAATTTATGGTTCTCCAATACACATCTAACGGCATGGGTTAGGTTCAGTCCTAATATTCACTTTGGTTTTCTATTGGTTTCTCAATGCTAGGGGCAACCATAATAGTAAACTTCTAACTAACTCTAGTAGTGTCTATACTACTCTCAAGTCCTCATAACACATCAGGGGGTAATGGTAAACCAATTCTAGAGATAAGGAATTCTAGGGTTCACTAGACATCCTAAACTTAGTGGTGTGTCAGCACTCTAGTTGTACTCTTAATAGGAAGGTTACCCTACTTATCATATAACAACAGGAACTTCTATATTCTAGGAGAGACTATACTAAAGGAACTATTATGGGAGTACAGGAATCAAGCAGGATGCAATTATTCAAATAGAACAGATTAGAAGAAAGATGAGTCATAGTCAATTGTGGATGAGATCCTATACTCTAGTCCTAGGTGCAGGCTTGTTCGGTACAGTAACGTAACCGAGACAATATGCTCTCGACCTGCATGGGCCACCACAAAAACATGTCACGCCCCAGTCCCAAAAATACGTAGGACTAGGATACGTAAGCATGCCAGCCGCATGGATATGGCAACTCCAATATATGGAAACCAAATCCATACGTACGCTGTAATATGAATATCAAATCCACAAGTGGTATAAAATATAATACAAGTCACAGGGTAAAATCTAAATCTCATCCACCAAAATCATATAGAAATAAATAACCAGTATCTATGAAACTAGATCTCAATAAGAAGTATCTAAGGATGATAGTTGGATGGAAACAAATCCACTACCAACTCGAATGAAAAAGTACAACACAACAAATACAATATAGGGATACCAGCTAACGACCATGGGCTCGAAGAGAAGACATCCTCGGATCATATGTCACCATCCAAATCTGCGCTCCTGCAAATACTCAAGAACAGATACACCTGGCAGAGGACCAGGTCCTCAGAGGGACGTAACAAGATACAAAAAAGCGAGCCAACTTGAATACAGTAAACATGCATATAATTTGAAAATAAATAAGTACGCTGTACAAGACAATCTATATGAATGCAAATGAGGACAACTTTTCAACGTATGGGCAGGGGTAGGCTACTCGATCTAATCCTCATAACTCATGCGCTCGTCAGTGGACATCATCAGCCGACATACCTCTGGGGTAGCGACCCTCGGACTCCATCAATCGACATACCTCTAGGGTAGTGACCATCGGACACGACCACCATAGTGCGTGCTAGTGACTACGGTGTTACCAGAGTGGTTAAAAGCCCATACGCCTAATGATTGTCCTCTATTATACTAAGTGCCATGTGTGTGTCAACATATCTAATACATAGTAATGACTGAAAGAAAACTACACATGCAAGAATAAACATAAATGCAATAAATATACAAAAATATACTAAGCATGAAAAATACTGTAAGTAATTTGGCAAGGTATCTTTCCTGGGGTCCTGCTGCTGGTATGAATCATAGTCCAAGTCACAGTCCAAATAGCCTATGTATTACAAATTTATCACGTCAAAAGATAATTTATTTTAATTTATTTAATTCTGGAATAATTACTCTAAAATTCTATTTTAATCTTATTATTCTGATTTTTATGTTAATTTCTAAATTTTGTCCAAAGAAACTGAATTTTATCAACTCGAGACTCATGGCACGCAAATCGAGGCGATCTGTTGACCGAAAAGTCAACCGACACAAACTCAACTTTCATGCATAATTTCCTGTAGATTTCAGCATTAAAAATATGCTGGAATTTACGGCTCGTCCGAATTCAAATTCGTCTGGGAATTATGGCACATACAAATTTTGTATTGTGCACCGATGGTTAAATTCTAACCTAGAAGTTCTACAGAATTAACAGTATATAAATACTTCGAAATAAATTCTGGAAAAAACATATGTCAATGATCTCGACATTATCTTTCCAAAACTTTAAACGGTTCATGATTCTGATTCCTGGTTCTCCCGGAATCGCGAAAATATTAAAACACGTCTATTTTTGGATATGCTGTGCTCTACGAATTTTTCAGAATTTAATACTCATAATTTCGTAAAATAAATTATATAATAAGAAATCTAACCTCAATATCTTTCTAACGCAAGAAACTAGGCCTCATTTGCAGTCCAGAGCTATGCGCAATGGCTTGTGGAAGATGAAGGAACCCTAGATGGCAATTCTACAAAATCTCTCTCTCTAAAAAATAATGGGATAATTAGAGTTATTATATTATATATATATATAGGGATTGAGCAGCTGAATGAAAGTTGATAGGAGGGTGACACATGTCATGATTTGATTGGATGGTTTTGGTTATATTATTTGATTTTGATTTGCCTTTATCAAAACATTATTTAAGTCATTTTAAATCTAAATAACTCCAAATAAATATTAAAAATAATCATAAAAATCTGGAAAAATTACATAAAATATATTTTGAACCTATAAACCCTAAAAAAATATTTGGAACAATTTTATATTCATAAGTTTACTACTATAATTAGGAGAAGCTCTAAACATTAGTTTTATCCATTTAACTAAAAATAAATACTAACATTATTTCAAAAATTTTGAAATAATTCTAGAAAATATATAATAATATTATAAATCCTAGAAAATAACGTGGGTCCATTCTATATTCTTGGGCTTGCACAATAAATTCTACAAGTCCTAAAAATTAGTTATTAGTCTAAATAACTCCCAATAAATACTAAAAGTATTCAGAAAATTCCCAGAAAATTCTAGAAAATATATTTGACTATTTAGAACCTAAAATAAAATTTGGAATATTTTTAACTAAGTTTGAACATAAAATAAATTCTTCAAAGTCCTAGAAAATTAGTGTTACTAGTTTTTAATTAACTAAAAACTATGGAAAAATATCAATAATCTAAAATAGCCTAAAAATAATTATAAATAAATATTTATATAAGTAAATATACTAAAAAAATTTATTTTCTAATTAACTAAGAGAATACTCTAAATAAATTCAACATATATAATAAATATAATAATATAAAATATACACAAAATACCTATTTTGGGTGAGGGAGTTTACAAACAAGATACATAGAAGCATGTCATATACATAAATACTAAATAAAATAAATACAAAAAATGGTGTGTTAACCATCTAAGTGAATGCAATGTGTCACGCCCCAGTCCCAAAATACGTAGGACTAGGACACGTAAGCATGCCAGCCGTATGAATATGGCACTCCAATATATGAAAAGCATAATACACGTACGATGTAATATGAATAACAATTCGCCGGTGGTATAAACCATCATAAATCATAAGGTATAATCTGATCTCATCCACAGAAAATTAAATATAATGAATAACTAATATCTATAACCAGATCCTAAAATGAAGTATCTAAAGATGACAGTCGGATGAAAACAAATCCACTATCGAACTAGAATAAAGAATAAGCAAGATACATAAAATATGAGTACAACAACTATCAACTACTTAGACTCGAAGAGAAGACCTCCTCGGAATATAAGTAACCAGTCCGGATCTGCGCTCCTGTGAATACTCATGAACATCTATACCTGGAAAGGGACCAGGTCCTCAGAGGGACATAACAAGATACATAAAAGCATGCCATAAAGTAAATACTGTAAAAACTCAAGGGTGAGTAACCATCTAAGTAAAATGCAACTTGAGGACAACTTTGAGAGTATGGTAAAGTGTAGGCTAGACATATGCTGACGTAATTCACCAATCATGACAACTGGCTAGTATATGCCACATATGCCCCCAATATAAGGGCGCATGTATATAATAATGTCCTACCGCTCCGAAGAACGAGAAATCTGCATAGTATATAACGTCCATATCGCTCCGATGAACGTAGAATCTACATAGTATATAACGTCCATATCACTCCGTCGAGTGTGGAATCTGCATAGAGGAAGTGGGTGTCCCATACGCCTACTAGTCGTCCTCCCCGCCCCATGATCTAAGCATGTTGTATCCGCAACACGCTTCAGCTACTACGCTGCGGCGTCGTAACTCTGGCTCATAGTCTATCGTTAGAACAATAGCCCAACCTTACAACCAAACAAGGACAAGGATTGGACCATCGTACCACGCTAGTCTATGCTCCGCCTACTAATAACTGCTAAGTCTTCTAACATGCATTGCTAATAGCAGTTATTTCCTATTCGTCGCACGCCTACACGTACAGGTGGCCAACCACATACGCAAGTCCGTGCCCTATATGAGACTCAAAATACGTGTAAGAAATATGTCAAGGCCTGGAGAGTTATACCGATAAATCCATAACTTTATGTGGGTCTACTAGACACTAGGTCAGACATAAGTCCTAACGCCAACGCATTCGTTGACTGCACCCGAGTCTCTCTCGGACGCGCACAGTTATATAATCTAAAATAATAAACATGCAACTAATATATATAACTGAATTTAAACAGTATAACAAGACAAGGTATACTTACCTGGCAAGAGAGCTGCAGAGTGTAATGTCCAGATGTCAAACACCAAGAGTCAGAAACTACGGCCTTAGAATGAGCATCTTCGGATGCTGAAATAAACATCAACAACGTTCCCAAAATAAGCAAAATAGCTAGAAAACACTACCCTTTCGTCCAATTTGGACACAGGAGCAAAACGGTAATTTTGGGTCAAAACGGGCTCCACATGTGGGCCACTTTGCACCGAAAAGCGTGTCAGGGGGTAAAGGTCTCTAAATGGGACAAATTATAGGTCAAACAAACTCTATATGTCAGTACGAACTCAACGGTACGTCCAAATGTGGATTCTGGAGAGCCGAACACAATTTCGTCCAAAAAGTCAACCTTGGGCCCGCCAATAGGCGACTTGGTCAACTGTCTCAGAATTGCGTGAAACTTGGTTCACAGGACCGACGCGATACCATGAATCCAGTGGAGCAAGTTTCGTCGTATTCAGACGAGCGTGCACTAAATGCGCAGGACTTTTGCAAAAGTTGCGACACCGGAGATTTTTTGTGGATACGGGCTGATTCCGACGCACACACGCGTCCAAATCAGTTTTTGCAAAATCTCACACGTCCGGGTATACTGTGCGCACATTTTGGTATACTTGGTACACGACGGGGCGGTCCCGTTTGGCTGGGCGCGCTCCGTATCGCAATTTCTAGAAATCTAGAAAAAGTAGGTTTTAGGAGTTTTCTAATTGGTTCAATTCTACACACAACAGTCAATAAATTAATGTAAATAACAGAAAATAAACTAGGTCAAGTAGTCTTCGTATACCAACAAGAAAAACTAAATTCGGATCTCTGTTGTGGGAGATACAAATCCGTGAACAGGGGTGGTTGCAACAGATTTTCTGAGTTTTAAAATGTCACAGTTTTTTCTCGACTTGGCGTCAATTTTTTCCTAGGTTTGCGCTCTGTTCGAGACAAACTAATGCACAGATCTGGAAGAGGGTTAGGTCGTGAACGTACCGGTGAAGACGGGATCGAGTTTGGCCAAGCGAGGAGACGGGAAACAGCACGTGAACACAGGTAAGTTGCTGTCCAAACTGCAGTTGTGGTTTGAGCACGAGGTCGTGGTCGTCGGGCGGGCGGTTCTGGGCGGCTGGAAGCGGCTTGGCTGGGCAGCGCGGTCGAGTTTGAGGCTGAGGGTGGCGCTCGAGGGAAGGGATTTAGGTTTAGGGTTAGGGTTTTGCTTCCTGAAGATATTTATATAGGGAGATGGAGGATTAGAAGCGGGTTTTTATTCCGCGCGGCTAAGACTTTTAAGGCCGTTGCTGCTGCCAATTCCTAAGGGGTTGGGTTCTCGCGGGTAGTGGATATTAGGTTGGGGTTTGGGTAGTCCATTAGGAATGAATCCATTTTCTTTTTCCTTTCTTTTTCTTATTTCTTTTCCAATTCCTTTTTAATTCTTTTCTTTTCTATTAAACTATATATGTATATATATATATATATATATATACACATAGAAAATTCTAGAATTTATTTTATTGCATACCATTAAGCTAGCAGCTGTCCAAAGGGTCTCCTACATGAAATAAATTAGCAAAAATTTATAATTGCTCCATAAATCCCCTAAATGCACAAACACCTAAAATAAAAATTAAAAAAAAAATATTTCCTCTATTTAGCCACTAATTACTATAACTAAATTAAATAATTAATTAAAAAGGTAAATACGGTTTTTAGGATTAGGGGTTTTACACAATGTGAGGACAACTTTGGTACGTATGGGTAGGCGTAGGCATAACGTCCATACCGCTCCGAAGAACATGGAAGCTGCATAGTATATATAATGTCCATATCGCTCCGAAGAACGTAGAATCTGCATAGAATATAACATCCATATCGCTCCGAAGAACGTAGAATCTGCATAAAGGGAGTCATTGGATCCGTGGCTCCTCCAGATACTACGGATTCCAATGTGTGTATCCCATACGCCTACTAATTGTCCTCCCCGCCCAATGTAGATACACCAGTCAAATACTCGACGTTCATACCACGCATCTATATGCCAAGTCTCTACAAATAAAATAATCCTGAGTTACGTACTAACCGTGATGCATATCACATGCATCGATACCTAGTCGAGTACGCGAACCCGCATCCCAATATGAATTTGTCACCGTGTAACGTATAAGGGTGTCAGGTCTCGAAAGATATCAGAGTATCCTCCCAATGGGTAAGTCTACTAGTGACTAGGTCAAGTACACTAATTATCGACGCATCCATCGACTGCACCCGAGTCAAACCCGGACGCGCACAGTCATATGAAATAAAGCAACAAGATATCATACAACATATGCATAATTTAAATTAGACAGTAAATATGACAAGGTATCTTGCCTGGGTCCTCAAGCAGTGAATGCCAATAACCTGCTCCTACAGTATCTTCTGGCTGGTCCAGTGACCCTAAACACACAATATAGTATAGCAATCTAGCATCAGACACTACAGCAACACATACACAAACTACGATGTTGTTAGGTACTATCGCAAGATCACGGTTGGTCGACTACAGAGTCGCGTGTGCACGTAGCTAGGGTGTACACGTTTTCTGGTCTCGGTTCCCGCATACCTCACAACAATAAATTACTAAGGTTATGGGTTACGAAACTATTTAAGTTTTGTATAATTCATGCCCTTATTCCTCATGTTAAGCATACTTGTCAAGGTCTAGTTTTTATTGGTGAAATATAAGTCTTTAATAGCAAGTCCTGTTATTAGGGTATTTACTAATTTATTTATTTCTAACTAGTCTAATTAAACATGCATGCATACACATATAGGTTTTAATGTTATTTGGCTTGTGTCGACACACGACACGCTGATACGACGATATATAACACAGCGATACAAGGAAAGAAGAGGGTTAGAGAACGAGTACCTAGTGGGCTGAACGAGGGGGGTCTGTTTGTCGATGTGTACCCTCGTCGGCGGTCGACGCAGCTCCGGCATCGGCAGACAAAAGCAGCAGTGGCAGCAACTGCAACAGTTGCAACAGCGGCAGCAGCCTGGCAGCGGCGGCAGCGGCGGTTTGGCGGTGGGGGAAGGGGTCAGGGTCGTGGGGAAGGGTGCTGGTCGGACTGGCGGTGATGACTGGCGGTACTGGAGGCAGTGGGGGTTGAGAGCAGTCGGCGGCTTGGGGAAGTCGGCTAGGGGTCGGGTTGGATGGATGATGGGGATGGTGATGATGCGGCGGTCAGGCGGGCTGTGTTGGGGGAAGAGGGGGTCTGGCGTGGACAGCAGGGGTGGCTTGAGGTGGTGATGGCTGGAGGTGGTGGTGGATGGCCGGTCGGGGGAAGGAGAGGGTGCTCGGGTTTGATGAGGAAGAAGGGTTCGGCTATAGGGTTGAGGTGGTGATTATAATTTTTAGGGTTTCATGTATAGAAAAATATGTATTTATATAGGAGAAGAATTATGGGCTAACCTCAGGATTTAGGCCGGCCAGGGCTCTTTGGAGTGGGGGCTTGTCTACATGAAGGGGTGTACATGGGCTTGGTTAGGTCTCGCTTTGGGGAAAATTGCCTCTAATTTAATTTAATTAAAAACAATGCGCACGGTGTTCTTTGATTAATTGAAGACACATGGAACTAAAATTGGGTGGGACACAAGTGTCATGGGCGTAGCAGGCTCAGAATAGGTTAATACCCTAATTTGGGTTATAGGGAGTTGGGTTATGGTTGTACTTCAATTTCAAATGGGAATGAGAAATTATGAGAAATTAGGTTTATTAGAATTATCCAGGGACGTTTGTAACGAATATTGCGCAGCTAAAATAAAGCACAATATTGAGTATCTAAAAGTTACACAAATGTCAGATGTGTAGCCTGGCATGTCTAGGAAATGTGTATAAACTTTGTTTGAAGGTAACTACTAATGTAGCGCTCCAGACATCGAAGCAATGGTAAGGTGTATTAAGTCACATAATTGTTGCACATTAATTCTAATTGTATCTAAATTAATCCTAGTCTCTTAATTTAAATTAAATATTCCTAAATTTGGTCGAGGGGGTTTATATACCCGAACATGAACTCTTGTGTCAATGATAAGTTTGATACTGCTCTAACCCAAGTTGGATACGAGTTCTAGAAGAAGCCAATACCTTGTCGTGTCTCAACTCTGAAGAGTTATTTTCGTGTCCGTATATACTATAATATTGTCCTTGGTTATTTTTTATATGGGGGCACACACTAATACTCTATCAGTACTCTCATACCAAGATACCTGACACTCATATTTCATATATATCTACTACCTATTCACAACCCCACCAATTTCATATATATATATATATATATATATATATATATATATATATATATATATATATATATATATATTGTCACGCCCCAGTCCCAAAAAATACGTAGGACTAGGACACGTAAGCATGCCAGCCGCATGGATATGGCAACTCCAATATATGGAAACCAAATCCATACGTACGCTGTATTATGAATATCAAATTCACAAGTGGTAAAAATGTAATACAAGTCACAGGGTAAATCTAAATCTCATCCACCAAAATCATATAGAAATAAACAACCAGTATCTATGAAACTAGATCTCAACAAGAAGTATCTAAAGATGATAGTTGGGTGGAAACAAATCCACTACCAACTCAAATGGGAAAAGTAAATACAATATAGATACAACTCACTCAAACAATAAGTACCAGCTACCAATCACGGCTCGAAGAGAAGACATCCACGGAGCATCTATATCCTTCCAAATCTGTGCTCCTGCAAATACTCAAGAACAGGTACACCTGGCAGCGGACCAGGTCCTCAGAGGGACATAACAAGTATACTTAAACACATGCCAATAAAGTACTAAAATAAATATCCAATGGGTCGCCTAACCATCTAAAGTGAATGCAGTTAAGAACAACTTTCCCCACAAGTGAGCTATCTGGCTGAAAACTGGGATTTGGCATAGTTCTCTTTTGAAGATCCAGGGGCCTACAAGGCACGTCGTCTTTTGAACGCCGGTGGCCCGCCTGATAGTACATAATATATAGTGGTCATCATGGCCCGTATCTCCAGCGGAGAATCCGGGCGTACAGGAGAAAAAGTGTAAAGGAGCTCAAATGCGGTACTTGTTGTTCTCCCCACCCCATGCTCTAAGCATGTCACATCAATGACACGATTCGGTCCATAGCCTATTCTTAGTACCCTAGCCCAATCCTGCAACCAAACAAGGACAAGGATGGGACCACCGTACTATAATAAGCTATGTCCATAGACCTCTAATAACTGCCAAGTCTACTAGCATGCAAAGTTTCTAACAGCAGTTATCCCTAACGCACGTCCCACACGTACCGATGATCAGTCAATACGCGCGTCCGTGATCTATATGAGACTCACAACTCGTGTAAAAATATGTGTCACGGCCAAATGAACCTAATGATACTATATGATAATGGGGTAGTCTCATGAACAGGGTCAATGCAATACATAAATAAAAACATATTGCGACGTCACCGTCGCGCACATTTTAAATAACAATTAAAATATATGAACTAAAGACAGAAAATAAAGATGCATGCAACATATGGAATATAAATAACAGTACAATGGCAAGGTATACTTGCCTGGCAAGAAATCTGTAAAGTGTACGCGCCCAAATGTCAAGGATACTGAACCTGGAACTAAGGACTCCGAACAAACGTCTCCGGATGCTGAAATAAACATCACCAATATTTTCGGAATGAGCAAAATAGCTAAAAAGCACATCCCTTTCGTCCAATTTGGACACAGGGGCAAAACGGTAATTTCGGGCAAAAGTGGGGTCCACGTGTGGCCCACTTTGCACCGAAAAGCGTGCCGAGGGTAACAGCCTCTAAATGGGACAAACTATGGGTCAAACAACTCTAAATGTCAATACGAACCCAACGGTATGTCCAAATTTGGATTCCGATGAGCCGAACAAAATTTGGTCCAAAAAGTCAACTGTGGGACCCGCCAATTGGCGATCTGGTCAACCGTCTCAGAAATGCGTGAAAATTGGGTCACAGGACCAGCGCGTTACCACGAGTCCAGTGGCGCAAGTTTCGTCGCATTCTGACAACCGTGCACAAAATACACGCGAGTTCCACAAAAGTGGCGACACGAGATGTGTCCGCGGATACGGCCTGATTCCGGCGCGCACACGCGTCCGAATCAGTCCCCACGAATTTTCTCGTGTCCGATTATGCAGCGTGCACCATTTGGTACACTTGGCACACGGCGGGGCGGTCCCGTTTGGCGGGGCGCGCTCCGATCTCCAACTTTTGGAAAACCGGAAAAAGTGGGTGCGCGCAGTTTTGTGACGAATATATTTTTGTCCACAGCGACTAATAGCACAAAGTTATAATACAGAAAATAAACTAGGTCATCTAATCTACAGGTATAAAAAAGAATCATCGAATTCGGATCTCTGTGGTGGGAGATACGAACTCGACAATATCGGTGGTCAATCTGGAATTCTGCGATTGCAGAATTCTGTCTGCTCGTCCAACTTTGGACGCTGTTTTTCACCTAGGGGCACACGTTTTCCGGGGTTGACTATAAAACAAATATTGGAGAGGGTTGAGGGAAGATCATACCTATGAAAACGGAACAGCGTTTGGATGAGCGAGTCAACGGAAAAATACGCCGGAGCGAAGGTGCCTCGAGTGGGAGACTACAGTTCGCGATGTCGGCGTCGACGGGATGATTGGATGGCTTGGGGAGGCTTCTCTGGCTGCGGTGACGGCTCTAGATGGGAAGAGGAGGTCTGGAAATAGGTTAGGGTTTTATGAGAGCAAACTATATATATATAAATATATATATATTATATAGGAAGAGAGAGAGAGAGAGCGGTTGGATGGGTTTGGACGCTGAAGACTTAAAGAAGGTCTGGAGATGCTAGCGGGTCTTAAGTGGCGGTCAATGGAATGCTGAAGGGGGTTTGCTAACGAGTTAATGCAATTGGCTGCATGCATGCTATTTGAAGTATAGTAAGTAAGTAGTTGAGTAATTCTTTTATTATTATTATTATTATTATATTTGTTAGTTTAATTATTATTATTATACTTATTTACTTCTTTCTTTTTCTTTTTTTTTTCTTTAAATATATATATATACATATATATATATTTGTATATACCTATATATATATATATATACTTATAAGAAAATTTATAGATTAGGGTATTGCACATCGTTAGGCTAGCAACAGCTCACGGGGTCTCCTACATGGAATAAATTCCGAAAAATTCCTGATGGTCCTATAAATCATTTAAGTGTCCGAACACCTAACATAAAAATTATTAAAAATCTATTTATCCTATTTAGACCTAATTACTATAATTTAATTAATAATTAATAAATAAAAATGTATATATGATTTTCTAGGAAGGGGGTTTTACATTCTACCCAACTTATAAAAATTTCGTCCTCGAAATTAAAATTAAGTCACGATAGAATGCAAGGATGGTATAAGATTTGCATTGTTTAAAATGCAAGGCTAGGTTTAAAGGGGTGGGCGATGTTGCACGTTGCACATCCCGAAAAAAAATCATGGAAAAATCCATATGAGCGAAAAATAGGTTTCTTCATGTGTCATGTCCAATGGTGTGGACACATAAATGCTCATTTGCATAAAAGCGTCCAACAATTGAAAAATTGCACAAAGATGAGAATTGGATGATGGGCATGTCTAGGATAAGGGTGTAGAATTTGTAGGAAGGCAGTGACTAGTGTAGTGTTCCAATTATCGGAGCACGGTAAGGCGTGTCAAGTGATATCATGTTGTAAACTAAATAAAAGTACCGTGTTCTATTTCTAAGTGGATTCGTGCTAGCCTCAGTCTCACTATCTAAGCCGAGTAGGTCAATTTCTTAGGTGAGGGGTTCACAATCTGCCGAGCTTAAAACAATGTCGTCCTCAAAATTGAAATAAGGCAGAATCGGTTAATCCTTTATGTACAATAAGGCAAGTCAGTCGCAATCTTCTTGCGATAACTAAAATCCTAATCATCTCCATTGCAATCACTTCTAGGTTAAGATGACCACTGCTCCAATCAAAATTTAACCTATGGTTATCTCTTCTCCCCTTGTTTCAATTTATCCATATTCACATAACATCTCCAAGATTTACATACGCATATAACTTTTACCTCACGATCTCTAACTATCATAATCTCCTTTAGAAGTGGTTTGAGTCCAATATATTCCCATTTTCACTTATAAAATTTTGTATGCCTCAACTCTTTAAATTCCATTCGCATCCTCATTAGTTCAAATAGGTCGTCCAGCCAAAAATTTTAATTCTTAATTCAAATCACCAATTTGAAAAATAATTTAAATGCAGTCCACCAATATTCAAGTCTGAAATTCTATATTTATCCTCTAAATTCAAATTGGTGATTCTACCTTCATTGTTCAAAAATTTAACTCATGCACTTAAGGTATAAATATTGGGTCCTTAATATCAATTCATTAATCCTCATCATCTTAGTCATCCTTCTAAATTTCTCAAAATTACAATGGCTTGAACCTCTCCCAACCTAATCTTACTCGATCATAATCTAAAAGAAATTCCTCCTGAGTTGGCAATGCACTACTACCCAACTTAGAATTCATCCACCTATCACCTAAGGCTATATACCTTAAGAAAATATCCCTTAATTTATTTACTCATGTCGTTCAATCCTCGAAACTTCAACGCCGATCATATCACATATGATATGTCCTTAATTACGAAAGAATAATCCTCAAGTATGTGATCGGCCTATGGGGCATATCTAGTACTCTCTGTATATTAAATTATACCAAGCACGAAGTTTCGTCCTTCCGAAATAAGGGAAGACTAAAGAGTTCAAAGTGGAGGTGATAGAATACAAGTATGGGGATCAAGGCGTTTAAAGAATTCAATTGGGAATGGTCAAAGCAGTTGTGGATTGAAACCCTATTTTGGAAATCCTTTGTTTGCCTGTTCGTATTAGTACAGTTATGTAACCGATACGATACGCTCAGACATGTTTAGAGGGCAAGTATATTTGTCTAAGAAACTAGGCAAATTTTATCCCAATCCACGTAAAGTAGCAATGCGAAGGGCGAACCAAGCGCACTAAGGCTAGCTAGACCTTAATACACTGGTTCTGAAATGTATTAGTGTAGTACTCCAATAATACATGTCATGATCAAGCTCGATAAAGAATAAGCTTGCAAAACTAGGCTATAATAGCAGCATAAGTCAGGGTAGTACAAAAAATATAACGCTGGATTATGATGAGGGAAGTTACAAATAATTCAAGTTTGCAAAAACAACACAACATAAGCAACAATAACAAAAGACTCTACAATCTCTACAGTTAACATATTAATTCCTTGTCTAAGTCGATAGTCGACAAAGTAGGGGCATGAGCCTCTAAGTTCTATAGTCTGAATAAACACTATCATCTTATGTTAGCATACAATTAATGCCATTCAGTTACACTTCATCAACGGATCACAAGGGCTATATGATACTAGGTGGTGAGGTATACTACCCAACTTAAAATAATTTAACTACTATTATGACAGTCTTAAGAGGATCCTACAAAATAACCTTGCACATGTAATTAAAACAGAAACTCTTATTAGGGTACATGAGGAAAATCTTGGTACTTATTAGGGTCTCCTATTGCATTATATAGGTAAGGTCACCTTAAGTCCTAATCATAGTGCTCATAGAACATGTGTCAATCGTAGGGATAGAAGAGTTACTAGCCGTTAAGGGAAAAGGGATCTAACTTGTATCGAGGTGATGGTACAAATTACACGATTTAAAACTAAGGGATAAGCACCAGGTCTCAATCTACAAGAATAACTTAACTATCAAGTTCTAACTACCAAGCATAAAAATTTCACATTCAAGGCTACAACTATAATCCTAGCAAACTATGAGCCCTTAACAAAGAATAAAATTACTTGGCCTACTATCCGAAGTGTCAGATGGCACGAGTTGAAAGATGAAGAGAAGAAACGTAATTAGCCGTCGCAAAATAGCAGTGCTATGGTCGCAGGGAAACAATATAAAAATAAAGATAGAGGGCTCTAGATAGCATCATGGTTCTCTAAGGGGAGTGGGGTGTTAGTTGCTATGTTCGGGGTATGATCAAGGGAGAAGTGTTCTTATGCATTGCTCTTGGCCTTCTAGGGTACTTGTCTACTAATAACAAGACAATGATATAAGTTTACAGTTCTCCAATACTTTCTAACTATGAAGATTAGGTTCAGTCCAAATATTAAGTTTTGGTTTTCTATGGGTTCCTCAATGCTAGGGGCAAACATTATGGTAACCTTCTAACTAACTCTAGTAGTGTCTATACTACTCTCAAGTCCTCATATTACATCAGGGGTAATGGTAAACCAATTATAGGGATAAGGGATTCTAGGGTTCGCTAGATATTCTAAACTTAGTGGTGTATCTATAATCTCGTTGTATTCTAAATAGGTGTGCTACTCTAATTATCATCTAACAACAAGAACTTCTATATTCTAGGAGAAGGCTATACTTAAAGAACTATTAGGGAAGCACAGGAATCAAGCATGATGCATTTGTTCAAAATAGAACAGAGAGTAGGAAGATGAATCATAGTCAATTGTGGATGAGATCCTATACTCTAGTCCTAGGTGCAGGCTTGTTCGGTACAGTAACGTAACCGAGACAATATACTCTTGACCTGCATGGGCCACCACAAAAACATGTCACGCCCCAGTCCTAAAAAATACGTAGGACTAGGACACGTAAGCATGCCAGCCGCATGGATATGGCAACTCCAATATATGGAAACCAAATCCATACGTACGCTGTATTATGAATATCAAATTCACAAGTGGTAAAAATGTAATACAAGTCACAGGGTAAATCTAAATCTCATCCACCAAAATCATATAGAAATAAACAACCAGTATCTATGAAACTAGATCTCAACAAGAAGTATCTAAAGATGATAGTTGGGTGGAAACAAATCCACTACCAACTCAAATGGGAAAAGTAAATACAATATAGATACAACTCACTCAAACAATAAGTACCAGCTACCAATCACGGCTCGAAGAGAAGACATCCACGGAGCATCTATATCCTTCCAAATCTGTGCTCCTGCAAATACTCAAGAACAGGTACACCTGGCAGCGGACCAGGTCCTCAGAGGGACATAACAAGTATACTTAAACACATGCCAATAAAGTACTAAAATAAATATCCAATGGGTCGCCTAACCATCTAAAGTGAATGCAGTTAAGAACAACTTTCCCCACAAGTGAGCTATCTGGCTGAAAACTGGGATTTGGCATAGTTCTCTTTTGAAGATCCAGGGGCCTACAAGGCACGTCGTCTTTTGAACGCCGGTGGCCCGCCTGATAGTACATAATATATAGTGGTCATCATGGCCCGTATCTCCAGCGGAGAATCCGGGCGTACAGGAGAAAAAGTGTAAAGGAGCTCAAATGCGGTACTTGTTGTTCTCCCCACCCCATGCTCTAAGCATGTCACATCAATGACACGATTCGGTCCATAGCCTATTCTTAGTACCCTAGCCCAATCCTGCAACCAAACAAAGATAAGGATGGGACCACCGTACTATAATAAGCTATGTCCATGGACCTCTAATAACTGCCTAGTCTACTAGCATGTAAAGTTTCTAACAGCAGTTATCCCTAACGCACGTCCCACACGTACCGATGATCAGTCAATACGCGCGTCCGTGATCTATATGAGACTCACAACTCGTGTAAAAATATGTGTCACGGCCAAATGAACCTAATGATACTATATGATAATGGGGTAGTCTCATGAACAGGGTCAATGCAATACATAAATAAAAACATATTGCGACGTCACCGTCGCGCACATTTTAAATAACAATTAAAATATATGAACTAAAGACAGAAAATAAAGATGCATGCAACATATGGAATATAAATAACAGTACAATGGCAAGGTATACTTACCTGGCAAGAAATCTGTAAAGTGTACGCGCCCAAATGTCAAGGATACTGAACCTGGAACTAAGGACTCCGAACAAACGTCTCCGGATGCTGAAATAAACATCACCAACATTTTCGGAATGAGCAAAATAGCTAAAAAGCACATCCCTTTCGTCCAATTTGGACACAGGGGCAAAACGGTAATTTCGGGCAAAAGTGGGGTCCACGTGTGGCCCACTTTGCACCGAAAAGCGTGCCGAGGGTAACAGTCTCTAAATGGGACAAACTATGGGTCAAACAACTCTAAATGTCAATACGAACCCAACGGTATGTCCAAATTTGGATTCCGATGAGCCGAACAAAATTTGGTCCAAAAAGTCAACTGTGGGACCCGCCAATTGGCGATCTGGTCAACCGTCTCAGAAATGCGTGAAAATTGGGTCACAGGACCAGCGCGTTACCACGAGTCCAGTGGCGCAAGTTTCGTCGCATTCTGACAACCGTGCACAAAATACACCCGAGTTCGACAAAAGTGGCGACACGAGATGTGTCCGCGGATACGGCCTGATTCCGGCGCGCACACGCGTCCGAATCAGTCCCCACGAATTTTCTCGTGTCCGATTATGCAGCGTGCACCATTTGGTACACTTGGCACACGGCGGGGCGGTCCCGTTTGGCGGGGCGCGCTCCGATCTCCAACTTTTGGAAAACCGGAAAAAGTGGGTGCGCGCAGTTTTGTGACGAATATATTTTTGTCCACAGCGACTAATAGCACAAAGTTATAATACAGAAAATAAACTAGGTCATCTAATCTACAGGTATCAAAAAGAATCATCGAATTTGGATCTCTGTGGTGGGAGATACGAACTCGACAATATCGGTGGTCAATCTGGAATTCTGCGATTGCAGAATTCTGTCTGCTCGTCCAACTTTGGACGCTGTTTTTCACCTAGGGGCACACGTTTTTCGGGGTTGACTATAAAACAAATATTGGAGAGGGTTGAGGGAAGATCATACCTATGAAAACGGAACAGCGTTTGGATGAGCGAGTCAACGGAAAAATACGCCGGAGCGAAGGTGCCTCGAGTGGGAGACTGCAGTTCGCGATGTCGGCGTCGACGGGATGATTGGATGGCTTGGGGAGGCTTCTCTGGCTGCGGTGACGGCTCTAGATGGGAAGAGGAGGTCTGGAAATAGGTTAGGGTTTTATGAGAGCAAACTATATATATATAAATATATATATATTATATAGGAAGAGAGAGAGAGAGAGCGGTTGGATGGGTTTGGACGCTGAAGACTTAAAGAAGGTCTGGAGATGCTAGCGGGTCTTAAGTGGCGGTCAATGGAATGCTGAAGGGGGTTTGCTAACGAGTTAATGCAATTGGCTGCATGCATGCTATTTGAAGTATAGTAAGTAAGTAGTTGAGTAATTCTTTTATTATTATTATTATTATTATATTAGTTAGTTTAATTATTATTATTATACTTATTTACTTCTTTCTTTTTCTTTTTTTTTTCTTTAAATATATATATATACATATATATATATTTGTATATACCTATATATATATATATATACTTATAAGAAAATTTATAGATTAGGGTATTGCACATCGTTAGGCTAGCAACAGCTCACGGGGTCTCCTACATGGAATAAATTCCGAAAAATTCCTGATGGTCCTATAAATCATTTAATTGTCCGAACACCTAACATAAAAATTATTAAAAATCTATTTATCCTATTTAGACCTAATTACTACAATTTAATTAATAATTAATAAATAAAAATGTATATATGATTTTCTAGGAAGGGGGTTTTACATATATATATATATATATATATATATATATATATATATATCCTACAGTCGCTAAATACGTGTTATAATTCCAAACCAACTCTATTTGACCTTTGATGCAAATGCTAAAAGATAAATTGTAGTCGTATGATTCTCAACATTATCACATGAGAAATAGGGGTTAAATCATACTATACTATAATTTTTTTCTTTACATACACATACACATATGAATTTCCTATCTCTATGTTTCTTTTACAAATGAACATATAATTCTAGGAAGTTAAATCATACTATATTAAAAATTTTCAAAGGAATATATATATATATATATATATATATATATATATATATATATATATATATATATATATATATATAATTAAATTAAAATAGGGCTTTTGTGTGTGTCAGTGTGTGTGTTTGTGTCAATGTGTGTATGTCAGTGTCAGTGTCTGTGTCCGTGTCCGAGTCCAACTTAAACATGTCTGTGCTAGTGTGTGTTTGTGTCATGTATGTGTCTGTGAAAGTGTGTGCGTGTATGTGTCGTGTCAGGGTCAGTGTTAGTGCTTGTGTCAGTGCTAGTGTCGTGTCAGTGTGTGTATTGTGACGTGTATGTGCTAAAGAGAGAGAGAGAGAGAGATAGGGTTAGGGTTTACCAAGATGGCTAGGGGTTGACCGAGGAGGCGTCGACCGGAGGGGAGGAGGACCGGTGGTGGGGAGAAGGAGCGTCGGTGGGGAGACCGCGACCACCGGAGGGGAGGAGGAGTGTCGGTGGGGAGGAGTGTCACGCCCCAGTCCCAAAATACCGAGGGACCGGAGGTGTGATAATGGCCAGCAGCATGCACCGATGGACAAACCCAATTTAATGGATCCATCGGGCATACTTAAGCTGTATTACATCAGTCAGGGTTTTACTATTCTCATCCACAGATATAAGATTGCAACATCAGCAAAAAAATTATTAACCAACAACAGTCAAAGTAAATAAAATCTGAGAACAATCCGATATTAAGTCTGTTTACACAAGTTCTCAAAGACAGGAAATAAAGAGTTCAATTAAACAGGAAGTAAGTCTATTTGCCATAAAGACTGAGCATGGCGAAGCAATTGTTCAGGAGAAGTCCTCAGCGGTCACCTCGTCCTCAGATTCAGGTACTGCTCCGAGTAGTGCTCCTGTTCCGTACACCTCAGGGTAGATCTCGTCTGCTAAATCTGGGGACATAATCCATTCCAGGTCCTCAGGGGACATAGCAAGGTACAGAAAACACAAGCCAAATATAATGCAGTGCAGAAATAAAGGAATAACAGGGTAAGTAAATAAACCAGCTAAGTGATCATGCAAGATGAGAGTTATTAATCATACTTCAGGCTGAGACTACTACAGGATCAGTGACAAGAAACCATAGCAGTATTTTCTCGAAGGGCCAGTACAGGTGCCAAAGCTCTGTGTCAGAGACTAGGACACATCCAGATAACAATATATCATATATATAATCAGCCTTGATATGGTAATACTCTACCCACCCAATGTAATCTCATGTCACAGTTCTCAATGTTCATGTTACGCAAGATTAAAACTAATGCAGTCAGTCATGTTCTAAGAAAATAAAGCTTAAGTCATGAATTCTATAACCTATACAAAACCCACTTGAATAATCAGGAAGATTCTGTATCATGCTTTGTGTCAGGTGTCCTGGATATAAAGTACTGGATAGGGCAAGTACAACAGTCACAGAAATTAAAGCAAGAGAATCAAAATGAATCAATAACTGCATTTTATGGCAAGGTACACTTGCCTGGGTTTCCTGTTCCAATTGTAGCTCGAGCTTCAGTTGGATTTCCAAGCAGTACTCCGGTTGCTGAAACAAACATCACCAACAGATCCAGAAAATGTTAATCAGCTAGGAACGACTGTCCTTGAGTCCAATTTGGAGACAAGGGCAAAAACGTCAGTTTCGGGTCAAAACGGGGTCAAGATGTGGGCCGCTTTGCACCGAAAAACGTATCAGGGTCAAAGGTCTCAAAAATAGTCCAACTTAGTGTCAACAGGTCAGGAACGATGATACGAACCCAACGGAACTTTCAGAATTGGATTCCGATAAGCCGTTCTCAAAATCGCCCGTCGGGTGGAGCCTGTGGGGCCCACGACATACGATTTTGTCAACGTTCTCAGAATCGAACCAAACTTGGCTCACAGGACCAGCGTATTGCTACGAGTTCGATGGAGAAAGTTTCGTCTCGATCCGACGTGTGTACACTAAGTTACAGCGAGAAACAGAATGGTCGGATACGGGGCGATGTCCGCGGATACGCACTGATTCCGGTGTGCACGCACATCCGAATCAGCTTCTGCGAAATCCCGCACGTCCGTATCAACGACGCGCACATATCGGTAAAGACCGCACACGACCAAGTCGTCCCGTTTGGCGGGGCATACTCGATTCCGGGGTGAAACAGGGTCTGGTTTTCCTATTTTTGGATCGCGGTGTGCGATCACTACAGGACGCGATGCCCCGAGCGGTTTATCCGGGCACCGAGAGGGTCATACAAGCTACACGATACAATTTACGGAATCGAAATCCGAGCTACGAGCAAGAAGTTATGGGTACCTGAACTGGTCTGAAAAACCCAAGTTTCCTCGTGTCAGACTCGTGTCCGACACGTGATTTCAGAAATTAGGGTTAGGGTTTACTGCTTCCGTGGCTTCTGTGTCCGTGTCCGAGGCTCTGATCACTGGGTGTCGCCGGAGTCGGCTGAGCACGGTGGAGGCGAGCGGCTCGGCGGAGCTACTTCGGCGGAGGCGGATTCTGGCAGCGCCGGGTCGGGGTGAGCTCGAACGGAGGGGATGAAGGAGGTGGGCTTTGGGTCGTGCTCGAGGCGGTTCTGCGGTAGGCGGAGGGCCGATCAGCGGGCGGCTGGGCTAGGCGGAGGGGTTCTGGAGGGGAGCTCGGGGACAGGGCCGGAGGGAGGCGCTGGCTAGGGCGGTCTCGCCGGAGAAGACGGAGGAGGGGAGGAAATTCAGGTGGCCGGAGGGGTTTAAATAAGAGGTCGAGGGAGAGGGAGAGGCGGCGGCTACGGGAGAGGAAGAGGAGGAGTCGGGCGTTCGGGAGCGGAGGCGGCGCAGGGAGGAGAAGGGCCGCCGGCGGCGTAACGACCGGAGTCGGCTGGGATTCGAACGGTCGGTTTCCCAGGGAAGGGGAAGGGCTAATGGATCCGGGTCGGGTTTTGGCGGGTCGGGTCTGACCCGGATCCGACCCGCTAAGAGGGTTGGCCCGGTTCAGTCAGACCGGCCGGTCCGGGTCGGTTTAATCTCTGGGTTTGGTTTATTAATAAAAACCTGGTTTATTTTGGTTTAAAAAAAATGTAATTAGTTTTAGGGCTTTAAAAATCCATCCGGGGTCCAATAAATTCTCGGAAAATTACCCTATGTCTGGTTTTCTATTTTACACCATAAAATATTATTTTCATAATATTTTATTATTATTTATTATCATTTAAAAATCCTTTAATTAATTAAAACACCTAAATTTAATTCCAGAAAAAAATCCAAGAAAATACCAGAAAATTCGAAAAAATCCAAATTTAAAATTCTTGAAAATCAGGGGGTTTACAATCTACCCCCCTTAAGAGGATTGCGTCCTCGCAATCAAAGAATAACCGGTCAACAGAGATGACACGGTTGCAACCATTGTTCGAAGCACAAGAAAATCAAGGAGCACCTAGAAAAAATTATTTCCCTAAGCTTATAAAATTTCCTGAATGTAGGAAATTTAGAAAATTACAGTTTTAGAAAACCAGCTTTATCCTTTAAAAATTTATCAGGTTATCATTTATAAGCATTCTTTGTTATTCAAAAAAAACAATTTTAGGTTATTACTAAATTAGCAAGTTAAAGTTATCAGGTCAAGTCTAGGGTCACGAACCAGCAGGCACAACTACAGAAATGCTAGAAACAGAATTACAAAGACTTACGCGCATTTGTAACTCCATGGTTCTGCACATCTCCCACAGTCATCGCAAAAACTTGGCCGCGTCCTTGAGGTGGTGCTCTCTGATGTTGCTGGGCTTGCTGTAGGGTGCTGCTTGATGTGCCAAGGGTGGCCTTGGTTGATGTCCTCCTGGTGCTGGTAGAGCTTGTTGGTTTGCCCTTGGTGCTTCTCTACGCTCAGGGCAGTGCCTCACTGCATGTTGTCTGGATCCGCACCCTAAGCATAGTCCTAGCGTGCGTCGACATTCCTTGGCGATATGGCCTGCTTTGCCACAGTAGTGACAAGTAGAGAGGACTATCACTTGTGATGTAGCTGCTTTCTGCTGTTGCTGTAGGTGAGGCCTCTTAGCAGTTTCTTCTTGTGGTGCTTTGGATGTTGCTGATGGGGAAGGCCGCTTCAGACTGGTTTCTCTCCTGGTGACGCGCTCCATGCGTCGAGCTGCAGCAAGGACGTCCGAGTACGAAGTTGGTGCGACAGATCCAATCAGTTTCTGTAGTTCGATGTTGAGTCCGTCGAAAACTTCTCGGCCTTCTCTACTTCTGTAGGGATCAAGGTAGGAGCGAAGCGACTCAGACGAATGAACTCGGCGTTGTATTCTTCTACCGTCATAGCATCCTGAGTGAGGCGATTGAACTTGTCCCTCAGTTCTGATCGAGCGATAGCAGGTATGTATATCTCCTGGAAGAGTCTGGAGAACTCTTCCCAAGTAACTCGGTCTGGTCCGAGCCTAGTCTCCTCGGATAGCCACCAGTGATGAGCATTGTCCGTCAATTGCATTCTGACGGCAGTCATCCAACGTTCTTGGGGAAGCTCAGCTGCTTCTAATTGATGCTGAATGTTGGTGAGCCATTCATGCACTTCTGTTGGTCCTTCTTTACCCGAAAAGGTACGGGGCTTCAGCTGGCGAAAATCAGTGATAGAGCCCGTCGGTTGCCGTCTAGCTGGTAGGTTGGCCTGCTCCAGTGCATTTACTAGACTGTTCCTCAAGTACTCAGCTTCGCGACGATGGGCCTCAGTTTGGATTTGTTGCTGAGCTTGCATCATTGCATAGAACATCTGGAACATCTGCTGTCCGTCCATTGCTTGGCCTGGTGGAAAGACAGGCATCTGTGGAGTGAACTGGGGCGGAGGTGGAATGTCATCACGCCGAAATCTAGAAGATTGCGGATCTGCTTGTCTGCTTCGGTGAGTAGAGGGATCTCCACTCAATAGCGTCACTTCATCTTCTCCGTAAGTGACTTCAGCACCTACTGGGGTTCTTGCTGGAGTTCCGTTGTTTTCTTGTGAATCCATTACTCTGCATCAAAAATAAACTATAAGAGGCGCACAGGAATCAAGGCAAGATGCAAGTCAAAATTAGTTCGAATACGATACAGATTTCAAAAATGATTCAAGCAAGTGGATGAGATCCTAAAACTTATCCTATTCTTATTGCAGGCCTGTTCGGTCCCTAAGTTAAAACCGAACAATTTAGTCGTTGACCTGCATGGGCCACCACAAAAACCATGTCACGCCCACAGTCCCAAAATACCGAGGGACCGGACGCGTGATAATGGCCAGCAGCATGCACCGATGGACAAACCCAATTTAATGGATCCATCGGGCATACTTAAGCTGTATTACATCAGTCAGGGTTTTACTATTCTCATCCACAGATATAAGATTGCAACATCAGCAAAAGAAATATTAACCAACAACAGTCAAAGTAAATAAAATCGAAGAACAATCCGATATTAAGTCTGTTTACACAAGTTCTCAAAGATAGGAAATAAAGAGTTCAATTAAACAGGAAGTAAGTCTATTTGCCATAAAGACTGAGCATGGCGAAGCAATTGTTCAGGAGAAGTCCTCAGCGGTCACCTCGTCCTCAGATTCAGGTACTGCTCCGAGTAGTGCTCCTGTTCCGTACACCTCAGGGTAGATCTCGTCTGCTAAATCTGGGGACATAATCCATTCCAGGTCCTCAGGGGACATAGCAAGGTATAGAAAATACAAGCCAAATATAATGCAGTGCAGAAATAAAGGAATAACAGGGTAAGTAAATAAACCAGCTAAGTGATCATGCAAGATGAGAGTAATTAATCATACTTCAGGCTGAGACTACTACAGAATCAGTGACAAGAAACCATAGCAGTGTTTTCTCGAAGGGCCAGTACAGGTGCCAAAGCTCTGTGTCAGAGACTAGGACACATCCAGATAACAATATATCATATATATAATCAGCCTTGATATGGTAATACTCTCCCCACCCAATGTAATCTTACGTCACAGTTCTCAATGTTCATGTTACGCAAGATTAAAACTAATGCAGTCAGTCATGTTCTAAGAAAATAAAGCTTAAGTCATGAATTCTATAACCTATACAAAACCCCCTTGAATAATCAGGAAGATTCAGTATCATGCTTTGTGTCAGGTGTCCTGGGTATAAAGTACTGGATAGGGCAAGTACAACAGTCACAGAAATTAAAGCAAGAGAATCAAAATGAATCAATAACTGCATTTTATGGCAAGGTACACTTGCCTGGGTTTCCTGTTCCAATTGTAGCTCGAGCTTCAGCTGGATTTCCAAGCAGTACTCCGGTTGCTGAAACAAACATCACCAACAGATCCAAAAAATGTTAATCAGCTAGGAACGACTATCCTTGAGTCCAATTTGGAGACAAGGGCAAAAACGTCAGTTTGGGTCAAAACGGGGTCCAGATGTGGGCCGCTTTGCACCGAAAAACGTATCAGGGTCAAAGGTCTCAAAAACAGTCCAACTTAGTGTCAACAGGTCAGGAACGATGATACGAACCCAACGGAACTTCCAGAATTGGATTCCGATGAGCCGTTCTCAAAATCGCCCGTCGGATGGAGCTTGTGGGGCCCACGATACACGATTTTGTCAACATTCTCAGAATCGAACCAAACTTGGCTCACAGGACCAGCGTAATGCTACGAGTCCGATGGCAAAAGTTTTGTCTCGATCCGACGTGTGTACACTAAGTTACAGCGAGAAACAGAATGGTCGGATACGGGACGATGTCCGCGGATACGCACTGATTCCGGTGTGCACGCACATCCGAATCAGCTTCTGCGAAATCCCGCACGTCCGTATCAACGACGTGCACGTATCGGTAAAGACCGCACGCGACCAAGTCATCCCGTTTGGCGGGGCGTACTCGATTCCGGGGTGAAACAGGGTCTGGTTTTCCTATTTTTGGATCGCGGTGTGCGATCACCACAGGACGCGATGCCCCGAGCGGTTTGTCCGGGCACCGAGAGGGTCATACAAGCTACGCGATACAATTTACGGAATCGAAATCCGAGCTACGAGCAAGAAGTTATGGGTACCTGAACTGGTCTGAAAAACCCAAGTTTTCTCGTGTCAGACTCGTGTCCGACACGCGATTTCAGAAATTAGGGTTAGGGTTTACTGCTTCCGTGGCTTCTGTGTCCGTGTCCGAGGCTCTGATCACTGGGTGTCGCCGGAGTCGGCTGAGCACGGTGGAGGCGAGCGGCTCGGCGGAGCTACTTCGGCGGAGGCGGATTCTGGCAGCGCCGGGTCGGGGTGAGCTCGAACGGAGGGGATGAAGGAGGTTGGCTTTGGGTCGTGCTCGAGGCGGCTCTGCGGTAGGCGGAGGGCCGATCAGCGGGCGGCTGGGCTAGGCGGAGGGGTTCTGGAGGGGAGCTCGGGGACAGGGCCGGAGGGAGGCGCTGGCTAGGGCGGTCTCGTCGGAGAAGACGGAGGAGGGGAGGAAATTCGGGTGGCCGGAGGGGTTTAAATAAGAGGTCGAGGGAGAGGGAGAGGCAGCGGCTACGGGAGAGGAAGAGGAGGAGCCGGGCGTTCGGGAGCGGAGGCGGCGTAGGGAGGAGAAGGGCCGCCGGCGGCGTAACGGCCGGAGTCGGCTGGGATTCGAACGGTCGGTTTCCCAGGGAAGGGGAAGGGCTAATGGATCCGGGTCGGGTCTGACCCGGATCCGACCCGCTAAGAGGGTTGGCCCGGTTCAGTCAGACCGGCCGGTCCGGGTCGGTTTAATCTCTGGGTTTGGTTTATTAATAAAAACCTGGTTTATTTTGGTTTAAAAAAAATTTAATTAGTTTTAGGGCTTTAAAAATCCATCCGGGGTCCAATAAATTCCCGGAAAATTACCCTATGTCTGGTTTTCTATTTTACACCATAAATATTATTTTCATAATATTTTATTATTATTTATTATCATTTAAAAATCCTTTAATTAATTAAAACACCTAAATTTAATTCCAGAAAAAAATCCAAGAAAATACCAGAAAATTCGGAAAAATCCAAATTTAAAATTCTTGAAAATCAGGGGGTTTACAAGGAGTGACGATCGGCGAGGGGGGCTAGGGCGTTGTTGGCAAGGGCGACGCCGGGGCGGGCGGGCGAGGGGGTATCGGGGGCGAGGGGAGTCTCGATGGATTTGGGGGGAACAATACGACTGAGGGAAAAATAAAAACTCAAACCCTATATTAAAAACTTTAGCGTCATCTTTAAAATTCGTCGCAAAACGTCGCTGATTTCATAATATTTAGCGACGTATAGAAAATCACGTCGCTAAACGTCGCTAAAATAAAAATAATAGCGACGTTTTAAACATTTGGCGACATGTGCTTCCGTAATATTTTTTGTAGTCGCTAAGGGTCGCGGACAGTCGCTAACAACGATGTTATGCGACGTTCCTTTCTGGCGTCGCTAAATTCATAAATTATAGCGACGTCAGTGAGGAACGTCGCTAAAAACGTCGCTATTTCATCAAATTTTGGTAGTGGAACCGCGTGAGGGGGGACCGCGTTGTAGCCCACAGCTGACATGGTCCCCCCCCCCCCATTCGCCCAAGCCCCCCCCCTCCCCCCATATTCGCATTGGACCCACCGCCGACCAATGGGGGGCCGTCGCGGGGCCTTGGTTTGGCCCGCTCGGTCCCCCCGTGCGATCTGTGTAGCATGGTTCTTAACATTAATATTAATATTAATATTAATATTAATATTAACATCTCTACTGTTATAACGAGGCTTAGAAATGGCTCAAAATTGAGTCGTCTAAGCCGTATGTAAATAATCTACTAACTATTTATTTAAAAATAACTAATCATTTAACTATCTAATATTATGTATTTACAGCTAAATAATTCTAACTCAAGTGGTTAAGATGAGATGTATTTTTCTTGGTTGCTTGAGTTCGATTTCTAGGAACGTAAATATATATAATAATTTTATATTTAATTTTTTTTAACATTTTTTTACGCACGTGCAATGCACGTGCACATTACTAGTTAACAATAAAAAATTTGGGTAATTAATTTTTTGAGTTAAAAACTGTCATGTCAGATGCCACATAATAGGTGATGACATCACCCAAATATTTTGGGAGACAAATAGCAAAATTGAAATTTTATACCAGTTTAGAGTTTAAGTTACGACATGTCGAATTTAAAATTTTGGACAACCAACACATGCTGCAAAGAAGGATATGATAGAAGAAGAAGAAGAAAAATCAGAATCCAAAGTTTTTAATCGAAAATGTCAGAATTTAAACTGTAAACTGGTATAAAATCTACTGTCTAAATATTAATCGAAAAAAATCTATTTTGTTCGCGAGAGTGGTTTTGGTTTGGCAAGTCCGTCAGGTGGCTGATGAGACGACGATAAATGACGGATGGACCAAATCCGCAGCGACAGCAGCGTTGATATTAATCAGCCCCTTCTAATTTTCAAGGTAGTGGACAAAACATATTTTTGTTGTTGCCTTTCTTTTCTTGTTAAAGAAGAAACCGAAATTCCAAAAAGTCAGAGGGGCTTGCAACTGATTTTCCCTCTCAAGTCGATATATAAATATGGTGTCGACTAAGAATAGAATGCTGTGTACAAAGTGTTGGTGTTTAATGGATTCCCACCCAACGTGAGTAGTAGGCACTCTTTAACACACGCACACATTCTCCTCTTCTCTTCTCTTCTCTCTCTCTCTCTCTCTCTCTCTCTAATCTCTCTCTACAAATGCAGTAGCTGCTCTATCGATCGGTTTCGCTCGCGTAGTTCTCATGCTGATCAAGTGGTCACGGTCGACGTGCACGAAGCCAAAGCCCTCATCGAAGGCTCCGGTCACCGCTATCTCGACGTCAGGTTTCTCTCTCTCTCTCTCTCTCTCTCTCTCTCTCTCTCAATTTTTCGTTGTGCGGTGTATTAATTAAAGTCAGCGATGAAGGCACTTCGGAATTTGTTAGGGAATATTGTAATTTTTGGCAGTTTTAATACTGTTAAGTTTTATACACATTTAGAATAATCTTTTATACATTCCGAACTGTCAAAATTTTTACTGTATATATAAAATTAGTAGTGTCAAAATTTTGTCAGCCTTAAAATAAGCAAATACTGCTAAAATTTTATTAGTTTTTCCAGTGAATTAGGATTGTCAAAAATAAAGGATATGTTAACACTTTTTGTAGTGAATTTATCAGTAATCTTAATTAGTTGATAATTAATGTATGCATGTACAGAACTGTGGAGGAATTCACAAGAGGTCATCTAGAGAACTCCCTCAACGTCACACACAAGTTCTTGACACCCCAAGGCAAATCATCTTCCATTTAACTAGTTTCAGTTTCTCTGTCTATTATTAAATGGTAGCTAATTGTCAAATTAAATTATTATTATTGAGAAATGAAACAGGGAGGGTTAAGAATCCAGACTTTGTGGAGCAGGTTTCAAATATTTTCAGCAAGGAGGATCAAATACTAGTGGTCAGTAAAATACACTGTTAATTCATTTTTATGTTTTTAATTTGGTATATTTCATATTTACTTATTTTTAGATTTTTCATTTCCCTTAATTTTTACTCATTATAGTTGCATTTTGGTCGTCTTTCTTTGCATGTTAAAAGGGATGTGGAAGTGGAGGGAGATCATTTAACGCAACTGAGGATCTTCTCGATGCTGTGTGTGCTCTTTCTTAGCTTTCCTTTGTTTATATACTAGTATATATATATATATATACATCATGGTCCCGAAGCCTTAGCCTAGGGGTAAGGTGGGAGACACCCGGTGGGAGAGGTCTCGGGATCTAATCCTACCTCCGGACTGGCGGTTGGATGGCTTTTATAGCTTCGGTCCAGGCATAAATATATATATATATATATATATATATATATATATATATATATATATATATATCATGTGCACTTATTTCATAAATTATTATTATAGAAACTAAAAAAAGTTATTATAATTATTATCTTTAATAGAACTAGACTAAAAATAGTTCCCTTAATTATTCTAAATTTATTATTATTATATTAATAATATTATATTTACTATTTTATATCTGTATGCGAAGACCAAAAGATAACTTCCGTAATTATCTCGATGTCCCTATTAACTTTAATGAATAATTTTAGTTAGTAAATATATGCAAGAGTATATTTGGAAAGAAAAATTTTACGGCGAAGCTAGACTTTTTCCATTATATAGTAATATAGATTCAATACAACTAGTATATATATATATATATATATATATATATATATATATATATATATATATATATATATTTGGAAATAGTAAATATTAGTCTTTTAATTTTTTTACTAATTAGTAAAAAAAAAGTCTCTTAATTTTTTACTACTCGGAAAGAGCAAATAAAAACCACCTCTAGTTACTTAATTATTCTTGTTAAATTTAATAAATAATTTTAATTAATAAATATAGATAAAGATATTTTTGGAATAAAAACTTTCAGGATAAAGCTTCAATTTTTCTTATTATATAGTGTTTTTTCTTATTATATAGTGCTATAGATTATAGTTTTGTTTTTCACTTTCTTCTAATAAGAAACGACACATACATGGACGTATTTTTTTATTTCTCTTAGTATGTGTAACCACATTACATAATCTTTGGAACTTTACATGTTTAGGGATTCCAAGTTATTCATAGTGTACTACCGTATTCGTCATCATCGTATCATAATCAGTGAGAAAGATAAATTTATTAGAGTTTTATTTGAATTTAATTCTGAATGATCCGGTCCTACCATTTTATATTGAGGAAAATTCCAAGTGTGTATAGTTCAATGTTTGAGCTATCATTTATTATTTTGTGCGCATAGGTCTGCTAGCTCTAGATGTGGTTTGTATTATGAAATTTTTTTTTTATAGTGGGTAAGATTTAAATTCCAAAATATATACTTATTTATGTCAAAAATTCTTTTGGAGTTAGCCCCTTGGACTCGACTCAGACATAGACGAAGGGCACCGTAGTTTCGCGGGTTCTGTAGCACTGTTCGCAGGTTACTCGCCGAGATGCTATGACATGGCATTGCAATTGCGCGAGTCAACGATCCCTCGGGCCTTAGGTTATGCGGTTCTTGGGAGTTATGTGCTGCTGTTCCGCGGAGCGGAACTACTTTTGTAGTGACACAAAACTGTTGCTCTGTCTAGAGTTACGATTTTTCTACATGAGGAGGTTGTTTAGTTTTGTAACTATCTTATTTAAAGTGAGTTATTTTTGGTAACCGCCCCACTCAATAGAAAATTTTTCCTAGTTTTCCACCCACGTCTTTAGTAGGAGGTTTTAGGAGATTGGTCTCTATATAAGTACTAATGCAGTACATATTGGGGAGAGAGAGAGAACATAATAGCATTCTGAGAGAAGAAGAGGGCCTTTACTCTAGTGAAGCCGAATCTTTTGTATCAAAGAGTCTATTTACTCGTCGGTGCTTGTCTGTGGAGGTAGTTAACTAAAAGAGTTTCGAAAGTTCTTCCAAACTTGCTGATTCCTATGAACGGATCAACAGAGATAATTGAATCTCTCTTTGAGCTGCACCCAATCCTTAAATGAGGCTCTAGGTCAGCTATCATGCTAGCTTGGACCCAACACTCCCCCCTCCTCAGATATGTGCCACCGTAGACCACCCAGCCTTCTCATCTGACTATCTTAGATCTTTTGAGAGAGGAGCAGCCAAAACCTAGGCGTTGTCGCAGATGAACCCAAATTATTTGAATATATATATATATATATATATATATATATATATATATGGTAATTGGTTACATCTATTGGCCAAATGGCCCTCAACTCAACCCCGAAGTTCTTATAGATCTCACATCCAATGTTCATAGGCGTACAACTCGGCCTGAAGTCCCAAACTCAACATATATGATACAACCCGTCCCGAAGGGCTACTCCATGCCTGAAGGCCCACTCATGCTTTAGATCGTAGGCCTGCTCATTAGCTCGATGACCCGCCTCTAGTCCTATGACCTTCTCCACCTTTGACCTCAATTATATATATATATAACACACACACACACACACACACACACACACACACACACACACACTAGTAAATTTGTGTGCATTGCACGTAAAATAAATTTTTTATGCTATTGTTAAAAAAATAGTTCAAATATTTAAATATATTTGAATTAAGATTTGTTAAACAATTTAGATTTTTAGATTTTTCTCCTTTAAATTAATTTTAAATTTGTTTTAAACAATTTTAATTTTAGTTTTGAAATATATATTTGTGTGAAAGAAAAGAGAGAGAGTTTATCTTTTTACCGTAATTTTTTTAATAAATGATTGAGAATTTATAAATGGCTTATACGGCTCAATATATATATATATATATATATATATATATATATATATATATATATATATATATATATATATATATATATATATATATATATATATATATATATATTGTAATTGTAGTTTTTACTATAATTTTGTCCACCTATTGACTCACAAACAAGTCTGGAGACCTACAAACTTAGCCCGAAGGTCCCCAACCTGACATGCCTTGTCCGCACCCGACCTATTACACCGACCGCACCACTTAATTCCTACAATTTGGGAGTTAAGTACTTCTCCCAAGACATGAACCCCACAACCATTTGGGAGTTGTCTCCCACCTTAGTCACTTGAACTAGAAGTGTTTGGATATATATATATATATATATATATATATGTGTGTGTGTGTGTGTGTGTGTGTGTGTGTGTGTGTCGTGGGGGGAGTGGGGGGAGTGGGGGAGGAGAGGTGTCGGGGTTTAGGGATTCGTCTAGACTAAAGGTTTAGTTGGAGAAGACAACGACAAAGGTCATGGATGGCGCGTTGAGGATTAGGGATTTATTATAGAGGTTAACTTTGGCTTGGGTTAGGCTAGTTTAGGGTTTGGAAATGAAGATATAGAAGAGATCTTTTGGTAATGGTGGAGATGAAGGATAGAGTTGGGTTAGCATTTACTAGATGGGAAGATAGTTTAGGTTTTGGAAAGGAAGGGTCAGGATCACCACTGCATATATATCATGTAGAAAATAAAAAAAATTACATTTTGCTAGAATGTGATGAGATTTTATTAGAGTTTTTGGAAAATATTTATATAACTACAAACATATGAAAAAAGTCACTAATTCTATCTATACATAGAATGTACGTAAAATAATAACAACATAAAATAAAAAACTAATCTACTATTCAACAAGTTTAAATATACTATCATTTAAGTCAAATTTTATAATGTACTTGTCAATGTCCATAGTTAAATCATAATGATTTAAACAATGTCACTGACATAGGAAGTATTTTAGCGTGCGGTATTATACTTACATGTAAACAAACAATCCCAACCAATCCATGGTACCTAAATATTTCTATATATATTTAGTTTAATAATCGTTTGGCTACTTACATCATCTGCATAAAATACATAAAACTAATGTTTCAACTATCTAGTTATTTTGTTATTTGTGAAAGACTTTTGTATATTAAAAAAATTCAATATATAACTTCAAAGTTGGACACAGGGTTTCAAGAATGTAAAGAACGTGGGAGGAGGATATGGTGCATGGTTGAAGAATGGATTTGAACTACGCTTACCAAAAGAAGGGTTAGAGCTTCCGGGTAATAATTTTCTCATCTATTTTTATAATAAATAATATGTTTACATTTATTCTTGGATTGTTGATTCATTAAATATTAATTAATTTGATGCTAAGCCTATCTAATATCTCTCTCTACTCTTACAATGAGGCTTGAAAACGCTCAAAATTGAATCGTCTAAGTCGTTTGTAAATACTCCACTAACTTTTTTTTTAAATAACTAATAATTTAAATATCTAATATTATTTATTTATAATTAAATAATTCTAATTTAAGTGGTTAAGTAGGAGATATTTTTCTTTGTTGTTTGAGTTCGATTCTTAAGAACGACAATATTTATAATAATTTTAATTTTAATTTTAATTTATTTTTTAATAATTGTTTTATGTACGTGTACTTACTAGTTTACTAGTTTCTATAAAGAGTATTCCACAACTAAATATTTCAAACAAACTTCTTGTTATTGAAAATGATATTTAGATCAATTTATAAGGAAAACACTAGACGTAATTGATTTCAAGAAATAATCATGTTAAAGAACTTAAAAAGCTTTTATATATATATATATATATATATATATATATATATATATATATGACAGATATCTTTTAAGTTATTTGAATGTTTAAACACTATCAATAGATTTGATGGTAGAATAACTTTTAACAATATCTTTTCTTGAATTAGAAGATAAAAAGACACTGGATGAAAGGGGTCTGGTCAACAAGGGTAAGTCTAGGCTATGTAACTTTTCATCTCTCTCTCTCTCTCTCTCTCTCTCTCTCTCTCTCTCTTCCATTACCACATGCGCATATGTTGTATAGGTCATTAGCCTTCATGTAGAGGATTCCAATATCAATATAAATAACCCCCCACATCCCCCTCCCCCCCCCCCACCCCCGCCAACGCCTACGCCCTCGCTCTCATGTAGTATCTATGTTACATTGCGGAAGACGGTGTGGGTTAGTGGCTTGAATGGTCGAGTTGGAATCAAATAATGAAAAAAACTCATCGGTGTCGATTGATCGAGATAAGTGAATTGAGATAATTTTCTTGTTATAGATTGGATTATTTAGAATTGTGCCCAATATATGGTGAATCTTGTTTTGGAGAATAAACTTTATATAATAATCTCTACCTCAAGACTTGATTTTTGACATTTTCGTGGATGTTTTCGATAAATATTTTTATTGCTTACTTTCATTGTCTTCATATTCATATCGAATTACTAAGAGAAAGAGAGAAAAAAATTAGAATTATTTTTGGTACAAATACAGGTGAACAAGTAAGCAGAGTTTGACCGTCGTGAGAAAGATCCCTTTCTCTCAACAATTCACCAAAAAGTGAGTGACTTTGTTCCTTTGATCCTTAATCTTTGCGTTTAGCAAAAAAATTACATTGTTACTGTATAGTGTTATGATCAATGATACGTAACAAGAAACCTAGAAATATAATGAAAGATAAGTGATCACATTGCTATTAACCTGTTATGATAGGATGATAGATATGTATACTGTTGTGACAAATGTTGGGACCATTGCGTCGCTATTTATGGTAAGCCCTTGGATTGGTAAAGTAAAAAAAAATCCTAGATTGGGCACTAAATATTTTGAGCTATGGCTAAAAGCAAAGTGGTGAGACAGATGAGAACTGTGTCATACTTTTATCAAGTTTTCTGTACCATGCGTGATATATTCTTTTTATAAGTTAAAGTTGCATATGCATGCATGGTCATGGACAACTTGTGCATAAGGTTTAGTTTCTCAAAAACATACTCCGGGGCCACGGAATAGCTTCGGCCTAGGGGAACAAGGATGGTGTTGACATACTGACATCCGAATTATGGGACTTTCAATGAGGCTATCTACCTATGCTATAAAGAATACCATATAATTACATTTATAGTCGAGATGCCTCGTATCCAGTAACCTTCATAAAGACATGTGGCATAGCTAATGATGTCTTATGCAGGCAGAGTAAATTATTACTCATTTACAAGAAAGGACAACGACCGTGGGTAAGAATCACCGATTAGTAAAAATTATGATATTTCTTTTATGTTCCTATCTAATATGAATTGTTAATTGACCTTAAGGCAACAATGCAAGATCATTTTTAAATAGTGTTATTCTCACATTTATTTACAGAATTAATTTTAGGTGAGATTGGTTATGACCGCTCACCGGTACATGATAATGTACTGACCCACATCTCCATAATTGTTAGAAACCTAGTACAAGATATAAGAGGTTGAAAGCTTGTCGGACTCTTTAGAAGTCTTGCACTCATTTTAAAGCTTCTAATTGGAAAAGAAGACTTCTGCTGAAGGTGTTTTTATGTTTTATCTTAATAAGGGATATGATGTATAGAATGATTATATCTTATTTCAATATTCTGCAAGTTGTAAGCCAAGTTTGGCATTTCTACTCAGTTATTTGAGAGACTTATATTTTCTACTGCAAAAGTTATCAATAAAGAAATATTTTGATTTTATTCTGTGTTATTCAATTTCTTTGTGATCTGCTACAAAATTTTATAAAAATACTATGTTTACAAATGAATACGAGCACGAATTGTAAAAGTGCAATTTAGGCTTGTACGAATGACATCACGCCCAACGATGACTTATCGATTCGACGAAATAGTGCATGACAGATTTAGAGCTCAGCTTTACTTCCTTGGAATTTCTTTGTTTTAAGATTTTTGAAAAGATACCGGTTTTATTGAATTTGAAATCATGATTTTTGATGCCACGAAATGAGATATTTCATACAATAAGTCCATAATATTTTATGAGACTAATAAAAAAAATTATTTGTAGAAATGACAAAGACGACAACGTGAACATACGAGTTTTTCCAAGACGACAGCCTTGTCTGACCTATTAAAAAGGATGTTGCACATGATGGAAGAGTAACAAAGGCATAATGTATTACAGTTCGAGGCAAAAAAAATAGATACACTACAATATTTGGTCTTGATAGTCGTAGCCAATAGTGCAAATGCTATAACAACAGTTGTCCCCAAAGCGATCGAGATATTGAAAACAGATGGGCCTCAACCAGCAAGGAAAAAGATTTTCACTAAGGATATCACAGAATTCAAGAAAATATGTAGAACACCATTCAAGGGACGGAAGAAGCCACCATAGCTGTGGACTAGCTGTTAGAAGTTGAGGATCATCTCGAACTTCTAGGCATTATAGGGGGCAAGATGGTGTCATGTGCGCAATTGCTGTTGGTTTAGAATGCGTACTACTGGTGGAAAAGTTAGAAACAAATTCTTGATGGAGCAATTGGTAATATAAAAATCACCTGACCTATGTTCAAAGAAACCTTACTGTCACAATATTTTTTCCCAACTGATCGACTACAGAAGGAACAAAAATTCAACTAGTTGCAATTGGAAAGCATGATTGTAAAGCAATATGAGGCAAAATTCTCTAGACTGTCACAGTATAAGATATCCAAATTTGTAGATGAAGTATTTAAGACTCATCAGTTCGAGGTGAGTCTTAGTCCTGCTCTGCACACACAGGTCATGGTCCAGCAGTACCAAACTTTTAAGAAAGTTTAGGACCATACGAAAAAGTTAGACCCACACTATCCTCTAACTGCTCTAGTACCAATACAAAATGTCAACAATAAACGACCAATCATTGAGAGGGTACAATGCATGGAATTTCCTGTAGAAGCATAAAACATTTCAAGACCACATTCTATGCCAGCGAAAAATCAACTCCAAAAGATCCTCGCAGAAGGCCCAAGTTTAAGAGACTCTAGTGGAAGACTCAAAGCCATGTCATCTCTGCGAAAGATTCCAAAAGACACCCTCCAGCAGAAGGAAAAGAAAAGTCTAGCATGTCACATCCGCATGACAGGCCATCAAATCACTAAGTGCTACAAGCGGCATGTCACCTCAAGTATGCTGCCAATCATTAGGCCACGTCAGCCATTAACAACGAAATTTTCCTCCTTCCAATATAGCTTAATTATGTTGGTCTTCCATCCGCAGAAAGTAGTCTAGCGCCTCTATATGCCCTAGCATAATATTTTTAGCAGAGTCCTTGCTCTTTGAGTCCCACGAAGTCTACATCTCCCACGACTCCTCGACACCCACGACTCTCGTCAAACATCTGATGACTGTAGAAGTATGGAAAATCTGAAAGCTATGTATGCCGCATATAGCCCATGCATCCTAAAAGTGAAAGCAGGTCGCAGAGGAGCCATAGAAAGCACGTAAGGCCGAGGGGCTCGCCCAACCTGTAAAGCATCCATGTGGCCCGAACAACCAAGGAGTTGGAGGCCGCATAAAAAGACCTCATGCAGCCTAAACAGCCACAAAGTAAGGGACCACATGAGATTCCCTGACACGACATTCAATTCCTGACAGAAGTTCTGACACACCACTCATCACCTAGAGCACTTTGAGAATCGTGAGAGAGGCGGCAGCTCATACAAAGATGAAAAGTCATATCAGTGCATTAATAACTTCGTCAGATGTGCCATATCACGTGTCTCCTCATATACGGCTACGGCCCTATGCAGCCTCGTCATCATGCGGTCAAAGTATCCATTCGACCAAGGCCAGACGAGAGCTTGCATGCAGCCACAATTTCATATGGCCGAAGTATCCAAAAGACTAAGGCTAAATGAGAGAACATATACGGACAAGACATTATGCGGCCAAGATGTCGTATGGCTTTCAGCTTGCAAGATCTGTCTGTTGCAATCGAAAATATCTTCACACAGTTAGTACGGATTACATGTCCAGCTGACCGAGTCACGCATATAATGGAGTTTAAAAAAACTCTAAGATCTTATCAACAACAGATCCCAACCGAGGTCGCGTGGCAGCCTGCCCATAGTATGCGGCTACAGTTACAACCTTATTCTGTTGAAGGAACCCCTGCGGCCACCAAACAGAGACATATGCGGCACCTATAGCCCTTCAATATGATGGCTATAAATAGGAGGAACTTGGATGTTCCAAAGCCCCTGCCCCTCTTTTTCAGAGACTAGAGCCCCGGCTAGCCACGTACGTGCACATAGGCTCAAGAGAGAGAGAAAAGAGAAGAGAGCATCATTATTCGCTCGTCGGACCGTCAACTGAGTAAAGGAGTCGCTGCAGTACTTGATCTCCATCGTCAGATTTTACAGATCAAAAATCTTGTACTTAGATTTTCTGTCTAGGATTTCTTTGTACTTTTTGTTGGTTGTTAAGCAAAGGTTTCTGAAACTTACATTAATGGAGAATAAGGTGGCGACTCTGCTGGGGACATCCTTCTCCTCTGATGAGAAGGTCGTGACGCAGTCCGACGCATCGAAGGTGGGTTTGACCTAAAGGATCTTTGTTGTACGCTTCGACAGCATGCCTTTGAAAAAATGCTCTCTGAGGGCGACGCTTCATCGAGGCTGGCAAAGCCTAAGAAGACTCGCAGAACATGGATTACAAAAAATAATGTGCCTCAGCCAATTGTGGAGCATGTGCTCCCCGTATCTCTTTTTGGCGCAGAAAACGCACATCATGCGTCCACACAAGCTGACCCTACTTATGCGGCAGCCTCTTCTGACAAGGAAAGTGCTCAACACTTGAGCTTTGGCAGAGGAAAATACTACGATGTCAGGAGTTCGAGTGCTAAGACATGTTCCATGTACCCACGTCAAAGGCCGCATAAGAGGGACTATGTGACATCGGGTACCAACCGCAGGCAGAAGGCTATATGCAGCCTAGACGGCAACCGAAGCTCGGTCTTCGTTCGAATCTCACGTAGCACTAATCCATGCGCTATGCTGAGAAAGGGGAAGATGTAAACTTGGACTCTTTAAACTATGCACCGGCGCGTGCTAGGACAAAGAAGTCTAAGGCAATGCGAGCTCGTCAAGCTCAAGCAATTGCTCATTCCACCTACCGTCAGCTGGCGCCACTAACTGTAATGCGTGCCCTGAAAAAAAATTATACCAGAATGACCCATGCGTCCAGCCTGCAGTGACAATTGGACAGGGTCATACTAAAGAGTCTTGTCACAACCCGCACCCGGTGTAGGGACGCGAGTTGTGAACAACGTCCAGCCTACACCACAGCATCGATGGTAGAATATTGTTTGGATAAACTATCTATCTAGCAATAATGATCATCAAGATATATAATGCCACCAATAAAGTATAAATACTCAATCACAGATCTATAAGATGGACAATCGCACGAATATGATACAAAGATCTAAAGAGTCAAAATAACTCACACGACAAAATAATATCCAGTAAGTCATCAAAAATAATAAGAAATACTAATATCAAATACTGGAGACAAATCCAGTACAATAAACCTATCTAATGAGCTACAGGTACTGCATTGTCTGTCTCAACCGGGATGAGACTCTCCTGAGCCAAAGTCTTTGGCTCTAAGCCAACTATGTCCTGTGGCCCGTAGTGAGTGGGATACCACTCCTCAGTGTCATCTGGAAAAAATATATCCAGTCAGAAAAGAAGCAAACTACACCTCTAACAACAGTTCCAATAAATAATAAAAACTATGTAATAGTAAATAGAGTAAATATACAAGATATAATATACAAGTACAAGAGATATACAAAATAGGAATACTGGAATTAAATACAAGAAAATGAGTATCATGAAAATGATCAAGAAATACTATTACTATGTGAATGAGTACTAGCTTCAACATGTGATCGACTTGGGAACTTGCACAAGGATTAGGGCCTGGTTAATCATACGTGCGGTGTATGATCAACACTCATAAGGACATGCACAATGAGGGGTATGATCACATATCTACACTAACACTCTCCGCCCCGGCTGGTACAGTAGATCAAACCATGGTACGTTATGACACGAGATTCACTGGATATGTAACTAGTCTCCCCATGAATCAATGTATGTACATATACAAGAAGAACGAGGAACAAGGCTTGCACAAGATACACCATAAATACCAAGAAATAATATCTCATGATGAGATCCGGATATACCAATCCGTGTAACCATCGTGTCAAGAAATCAAGGATATATACACTAAATACAAAAAACATAGAGAATATCATAAATGAGAAACTATAAGAGAATGTACTTACCTGAAATCCGGTGAACAGTATCAACGATCTCTGAAACGGTGCCTCGGAGACCTAAATATGGAATATTATATTAATAAAAGGCTTTAGAATGAATACAAGTTAAACTAGTCAAATTCTATGTCATAAAGCCATTTCTAGGTCAAAACAGTCAAACTAGGTCAATTCTAGGTCAAACTAGTCAAACTAGTCAAACTAGCTATTTTTATGTTGTATGAGTCTATTTCTAGGATATTGGGTCCATACACTATGTAACTAGGCTATACTAGCTATAGGATACTAGTACTATACCGTATCGTAACCTACGTAATATAATATAAGAAAGCACTATAACAAATATAAAATATACTAGTATTCCTAGCTAACTAGTACTATGGGATACCTTGGCTTTGAGCCAACTTGGTATCACTAGCTACCCTCATCTTGATATACATACCCAATTCTTAGAGAGAACCCAACAACTAACAATTTCCTTGGTATCCCAAGGTAATACTAGAACCTAGTTTCAAAACAAATACTAACCATTACTCAGACTTATACTAACTTATATCTAAACTAACTTAACCTTACCCTCTAACTAATATTAGCATCTACTAACTATACTAACTGTTAACTAATTGATATATATACATACACTAACATCTAACATATAGAACTAACTAATCAACTGAGAACATTAACTAACATATATCCTTTAATATATCAACTAACTAATGAACATCTAACAATAGCTAACTCATTAACTAACTGCATACTAACACTGCTCGACCTTACCCCATATCATATGCACCTATGTTGCTCACCTCCAGACCTTGTTGTGCACAGCAGATCTTCCAAATCACTGCTGTGTCCACATAAAAAACTTGACTGTCACACATGACAGTCCCCCCATCAGTGCACAGGTGCACATAAAACCTGACTATCACACATGACAGTCCCCCCCCATCAGTGCACAGGTGCACATGACTGAAACTGTTGCTGCTCACTTGAGCTTGCAACCTATAAGCATTTGTACCTCTGAATAGAGCAGCAACACAACAAGTTGCTGCTGCTATTGACTGCTGCCCGATGGCATACAGGCCAAAGCCCCTCTCCCTAATCCTAATACTTACATAACACAATACTACATATCTCACCATATCTATATACACACTGATACGAGCACCCAAATCAGTCCATTATACACATGTATCACTCAAGACAGTCCCCATATCCATAAATACATCCAATACACATAATACTTAGTATAAACATAGGTAGATGAATATATAATCAATATATATCTATATATACCATATATATATCCATATCAAATACTAAAAATAGCTAACATAAATCCAAATAGAGTAGAGCATAATACAACAAACACTTCACCAAATATATCATGAAGGATACAAGCAAGATTAGAATTATAATTATAAGCAATACAAAGTTTTAACTACTCAACTACATGTTTGTGTCAAAATATGGCATGTGTATCACCTGTGTCAAAGAAAAAAACTCCCAAACAATCTGTATCACAAAATTGTCGTGATACGGCCTACACGTATCCAATTGTGGATACGGCACTAGCCTCACACAACCAAACACATGTCAATTTGGTCTAATTGATCTATTGACATGTAACCTCCGATTTCCAAATTCCGAAATAATTAGATTTTTTAAATTTTTATATCAAGTTTATAACATATTTCCTCCTTGAAAATTTGTAGTATTAGATTTTTGAGTAGTGATTGATTTTAGAAAGTAATTTAAAATCTTTCATAAAAATTATTTTACCTAAATGTCGATTTCTTATAAATAAATAAAAATAATAATGTATATATATATATTTCTCTAGTTTCAAATGTTTATTGGCTTGAAATCATAAAATTAGTTATTTGATAAATTAATTAAAAGACTAGTTATTTCTTCATAATAAATTTTATATTTATTGGGATAGTAAATGAATGAATTACATACTTTCTAATATTTTGAAAAATGAGTTTAATTAGTAGCTAATCGGAAGCCTCTTAAAAACATTTTCTTAAATTTCTTTTCTATTTAATTTACCCGTTTACCGTCTCCCATTCACACCCTCATTTTTCCCACATGAAAAACCCGTTTAATTATGATCCTGGCCATTCACTATTGGGCCAATCCTCACCCTTTAGCCCACAACTCTCTCCCCCTATTTAAGTCCCTTATCACCATTCCCAAGAAACCCTAATCTCCAATTTATTAGCTAGCCCCCACAATTCCCAAAGCCAAAGCCATCACCATTTTTGTGTGCTCGTGTCCGTGTGTCCAGCATCACCGTGTCAGCCGTGATGGCCTCGGGTCCGACCCCGGGTGTCCCACCGTATCCATTCATTTTCTGTGTCCAGTTATTACAATATTACATTTTCGTGTCCGACACACCCGGACACATCCACCTCCACCACAGCACACCCAATCCTGTGTCCGACAGCCCCGGACACGCCCCCACAGTCAACAAACCGTCGTGTCCAGCCAGGACACGTACCCAAACCCTGACACAGAGAAACCCTAACCCTAGATCTGACCATCGCCGCCGCCGATTTGACTGTCGGAGCCGACGAGCGCTCCTCCCAGTTCAGCCTCGAAGGCAGGGGAGTCGACCACCGCGTGGCCCGGGCGCGACCACGGCGGAGGGATTCATCCGCCACCGTCGAAACTCCTCTCCGCCGCAGCAGATCTGCCCGGTGTCGTCGTCTCAAGGTGAGCCCTCGACCGCTGCCGCCGCCTCGACCAGATCCGCCGCCCTCGAGTTCGATTGCCGCCGGCGACTGGACCCCCTCGGCGTCGAGCGCCTGTCGTCGAGCTCGCCGTGGCCGACCAGACGCAGCCGCCTCCTCGAGAACGCCGCCGCTCCTCGAACAGACCGCCGCTCCTCGAGCAGACCGCCGCTCCTCGAGCAGATCCGCCGCGTCGAGCAGACCGCCGCCGCCCTGAGCTCCCCGATCCCGCCAGAGACGAACGCCGACGCCCTGCCGGCCTGACCCCGGCGGACCTCCCACGCCGACGCCGGAGTAAACTCCGGTGAGTTCCCCTCCTCTCTTTCCCTCTTTTCCTTTCTCGGTTCAGAGAAATTTAATTAGGTTAGTAGAGTTAGTATAATTAGATTAATATATAATTAGTATATTAATTATATATTAGATTAGTTTAATTTATAATTAGAGTTGTTAATTATTTCTGAATCAATTAATTATTTATTAATCAGTAATTAAATTATAATTAGTAGTTAAGTATATAATTAGTTTAGTATTTCATGTAATTAGTTTAGTTTAATAATAAATAGTTTAGTTATGTGTAAGTAGTTAATTAATGTGTAATTGTTGGTTAATATTTAATTAGTATATATGTACAGGTATATGTAATTATTTAAAGAGAATTTGTATACATAAATGTACACTATATTATTAGTTTAATTAATGTATATGTTTGTATATAGAATTATTTCATATAATATGTATTAATAAAAATGTATGCTAGGTATAATTTCAATTAATGTTTTAGTATCTGTATTGTTATTTTTAATGATGGTATACTAAATATATATAAGCTTTTAGTATACCCTTAATATATAGTATAAACTTAATTTGGTATTAGTATTAGTATATTTAATAATGATGTTGACAATATATATATGTAGATTATATTTTTGTATTGGTATATGGTTATGTATATATATTGTATATACTTAATATATTTCAATATAAAATTGGTATATATGTATATCTGTATTTTCAGTATATGTTGGTAAACATAAATTGGTATATGATTAACAAAAACACAATTTGGTATATATAAATAAATGTAGCATAATAATATATTTTGGTATAATTATAAATTGGTATAGTATAATATAAATACGTATTGTATCCCTTTTCAATGAACTATGTCTATATAGATATACATTCAAGTATTAATTATTATGCTTATATATACATACAAGTATTATTTATTATGTTTATATATATATACAAGAATTATTTATTTTAAAGTATATATATATACTGGTATAAATTAAATTCATGTATTAGCATAATCATTGTACTTTGGAATTTAGTATATATAGTAAAATTCTAACTTGGCTTATTTTTATGACTATACCTTGTATAACGTATTTCCTAGTAGCTATTTATAATTAAAACATACAGTATTAATATTACTTAAGGTATATATAAATACACTTATCTATTTTCGTACCAATTGTAATTGATGTATATGTTAGTACAATGTGTACACTTCTATGTCACTAATAGACGACCCTAGTTGACTGAGTCCCATGCCTGACATAGCCCCTGAGTTAGTATTTGCTTGTGTGTTTAGTATAGCTTCTGATGCCAATATTGTATTGTTATTATATGTCTTTAGGACTGTTGGTTCCTCCAGGCGACATTCTGGAACAGGACCTCGGTATTCACCAGCTAAGGACCAAAGGCGAGTACATTCTCTGATTAGTTTCTAATTTATGATATCTCCTATGTTCACTGTATCTAGTGTAGATATCCATGTTCTTGACACATTGGTTACACGGATTGGTATACACGGATCTCGTCATGAGATGTTATTCCTTTTTCATGGTGTAGCTTGTACAAGACTTGTTTTCCTTGTTATCTTGTGCATGTACAGACACTGATTCCCGGGGAGATTTGCTACCTTCCTGGGGAATCCCGTGTCATAGCGTACCATGATTGGATCTACTATACCAGTCGGGGGTGGGGAGTATTTTAGTGTAGATATGTGATCATACCTAACTTTTCATGCATCATAGCTCACCCCACATCTCACGTCGGGTGCGGCCTGACCATCTCAGTGCCTCATAGCTGTTACGTGTGATTAGCCTGACCTCTACATGCATCATAGCTAACCAACAGTTAGCCTGACCTTCGTGAATCATAGCTAATCACATGTAACCAGCCTGATCAAGTTCCCAAGCCGATCACATGTTAAAGCTAGTACTCACACACTTAGTCATAGGTTTCTTGCTCTTGGACATATTGTTTTCTTTTTCTGCAGTTACTTACAGTATTTCCAGTATTTCTTTCATTGTACATTTCTCGTACCTATACATGCATCTGGTATATTTCCATCTAGAACTGCTACATAGTTTATGTCATTTATATAGAACTGCTAATTAGAGATGTACTTTGCTCCTTCCTGACTGGAAATATTTTTCCAGACTGTGACCTTAGTAGACTGGGTTCTGACACACTTGGGGATTGGAAGTTAATGATTGCAGGTATGATTATTTTGTCATTAGACTTGTGTTGTATTCTTTTGTTTCTTCAAATTCCTATCGTGCTGTAGTTGTGATTGAGTATGTTGTTAATATTTTCATAGTGTTATCCGAGTCTCCTTATGGAGTTGGATACTAGCGTGAGATTGTTTAGATAGTACTTGACCTAGACAGCGTTCTACCGCCGATGCTGCGGCGTAGGCTGGACGTACCCACGCCCTCGTGCCCCTAAACCGGGTGCGGGTCGTGACATGACAAATACATGATGTGCCAATCTCAAAATTTCCAAAAAATTGGCACAAATACACCATAACTTCCTCCATTGGCCTCCTATGAACCTAATTTCACTTCCTATGGGTAGCCTTAGTATATGGGAGGGTTCATAATGATTAAACTACAGATTTAGAGTCTAATTAGAGAAAGAAAACTAAATTATACCTATTAAGAAATGGATTTCCAATATAAGTCTCAAAATGAGTATCAAGAGCCTTCTACTTGTGCTCATTCCTCCTCCTTGTAGATCCTTGTCTCTTCTTGTTCCAATAGCCTCCAATGGTGAGTAAAGAAGGAATTGGGAAGGAATTTGGGTAGGGATTGGTGTAGGACTGAATAAATTTGAAAGAAGAAATTCTAAATCTAGAATTGAAATGAAATGAATAAAGAGAGAGAGTCTCTCTCCTCCCCCCTCTATGGCCGGCCCTTGCTTAAGATGCAATCAAGTATAAAAAGTCTAAAATATCCCTATGGGCTTGTCATGAAGGAATTAATTAAGGAAGGAAGGTTCTAATCCAATTGGTTTAACTAATTAAGTCATTCTCTTAATGAATAGGCTCACTATTGGGCTTATTTGTTGGGCTCAAGTCTAACTAGAATTAATATTGGTCCATCAGTCAAGTCTAATCCAGTTAGGTCCACTAACACAAGTCCAAAATTAAATATAACATCTAACAATAAATAAATATATAATATATATAATATTTAATTAATTATGAAATGACCAAAATATCATTTTCTAGAAATATGGTAGTGACAAGTCTTTCATTAGCAACCTGGGGAAAGTTCTTGTAAGAAACTCAGGACAAGAAGCGAAGACAACACCTACGCACCCATGTGTCCGGTCTACCCGGGCTCATAAGAAGGGTGCAAAGGTGAATCAGCCCTCGCTTGACTTGCAACATGATCAATCACAAGCATAAAGCGAGGGAAGCAACTACGGCATATGAAGTGTCCTTTCCAGGGCATCACTGTGATAGTATTATCATCAAATGCTTCTGTAACAAAGTAGCAGAACCCACAAATAGACAGTCGACATTCCAGCAGTTGCAACCAAAGGCACCCACCCGACTGCAAGCCGGAGAACAGGTAAAATCACCAGAGGAAGAGGAGCTGTCATTTATCTCTTGTTATTCTGCTCGAAAGGCACCCTCCATGAGGGGAGTTCGGAAGTCCAACACCTCCAGTTTGTCGGTCTTGACTAGCGGGTCGAGAAGACGGGTCCAAGAAGGACAGGAAGTGGAACCTGCGGAAGGTGTTTTTCTGGGCACCCTCTCAAAGAAGAAGCTGCCAGGACACCAGGTAGCTATGCAAGCTGGGGTTTGTAATCCCCAAGACCTTTATGAAAATTCGGCATTCCGAGAAGACTTTGATTTTCAAGGAACAGATGCTGAGATCCCTAGGGGTGGATGCCCTCGCCAAGAAGACACAGCTTCCTACGTTGGGGATAGTGTTCCCTCCGAGTCCGAAGAGGATGTGGCACTACCAACTTTCCCGGATGACTATTTACGGTAAGAATCTGAGGCAAAAAAGTACGATATCCACCGTCCCATCCATTGCTTCCTATATGAGAACATCATACATGGCAGGGATCGATCACGAGGGCCCCAGCGGTCGATAATGCCTCGAAACCCTCGAGACCATGATGCAAACCATGAGCGCATCAATGCAGGCCTTGACCCAAATAATGCTGGAGATCAAGGAAAATATAGTCTCACAACCAGCAAGGACCTCTGGTCAAGCAAGCCTGGACCCCGAGACCAACGGGGATTCAAATGTAACCGTTACACCCGTTGGCGGTAATTATCCCATGCTCGGATCGTCTGCTCCTTCCACAGTCGATGAAGCCCGGGAAGCAATGTGGGAGGTACAATAACTCCGGGCCTGCCTTGACTCAATGGGCAATCGGGACTCACTATGCGAGCTCGGGATCCAACAATCATATTTAAATCCCCTCAACCAATTTAAGGATTAATTGAATTAAATTCGGAGAACTAGGAAATAATTGTAATTTTAATTAAAAATTTATGAACGGCAATTATAAGTACCTCACTGACCATGGTAGAACCTTAGCTACGCAATGCGCACAAATTCTCGCCTTGCGCAGTGAATTATTAATCTAGTAATTTATGGAGGCCAATTTCACCCTAAACAGGACTTCACCAAACCATGTACACTCTTTTACATAGACTAGCCCACCCTAGCTAAGGCAGACAGGCCCAAGTCCCTAGGCCAGCCCATCAACCCCTTATAAATATACATGTCTCCTACATCAAACCCTAAACCTAATTATTCATCTCCCTTCCCTCATACCCTAGCCGACCTCTACGACCGGACCACCCAGCCCCTCCACGACCGGACCACCCAGTCCCTCCATAGTCGGACCACCCTGCCCACCGCCTGCCACCGCTGGCACCGGCGGCAACCATCCCCACCGAATCCATCTAGCCCGATACATACCAAGCTGACTGTTCCCGCCGGCCGCTGACTTCAGCATCCCGACCACCACCGTCCAGCAAGGAGCCGCCTCCAGCACCGACCTAACCCTCACCCAGGCGGCGTTCTTCGCAGGACAGGCAGCTGCCCTGCACCATTGCTGCGACTGCTGCATTGCTGAGACGCTGCTGCCGCCGCATCTTGCCCCCGCGATGCCGGAGTTCCACTCGCCGGAGGACGGTTGAGTAGCAGCAGATCCTAGTCCCGACAATCAGGTACTCGACGGTCAACCCCTCCTTCCCCGTAGCCTATTATCGTACCTTTGTGTCCTTGTGTCTTCCATGAACAAATTTAAAATAACAAGTAAACTTGTAGTAGAGAATACATAAAGATTGATAAAAATATATTAGTAATTTGCCTAAAGTTATGACCTATTATCAAAGACTAGAAGTTATCAGATACTTGGTCCTAAACCAAGTATAGGAGAATAAGGTCATGTATTCACACGGAGCAGAGATAGTTGGTAACCCATAACTGAATAATTTAATGACTCACGGCACGCGTTAACCGAAGACAGAACACGTGTACACCCTAGCTACGTGCACACGTAACGCTATTTTCAAAACAACCATGAACTAGAGACAGACCCTTAAGAACAACGTGGAGTCAGTACATTGGATCTTAGCGTCTGATGTAGATTTCTATATTATATTGTGTGTCAGGATCATCGGAACAGTCAGGAAACATCGCAGGAGCAGGCTTTTGGCATTCACCTCTTGAAGACTCAGGCAAGATACCTTGCTATATTTACTGTTGAATTTAAATATACATCTGTTTTATTGTATCCTTGTTGCTTGTAGTTTATACAACTGTGCGCGTCCGAGTTGTCTCGGGTGCATTCGACGGTTACGTTGATGATTAGGATAGATGGACTTAGCTCTAGCAGACCCAACCCACTAGTCGATACTCTGTTATTGTCTGAGACCCGACACATTACACGGTCACTGTGATATATATTCATATTGGGATGCAGGGTTACGCTCTCGACTAGCTATCGTTGCGTATCACCTACATCACGGTTAGTATGTAGTTAGGATATAGATTTGAGACTTGGCATATAGATACATGGTATGCACGTTGAGTAGTCGACTTGCATATCTACATTGGGCGGGGAGGACAACTAGTAGGCGTATGGAGTACACCCATTGGAGCCGTAGTTTCGGAGGAACCTCGGATCCAATGACTTTTCCCTTTATACTGATGCCACGTTCTTCGGAGCGATATGGACGATATACTGTACAGATGCCACTCTCTTCGGAGCATGGACGCTATGCCTACGCCTATCCATACGCACCAGCGTTGTCCTCATGTTGCATTCACTTAGATGGCTAGCACACCCTTATTGTATTTATTTTATTCAGTATTCACATATAGCATGTTGTTTTCTTGTATCTTGTTACGTTCCTCTGAGGACCTGGTACCTTTCCAGATTTAGACGAGGCTTACTACCCCACCGTATACGGCCCGGGACAGGAGACGAGATTTGCTACAGCTGAGGAGTTGGAGGTGCAACCGTCAGAGTTTCCGTGATCAGTTGGTAGGCCCTTAGCCTAGTTGGAGGGCATCATTATCTTCTCAGCTGATGCCATAGCCATTTCTTTTATATCTCATTTTAGTATTTTATTTCGTCATAGCAGTGGGTTTGTTCCCACCAGACATCACTGGTTGTACTATGATATCTTGGGACTGGTATTTATTTAACCAGCAGTTTATTTAGTGTTTCTTGCTCTTTATATTGTGGATGAGATTAGATTACCTGTTATTGACTGATATTGGATATGTTAGTATTATAGGACAGCGTAGCACTCTTCGTGGATCCATTAAATTAGGATGTCCTCGGAGACGTGTCAGCTGGCCATTGCCACGTGGCCTGGTTTCGTGACATTTTGGGACTAGGGCGTGACATGGTTTTAGTGGTGGCCCATGCAGGTCTACTTTTTTGCTTGTGGTATGGTAACATGCCCAGCGAGCCTGCAATAGGATAGAAATTATTAGGTCTCATCCACTTTTGATTCGTCCTTGAACTTCCTTCATACTGCTTCTAAATATCTGCATCCTGTTTGTTTGCTCTCGTACTCTTTTAATGAAGCTCTATCTTTTGCAGCAAGATGAATTTGCGCAGTGGATGAGGATCACCCCGTGCCGCGGTGCCAGATAATACCACACAAGGAGATGAGGTACCCCAAGGACAACCCCCGCTACAGACTCCGCTGATACATTGGCACGAGACTTCGCAGGGAGATCCTACACCACAGCCAGAGGGACAGACTTCCCAGACGATCCCCACGCAGCATTGTGAGGGCCAGACTTCAGGAGCTACACCGATGCCGCCGACTGAGAGGCCGACATCTGAGGAGACGCCTACTGCACAACCAGAGACTCCCCTACCACCGCCTCCGCCTTACCCACCCCAGATGCCACAGCTAGATGGCCAGCCACAGATGCTTCAGTTCTTTCAGGCAATGATACAAGCACAGTGGCAGCAAACAGAGACACTGCGACAGAGTCTGATGACAGTACTAGAGAGGACACCTGTCACGACACCAACACCAACACCTCCACCAGCCCCGACAGGTGGCACTGTTAGATGGTTCCGACAGATGGGACCAGATACCTTCTCAGGCAATGAGACTGCAGAGCAGATCTCCGATTGGATCGCCAACACGGAGATGCTATTAGAGGCTTCACAACTGCATCCAGACCTTTGGATGACCGCAGTGAGGGCCCAACTAAAAGGCAACGCCCATCACTGGTGGGATTCCATCGAGCGCAGTGTAGGCAAGAACCAGACTTGGGAACAGTTCTTGGAATACTTCAATGCGAAGTATTTTCCAGCAACAGTCAGAAATGCCCTGTACTCCCAGTTCCTACATCTAGAACAGGGAAATATGACTGTTGACGCATATGACGCAGAGTTTAGCCGCCTTAGCAGATTTGGAGTCGTCCTGATACCCAATGATCTAGAGAAGGCTCAGAGATTCTACCACGGCCTCAACTTCGAGCTACAGAGATATACCACCGCACAGGCGAGGATTTTTTATGAGGAGGTTCTTGCAGAGGCGAGGATCCAAGAGGCCATTATCAGAAGAGCTAGACGTTCCAGCACGACCACGCCAGCTAGAGTCCAGCCCGGAGCAGGAGGACCCATCCGACGTCCCGGAGCGCAGACACAACAGAGAGCAGCACCATATCCACACCAGGAACTTCCGACTTGCCACTACTGTGGTAAGAGAGGTCATTTCGAGAAGGACTGCCGAAAGAGACTTAGGACATGCATGATTTGTGGAGCCAGTCAGCACCTTGCCAGAGATTGCCCACAGTGCAGGGAGACAGCCCCACAGGCCGGACAAAGGCCAGCAGCACCAGCCCCGAGGATACTACCCCCACCAGGAGGACAACGTCCACTAGCACCCGGAGGATTCCAGAGGGGACCACCCTTGGCCCCACAGCAGGCACAGTTTGATCGGGCCCGACAGTAGGCAGAAGGACAGAGACAGGGACAGGCCTTTGCATTAGCAGCCGCTGAGGAGGAAACAGAAGGAGAAGCAATCACAGGTACCATTTTAGTCGCATCCTTACCTGCGTCAGCATTGTTTGATTCTGGGGCTACTTTGTCATTTATATCTAGAAGATTTGTAGCAATGCATAGAGTAGCGACTTCCCCCTTACCTAAGAGTTGGAAGATTCTTACCGGAGGAGGTATCGTGCCGGTTACCAGCACTATTAGAACGTGCTCGGTAGTCGTATGTGGAAGAGAGATGAGAGCGCGATTCCTGGTATTGCCTATGCCGTACTTTGACGTTGTGTTAGGCATGGACTGGTTAAGCTAGTATAACGCCGTACTAAACTGCCGGAAGGGTAGCGTCACTTTTAGACTACCAGATCAACCGGAGTTCGAGTACATGCGAGGGACCGTCGAACAAGGAGTAGGACAGACAACTGGAACTTGCATGACTATGGAGATTGCACCCCCATCAATAGTTGCAGAATTCGAGGATGTTTTCCCAGAAGAATTGCCAGGCTTACCACCCGATAGAGACGTAGAGTTTACCATTGAGCTAGTACCAGGAGCAGCATCGGTATCTTCTAATGTGTACCGATTGGCGAAGAAGGAGTTAGACGAGCTAAAGCTACAATTGGAGGAGTTGCAGAGCAAGAGATTTATCCGTCCTAGTGCATCACCATGGGGAGCACCAGTATTGTTTGTGCCTAAAAAGGATGGAACAGTACGTATGTATATTGATTACAGAGCCCTTAATGCTTTGACTATCAAGAACAAGTACCTCCTGCCACGGATTGACGACTTATTCGACCAGTTGACAGGAGCAGTGGTGTTCACAAAGATCGACTTGAGATCGGGTTATCATCAAGTGAAGGTGCGAAGAGAAGACATTCAAAAGACACCATTCAGGACTCGTTATAGATACTACGAGTTCTTAGTGATGCCTTTTGGATTGACGAATGCGCCAGCTGTATTTATAAACTTGATGAATAGAGTATTCCATCAATACTTAGACCAGTTCGTGGTAGTCTTCATCGACGACATTTTGGTGTATTCGAAGAGCCACGAGGAGCACGAGAAGCACTTGAGACTAGTGTTAGAGACGCTGAGGAGAGAGAGACTTTATGCCAAGCTAAGCAAGTACGAGTTTCTCCTAGATCGTGTCGCTTTCCTTGGACACGTCATCTCAGGAGACGGTATCTCAGTAGATCCGGCGAAGATTTCATCTGTAGAGACATGGCCAACCCCTACCAATGTCTCAGAGGTAAGGAGTTTCCTAGGACTTGCCGGATATTACCGGAGGTTCGTAGAGAACTTCGCGAAGATTGCAGAACCAATGACCCGCTTGACCCGTAAGGAGCAGGAGTTTACTTGGACAGAGGAGTGTCAGAAGGCATTCGATGAGCTGAAGAAGCGCTTGACTACAGCACCCATCTTGACCATACCTTCTGGACCCGGAGGATTCGTAATCTACAGCGATGCGTCTGGGAAAGGATTATGATGTGTCTTGATGCAGCATGGAAAGGTTGTAGCTTATGCTTCTAGACAGTTGAGGACACATGAGAAGAACTATCCCACCCACGACTTGGAGCTTGCAGCGGTGATATTTGCGTTAAAACTTTGGAGGCATTACCTATATGGAGAAAGAGTGGAGATATTTACTGATCATAAAAGCCTGAAATACGTCTACACTCAGAAGGATCTAAATCAGAGGCAGAGACGTTGGCTCGAGGTGATGACAGACTTCGAAATAGAGCTACAGTACCACCCAGGAAAGGCCAACGTAGTAGCAGACGCATTGAGCAGAAAACCTATGGCATTCTTCTTGACTACCCAACAACATCTGTTGAGAGATCTCGAGCAGATGGGTATAAAGGTTGTTATACCCGGAGTAGACGGACAGCTGTCGAATTTCCAATTGCAATCGACACTGGTAGAGAGAATCAAGGCTGCTTTGCCGACAGATGCCAGATTTTAGAGGCTCAGACAGAGGACAGAGGCTGGATTACAGACAGGATTGCGGATACATGAAGACGGAACACTGAGGTGCGAAGATCGTCTCTATGTTCCAAATGGAGAACTTCGGCAGGAATTGTTGACAGACGCTCACAATTCCAACTACTCCGTTCATCCAGGAGGCACGAAGATGTACAGAGACCTAAGACAGTACTACTGGTGGCATAGAATGAAGAGAGAGATAGCACGCTTTGTGGCCAAGTGCCTGGTGTGTCAGCAAGTCAAGGCTGAGCACCAGAGATCTGCAGGATTGCTTCAACCGCTTCCTATACCGGAGTGAAAATGGGAGCATATCACTATGGACTTTGTTACGGGCTTCCCGAGGAGTCCTGGTGGGCGCAATGCCGTATGGGTAATCGTGGATAGACTCACCAAGTCCGCATACTTTTTACCCTTTAGAGTTGGGCAATCGACGGAGGCTTTAGCGGATATGTACATGAGAGAGATTGTGCGCCTACATGGAGTGCCAGTTAGCATTGTGTTAGACAGAGATACGAGATTTATATCTTACTTTTGGCGGAGTATGCAAGAGAGTCTTGGTACTCGCCTAAAGTTTAGCACAGCGTATTACCCACAAACAGATGGCCAGTCGGAGCGCACCATTCAGACGCTAGAAGACATGCTAAGAGCGTGCATGCTGGACTTCGGAGGATCATGGGAGGACCACTTACATTTGGTTAAGTTTTCCTATAACAACAGCTATCAAGCTAGCATTCAGATGGCTCCCTATGAAGCGTTGTATGGAAGGAAATGTCATTCTCCAGTATGCTGGAGTGATATAGACGAACGACAGATTCTCGGACCAGAGTTGGTTGTTCGGACGGTAGAGAAGGTAAAGAAGATCCAAGGACACCTTCGAGCAGCACAAGACCGACAGAAGCATTGGGCGAATGCGCATCGTCGACCCTTAGAGTTTCAGGTAGGAGATCACGTATTCTTAAAGATCTCACCTACTTGAGGGACTATCAGATTCGGAGGCAGAGGAAAGCTGAGTCCGAGGTACATCGGACCATTCGACATATTAGAACGCGTCGGAGAGGTTGCTTACAGATTAGCCTTACTGCAGACATTGGAAGGAGTCCACGACGTCTTCCATGTATCTCAATTGAGGAGGTACATACCGGATCCTAGTCACGTGCTTGACCATTCTGAGATCACAGTCGGCCCGAGCCTATCGTACGAAGAGGAGCCCGTGGAGATTCTCAACAGGAGTGAGAAGATACTGCGAGGTCAAACTATCCCTCTAGTTCGCATCGCATGGAGACATCATGCACCAGGAGAGTTAACTTGGGAATGCGAGGAGGATATTAGACAGCACTATCTCATCTCTTCGAAGGACTAGGTACGATTTAGTATTCTTTTCAGTCAAACATTTTTGCCATACGTATGTTTTAATTTCGAGGACGAAATGCTCTAAGGAGGGTAGATTGTAAACCCCCTCAACCAATTTAAGGATTAATTGAATTAAATCCGGAGAACTAGGAAACAATTGTAATTTTAATTAAAAATTTATGAACAAAAATTATAAGTACCTCACTGACCATGGTAGAACCTTAGTTACGCAATGCGCACAAATTCTCGCCTTGAGCAGTGAATTATTAATCTAGTAATTTATGGAGGCCAATTTCACCCTAAACAGGACTTCACCAAGCCATGTACACACTTTTACATAGACTAGCCCACCCTAGCTAAGGCAGACAGGCCCAAGTCCCTAGGCCAGCCCATCAACCCCTTATAAATATACATGTCTCCTACATCAAACCCTAAACCTAATTATTCATCTCCCTTCCCTCATACCCTAGCCGACCTCCACGATCGGACCACCCAGCCCCTCCACAGTCGGACCACCCTGCCCACCGCCTGCCACCGCTGGCACCGGCGGCAACCATCCCCACCGAATCCATCTAGCCCGATACACACCAAGCCGACTATTCCCGCCGGCCGCTGACTTCAGCATCCCGACCACCACCGTCCGGCAAGGAGCCGCCTCCAGCACTGACCTGACCCTCACCCAGGCGGCGTTCTCCGCAAGACAGGCCGCTGCCCTGCACCATTGTTGCGACTGCTGCATTGCTGAGACGCTGCTGCCGCCGCATCTCGCCGCCGCGACGCCGGAGTTCCACTCGCCGGAGGACGGTTGAGTAGCAGCAGATCCTAGTCCCGACAATCAGGTACTCGTCGGTCAACCCCTCCTTCCCCGTAGCCTATTATCGTACCTTTGTGTCCTTGTGTCTTCCATGAACAAATTTAAAATAACAAGTAAACTTGTAGTAGAGAATACATAAAGATTGATAAAAATACATTAGTAATTTGCCTAAAGTTATGACCTATTATCAAAGACTAGAAGTTATCAGATACTTGGTCCTAAACCAAGTATAGGAGAACAAGGTCATGTATTCACACGGAGCATAGATAGTTGGTAACCCATAACTGAATAATTTAATGACTCACGGCACGCGTTAACCGAAGACAGAACACGTGTACACCCTAGCTACGTGCACACGTAACGCTGTTTTCAAAACAACCATGAACTAGAGACAGACCCTTAAGAACAACGTGGAGTCAGTACATTGGATCTTAGCGTCTGATGTAGATTTCTATATTATATTATGTGTCAGGATCATCAGAACAGTCAGGAAACATCGCAGGAGCAGGCTTTTGGCATTCACCTCTTGAAGACTCAGGCAAGATACCTTGCTATATTTACTGTTGAATTTAAATATACATCTGTTTTATTGTATCCTTGTTGCTTGTAGTTTATACAACTGTGCGCGTCCGAGTTGTCTCGGGTGCATTCGACGGTTACGTTGATGATTAGGATAGATGGACTTAGCTCTAGCAGACCCAACCCACTAGTCGATACTCTGTTATTGTCTGAGACCCGACACATTACACGGTCACTGTGATATATATTCATATTGGGATGCAGGGTTACGCTCTCGACTAGCTATCGTTGCGTATCACCTACATCACGGTTAGTATGTAGTTAGGATATAGATTTGAGACTTGGCATATAGATACATGGTATGCACGTTGAGTAGTCGACTTGCATATCTACATTGGGCGGGGAGGACAACTAGTAGGCGTATGGAGTACACCCATTGGAGCCGTAGTTTCGGAGGAACCTCGGATCCAATGACTTTTCCCTTTATACTGATGCCACGTTCTTCGGAGCGATATGGACGATATACTGTACAGATGCCACTCTCTTCGGAGCATGGACGCTATGCCTACGCCTATCCATACGCACCAGCGTTGTCCTCATGTTGCATTCACTTAGATGGCTAGCATACCCTTATTGTATTTATTTTATTCAGTATTCACATATAGCATGTTGTTTTCTTGTATCTTGTTACGTTCCTCTGAGGACCTGGTACCTTTCCAGATTTAGACGAGGCTTACTACCCCACCGTATACGGCCCGGGACAGGAGACGAGATTTGCTACAGCTGAGGAGTTGGAGGTGCAACCGTCAGAGTTTCCGTGATCAGTTGGTAGGCCCTTAGCCTAGTTGGAGGGCATCATTATCTTCTCAGCTGATGCCATAGCCATTTCTTTTATATCTCATTTTAGTACTTTATTTTGTCATAGCAGTGGGTTTGTTCCCACCAGACATCACTGGTTGTACTATGATATCTTGGGACTGGTATTTATTTAACCAGCAGTTTATTTAGTGTTTCTTGCTCTTTATATTGTGGATGAGATTAGATTACCTGTTATTGACTGATATTGGACATGTTAGTATTATAGGACAGCGTAGCACTCTTCGTGGATCCATTAAATTGGGATATCCTCGGAGACGTGTCAGCTGGCCATTGCCACGTGGCCTGGTTCCGTAACATTTTGGGACTGGGGCGTGATACATATCCCCTAGAGTGGAGAGAAGTATCGTACCCGCCCAAGTACATGTCCTTTAACTTGACTCCATTTGATGGGAAGACATCTCCTCATCAATTCATGAGTTACTTCGAGATGGCAACGGGGCATCTGCCTCGCAATGATGCCCTCCTAACCAAGCTTTTTGTCGGAGCATTGTCTGGAGTAGCCTTCGATTGATTTTGCAGCCTCTCGGACAACTATATTTTGTCATTTGACCATCTCAAAGGTCTTTTCCTTGCTCGGTTCTACGACGGGAGAAATAATATGACAATTTCCTCTCTAATGGACATCACACAAAAAGAGAAAGAGTCTGTATGGGAGTACATCGAGCGGTACAGGCAAGCGACGCTGAAGTTATCCTTCGGTAATCCTGAGTCCACGCTGATGGACACCTATCGAAAAAAAATTCTTCCCATGGTCAGACTTTGGATGGGCGACTCTCAGTTTAAAGACTGGATGACGTTCATTATAAATGTTGTCGGTGTTGAGAAGAAAGTAAAAGACGCCCGCCTCTTAGGAATACAGATCCCCGTCGTTGTCACCCTCACTTTTCCAAATAAGGGTAACTTAGTCATTTTGCATAGTTATTTTATTTTTAGTAATTTAATATTAATTAGTGTGCTATTTAATTAAATTGTGCTTTGTATTAATTATTTATAGTTAGTGTGCTAGCCTATTATTTAGACTTGATACTAGTGGACCCATTTAGACTTGTCATGACAATAATTGAGCCCCATGGACTAGGCCCATTAAACTCATTTCCATTAGTTAATTAGAAGGATTAGCCTAATCTACATTAGTTTAAAAGCTTTCCCAATATTGTCCTTTCTTAATATTCTTCATATTAACTAAGTAAGGGCACATTGGTAATTGATTGTAGCTTGGAGAGGGGGAAAGGAAGGGGCCGGCTATATACAGCCTCTCCTCTCTCTACCTCTCATCTTTATTTGTGCACTCATTTCTAGATCCCCAATTTTCTAGATCCCCAAATTTACTTCATTCCTCCACCAATTACTTTTATTCCCTCTTAATTTCATCAGGAAAGGAGCATTGGAGTTTGGAATTGCAAGAAGCACTTGGAGGAGGAGCATTTGGCAAGGAGCTTGTGTTCGGATCGTGTCAATTTGAGTATTTTATTGGAAATCCATCTCCCAATAGGTATAGATCTGAATTCCTTTCTAATTTGAGTTCTAAATCATGTATTTGACTCTTAGGATCATCCCAAGGGCATAGGACTACCTATAGGATGAAGATCTAGGCCTAATTGGTGAGAATTGACACTTTTATATAGGTTTTTGTGTGCATTTTAGAAGAATTACGAGATTGACACATCAAGTGTGTGTTATGAGACTAATTTAGTTTAATTGGACATAGATCAGGGTTGGAATACTAGCTACGTGTCCACAAATGCATACGATTAGGCCATATCATGGTATTTTGGGATACACTATGATACGGGGCTCATTTTGGTTGTTTTGTGCAATTACTCCTTAATTCTTATTGTAGCAAGTTACTTTAATTGTATTATGATGTACTATATATATATATATATATATATATATATATATATATATGCTAATTGTGGAAGAACTTGGGTTTTGGTTCTTCACTTGGGTTTTGACTAATTGATACTAATGCACACACACACACACACACACACACACACACACACACACACACACACACACACATATATATATATATATATATATATATATATATATATTCCTGCAAATCAGTGTGTATGCTATATGATATATGTGTGTGTGTGTGTGTGTGTGTCTTAACCATTAGTGTATGTGTTTGTGAATTGATGTAGATTATGGTGCATGTGTTAAGAGAAGGGGGAATAGTATAGGGAAGTGTGTATATGACTGACGGTGCTCGGTCAGTGAGGTGTATCTGAAAGGGGGGAGAGAATCGGGTATCAACTACAGGTCAATTTGATCTGAGTGATGAAGGTATCAATGAGACTTGGGGTTGAGCTATGTATCAGTCATTAAAGGCAGGGTATTCGTCACCTGAAGGACTGCAGGAGGAGAGGCTATCATACATTGACTGAGTTGCTACTTAAAGGAGCTAACAACAGCAGTGGAAATATAGGGTTTATACTCAGTGTATCAGTTTTGGGAAAAGTGGTACCAGGTAAGTATTTATTTAAGACTGTGATTAAAGTGGTGATTGGTATAGTGAATGCTAGTGGTCATTTGAATATGTGTCTAGGAGAGTTAGATATCTGTAGTAGTCCAGTCATCCATTGATACATCAATATTAGGACATCTGCAGGCATATTACATTAAATGCTTTACTCAAGCACTGCTTGAACAGCAACCTTAGGCATTGTGAAGGTATGATTGTATTCGAATGAATGGGATCTATGAGTATTTGAATGTGGTATACACTTGAGTTAATTGGTATGTTGCAGATGAGTATAGTAGATGATCAGTTATTGTTAAGGCATATGGTTAGGTGAAGGTGAGATTTCAGTTGCAGCAAGTTCAGTTGTATGGTTGATGTAAGGGGTCCTATTGGGATGCACAGACATCCAGTGAGGGGACTAATATGGGTATAAGTTACTGATACATGTAGTGTATGTTCATCTACAGATCTGGGTGAGACTGGGGGCAGGTGTTGATGCTTGTGGAGTTGGTGTCAGTTAAATATAGGTATATTGGTCAAGTTAGAAATCAGTATAAGTTATACTATGGAATCAGTCATTAGTATCAAGTTAGAGTATGTAGATACAATTAGAATTAGTTAACTGTCACGACCCGCACCCGGTGTAAGGGTACAAGTCGGAAACAACGCCCAGCTTATGCCGCAGAATCGGTGGTAGAACACTGTCTGGATAATCTATCTAGCAATATAATGAACCACCAATAATAACAATATACTCAATCACAGATCTAAGATAGAACGAGCACGAATATGATAAAGAATAGAATAGTCACATACAACTCATGAGTCTAAAATAATACATCAATGAGTCTGAAAGAAATACTAACAAATAAGCTGGAGACAAATCTAGTACCAAGAATACTAAGAAGCTACTAAACTCGGGTCATCGTCTCAGTTGGGATAAGTCCCTCCTGAACCAGGGTCTCTGACTCTAAATCCATAACATCCTGAGGTCCATAATGTGTAGGGTACCACTCCTCAGTGTCATCTGGGAAAATATATCCAGTCAGGAAAGGAGCAGAGTATATCTCTAACAGCAGTTCTAATCAATGATAAAAACTATGTAACCGTAAATAGATATGAATATACAAGATGCACAATAGATACAATGAGATATATGCAATAAGGAAATACTAGAATAAATATAATAATGAGCAATATGTCAATAAACAAGAATATTAATGACTAAGTGTGTGAGTACTAGCTTTAACATATGATCGACTCGGGAACATGATACAAGATTTATGGCTTGGCTAATCATACGTGCGGTGTGTGATTAACACTATTCAAAAGCAAGACTTGATACAAGGAGGGTATGATTACATATCTACACTAAAATACTCTCCACCCCGACTGGTATAATAGATCCAACCATGGTATGCTATGGCACGGGATTCTCTAGGAAGGTAGCAAATCTCCCCGAGAATCAGTGTTTGTACATGCACAAGATAATCAATGAAATAAGACTTGCACAAGATACACCATATACAAGGAATAATATCTAATGACGAGATCCGGATATACCAATCCGTGTAACCATCGTGTCAAAAAATATGGATATCTACACCAGATACAATGAACATAGAGGATATCATAAATGAGAAACTATCAGAGAATGTACACGTCTGAAGTCCAATGAATAGTCTCACAAATGTCTGATACGTTGCCTCAAAGACCTAGATATGGAATACAACATCAATACAAGGTTTCAGAAAGAAAATAAGTTAAACTAGTCAACTTCTAGGTCAACAAGTCAACTCTAAGTCAAAAGTCATCAACAAGTCAACTCTAAGTCAAAAGTCAAACTAAGTCAACTCTAAGGTCAACTATGGTCAAACTATGGTTAAACTATTTATTTCTAGGTTGCAAAAGTCTAACACAAGGATATTGGATTTAAATACTAAAGTCTAGGTCATAAACTACATCTTAGGATACTAAGATACTGTATCTCTGGATACGTAAATTAAAAGGAAAATATCACATATTAATATCAAATAATTATTAATTATATAAATTCCTAATTATAAACATTAAATAGATGCCTTATTTTTGAACCAACTTGGTTTCACAACACTTAAACCATAATATTGCTACCTAAACTCAATACCTTGGGTATCCCTAATTACCTTGGTACTTACCTTGGTATCTCAAGGTAATACCTACTACTTTACTTATGCTAACTACCCTTTAAAATAATATATGCTACACTACATGTATCTATATATAGTATACTATAATACAAATAGCAATTAGGAACATATTTACATATATATTAATTACCATATATATATATATATATATATATATATATATATATAATTGTCAAACTGTCGCTAAAGGCCCCTGCCTGATGTCGATGAAAATCGTTGTTGCTGCTGATACTCTGTTGTTTTAGTGACGAACCTCTGCAGCTGTCGCCAAAAATCGTCGCTAAAGCCCCTGATACGGCTGCTGAAACTGCTGTTATAGTGACGAATTTCCTGCTGTCTGTCACTGATGCCCTTGCTGCTGCTGTTGTTGGATATTGCTGCTGCTGCTGCTGCGACGCTTCCTGCTGTCGCTATAGCGGCTGCTGCTGCTGTTATTACTGCTGCTGCATTCAGCAACTCCTGCTGCTGTCGCTAAACCCCTGCTCTCTCTATATCTCTAATATATATATACATACATACATATATATATATATATATACACACACAACATAATATATATACTAAATATATGCATATAATTACAACTAATAAATACACATACACACACATATATATATGTACATAATATCTACATAGTATTATACATCTATATACATAGTAACATATTTATAACAACATACATACGTATACGTATATATAAACATATACACAATATAAAACATACATTATATGATTATAAATATAACCACAAATAAATATACATATCTATACATACTACCATATATAAATATATATACATATATAAGAATAGTTACATACAATATATACACATATAGTATATACATAGATACATAGATCTAAGACTCAATATTACATAAATATATATACATAATATTATATATATATATATATATATATATATATATATATATATATATATATATATATATATATATATATATATAATTACACTTCTCCATAAAATAAGAACACAAGAGAATTAGATCTACAATTAAATTGCAAACACATGGAACGTATCACCCCGTATCCCATTAGATCTAGGATACGCATGCGACACGAGTCCACCACACATCCAAACGTACCCCGAAGGACACGAACAAGTCATATATATTATTTATGAACAATACGAAGAGTCAAATACAATTTTACGTGTCCGCGTTAAAATGTGACATGCTCAAAGTCCCGTGACGGAGAAAAAAATTCCAAATTAACACGTATCACCAAATTATTGGGATACGACCTATACATACCCAATTGTGGACACGACACTAACCCCAAACACACAAGCATATGTCAAATTGATCTATAGGACCAATTGACACACACAACAAATGTCAATCTCGGAATTTCTCCAAAATTGACACAAAAAGTACCATAACTTTCTCAATATGCCTCCTATGAACACAAAACCAAATCCTATGGGTAGTCTATGCATATGGATTAATTTCTCATGGTTAAATCTCATATTTAGAACCTAATTTAAGAGAAAAAATAATATTGTACCTATTGGGAGATAGATTCCCAATGAAACCTCTAAATGTGATAAAATTGGCCTCCAACTTGTAGATCCTTGCTCCTATTTGTAGATCCTTGCTTTTTTCTTCTAGATCCTTGCTCCACTAGCCTTCAATGGTGATTTGGAAAGGAATTAGGATGAAATTTGGTAGGAAAATGAAGTGGGAATGAAGGAATTTAGTTGAGAAAAATTCTAGATCTAGTTTTGAAATGAAAAGAGGGAAGAGAAATCAATTCCCCCCTCTTTAATAGGCTGGCCCCCCTTTTCCCTTTCTCAAGTTACTATGCAATATCCATTATACCCCTTGGGGCCTCTTATGAAGAAATAATTAAGGAAGGAAGCTTCTAGTCTAAAGGTTTAATTAATTTTAATCCATCTCCTAATCAATAGGCTTTCTAATTGGGCTCAAATCTAACAATTAATATATGTTGGTCCATGAGTCTAAACTAACTAGTTAGGTCCACTAACACAAGTTCAAAATAAATAACTAATACCTAACAATAATTAAATAATACAACAAATAATTATTATCAAGCACAATATTTAATTAATTATAAAATTACTAAAATATTATTTCCTAGAAAATGTTGTAGTGACAAGTCTACCCTCCTTAAAATAATTTTGTCCTCGAAATTCAAAGACGAAAACTACCCCCAGAAAATAATAGAACATAACAATGAACAGAACTAAAGAACAGAACTAACTATAAAAGAACATAACATAATTAGGAAAGAATATACCTCAAGGCACAAACAAATATGGATAACGCTCTCGCATTTTATCCTCCCTCTCCTCGGTAGACTCCCCCGGAGAGTGATGCCTCCATGCGACGGGCACCAAAGGAATAGTCTAGTTTCTCAGCACCTTCTCTCTCCGATCCAGAATCTCAACTGGCTGCTCTGGATAGCTAAGAGTAGGGCCCACCTCTATCTCCGAGTGATCCAATACATGACTAGGATCTACCACGTACCGTCTCAACTGTGACACATGAAACACATTGTGAACTCCCCCCAATGCAGGTGGCAAGTCTAGTCTATAAGCAACTGCACCGATCCTCTCTAGAATAGTAAAAGGTCCGATGAATCGCGGACTAAGATTCCCGCCTCCACCGAAGCGAATCGTGCCTCGTGTCAGAGTAATCCTCAGAAACACCAAACCACCCACTAGAATAAAATACTACCTTAAGAACTTAATCTATAACAAACAACCAATAACAAGCACAAACAAAATAATCTAGATTATACCTCAAACTCCAAAGGTCTCCGGTGGCTATCGGCCCAATGCCGTTGTCTGTCCTGCGCCACACGAAGTCTGTCTCTGATCAACTGAACCTTCTCCGATGCATCTACAACCATATCTGTCCCAAACAAAACTCTCTCTCCAATATCGTCCCATGACAAGGGAGTACGATACCTCTGACCGTACAGAGCTTCAAAAGGTGACATCTCTATACTAGCCTGGTAACTGTTGTTATAAGCAAACTCTACCAAATGGAGATGGTCCTCCCAAGAACCCCCGAAATCTAGTACACAAGTGCGCAATATATCCTCGAGAGTCTGAATAGTCCTCTCTGACTGCCCATCTGTCTGGGGATGATATGCAGTACTGAACTTGAACTAAGTGCCCAAACTCTCCTGCAAACTTCTCCAGAAATAAGAAGTTAAACGACTATCCCGATCCGAGACTATGTTGACGGAAACTCCATGTATCCTAATGATCTGCCTCACATACATCTTTGCCAGCTTCTCCGTAGACAAACCTACCTTGAAAGGCAAAAAGTAGGCCGACTTGGTCAACCTATCAACGATGACCCAAATCGCGTCTTTCCTTCCTGGAGATCGTGGAAGTTCGGACACAAAATTCATAGTAATGTGCTCCCAGTTCCACTCTGGAATAGGTAATGGCTGAAGTAAACCTCCTGGTCTCTGCCTCTCGGCTTTCACCTGCTGGCACACTAAGCATCTGGATACAAACTGTGCCACTTTCCTCTTTATGCCATACCACCACATACTCTCTCGCATATCCCGATACATCTTGTTGGCACCTGGTTGTATGGAATACTGAGAGCGATGCGCTTCCTGCAATACCTCCTCACGCAGCTCTCCACTAGGCACACACAACCTAACTCTATGCCTCAAAGATCCATCCTCAGCAATGGTGAAATTATCCTCCAATCCTGCTCTCACCTGAGCTCTGATGCTTCTCAGAGATACATCATCATACTAGGCTACCTTGATCCTGTCTATCAAATCTAAAAGTATCTGTAATCCCCACATCTGCATAGCACAACCAAGAACTATCACCTCAATGCCCAAGCTCTCCAAGTCCTCCAACAAATACTACCAGAATAAGCGGGATTAGTGACATTTTTAGCGATGTAAAAGTAAAACGTCGTTAATATTAAATAAATCAGCGAATCCAAGGAATAGCGTCGCTAGACGTCGCTAATTGGAGACATATAGCGACGTTTAACGACTGTTATTCAGTTTTCAAAATATTAGTCGCTATAAGTTTAATTAAGGTCGCTAAACGTCACTAATTTGTTTCATTTAGCGACATTTAGCGACGTTCCTCTTTTAGACATTTAGCGACGTATTTAGCGACGTCTAGGACATCGCTAAATTAGCGACTTGTTCAATGGCATCGCTAAACGTCGCTAATTTGTTTTATTTAGCGATGTTTAGCGGCTAACTTAGCGACGTCATGACGTGCGTCGCTAAAATGTCGCTAAAGTTTATTTAGGGCTGATTCTCCCCATTTCTTTCGATCCCTCTCCCAAATATTTTTCCTCCCTCTCCCAAATATTTCCCCCCCTTCTCGCATCCCCTCCTTCCTCCGGCGACACTCCTCCCTCCGGCGACGTGCTTTCTCCCTCCCGACAACCCCCCTCCGGCCGCGTCCCCTCCTTCCTCCGGCTCCCCTCCTCGGTGAGCTGCTCCTCTCTCTGTCTCCTTTCTCTGTCTCTCTCTCTAACAAGACACGACATGACACGACACGACCCTAACTCTCTGCTGCTGATTTCATCTTGGAGTGTCCCCAAATGCAATGCCCTTAACGATTTACTATGCAGAGACCTGTTAGTGTTAAATTTTATTTTAAAGCACCATATGACCTCAGAAATCCTTTATATACTATGATAAATGTCCTTTGGACATGCTTTCAAGCAAAGCTAAAAGAAGTAGATGATAAACTCAGTAGATGCTAGCTCCTTCCCTATACAAAATTTGTATACTCGAGGTTCTGGGAACTGTGTTCAGATATACTGTATGTTTGAATAGTATATTTTGGCTTCTTCATCTATCAATACAAAATTTAGTACATAAGGTTCTTAGACAAAATATTCATACAAATGCTGGATGACCACATCAAGATCATTTTTAAGGCTGGAAGCCTGGAACAGCCAGGATGAATATGATTTTAGATATGTCTGGATTATATGTATACAATTGCTTGACAAGGGTTACATTGTGTGCGTGTGCGTGTGGAGGGCATGATTATAGCACTTGGCCATGTAAAACTGTTATTGTCTTGTGCCTATAAATTTACGTAGTAGGCCCTTCTTGACGGTGATGCATAATTATGAGAAGGTTTCTTTTTAATTTGATGCTTGCTTGTGTAGGTTATAGGTCTAAATGTTGCTACCTCTTGTCCTCTCTCTCTCTCTCTCTCTCTCTGCCTCAAGAATTTAAGAAATATTTATATACTCGCATGTGAGTGATACTCATGTGGCTCACTCTGATACAAGCTCGTAGATGATGTCTCGGACTACTGATACGATTGGCTAGTAGATAATGAGTTGGCTATGCTCCAGAGACTCTTGCTACTCTGCTACTAAGCTACTGAGCTACTGTTGAACCTCTGCACTTTGTCACTGCACTGCATACACTTCGATATTGCTACTGGAAGTAAAGCTCACTGGTTTGGGTTCATACAAACTCGAACACACATACACATCCTCATTCCTGTATCCGTGTCCGTGTCCGTGTGTCCGTGTCAGTATTAAGGTTAGTGTCCGTATTTCTAGCATTCAGTAGGGGAAATAAGAACCATGAGTAATGTTGAGAAGCTGGCTCAACAATAATTGACTTAATTTATTTCAAGTACAACATACAGGAGAGGCTAGGTGCCCCTTCCTAGACATTTCCTGATATCTCCTACAAAAAATAATAAAAGCATAGGGCATCTTGACATTTACAATTGACCATTTTTGTCATCCGGGTGAAGCCTCGTTCTCCTGATGCATTTATGTGTGACGACTTGTCCTAACTAAGTTAAATTATAGTTGTCTACTCACTTTTTATGTGTGATGACTTGTCCTAACTAAGTTCATAATCACACTGTATGTAATAATTTATAGGATACATACTGTATGTAATGATTTATAGGATACATACTGTCATTTTTGCAGAAGTATCTAGAAATGGATATGAATTACTATCTACGTCATCGTTCGTGGATGTACAACTGTCATCCTGATGGCATGTGCGGTGTATGAGATAAATTTATTGAGGGTGTACAACAGTTCCTGCAGTTTGCCAAGGCGTTCCCTCAGTACTTGGACGGTACCAAAATTAAGTGTCCGTGTATGATATGTCGCAACAGGAAATATCATCCAGAAGTGGAAGTCACATATCATTTGTACTCGAAGGGCTTCACGCCAAATTACTATCAGTGGACCACGCACGGAGAACTTGTGTCTCTAGCATCAGAGTTGGAGCCTTATGTGGAGCCGTATATGGATGTCCACGACCACGATGCTTACAACGACGGGTGGGTGAACATGGTTTTTGATACGGCGGGGCCTAGTTTCAATCCGGACAATTATGATACGGCGGGACCTAGTTTCAATCCGGACAATTATGATGCAACTGGGGAGGCACCGAATGCCAATGTTGCAAAGTTTATGGAGTTGCTGGAGAATGCAAGGACTCCACTATATCCTGGTTGTGAGGATCATTCACCGTTGGAGGTGGTTACAAGATTATTGAGCATCAAGTCCAATTTTAACATGTCGCAAGAATGCTATAATCGACTGATCGATTTGATTATAGAGATCTGGCCCGAGGGTGCAAAGTTGCCTAAAGACTTCTATCGATCTAAGAGGATGGTGAGATCGCTCTGGATGGGATATGAGAAAATCGATGCATGTCGCAACGAGTACATATTGTACTACAAAGACGACAAGGATGAAGATGCTTGTCGATTATGTGGTGCTGATCGCTACAAGGCCACTGGTAGAAGAAAGTTTGTCGGTACAAGGAAGCCTACCAATTTGATGCACTACTTGCCTTTGATGCCGCAGTTGCAGCGGTTGTTTATGGTTAAGGAGACTACAGAAAATATGAGTTGGCACTGGCGAAAACAGATCGAAGGAGTATTAGATCATCCATCCGATGGAGAAGCATGGAAGCACTTTGATCGAAAGTATCCAAATTTTGCTTAGGATCCGCATAATGTCAGATTGGGGCTCTCCTCTATCAGTTTTATCCCATTTAGACTTTCGGGCTCCCAGTATTTATGTTGTCCTGTGATCGTCACTCCATATAATCTACCGCCTTGGATGTGCATGAAGACTCCGTATATGTTCCTAACCGTTATTATCCCTGGTCCGAACAATCCGAAGACGAACATCGATGTGTATTTATAGCCTTTGATAGATGAGTTGAATCAGCTATGGGAAGTAGGTGCCAACACGTACGATATTTCTATAAAGCAGAATTTTCAGATGAGGGCAACACTTATGTGGACCATCAACGACTTTTTGGCCTATGGAATATTATCGGGATGGAGCACCCATGGTCGTCTCTCATATTCGTATTGCATGGACCGTACTAAAGCTTTCCGTTTGAAATACGGAGGCAAACCGTGCTTCTTCGATTGTCATCGATAATTTCTGCCGAAGGATCATCCGTACCGGAGGAACAGGAATGCTTTTCGTACGGGCGTTGTGGAGAAGCCAATTCACCGCCAAGGTGGGCCGGATACACAATATGGGAAGAGGTAAAAGATTTACCAAGTGCTATCGAAGAGTCTGCTAAGGGGTACAAGTATGACAGATTTGGTCGCACCTATAACTGGACGAAGAGGAGTATATTCTAGGATTTGCCATATTGGAGCACCAATCTGATCAGACATAACCTTGATGTCATGCATATCGAGAAGAATGTGTTTGATAATATAATTAATATTGTAATGGAGGTAAAGAGGAAGACGAAAGATAATCTGAAGGCCAGGTTGGACTTAGAAGAAATATGTAGACGTCCTGCGTTGCATTTGATAGAGGAGGAGAATGGAAAGTTAAAGCAACCTAAGTCAGTTTTCTCACTGGAGAAAGAGGATAAAGGGAGACTTTGTAGGTGGATTCAGGGTCTAAAGTTTCCAAACGGGTACGTGTCAAACTTGAGAAGATGCGTCGACCTCAAGGAGAATAAACTGGCGGGTATGAAGAGCCACGATTGTCATGTATTCATGGAGAGGTTAATTTCGATTATATTTCAGGAATTCTTACCGCAAGTCGTTTGGGATCCATTGACAGAGCTGAGCATATTCTTCAGAGATCTTTTTTCTACTAAGTTGCTCGTTGATCGTCTAGAAAAGCAAGAGAAGGACATTGCGGTAACACTATGTAAGCTCGAGAAGGTATTTTCTCCTGGATTCTTCGACTCTATGGAGCATTTGCCAATTTATCTTTCCTATGAGGCACGTATTGGTGGTCCTGTCGGTTATCGGTGGATGTACCCCTTCGAGAGGCATCTGAATTACCTAAAGAGAAAGGTGAAAAATAAGGCACGGGTTGAGGGATCTATTTGTGAAGCTTATTGTCACGCCCCAGTCCTGTCGGCGGTCAGGGGGTGGTGAAGAGGGCGGCGGTGGTCGGCTATGGGGTTGCGGGTGGTGGTGATGATGGAGTTGGGGATTGTAATGATGGAGTAGGTGTGGGTGATTGCTGGTGGTGCGGGTGGTGGTTGCGGGTGGTAGTGGCGGTGGTTCAGGTGGTAGTGATGGCGAGGGAGACAACGAGGACGGTGGTGAAGACGTCGGTGGTGGTGGTTGGCTGTGGTGGCCGGGGGAGGAGTCGGAGGTCGGGTCGGGGGAAATCGAGTGGTGGAGGTGTTGTTGGTGATGGTGGCTGCTGGTGGTTGGTGCAGTGGCGGGTGGTGGCGACAGGGGGTGCCTGGGAGGAGGGAGGTCGGAGGGGGAGTCGGGTCAGGGGTGGCCGGAGGCGGAGGTGGCGGTGGTTGGCTAAGGGAGGAGGTCGGGGTGATGGGGTGTGGTGATGGTGGTGTTGGTTAGTTATTTTTCTAGGGTTTTGGTTTTTTTTTGAGAAATAAGGAAAAAGAAAGGAAGAGTTGTATTTATACACATGTAAGAGGGGTTGGTTTAACCTAGAATAATTTGACTATTGTCAATATCCTCTTGGGTTGGGCCTTGCCTCACATGGGGGTGTTTGGAGGGCCATAATTGCATTATTTAAATGCAAGAATAGGTTTAAAATAAAGGGGGCGATGTTGTGCGTTGCACATTCCGAAAATTATGGAAAAATTCTTATGAAGGGAAAAGTTGGATTTCTTCTTGTATTGTCCAATAATGTGGACACCTCAATGCACTTTTGCATAAAAATGTCCAATAATTAAAAAATTACACAAAGATGGAAATTGGGTTTAAATTAATTTAATTAAAATTAATGCGCAAGGTATTCTGGAATTAATTAGAAGTACATGGAGATAAAATTAAGTGGGACACAAGTGTCATCGACGTATAGGATTCAATATAGAATATTATCATTAATTGGGTTGTACAAAACGGGCCATGATTGTGTCTCCAATTTTGATTGGAACGCACAAGGGTACAAAGTTGAATTTATTTAGAATTAATTAATAACGTCTGCGATGAATGTTGTACGACTAAAATGTAGCACAAGAAAGCATAATTATAAGTTACACCAAGGTCAAAATAGAAGGCGGTCATGTCTAGGGCAAGAGTGTAAAATTTGTAGGAAGGCAATGGCTAGTGAGGTGCTCCAATTATCGAAGCAACGGTAAGGTGCGCTAAGTGATATAAATATTGCATAATTAAATAAAATATCGTGTTCTAATTCTAAATGGGGTTCAAACTAGCCCTAGTTTCACTATCTAAGCCAAGTAGGCCTAATTTTGGGTGAGGGGGTTTACAATCTACCCAACTTAAAATAATTTCGTCCTCAAAATTAAAATAGGGTAGGTTTTCTCTATCTAATCTCACTTGGTCACTGTCTAAGAGAATTTACCTCAAGTTTAATAATACAGTTTCTACCCAACTTAGAATTTATCCATCTATTATCTAAGGCTATACATCTAAGAAAACTATTCCTCAAATTATTTAATCATGTTATTTAATCCTCAGAAGTTTTAACACCAAATATATCATATATGATATGCCCTTAATTACCAAATATGGTCATCAAATAATACGGTTGGCATATGGGGTATATTAGTACTCTCTATATATCAAATTTATACCAAGTACGAGGTTCGTCTTTCCAAAATAAGGGAAGATGAAAAATAATAATAAAAAGTTCAAGGGGGAGGTAATAGAATATATGTATAGGGATCAAGGCGTTTAAAGAATTCAAATAGGAATTGGCAAGGCAGTTGTGGATTGAAATCCTATTTGGTAATTTCTTATTCGCATGCTCGTATCCGTATAGTTTGTAATTGATACGATATGCTCATACATGTCTAGGGGTACGTATATTCGTCTACTAGTCGACTATATATCTCAATCCACATAAAGTAGTCATGCGAAGAGTGAACCTAGCACACTATGGCTAGCTAGACCATAATACACTGATTCTGATTTAGGCAATGTGTTAGTGTGGTTGATCAGGCCCCAATAACACATTGTCATGAACAGGCTCGATAAAGAATAAGCTTGTAAAACTAGGCTGTAATAGCAGCATAAGTCAAGGTAGCACAGAAAATATAAATACGCTGGATTATGATGAGAGAAGTTACAAAATAATTCAAGTTCACAAGGAAGATAAGACTCTACAATCTCTACAGTTGTCATACTAACTCCTTGTCTAAGTCGCTAGTCGACCAAATAGGGGCATGGACCTCTAAGTGTTACAGTCGGGATAAATACTATCTTCTTATGCTAGCATACAATTAATGTCATTTAGTTATACTTCATCAATGGGTCAAGAGGACTATGTGTTACTAGGTTGTGAGGAATACTACCCAACTTAAAATAATAACTAATACTGTGACGGTCTTAAGGGAAATCTACAAAATAACCTTGTTCTTATAAATAAAGTATGAACTCTTATTGGGGTATATCCGGAAAAAGATCTTGGTACTTATTAGGGTCTCCTATTGCATTATATAGGTAATGGTCACCTTAAGTCTTAATCATAGTGCTCATAGAACAAGTGTCAATAGTATGAACGGAAAAGTTGCTGGCCTTCAAGGGGAAAGAGGATATAACTCGAATCTAGGTGGGGGTACATGTTACGTGATTCAAAACTAAAGGATAATCATCAAGTCACAATCTACAAGAATAACTCAAAGCTATCAAGCTCCAACTACTAAGCACAAAATTTTCAAAATTCAAGATTACAAATATAATCCTACCACATAATATATCCTAAAATAGAATAAAATTACTTAACCTACAATCATAAGAGTTATGCGGCATGAGTTGAAAGATGAAGAAAGGAAGAACATAATTTAGTCATCGCACAACTAGCGAGCGTTAAGGTTGCAAGGAAACAAGATATGAAATTAAAAGAGAGAGACTCTTGATAATATCATGGTTTCCTAAGGGAAGATGTTATGTTAATCTCTGTGTTTGAGGTATGATCAAGAAAATATTCTAAGCATTGCTCTTGGCTTTCTAAGTTACTGTCTGCTAATCTCAAGACAAGAATCTAAATGTATAGTTCTATAATACTATCTCACTATGAAAGTTAGGTTTTAGTCCTAGTCTTTATTCTTGGATTTCTATTGGTTCCTCAATACTAGGGTCAAACAATATGATTACTTCTAACTAATTCTAGTAGTGTCTATACTACTCTCAAGTTATCCCTAAATATATTAAGAGATAATGGTAAATCAATCTATAGGTAAGGGACTCTAAGGTTTATTAGGTATTCTCATCTTAGTGATGTGTCAATATCTTAGTTGTACTCTTAATAGGAAGGTTACCCTACTTATTATCTAACAACAGGGACTTTTATATTCTAGGAGGGGCTATACTCAAGGAACTATTAGGGAAGCACATGAATCAAGTAGGATGCAATTATTTAAATAGAACGGATTGAAAGGAAAGTGAATCATAGTCAAATGTGGATGAGATCCTATACTCTAATCCTAGGTGCAGGCTTGCTCGGTACAGTAACGTAACCGAGACAATATGCTCTCGACCTGCATGGGCCTCCAATAAAATATGTCATGCCCTAGTCCTAAAATACGTAGGACTAGGACACGTAAGCATGTCAGCCGTATGTATATGGCAACTCCAATATATGGAAACTATAGCACATGCATATGTCGTATCATGAACAATAATTCATAAGTGGTATATATTTATCACAAGTCACAGGGCATAACTAAATCCCATCCACAGAAATCAAATAGACATAAATAACCAATATCTATGAAACTAGATCTCAATATAAAGTATCTAAAGATGATAGTCGGGTGGAAACAAATCTACTACCAAACTAGAATATATAAGTGCAACACAACAAACATAATATAAGCATATCAACTAACAATCACGAGCTCGAAGAGAAGATCTCCTCGAAATATACGTAGCAAGTTCGGGTCTGCGCTCCTGTGAATACTCATGAACATCTACACCTGAAAAGGGACCAGGTCCTCAGAGGGACATAACAAGATACATAGAAGCATGCCATAAAGTAAATACTGTGAAAACTCAAGGATGAACTAACCAGCTAAGTGAAATATACTTTGAAGACAACATTGGTACGTATGGGTAGGTGAAAGGTATAAAGCATAGCATCGAGACAGAGGGTAAGTACCTGGCATTAGTTGTAAACTGGATGCCAGGAGTATATGCTGACTACATCACCGATCATGATAGCGCGCAGCTAGTAACCTCTGCCGAATGTATCGACAAGCATATACGCCCATAACCGGGTAACACTGGCCCATAACCAGGTAACACTGAGGCTCACGGCCCCGCAGTTTACTCTAAAACTACGGCAACCAAATATCTGTCCCATACATCTACTAATTATCTTTCCCGCCCAATGTAAATGTACAAGTCGTGTACATGACGTGGACATCTCATACTATAATGCAAGTCTCTAAAGAAATAAACAACTAAGCTAAATACCGTCACACGTGCTGCTCACACCGATGGCCAGTCGAGAATAAGGCACGTGTCCCTATATGAACTCACTCTGTGATGTGTAATGATACGTGTCAAGGCCTGGGGAGTCATACTGATAACTCCTCAACTTTAGGTGGGTCCACTAGACACTAGGTCAGACACAAGTCCTAACGTCAACGCCTTCGTTGACTGCACCCGAGTCTTCTCGGACGCGCACAGTTATATAATATAAATATGCAACTAATAATACAGAATTTAAATAGTACCACAAGGCAAGGTATACTTGCCTAGAACTCTGGTGTACACAAGCAATGCTCCGGAACCAGCAGTCAAGGTAGCACCATTTCGGATGCCTACGAACAATAATTATTATCACTACATTACACTATGCTTAATTTACTTATGCTAACATAGTACATGTATACATACATAACATATATACATATATACATATATACATATTAAAAAATTAATAACATATATAAATATATATACAATTATGCATATAGACATATTTACATATATACATTATACATATATATATACATAAATATATACAATACATTTTTATACACAAATATATATATATATATATATATATATATATATATATATATATATATATATATATATATATATATATAACAACATATATACATAAATATATACACAATTACGTATTTACATAAAATATACATTTAAATATACATATGTATATAAACACAAATATAATACTTATATTTATACATATACATTATATAGCATATATAGATATACATAATAAATTAATAACGTATATACATTATATACATAACTATACGTATATATACAAATATATATATATATATATATATATATATATATATATATACATTACATACAAATATACACTATATACAAATATATTATATATATATATACATTATATATATACGTACCTTGTTGTGTCGAGTCCGGGGGGGTGTCAGCCGTACGGGGAGGTCTTCGCCGGCGAGGGGGCGGAGCTCCGACAGCTACAGGGCACGGCAGCAGCAGCAGTTGCAGCAGCTGCAGCGGCGGTCGATAGCGGGTTGGGGGCCGGTGGTGGTGGTGTGTGGGTCGGCGGTCAGGGGGTGGTGACGAGGGCGGCGGTGGTGGCTATGGGGGTGCGGGTGGTGGTGATGATGGAGTTGGGGATGGTGATGATGGAGTTGGTACGGGTGATTGCTGGTAGTGCGGGTGGTGGTTGTGGGTGGTAGTGGCGGTAGTTCAGGTGGTAGTGATGGCGAGGGAGACGGCGAGGACGGTGGTGAAGACGTCGGTGGTGGTGGTTGGCTGTGGTAGCCGGTGGAGGGGAGTCGAGGGTCGGGTCAGGGGAAATCGAGTGGTGGAGGTATTGTTGGTGATGGTGGCTGCTGGTGGTTGGTGCAGCGGCGGGTGGTGGCGGAAGGGGGTGCCTGGGAGGAGGTAGGTAGGAGGGGGAGTCAGGTCAGGGGTGGCCGGAGGCGGAGCTGGCGGTGGTTGGCTGAGGGAGAAGGTCGGGGGTGATAGGGTATTGTGTAGGTGGTGTTGGTTAGTTATTTTTCTAGGGTTTTGGTTTTTTTTGAGAAATAAGGAAAAAGAAAGGAAGAGTTGTATTTATACACATGAAAGGGGGGTTGGTTTGACCTATAATAATTTGACTTTGCTCAACATCCTCTTGGGTTGGGCCTTGCCTCACATGGGGGTATTTGGAGGGCCATAATTGTATTGTTTAAATGCAAGAATAGGTTTAAAATAAAGTCGGCGATGTTGCGCGTTGCACATTCCGAAAATTATGGAAAAATTCCTATGAAGGAAAAAGTTGGATTTCTTTATGTATTGTCCAATGGTGTGGACACCTCAATGCACTTTTGCATACAAATGCCCAACAATTAGAAAATTGCACAAAGATGGAAATTGGATTTAAATTAATTTAATTAAAATTAATGCGCAAGGTGTTCTGGAATTAATTAGAAGTACATGGGGATAAAATTAGGTAGGACACAAGTGTCATGAACATAGAGGATTTAGTATAGAATATTATCATTAATTGGGTTGCACAAAATGGGTCAAGATTGTGTCTCCAATTTCGATTAGAACGCACAAGGATACAAAGTTGAATTTATTTAGAATTAATTAATAACGTCTATGACAAATGTTGTGTGACTAAAATATTCATAAGAAAGCATAATTATAACTTACACCAAGGTCAGAATAGAAGGCGGTCATGTCTAGGGCAAGAGTGTGAAATTTGTAGGAAGGCAATGGCTAGTGAGGTGCTCCAATTATCGAAGCAACGGTAAGGTGCGCTAGGTGATATAAATATTGCATAATTAAATAAAATGTCGTGTTCTAATTCTAAATGGGGTTCTAACTAGCCCTAGTTTCACTATCTAAGCCAAGTAGGCCTAATTTTGGGTGAGGGGGTTTACACTTATGTTCTCGAGGAGATTACAAACTTTTGCTCGACGTATTTCAAACCTCATGTTGCTACTAATAGAACAAAAGCTCCGAGAAACGACGACGGATGTCAGTAATCTAATGATGCAATACTCAAAGTATTCAATGCGTCCGAAAAGCCTTCGGGGAAAATGAAGAAGAGATATTTGAACGACGACGAGCTAAGGGCTGCTCAGTTGTATATATTACTCAATTGCGACGAGGATAAAGTGGAGAAGCTAGAGGAGTAAGTAATTAATACGTCCACGTTTACATTATCTCAATGTAATAGTATAAGCTACTATTATGCTACTAATCAGCAGTTGCTTCATTATTTTTTAGAACATATAATAATGAGTTAAGGTCGGTTAGACCCTACATAACAGATGAAGAAGTAGAACAAGAAATAAGATACCATTTTCCTTCTTGGTTGAGGGCATATGTAAGGTGCTTGGTAATTACTTTTTATTTTTGCACTTGCAAAACAAATAACTTACTATCGCTACTTTGGTATTTAGGTCGATCGTCTAATAACACCCGAGACTGAATCTATTAGAACTCTTGCCAAGGACCAATTACTGCCATTAAAATATGGCCAAGTTTCTGTATGAATGGGTTCAGGTTCAAGTCAACAAATGCTCCTATAAGAGACAGCTTTCTGGATCTTGATTCCATGAAAAACAGTTGTTTGTGTATCAAATCTTCGAACTACAAAGACGTCGATTCAGGCAATGATTTCTATGGCATCTTACGAGAGATTATGGAGTTGATATATAATTATGGCATAGAACCTACTAATATCGTGCTATTCAAGTGTGAATGGTTCGATCCGATTAAGGATCAAGGTTGGAAAATTGACAAGCATGGCCTTGTGGATATAAACTACAAGCGTAGATATCAGGGCTATGAACCATTTATCCTATCAAGTCAAGCTTAGCTCGTGTACTTCATAACTTATCCTAGACGGGGGACAACGAGGTCGAATTGGTGGGCAATATGCAAGACTAAAGCTAAAAATACCTTTGATATTGACGAAATAGCTTATCAGGAGGATGAGCTACCTCTTGTAACAAATATTATAGATGTTGACTCAATGGAAGTTATTCATTACACGAGTAGTAATTTAGAAGATGTAGAATTATCAGAAGACGAAGACGAAGACGAAGTAGATGAAAATGAAGACGAGAAGGAGGAAGAGAAAGAGGAGGACGAGGAAGGCGAACAAGATAAATTTTCTGAAGATGATTGAAAATAAAATATTTTGCCTGTAGAATATAACTATATTTTGACTGTAGAATGTACTATTTAACGAATATATGTATTATATTTTGACTGTAGAATGTACTATCCATTTAGACTTGTCACACCACTGGTTATTTACTGTACAATTCTATGAATGCTGTGAGATATGCATAATATTTTGACTGTAGAATATATTATATATTTGTGTATTTTTTTATTCATCATATGTTGTTATCAGGTATGACAGGACGACGCGGAGGGTTCGACAGGTCCTGAGGTAGACAGAGTGCTCCTCCGGTACTGCCTACTGTTGGTTCCGGATCGTCGTTGCCCAGTGCTCCAGTATATCGATCAGTCACATCTCCGAGTGCGACGACGTTACGTGGCATCACTCCTGGGACGAGTAGTTCCAGGCGTGATAGTACTCCCTCGTCCAGCATTCCTCCTGCTGACGGAACCATGGAGACAGAAGAATATGTAGAGGAGGTCATGCCGACGTTGTCCCAGCATCAACAAGATCCTCCATGCGCACCTCCGGAGGAGATGAGGACAGAGATTTGGGCCAACGGTACAAAGTAAGTCAATTAGTTTGTTTAGCATCATATATATCGTGTATTTCTTTATTCATCATGTATTGACTTTTTTGATCTAAATAATTATCTCTGTATAGATATCGTCCATCGTCGGCTCAGAGACGCCTGGGCCTATTTCTGAGGAACAACTATGGTGGCCCTTGGATCAACTACTCTGAAGCTCCGGAGGAGAGGAAGGCGTTCTGGTTTACGCACTTCAAGGTAAAAGTATATTATATAAATCCTCTAATTTATGCATATTATATAACTTATCCGTGATGCTCACTTACTAAATTATTTATTGTAGCAAACGTATTTTTATCCTTCGCATCGGGCCAAGTTGATCGAGCGGATGTTTTCTGCCATTGCCGCCAAGCTTATCCGTGATGCTCTGGATGACCAGAAGGCTCGTAATCGTGCTGGAAAACTGATCCAAGGCTGGATCATGCCAGAGTAGTGGACTACGATGAGGGCTAGATTCGACAATTTGAGCTACAAGGAAAGGTCTGAGAAGACCAAGGCGGCTAGGCGGAATGCTGCAAAGTGGTATGGTGGCTCGATTCCGATGACGGAATATTTTCGTCGTTTGGTATGTTTTTTATTTAAGATATATTATTTTAATGTAAGTACGATAAAATGGTAGTAGAAAAAAATTTTAATTTTAGTACTAAATAATATATTTTTAACAGGTACAGAGGGGTGAGGATGCAAACATGGTGACCGTCTTCTTGGCCACCCATCGCAAGGACGAAAATCTCATTGATAAGAGGGCCTCGCAGACCTATGTAAGTATTACTTTACTTTGTTGCGATTTTAATGTAACTTAGGCAATTATCGAGTATCCAAACATTTCTAGGCCGAGTATCTTAGGCTGCGTAAGCGGGCGACTGCTAGTGCACCTACAGCTAGAGAGGCTGGTACTTCCTCGCAGTCCGCTCTAGCTCCGTCGGCGGACGACCTGTGGGTGACCGCCGCTGGTGGTCTCCAGAGGGGTACATACTACGGTACGGGATCCTATGGCGCCCTGGTTGCGACGCAGTCATCTAGGGCCTCTCCGACAAGTGCACATTTCCCACAGCCCTCACAGTCATCAGCCAGAGTCCAGGAGGCCGTTGACCGTCAGATTGCGTCTCTCCTTAACGAGTTGCTGCGAAGGATGGAGGAGCAGCCCCGGTCCCAGCCGCAGGCGGACGATCTGACGCTCATCGCACGATTCGATATGCTCGACCGCAGCATCACGGAGCTCCGAGATTTGAAAAATGATCTTATAGCCTCGACAGAGCACAGCGTGATGGAGCTGCAGGAATCACAGCTATCTATAGGCGAGAGGCTGACGATGATGCAGGATTCAATGGTTCATAGCAGTACGAGGCTATTATCTACCATGGATTCTTACAACTAGCGACTCGCAGAGTTGGAGCGGATACGTCCTCCTGGTGTGTCTACATCGACACAGACTCCACCGACGTCACTGCCTTCTCCATCGACATGGTATCGATTTCACGGGAGCAGTATGATCTATTCTTATCCTTCATGCACGCCGGTGGTCATCCTCCTACAGATCCGCAGTAGTATAGATATTTGCATGGATATTTGTATTCTTTGTATTATTTAGGATGAGACTCATTGTATGGATATATATTTCCTATATTCTTTACGACGATATTTGTTGGATATTTTATTTTCTTCAAATTTTATTATATTATTCATATTAAATATATGTTAATTTACCGGTGTTGAGTGTTCAACCCAAGGGGGTCGGCAAACCCAGAAAATTCAACGGAGGGTTGCTCCGGGTCTATTTGTACAGATTATGAATTAATAAACTGTAGGAATAATAGTTTGGAAACAATTCAGTATTTTTTTACTGTACAATTAGTGACGTTTTTAGCGACGTTTAGCGACGTTTAGAGACGTTACTACACGTCGCTAAATATGTCGCTAAGTTGCGACGTTACTACACGTCGCTAATGACGTCGCTAAAAATATCGTTGTACGTCGCAAGTTGCTGACATGACAGTATTACCAGGCCATTAAAGACATCGATGTAACATTGCTATATAAGTCGCTAATTAGCGACGTTAAGTGACTGATGAGAACGTCGCTAATTAGCGATGTTGCGTCGCTAAATGTCGCTAATTTAGTGACACATTTACGTCGCTAAAATACGTCGATATAGCGACGTTTAGCGACATTTTTCCTTTCAGCGACTAGCTGAGTTCCGACTTCTGTAAAATGTCGCTAATTACGTCGCTAAAAGTGATTAGCGATATTTTTTTGTCACTTAGCGACGTTTCTTTACGTCGCTAATTTAACTTTTTCTATTAGTGAAATATCGATCATGTGTCAAGAACATAGTTACCGGATACCTGTTCAAAGCATCGGCAACTACATTAGCTTTCCCAGGATGATACTGTAAAGATATATCAAAATCCTTCATCAGTTACAACCACCGACACTGCCTCATGTTCAACTCCTTTTGTGTGAAAATGTACTTCAAGCTCTTGTGGTCTGTGAAGATCTCCACACGCTCTCCGTACAAATAATCTTTCCACAACTTCAGGGCAAAGATGACTACTGCCAACTCCAAATCATGGGTAGGATAGTTCTTTTCATGAGCACGCAATTGTCTGGATGCATAGGCAATCACTTTCCCATTCTGCTGAAGAATACAACCCAAATATTTCCCTGATGCATCACTATAAATAGTGAAACCTCCAGACCCTGACGGCAACGTCAAAATAGGAGCAGACGTCAACCTCCTGTTCAATTCCTCAAAAGCAATCTAGCAATCCTCCATCTAAACAAACTTTACATCCTTCCTGGTGAGTCTGGTCATCGGCTCGACAATTCTGAAAAATCTTGCACAAACTTCCTGTAGTAGCCTGTCAATCCTAAGAAACTCCTGATCTCTGCTACCGAACTCGGGGTCTTCCAAGATTCTACTACTGTGATCTTCTTTGGATCCACTGAAATACCATCACCAGTCATAACATGCCCCAAGAACTCCATCTTGTCCAAAAAAAACTTACACTTGGACAACTTTCCATATAGCTTCTCCTTCCTCAGCACATCCAACACAATCCTCAAATGCTCCTCATACTCCTCCGGTGTCTTCGAGTATATGAGTATGTCATCGATGAACACCACCACGAACTTGTCAAGGTACTCATAGAACACCTTGTTCATCAAGTTCATAAATACCGCCAGTACTTTAGTCAACCCAAACGGCATCACCATAAACTCGTACTGACCATACCGAGTTCTAAAAGCAGTCTTAAGTATGTCCTTCGGCTTTACTTTCACCTGGTGGTAGCCTGATCTCAAATCTATCTTAGAAAATACCTTGGCACCACTCAACTGATCGAACAGATCATCAATCTGTGGCAAAGGGTACTTATTCTTGATAGTGAGATTATTCAAAATCCTGTAATCAATGCACATGCACACCGATCCATCCTTCTTCGGTACAAACAATATCGGGGCTCCCCACGGTGAAGAACTCGATCTGATAAACCCCTTATCTTGTAATTAGTCCACCTGCTCCTTTAACTCGACCAGCTCGTTGTTGTTTACTCTATAGACATGTTACAAAATTGGTTCTGCACCTGGCACCAAGTCTATAAAGAATTCAACATCTCGATCTGGCGGCAACCTTGGCAATTCCTCGGGAAACACATCCAAGAACTATGCTATCAACGGATGCGGCAACTCCTTGTCTTCCACCATAGCTCCACAAATAATGCCTTCGCCCTACTCTGCAGCTCCTCTAACAAACTCGAACTCTGGCTCTCCCGGCGGACCAAACAAAACTCTACCTCCTCTACAATCTATGCTAGCACGGTGCTTACTCAACCAATCCATCCTGATTACAATGTCGTAGCTTGGAAGTAGGATTACAAGTAGACACGCACTCAACTCCCGGCCTCCTAGAGTAACTCTTCGATCCTTGCAAATATCATTAACCAGGATAATGCCTCCCCCAGTCATGATCTTGCAAGTCTGAAACAAAGACTCAGCTACCAAACCATGCTTCAGAGCAAAAGAAACAGATACAAAACTATGGAAAGCACCACTATCAAACAAAGCTAAAGCTGGAATAGAATCAATATGGCACATGATGTAAGATACTCAAGAAAATAACAGTTTAAAGATCAAGTATCAATATCAAAGGAGAATAGTTGAATGAATCAAAAGAATTTTCCTAGGTATGATTGAGTATTCTCAGCCTATAGCCTACATCCTATATCCTAAATTAGGCTCGTAGAAGTACAACTAAATCGTCGCACTACCACGATATCGCACAACTTGCGAAGCCTGACCTGCATGAGCCACAACTAAAAATATACCCCGAAGGACACGAACAAGTCATATATATTATTTATGAACAATACAAAGAGTCAAATATAATTCTACGTGTCCGAGTCAAAATGTGACATGCTCAAAGTTCCGTGTCGGAAAAAAAACCCCCAAATCAACACGTATCACCAAATTATTGGGATACGACCTACACATACCCAATTATGAACACGACACTAGCCCCAAGCACACATGCCAAATTAATCTATAGGACCAATTGATACATACAACAAATGTCAATCTCGGAATTCTCCCAAAATTGACACAAAAAGTACCATAACTTTCTCAATAGGCCTCCTATGAACACAAAACCAAATCCTATGGGTAGCCTATCCATATGGGGTTGATTTTTCATGGTTAAATCTCATATTTAGAACCTAATTTAAGAAAAAAAAACTGAATTGTACCTATTGGGAGATGAATTCCCAATAAAACCTCCAAATATGATGAAATTGGCCTCCAACTTGTAGATCCTTGCTCCTCTTTGTAGATCCTTACTTTCTTCTTCTAGATCCTTGCTCCACTAGCCTCCAATGGTGATTTGGGAAGGAATTAGGATAAAATTTGGAAGGGAAATGAAGTAAGAATGAAGGGATTTGGTTGAGAGAAATTCTAGATCTAATTTTGAAATAAAAAGAGAAGAGAAATCAATTCCCCCCTCTTTAATAGGCCGTTCCCCCTTTCCCCTTCCTCAAGTTACTATGCAATGTCCATTATACCCTTTGGGGCCTCTCATGAAGAAATAATTAAGGAAGAAAGCTTCTAGTCTAAAGGTTTAATTAATTTTAATCCATCTCCTAATCAATGGGCTTTCTAATTGGGCTCAAATCTAACAATTAATACATGTTGGTCCATGAGTCTAAACTAACTAGTTAGGTCCACTAACACAAGTCCAAAATAAATAAATAACACCTAACAACAATTAAACAAATAATTATTATCAAGCACAATATTTAATTAATTATAAAATTACTAAAATACCCTTTTTCTAGAAAATATGGTAGTGACATTAACTATTAGTATTAGTGTGCGGTATCAGTTAGCTTTATTATGTATATAGAGATAGTTAAGTGAATAACTAGGTAGCAGTTAGTGAAGTGTTAGTTAGTGATAACAATGTTAGTTAGTATATAGTGTTAGTTTTTATTAGTATATTGATATTAGTTAGGATATCTCTTAGAAACATAGGTAATGACTTGACATAGCTAGTATAATTTAGTATTGACCAATTAATGACTAGTATAAACCAATTAGCTTAGTATGGACCTAGTTTAGCTAGAAATGGCCTAGAAGAGCATGTTAGTGCATTTTAACTCATTTATCATCTATTATACCATTTGACATGACATTCATATATAGGTGTGTATGACACCAGCTTGGACACCGAGTGACATCTTTTGCTCAAAACTAGAGGTAAGTACACTCTTTGATAGTTTTCTTATTTGACAGTCTATATGTTACATGTATTTAGTATTGAGATATTTAATTCCTAACACGATGGTTTATACGGATTTGTATACGTGGATCCTTGTCATGAGATGTTATTGTCGTGATTACTCAGTGATTATCATGTCGTGCTTCGTGATTATATAGACCATAATTATAGTACATGATATTATAGATCGTGCATTATGATATACATGTTATAACCTGTCGTGATATGGATCCGTGTACTAGTCAGGGGATGGGGGGATATTAGCGAATATGTGATAATACCTTATAGCCCGTGTTTTAGTATAGCCCATGATGGCTAGCAGATCATGCAACTCACGTATGGTCACGCTAGCTATCCTTTTATTATATAGCCCCTGTTAGGCCCAAGCCGATCATATATCTTGATAATATTTTAAGGCACTTATTTACAATTTTATTTTCTTATTTTTAGTTCATTTCAGTGATTCTCTTTACCATATTTTTTCTCAGTTTATTTCCATTTCCTACTATAATACTCCTTCTAGTGATATTTACTAGTTCAGTTACTTCCATTATTTATTTTTATTACTATTGATGTTTCATAGTTTTTTTTAATTATTGGAATTTCTATTGGGTTGTACTTCGCTCCATCCTGATTAGATATATTTTTTAGATGACTCATTAGGGGATTGGTGTCCTAAGCACTATGGGCCGCAGGAGGGCGAGCTAGTTGAGCCGGCACCCGTAGAGCCCCTTGATGTAGTATCATTAGTTGGAGATGCTTAGATTATTCTTATGAGATATAATTTATTCTAGTAGACTTTATGGCATGTATTATATATTGTGAGCTTTGTGGAGATTTAGACTTTGGACTTGTCACGCCCCGATCTTTCGCCGGAATCGGCCATCCCCGATAGGCGCGAATCACCGCGCCAGCGCTCCCGCGGGACGTACGTTTCCATCGGGACGCGATGTCACGCGAGCCTAGGGTTGCGCCCGCGCAAGGCAAATACCGAAATAGTCGTTGATAACTAGTTCACAGAGTCGACATAGCGGAAACATAAAATGAACACAAGTATTGAATCCAAATCAAGCTCTTTATTGACATGAGGTAAAGATTACAAGCGGCGCTTTGCCGAGATTACAAATTGCTCATGCTCTCTCTCTCTCTTACAATGAATATGCTCTTAGGCTTAGAACCAATACAAATAATCTGGATGATGATGTTTCCATACATTATGTCTCATATATGCGAGCTCCGGGTCCGTGCGCAACGCTCCAAGACGCCAAGTACGGTCTGGCGCCTCATTGCACTAGCGATCTCCGAATCCGTACGAGTTTTTCCTGCACCCTGCATGCAGACTGGTTGGGTATCAATACATTAAATGCACTGGTGGGGAGGCCTCTCGCCCATGCCATAAAACAAGCACGTTCATTAGTTATGAGCACCGACTGATTTCGTTATCTTTCTAATCTTTTGCCTTAGGATCAGTTACATGGAAATAAAAAGAAAGTAATCTTCGTGTCAGCTAAAAAGTGTCATAATAATGAACAATTTAGTTCAACTTACCACTTCTTACCATTCGGCCTTCCCTATCATATGCAGCAATATAAACAATGATCTACGAAATAACAAGAAGCAACTATGAAACCCAAGTGTTATACCGTGCCTCTACCTCACAAGACCCATTTTTACTAGAACTATATGTGATACCGTGCATCCATTCTACTTATGCAAAATATCGTGCAAACGCACTCCTTCCCGTTTCTCCTTTATTCAATGCGGATAGCCGTTATGCAAACATGACTTATCTATATGAAGGTCACTGGCTCTGCTAGCCATATTGGACATAATCTGCGATGGACGGCCGTCTTCCTAGCTCGGTTGCTAGCCTTGCTGGGCCTCCCAACCGTCTAACGAGTCGACGCCCATCCAGGTCGGTAGCAAGCCTTGCTGGATGTCTCGCTCTCGCACGCTAGTCATCAGCTAGCGTATTGCCAGGACTACACTGGCACTGTCCTCCTGGGCCGACACGATTCGAATGCCTCAGCAATCGTGTTGAGGACTCTCTCAACCTGGTGCACAACCAGTTGTCTGTGACCATGCAACTACTCCCCCACTTCCAATCCTAGCCGAGGACAACTCTCGGATCAATCCTTGCCGAGGACTACACTCGGATCTTTTCTTCTTTACACAGCTCCCTGATTAGAGACTGCCTCGGGGATCTGCATATCCCGAGTACCTTCCTTTCCTTTCATCTCCTGACTCAGAACGACTACTTGATAGCCTTCCTCGTCTATGCATGCAACATAATTTTACTCCATCCCGTGTCATATTCCATGCGGTGCAACGCCTCAGTACAAACTCACACTACTTTATGGCATATATGAAGGAAATTACTACATTCCAACTCAACAATCTCGACTACACAAATAGCAAGTAAAATCTCCATGTTCTATACAATGATAGGCTGGGTTATCCCCTTAGCTATGTGCGTTTATCTCTTTTATTAGCATGCAAAGGTTATCGCCTATAAACTAGCATGTAATATTCATTTTTATTAGTGTACAGCTAAGTAGAGACAGGTTCACCGGGGCCACCCACCTTAGCGATGTATCGCATCGGTCGAGCGAGACTCCGGACGCGCCTCTGATAGCCTAGGTCTGACTCCATTGAAGATCCCAACATGAATGCCTTTGCATCGAACGAGCCATCTCGCTGAGCAAGGCGGGTTGAATAGCTACACTTGTGTCATTTGAATCGGCCCTCCGGGTTGAGTGGAGCGGGTCGTTACATCATACACCACTCAGAACAAGTCTCGTCCTCGAGACTTCCTGAGCGCAACTCGTACTATCGCACAACTTCTAAACCAAACTCTATACATCTTGTCTAACTTCCAAGGACTGTCTTAATACCATAATCATTTATTTTATCACCATGTGTTACGCCAATGTTTAGCCAACTCTCATCGAACGACTCTACCGTTCAATGCTATCGAACTATACTCAACTCAATCGTTGCACTCCCGACTCAAATCTACTGCACACGGTGCAGGGCTGTAATACCCAAGCACATGGTATTATGTAACTCAATGGACACTTATAACTCATAATTGGGTGGACTTGCCCAACTTTTTATATTATCTATTATAGGAACCAAATGCATCCGAACACATTTGACAGTTTACTTGACCTCGCCTATCGAAACCCATCGTTATGCCTAAACCCAAAAGTTTGAATCTCGGCTAATTTTTCAATCTCGTTTGTATCAAATCTCCCTGAGTCACGTCCAATCTCGCTAAGTAAATTGCACCCAATCACTTACGTTTTTCTGACTCAGTCTATATTGCGCCTTAGCACAGAGCTAACTCGCCCACCTGGGGTACACTCTAATCCTTCAAGTCTTTGGTACAACCGAACTTAACTCCCTATTCGTTTTACTCGTTCCGTTCGCACGAGTGCTAAATCATTTTATCTGAATAATCCCTTCGTTCAACTATTGCATTCCCAAACTCAGTCTCGTACTGCGCCTTAGCGCAGAACTATCTCGGTAGCACGAGGAACGATACAATCTTTCCTTTATGATAGTTTTAGGTTGAGGCTAACCTATTTCAGTTGCCATACTCATCCATGCGAATCCGAATATTTCCATTTGTAGCTGCATCCAAGTTATGCATATCGCTAAGTCTGGATCGTACCCATATTCAAGGCGTCCCCCAAATATGTGTATTTTATCCAAGCTTAGTGACAGCTGTTTGTGGTATTAAACGAAAGAATGAAAGTGTATTTCAATGACAGGGTTTGTGCGAAACCCGCGCCCTTTGGTTTACAAACAAACTTGTATAATGTAATCCTATACGAGGATGTGGGAGTATAATTTATTTAATCTGGGTATAAATTGCTATAGGTGTCTGATCTGCGGTCGATCACTTTAGCCCTTGGACCACGCGATGTTGAAGAAGTGCCGTGGAAGACAGGTAGCAGCTTCGAAGGTTGTAGGAGAGGGTGGATGCACGATGCCGAAGTCGTCGATCCCCGCTCTTTGCCTGAGCTCCGGGCTCTCTCTCTCTCTCTCTCTCCTTGTTCGATCTTCTCCAATTGTCGACCTTGGATCTGATATTGGTATTCTTGACCAAATTTTCCGACCTTGGGTCTGATATTGGTATTCTTGACCAAATTTTCCGACCTTGGGTCTGATATTGGTATTCTTGACCAAATTTTCTGACCTTGTTCCCCATTGACAGAGACCTCTATTTATAGAGTCTTTGGTGACAGTGACTACTCCGTTGGTGTAGCAACCGAGGAGTGAAAAGTACAGCACCTTTTTACACAACAGTTAAAGTAACCAATGCCTACGTATAGATGATCTTTTGACTGAGCGGGTGACGTGGGTCCAACTAAGGGGACACAACACGTACAGTTGCTACTAAGATCACGGCGTAAAAGCCACGTGGGTAGGTATCCATTGTGTAGAAGAGGTTGGAGTAGAAGCCAAATTTCCGTCACCATGGCATAGAAGCCAAGTAGGCATAAAAGCCGAACAGGCATAGAAGTCGAGTAGGCATGGAAGCCGAGCAGACATGGAAGCCGAGCAGGCATAGAAGCCGAACAGTCGTAGAGACTGAGTGGTCGTAGAGACTGAGTAGGCGTGGAAGCCGAGTGAGCACAGATCCTGAATGGGCGTAGAAGCCGCTGCATATCGTGCCAGAATGGGGGTAGAAGCTGCTTGAGCACAGATCCTGAATGGGCGTAGAAGCCGCTGCATATCGTGCCAGAATAGGCGTAGAAGCCGTTTGAGCACAGATCCTGAATGGGCGTAGAAGTCGCTACATATCATGCCAGAATGGGCGTAGAAGCCGCTTGAGCACAGATCCTGAATGGGCGTAGAAGCCGCTGCATACCGTGCTGATGTGGACGCCTTAGCCGAAATTACGACTTTTGAAGATATAACCAAATCTCTTGCAGAGATTTGCCATCATCTTATGCATTAAATGCGGAGGCGTATTTCGAAGGTCTGCAGGCCTTCTGTGCACCCGTCGCAGAGACGTGTCTTGAGAGAAACTGTCACCGCTCTGTGCAATTAGACATGGAGACGTGCCTCGAATCCCGTACGAAGTGCAGCTTTTGACGTGGCAGGCGGTTTGTCTGCTGCGGAGCGTAAAACAGCTCATATTTGCCTGTGTAAAACAGGGCGGCGTATTTCCTTGTACGCAAAAGAGCGGTTTATGCTGAGGGGACTCCAGTAAACGACGGTTTAGTGATGTTTTACCAAATCCTCTGCATTAAATGGTGAGATCCGCCATCATACTGTGGGACGCGTCCCGAGAGGTCTGCCATCGTTTCCAGCCGTCGTCTGGGTAGCCATGCATCACCTTTTGTCAGGAGTCAGAGGTCAGATTCACTGCGTGACTTAACAGGTTCATTTCGGGGAAGATAAAGCATTCCTCGTACGCTATAACGCTGCTTTGAGAGCGGATGAGTTTTATGCCATGGAGGCGATGAAGAACTCTGTTTCATGCTGGAGCGGCCTGGACGTACTGCACTTATGCGGATGGTCCTTTGAGTTTTATTCTTCACGCTGTATTTTAGCGGAGAAAACTCTGTTATACGCCTGATGGCTCTGAAGGCCTCTGCTTACGCTGCTCTGTATCAAGAGGCTGCGTAGCTCTTTCTAGCGTATTTTTCATGCTTCTACAAGACCCCCTTCAGAGCTTTTAAATTCCTTGGAATTTGAAACGCTTTGAAAGAAGCATGAACGGCCCCTCGTAACTCGAAACGTTTCTGAATGGAGCGTTAAAACGGTCGGTGCAGACTTTATGGCAGATTTATGGGGGACCGCTGTGATCTCTTTTGCCTATAAAAGGCTGGGGGAGTTAGCCTGTTCTCCCCACATCTTCATCACCATGCAGAGATGATCACCGGAGTTCGCCGGGTCGATTTAAGGAAGAAGGAGATCATGTTCTTCCAGCATGTAAGGAGCCGAAAAAGACAGCGTCTTCGAGCAAGTGTCCACTGCAATGATGGATCATGGAAGGATATCTTAGCCTCCCTTGCTCGGGATAATCAGCAACTTTATATGGCGTTGCCCCAGGAGAGAGGAAGGGTCGTATTTGACCACGCAGCTTGCAAGCTGTATCTCTTCTCCTTAGATCCCCGCGGACGAGATTAGACAAACCGTAATCTATCGTCCCCGATCGAGCTGGGTGGAAGACCCCTCAGCTGGATCGGCCATGGCGAATGGAGGATCTTCTTGTTCATTACTGTGGAAGTAAATGAACCGCCATGGAAGAAGAGGAAAACCTTCACCGGTGCGAGAACCTGTCCGAACAGATTTAGGGTACGATTTTTCGACGACGATGACGAGGAAGCCCTTTGTATACGGGATTTCCCTCATATGTAATCATGAAAATGAAAAGAAAACCCTTGTAGATCGGGTCTCCCTCATATGTAATCATGACTCTGATTTTAATAAAATTGTTTTGCTTCTTCATATGATCATCTTGCCATACGTTGCTGTGAAGTCTGAATATGTGCAGCTTCAACACGTCTGAATCTGTACGCCGACTCTGTAGAAAGAGTGCTAGGTCCTGTCCTTTACGCATAGTGGGTAGTCCATAGAACGCTGTAGAGCATTTTGAACATTTTTATAACTGTCCTGTTGCTAGGACTGAGGAATCGCGTAGAGCTCTGAACTTCTTGTGAACAGAATTTTTTTGTTCAGTCTTCGTCTTCAAGAGTGACTTCTCAAAAATCCCTTGGAACAAGGTCGAGGAATGGCTGTCAAAACTGAGTTGCCATCTTTTGATAGACGAGATATTCAGACTGGAGTCTGGATGAACCTCCAATTGACCCGAGAAGAGTAATTTCTCAATGTTTGAACTCTTGTATGTTTGGGGTACTCGGGATATGTTGAGGCCAAGGAGGAGTATCTTCTGTATGAACTCCTGTAATTGACCGTCTTGGGGACTGTTCGAATATACGGAAAGTCGTGGAGCGAGAAATCATCAGTCTGTAGCCTCCGGGCGTAAAATACCGTCGAGCGTGAAATCATAGACTTGTAGTTCCTGTGCGTGAAGTCATGGGTTTGTGGCCTCTCGAGCATAAAAGCTACTGAGCACAAAGGCATCCAGGCCAAAAACCTGACTTGTAGCTGTCGAACGTAAAGTTGTAGATTCGTAGCCGTCGAGCGTAGGAAGCTCCTTTAGCGTAGAACTGTTTATCTGTAGCTCCTGAAAAGAAAATTTCTCCGAGCGTGAAGTCTTGCGGATCTGTTGCTTCTGAGCGTAAACTGAGCGCCACCGAGCGTGAGATCATCGATTTGGTATCTGCTGAGCGTAAAGTCATAGATTTGTGGCCTCTCGAGCGTAAAAGCTACTGAGCACAAAGGCATCCGGGCGTAAAACCATAGACTTATAGCTTGCGAGCGTAAAATCGTAGATCTGTTGCTGTCGAGCGTAGAAAAGCTCCTTCAGCATAGGACCTGCTGAACCGTCTTTGCACGAAAAACTTTTCGAATTTGCTGACTGTCCGTCTTTCAAGGTTAGTGGGCTGACATGGCATCCAATCATAACCCATTATTTAATTTTGCGAGATTTGGTTAGGGTCTCGAGGAGTCCGTCTAAGGATTCGAGAAGTCGGCCCGAACTCTATATATATCCCAAGTTTTCTGAGAGAGAAACTTTGTATCTGTCTTCTGCGAAAGAGAGCTTTCGACTGTTCGAGTTTTTCTTTGTTCTCTCTCCGAGCATCTCAAGTCTTCAGAAAATGGCGTCGAAACAGACCTCCTCCGCCAAGGAAAAGGGTATAGGTTCCTCTTCTCATTCTTCCGCCCCAGCGAGGGAGTCTTTGGTCGGTCAAGACGAACTTCCTTCTGAGCGAAGTGTCCTGCCGACGAGCAGTGCACCCGGTCTTAGAGGTAAAGCCTTCGGGTGACAAAAACGACGAAAAATCCTTCGCACACGTTGAACGTGACCGCGCTAGGTCGTCTTCTGTGCTGATAGCCTCTTCTTGAGGAAGATGATGCACGGAGGCATTTTCATCTTTTACGCCCACATTTCTAATGTGTCAGCGTAAAGACTCCTTATTTTCGTAGTTCTGAGCGTAAAAGCTCTGGCTACCGAAAATTGGGGTATATCGTAAAATTTGAATTTTACGCTTGTGGGGGGACCTCCGACGTAAAATTGCCAGATTTGCACAATCCTGCGTAGAGCACAGACTGTTGTTTCTTTCGGTCCATATGTTCGTGCAAGACTTGTGATGACGTATTTTCCTTGCACTTTTGTAGTTGACTTGGGTGAGTCTCCACTGGCCGAGGTGATGGGCTCTGCTGCTGGGATGCTGCACTCGAACTACCTGGAGGATCTGTCCCACGTGGCATTCCCTATCTCCGGACCCTAGTACCCTGAAGGAAGGAGGATCTTAATATCGGCTCAGGGCGAGCGAATGCTGCTGAGCATGATCAACGGGGAGCCTCTGATTTATGTAGACGGGGAGCCGTACGTAAAGTCGGCTTTTCTTTTTGGGGACATGATCGACAAACAGTCCCAGATGAAGCCTAAGAGGGAGCCCTGGGTCTTCCCAGCCAAGAATTTGGTTTTGTACCTGCCAACGATATCGAGGGATTATCCCATCTCGGCCTTCTTCCACGCGACGCATCCTAGGAAGATATCGTGGACGCTGACTCCTGATCTTCACGGCAAGCCGGGGAAGATTTTTTATCTGAAAGGAGCTGACCAGGGGTCATTCGTCAGTCGCCCCTCCGGCGTTGTGACGTTATTCAGAGGACTGTGCCCGGGCAGTGTTCCAAGTGAAGATAGCTTGGTGATCCAGCCGGTCCAATTGCCGACCTTCTGCAACGACTTCATGGGTCGAGATGGGGTATATCCCAAGGAGAATCCTTGGTGCAATGGGTGGATCGCCCCAACGAACTCCTGATGGAGATGCCTAGTTGACTGGGCCTTGAAGCACTTCCAGAGAGAGTTGGAGGGCATTGGACTATATGTCGCTGTGAGTGCGACGAGAGTCGGGTTGCCTTCGAACCCTAATTTGTTCCTAGCGCTGATGGAGCGGTACATTCCGCTCACCGGGACCTTTGCCACTCCACTGGGGGAGTTGGGATTGGCGCTACACGAGATGGCAGTTGTCTCGAGACTGCCGATGGGGGATACTCCATATGAAGAGTATGTTCCCACCAACCGGGAGTTGGAGGATTTGGACCCTCGGGTGGCGGAAGTATATCAGGAGCTGATGTGTCAATACTTCGCGTGCACCGCCTTTTATAACGAGCCTTCTGATTTGGCTCACACCACCAAGTGGATGTCCTACCTCTTCTTCCACCGAGCCAGGGCTGCCAGGTCGGAGAAAGCCTCGGGTGGCAAGAATGAGCCCGTGAACTGTTTGGGCGTGCTTAGTGCCCAGGTTGTGGAGACTCTTATGGAGGAGGCTGAAGCTCCGGATCAGATTCTTGTCGAGGGGGTAGGAAAGTACTCGGAAGGTACTAAGGCCTGTAGTTACTTGAGGTACTGTCGCAGGCCTTTGTCTAAGGAAGCCCAGCTGGCTGGTTTCCTCTCCATATGGCTGCGCCGAGTAGTGGTGCCAGGTACCGCGTCCGCGGACCGCATTCACCGAAACATCCTGTGGCCGGCGGTGTGCCTGGTGTTTGGGGCAAGACTGGGCTTGCTTCCTACCATGGTGTGCCGTATACAGGCTGGCTTGAGAGCCATAACTGACGGGTTGCTCGTCGACGAAGCTCGATGTGAGAGTTTTCCCAGGGTGGAATTACCATACCTATACTTGATGGGATGGTTGATTCTCCACAATCCCCGGGTGATGTCTCCTGGGTCCGGTAGCAGCTCGGGGGATATATTCTTGCTGAATTACAAGGATTCCTCCTGGAATGTGAGCACAGTTTTAGACTGCCGGCTGGTGTTGAACCTCAGCCACGGTTGGAAGCTCCTCTGTACTGCTCCCCCCGTGCATCGCAATCAATCAGGGGTGCGGCTTGAGGATTCAGGTGGAGAGAAGACCGACCTTTCCCCGGAAGCTTTTAACTGGTTGGTCTGTATTAGACCCTCCCATCTGCTGTACAGGAGCGAAGATCACTGCTTCTTCGAGCCCTACTTGCCTAGTCGGTTTGCCAGGCAGTTTGGGTACGATCAGCTGCATGTGGGCAATGTCGTTACCAGCTTTAGGTCCAGGGGCGGACTCATTGATGGAGCTAGAGGGTGGCGATATTTCCTCATGGGTTGTACGAGGGCAACCTTCATTGTGCCGGTCGTTACAACCTCCACGGAGCTTCGCATTCTCTATTCTTACGCCCAGTTTTAAGTGGCGATTAACACCTTCCATCATGATTTCGACGTGCGTGGAAGCTTCCGGGTGCCTTCTCCCAAGCCTGGGGGAAGAGTTGACGTCCCTTCGGTTTCTTCGGACGAAGGTGAGGAGTCTGGTACTCCGGACGAGCCTCTGGTGTCGGTACCGAGGTGCAAAGTGCCTCTGCCTGCGGGGGCTTTGGTAGTCCCTTCTGGGAAGCGACGGGCTTCTGCTCTGAAGGAAGTTTCTCTTTGCAAGAGGAAGAAGGAGACGGTTGCTCGTCCTCTCCGCATTCCTGGTATTGCGGCCCCTGGGAGTGAGCCTGCCTCTCCCTACATCGGGGATGATTCTTTGGCTGGAGGTTCTTCGCCTTCTAGAGAGGGACCTCCTACAGTTCCGGTCGTCGATGCCGGAGAATCCTCGTTAGAGGTGGCTGTGGCGGCTACTGCTCCAGGTAGCGGAGCGAGATTGCCTGTGTGGCCGAGGCAGATGGGAGAATCTTTCCCGAGGCCAGCAGCGGGCATGACTCCTGCCGCGTCAGTGAGCGCGTCTGGCGAGATTCCTGCCGATGAACTTCGACCACATCTTGGTGGAGGCCTGACAGAACTCTCGGCGATGTCGGTCGGCCCATCTCCTTCTTCAGGCATGATGATTCGCATTACGTCATTAAGGCGTGGTTTAGCTATATCGACCGCAGATGCGTCGTATATGACGTTGGCTCCGGGTAAATATCGTCTTTATGCCTCCCTTCAGAAAGATTGTCATCATACTGATATTTGACTTTCTCGTCTTCTTCTCAGGGGATAGCGCCCACGGGGAGTATAGCGTTGAAGCGCATTCTGGTTCCGCTCGGGCTTCTGACGAGGAGGCGTTCGACTTTGATGAGGAAGTGGCTTCGGGGGCCAGTACGCCCGGAGTAGCTTCGTCATCTCGAGAGGAGGATGAACCCGTCGTCGTGACCTTGCCTCTTGTGAGTGTGGCGACGACTTCGACCATCGTTATCGCACCTTCTTCGATTGCGCCATGTGTCAATGTGACGGCTGTGGCCACCTTGTCTGCAATCATCCCTGGAGAGGGACTTGCTGACATTGCAGGCATTCCCGGTGTTCATTCAGATCTAGTTGCGTTGACCGAGCAACATACCAGCCTTTTCTACACCGGTTTGAGAACGATGGTATCAATGGTGTTAGCGAAGAGTCTAGATTTTGAGCGCCTGAGGAAGACTTCTCTCGCTTCGATCGGGGTCATCAGGGAGCTCGGTGATCCTGGGGTAGCTGACGCCCTGGAGGCGGTGGTTAATGGGTTAGAGCAACCTATTAACGAACATTTGCAGCTGACTCGGGGTCTCGATGCTGATGTTCAGGCTCGGTTCGACCTCATGACTGCGCGGCTTGCTACGAAGCTGGAAAGCCTAGACAACTCTATCCAGAAGCATAAGCTGGAGGTGGATAGAAGAAAAGTTGTCATGGAAGAGGCTCTTGCTGTTGAGATACAGTGTCGTTCTGAGCATGAAGGGAATGCAGCGAGGGTCTCCATGTTGAAGGAAGAACTCGCTCGGGCAGAGGACTGGGCTTCCCAGTCATTGGCGGGTCTGGAGGTAGCGTTTGGCCGACTGAGCACAGCGCGACGGGAGTTGGACCGTGCAGAAGCTGCTCGCGCGGGCTGTCTTCGGGCAAAGGCTGATCTGACCCTCACGGACACTCCCGAGGCACGGCTGGAGCGGCTGATTCACAATCTGACTCACCCGCCATCATGATGTATCCTTTCCCCTTTTTGCTTGCCCAGATATAATTCTGTCTCCCTCTCGGGAATAAATAAAGGCGACTCTTTTCTGACTTTTGTGGACCCATCATTTCGGAATGTAAATGACAGGTTTTGGTGAGAGTAATATCAGAGGTAGTATGGACATGATCGACTCCCGATAAACTTCTTAGCAGGACACATCTATTCAGAGGTCATACGGACATGATAGAGCATAACCCTACCAATTGCGTTTTGGAAGTAGTTTTGTCAGAATCGAGATCCTTGCTATGTCCCACCCGAGCAGGGGAGATTAAGCATAGTACCTTTTCAGGAATTTATCGTTGATAGGAGCCATTAACAGGTCTCCATTTGGCTGGGCTATCCTGTAGGCGCCGTTCGAGAACGTTGTCTCGATCACATAAGGGCCTTCCCACTTGGGCTGGAATTTGCCTTTACTTCTGTGGGTAAGAATTATCGGCCTTCTTACGGCTAGAACTAGCTCGCCGACCTTGAACACTCTTTCCTTCACTTTATGATTAAAAGTTTTAGAAATGCATGCTTGGTAGAGCGCGATGCGCTGTTGAGCTTGTAGGCGTTTCTCATCTAATCCTTCAAGCTCTTGGAGCCTTAACAGGTCATTCTTTTCTTGAGTCAACTCACTAGTCACTGCTATCCTGAGCGACGGGATCTGGATTTCGATGGAAAGAACTGCCTCGCTCCCGTAGACCAGTGAAAAGGGGGTACAACCTGTAGGTGTCTGTACCGTTGTGCGGTATGCCCAGAGACATTCGCCCAGCTTCTCGTTCCAGTCTCTTTTGTTTGAAGAGACGAACTTCTTCAGGAGTTTGATAATAGTTTTATTGAAAGCTTCCGCCAAACCATTAGCAGCTGGATAATATGCCGTAGAGGCAATATTATGTATTCGACTTTTATCGCAAAATTGATGAAACGCTTGGCTGATGAACTAAGGCCCATTGTCATGGATTATCCTTCGAGGAATCCCAAAGCGATAAATGATGTGGTGCTTGATGAAGCTGATCACGTCAGACGCTTTTACCTCAGCCAGAGGGATCGCCTTTGCCCATTTGGAGAAGTAATCCGTGATGGCCAGTATGAACCGGTGGCCTCTGGAGGAAGACGAGTGAATGGGAACGACGATATCCATACCCCATGCTTCGAAGGGCCAGGATGCGACCGTAGGATGTAGATATTCAGACGGTTGGTGTATGAAGTCTGCATGAACCTGACAGGCTCTGCATTGTCTTGCATAGCTGATCGCATCTGTGATCATAGTGGGCCAGTAGTAGCCCATTCTCCTGATACGATCCTGTAGCTTAGGACCGGGCTGATGCGTTCCGCATACGCCGTCGTGAGCTTCTCGGATAATCTGCTGTGCTTCGTCGTCTGAGAGACATCTTAATAGCAGTCCGTCGTAGGTTAGACGATATAGGCAGTGTGAAGATGCATCGAAATAGAAGCGTAATGATCGTCTCTTGACGGATACTGCTTCTTTGGGGTCCTCTGGCAAGATTCCGTATGCGACGAAATCTATGAAGGGACTTCTCCAGTCTTTTTCGGGGGGACCTGTGTTCACAGCGTGGCTGCGTTCTATGTGAAGGTTGTTCTTCACGCAGAATAAATCTATGTTAAGAAGGATTACCGAATCTTGCCTTCTTATAGGAGTAGCTAAGTCCGCAGCTAGACTAGCCAGGGCATCAGCTTCCAGATTCTGAGATCGAGGTACATGCTCTAGGAAGAATCCTTTGAACGTCATGGCTATCTCGATTGTCGCTCGGTGATAGGGGATGAGGTCTGGATTTCGGACTTTGTATATTCCTCTGACTTGATTGACGATAAGCAGAGAATCACCGAAAGCTTCCAGGGATTCGACCCCCAGCTCTTCAGCGACTTGGAGCCCGATCAACAGGGTGTTGTATTCCGCCACATTGTTGGAGCATGGTTCATTAAGAGAGTATGCCCGGTAGATGACGAGTTTATCAGGAGTGACCAGGATGATTCCTACCCCTGAAACTACGTTTCCCTAGGGACCAGTCCTGGAGGCGCCGTCAAAGAACAGTTGCCATGTGTCACTTTCCATTGCGGAATTACACTCTGCAACTTCGTCGGGAATGTCTTCGTATAACTTGGAGGCCTCCGGGATCGGATGAGCAGCCAGGAAGTCGGTCAGCGCTTGGCCTTTGATGGACTTCTGCGGGATGTACACCATGTCATATGGTGTTAACAGCATCGCCCAGGTTGCGAGTCGGGAATTAAGAGGTAGTAGATAGCCTGCTCATGCTCCACGTCGTTCTTCTGCGCTAGAAGAGCTCCTAGTGAATGATCCATTGCTCGGACGTACAGCAAGAATGGTTTCCCCATGATTGGGGGCACCAGAACTGGCGGACTGGTGAGGTAGCGTTTGATCTCCCCGAATGCTTGCTGACAGGTTTCGTCCCATACGAAGGATACACCTTTCTTCATGAGGTGCGAAAAAGGCTGGCATCTTCCTGAGAGGTTGGATATGAACCTCCGGATATAAGCCAGACGGCCTTGAAATCCCCGGAGTTTCCTCAGATTGTGGGGTGGTCGCATTTCTACGATGGCCTGGACTTTGTCAGGGTCCACCTGGATGCCTTTGGCGGTGATAACAAATCCCAGAAATTTGCCACTAGATACGCCCAGGAAGGACTTTGTAGGGTTCATCTTGAGTTGATGTCGGCGCATTAACTCAAATACCGTCCTTAGGTCCTGAATGTGATCATCCTTGAGGCGGCTCTTGACGGCTATGTCATCTACGTAACACTCTACTGTTTTGCGTAAATGTTCATGGAATATGCCGCTCATAGCCCGTTGGTACGTAGCCCCGGCGTTCTTCAATCCGAAGGGCATGACCGTATAGCAATACACTCCCAACGGGGTACGGAAGGCAGTGTGCTTCTCGTCTTCAGGATGCATCTTGATCTGATTGTATCCTGAGAACCCGTCCATGAAAGACATGCGTTCAAAACCGCAGGTGTTGTCGATCATGATGTCCGTGATGGGAAGAGGAAATTCATCCTTGGGGCAGGCCGCATTTAGATCTCGGTAATCGATGCAGATACGTACCTTCCCATTTTTCTTTATGACTGGGACAACGTTGGCGACCCAGTCGGGATATTGTTCTTCCCGGATGAACCCACAGGCTATCAGCTTTTTGACTTCAGCTTCAATGGCGTCCATCATGTCTGGTCGGAACCGGCGTTGGTGCTGCTTCACAGGCTTTGAGCCAGCCAATATGTTGAGTTTGTGAGTAGCCACCTTCGGGTCTAGGCCCGGCATGTCTCCATAATCCCATGCAAAGATGTCGACGTATTCCTTTATCAGCTGTATAATTTCTTCCCTTTCGGCTGGTGGAAGATTGTCACTGATAAATATCGGCTTTGGCGAAAGCTCACCCCCAACATCGATTTGGATAACTTCGTCTTTGGTTGGAGGTTCCCTCAGACTGGCGTAAAGCTGAAGAGGTCCTCAGTCGGCCATCGGCTTCTCGCGTAATCCGGAGGGTAGGCAGATTGTTCTCTTGCTGGCGTAAAGGCTGAGAGATTGAATATTCGCCTGCTTGCTTCCCCTTGCGGAGATCACCGCGCTCATCTATTTTACCATAGAAGTCAGATGTTGTTTCGCGCGTGGAGCGTGATATGTTCTTCCGATTTGGCGTTGAGGCACCATCGGAAGTTTTGTCTGTACCGCGCGTAGCGGGAGACTGATTCCTACGCGTAGAGCGCAGTGGATACTTCTGGGTTAGCGCAGAGGCCTTGCCCGAAGTTTTGTCTGTACCGCGCATAGCGGGAGACTGGTTCCTACACGTAGAGCGTAGTGGATACTTCTGGGTCAGCGCTGAGACTTTGCCCGAAGTTTTGTCTATACCGCGCGTAGCGGGAGACTGGTTCCTACGCGTAGAGCGCATTGGATACTTCTGGGTTAGCGCAGAGGCCTTGTCCGAAGTTTTGTCTGTACCGCGCGCAGCGGAAGACTGAATTTTACGTACAGGGCACGGAGGGAGAGATGCTACCACCTCACTGGTCGGAGAGATCGGAGAGATCGGAGAGTCCACAGGAATGGTTGAGGATGTCTTGGGCATCCGCACTTTACGCAGCTTCCTGTTGTCTTGGACGGAGAGAGAGTGAGAGCTACCCCCGGTTCGAAGCATGTCTTCGTAAGCAGACTGGTCGAAATAAACGACCAGCGTCTTCTTCACGGTTCCTATAGATACCGCATCGCGTTGAGCAATTACTTCCTCGTCAGAAGAGAAAGACGTCCCCAGCAGAGTCGCCTTCTTGTTTGTTGTATTAAACGAAAGAATAAAAGTGTATTTCAATGACGGGGTTTGTGTGAAACCCGTGCCCTTTGGTTTACAAACAAACTTGTACAATGTAATCCTATACGAGGATGTGGGAGTACAATTTATTTAATCTGGGTATAAATTGCTATAGGTGTCTGATCTGCGGTCGATCACTTTAGCCCTTAGACCACGCGATGTTGAAGAAGTGCCGTGGAAGACAGGTAGCAGCTTCGAAGGTTGTAGGGGAGGGTGGATGCACGATGCCGAAGTCGTCGATCCCCGCTCTTTGCCTGAGCTCCGGGCTCTCTCTCTCTCCTTGTTCGATCTTCTCCAATTGTCGACCTTGGATCTGATATTGGTATTCTTGACCAAATTTTTCGACCTTGGGTCTGATATTGGTATTCTTGACCAAATTTTCCGACCTTGTTCCCCATTGACAGGGGCCTCTATTTATAGAGTCTTTGGTGACAGTGACCACTCCGTTGGTGTAGCAACCGAGGAGTGGAAAGTACAGCACCCTTTTACACAACGGTTAAAGTAACCAATGCCTACGTATAGATAATCTTTTGACTGAGCGGGTGACGTGGGTCCAACTAAGGGGACACAACACGTACGGTTGCTACTAAGATCACGGCGTAAAAGCCACGTGGGTAGGTATCCATTGTGTAAAAGAGGTTGGCGTAGAAGCCAAATGTTCGTCACCATGGCATAGAAGCCAAGTAGGCATAAAAGCCGAACAGGCATAGAAGCCGAGTAGGCATGAAAGCCGAGCAGGCATAGAAGCCGAGCAGGCATAGAAGCCGAACAGTCGTAGAGACTGAGTGGTCGTAGAGACTGAGTAGGCGTGGAAGCCGAGTGAGCACAGATCTTGAATGGGCATAGAAGCCGCTGTATATCGTGCCAGAATGGGCGTAGAAGTCGCTTGAGCACAGATCCTGAATGGGCGTAGAAGCCGTTGCATATCGTGCCAGAATGGGCGTAGAAGCCGCTGCATATCGTGCCAGAATGGGCGTAGAAGCCGCTTGAGCATAGATCCTGAATGGGCGTAGAAGCCGCTGCATACCGTGCTGATGTGGACGCCTTAGCCGGAATTACGGCTTTTGAAGATATAACCAAATCTCTTGCAGAGATTTGCCATCATCTTATGCATTAAATACGGAGGCGTGTTTCGAAGGTCTGCAAGCCTTCTGTACACCCGTCGCAGAGACGTGTCTTGAGAGAAACTGTCATCGCTCTGTGCAATTAGACGTGGAGACGTGCCTCGAATCCCGTACGAAGTGCAGCTTTTGACGTGGCAGGCGGTTTGTCTGCTGCGGAGCGTAAAACAGCTCATGTTCGCCTGTGTAAAATAGGGCGGCGTATTCCTTTGTACGCAAAAGAGCGGTTTATGCTGAGGGGACTCCAGTAAACGACGGTTTGATGATGTTTTACCAAATCCTCTGCATTGTAAGATCCGCCATCATACTGTGGGACACGTCCCGAGAGGTTTGCCATCGTTTCCAGTCGTCGTCTGGGTAGCCGTGCATCACCTTTTGTCAGGAGTCAGAGGTCAGATTCACTGCGTGACTTGACAGGTTCATTTCGGGGAAGATGAAGCGTTCCTCGTACGCTATAACGCTGCTTTGAGAGCGGATGAGTTTTACGCCATGGAGGCGATGAAGAACTCTGTTTCACGTTGGAGCGACCTGGACGTACTGCACTTATGCGGATGGTCCTTTGAGTTTTATTCTTCATGCTGTATTTTAGCGGAAAAAACTCTGTTGTACGCCTGATGGCTCTGAAGGCCTCTGCTTACGCTGCTCTGTATCAAGAGGCTGCGTAGCTCTTCCCAGCGTATTTTTCATGCTTCTACAACAGCTAAGTCTGACAAGCTACTCATGAAAATCTTTCGAAACACGGATCGTTCTGCTATATGAACGACCGAACTCTGGTTCGATTTAGTTATCGTCTACTCCAATCTCACCCAATTTCAAGTTTAGCATTACTAGTAGCAACGCACATCATCCAAGCAACGATCCAACTCATCACGCCAACTTATCATCAATATCACCAATTCAATCGTGAGAGTTCCGTCCAACAATTCTCTAATACCATCTTATTCCTCACCGTCGCATAACCGATCCGACCAAATCAATTATTAACCGAGTCCTATCTCGTATTGCGTTTGTTTCAACGCGAACGTTGCTAGTGTATATTCCCAATTCCAAATCCTAACTCTAAGTCTCATTGTCCCAGTTCTATCATTCTTCCCGAACGATACTCTGAAGTCAGCCACTCTAGTTTAACTCAAGGCACAGGGTCGTCTGCCTAGCCACTAGGTCAGTTCGCAAAGTCATAGGTACAGTTCAAGTTTGTCACTCATCGTGCAACCGCGTTGCACAACGCTCGCCCCAAACACACTAAGGTCAAACCATTGTTCCTTTACACGGGTATTCTACCTAAGCTCATCTCACTCAGATTTCTAACATCGAGCACAGATCATCCTATCACACCAACACGCTCGTTTAACCGAACCCATGATACGCCTACGTTGCAGGTCTAACCCAACGATTCGCACACACTATCTCTATCATCACGTTTAATAGAATTCACCAATCCATCCTCTTCTACACCTGTATCACTAAGCCACAATTCTATTATAAATCATCGATGTATATCATAAACTCTAAGTCGTCCAACTCGATCTGCGTATTCCGTTCATGAAACCATCCCGCATATCATATTTTATATTCTAGACTAACTCCTCAACAAAAATCCTTGGATTCATTTGTATCCTGAAACTTGTCTTATCGTATCGAACCACAAGTTAAAATAATCCTTTAATTGTCACGTTCCGGTCTCCTGCAAGTTCAATCATCCCCGTCGGACGTGATATCACCACGCCAATGCTCCCGCAGAATGATTGTCCTAATCCAGACGTGACGCATGTGCGAGCAAGAAGTCGTACTCGCACAAGACAAGAAGGTCAATCGTTATGGTTATCATCGAACGAACAGACACCTTATCGTCACCTTTTTTTCCAAGTTGTACATTGATCCACCAAGTCATATTCTTCTAACAACCGTTCTTACCGCCATCCAAGTTCGCCTAACCAAACCGTCCAACTTAATATTCTAGCACCCTCAAACAACTAAGTTCAAATCCCAAACCCAATCTATCCCATTTGATACGTTCTATTCATCGAGTTCGTTTGGAATAATCACCGAACATGTTCCCTTTGAGTTTGATTATCCCTGTCGTACGTGAAATTACCACGCCGGTGCTCCCACAGGATAATCGTTCTCGCTGGGACAGATTTTGAATGTTATCTTTCTGAACTGGATTTCAAGATCATTCTTCCAAATTCCAAGCCAAATCTGTTACTGCTTAACTCGATCCATCAAAATCACCATTTTACTAACTTACATCAATCCATACTTATCTTCCAACCATTGTTATGGTCTAAATCTCCCAATATTTGAAATCATCGTATTCGTACTCAAACCGAACTCTATCGAGCGATATCCTACTCAATCCAAATTTTTCATGCATGCTATCATTCGTTCGCTCCATTATTTCTAATTGTACTAATTTCGATCGCATACCTGATTATTCTATCTCAACTCAAGTTTTTAATTCGCTTGTTTCAACTCAAAATCGCTTGTACGATCCTTTAAGTTTTCCCGACCATGTAATCAATTTCAATTGCCCTGAACTTCTATTCGATATAAGCCTTATCCCTTATTTAACTCATTGTAACTCGTTCGAACCAAATTTGCATGATCCTCCAAGTTCGCTTACTTGCTAGGCATCGTTTATTTATACTAAGGCTTTACCCAATCTCATCGCTTGCTGTTAGACCCGTTTAACTCTCCGAATCCACGACTTCGTTCGAGCATTTCTAAGCCGACCAATACACCACTCAGGGTTCGAGTCATACTCCATAAATCTATATAACTCATTATATCCACGATTCGCATACTCGAACCAGGGACTTATCGTATACACCACTCAGGAATCGAGTCATCCTAATAACTCCTGAATCGCATTTGCATCCTTCACTCGTATTCCCAATTCGTTCCTTAGAACTCCAACACGATCCCTATTTGTCGTCTAAAGATTCCAGTCTCATATGTACCCCTATCGATAGTCCACCATACAAATATGTTTGTAAACCATAACTTATCGCTATGAATAACCGTCCAAACTATATCTGAAAATTCCATACACGATTCCCATCACTCGCCTTAGCGGCACACCGATAACATCTCTATCGATTTCCCTCCTAAGTTAACTTTATTCTCATCCGAACAATACCCAAATCTCGCTGCAACCCACTAGCACCAAGGGTCTTGGTGCACGATACTCAACGCAACTTGGCCAAAAGGCCCTGTGCATAGACCACTGTTTGAACGATATTCTCATCTCGCACTCTACTCGCTTGGTGTTTTCATATAGACATATAACTTGCCGATTATAACACGAGTCTACTCTCACAACGTCTTTCACAGGTTGGGACAAATGCCTACGTATCATAATCCCGTTCAAGCAATCGTATAATTCACACGCACTTTTCGAAAATATTTAGACTTATTGTATGGAACATCCATCGAAGCATCGAGAGAGAGCATCTACCACTTCTTCTAATACACAAGTTCAAAACTTAGAGAATCAAAACGAATTCCAAGGACGTAAAGCCATGCTCTGATACCAATATGTCATGCCCCGATCTCCCGCCGGAATCGACCATCCCCGCTAGGCACGAATCACCGCACCAGCGCTCCCGCGGAACGTACATTTCCATCGGAACGCGATGCCGCACGAGCCTGGGGTTGCGCCCGCGTAAGGCAAATACCGAAACGGCCGTTGATAACTAGTTCACAGAGTCGACATAGCGGAAACATAAAATGAATACAAGTATTGAATCCAAATTAAGCTCTTTATTGACATAAGGTAAAGATTACAAGCGGCGCTTTGCCGAGATTACAAATCGCTCATGCTCTCTCTCTATCTCTCTTATAATGAATATGCCCTTAGGCTTAGAACCAATACAAATAATCTGGATGATGATGTTTCCATACATTATGTCTCATATATGCGAGCTTCGGGTCCGTGCGCCACGCTCCAAGACGCCAAGTGTGGTCCGGCGCCTCATTGCGCTAACGATATCCGAATCCGTATGAGTTTTCCCTGCACCCTGCATGCAGACTGGTTGGGTATCAGTACATTGAATGTACTGGTGGGGAGGCCTCTCGCCCACGCCACAAAACAAGCACGTTCATTAGTTATGTGCACCGACTGATTTCGTTATCTTTCTATTCTTTTGCCTTAGGATCAGTTACATGGCAATATAAAGAAAGTAATCTCTGTGTCAGCTAAAGAGTGTCATAATAATGAACAATTTAGTTCAACTTACTACTTCTTACCATTCGGCCTTCCCTGTCATAAGCAGCAATATAAACAATGATCTACGAAATAACAAGAAGCAACTATGAAACCCAAGTGTTATACCGTGCCTCTACCTCACAAGACCCATTTTTACTAGAACTATATGTGATACCGTGCATCCATTCTACTTATGCAAAATATCGTGCAAATGCACTCCTTCTCGTTTCTCCTTTATTCAATGCGGATAGCTGCTATGCAAACATGACTTATCTATATGAAGGTCACTGGCTCTGCTAGCCATATTGGACATAATCTGCGATGCACGGCCGTCTTTCCAGCTCGGTTGCTAGCCTTGCTGGGCCTCCCAACTGTCTAACGAGTCGACGCCCATCCAGGTTGGTAGCAAGCCTTGCTGGATGTCTCGCTCTCGCCCACTAGTCATCAGCTAGCGTATTGCCAGGACTACACTGGCACTGTCCTCCCTGGCCGACACGATTCGGATGCCTCAGCAATCGTGTCGAGGACTCTCTCAACCTGGTGTGCAACCAGTTGTCCGTGACCATGCAACTACTTCCCCACTTCCAATCCTAGCCGAGGACAACTCTCGGATCAATCCTTGCCAAGGACTACACTCGGATCTTTTCTTCTTTACGCAGCTCCCTGATTAGAGACTGCCTCGGGGATCTGCATATCCCGAGTACCTTCCTTTCCTTCCATCTCCTGACTCAGAATGACTACTTGATAGCTTTCCTCGTCTATGCATGCAACATGATTTTACTCCATCCCGTGTCATATTCCGTGCGGTGCAATGCCTCAGTACAAACTCACACTACTTTATGGCATATATGAAGGAAATTACTACATTCCAACTCAACAATCCCGACTACGCAAATAGCAAGTAAAATCTCCATGTTCTATATAATGATAGGCGGGGTTATCCCCTTAGCTATGTGCGTTCATCTCTTTTATTAGCATGCAAAGGTTATCGCCTGTAAACTAGCATGTAACATTCATTTTTATTAGTGTGCAGCTAAGTAGAGACAGGTTCACCGGGGCCACCCACCTTAGCGATGTATCGCATCGATCGAGCGAGACTCCGGACGTGCCTCTGATAGCCTAGGTCTGACTCCATTGAAGATCCCAACATGAATGCCTTTGCATCGAATGCGCCATCTCGCTGAGCAAGGCGGGTTGAATAGCTACACTTGTGTCGTTTGAATCGGCCCTCCGGGTTGAGCGGAGCGGGTCGTTATAGGACTTGTATTATATTTGACTCTTGAACTTATTTCCCTTTTATTCCATATCGTGTCATTTCTTTCTCTCGTTTGATATTATGATTTAGTTTTGATTACCATTATTATGTCAATATATTGTTCCTCCATTTATAGTTGAGATGTCATGACAGGTAGCTTATATATATTGTGTGATGTTAGATAGTATTGTTGACCTAGACAACGTTCTATGTCGTTATTATAATATTGGATGGGCATTATTCACGCACTTGTGCCCTTATTTTGGGTGGAGGTCATGACAGTCGCTGATGATAGAGAAAACGTTCTTACAACAACAACGACAATAACACCTGGGATAGCAAGGAAAGCAGGACATTGTCACCAAAAGCCTGTAGAGGCCCGACCAAGAAGCCCGAGCAAAAGCCTGTAGAGGCTCCAAAATCGAAAAAAAATTATTCTTTCAAAGATGATAATGTAATGGAAATTTTTGACGTGCTAATGAAGGAAAACAAGCTTCGACTCCCTGACGTCAAGTGCCCTGATGAGGCAGTCGATGTGAATAATTCGAAGTACTGCCACTACTACCGATATGTCCACATGCGAAGTAGGATTATTATACACTAAAGCAGTACATCCAACATCTGCTAGACACCAAGGCCCTTACCTTGGACTTCGATGACAAAATAGTTGTCGCTAACATGGTATCTCTCTAGTTCGGTAACTTTCTGGCAACGGAAGCCCAAGACGGAGTGATCCCGATCCCAGGACAACAATGGTGGTTATAAATCTTCCGCCAGCTCATGACCAAATAGCCGGGCTGATACCTCTCACCACATCACGGGGGAGGTCATGTAGGTTCATCCAGATCTTGCTCTAGACTTGATGCAGCAGGCAGCACCTTTCGCCACCAAGTCCAAGGGCAAGAAATTGAAGTCCTACTACACGGTTTCTCTCACTTCTGAAGAAGATATAGCAGGAACAATGAGGTCAGGCCTGGCATTCCAATGAGAATACGACATCCCTGAAGATGGTGCGCTCCCAATCGTCAAACCTATAATATCTGATTCGGGTCCATCCCAGCCTCCGGTAGTGGACAAGTCCAAGCAGAAAGACACTCGCTTTGACAAACTGTTGCACAAAGATACAGCTCAGAGGATGGAGAAGCCCTTCAAATTTGACATCTTGGCACAACTGGCCAATACTCCAGCAAAGTTTTCACTATTCGAGCTTCTCTGACTCCAAAGACACTCGGGTTGCTATGAGTGAGGAATTGCAGAATGTCGACACCTACCTGGTGCAGGTTAAGCCGCTAACTGAGAATCCTGTCGTATGCCCCTACTTCAATAATGTGATAGAGGCGATACCAAATATCACGTTCTCACAACAAGACATGTTGCTAAAAAAAATATGCACGATCGTCCTCTGTATTACACACGGTACATTGGTGCCATCAAGATGGACCAGATGCACATCAACCCCGATTCCTCAATCAGCAGCATCCTAGTCTATTTAGACCTTGGGCATCCCGATGCATCACCTGATAACAACCAATACTGCCATCAGTGGCTTCAACGCAGGAAGGAGCTCCCCTCTGGGCAAGATTTGCTTAAAATTTTAGATCGGTGATTTAAAAACAGAGGTCACCTGCTATATCATAAACGTAGATGTATCCTATAACGTCCTCTCGGGACGTCCGTGGATACACTAGTACATGATCGTACCATCCACTCTACACTAGTGCTTGAAGCATGTGGATGATTAAGACGTCGTCAAGACAAAATTTGCTAACTTGATCCATTCAAATGGGTTGAGGCCAATTACTCTGACTCAATCCTTTACAAGCAAGCCTACCAAAATGGAGATGGAAATGATGCCGACGATGAGGTAGAGACTGGGACAACATCGGACGAGCCCTTGAGAGTCCATCTCAAAGCATACGCTCATGATACAACCCCTCCCCTCATGGTAAAAATATACGAGAAACCACCAGGACCTCTGGTCATTCGCCTTCGTAGACTGAGTCGACCGCTAAAGAAAGATCAGGCACCTACTACGACTTCTAAAACTCTAGTGGTAAAGCTGCACAGGAGACCTTCGAAGTCGTCGCTCACACTGGGGTTAGATCTCGAGAAGGATGAACTAGAGGAGTATGTAGCCGCTCATGCTAACATCCTTTCTCTTGACGATGTAATTCATGAGGATAAGATACCTTATTTTATGAATAAAAGGGCTATCTTTGAACTACTCGAATGTTGCACATCTAAGCACATTGTATTCCATTGAGCATGGTCTAGGCCTGGACCTGCATACACAGATGACTACCACCTATGCAGTGAACCAAATTCTCTCCAGTCAAAAATTATACTTCATATTTCCAGCAAGGAAGATGGAAGACAAACTCATCATCTTCGGCAGAGTGAAAAGTCCCAAATCCTTCGTCCAAGAGGAAATTGAGCCAGAACTCGACACCGGCAAAATACCACTTCACCGGTACATCTCTCAAACCAAGCACCTTATACAGAAGATGGGATATGATCTGAAAGCCGTTAGGGGCTTGAACTACGACAAAGGCTGACGACTGCCTCTGTGTCTGCATGCTCCTACAGGCAAGTCCGAGGATTACTACCATAAAATAAAGTATGGCCTAGGGTACGTCATGCCTCCCATAATCGTCGAAGGCTCGGATGAAGAATATGAGTTACACTCTCACTCTACAGAATCTTCCGCTTGGGACTCCGATATCAGTATCGGGGAGATGCTCAAACAAACGTTGTCTGCCAATATGTCGTTAACTGACCCTGAGGAAGACGATAAGGATCAAACTGAACTCTCTGAAGTAGAACCGTGGCCCAACGGGAACTTCCCATCGAGGAAGAAGTCATACAAATCTATCTGGGTGACGAATCCTCCCTTAAACCTATCTTCATCAGCAAAAGTTTGTTTGATAAGGATAAAGAATCCCTACTACAGCTCGTCATGAAGTACATTGATGTCTTTGCCTGGAGTTATGAAGACATGTCGGGACTGGACCCCGAAATCATAATCCACAAACTCAACATCTTGCCAAATGCTAAGCCAGTTAAGCAACAGCAACAATGATTATATTCGGACATCATGAATACCAATGAAGCTGAAGTCAATAAACTGATAGCTAGTGGCTTCATCCGCGAGGAACAATATCAGGATTGGGTAGCCAACTTTGTGTCCGTCGTAAAAAAGAACGAAAAGATTCGAATATGTATTGACTTTTGTGATCTGAACGCGGCATGACATGCCATACCCCAGAACCAGAATATTGGAAAGTGGGACTCATAAGGCCAGCTACGTATACTTAGAGCACTCCAGTACTTCGTATATATGGTAAAGCTATAAGACATGAGGGGTCACTACTACAAACCAACAGTCAAGCCTAGGTCCAAAAAATCCTAGTTCTCAATCACAAGAACAACAGGAATGATAACAATATGTAAGATTAGCTGAAATATAATAGTAAAGTATCCCAAATTATAATATACAGATGATCATGATGCTAGTATACACAGAATGAATAAACTAGACAGAATCTGAGTCATATATGATCAACCCTAGGATCTGTCAATCATGCTGATGTCCGTAGGCTAACTGATCAAACCAAAATACGAGATAAATATGTGCTCGGTGGCCAAACACCCATAAAATAGAATGTACATCATGATGGGAAAGTAAGAAAAATCACTCAAGGGGTTTGGTGCTCCAGGTGGCCACCATCCTCAGAAAAGTATGGAAGATCCTTCGGTGCTGCTACTAGATCTGGTAATACAAAACTTATGGGGTCAGAACCCCTAATAGCAAGTACCACAAAGGAAGCCAATCTACAAACTTAAACCAATAACACAAGCACTGGAAAGTAAAGACTGAATATAAAAGATCTCAGGATAATAAATACTGTAAAACCTGTAATGAGACATATTCAGACCTAATAATCAATAAGGAAATAACAAGTGCTGAAAGTAAAGGTGATCATGTGAAGCCTAGACTAACCATCAACCATCAATCATGGCAAATCACATAAGTATGGCTTGATACCTTTAACTAACTAGGGTTATCCCAATCCTTAATTACTAACTAATATAATGCAATACGATTTTAGAGTTCTTTCTGATCGCATGTCCCTCCAGTCCGTCCGGGATATCCATACACACAACCAACTAGATACTCCTCAAGATACGCCATAATATAAACCACTGGATACTTCTCACGATAACGGTATGAATAACTGGGACTGCATGCAATCTAGGAAAATTTCTAGCCATGTACTAAGTGAATCTCTAGTTATTTAACCCCTAGCAGTTTCTTGTATAAATCTGGGTTTGGCATACTGCAGAATTCATCCTAAACATGATGTAGACAAATCAAGTTCTAATAGTAATATAACCAAGTTTAATATATATTGCACATACAGACTCATGTATGAAATGAGAACAACCAAGCCACATATAATCAAGTAAAGCCAGGTAAAGCCAAGTGAAGCCATGTTAATCCAGGTGAAGATAGGTAAACCCATATAAAACTAGGTAAATCCATGTACAACCATGTGAAGCCATATCCAACCAGATAAAACTATGTGAAACCAAGTCAAGCCATGTCCGATGAAGCCATGTAAAGTTATGCCAAGTCAAGTCCAGTCAATTTTGTCATCACGTGTAGCCGGGCAAAGCCTGGTAAAATCGAGTAAAGCCAAGTCAAGTCATGTCATTTGAAGCCTTGTAAGTTCATATCCAAAATTAGGTTAAATCTTCGCGTGTCTAAGAAAAATCTAGAAGTTTCAACATAAAATCACGAAAAATCAAGAATTCCTATAGAAAGTGCACGATCAGTACACCGTCGGTACAGTCCAGTACACCATCGGTATACCGGTCCAGAGATAGGAAAAATATAATAAGTTTTGGATTCCAGCAAATTGGTATACCGTCGATATACTGTACTATATCGTCGGTATATCGTTCTAAGTAGGCAAAATATTACTGGAAAATAAAGTTCTACAAATCGGTATACCGTCAGCACAGGCCAGTATATCGTAGGTATGCCGACCAAGATAAATATCTAACAATATCGGCAAGATCAATATACTCTCGGCATAACCTATTATACCGTCGGTATGCCGATAGGGTTTACACAAAAATATCTAAAAATTAAGTCGGTTGAAATAGGTATACCGTCAGTACACTGTAGTATACCGTCGGTATACCGATTTCCAAGAATAATTATGGTTAAAGTCAAGTCAAGTCTAATTTTTGGAATCCAAATCAAATCCCAAAAATTATCAGAACCAAGTCTAACAGGAAGTCAAGTCTAGGGTAAGTCTCATATCAAAATTTGGACTAAATCTCACGATCACAACTCCGGTACCATTTCCGTTACCGAGTAACCAAAAAGGGACGGAACGAGATTCTACCAAAAATCAAAACCGAGATGGTCAAAAGGTTAGAAAATATGAGATAAATAATAATAGTAAAGCAAGTCTAAGCTAAAAAGCAATAACCAAGCTCCAGGAAAGTAAAATGACTGAAAGTAAAAAAAGTTCACAAAATTGGCAAGATGTACTTGCCTAATGCGAGCTCCCAGCCTAAATCTTCTAGTCCACCACCACGAGAAACCACACTCTAGGTCTCAAGATCACGCTTCCAAGCTCGAAAGAAAATAAAAAATAGAGGAGAGAGAAAGAAGAAAATAAAATATCTCGAGTACTATTTATAGAGAAAATATCTTTAAAATATCTCAAAAATATCTGTCGGGCAGTATACTATCGATATATTGTAGTATACCATCGATATATTATAGTATATCATCGGTATATTGATCAAGTAGTAAAGTTTTCATTTTTTAGAATTTTTGGACTTCCTCAAGATCCAAAAAAATGCAATAACTAGCACAAAATACGTATCCGCATAAAATACGAATATTGTGAGACGAATCTCACAACTCTTCCCTCCTTAGAAAAATTATGTCCTCAGAATTTCCATAAGGATCCGAAAATCACTAACAAGAAAATCCAAGAAAGCCATCTCAAAATCGAAAATAAACAAGAAACTCATGCGGGCATAAAATTTCCTAGACAACAACAAGAAATCAGAAAGTAAAAATAATAGACATAACAGATAAACTAAAAATCAATCGCATACACATGATAAGATAGGACACGGGTATACGAATAAGTATACCTCCCAGTCGAAGACAATTGATAACGAGTACGCTTATCGTCCTCGTGCTCCCACGTTGACTCACCCAGTGAGTGATGCCCCCAAGCAACTCGAACTAACCTAATAGTCCAGTTCTTGAGAACCTTCTCCCTCTAGTCCAAAATAGATATGGGCCTCTCCTTATATGATAGGTCGGTACCAACAATCAACTCAGAATGATCCAAGATATGGCTTGGATCTAGAATATACCAGAGCAACTGAGATACGTGAAAGACGTCATGTACCTCATAAAGTGATAGTGGAAGAGCTAGACGAAACGATACGTCTTCAACTCGCTCGAGAGTATCGAATGGGCCTATATATCTGGGACTAAGCTTTCCCTGTACTCTAAATCTGATAACTCCACGGGTGAGCAAAATTCTCAGAAATAGATGGTCGTCGACAGAGAACTCAAGATGACGACGGTGTTGATTTGTCCAATAACGCTGGCGATCCTGAGCCATTCTGAGATGCTATTTGATCTTCCTGATCACTCCAACCAACTGAGCAATCATCTCTAGACCAAGCATCTGCCTCTCGCTAATGTTATCCCAAGCTAACGGTGATCTGCATCTCCTACCATACAAAGCCTCAAAGGGTTCCATCTGAATGCTCGTCGAAAAACTATTATTATAAGAGAACTCTACTAAATGTAAGTGGTCCTCCCAAGATCCACTAAAGTCAAGTGTACAAGATCGAAGCATATCCTCCAAAGTCTAAAAAGTATGCTCCGACTGTCCGTCTGTTTGTAGATGGTAGGCTGAACTAAACTTCAACCTAGTACCCAGACTCTGCTATAGGCTCTGCCAGAAATGAGACATGAATCACGAATCTCTTTCCGAGAATATGCTAACTGGTACAACATCCAATCTGACTATCTATCTCATGTACATCTCAGCTAGTTGCTCTGTAGACTGGCCCACTCTGAAAGGAAGAAAGTGAGTAACCTTCGTGAGTTGAACCACTATAACCCATATAGCATCTCTTCCAGACAGGGATCTAGGAAGACCGGTCACAAATTCCATAGTAATATGGTCCCACTTCCACTCCGGAATCGATAAAGACTGAAGTAGTCTGGCCGGTCTCTAATGCTCAGCCTTGACCTGCTGACAGACTAAACATCGAGAAATAAACTGAACTATCTCCCTCTTCATACCATTCCACCAGAAGTGCTGACGAATATCTTAATATATTTTTATCCCTCCTGGATGCACTGAGTACTGAGAACTGTGGGCCTCTGACATAATCTCCTGCCGGATATCTTCTATCGGCATACAAAGTTGACTCCCAGACCTGATAGTCCTATCCTCATGAATGTTCAACTCTGGTCTGTGTCCTGACTCATACTCTGCTCTGAGCTGCTGAAGTCTGACATCACCAGTCTAATCTGCTCTGATCCTCTCAACTATAGAAGAGTGAACCTGTAGACTCGCCATAAAACTGATATCACCATACAATACTACCTCGATAGCAATCTCCTGCAGATCCTTTAAAATATGGCGTTGCTCTGTCAAGAAGTAAGCTCCTCCTCTCCTGCTCAAGTCATCTTCTACGACATTGGCCTTCCCTAGATGATACTGAAGATCAAGATCGTAGTCCGATAATAACTCAAGCCACCTCCTCTGACATATGTTGAGTTTCTTCTGTGTGAACAGATACCTTAAGATCTTGTGATATATGAATATCTCCACTCGATCACCATATAGGTAAAGACTCCTAAGCTTAAGTGCAAACACTACTGCTGCCAACACAAGATTATTCGTTAGATAACTCTCCTCATGGTCTCGAAGCTGCCAAGACGCATAAACTATCACTCTGTCATGCTGCATAAGGATACACCCTAATCCTACTCTCGAAGTATCACAATATACTATAAATCTACCTGGTCCCACCAGAAGTGTCAGAATAGGAGCCAAAATTAAACTCCGCTTGAGTTTTTCGAAATAAGTCTGAAAAGTATCTGACCACTCAAAGCGCACATCTTACACGTCAGCCGTGTCAATGGTATGGAGATCCTCGCAAAATTTGCCATAAAGCGCCTGTAGTAACCTGCTAGACCCAAGAAACTGTGCATATCTGAAGTTGTCCGGGGTACTGGCCAACTCTCAATAGCCTCCACCTTCTTGGGATCCACCTTGACTCCTTCACCAGAAATAATGTCCCAAGAATGAGATACGATCAAGCCAAAACTCACACTTGCTGAACTTCGCGTACAGCTGCTGCTCTCGAAGAATCTGAAAAATGATACGAAGATGCTACTCATGCTCTTCCTCACTCTGACTATAGACCAAGATATCATCAATAAACACTATCACAAACTGGTCTAAGTAAGGCATAAAAATGTTATTCAAGAGAGACATGAATATAGCTGGTATATTGGTCACCCCAAATGGCATAATTAGGAACTCCCAATGACCATATCTAGATCAAACACCGTATTGGGTATGTCCTGCTCCCTGACTCTGATCTGATGATACCCAGACCGTAAATCAATTTTAGAAAATATAGTCTCTCTACTAAGATCAAACAAGTCATCTATCTTGGGCAAGGAATACTTGTTCTTAATGGTTGTCGCATTTAGTATTCTATAATCAATAACTAAATGCGAGGAACCATCCTTCTTTTTAACAAGAAGTAGCGGGGATCCCCAAGGCGATGCACTAGTTCTAATATTCATTATTAGACCTAGCACAGTATCTCCAACTCAGAAGGTGACATCCTATAAACTCTCTCTGATACTGGCTCTGCTCTCAGAATCAAATCAATGTAGAACTCTATGTCACTAACTGGTGGTACACCTGGTAACTCATTGAGAAATACGTTAGGAAACTTATAAACTATTCTGGAAAATTGTGCCTCCTCAGCCTCTGCAATCATCAATGTAACCTCCGGTGACTCTACTGCACCTCTCAAGAATGAGAACTCCTCCCCATCTGGTACACAAAAGATAACCTTGCCACTATGGAAATCTATCGTCGTGTGTCTCGCACTCAACCAATCCATCCCAAGAACGATATCATAATCGCCTATAGGAAACTCTATTAGTCTCGCGAGAAACTCTCTTCCATACACTATAACTCTACACGAGGGATATACTCTATCTACTCCTACGAGATCGTTAACCGTAAGTATATTCAACCTTACAGGTAAGGACTTGGACTCCAATCCAACTCGTGTCATAAAGCGTGCAGATATAAATCAATACGATGCACCAGAATTAAATAAAGAAGAAGATGAATGAAACTGGATGAGAATGGTACCTACTACCACCTCTCCTGTAGCCAAAGCCTTCTCTATCGATAGCAAGAAGGCTCGACCCTGTCCTCTGGGTGTTGGTCCCTTCTGCTGCTGACCTCTAGGTCTCGTCTGTGCCTGGACCTGCGTATACTATTGCGGCCTCTACTGGAATGCCTGAGCCTGTGGAGGCAAAGTCCTCTGAATCTGCGGCTACAGTAGTGAAGTTGCCCTGAAATGTGATATTGATGGCTGAACTGCTGACTAGGCTGATGATGATCCAGTCTGGTTCATCCTTGGACATGTTTCGACCATATGTCCTGATACCCCACATACCAAGCACAATCCATGTGCCCTACCGTACCCTGATACAATATGTCCATGTTTCCCATAATGGAAATAACTATGGGAAGAAAAAAAAGATGACTACCTTTGCTGAGGAAACGTCTGGGAAGACTGCTGAGATAATGTTATCCTCCTCGAGGATCCAATCGTCAACCTCTAACTACTGGAGCTGGTGCTGCTGAATGGGATATGACCCTCCTGAAACGTTGGGCCTCTTCTAACTCCCAACTCGATCGGTAATCCTCCGCGATACCTCCTAACTACTCGCGTCACAACGTCAAAGGTCTGAAACTCATGCTGCTCAACCGCCAAGATAGTCTCTAAATGGAGTCCCTGCTGGAACCTCCTCGCCCTCTCCAACTCAGTCGCTACCAAAGTGGGAGCAAACCGACTAAGTCTCACAAACTTCACTGTGTAACTGTCGACGGTCCTGCTCTCCTGCCCGAGGTTGTTAAACATCTGCTGAAGCTCGTAACGCGTCACCGCATTAAAATACCTCGTCTGAAATCTCTCAATAAAAATTGTCCATAAAATTGGTGCTATGAGAGAATCCTCTCGCGCTGCCCACCAGTCACGAGCCAAGTGCAACAATTGTAGCCTCACTACTGTAAGCACCCTAATTTTTCTAGAATTTAATTATTCAAAAATTCTTGTGATTAAGGGAATTTTTTATTTATTTTTAGCTAATTATAATATATAATATTCATGAATTTATAATTATGTGTATTTAATTAAATATTAATATTATGCAAAAAATATATTTTTGGGTGTACAACTATTAATAGTGTATTGTATATTTTTTTAAAATTTATTAAGGTCTAAAACTATTTTTAATGGCCATACAAATATATATATAAAGAAAAGAAAAGAATAAATAAATAAAACAAAACCCTAAACCCATTAACCCTAACCCTACCCATTAACTAAAACCCTAACCCATTAAACCAACCCACCCCCTTCCACGTACAGAGCAACCTCCTCCCCCCTCTATACACACACACACACACACACACACACACACACACACACACATATATATATATATATATATATATATATATATATATATAACAAAACCAAAACCCTAACCCTAACCTATCACCCAGCCTCCACCACCTCCGTCGGAGCGCCGCAGACTGCCGACCGCCGACCACCGTAGTGTCGGAGCGCGGCCGACAGCGGCAGCAGCAGCTCACAGCTCCTTGCGCCCCTCCTTCGCGCACAACCTTCGCCCTCCTCGCTCATCCGATTTGCGTCCTGTCTTCGATAGTATGTTCACAACCTAACCCTCTAGGATTTTCTTCAAGTGGAACTAATTTAGGCACCCCGATTTGATCGAAAAATTGACCGAAAGTTGGCTGAAAAATTGTTCAAAAATAGTTCAGAATTTCAGTCAAAGTACCCCTGTTCATGTCCAATTTTCTATCAACTCGTTAATTATTTTCAAAATATAATTGAAGAAACTTCTTCACAATATAACCAAGATTTTTTACTAATTTTTTAGTTTTTATTAGTTTGCTTTAATGGTAAAATTATTCTTGTTCCTAAATGATTAAAAACTTATTTTTAAAATAACTAAAATCTTGCGATACGGGGTGCATCCCGCCAAATGAGGCAACTTCATTGTGTGAAAATTATATCGAAAGACGTGTAACATAAACGCGGACGTATAAGCTTTCGTGGAACTTGATTTGGATGTGCGTGCACACCGGAATCAACACGTATCCGTCGAAAAATATCATATCGGCTTATTTTGACACTCGCCATAACTTTGTGTGTGCTTGTCATTTCGCAATGAAACTTGTACCATTGGATTCCCAGTGTTATGCTGGTCTTGTGACCCATGTTTTGTTCGATTCTGAGAACGTTAAAGAAACGTCATTTTGTGGGCCCTACGGATCCATATAACGGGCGATTTTGTGATTAGCTGATTTTGTGATTAGCTTATTGGAATTCAGTTATGGATGTTCCGTTGGGTTCGTATCATCATTCTGAACTTGTAAACACTAAGTTTGACGAATTTAGATAACTTTGTCTTTGGCACGTTTTACGGTACAAAGTAGGCCACATGTGGATCTCGCTTTGACCCAAAACTGTCAATTTTGCCCCTGTGTCCAAATTGGACTTATGGGTAGTCAATCCTAGATATTTCAAGTATTCTAAGAATATTAGTGAAGTTTGTATCAGCATCTGGAGGTGTAAGTGCATATTCCACTTTTCCATGAGCAGTTGACGAAGTTCAGAACCCAGGCAAGTGTACCTTGCCATGATGTATCATAGTTCCTTGTCTTTATTATCTTATTTAGTTATTATAGTTATTTGATATGTGTGATGTGTGTATTTATCCTAGGATCGTGAGACGTTGTTTAGCGTCCGAACAAGATTTGGGTATCAACATCGTACGCGGAGTCGAGTAACGTCACTTAGAGAGTTAGTTCCATGATCCTATTTTTACGTGCTTGCTTTACCAAGTACGCTACACCCTAGGACACTTGACACTATTTCATGTGACAGAATATTTCTTGAGTTATTTATGGTGATTCTGTATAGGCTTATAAAATTCGTGATATGAGACTAGCATATTATATGGATATTATTATGACTCGTTGCACTAGCTAGAGGTCATGATCTTGCGTGTTATGGACATGAGACATTGTGGACATGAGACGTGAGATTATAATAGATGGAAAGAGACACACCATACTATAGGCTGATTATTGATATATGTACTATACTATTGGAGGTGCTTTGGCACATATACTGGAGTCGTGATACTACTGGAGGTGCTTTGGAACATATACTGGAGTCGTGATACTACTTGCTTTGGCACATATACCGGGGTCATGATACTACTTGCTGCTATGGGCTCCCCGACACAGAGCCTATAGTGGTTTCAGCCTGAGTACGAGTGATTCTCTCACGTGTATATCACATAGTTGGTTATAATAGTTTACCCTTGAGTATGTGGCATTATATTGTTTTACTTTTGGCATGTTATTTATTATACCTTGTTACGTCCCTCTGAGGACCTGGTCCCCTGCCAGTTTTTGCAGCATAGACGGTTACGGAGCCTTTGGAGTTGCTAATGGAGTTGCTTGTCTTGCAGACATTGGTACAAGGTACTTATATCATATATACCGGAGTTATGGTTATTTATTCATATTGTTTATTCATCTGCTGATGTAGCCTAATTTTATAGACTCATATTTCTTTCTCGAGTCTATTCGAGTTTCTGTGCTACTGGACGGCCGACTTTAGCACATGTAGCTCATTCTTGTGTATTTTGTTCATTGTGGATTGAGACATAGATATTTATATGTACTTGATTATTTAGATAGTAACCATTATAATACAGCATATACGTATTCGAGTCGGACCAGAGTCTGGTCGAATGCGTAGCTAGCATGTTACGTATTCCTAGTCCTACATATTTTGGGTATCGGGCATGACATATTTTTGTGGTAGCCCATGCAGGTCCTGATTAAATCGTTTCGGTTACTTTTTGGAACCAAGCGAGCCTGTAATCAGGATTAGCAGTATTAGTATCTCAATCCACAAATGATTTGACAATTTTTTAGCATTTGATTATCGTCCTTGGACTTCACAATTGTACTCGTTTAATCCCCTTGACCTCTTTATTATTATTTATCATCTCTCCCTATTTCAGAGAGATGGACGTTCGTGCGCAGTGTTTCCTCTAGAAGCAGATCCTTGTCAAGGCGGAAGAAGACATGCTGGATATAAAGTTTTGAGAAGATGGTTACCCTTGGTAGGGTAGATAGATAGGTTATTCCTATATGCTAGAGCTAGTGTAGATTGTTAGCATGAGAATTCAATATAGTATTGAGTTTAAGGATTAGTTGTATTATCCCCTCGACTGCATCCCTATCCTTCCTATCAAATTCTTATCTTGTGTTGCATAAATGGCCTCGTGCTTTTGCAACAAAGATCTTTCTAATTATAACAATGAGTAGATCGTTCATCTTTTCCTAGTTGTGCCTTAATTACAAAATCAATCCCTTATTTGGTACCACTCCTTGTGTTAATATTCATATCACCATAGGTATCAGTTCTTTTCTACTCTAATCCTCTTGATCTAGTCACCATGACTCGATTCTCCAAATACCTGCCTAATCGTGCCTTATTCAACCATGTAGACTTATCAGAAATTCTTCTTGTCGTGGCCTGAATGTTTGGTCTCTTCGTCATCAATGCCAATCAATGATCGAAGCCTCTCTACCACCTTGCCTTAGTTAGATCTGACTCAGTCATTTCTTTTGCCTTATAGAAGCTTGACCTATACAAGAGCAGTAATGGATGGGTAGTAATTTCTCTTGTAAAATTGTTGATCAATAGCACCCTGATAGTTTTTAGGTTCCTTTAGAAAATCCTTGATTACGGCTAGTAAATCCTAAAATTCTTGTATCCTTATTTAGAAAGTAGGCCCTTCTAGAAATCTTGTTAGCAGGACCATGACCTTAGTTTTAATGTCAACTTAAATTTTTATAAGTTGGGTAGATCGTAGCCCCTGGTTTTAGTGTAGGATTATTCTAGAAATTCAGGGTAAATTTGAATTTATTTTGGTGTTAATTAGGTTAATCTCAAACGGATTAAATTACCTATTTAATTTTTGTATCCTTGATACCTTTGTTGTGGCTCGGATATTTGGAGCACAACACTATCATTTCTTTTTCAACAACTTCCATTCTTATGACCTAGACTAGTCACTCTACACCTATGATATGACTATCACTCACAAACTGGCCTTTCCATATTTTGTTTTAGTCGCATGACATTCGCGACGCAATTGTACACACATGACACAAAGATATCCTTTTTCTGTTGCGGTCAATTCTAATACTCAACACCGACTCAATTCTTTCGGCCACCTTAACATTCCTGAGCCTAACTGGAACCTACTCACTGATGACACAACTGTTACTTCCAAATATACACACCCATGCTCCATATAAACCCTCCAATATTCTTGGCATATCTCCTTCTAAACCCTATATCCAACTCCGTTGTAATTAAATTAAATTATACATAGGCAACCCAAATATCCCAACCACGAATATACTTGTATCCCATTCATGCCAAGCTACGTCTATGACACTTGTGTTGCATTAAATTGAACCCCTTGTACTTTTTACACAATAAAAAACACATTGATGAGTTATATCACCTTTTGACGCTTATTGCTGAACCATTCATCAACATCCATGATACGCAATGAACAACTTCTCGGTACCATCTCACCCTAGTTGTATTTGGCTATGGTAATTCCTATTGTCCTATAGACTCATGACCTAATTAAAAGCAGAGAGAACTGGTAAAACTTTTTTATAGAGTTATTGACTCATTAACGCCATGGTAGTATATAGATTTTCTTTAATAGGCTGTGACAACGGTCACAAAATTCTTACCATCTTGAATCCCTCATTGAAGTTAGACTTTCTAAAAATTCTTAGAAATATGATCATGATTATAGTTTCTGTGGCCAACTTCATTCTTATAATTTGGGTAGAGCCTTGATTAAGCGAACCCTTATTCTTAGAATGCGACGTCAAACTAGGACTTCATTTGGTAACTGCGTCCCCATCTTTAGTGCAACATTCTTAAGAAAAATCTTTTCTACTATGTTTATTTTTAATTTTAAGGTCAAAATTTTTATAAGTTGGGTAGATTATAAGCACCCTAATTTTTCTAAAATTTAATTTTTAAATTTATTAATATTGGTATTCTAAAAAAATTTTGATTAAAAAATTTTTTTATTTATTTTTATCTAATTATAATATATAATATTTATGAATTTATAATTATGTGTATTTAATTAATTATTAATATTATGCAAAATATATATCTTTGGGTGTACAACTATTAATAATGTATTGTATAATTTTTCTGGAATTTATTGAGGTCTAAAACTGTTTTTAATGGTCACACACACACACACACACACACACACACACACATATATATAAAAAGAAAAGAAAAGAAAAGAAAAGAAAAGTAAAAAGAAATAAACCAAAACCCTAAGCCTATTAACCCTAACCCTACCCATTAACTAAAACCCTAACCCATTAAACAAACCCACCCCCTTCCACGTACACAGCAACCCCCTCCCCCTATATATATATATATATATATATATATATATAACAAAACCAAAACCCTAACCCATCACCCAGCCTCCACCACCTCCGTCGGAGCGCCGCCGACCACCGACCACCGACCACCGCAGTGCCGGAGCGCAGCCGACAGCGGCAGCAGCAGCAGCGCACAGCGCCTTGCAGCCCCTCTTTCGCGCACAGCCTTCGCCCTCATCGCTCGTCCGATTTGAGTTCTGTCTTTGCTGGTATGTTCACAACATAACTCTATAGGATTGCCTTCAAGTGGAATGAATTTAAGCACCCCGGTTTGATCGAAAAATTGACCGAAAGTTGGCCCAAAAACTGTTCGAAAACAGTTCAGAATTTTAGTTCAAGTACCCATGTTCATGTCCAATTTTCTACCAACTCGTTAATTATTTTCAAAATATAATTGAAGAAAATTCTTCACAATATAACAAAGATTTTTACTGTTCTTTTAGTTTTTCTTAGTTTGCTTTAATGGTAAAATTATTCTTATTCCAAAACGACCAAAAACCTGTTTTTAAAACACCCAAAATCTTGCGATACGGGGTACGTTCTGCCAAACAAGGCAACTTCATCGTGTGCGAGTTATATCAAAAGGTGCATAAAATAAACGCGGACATGTGAGCTTTCGTGAAACTTGATTTGGATGTGCGTGCACACCGGAATCAACGCGTATCCGCCGAAAAATACTATATTGGCTTATTTTGACACTCGACATAACTTCGTGTGTGCTTGTCGTTTCGCAACGAAACTTATGCCATTGGATTCGCAGTGTTATGTTGGTCCTGTGACCCAAGTTTGGTTCGATTCTGAGAATATTGACGAAATGTCATTTTGTGGGCCCCACGATTTCACATAACGAACGATTTTGTGATCGGCTCACCGGAATCCAGTTATGGATGTTTCGTTGGGTTCATATTATTGTTTTAGACTCGTAGACACTAAGTTTGATAAATTTGGAGAACTTTGTCTTTGGCACATTTTATGGTGCAAAGTGGGCCACATATAGACCCCGCTTTGACCCAAAACTGTCAATTTTGCCCCTGTGTCCAAATTAGACTTATCGGTAGTCAATCCTAGCTATTTCAAGTATTATAAGAATATTAGTGATGTTTGTTTCAGCATCCGGAGGTGTACGTGCAGATTCTACTTTTCCATGAGCAGTTGACGAAGTTTAGAACCCAAGCAAGTGTACATTGCCATGATGTATCAAAGTTTCTTGGCTTTATTATCTTCTTTAGTTATTATAGTTATTTGATATATGTGATGTGTGTTTATCCTAGGACCGTGAGATGTTGCTTAGCGTCTGAACAAGATTCGAGTGTCGACACCGTACGCGGAGTCGAGTAACGTCACTTAGAGAGTTGATTCCAATATCCTATTTTTACGTGCTTGCTTTACCAAGTACGTCATACCCTGGACACTTGACACTATTTCATGTGACATAATCTTTCTTGAGTTATTCATGGTGATTCTGTATAGGCTTACAGGATTCATGATATGAGACTTGCATATTATATGGATATTATTATGACTCGTTGTACTAGCTAGAGGTCATGATCTTGCATGTTATGGACATGAGACGTTGTGGACATGAGACGTGAGATTACATTGAGTGGGGAGAGACACACCATACTACAGACTGATTATTGATATATGTACTATACTACTAGAGGTACTTTGGCACATATACTGGGTCGTGATACTACTTGCTTTGGCACATATACTGGAGTCATGATACTACTTGCTGCTATGGGCTCCCTGACACAGAGCCTGTAGTGGTTTCAGCCTGAGTACGAGTGGTGCTCTCACATGCATATCACATAGTTGGTTACAGTAGTTTACCCTTGAGTATATGGCATTATATATTTTACTTTTGGCATGATGTTTCTTGTATCTTGTTATGTCCCTCTGAGGACCTGGTCCCCTGCCAGTTTTTGCAGCATAGACGGCTACGGAGCCTTTGGAATTGCTGATGGAGTTGCTTGTCTTGCAAGTATTGGTACCAGGTACTTATATCATATCTACCAGAGTTATAGTTATTTATTCATATTATTTATTCATCTACTGATGTAGGCTAGTTTTATAGACTCATATTTCTTTCTCGAGTCTATTCGAGTTTGTGTGTTACTAAGCGGCCGACTTTAGCACATGTAGCTCATTCTTGTGTATTCTGTTCATTGTGGATTGAGGCATAGATATTTATATTTACTTGATTATTTAGATAGTGACTATTATAATACAGCTTATACGTATTCGAGTCAGACCAGAGTCTGGTCGAATGCGTAGCTGGCATGTTACGTATTCCTAGTCCTACATATTTTAGGACTGGGCGTGATAACAACTACTATACGCTCTCTAGCCGGAGTACCTGCTGCCTCCAAGATGGTCTAGTGTCCTACAGCCAAGCAACAGATGAAATTGCGTCCTCTGTGCCATAAAAGTATGGAGGACTGAGATTCCTAAAGATGGTCGCAGAATTATGGATCTGAGAACCACCTCGCTCCAATTTTGTCTGGAACGAGTGAGTGAGTACATCACTCTGGTGCTACTGGGTCATTATGAATCCTCGTAGGACATCTACCAGTGCTCGGGCAACACCCTTTGGCTGCTCGGGCTGAACTGGGTGCATAGGTGCTGCATGTTGGTCCAGTACTGTCGGTCGATCTGCTTCGGGATCTACTCTCGACTCTGCCCCTGAATATTGAGGCTGAACTCCAGGAATATGCTAGGCTCCCGAATGCTGATCCTCCTCGAGATGCACTCGATCCATCTGGCTGATAGTAATAAATACAGTGACCCTGAAAGTTAAGGACACAAGAGTCAAATAAAGAACAAGATAGATCAATGAATAAGTAGATAACATGTCAAGGATCAGGGATAGAGATAAATGACTAAGGATTAAGGAAATATTTTAGGATTGAGACATCTAGAAACATCAACAACCCTCACATATCTGTAAAAACTAGATCAAATCTGCTCAGACAGACATAATACGCTCAGACAGACCTGCATGGGCCACCACTAAAATTGTGTTAAGCCCCAAAACCAGAATACTAGAAAGCGTGACTGACAAGTCTAGCTACGTATACTTAGAGAACTCCAGTACTCTGTATATACGGTGAAGCTGTAAGACATGAGGGGTCACTACTACAAACCAACAGTCAAGCCTAGGTCCAACAAACCCTAGTGTCTCAATCACAAGAATAACAGAAATAATAACCAAATGTAAGATCAGCTAAAATATAATAGTAAAGTGTCCCAAACTATAATATACAAATGATCATGATGCTAGTAAAAATAAAATGAATAAACTAGCCAGAATCTGAGTCATACATGATCAACCCTAGGATCTGTCAATCATGCTAATGCCCGTAGGCTAACTGATCAAACCAAAATATGAGCTAAACACGTGCTCGGTTGCTAAACGCCCACAAAATAGAATGTATATCAGGGTAAAAAAGTAAGAAAACTCACTCAAGCGGTCTAGTGCTCTTAGTGGCCACCATCCTCAGGAAAGTACGAAAGATCTTTCGGTGCTGCTACTGGATCTGGCCATACAAAACCAGTAGGATCAGACCCCCAAATAATAAGTACCACAAAGGAATCCAATATAGGAACTTAAACCAACAACATAAGCAATACAAATACTAGAAAGTAAAGACTGAATATAAAAGATCTCAGGATAATAAATAATATAAAACCTGCAATGAGACATATCCGGATCTGATAATCAATACAAAAATAATAAGTGCTAAAAGTAAATATGATCATGTAAAGCCTAGACTAACCATCAACCATCAATCACGGTAAATCACATAAGTATGGCTTGATACCTTTAACTAACTAGGATTATCACAATCCTTAATTACTAACTAATATAATGCAATGTGATGCTAGAGTTCCTTCTGGTCGCATGCTCCTGTAGTCCGTCCGGGATATCCATACATACAACAAACTGGATACTCCTCAAGATATGTCACGATATAAACCACCGGATACTCCTTAAGATAACAGTATGCATAACCGGAACTGCATGGAATCTAGGAAAATCTCTAGTCATGTACTAAGTGAATCTCTAGTTATTTAACTCTAGCAGTTTCTGGTATGAATCCGGGTATGGCATTCCATATAATCTATCCTAGACATTAAGCAGACAAATCAAGTTCAAATAGTAATATAACCAGGTTTAATATACATTGCACATACAGACTCATCTATGTCATGACAACAACCAAGCCACGTGTAATCAAGTAAAGCCAGGTAAAGCCAAGTAAAGTCATGTCAATCCAGGTGAAGCCAGGTAAATCCATATAAAACCAGGTAAAGCCATGTACAACCATGTGAATCCATATCCAACCAGATGAAAACCACGTGAAACCGAGTCAAGCCATGTCCGATGAAGCCATGTAAAGTCATGCAAATTCAAGTCCAGTCAATCATGTCATCACGTGTAGCCGGGCAAAGCCGAGTAAAATCGAGTAAAGCCAAGTCAAGTGAAGTCAAGTCAAGTCATCTAAATCCATGTAAGTTTATGTCCAAAATTAGGTCAAGTCATCGCGTGTCCAAGCAAAAGCCAGAAGTTTCAACATGAAATCAAGAAAAAACAAGAATTACTAAAGAAAGTACATGATAGGTATATCGTCGGTACATTCCAGTACACTGTCGGTACACCGGTCCAGAGATAGGAAAAACACAAAAAAAATTGGATTTCATTAAATCGGTATACCTTTGGTATACTGTAGTATACCGCAGGTATGTTATTCCAAGTAGGCAAATTGTTACTAGAAAATAAAGTTCCACAAATCAGTATACCGTTGGCACATCCCAGTATGTCGTCGGTATGCCGGCCAAAAAAGTATCTAACAAAGTTGGCAAGATCGGTATACCGTCGGCACAACCCAGTACATTATCGATATGTCGATAGGGTTCACACAAAAATATCTAAAATTAAGTCGGTTGAAATCGGTATACCATCGGTACACTGTAGTATATCGTCGGTATGCCAGTTTTGAAGAATAATCATGGTTAAAGTCAAGTCAAGTCTGTTTTCTGGAATCCAAATCAAATATCAAAAATTACCATAACCAAGTCTAATAGGAAGTCAAGTCTAGGGTAAGTATCATATCACTATATGGACTAAATCTCACGATCACAACTCTGGTACCATTTTTATTACCGAGTTACCAAAAAGGGACGAAACGAGATTCTACCAGAAATCAAAATCGAGACGGTAAAAAAGCTAAAAAATACGAGATAAACAATAATAATAAAGCAAGTCTAAGCTAAAAAGCAATAACCAAGCTCCAGGAAAGTAAAATGACTGAAAGTAAAAGAAGTTCACGAAATCGACAAGAAGTACTTGCCTAACGCGAGCTCCCAGCCTAAATCTTCTAGTCCACAACCACGAAGGGGTTCAGAGACCAAACTCCAGATCTCAACACCACGCTTCCAAGCTCGAGAGAAACTAAATAAGAGAGAAGAGAGAAAGAGAAAGAGAAAGAGAAAGAGAAAGAGAAAGAAGAAAATAAAATATCTCAAGTACTATTTATAGAGAATATCTCAAAATTGAAATAAACATCTGTCGGACAGTATATCATCGGTATACTATAGTATACCATTGGTATATCGGTCAAGTAGCAAAGTTTCAATTTTTGAGAATTTTTGGGCTTCTCGAGATCCAATAAAATGCAATAACTAGCACAAAATTATGTACCCGGATAAAATACGAAGACTGTGAAACGAGTCTCACATGCCCTAAGGATGAGTTTTCCCTTTCGATCACAGATATAATAATCAAAAATACTTGTAGCTTTGAGAATATGTCCTTCATGGACGGATTCTTAGGCTACAATCAAATCAAGATAATTCTTGACGACGAGAAGTATACATCGTTCCGAATGTCGATAGGAGTGTACTGCTACACAGTCATACCCTTCAGTCTGAAGAATGCAGGTGCTACATATTAGTGAGCTATGAGCACCATCTTCCATGAACATCTACACAAGATAGTGGAGTATTATGTTGATGACATCACTGTCAAGAGTCGCTCTAAAGATGATCACCTCCGAGACTTAAAGATTGTGTTTGACCTGAAGCATGCGCGCTAACTCAAGATGAATCCTACCAAATCCTTACAGGGAGTCTCCAGCGATATGTGTATGGGTTTTGTCATAACTTCGAAGGGTATCCATGTAGACCCTGACAAGACTAAAGCAATCTTTAAAATGCACCACCGAAGAACCTCAGAGAACTTTGTGGCCTTCAAGAAAGACTGGCATACATCAGAAGTTTTATATCAAACATCTCTGGATGTTGTCAGTCGTTCACTCAGCTCATAAAGAAGGAAGTCTCATTTGTTTGGAACGAAGAATGCCTGTGCACCTTCGACGACATCAAGAAGTATCTCATGAACCTCCTAGTATTGGTGGGCCCTTTTGTGGGAAGACCCTTCTTGATATATGTGCGGGCAATGGATCACTCCCTCGGAGCTCTACTAATCCAAAAAAGTGATACAGGTCATGAACAAGCCATCTATTATCTCAGCAGAATAATGTCCAGCGTAGAGCACAGATACAACCCCATTAAGAAGGAGTGCCTCACTCTGGTCTTCGCCATTCAGAAGACCCTACATTATATGGCAGGATAAACCATCCATGTGATCTTGCGAGTTAATCCTCTCAGGGTCCTTATGACTAAACCCGTAGCACTCAACTCTCGCTTAGCCATATAAGCAATATTGTTGTCTCCGTATGATATGGTTGTCCCATAAAAAATTAGTCAAAGGCCAAGCATTTGGCAGATTTCTGGAAGCCCATCCTATATCAAAAACCTCGAAGCTCTACAAGGAGATCCTAGACGAAGTAACAGACTCAAACATGACCACAAGAACAGAAATCGTTTGGCAAATATTCTTTGATGGTGCTTCAAGAATAGGGCCCAAAGGCGATATTGTCGCAGGCATCGGGATAGTACTGATTTTTCCATACGATCTTGTCATTATCCGTGCTTACTCCCTCACAGAGCCATGCTCCAACAATGTGGCAAAGTATAACACCCTCATCATTGGGCTCCAACTCACTAAACAAGTATGAGTAGACTACTTGGAGGCCTATGGCAATTCCAAGCTGATAGTCAGTCAGGTCCGGGGCGAGTACGAGGTCCGGCAAGAAGACTTGATTCCTTACTACCAAGCCGTGCTCGAAATAATCTCTACCTTCGAGGGGTTCTTCATAGAGCATATCCCTCGGCTGTAAAATATTGAGGCTGACGCCCTGGTCGGCCTTGCTGTCTCCCAAGCAATCATGGTCAAAACCCATCAGCTAATCACAATGGTAGGTCAAGAGTTGGTCTGCCCAAAAAATAACCTCTGCATGTGTCTAAGCTATACGGCAAAAGTAGACACCGGTATCCAAGACTGCAGGCTCCCATTCATCGACTACACAGTCGATAGAATTCTCTCCAAGAATCCAAAGGAAGCCACTTCCATTAGAAAATGTTTCCTCAAGTTCTATTACGATACAACTACCAAAATACTGTATCGTCGTTCCTAATATAGTATCGTCATTCCTACGACGGTCTTCTGCTATGATGCCTATCAAATATAGAAGTGAAGTAGGCTCTCCATGAGGCTCACGATAGGGTTTGCGGTGCCCATCAGCCTGGAACCAAGCTGCAGGACCGTCTCCGGAGAATGGGTTACTATTGGTCAATAATGGTAGCAGATGTTATTGACTATGCGAGAAAGTACCAAGCGTGCCAAATCCACGCAGACTTTATCCACCAATCCTCATAATTCCTACACCCACCGGTAGCATCTTGGCCATTTGAAGCGTGAGAAATGGACATTATTGAGCAAATTAGTCCACCTTCTATTAAGGGACATCGGTTCATCTTGGCTATCACCGACTAATTCTCCAATTGGGCGGAAGCTATTTTACTCACAGAAGTCAAGACCTCAAACGTGATCAGCTTTGTCAAGCATCACGTCATATATCGTTTCTTCTTGCCACAGAGGATCATCCACGATAATGGTCCACAGTTTGTAAGTCATGCTTTCTACCGATTTTGTGAAAAAAACTAAATCCAGAGCGTGGCCTCTGCTGCTTATAACCCAGCAGCAAATAGTCTGGCAGAAGCATTCAATAAGACTGTCATAAAGCTACTCAAGAAGTTCGTGTCATCTAATAATCGCAAATGGAATAAGAAGCTGGGTGAATATCTACGGGCCTATCGCACAACGGTCCGGACACCTACTGGCAGTACGTCATTCTCCTTGGTTGCAAAAGCAAAGCGGTCCTCCCACTCGAGATCCAAATTCCATCACTCTGAGTGGCTCTTTCCAACCGATTGACCGTTGATAAAAATTACCGCCGATGGCTACAAGAGTTAGAATAACTCGATGAGAAATATCTCTTAGCTCAACAACGCATTGAGTTATACCAAGCACACCTCTCAGGAGCCTTCAATAAACGGGTCAAGGAGAGAACTTACTAAGTGGGTGACCTCGTCTTGACAGTACAATTGTGGATATAAAAGGAATTAGCCTATCTACATGCATGTATCGCATTTTGCTTGAAGAAGAAACAAAACATTCTTGTCAATCGCAAAGAAGATTGAACCCTCCCATGATGGATGTAGTAAAGAAGGAGATCCTCAAACTTCTTGAAGTTGGAGTGACTTATCCTATTTCGGACAGCCAGAAGGTTAGCTCGATTTAAGTGGTTCCTAATAAGACCGATATAATTGTCGTGAAGAATCAAAATGATGAGTTAGTTCCTACCCATGTTCAGAATGGGTGACGAGGTTGTATAGATTACAGAAAATTAAATAATGAAACTCGCAAGGGCCATTTTTCTTTACCTTTTATTATTCAAATGCTTGAAAGGTTAGATGGTCATTCTTACTATTTTTTTTTTATGATTATTCAGGTTATTTTCAAATTATAATTGCTCCGGAGGATCAATAAATGACAACTTTTACATGTCCGTTTAGAACTTTTGCATATCGTCGCATTCCATTTGGTATTTGTAATGCCCCGGCTACTTTCCAAAGGTGTATGGTTAGCATATTTTCATACTATGTTAAGCATATTATAGAGTTATTTAATGATGATTTCATAGTTTATGGAGACTCTTTTGATTAAAAACTTACATAACCTTACACTTGTTCTTCAAATATGCATAAAAATTAATCTTGTGTTGAACTCTGAAAAATATTATTTTATCATTAAACAAGGTATAGTTTTGGGTCATATTGTTTCATCGAAGAGAATTGGGGTAGATAAGGCCAAAATTGATATTATCCAATCTTTACATTATCCCACTAGTGTGCGAAAAGTTCGTTCTTTTCTTGGACATGCAGGTTTTTACCGAAGATTCATCCAGGATTTCTCCAAAATAGCCTTACCCCTATGCAATTTGCTACAAAAGGATATGGATTTTGAATTCAATTAGGCATGTAAAAAGGCATTTGATACACTAAATGAACTATTGAGTTCTGGAATATTCTTTTTGAGATAATGTGTAATGCAAGTGATTATGTAGTAGGTGTTGTTTTGGGTCAAAGGATTGGAAAAGCACCTCATGTCATTTATTATGCTTTAAGAACTTCGAATGATGCTTAGTAAAATTATTCTACCACTGAAAAACAACTTTTAGTTGTTTTTGCTTTATAAAAGTTTTGATCTTATTTGCTTGGTACTAAAATTATTGTTTACTCTAATTATGCAGTTCTTCGTTATTTGATGATGAATAAAGAGGCAAAACCAAGACTAATACGATGTATACTTCTCTTGAGTGAATTTGATTTAGAGGTTAAAGACAAAAGAGGGACAAAAATTTGTGTTGCAGATCATTTAAATCATTTATTACATGTGGAGGATGAACTTCGTCTACAAGAAATATTCTCTGACGAGGAATTATTTTCTACGAGTGTAATATTAACTTGGTATTCAAATATTATAAATTATTTGGTTAGTAACATATTTCCTCCTGGCTTGTCAAAGGCTCAAAGAGATAGGATCAAAAGTGATGACAAATACTATGTATGGGATAACCCATACTTGTGGAAGCAGATCAAGTGATAAGAAGGTGAGTTCATGAAAATAAAATTATTTCCATTCTCATCTTTTGTTATTCTTATGCATGTAAAGGCCACTTTGGAGCTAAGAGGACGACAATAAAAGTGCTAGAATGTAGTTTTTATTGGCCATCTTTATTTCATGATTCATACTCTTTTTATAAGTCATGCGATAATTGTCAAGAGACAGGTAATATATCTCAAAGGAATGAGATGCCATAAACCCCCATACTATTTTGCGAAATTTTTGATGTTTGGGACATCGATTTCATGGGACCATTTCCTGTATCTTTTGGTTATGTTTATATTTTGCTTGATATTGATTATGTCTCAAAATGGGTAGAAGCTAAAGCTACCATGACTGATGATTCTAAAGTTATTTCAGATTTTATCAAGTCCAACATATTCTCCAGGTTTGGGATTCCATAAGCTCTAATTAGTGATCAAGGTACTCACTTTTGTAATCAAATTGTGGAGGCTTTGCTGAGAAAGTACCATATGACCCACAAGGTGTCAACTTCCTATATCCATAAAGTAGTAGGCAAGCGAAAATGTAAAATCGAGATATCAAGTCCATCATTGAGAAGAAGGTCAATCCAAGTAGAAAAGATTGGATCTTGCACTTGGATGATGCTTTGTGGGCGTATAGGACTGCATATAAGACACCCAATGGTATGGCACCTTATCGGTTGGTGTTTAGGAAACCATGACACCTTCCAGTAGAGTTAAAATACAAGTCTTATTGGGTTATCAAGAGTTTTAATATAAAGATAGATAAAAGTGGAGAATACAAAAACTTGCAAATACAAGAGTTAAAAATTTTTTACAATAATGTCTATGAGAATGCACGAATTTACAAGGAAAAGATGACAGCTTTTCATTATAAGACGATCTCTAGGAAGGAGTTTAAAGTTGGTCAAAACGTCCTTCTATACCAGTCATGACATTGTTTGTTTCTGGATAAATTGCGTTCTCGATAGATTGGATCTTTTGTTGTTACTAATATTTTTATCATGGTGCAGTTGAAATTCAAAGTTTAGCAACTTCCAAAGTGTTCAAGGTGAATGGCCATAGGCTTAATCTTTTCCATGAAGATTTCAAAGCAGAGAATGTCGCAGAATTAGACCTTAAGGATCCGATTCATACCGATTGAAGGAGGAAACATCAAAGTCACGCCAACGATAATAGATAGGGGCAACCCAAGGGGAGTTTGCTTTCTTATTCTAGTATTTTTATTTTTGGTTATTGTTTGCCTTCTCTTTGCATTTAACCTTACGTTGGGGACAGTATTAGTTTTAAGTGTGGGGGAAGGGATTTAAATTTATTTTTAAATAGTTTTCAGAATCTGTCTAGAAATGACCGAATTCAGTCAGAATTTGGTCAGTCAACTACATTTGGTCCAAACTCTAACTATTTTGGACATAACTATTCTGCCTAAAAAAGACCGAATTCGGTTCGTTCTAAAAAAAGATTTTTTTTATAAAAAAAAAGAGTTTTGTGGTTTTTAATAATTTGTATTGTGTATGTCATGAGCAAGATTTAATTAAGCTTAAAAAATTTATAACATGATTGAATAAGTACTCTTTCAACTTAGATTTAATTAGTCTAGTTATTTTTCTTGAGGATGGTAGTAACTAAAATTGGTAGACAAAAGCCGGTAAGATTTTTGAGCCCTTAGACTGACACACCAGTCTTATTATATTTTTTCATGAGAGATATCCTTCCTTAGATTTGTTTCTCTAGAATTTTCTTTAATTCTCTTCGAGATCACATTGACACATGTATGCATAAATATTATTAAGGTCCTCTTTGTTGTAATCTACATAAGCCAAATAGCCTACCATGTAATTAATTTTTCTTAATAAAAAAAGAGTTTTGCGGTTTTTAATGATTTTTGGTTGTGTATGTCATGAACAAGATTTAATTAAGCTTAAATTTTTCATAACATGATTGAATAAGTACTCCTTTAACTTAAATTTAATTAGTCTAGTAATTTTCCTACAGGATGGTAGTAACTAAAATTGGTAGACAAAAGCCGGTGAGATTTTGAGCCCTTAGACTGACACACCAGTCTTATTATTCGCTAAGATAAGACAGAGAACTAAACTTTTGTATTTTGAGTTTTTCAAGATTCTGACTGCATTAAGGACCAAATTAGGCTTGAAGCTGAATCAACTAAGTTGTGCACGAAAATTAGAGCTAAAATAACTATTTTTTCTAGTTGTTATATGATTTATTTTTATGGTTGGGGATGTTGTAACTCTTAGAGGATGTCTAGAAGGTTTTTTGGGCGTCAAATAACTGATTTAAAGTGTATAAAAAGGGTAAAAATTAGGATAAATAAAAGAACCACTACACACTACTCTTCCCTTCTTCTCCAACCTTTCTTGTGAAGTTTTCCATGAACATGTGTGGCTAAAGTCTAGTTGGTCGAAGGAAATGGAAGCCTCAGAATCAATAAACTTGTGAGATCTAATTTGTGTTTATATGTTTGATTTATACTTTGAGTATCTGATATTTTTATATGCATATTTTCATAATTATCTTGTTTAATTACTAGGAGGCCTACTAGTTTATTATTCTTGATAATCTACTACTAAATTAGATATCGAATCCATAATTATTCGATCCCTCTAATATGTGAAGCACCAAAGATTTAATGATTTGTTGCGTTGGAAATTATTAGATCTTAGGAGAAAAATAATCGACTAAATTAAATGCAACCATTTGTGCTTGTGTTGTTTTGCTTCAACGATCTCATTGAGTTAAGACGCTACTGATTAAACCCTTAGCACTTGTCTGAGATTATTCAGTTGTTAAGGTCAATTATATCACTTGTTTCTAATTAAGTATGGCAAAAGAAGATAGAAAAAATAATTCCAACAATGAATATTTAAAGCATGAATTAATATAGCGTTATTTGTATTTACCCCCCTCCCCCCCCCCCCCAATTGCTAATCATATCTCCACTACCCCTTCCCCCATTTTTGTAAATACAAATAACTTACTAATATATGCTTGCATCAATGATCAGTTTTAATATTTCGATGGTGAATGTTGACTTAGACCAATGTTTGTTATTTTGATTTCTCTTAATATTTTATTTGTTCTTCTTAATTTGCTTTCATTATATTCAAAACTCTCCCCCGTCCTTGTTCATATAGCATAAAACTAGACTAATTACTCTCCATGGGATCCATCCTTACTCATACTACTACATTTCCAAGAGTATAAGAATTTTACTTTTGGGTGCTTGCGACAACACGCCAAGCAGCATTATTCTCCAGGACGCTGGTTCAGTAGGAGATCTTTCTGTAACGATGTGTACTGGATGGGCTAGTAGTGCCTTTTGAGATTGTCGTCTCGAACTCCTGTTGATCAAAATCGATAATAAAAGTATCGACAAAGTTTTCCATCATTGGTGTATCGAATTGTGCTACCGCTTTCTCGTCATAGGAGATTAAAGAGGTCCGCAATAAAGTCGACATTTGTTTTCGGACGAAAAAGAAGGGTGTTTCTTCTCATTAAAAACTTGGTTTGACTTGTTTACTCAAGATCGATTTACAAAGATAGGTAAATACAACACTTACAAATAAGTCGAGATTCTGGAGAGATGGGGCGATAGAGGTCGGGTCAGGGCGATCCCTTTGCTCTGTTGATGATCAGACACAACCGTTGGGAAGGGAAGTATTGGGCGAGCATGAGCTTAGTGTCGAGGCTAATATTGATGTCGTGTTTCTTATCCTTGATACTTACAAAGAGTCATGTATTTATAAAAGAGTGACTTGTCGATGGTCATACTTGACTTTCCTGTAGCGTCGAGCCACTGGCAGAAAGAAGCTATTGAATGAGGCGCATCCACAGGAGATAGTGTCCTATAATGGAGATGGCGTGTCCCACGTATGAGCGATGACTGGGCAGAATTATGGCCTGCTTTTCGTACACGAAGTGTGGAACGTTCTTTTAAAAAAGAGGTAAAGATGCCATGTGGCTAGGTTGTAGCTTCATATCCCATGATGCGATCATGGGGGAGGAGAGTGAGCCATTGGTTGTAGGCGTCTTCCACGTATGCGTTAAGCTAGAGCTTCTGACAGAGTGGTGGTCATCATAGGTAAATGGCTAAAGCATGTTTCCCCCATGCAAGCAGTTGGATCAGAGATCGTGGAGTGGAGGCAAAGCCTTAGATGTTCTGCTGGAGTAGAGGGGCTATGACCCTTTCCGTTGGTGAACGACTAGCGGAAGTAATCTTCCTTCATGAGGAAAGAAAGATTTTTTGACATCCATATCTATTTTCTATTTATTTTATATCACTCATTTATTAATTTAAATAATAATCCATATAATAATTATATAATTCTTTTGTTTAGTTCATTAACCTAATATTTTAAAATTCTTAATATTTAGGGTTTTTTTCTTGTTTGGACCTTCATTTAAAATCTATTTTAACTACTCATTCCTTATAAAGATTTTTGAAAAGCTAATTTAATTAGTAAGTCTATAGAAATTTTAATATTGTTGGACATGGGGTTTACATATCGGAACATAATGATGTCCATTATGGAAGAATACGTCTTCTCATAATCAATCCTAGGGTGTTGAAAGAAGCTTTGCGCCATGGGATGTGCTTTATACCACACTATTTTATTCATCTCATTATACTTTCTTACGAAGACCCACTTGTATCCAACATGTTTTATATTGGGTGGTGTTGGAACTTACAAGCATGAACTCTTTTCTCTTCGCTAAGAATCTAACTTGACCTACATTATTTCTTTTGATTTTGACCTATCAGTTCTACGTCAATATTCTTCAACGAAATACGGTTAAATATCATCACACTTAATTTTAGTGGCTACTAAATATACAAAAATATTATCAATGATTATCTTACCACAACATCTAAGCTAGCATACTTGATGGAGATTTTCAGATTCTCGGATGTAGAATTTTGTGCACTCGTCTTTTCTAGAACGCTTCTATAATCTAGAATAATCTCACGAGTTAGACAGTTTGAGATAAAGACATCCTTCAAGAGTGCCCAGCTTCTCCTCTTCCGGGTGAGAGAATCCTTTGAACCGAGTGGTCTAACGCACTTCAGGACAAGGGCAGATAATTGGCTAGCCATCGGTATAGTGTGTCGCACTTTGGATGTGGCACACCGTCCATGAAGGACAATACCTCACCGTCCTTTAGGGACGATATTTATCCTTGCAAGCAAATTTACAGCAGGTATATGTGATCTCTCCACTTTTGCTAAATCAGAGAACGCGTATTGGCATATTTTACATTACAATCTAAAAATCTAGGATAATTCGTACTTTATTATCACACTGAGTTGTACGGGGATTGAGATAAGATAGAGTGGGTACAAACTACGTCAATTAGTGTCATTCTTTAGGAACATTGATATTCTTATCTTCCTCAAACGTCGAAAAGTCTGTCTTATCAAAGTAACAATATGCAAATCTTGTGGTAAAGAGATCATATGTCAAGGGCTCTAAATAACGAATAATCGATGATGAATCATAACCAACATAGATTCCTATTTTTCTCTAAGGTCTTATTTTGGTACACTATGAATGGTACAACTGGTACATAGTGTGCACACCAAAAAATGCTTTTGATAGCAATATGCCTCAAGCGGATCAATATTGTTGCACATAATATTGTATATTCTCGTACAAAAATGGAAAGTTTTGTGTGTATCACTAAATTCCTTGCGATCAACTGAATATGCTTAATAAACGCTTCTGCGAGGCCAATCTAGGTGTGAATAAGGGGGACTAATATAGTTGCTAGAGTATTGTGCTTAGATATAAAGTTAGAAAACTATTTTTGTTAAGGGAAAAAAGTGTGCATAGTCGCACAATCAAGACCTTTCATGTCTACTCTTCCATCAAATGGTGGAAGTCAACTTTTTTAAAAGTAGTATCCAATAGTGCATGACATGTGTGGGACCAATAGTCGGTATTGATTATCCTGTATTTTTTTAGGCAAGGGAATTGTTCAGGTTTACACAAGGTGTTAGTGGTTGGATGAATAAAATATATATATATAATCAAATGTATGAGAACATCGGCTTATGTGATATAAAATTTATGGATTAAGCATGTGGAACTTATGGTTTTAAACATGCATTGTTTAATTTTAGAATGGTGCAAGTTTCAGGCATATGAACTTCAGGTTCTATGTATGAACTTTAAGTTTTATTCGTATGCGTCAAGCATATCTATAGTGAGGCTATGCCCTACCAAATAATAGCTTTGCTTCAAACAGAGTGACGATGCTAGGTCTCCACCCATATCTAGTCTTGCTTCTAGCAAATCTAGTAGTATGGTAAGGCTAGTCCTCTGCCAATATTGAGATTCGCTTTTGGGGAAACAAATATTCGATGAGGTTAATACTGTTGGCATTAAGTCGTAATGTTGCTCGCATTATGACAAGGTTGTGACCTTTGCCAAGTATGAGCTTTGCTTCAGGAAAAGTTGTGCCTTACGCTAATTTGTAGCTTTTGCTATGACAAAGTTAACGAAATAGCGGGACTAATGCTTTTGACATTATGGATGATCTAATGATTCTAGCATTTTTGGCAAGACTAATGCCTTAGCCAAAATAATTTAGTTTCGCTTGAAGTAATGCTAGGCTGTTGTAGAGCTAGGCCATATAGCGAGGCTCATGCCATAGCCAAATTATAGCTTTGCTTCAAGTGACGCAAGGAAGATATTCAACTAAATTTTGCTTCTGAAATGTGGCAATGCTAGTGTTATGGTGATGCCAGTACCTTTTCCATTTTATTAACTTTTCTTCTAGCAAAGTGTATCACTACACAATGGTAGCGATATGGCAAGGCTAATGCCTTAGCCATTTTTATTGGTATATTATGGACTTCAGGTTCTGGTGAACTACAGGTTCAAGATAAACTCCAAGTTTAATATGAAATGTGCCATATGGCAAGGCTAATGCCTTGGCCAATTTTTTGACATATTACGAACTCTAGGTTCTTATAAACTTTGGATTCTTATGAACTTCAAGTTCAATATAAACTTCAGGTTCCCTTATAAACTACAGGTTCAATATGAACTTTAGGTTCAATATTTATGATTTTTGCAACATTTTCTTATGAACTTCAAGTTCAATATAAGCCTTTGCAGGGCAGTTAGGGGGGGGGGATACCTCCGCCAAAATTTTCTTCTGACAAAATTTTGACCTCCCCACGATATTTTTGGGGCTGTTAACGGGGTCAGAGGGTAGCGCCTCCCAAAACCTATATAGTTTTTAGTTCTAGTTTGCTGCAGAAAAATTGTTTGCTATAGAGTTACGTGGCAAACAACAAAACTGTGGAGTTCCATAATAAACTACAAAACTGTGGAGTTCTGCGGGGCAAAGCTCTGCTGATCTAGATTCCACTGTAGACGTCCATGTTAGTTCCCGAGGAACTTTGTGTGCACAAGGAATGGCTTCACTGCCATAGGCCGCCACATTAGTTCTGAAGGAACTTTATGCCGCTAATAATAGTTATGATATGGATTCAGAAGAAAAATTAGATCTAAAAATATTGAGACCTACTTATTCGTTTCATTCGAGGATGCTCATGGACCGTGAGCCTTTACGTAGAAGAGCTACGTGCTGATAACATGTTAGTTTGAAAGACTAATGGACTCTTCAGGAACTTTATATAAGAGAAGAATGAAAAGTGAGAGAGAAGTCTATGTCTATTCATTTGTGCGTGGAAAGGAACTCTTTAGTTGGTATTCCTCTAAGTATTTATACAATAGTCAAAAGATTTACAATGGATAACCACCAAATCTCTAAGAGATATGTATATCACTAGTTGGCACAATCATATCTAATTAATTATGACTAACTACAAAAATAAGTTAATTATATATTTTGTCCAAACTTTTAATTTTATTTTGTTATTCAAAATATCTGTAAACTCCCTCGACCAGATTTCAGTATTTAATATTAAATTAGGATTTTTGCAACTTTTTAAATTTATTTTGCTTACATATCCTATTGATTTGTACACCTGTCCATCACACAATTAATTAGAGCATTACACTGACTGTTATCCCCAAATAAAGTTCACATACCCCTACTAGACATGCCAGTCTACTATCCTACACTTTGTGCAACTCCCAGATACTTTGTTTTAAGCCTCGATTTAGTCGCACAAATATCGTTACAAACGTCCGTATTTATTTATTATTTAATTTCCTGATCTGTACCCATCTTTGTACCAATAGAGATTTGAGGCCCAACATGCACCAGTATTGCCCAAACAAAAATATATTATTATTCTACATTCAGTATACTACATTTAGTATATTGACACCACAATAAAATTATGGCCCTACATGCCTCTAAATAATTAGTAAACACCGTGCACATTAATTATTAATTAATTAATACGGTGACCCGTATCACCCAAAAACCAGGCCCAGCCCCTGCCCAGGTTCACCCCCACCCCTCAGGGCCCTCACACCGCTTTCCCCTTCAATTTTGTGAATTTTAGCATTTTTAGGAATATGGTGTTTTTCCCAAACAATTTTGTAATTGCATAATTTCCCAATTATAGGACCTTTATGCAATATATGAAATTGCAGGGGTTTTTCTGTAAATTTCCAGTATGAGATGTCAACCCCACATTGGCCGGTGAACCTACACCGTCCATTTGGACGTGGGACCCACCCACAAATATCAGGAAAATATCTAAAGATATTTTTATTACTAAAATACCTAAATACCCTTAAATATAATACCTAATTATAATAATACCTAAAACCCTAACCCTATATAAATTACCCCTCCCCACCACCCGAACTCAACTCACTCCTCCCTCAGCCACCCTCCGCCCACCGGACCGCCGCCGACTGTCTCGCCTCTCCCTGCCCTCCTCCCCGGCCGCCGGAGCACCCCCCTGGCCGCCGCAGCCCCCGCCGGCAACCCCCACAGACCCAACTCCCCCCAACACCAACAGCAGCCCCCCCTCAACCCGACCGCCCCTCACCGCCACCACGACCACCGTGGACCACCGCCACCACCCCCAACCGCTTCGCCCCGACCCCCTCTACCGGACCAACCCACCCCCGCCGCCCTACGACCCCCACAGCCACCGCCAGCCTCCCCGCAGCGTCCCCCCGACCCCCGACCACCAACCCGAACCTCCACCCCCGACCGCCTCTGACCTCCGCCACCACCCCCGAACACTTCGCCACCACCTCTCCCGCCGTCCCGACACCTTGCACCGCCGCCTCCGTCGCCGCAGCCGTCGCTGCAACTGCTGCAAACCGTCGCTGCTGCTGTTGCTGTGAACTGCCACTGCTCCTGCCACCGCCTTTCCGGCCAGCCACCGGCCGCTCCGCTGCCGTCCTCCCGCCGGCGACGAGACGTGGGCCCCCCTGTCAGACAGGTATACCACCCCCCTATAAATACGTAAATACGTGTATATATATATATATGAATGTATATACCTATATATATATATAGGTATATTTATATATAAATATATTTATATATATTATAATATATATATAATTATATATATGTATTATTATATATAATTATATATTATTTATTTACAGTATATACATTATATATATATATGTATTTCTATATATATATAAATATGTATTAGTATATGTATTTGTATATTATATATATATATATATATATATATATATTTATACTTATGTATTTTATAATTATATATATTATATATTATTATACAGTATATAATATATACTGTTATATACTAAAGTATATAAATATATATATTATTACTATTATAGATATATTGTGTATATATACATATATCTATATATGTATATATGTATAAGTATTATATATGTATATTTATATATATAATGTATATGTATATATTTATTTTTTTATTATACAGCACATATATAATTATATTATATATGTATTATTATATATATATATATATATATATTATTTATATATATATATATATATCTATATGTATAAATATATATATGTAATTATATATGTATTTATATATATATATATTTATTAACAGATATATTATGTATTATATGCTAATATACATATATATGCTAAATATTATATATATATATATATATATATATATATATATATATATATATATATATATATATATATATATATACCAATCAGGAAAACCAAGATAAGAAGGATGAGAAGCTGAACGTTTAAAGGGAATTTTTATTGATAGTAGAAGTATATTACAGAGTACACTCAAAGCACACTAAACAGAAGAGCAGAATAACAATACTCTAGCCTAAAACCTACATAACAAAGAGGTCTTGGCCTCTATTTATAGTACATAAGAGTCGGTATCGACCGACTTAACAACTGACAGGTGCTAGTGGAGAAACCGGCAGCTGCAGGTAAGATTTTTATGTATATTTTAATTTATGTAATTATTATATATACTATCTATATATATATCTATATATATTATGTACTTTTATATATGCTATTAAATATATATTATATAGATATATATAAACTATGTACATATATACTATAATATGTATATATATTTCTTAAATGTACTATTAAATATATAAATAAATATCTACTATATTAAGTATATATATAATATTATATAGCTATATATGTATATATGTATGTTTATTTATATATGTACACGTATATGTATACATATATTATTTATAGTTGCATATACTATTATGTATACTTATATATTATATATATATGGTAATATATATGTATATTATATATTTATATAGTATGCATATATTTATTATGAATATCACTACTATAGTTATATAATTATATTTATTATAATATAAATAGGTATATATGTATATTATTATAAATTATTAAGCATCTAAAATATATATAGCATATGTATATTTTATTTTCTTCTTGCAAATTATATATATATTATATATATATTTATATATGTATTTATGTTAAGTATATAAATACTATACTTATATTTACTATGTTATTAAATATGTATATATATATTATATATGTATTAATCATACATATATATATTATGTCTTTTGTATATATATACTAAGTAAAAATATACTATATTACGTACTGTACGTTATTATTAAATGGTAAATTCACGAACCCCTGTCTATCCTGAACAGAGTACACCTACGACGCAGTCAGTGACCCCAGGTCACAGGACCCCTCGGACTTGACTGCGAGAACAGGTTTTTGGCACGCCCAACACAGAGAAGTAGGCAAGTATACCTTGCCAAGTTTTACTGTATAATTCATTTAACTGTTGTATGTTATTTTCAGTAGACTTACATATAACTGTTGTATCTGAGATTGCCTCGGGTACCGTCAAGAAGTACGTTTACAAGTAGTATAACTAACTTAGTCCTTAGCAGACTTACCTGATAACTGCGAGGGTATCCTAATATCCTTCTAGACCCTGATACGGGTATACGCAACATGGTTACAATACATATTGGGATGCGATTTTACGTACTCGATTAGCTACCGGTGCATGTGACGTGCATCACGGCTTAGCACGAACTCAGGAAAATTCAGGAAAGCTATGACTTGGCATTAGTTACATTGGGCGGGGAGAACAACTAATAGGCATATGGGACACCCACCTCTTTTATACAGATACCGCACTCGACGGAGTGATACGGACGTTATATATATATATATATTATCGTTACCATGATCTTCGGAGATGGGGAATTGCAGAGTGCCCTTGAACGGGGGCATATGTGGCATATACTAGCCAGTCACTACGGTTGGTGAATTACGTCAGCATATGTCTAGCCCACACTTTCCCATACGTACTAAAGTTGTCTCACATTGCATTCACTTAGATGGCTAGTACACCCTCTATTTATTTATTCAGTATTTATATACATGGTATGCTTTTATGTATCTTGTTATGTCCCACTGAGGACCTGATTTCCTTCCAGATTTAGATAAGGCATTCTACTCCACAGTGTGCGGTCCCAGACAGGAGACGAGACATGCCACTGAGGAGGAGTTAGAGGAGCTGCCTTCAGAGTCTGCCTGATCCTTTAGTACACCTGGAGCTGGAGTTACTACCTAGATAGACGATGCTCTAGTCTATCTTATTTCAATACTTTTACTTATCTTTTGTAGTGGGTTTGTTCCCACTTGACATTATCTGATTTGTACTATAACATTTCAGACTTAGCATTATATATATTCAGCACTTATTCCCATATTCATTGATATTTTGTGGATGATATTAGACTTTACCTGTATTAGACTTGTAGTATTTTAGGACAACGTAGCACGTTCTTTTGGGTCCATTAAATTGGGTAATCCCTTAGTGACGTGTCAGCTGGCCAATGCCACGTGGCCTAGTTCCATATACTTTTGGGACTAGGGCGTGACATGGTTTTAGTGGTGGCCCATGCAGGTCCAGTTAATTGCTAGTGGTATGATAACATGCCCAGCAAGCCTGCTATAGGATAGGAATACTAGGTCTCATCCACACTGACTTATCCTTAAATCTTTGCATCCTGCTTGATTATTATATTCCTTCGTACTTTTCTAATTATTCTATCTTCTTCAGAAATATGGACATACCCAGTGGACACGCGATTGATGGGGCTGACCAAGCAACAGACCCCTCGCCAGATGTCCAAAGGACCCCAACCCCTCCGAGAGACCAGTCCCCGAGAAGGATGCTGGTCTATCCTGCAACCCTGTACCTTCACCATAATCCTGCCCAGGAAGCAACACCAGCCCAGCAAGGTGGGCAAACCTCACAGGTACCGACACCGCAGGCGGAGACACCTTTGCCTCCACCTCCAGCCCTTCCTGCCCTGATGCCACAGCTTGAGGGACAACCTCAGATATTCCAATTTTTCTAGGCCATGTTGCAGACTCAGTGGCAACAGACTGAAGCCCTGAGACAGTGTTTGATGACAGCCCTGGAGAGAACAGCTGCCCCAGTACTAGCACCTGTCCACCCAACCGGCACTGTCCGAGGCTTTCGTCGGATGGGCCCGGGAACCTTTTCGGGCAGCGAAACTCTGGAAGAGATCTCAGACTGGTTCTTCAATACGGAAATGCTGCTAGAAGGTTCACAGCTTCATCCCGACCTATGGATGACCGCAGTGAGGGCCCAACTAAAAGGCAACGCCCATCACTGGTGGGACTCCATAGAGCGCAGCGTCGGCAAGAACCATACTTGGGAACAATTCCTGGAATACTTCAATACAAAGTACTTCCCAGCCACGGTCAGAAATGCTCTGTATTTCCAGTTCCTGCATTTGGAATAAGGGAATATGACCGTCGACGCCTACGACGAAGAATTCAGTAGACTTAGTCGGTTTGGGACCGTCCTGATACCTAACGAACTGAAGAAGGCCATGAGGTTCCATCACGGTCTTAACTTCAAGCTCCAAGGGTATACTACGACGCAGTCGAGGATCTCCTACGAGGAGGTTCTTTCAGAGGCAAGAATACAAGAAGCTATTGGCCGAGGAGCAAGACGCTTTAACAAAACCATACCAGCCAGAAATCAGCCCGGAGCAGGAGGACCAATCCGTCACCCGGGAAATCAGACACAACACAAGACGGGGCCATATCAAAACAAGGAACTTCCGACTTGTCACCATTGTGGCAAGAAGGGACATTATATCAAAAACTGTCGAAGGAAGCATGGACTATGCCTGTTATGTGGAGCAAGTCAACATATGGCCAAAGACTGCCCACAACACAGAGAGGCAGCACCCAGAACGGGCAAAGACCAACAGCACCAGCCCAGAGAATGCTACCCTCTACTGGAGGTCAGCATCCCCCAGCGTCTGGAAGATTTCAGAGGGGACCACCCTTGGCCACCCAGGAAACGCAGTACAACCAAGCCAAACAACAGACCGGAGGACAAAGGCACGAACAGGCCTTTGCACTAGCAGCAGTTGCAGAAGAACCGGAAGGTGAAACCATTTCAGATACTATTTTAGCTGCAACATTACCTGCAACCGCATTATTTGATTCTAGAGCTACACTGTCTTCATATCTAGTAGTTTCGTAGCCATGCACAAACTAGCCACTTCCCCACTGCCTAAGTACTGGAACATTTTTACCATAGGAGGCATCGTACCAATTACCAGCACTATTAAAACATGCTCGGTAGTTGTATAGTAGAGTAATGAGAGCGAGATTCTTGGTACTTCCAACACTAAACTTCGACGTTGTCTTAAGCATGGACTGGTTAAGCCAGTACAATGCTATACTAGACAACGAGAAGAGAAGCGTCATCTTTAGACCACCAGGTTACCCGGAGTTCGAGTACATACAAGTATAGATAGGGTACAAATAGTACCTAGGATAGCAAATCATAGTGGTTAACCCTAGTTACCTGGTGACTTACAGTGTCCGACCTAAATTATTTTCCCACCCTCTAGATAATAATCTGGACTAAGCTAAAACAGATAGGTAGATTTCTAGACATTGATTGATAGGCTCAAACCTATTAATAAAGTGATAGTTGAGTACTACAGGTAGTTACCAAATTAGATTGAAGGAGAGAGTATCAACAGATGTTAGCCTTGAGTTGGATATCGTGAACTACCAATAATGTACGACCAGTTGTAAACCTGACGGTACCCATATAGTTGGATAAAGGGTACGCATAGAGTAAAGTAGGAGAAACCTCAGGTTCAAGGAAAAAGGGTAGAGTGGCAACAAGATGAGATTCGTGACAAGTACCTAACCTGAATTAGTCGTTCGTACGGTGAAGAAAGTAAAGAAGATCCAAGAACACCTGCGAGCAGCACAAGACAGACAAAAGCACTGGGCCAACGTACATCGACGACCTCTAGAGTTCCAAGTAGGAGAATATGTGTTTTTAAAAGATCTCACCTACCCGAGGAACTATCAGATTTGGAGAAAAAGAAAAACTGAGTCCGAGGTACATCGGACCCTTCGATGTGTTGGAACGCATCAGAGAAATTGCTTCCAAGCTAGCCTTACCTCAGACATTGGAAGGAGTACATGACGTCTTCCAGGCATCTCAGCTAAGGAGGTACATTCCAGATCCAAGTCATGTGCTGGACCATTCAAAGATCACCGTCGGCCCAAGCTTATCGTACCAGGAGAAGCCCGTAGAGATCCTAGATCGAAGCAAGAAGGTATTGCGAGGCCAGACTATCCCTCTAGTTCGTATTGCATGGAGACATCATGCACCAGGCGAGTCAACCTGGGAACGAGAAAAGGATATTCAACAACGTTTCCCCCATCTATTTCCAGACCAGGGTATGTCCTAAATTTTCAAATCAATCTTTAGTTTTCATTATATGTCTGTTTTTATTTCGAGGACAAAATATTCTAAGGAGGGTAGATTGTAAACTCCCTCGACCAGATTTCAGTATTTAATATTAAATTAGGATTTTTGCAACTTTTTAAATTTATTTTGCTTACATATCCTATTGATTTGTGCACCTGTCCATCACACAATTAATTAGAGCATTACATTGACTGTTATCCCCAAATAAAGTTCACATACCCCTACTAGACATGCCAGTCTACTATCCTGCACTTTGTGCAACTCCCAGATACTTTGTTTTGAGCCTCGATTTAGTCGCACAAATATCGTTACAAACGTCCGTATTTATTTATTATTTAATTTCCTGATCTGTACCCATCTCTGTACCAATAGAGATTTGAGGTCCAACATGCACCAGTATTGCCCAAACAAAAATACGTTATTATTCTACATTCAGTATACTACATTTAGTATATTGACACCGCAATAAAATTATTGCCCTACATGCCTCTAAATAATTAGTAAACACCGTGAGCATTAATTATTAATTAATTAATACGGTGACCCGTATCACCCAAAAACCAGGCCCAGCCCCTGCCCAGGTTCACCCCCACCACTCAGGGCCCTCGCACAGATTTCCCCTTCAATTCTGTGAATTTTAGCATTTTTAGGAATATGATGTTTTTCCCAGACAATTTCGTAATTGTGCAATTTCCCAATTATAGGACCTTTATGCAATATATGAAATTGCAGGGGTTTTTCTACAAATTTCTAGTGTGAGGTCTCAACCCCTCATTGGCCGGTGAAGCTACACCGTCCATTTGGACATGGGACCCACCCACAAATATCAGGAAAATATCTAAAGATATTTTTATTACTAAAATACCTAAATACCCTTAAATATAATACCTAATTACAATAATACCTAAAACCCTAACCCTATATAAACTACCCCTCCCCACCATCCGAACTCAACTCACTCCTCCTTCAGCCATCCTCCGCCCACCGGACCGCCGTCGACTGCCTCGCCTCTCCCTGCCCTCCTCTCCAGCCGCCGCAGCCGCCGCCGGCAGCCCCCGCAGACCCAACTCCCCCCAACACCAACAGCAGCCCCCCCTCAACCCGACCGCCCCTCACCGCCACCCCGGCCACCGTGGACCACCGCCACCACCCCCAACCGCTTCGCCCCGACCCCCTCTACCGGACTAACCCACCCCTACCGCCCCACGACCCCCACAGCCTCCCCGCAGCGTCCCCCCGACCCCCGACCACCAACCCGAGCCTCCACCCCCGACCGCCTCCAACTCCCCCTCCGACCACCTCTGACCTTCGCCACCGCCCCCGAACACTTTGCCACCACCTCCCCCGCCGTCCCGACACCCTGCACTGCCGCCTCCGCCGCCGCTGCAGCTGCTGCAAGCCGCCGCTGCTGCTGTTGCTGTGAACTGCCACTACTGCTGCCACCGCCTTTCCGGCCAGCCACCGGCCACTCCGCCGTCGTCCTCCCACCGGCGACGAGGCGTGGGCCTCCCCTGTCAGACAGGTATACCACCCCCCTATAAATACGTAAATACGTGCATATATATATATGAATGCATATACCTATATATATATATGTATATTTATATATATTATAATATATATAATTATATATATGTATTATTATATATAATTATATATTATTTATTTACAGTATATACAGTATATATATATATGTATTTATATATATATATAAATATGTATTAGTATATGTATTTGTATATTTTATATATTATGTATTAGTATATGTATTTGTATATTTTATATATATGAATATTTATATATATATATATATATTTATTTATTTATTTATTTATACTTATGTATTTTATAATTATATATATTATATATTATTATACAGTATATAATATATACTGTTATATACTAAAGTATATAAATATATATATTATTACTATTATAGATATATATATATATAAATAATATATATATATAATAATACATATATAATATAATTATATATGTGCTGTATAATAAAAAAATAAATATATACATATATAATAATTATACATATGTATATATATATTCAATAATAAAAATATAGATATATATATATATATACATATATAATATATTTAGCATATATATGTATATTAGCATATAATACATAATATATCTGTTAATAAATATATATATAGATACATATATAATTATATATATATATATATATATATATATATATATATATATATATATATATATATATATATATATATATATATATATATATATATCTACATATATGTATATTTTAATTTATGTAATTATTATATATATAGTATATTATAATATATATACTATCTATATATATATTATGTACTTTTATATATGCTATTAAATATATATTATATAGATATATATAAACTATGTACATATATACTATAATATGTATATAGTTAAGAATCTTGTTTCTAAGCAAATTTTTGCTAGATGGCAAGCAGAACTTGCTATATTTGATTTTGACATTGAATTTATTAATGGCAAAAATAATTCTCTTCCTGATTTTCTAACTCGTGAATTTTTGCAGCAAAATGTCCACGAACTCTCGCGGTAGAGGCAAGTCCAAGGGGGCATTACGTCCGAGTCATTCTTGGTTCATTCGTATCTGTCCTGAAATTCTTCAGAACGAGATACCCTCCTGGTTTTTCGATTGGTGGTTAAAGCTGGGAGCCACTTTGGATATTATTCCATCATCTATTCAAGAACAATTCTCTCAGTGGATACTATCTTATCCACCATGCCAGGATTCTCATCTTTTTGGGGGGGGAGAGTACACTCTATTTTTATGTACAATTCCAAATCTCATTTATATTCCGTTGGACTATCAAGCTTCTCAATTAAGCTTTGAATATCTTTCTCAGTAACTTCTGGAGAAGATAATTTAAAACCAGTAGTATCACTAGTAGGTTTTATTGGTATATTACCTACCTTTTTTGAGGTAGAATCTTTGGGAATTGATTTTGGTAATTTGAGGATAGAATTGACCTTGAGAAGAACCAATTGAGAACCAATGGTTTGAATATAAGCATTTGTATAGTTATTCTGCTTCACGATTTTCTGAAGTTCTTTTATTTGTTCTTCCTTATGATCGATAATTTGAATAAAGGATATATCATCAATCTTTTCGGTATTAACCAAAAGTTTGAGCGATTCATTAGGTGGATATAAAGCACGGACACGTTTTCCCGTATCAGTGATCCAATTTTTATAACCCTCTTCTAGCATGTTAATGCTAATTGACCTTGAGAAGAACTTCGTCAAGGGCAGTTTCCATTCGAACCAATTGAGAACCAATGGTTTGAATATAAGCATTTGTATAGTTATTCTGCTTCACGATTTTCTGAAGTTCTTTTATTTGTTCTTCCTTATGATCGATAATTCGAATAAAGGATATAGCATCAATCTTTTCGGTATTAACCAAAAGTTTGAGCGATTCATTAGGTGGATATAAAGCACGGACACGTTTTCCCGTATCAGTGATCTAATTTTTATAACCCTCTTCTAGCATGTTAATGCTAATGAGTTCTTTATGTACTTTTATATATGCTATTAAATATATATTTATAGATATATATAAACTATGTACATATATACTATAATATGTATATATATTTCTTAAATGTACTATTAAATATATAAATAAATATCTGCTATATTAAGTATATATATACTATTATATAGCTATATATGTATATATATACTATTATGTATACTTATATATTATATATATATGATATATATATGTATATTATATATTTATATAGTATGCATATATTTATTATGAATATCACTACTATAGTTATATAATTATATTTGTTATAATATAAATAGGTATATATGTATATTATTATAAATTATTAAGCATCTAAAATATATATAGCATATGTATATTTTATTTTCTTCTTGCAAATTATATATATATTATATATATATTTATGTTAAAGTATATAAATACTATACTTATATTTACTATGCTATTAAATATATATATATATATATATATATATATATATATATATATATATATATATATATATATATATATATATATATATATATATATATATATATATATATATATATTATATATGTATTAATCATACATATATATATTATGTCTTTTGTATATATATACTAAGTAAAAATATACTATATTACGTACTGTACGTTATTATTAAATGGTAAATTCACGAACCCCTGTCTATCCTGAACAGAGTACACCTACGACGCAGTCAGTGACCCCAGGTCACAGGACCCCTCAGACTTGACTGCGAGAACAGGTTTTTGGCACGCCCAGCACAGAGAAGTAGGCAAGTATACCTTGCCAAGTTTTACTGTATAATTTATTTAACTGTTGTATGTTATTTTCAGTAGACTTACATATAACTGTTGTATCTGAGATTGCCTCGGGTACCGTCAACAAGTACGTTGACAAGTAGTATAACTAACTTAGTCCTTAGCAGACTTACCTGACAACTGCGAGGGTATCCTAATATCCTCTTAGACCCTGACACGGATACACGCAACATGGTTGTAATACATATTGGGATGCGATTTTACGTACTCGATTAGCTACCGGTGCGTGTGACGTGCATCACGGCTTAGCACGAACTCAGGAAAATTCAGGAAAGCTATGACTTGGCATTAGTTACATTGGGCGGGGAGAACAACTAATAAGCGTATGGGACACCCACCTCTTTTATACAGATACCGCACTCGACGGAGTGATACAGACGTTATATATATATATTACCGTTACCATGCTCTTCGGAGATGGGGAATTGCAGAGTGCCCTTGAACGGGGGCATATGTGGCATATACTATCCAGTCACTACGGTTGGTGAATTACGTCAGCATATGTCTAGCCCACACTTTTCCATACGTACTAAAGTTGTCTCACATTGCATTCATTTAGATGGCTAGTACACCCTCTATTTATTTATTCAGTATTTATATACATGGCATGCTTTTATGTATCTTGTTATGTCCCACTGAGGACCTGGTTCCCTTCCAGATTTAGATGAGGCATTCTACTCCACAGTGTACGGTCCCAGACAGGAGACGAGACATGCCACTGAGGAGGAGTTAGAGGAGCTGCCTTCAGAGTCTGCCTGATCCTTTAGTACACATGGAGCTGGAGTTACTGCCTAGATAGACGATGCTCTAGTCTATCTTATTTCAGTACTTTTACTTATCTTTTGTAGTGGGTTTGTTCCCACCTGACATTATCTGATTTGTACTATAACATTTCAGACTTAGCATTATATATATTCAGCACTTATTCCCATATTCATTGATATTTTGTGGATGAGATTAGACTTTACCTGTATTAGACTTGTAGTATTTTAGGACAGCGTAGCACGTTCCTTTGGGTCCATTAAATTGGGTAATCCCTTAGTGACGTGTCAGCTGGCCAATGCCACGTGGCCTGGTTCCATATACTTTTGGGACTGGGGCGTGACAATATCAAATTCTAATATATTGGTCTACTGGCCCTACTCAATTTTTTTAGAACAAATGGACCTTTGGCCTATATATCGAAAACACAAATATGTCTAGCTTAAAATGAATTTGGGCAGGTAGGTACTGGTGTGAGAATTTGACGGTGTCTTAGGATGGGTTGTGTCTTTGAAATTGGATTTCATGCTTGTCTCGACACGACACACAAGTTCCCACGTGACGTGTCGGCCACCACCTGAGTATTTGATGCAATTATGAAATTTGCTGGATGTACTTCCTTGGCTCGTCCTTCACCTCTACTTGTAGATACTCCGTTCTAGAGTCTAGAGTGAACCAAAAGTAGTGCAAGTTAGACCAACCGAACATGCTTTTTCGGTGTTATGGAAGAAGGACGAACACGTTTTGATTACAATTACGTTTTATTTGGGACTACATTTGGTGTCAAATGCAACATATGAGCCAAAGTATTTCCATCCAGGAAAAGTACTTCTATTTGAGATCCGACGTTTCTTAAAAAAACATATCATTCGTTTCAAGGTCAAGTGGACTTTTATGAAACACTAGTCCAATAAACAAAATTTATGGAATTGGATGTTTGAGCAACCGTGATAAAACTAATCCAAACTAGCCGGAACACGGCCCATGGTAGTTGTCAAAATGCCCTTGTTTCTTTGGCATATTACTTACTAGGACGGGGCATACGGGTCCAGTACCCGTGGTTCCAATCCGACCCGAATCGTAAATTTTCCAAACAAGTCGATTCCTAAATTATTTAATTTAAATGGGACTGGTCGGGACGGGTCGTGTGACATTCACGGGTCGTGGCGGGTCATGTTTCCAAAATAAACGGAGCCCCAACCAGACCCGTTTATTAGAAAATTCATAACTAAAATTTTATTAGACTCTTAAGTGGATTATGATAACAGTGGAACCATCATTCTTGAAGAACTGAAGCAAGATCTTGCCACACAGGGTACAAAACTCTCAAAATATGAAGTGAAACAACTAATGAAAGTCGTAAGTTTACGAGAAGATTTAATACCTCGTTTTAAAAGCTAATACCTCGTTCGAAAAGATTTAATTTCTTTTTTTTTTGGCTCAGGCTAATGCAAATGGTAATGGAAATATAGATTATGATGAATTCATCACACCAACAATGCACTTAAATCGAATGGATAGAGAGGATCATCTTTTCACAACATTCTAATACTTCAACAAGGATAACAATGGTACATGATTATATCTTATAACAGAGTCACCAATGATCTAAAGTATGGTATGTTGAGATAAGTATCTTACTTTTCATATAAATCATTTACATTACAAAAGAGGAGTTGGAGCAAGCTCTCAAAGAAAATGGACTCTACGACGTACATGAAATCAAGGACATCATCGAGGATGCTGATTCTAATAATGTAGACCAACCACTTTGTTGAAATTTACCTCTACTTTATTCTTTGATATGTTCTGATCGTCACAACGTTGCTTATGTCTTCTTCTTCTTCTTCTTCTTCTTCTTCTTCTTCTTTTGGATAGGATGAAATGATCGATTAAAATGATTTTGTGACCATGACGAGAAAATGAAATTCTGAAGCACAAAATCTGTGGTCCGGTTCGGACCCATTTCAAACGTTCCGAGTCCGGTCCGATTCCAGTAAATTTTTGGCCTGTTCCGTTTCGTTTTGCAAAAAATCAGGTCCAATTCGGTTCCATCAAATTTGGGCCCGGCCCGGCCTCACCTCTGCCTACCCATATAATACTTGCACCCAAAGAAAACAAAAATTACACAATACATAATAATTGCTTAAAACTTCTCCGTTCTCTCGTCTCTTTTGCATCTGCCTCTTCTTCCCTGTCGCCATGGTTCTCGAGGTCAGCGTGAAATTCTCAATGTCCCTCTGTTTTTTTTTAACACTGAACATTAAATCTCATGTTCCTCTCTCTCTCTCTCTCTCCAAAGGCTACGATGATTTGCATTGACAACTCGGAGTGGATGAGGAACGGGGATTACTCCCCCACCCGCTTCCAAGCCCAAGCCGACGCAGTCAATCTCATCTGTGGTGCCAAAACCCAGGTATCTATCTACTCCCTAGGGTTTTCCCAATTCTCAAATACCTAGGGTTAGGGTTTTCCAATTCCTAAGAATTGGGATCTGATGGTGGTGTTGTTGTTGTTTTGGCAGTCGAATCCAGAGAACACGGTCGGCCTGCTGACGATGGCGGGGAAGGGGCCCCGCGTCCTGGTCACCCCCACCAGCGATCTCGGAAAGATCCTCGCTTGCATGCATGGTATTTCTCCCAAGTCTTTCATCTCAAATTGTTATCTATGTTACATGCGTACGACTACAACACGGTCATGGCTAAACGCACATCGATTCAGGTGTCTTAGTGAACTTTTGTAGTCTACACAAACACTGCGTTGATTTTCTGAATGTCCGTGCTTCTAGGAATAGGCTGAATAGTGGCAACAAGTTGTTGGGAATGTTTCGTTAAAATCAAGTGCAAGTATTTGGGAACACAATTTGCTGAAAGTAGAGTTAGGTTTATATGGTTTATATGGATGTTTTGGAGCTGTAATTGGACATGATGTAACTTCACCGAGATAAACTGGAGCCGTGTTTAAGTTAGGGGACATTTGGAAGAAGTGTCGGGGTTTCCATTTCTGTCAAGAAATAGAGGAGAAAAGTGGAGTTTCGTGATAATCCAATCAGATTCGAGTTTTGTTGACCCTTTTTTGGGATATTTGGGAGTTTGGAGGCTTAACTTTACCATACCCCAGTTATTTTCCGGACTCGGTTTCCGAGTGAGGCCTAAGAATCAAGACTGGGATCGATGTGGTAATTTAGACATGGTCTTACAGATTCTAGAGTTGTCAAAAAGAGAAGAGTAACATAACAAAGGCAAGATTATAAGATGATAGAAAGACCACCAAGTTGGTTTAGAAACCCATGAATCATTTGATAAAATATTGTTACAGATTAGGAGGAAATCATGGTTGGATGGGTTAGTTCAGGAATTCCTTTTTTACTAGTTTAATTGGAGTCTTGAACATATATTTGGAGGTCTAGCAGTAGCACATATACTATTTAGTAATTGTCATGGAATTATGGAATTAGAACAGCTAGTTCTACTTTACTCTAGTTTTGCCCTCAACTAGCTTGAAAAGAATCAATGTGGCATGAGAAGAAGAAAGAGTATTATTATGCTATCTAATGATGTATATATACTCATTTCTTATGTATGAATGACTGTATCTTTTTTGACAGTTTGGATAAGTAAAACAAAGAGTACCTGGCAATTTTTTTTATGAAAAATAGTTACAGATCTGAGATTACAGAATAGTAGATGACCACTCATTGCATAACAAACTATTCAGTTAATGTTCAAGCATAAAGGCACGAATCTTCTGAGTAGACTCAGTGAAAGAAGAGAGCTTGTACAGTTGCTAACGGAATATATTTGCTATAAAAAGAACATATTGTTCTTAGATATTAGCGTCTATCTAGAAAGTGATATCTTGTCTCATCATGGTTATCATAGAAAGAAGCTCCTGCACATTTGCCTAAAGTCTCTTTTGAATATTGACCTCAGTTAACAGTCTGTTTTGAGTAAAATGTCTGAAGAGCTTTCTCCTTTAAAGAAGAAGCAAGAGACCAAATACTATGCTACTAAAAGAACAAGGTTCATTTGTACTGTTTGAAGAATTCTAAAGTAATTGGAAAAATAGCATTAGAAGACAATCTCTACTACACACCATCAGTTGCTTCCTAGATGTAAGACCGAAAAGTCTTACTAAATCCACGTAATTGGGAAGTACCTTTTCCAATATTTACCACATACTACTTATGTGTGCGTGGTTAAAGCCATGAGGCACTTTGATGCATGACACATGACAGGATTGGAGGGATGGCCTTGACAGTGCCGATGCACAAAATATGTACTTAAACTTAATTATGAATAAAAAACTATAAATTTACAAGCAATGTAAATATAAGAAATACTTGAATCATCGGATTAAGTTAAGACAAAGTTCAAAGTTTACCAAATATGCTGAACTCTGACATGATGAAGCAATCCAGGTTCTGCTCATGAAAGGAGAACCATGAAAAACAAGTTTTTGAACTGACATCGTAGAATCTATGAAGGTCTAGATTCTGGCTCAGCTGAACCCTAAAAGAACGCATGCATTGGATGTTGGAACGACACGGAATGAAGAAGCATCCATGGAATCTGGAAGTGGAAGATGGGTCACCTCGGATAACCTATTGGCTGACCAGTAGGCTATCCGAAACGATGAGTCTGCAGGACTTCAGCAGACCTTTGACTTGTTATGCCCACGAGTTTGTGCCGTCGATGGAAATCTTTTGCAGCTGCCGGTGCGATCACATGATGTGGGCTTTGTCAACGACGAGAAGACTATGGGTTTGTGGGAGCAGCCGGTGAGGATAAAGATGATCTTGATGGTGTGGTGATTTGCAGACTCCTGAGTGAAGAACAACCATGGTAGGAAGAAGGTATGGAGGAAGAGGGTGATGTAGGTAATGATCTTTTTCAAGTGTTAAATCATCTCTGCGAACCCTCAAACCAAGAGTAGCAAAGAATTCATTCATAATATATGATAATATAAGGAGAATGGTAATGGTAACAGGGAAACCCTAAACCTATCAGGTTCAGGTTTAATTGTAAGTCAGTATTACAAAACCCAATAAGCAATTATTTTAATATTCAATAACCAAATACATAATATGAACAACATGAACCCAGTCAGAATTAAGTCGAATGTCGTGACCCAACAATGATCCTCATCAACCTTCCTGCCTTCAAAAGTTTTCCTACTTCCAAAATTTTCACCAGAATGTTTTAAAAGGTCCGCCTCGCCGCCTTAGGCACCCATCTAGACGTTTTGAATGCCCTGGTGCCTAGGCAACTACTATTTAGACAGTGAGATACTATTTAGACAGTGAGATCCTGAGGCCTCTGCCTTGGAATAAGAGGAACTCGTCTTGAACCTCCTTGAAGTGCCTAAACCCTCCTTTGGCCGTCTTAGGTGTCTTGACATGCAAAGACTTAAATGTAACATGATCTAAACCGTTTTTTTTTGAATTTAGAATCTAACGTAGGCCAAATAAAAGATAAATATTATTAATAATAAAATAGATATTAGAAAATTTAAGAGGAAAAATTCTCTTCCCTTTTTTGGTTTCTTTCTCTTATATGTTTGTCCTAACCTAATCTATCCCATATCTATTTTTAACAAGTATTGCCACCAACCAATATGTGTATCTATATATCTTATCACTCCTTTTCATATTGATTCTCTTTTTTTTTTCCTCTCCTATGCAAGATCCAAGGATCTAAGCGCTGATGATGATTTCTGACAGATGTTGATCTCTCCGATAATCATGTCCATCTTTTTTTTTGTTTTACGAATTTCTGTTCTCTTTCCAGTAGGGTCCTTACATGTAGTTTAGGAAGTACAATCAGTCCAAAAAATCGTGTTGTCCATGTCGTGTTGGACACGTCTTAGACACGCCAAAATCACTCTAAAATACATTAGGAAACCATATTATGTATCGAATCTTTGTCGTCGTGTCCAAACTTATCATGTTATATTTGATGCCTATGATGGATTTAGGTAACCATGGTTCTGTCTTCCCTAATTGGAAGCTCAAATATTTTATTAAATCTTTGTCGTTGTGTCGGAAACTTACCATTTCATATTTGATGCTTATATGGTGCATTTTGGTAACGATAGTTTTGTCTTCCCTAATTAAAGACTTAAATATTTTCTTATTCATGAGGTATATATATAGAGAGAGATGACTGCTACGACTTGGGATGACATATGTTTAATTAGCTACATGTTTTTCTTAATCTACCAACTGCACACCCTAAAATTTAAGTCTTGAGGTCCCGCCTCTCCATCTCGAGGCCCACCAAGGCTTTTTAGGACATTGCCGCCTCGCTGCCTTGTGCCGCCTTCTAAAGCTTTACGAAGAACTTGGAAGAGGCCCATCGTAATCCTACGGTACTCTGTATTCTCTGGCGTTGTCCTGCTCAATATCTAATCACCAACTGGTAGTTTCTGCTATATGCTATAAGATCACATGTTGCAGATTCATAGCAAGCTTAACTCAATCAAATCTTTATGCATATGACAATATATATTGTGAATTACTGTTTGATAGGTTCCTGCAAGGGTGTCATAGTCTCGTTATGCAAAGGACCTAGTGACAAAGGTGAATGGATGTATATTGCATAACATAGAGCCGACCTTGAATGCAATAATCATCATCGTAATCATTTTCACCCTTCTCCCGTACGTGAATGTCCTCCATCACAGTCTTGTCGCTCGCTGGCCTAAGAGCAAGTTCTTATTTGGACACTAATATAAATAGTGTCCATTAGGGTTGCAAATGAAGAAAGCAACTTGCGAGCTCGGCTCGGCAAAAGCTTGACTCGCTTTCCTTAATGAGCCAAGTTTGAACAAAATATTGAGCTCGATTCCCTTAACAAGCTGAACTTGAACGGGAAGCTCGACTCTAGTGATGCAAATAAATAAAGCAACCTGCGAGCTCTGCTCGGCAAAAGCTTGAGTCGATTTCCTTAAAGAGCCGAGCTTGCACAAAATATTGAGCTCGATTCCCTTAACAAGCTGAACTTAAACATGGGAAGCTCGACTCTAGAGCTTGTTAATAAGCTTGACTTAGTAAGTACGCAGAATACTTTGCTCAACTCGACTTGGTTATGATTTTGGCTCGATTACAGCTAGGCACGACTTGAGTCGAACTCGAGTCCGATATATTTTGAGCTCACTTCCCTTGAGCCAAAGCTCACAATAGCCTACAATCCATGTATGCCTTCAGTCCACAATGTGTTATCCTACAGCTAACCCTAATGTTTTACACATCTCACTCTCTCCATCACATTCTTGCATATTAATTCTCTCCATCTCCAAGAGTCGTCTCTTTATATTAACCAAAAACCTAACAACAAAATTTTCTCCATTATTTTACATCTTTTCCATCTCTAATTAACAAAATGTCAAAGGTCATAATTTTCTTCCAATTTCTTCTCGGTGAGTTCTATTTTGCATTAGTTATTTCGATTCCCCCCTTTATTGTAATGCAAAAAATTACCTTTATTTTGTGTTTCTTTGATGAGACTTGCTGAAAAAATTACCAGGACTCGAGCTCAGCTTGAGCTCGAACAACTTGAAAGCTGCTTGCTAGCACCTCGAGCTCGGCTAGCAAGCAAAACGACCTGAGCTTGAACATGTTCTTACAAGCTCGGCTTGATAAGGAATGAGAGTAGACACGTCGAGTTTGAACATGCAAAGCTCGGCTCGGCTTGACTGCACCCGAACTGTTCATAACCTTGATATCCACCATAAATGATCTTAAGTTAGATAGATCGACATGTGGATCTTCTGTAACCTTGCACTGTGTCAAGAAGTCATGAAATCTGGTCATATAGTCAAGAACAAACAAGGTTCCTTGGTGCAGTGTAGATAGTTGGTCCATGAATTGATCATTAACGATCACAAGAGATAGTTCTCTTAAAATTTCCATAATCTCGTCCCATCTTTCGATGGAACACTCTCCTTAACCTATCTTGATCTCGAGTAACTGATACCCTATATATTCTAGCTTTCCCTACAACTTTTGTTTTGGCAAACCTGATATGACATTTGCCCCTCATGCCATACCATCTAAAATAGTAGTCCATGTTGGACAACTAGTCAATAAATGTCTTGGTATTGTGGCTCTCGTCAAAAGTCGATGCCTCTATCTTGCGTTTTCTCGTAATGTCATCTTCCGTGGTCTTGTACTTGCACCTTCTAGGCAAGGTAGTCAAAGGCGCAAGGCACACTCGAGGCGCAAATGGTCCAAATCGTCCGAGGCGCAAGGCGCACTTAAGGCGCGCGCCCGAGCGATGCGAGACGCAAAATATATATATATATATATACGTCGGATTTCTATATTGATAAACATGTGTGCTTCAAATTCTCCCATGTCTAGGTTGCAATCACTTTGAATTGAGTGAGTGAGAGAGAAAACAGTAAAAAAAAAGTACATCAGTTCAAAAAACAGTCTAAAAACAGTACAATAGTTAAAAAAAGTCTAAACATGTTATTTTTTTCACAAGATTTTCAAGGCGCGCCTTATCTATTCCAAGGCGCTCGGAAAAGGCGCACCTAGGCGCACCTAAGGTGCGCCTTAAGAATTGGGCCTCGCCTGGAGTGTCCTGAGGCGCTAACCCTGCGCCTAGGAGCAAGGCGCGCCTGAGGCGCGCCTTTGACTACACTGCTTCTAGGTTAATCATGATGTTCAGAGTCGTAATAATCATAATCGTGGCACATATACTGCTCGACCTCTAAGTCATCCCTAGATGGAGCAAGAACCGTAGGCTCATATCTGTTGACGCATTGCTTTATTCTCTAGGTCTTCTAATAGATCAGTTGGTGGATGATAAACCCTATAACAAATGTAATGTGCTGGTCTGGAACTTCAGGAAAGTGTCTAGCGGAAAGCTTGCGAGTGTGTCGTCACGTCCATTCAGGCTGCAAGGGAGGGTCTTCAACCTCCGACCACTGTCTTAAGAGCAACTCCCATCTTTGTGAATCCACAAACCAAGAGCAAAAGAGAATACATTCATAAAATATTTTAATATAAGAATAATATAATGAGAAGAAAATTGGGGGTTGGCTCTTCTCAAATTCCAATATATTATTCTCAAATTCAATCTATAAAGAAACACTTCTATTGTACGATCTGTATTTATACAGAAGAAAAGGAAACCCTGAGCCTAATCCGTCGTGTTTGAAGAACTGAAACCCAATAATCCTAATCCAAAACCCAATAAGCAGTTATTTTAATACCCAATAACCAAATGAACCCAATCTCGATCAAGCCGAACGTTGCGGACCTAATGATGGTCCTGTCTCACACTTGACTTCTTTAAAGAATTTAATGTGCATAGGTACAAATTCAAACCACTGAATGTTCTCTCTGTCTTAACCGTATGGTGCCTGAAGAAGATTATGAATCTATGATATCAATTCAAGGTTAGAACAGTGCTGATGCAAGCTACAACGTCCTTGATGGTGCCAATTGTCAACAAGGAATATGGTTTGATCAACAAAATGAGAATTACGCCTACGGTCTTTTGATCTCTTCTTGTTGGCTGTAGGGTAGATAAAGCTGTAGGGTAGATAAAAATGTTGCTTCTGGTGTTCATGTGGTGGTAGTCAAGGTGGGTTCCAGTGACAGAGGCCTAAGTGTGGAACATGCTCGGTAACTAGGGAAGTTGGGCCAAGCTCGAGGATGTTCAATAAGGTATTGTTGAAGGATTGTACGGGGTGGAACTTGACATTGGTTGTGTATGTGTGAAACGACTGTCTTAAGGAGAGAGAAGGTATATTTCGGTTAGGGGAGGATTTAATCTGTGGGGTTCGATGTGGTAATTGTTTTCAATAGTTCTGTTGATGTGCGAAGATGTTGGGACATTGCTGGTTGAGAAGTGTTTCATGATCAGACAATGAGGTAATTGGATGGATCTGGACCAAAACATCTATTGGGATCATCAGTGATCAAGATGTATTTCAAGTATGGGAGGGTTATTATGTCAAAAGAAAGACTTGGGACAAAATCTGTACCTTCAATGAGAATCAGCCCTTGGATGGATGCTGGAACTTCTAGCCATGATCTTGTCAGAGTAGTCAATAACAATTAGTAAAGAACAACAAACAATGATGAAGAGGATAAGATGAAAATTTTGTATGCACACTAGATGTAAATTTGCCCAATTTGAACTGAACTAACTCATGCATTCTCCTATTCAGCCTTATTTATAAATTTATAGGACCACATCTATGACTTGTAGAACCTTTTGAAGTTAAGGTTGTTCTTCATAGATGACTATCCTACTCTGTAAACATTTCATTAATTTTGGACAATCTAGTTTATAAGATACTCTGACCTAGTTTGGCAACAAAATTGAAACTTTCATTAACTTAAAATGGAATTTCCTGTTTTTGCAACAAACCTAAGCTCTATTTGAGTTATCCAGAGTTCCATATATGTTTGGCAATGGGGTTAACTAAATGGTGTTCTAAAATAAAAGAAGAGATGGTGGTGCTCTGAGTTGTCAAGGAATTGCTCAGAAGTTTTAGTTAACCGGAGCTCCATATATATTGGATCCTAGCAGCATTCTGTTCTTGGTTGATTAGAATTTGCCCTACTACTCATATATTTTCCAATCTTCATATCCCGTAAACTTTTAGTATCTATAACAGCCCGTCCCATTAAACATACCTTTATTAAGCACCTTGTTCTTACTTCTTAGTTCTCCTGTCAGATCTAGGATTGATCCCATCTTTAGTGCTTTAGTCTCTCTTTGGCCATTATTTCATAATACAGAATCCACTATTTCTGTTTGCCCCCCAGTCAGTTATGAAATATCTTTTTGGTCCTATAATATAAGTTGGACCATTTACATTTAAACTTATCATAGTGTCCTTTCTGATTCAAATGATTGCTTTTCAAGTATTTCTCCTAATACATAAATGAATTTGTTTCTAAATATTGATGCTAGAGTATATGTATCGGTTTCCTGTTTATGTAACTATGAATTCTATGCATTACATTACTTACAGTATATGCTATATATAAGTTCTGTATCCTTTAATCTTGTACTTCCAGTTTATTTTAACATCTAGTTTTCATTATGTATATCAAGTTTAAAAAATGGATTACCATTATAAAACTCAAGTACCTTTCATTGAGTATGGATATCAGTAGTTTCAACATTTTTAGCTGTTTTGAATTGGAGTATTGGATCTTCAGGTTGTGGAACTTAAAAAAGAGAAAAATCTAATTTTTTATTATTAAACATAAGAAACTAAAGGTTAAAGTCTAAGCATCAAATTATGAATTAGTTATCTAGTACTGTGGTAGTTTTGGTGAATAGTTGCGTAATTAGATGATCTCAATAATATTATAACATGATAATTGCATATGAAATAGGAAACTTACAACTTTTGATCTGGCCTTGCTTCTGGAAGTTTTGTCTAGTTTGGGCCAGTTTGAAATTTTTAGGATTTTTTGCCATGTTAGAAAACATTTGGACAATTTCGTTGAGTTTTCCCAATTTCGGCTTAGCTTTGGGGTGTAATGGTCCCAAAACTGATCCAAACTTTTTAATGTTAGCCCAATGGGCCAATACTTTAGGTATGGGCCTTTATTGATTTTATCATGCAGTCCAGATCGGTTTAGTTCAAAGCCAATAGGCTATGTAGGGGTAATATCTGCAGATAGATGATATTCTCCATGCATTTGCTTAGATGTAAAACATTGTTACCATCATTTAAATAACTTGACATATTTCTTGTCACTGTTGCAGTCCAGATCGGTTTAGTTCAAAGCCAATAGGCTATGTAGGGTAATATCTGCAGATAGATGATATTCTCCATGCATTTGCTTAGGTGTAAAACATTGTTACCATCATTAAAATAACTTGACATATTTCTTGTCACTGTTTTTTCAATTTCTGCATCTAGGTCTTACCATTGGTGGCGAGATGAACCTAACTTCAGGTATCCAGATTGCACAATTGGCTCTTAAACATCGTCAAAATAAGAACCAGCAACAGAGGATCATTGTTCTTGCTGGAAGGTAGATTATCCGTGTGATATTATTATGCTTATGAATCTTATTGTTATTTCAACTTCGAGTGTCTTCATGTGCAGTCCAGTGAAATACGACAAGAAGACACTAGAGACAATTGGAAAGAAGTTAAAGAAAAACAGTGTCTCTCTTGATGTTGTAGATTTTGGGGAAGCTGATGACGAGAAATTTGAAAAACTGGAGGCTCTTGTTGCTGCTGTAAATAATAATGGCAGCAGTCACATAGTCCATGTTCCTCCTGGCCCAAGTGCTCTTTCTGATGTACTTATAAGGTGAGTCCTGATGATAATTGTTATAAATATTTACCCTAGTAACTTCAGAGCCATGATTTTGCATATTAACTGATCTATGTATCATGTTCAGTACACCCATCTTTACTGGTGATGGGGATGGGGGAAGTGGTTTTGCTGCAGCAGCTGCTGCAGCTGCAGCTGGTGGCGTGTCTGGATTTGATTTCGGTGTGGATCCTAATATAGATCCTGAGCTAGCTCTTGCACTTAGAGTTTCAATGGAAGAGGAGAGGGCCAGACAGGAAGCTGCTGCAAAAAAAGCTGCAGAGGATGCGTCTAAACAGGAAAGAGAAGGTGAACCTTCAAGTTCTCATGATACAGCTATGGCTGAACCAGTAAGCAGTTCAGCTCCCGCTGCTAATGACAAGAAACATGACTGGATGGTCAGTTCCCTTAAGTATCTTCTCGATTCTTCAATCAAGCAGCTCATGCATTATGCACTAATATGCATGAAAATCAGCCAAAGTTCAGAATAATATACAGGGATGTCGGAGTTGAAGTGTTATTTAAGCATAATAATTTTGAGGTTAAACCACCTAAAGTCAAGGTTTGTAGTATCGGAATCGGTATCGGATCCTTCCTATGAGAACCGGATTAGCGGTATCGGCAATATCAATGGTTTTGGATCAGTGTATGTGATTTCTTGGTATCGGAAAACAATAATTATCAAAATTTAAGAAAAAAATATTTTATATATTTAAGCATAATTTTAAGTATTTTATGTGTTGTTTCTTAGTAATTTTGGAATTAAATGAAATAGTAGTCACGCTTTCCGATTGATTTACCTGCTATATATATATATATATATATATATATTTTCGTTTACATGCTTTTATAATTTTACTATACTTTTACACTCTTGCTGATTGATCTTTTTCATTTAATTTTCTTTGCCAAATTAACTGTGAAAGAGATATTTGAAGTCGGTATCGGATCGAAATATGCCAAACCGTATCAGTATCAACCGTATTATATTGATATCGGCCGATACTGCAAACTATGCCTAAAGTGTGACCGGTGTGGGAATTGAATCCACCACCCCCCTTAGGTAACTCACAACCCTCTACCAACCCTCTATCAACTGAAGTTGGTGTTATTTAAGCATACTAATAACATTAAGATTGAATACTAAAATATTATTAATAAAATTTAGAATAGTCATAAAAACTTAGTTAGTAAATTATAGTTGACATACATACGGAATGTTTAAGCATTGTCATCATGTATTAAAAAGGGCGTCCCGATGCTAAGAGGCTCCCGCTAACGCTGGGTCTGGGGAGTTTCAAGATACGTCATAAAAACTTTGTATCCGACTTACCTTCTACACACTCCTAACTTTTGTCTTGAGGCCCCCATGTTGCCGCCTTTTGGTCATAGCATCAACAAGCTTTCCCAAAGGCAGAAAGAGATCCAACATTGTTTCTGAACCAGTGAGGCTTTTGATGGAGGGTTTTTGACTAAAACAAAAAGTGGCATTGGATATTTCTACCTTTCACATGAACTGAAAATAATTTGCAATGTTCATTTTCCATTTGTTGACAAAAATCAAGTAGAGTTTTTACTCCCGCCATTATAAACTATATCCAATTTTGATTTACAGATGCAAAAATTGCTTTAATGCATTTTCTTGTCTTGCCCCACTATCAAATTGAAAGATGCTTTGGCTAGGTTTTCTACATAATATTTTACTTTCCAAATTGGGAAAGTATGACTTGTGTTCTCATCTAGGCAGCACAGACACTGGGGAATGATTGTTGTTTCGGTGTTTTATCTATATCTGGCACATACTGGACAGGACATAAAAACTCCAAACTATACTAGCTACTCCAAAATTTGTGTCATATCTGATGTCCCTGTTTATGTATCATATCACATTTGAGGTCAAACTTCTATTTTCAAGTCTTGCAAATATGTTCTCCTTTTCAGTTAATGCTTGCTAGTAAAATTTTGGTATTACAGTCTCCTCCATGCCTATGACCACGTTGATTATAGTCAATTCCATATTGCACATCTCGAGGGTGAGTAGAGCATGGATTGTTGGGTGTCCAGGAGGTTAATTGACCTTTTCTAGGACGAGGATGGTAGAATAATTAGCTAGTGGTTAGCTGATTGTTTCACTCGACTGTCCCTCTCGAAGATCAAATTGCTTTTATTTCTTCATCGAACAACTTGTGTCACATAAGTTGATCTGGTCCAATTTGTATCAGAGCATTAGTTTGAATCTTTGTTCATAATGTACACATCCTTTTTTAGGGTTATTTACACTAACCTCTCCTATGTTTTATTTTATGTTTATTACATGGACCTCCCTTGTTTTGAAAATAATCACGGACCTCCCCTATGCTTTATGTTTTAAGGGTGGTTAGTGTAATAACCCTTTACATAAAACATAGTGAGGTCCATGTAATAATTAATAAATATAAAACGTAGGGGATGCTAGTGTAATTTTTTTCAAAATAAGGGAGGCCCGTGTAATAAACATAAAACATAGGGGAGATTACTCTAAGTAACCCTTCTTTTTAATACATCTATTTTCGTCTGAAAACTTGTGTATGATGAAACATTTATGTCTGCTTGCATATGTTTCAAATGGTGACAGGATGATGAGACTGCGTTGCTACAGCAAGCTCTTGCAATGTCAATGGATGATGCTAAGTCTGGTGAAATTGCTGTTACGGACACTGGCATGTCAGATGCTACAACAGATGATGCTGACTTGGCTTTTGGTTAGTTTTAATTTCCGTTTCTGCAAAGTTGGCTTCTCCGTCTATCTTCTTTCCTGTCTATAACATGATTAAAAGAAATGCTTGGCAGTTTGTGCCATCTTCTCATTTAGCTAGTATGTGCTAGTCAAGAAGAACCAAGTGCCCAGGTCTGTCAAATATTACAAAGGGTGTGGGTGTAAGGGAAGGATGTTACTCTACCCATATCAAAGCTATATTTGTCTAGTTTTTGTGGTTTCTTTCACACTGCAATTCTTGTTCCTGAAAACTGGAAGCTTATAATGAAACATTTGTCTCTTAATCACACAGCGTAAGGCCCACGATGATATACTTGATTCAGAAAGTTGAAAATAAAATAAAATTGATATTATAAAACACAATACAAAGTAAACATCTATCTTGACACAATCAAATAATTTCAATAACTTGGAATGCTATTATTTATTGAATCATAGACTTAGTCACCATTAAAATTTAACAATCAACCCGTCAAGAATAGAGAGAAGATAGAAGAGAAAGGGACATACTATTGTGGGGTTTAAACATGGTGGCATAGGGGAAAGGGAGAAGGGAAGAGTAAGGTTGGAATTTATAAGCAAACTGAGAAAAGGGACATCAGAATCTAGCTGATGCACAATCCACAAAGAAATAATTAAATAAAAATAATAATAGAGCCTTTCTAACAGAAAAATGTCAATGGTTGCATTAGATGTTTGCTGTCAGGGGCTGTTTGGTTGCTTGAATCTGAAGGGTGAAAGTGTCCATTCATTGAAAGTCCACTTTCAATGTTTGGTTCAACATTGGAAGTGTCCGAAAGTGGAAATTCAATTAAAAGTGCACTTTCAATGTTATGAAGGAATTTTCCCGTCTCCACTTCCAACTTTTAGAAGGTGTGGACCTCCAATGCTTTTGAATCTTAAAGTAACACATCCATGAACAACTTTAAATTGTTTACCAAACGGTTTTTTGCGTCTGCACATTCTAGAAAATGCAACTTATTCCTTACTGGATTTACACTTTTCACTTGCATCACCCACTTTCAAGCAACCAAACAGGCCCTTTATTGGTAGCCATCGTTAAAGCATGAATCAAGGAACTAGTTCTGTAACTTACTATCCATAACGCTTGTTGTTCCCAATTCATACATTAATGCCTTCAACTATATTTTATAGAACTTGCAACTCCACATAATGGACTGGGTTTCATGCAAAATAGAAATCATGGATACTTATAGCATGAATTAAAACCCAGCACATGACAGCTGATTTTGGCTCGAGCAAATCTTTATTTATGTGCACAAACGAATGAACCAAAATCAAGAGGGATGCGAAAGGCTTGTGAACCTGACCCCTAAGTAGCTGAAAACATGGATTGATATCCACTATGGAAGTAGAAGCAATTTCCGAAGATGTCTTGAAGTCGCATAACACGAAAATAAGACTACCCGATAATGTTTAGTTTTAGTCAAAGTGCTTTAACGACTAAATATGACTTCTTTAGATGAGTTCAAGGATCTAGGAAATGAGCTACTATGTGAATGTTGGTTTGATCTGCTACTTTCCTACATCACCAATAGTCCATACTTGATTAGTACCCGATCTGTGTCCCGGCAGAACCAGCTTCTCTTTGTGCTGCGTGCCTGATTTGTCTTTATTGTAAATGCAAATGGACACCAAAAAGGCGTGGCTACAGCCTAGTTATATTAAAACCTTATTTTCTCACCCAGACTGATCTGCTGAGTTTCAACCATAGCAAATAGGACTTGTGGCTGCCACATTCTGCAATACAAAAGTGTTGAAGGCTACTCAACTTGGAAACATGCAGGTATATCTTCCTTGTTCAGAACCTATGTCTCACCGTTTTCCACTTTATCCTCCTATCCTTACCTTAATCACCCTTGCAACCTCATTCAACAACATAAATGGGACAATAATAGATATCAATCACTATTGTTGTAGTTAGGATTTTGGCCTCCCGGCGGGACAACCAAGAGGCCATACTAAGGACTGTCAAAGTGGGGAAACTCGACCAGAAGGATGACCAGTTGACTAACCAAATGACTGATTGGCTGACCAATCTAGTTGGCCCAAATAGGTCGTTAAGGTTATTTTGGCAGGTGTATTATATCTTTTAGGATTTTCTTTTGACTAAATCTGGTTCAAGTTTGGTCTTTTCTTAGAGTAAGTTTTGCCATGATATTTCCTTTCACAAAATTATTATTTTGATTAGGCTTTTGTTCTTTATTCTTTAAGGAATTTTTAGCCTACATAAAGGCCCCTAATGTACGAAGTTATTCGTCTTCAATTTTCACAACAAGAATTCTTTGCAGATAAAGAAATATGTTCTAATCAAATGATTATCACGACTTGAATCCATTATATATGCAAAATTCAAAATAAGCTTTGTAGCTAAGTACACACATTTTTTTCTCTCCTCACGTGGATAAAATAAAGATTCAATTCAAAAGACGATGTCCGGTCGCCTTTGTCATTGTCTGTCAACTAACTAGGGTCGTCGTCCCCCGGGAATTCGTAAATCTGAATAGCATGTCGAAAAAAGATCGTTGGATGACTTCCTGCTTTGGAGCTTCGTACCCGTGCCCTATTCATTTGTAATTGTTATTTGTTGTTTCTTTGTTCTTTAACGAATTATTACCTATATAAAGGCTCCTAATGTGCTAAGTTATTCGTCTACAATAATATGCTAACTAAATTGAAAGTTATTCTCTTTTCTGGTGGATTCCAATTGTTTGTGAACTAAGACAACCCTTGTAGATTTAAGGTTCTCGTGGTTTTGAGGAAGCTTCTCTCTTGGACTTGACCATCCCTGAAGGCAACATTTCAACCATAGTTTGCACTATTGGCCGTACCTATACAATACGTCCGATATTGATACAGTTTGGCATGTCCCGATTTGTTAACGGCCGATACCGATACTCATCGATATTGACGTTGGGTATCTCTTTCCTAGTTAATTCGACAGAGAAAAGAACAAAAAAGAAGTGTAGTCAAAAGCGCGTCTTAATCCTAGCTGCAGGGGCAGCGCCTCAGGGCACTCCAGGCAGGACACAATTCTTAAGGCGCACCTAAGGCGCGCCTTTTCCGAGCACCTTGGAATAGCTAAGGCGCGCCTAGGCACACATTGAAAATCTTGTGAACAAAATAACATGTTTAGACTGTTTTTTGAACTACTATACTGTTTTTAGACTGTTTTTTGAACTACTATACTGTTTTTAGACTGTTTTTTGAACTGCTGTAATTTTTTTTTTTTACTGTTCTCTCTCACTCAATTAAAAGTGATTGCAACCTAGACATGGGGGAATTTGAAGCACACATGTTTATCAATGTAGAAATCCGATGTGAATATATATATATATATATATATATATATATATAATTTTTGCGCCTCGCGTCGCTCGGAGGCGCTCCTTAAGTGCGCCTTGCGTCTCGGGATTTGGACCCTTTGCGCCTCGAGTGCGCCTTGCGCCTTTGACTACCTTGCAAAAAAGACAATCATCAAGGGTGTGAAAGAATAGTAAAATCATGTAACATGAAGAAAACTTATTTATCGTAGGTAAACCAATCAATTAGGAGTGACTATTATTTCTTTCATTTTCAAAACTACTAAGAAACATAGAAAATATTTTAAATTATGCCTAAATATATAAATATTTTTTCCTAATTTTTTAATAATTTATGGGTTATTTATACTAACTACCCCTATGTTTTTGGTTTATAACATGGGGTACCCCTGACCACCCCTCCCTTTAGAAAAAAATTAAAAATAGGGGTAGTTAGTGTTATAATTTTTTATTTTTATCTTAAAAGTAAGGGTACCCCGTGTAATAAACCAAAAAAGTAGGGGTGGTAAGTGTAACTTTTTTAAAAGCAGGGGTACCCCGTGTTATAAATCAAAAAATATAGGGGTAGTTAGTGTAAATAACCCATAATTTATTGATATTAATTGCTTTTCGATACTAAAAATTTGATACTCCGATCCGAACTGCCGATACCGTCGATACCGTCGATCCTGATACTAATAGTTAGTAAGGGTCAAATACCGATACTGCGAACCTTGATTTCGACGGTATCAGCTATCTTCATTATCAGTATCAACAATATTTAGGAACATCAGTCACGATTCTTACCGCTTCCACAACTATAAGGTGTTACCATGCATCATGTGGTATTAGTACGAAAGTTCATAATTTAGAAAACAGTCGTGATCATGCATTCAATACAAAGATGATTATTCCTTTTTTTATGGTTGATGTTGATGTATGAGACCCTAGTTCGGATCATGGCGGTGGATCAATTCTTCAAATATCATGAAGTCTCAGCTGGGAAGAAAGTGAAACTGGTGGATATCGGTTCACGGAATCGTTCAACATATATAAAAAAGCCTATTGAGGCGTGTAGCCCAAGATGCGATAACTACTATGAAAACGAATTCTTCCAAATTCGAACATATTCTTTCTGCGATATTGATCACATAAATACTTTTAGAGAGCACCTTATGAAATAATGAACGACCTTTGGTTATTCTTAGAACAACTACTCTGACATCTCCTATTATGGATTCTGCATCTAATCTACCTAAAACTTTTAGAGTGCAAATTTGTTCTAATCATGGAGGGACACGAGTTCAACAAGGAAGTAAAGAAGACTGATGAGGTAGACACCTTGTTGGACAAATGAGGAGATCATGGGCAGTCGTCGGTAGTTTTGAGGAGGTGCTACCCTTGATGGAGGGAGTCGATGACATTATCCTAGAGGAGCTACCTATAGAGTTATCACCCATGTTGAGTATTTCTTGAGAGATTGATGTCGTGCTAGGGACCATGCCATTGTCTTCCATGCTCACACTTCCATCTTTGATGATTCAAGTGCTTTGTACCATTAAATTAGGCTAACTTCGACATTCAAGCGCAACTTATTCAAATTCCTTGACTATGTTGGCTCTTATGGAGAGAGATGATTTGACTTGAGCAGTTTGCATGAACCCCTTATGATGATACGTATCGTGATGAGCTCATGGGAAGAATCCCTTATGATGATCCATATCCAGATGAGCTCCAACATCTATATACAGAAATTTGATTGCGCACTTGTGCAGTTGAAGGCTAAAGGAAGAAGATTGAAGACCAATATCTACACTAAATACTTGTTCATGTGGTACATTAGATTTCAGTCTTCAATTTTGAACTCAAGGACAAGTTTTTTTTTTAAGAGGGATCTACACTAAGTACTTGTTCGTGTGGTACACTGGATACCAGTCACAAATATTGAACTCAAGGACGAGTTCTTTTGAAGAGGGGGAATGTAGTGAGGATTTCGGTGACGCGAGGGAACGGAACAAACCAAGAGGCCAGCCAAAGGATAGTTGAAACAGGAAATCTCGGTCAAATATTTGATGGACAACTTGTCAGCTAGTCAATCGGAAGTCTGATCAGTTGACCCCCCAAATGATTCATTGGTTGGCCGATGGTGGTAGTCTAGGACAGACGTGTTGTCAGAGTTGTCTTTGGCAGGTTTCTTAAGTCTTTTGGGATTCCGTTTTGACTAAGTATGGTTGAGTTTGGTCGTATCTTTGACTGTCTTAGGATGATAACTTCCTTCCCCTAAATTATTGATTAGGATTTTGTTTTACTTCTCCTTCTTTAAGGAATTATAAGCCTATATAAAGGTCCTAAATGTACTAACTAATACATCTTCAATGATATTCCAATTAAATTTAAAGTTTATTCACTTCTTTTCTCGTGGGTTCTAGTCATTTATGACTCAGAAATCTCTCGTGGATTCGAGGAAGCTTTGCTCCTGGACTCGAACAAACCCCAAATGTCGTGTTTCAGTAGCATCAATTATCTCCATCGTTAGCATAGATGACTTTCAATGACGTCACCCATCCCTTCACCGTCTCCCGCAAATGTAGGGGTATTTCCCCTACATCAATTAGTCAATTAGGCTCGAATCTGTGTGAATCAATATCACACAATAGACCTATTTGGTGTGTGCGTGCATGCCTGGAAAGTGCTTCAAGACCACATGTTCTCTTTTCCACATATATTACATTTTTTTTCTCTGGAGTTTGGTGCTCCAGACCTTCGTACTTAGTTACATTGATATAGGGGATAGATGTGGATGCGTTTTATGTTGCAATTTCTATCGTAGGTTTTACTCCATATATATTGCGGTTCCATGATATCCCAATTAATCGGCTTTGTTTCTTTCAACTTGTTCTCCCATCTTATTATTGAACCTCAGGGGCGGACCACATGCAAAGTAGTGTTGGACAATTAAGAAACGACATTTCCAGAAAGTTAATGTAGCTGAAATGAGAATGCTAACATGGATGAGTGTCAATACATTAGCTGAATTAAAAAGAAATGAATGTATATAGCTACAATTGCGAACAATATGAGAAAAAAATCGACTTAGGTGGTTTGGACATGTGCATGCAGACCTTTATATGTCTCCGTAAGGAGAAGCAATAAGATAGTAGTTAATGGAGCCTCTAGGACTAGAGGTAGGCATAGGCTAATATGATTTGAAGTGTTAAAGAAGGATATGAATCTTGTTTGCCTTACATATGACATGACCCTTGAATGAGTCGAATGAAAAAAGAGGATTCAAACAACCGACGCTAAAAATTTGGTATAAAGGTTTTGTTGTTATTTGAAAAGGAAAAAAACGATGAAGATGAAAGAGAGGTGGGGCGGCTTTGTTTTTTTAATCGAGGTTTACAGTATCGTCTATTATTTTTGGCACGTCCGATCCGATATCCAATACTCATTATGATCTGTCGGCTGATGTCAATGTCGAAATTGTGGCTTTCTTTCTTATCAACTTCACAAATTTTTTAGGAAAGTAATTAATTATAGCAAAAAACAACGTTGAATGATGATTGGATCATATTCATGCAGAAAATCCACATCCTACAACTTGTTAAAATTATTTATCAACACAATGTAACTGTTATACTCCTAGAAGTTGTGTACTATAAATTCACAACGATCATATATCATACTATTACTTCATTCAAAACTATATATTGTAGGGTTACTTTGTCTAAGCAAGTAAAATAAACAACAATACGTATTGCGTGGTGAATAATTGAACAATGTTGAATATTATTCCATTAGAAACTAATGAAAACAACAAATAATAGATAAAGTTATGCCTAATAGTATCAAGGGCTTTCCTAATTTTTAAAGTATTTCTTATTATTTGTGGTTTTCCGAAACCAAGCACCCTGATCTGAAACCGCCGATACTAATACTCATAAAAGGGTCTTTGAATTTTTTTTAATGCCAAAAACAACTTTAAACAGACAAGCTAAATGATTAAATGAGTAATTAGCAAAAACCAGTTGGATTGATCATCGGGCCAGTGATTGGGACGACCAGTTAAACGGTATGAGTACATGAATATATACTCAGGCTTAGGATGTTACCAAACATTCAGCAAGTATTAAACAAGTAATCCAATTTTAATAACATTGCAGTACCAGTTCAACCAAAAATGAACAAGAAAACCTCATGCTATACCTTTTGTTGGTCAGTTGCTAATGAAACAGAGGATGGCGACAAAGCTGAAAGGATGAAAAGATTCATGTAGCTGACCTTAATGATATGGAATACAGACTTTTCGTTACTGCTCTCTTAATTGAGTTTTAATTTGTTCACTGGATGACACAATTACACACTTTGTTCTCATGAGGTTGGGGACCATGGAATGATTAATAGGATTGCATGTCAATTATTTGTACTACATGTTAAATAGAGCATTTCTCCGTCTATTTTTCCATAAGAATAGTCAAATAAACATAGATAAAACATCCAAAATCATAAAGTAAACACAAAAGTAGTCCACACTCTATAGAATTAATTAAGGGCTACAAATAGACATCACAAAAGAAGTCTAGCAATCCATAGATATAAATATAGAGCTACAAATAACCAGCCAAAACAACAAATAGTGTGTATGTCCTCCTTTGAGAGGAGCTCCAAGATCTTCCTCCTAAAGGAGCTCCATGATCTTTGAGAAAAGTTGCAAGCTTGAGGGAAGGAGATCATGAATGAGAGAGAATTAGGTTAACTTTAGTTATATATGTAATGAGCCGGGTTAATGTATGTATGTGAACCTGAACGAATAACATAACCCAATAATTGACTAATCAATGATTTCATTGATTATTTACATAATTGTTACATGGGCCGAATAATCTAGCCAATTGTTTACTCAGCTCGCTTCCCTAAATATTCTGCAGTCTTGTGGCGCTCTCTGAGAAACTCAACAACAAAGTCCACGAAATGGAACACTAATTGTTTACCATAATTATTAAAGCGTACCTAGGCATGCGCCTAAGCGAGAAGCTCAACACCAAAGGAGGTTGTGCCTCGCTTCATCTAGGCACACACGTTGCTTTTGTTGCCAACAAGTGCAATCTTATACAAGAATCCAATAGCATTATCGACCTTGCCATCTATGGTTCAAGCGATGTTGAAGCTTCCTTATTTTGTTACAAGCAAGTATCCTAGAACATGACAACACAAAACAGTTTTGAGGAAGAGGACCAATATCATTGTCCCTTCTTTGCTCACATGCGCGTCCCGGTTTTGCGTTTCGTGTCTAGGTCCCGAAGGACCTTGACGCCTAATTGCGCTTTTTGCCTTTGATAATTCTGATTGTTACAAGTTCTAGCTCCTTGATGTTTGTTCTTAATTCACAAGTGCCATTTATTAAGGCTGGGTTTGGGATTGCATATTGGAGGGTGCTTCTGATTATTTTTCTTGGAAACCGGTCCAAGGCTCTTTGGCAACAGCAGCTTATCAGATTTTTTTTTCTTCAAAAGTCAGTTCAATTTGGGGACAGTTTTTTAACGCAGTCTCCCACCTGCTGTCAAAAGCTGCTAATGCTGCCAGTTTTTAAAAAGCAGCAGCAGTCCCAAACCAAGCCTAAGTTATATTGACAGACATTATATATACATGTAGACTCGCTGTTTTCCTTGTTCAAAATGCAATTGCACATATTTTATGCAAGATTCAGCTGCACATATAGTTGAGCCGGCTATTATGCAGTATGGTATGCTGACTTCTAATTTGTTCACCGGATGACCCAATTGCACTTGCACATACTTTGTTACCATTGTTATAACTTACAAGTGTTAGCTTAGATCCTTGTACATGTTTTTAGTTACTTATTCCGTTTACGACTTATATTGCATGGGCAGTATACATATATTAGTATCACGTTGACCTAAAATGCATTTGGATATATTTTATTCAAGGTTCAGGATTTTGATATAGTTGAAGCTGCTATGCAGCTCTTCAAATGTCTGTGCAGGATAGTGCAAAGGATTCATCAAGCCAGGCTGAGATGAGCAAGGTGCTGGAGGACCAGTCATTTGTTTCATCCATCCTTAACTCGGTATTAATGCAAACTTATGAAATCATGGAATAACAGTTCATTATATATTGTTTCCGCTCCTTACATATTACTCTATTGCATATAATGATTACTCAGCTTCCTGGAGTTGACACAAATGACCCTTCAGTAAAAGACTTGTTGGCGTCTTTGCAAGGGAAAACTGAGGTATTTTTGTGAATGGAACTTGGTCCACTACCTGGATTCTAATTCTTGTTATGTTAGGTTGGTCAGGATAGAATTTAATTGTTGCTGGTGTTCTTTGGATTGTTTATTCTCACATTGAACTGCAAGTAGTGTTATCATCTTAGGGCCTGTTTGGTAACTGGTAATAAGTAGAAATGGATGTGGAAAGAGAAATCCACATGAGTTATTTGGACCCATTTCTGAATTTGTAAATTCTTGAAACATGTTTGGTAACATTTGTATTTTGCATTGGAAGTACTCATGTTTAGACATTTTCTGTTTGGTTACTTTGTTGTATTTGGCAGTAGACTTTTTCCACTTTCATTCTTTGGCAAGAAAACATGAAAGTGGGATAGGTTCACCACCATTTGCAATGGTGAGCTTACCACACTGATGATACAAGCTATACATATGCCGGTGGTTCTGCTCTGCATACATGTTTAAATCCAGAATGAATTGCCAGAATACTGAATAAAAATTTATGAGAAAATAGTAGACAAAAAATATTTGCCAAAGTCATCAAGCAACATGATAGTAGGCCAATTGAGAAGTGAAATTTATACACTACAACAAGCTAGGAGGACCATGAACAAGCTAGCAGTTCATGAGTTAAGAAAGTAGCAGTAAACAAGAAGCTATACAACAAGCTAGTATACAACAATCTAGCAGAAAACAAAAACAAGGTCAGTTCAAGCTAGCAGGACCAAAACAAGCTAGCAGTTCATAAATTTCAATGGCATAGTGAACAACCAGAACAAGCTAGCGATTAAACAAAACAACTTAAAATCTCCAGCCAAATGCAGTAGCACAATGTAAGCAGGACAATTCTCCAACCAAAGGCAACAACAACATGATGAATTGATCATAATTCTTCAACCAAAGGCAGCAACAATGTAAGCATGTCTTAATTCTCAGACCAAAGGCAACAACACAATGTAAGCATGCCCTAATTCTTCAACCAAAGGCATCAACATAATGTAAGCAACAAAAATATAGGATAGCCAATTGCCTCATGTACCCATTGTCAAAAGAAAGTCTCATAGGATAGCCTCCTCACTGTATAGAACATATATGTTTGTCCCATATAGGTTATCCTGAAGAACAAGATGCCAACTTGGTATACCTACCTAAATCTCAATAAATTTTAAATTTCTTCAAGGAAAGATATGTTAATTTCCAAATAAAAAATCAGCCCATTTTCAAAACCTATAAAATAAGATGAAAAAAAGGTGTCATGATCTTCTCAAAATCAAAATTTTTCACTAAATCAACCTTATTTTCCCAACTCTAATCACAGACCCCAAATCACAAATCTAAACTAGAACTGCATCAACATCACATAAGATTTTAAGTTTGGCCCATAAACTGAAGGAGTTAGAGCAGTTGCAATAACAAAATATGTTCCAAACTAATTGGCCCCAACCATTTTATCAACCCGGTTTTTATTACATCATTGCAAACATTGCTTAGCAAATAGGCCTCACTTATTTTATCATGTTGCCATTTCACCCATCATGCATGATAAGAAATACAACCCAACTTAAAAGCCTTCTCCAATTTCCTCAACAAGTTTTCTCTTCACACATTATGATTGACAAGAAATGCAAACAAACTGATTAACAATTAAATATTCTCAAACCCTCTAATTTTTTTGCTTATCACAACCAATATAAAAAAATAAAATAAATCATAGGCTAATTTTAAAACTAAATACCCTCAACTATGGCCATTTTCAACTTTTTTTTTTGCAAATGAAAAAAAAATGACAAAAATGTCCACTTAAAAATGTCTATTTTTTCAACTTAATATACTATACTTTTATATTATACCAGTAAATATCTCAAGTATAATTAGTAAATATCTCAAGTATAATTAGACAATATACCAGTAAATATCTCAAGTATAATTAGTAAATATCTCAAGTATAATTAGACAACATGATACCCTAACAGAGTTGACGAAAAATATAAAATGACAAAAGCCCTCCACCTAATATCTTAACTATTATTATTTTTGCTGCGTCTTTTCCTCTCCTTGAGTTCAACTCCCCAAGGAGCACTACTCTCTCCCCAGTCCTCTTTTCTCTCTCTATGCACTCTCTCTTTCTGCTCTCATTCTCTCCCCTAACCTAGCTCCCCAAGCCCTAGCCCCAACCCTTCACTATTCTCTTTCAGCCTCTCCTCTCTCTCTTGTTCTTCCCCAGGAGCATCCACCCGAGCCCCCATTCTTCTCTCTCTCTCTTTCTTCTCCCCTAGTAGCATCCACCCAAGCTCGACATGCAGTTCCGTCTGCAGTTCCATCGTCGTGCCGATCGAGTAGCTCCAGACCCGTATGGACCCATGTCGAGTTCATCCCCGCTTCGTCAGAGCTCCCCTCTGCTCGAGGGATCCTCGCAGCGAGCTCCTCGGTCGGGCGCCTTCAACAGCTCTGTCGCTGAGCTCTAGCGCCGACGATCTTCTCCCTCTCCTAACGTGTCCTGAGCGCGGTCGACGAGAGTTGTCGAGGATGGAGCCATGGGGAGCTCGTCGGCTAGGGCTAAGGGGCTGACGAGGGCGGCAGAGCAGTGCGAGAAGGAAGAAAAGGGGGGAGTGGAAGAAATTAGGGTTGGGGTAGTAAGTTGAAGAAGACTGATGTAGGTGGAGTTGACAAAAAGTGATGAAGGGGGAGGAAATTAGGGTCAAGGCTTGTTCGTATTTTGGGATGGTAGATAGGAGGAAGAAGAGATGAGGAGCTCCATAGTCAAATGGGAAAAGAGGATAAATGGGTAATTTGGTCCCAAAAAAGTTTAATTTTTTTATTTGACGAAAAAGTTAAAATCTAACTAACGGAGGGTACCAATTTGAAACTCCACAATACTTGAGCATATTTAGTGGTATAATATTGACGTATAGGGTATACATTTTTTTTATTTGACAAAAAAGTTAACATCTAACTAACGGAGGGTACCAACTTGAAACTCCACAATACTTGAGCATATTTAGTGGTATAATATAGACGTATAGGGTATCAAGTTGAAAAAGTGTCATAGTTGAGGATATTTAGTTGAAAATAAGCCTAAATTATAAATAAAGAGACTAAATATAATAAACTTTGAAAAAACCATGATAATATTCAGACTTCATGTGTGTGGTAATAAGGATGATTACCTCTTTAGCCATCACAATTGATAAGGAATGCAATCTAACTCAACAAAATCAGTATCAAGCCAACTTGAAAAAAAAAAATCAGAAATCACCAAAATTACACCTTACAACAACACGCTTGATTGATAAGGGAAAAAAAAAAATCATTTTCACATTATAGAACCAAAATAACACCAAAATTCCTAGTGGAGAATGGGATATGATGACCATAATTAAAAGTGTGGTTTGGATGTGGGAAAGCTGACAACTTCAGTTATTGTCCCTCCCTATAAACGAGATCATATTTCACTTTATTTTTCCATCATAGTAAATTTCTCAATCATTTTTTGTCTCATCATTGGCATTGAAAGGAAAACAAATAATATGATAGCCTGAAGATGAGAAAATCCAAATTAAGGCTATGAGACAAAGAAAGCCTCAGAAACCATGGTCATGTATCCATACCCAAAGAAAGTAAGGCTCAGAAAATCCAAATTAAGGCTAGGTATTAGGTAACAAAGTAAGACAAAAGTTAGAAAATCAAATTAACCTCGGGTGCAAATTGTAAAAACTGTCAAGAAAATGACCAAAGTAAAAAATACAGGAAAACAATACATAAGATTGGCTCAGAGTGATGCATACAATTATCATAGGCACATTAGCAAATTTTTTACCACTTCACCCATCATAACATGATGATAAATGCATCAGAACCCTGTGTGTGATATTAAGGATCATTATCTCTTCACCTATCACACTTGATAAGGAATGCAACGAAACTCACTAATGAATTATCCTAAACCCTTGTATTTCTTGCCTCATCACAGACCACATAGAAAAGTAAAATAAAAGATAAATTCAGACAGAGAAAGTAGAATAAAGTGAGATTCAAAAAAATACATAATGAAATGGTTGGCCCAAAGTAAAATAAAACATAAGATTGGCTCAAAGCAATACATTACCAAAGTTGGTTACCTCTTCACCCATTAGAACATGATGTCAAAACGTAGTATCAGACTTCATTTTTGTGATACTAAATATCGTTACCTCTTCATCCTGATCCATCACACCTGATAACTGTTAAGGAATGCTACCAAAGTGATATAAGAAAATTAGTACCTTAGCCCACTTCAGAGAAAATCTGGGAATATCATTTTCTTGCCTCATCACAACCTAAAATGAAGTCTAATAAAAACACAAGAAAAGAAGAAAACTCCAGCCAAATTTTAAGTTCGGTTATCATACAAAATATCACGAGATTCAAGGCCCCCACCATTTATTTATGTGAAGATGCAAGGAAGTTTGGTAACCACTTCACCCGTCACTTTTGATAAAGAATGCCCCAACATCTATTGCAAACTATAATATCCAATCCAACTCGACAAAACCATGGAAATCTATATTTCATTCAGAATCATGCAACAGAAAGAAAAATATTGCATCATAAAAGAAACAGTGCATCAACATGCCTAGTTGTCTTAGCTTTACCAACTAATCAGACGCCCCCTAATGCAAAATCTAAAAGTCAAACATATACAAGATTATAATGAGAAAGCTGAAGAAAAAGGCTCAAGTCCAAATATGATTCATTTTTAAACAAGTCACGTGTCCAAGTTGAGGTTTGTTCAAAGTATGCAGAGGTTGTTCTGCATATACTGGCTTTTGGAAGTATCCAAAAGTCTCCTCCCTATCTTGACATTTGAAGTAGCAAGCGCCTTTAAAACCCTGGACTTGAATGTACAATTTAGGCCAATTGGTATAAATTCCAGGTTTTCTTCCCTTCAGAACAGTATAGTAGGGCATGATGTTCTATTTTAATGGCTACATATCATGCAATGTAAGCAAGCCATAGGGTTAGAATAGAGGGGACAGCTTTGGTGGCAGAAATTGCAGCAAGGAAAAAGTGGAAGACAGGAATGATAACATAAACACTTGAAAATAAAGCATAATATATCACATAATTTTGTGCATGAGCATGTTGAGCAGGAAAATAACAAGCCCTGTCTGCCTGGCATTATGCCATCATAGAGTCAATAAGAGTCATATACCGCTGTCTTAAGATCCTACTCAAAGTTGTCACCTAGATCCCATACTTTACTACCCGACTTCTTTACATGAGCCCCCATAAACCTTGTTTCTATTGCCTCACCAATTACTTTCAAAGAGGATGCTAAATTAGGCATATATTCATCCGTTGACTCTCTACGACGCGTATTACCCTATGTTACATGGACTCGGGTACGGGTGTTAGGTGCATATCCAAGAGTCGGGTCCTTCAAACTCATAATTGAAGGACACACGGACTCGCCTAAAAAGGATCCAAATTTTGGATACGGATAGGGGATATGACTATTAAAATAAATATATTTAAACATGATTTCATAAAAAGACAAATCATGTAATTAAATTTGCAATGTTTCGTAAAAAGGCAACATGTAATTATAAACTACTAGTAAAATTTACATAGCTAGTTGAATAAGTCCCTAAGAGACCGTCTCCCCTACTACTTTACTACCTGTCTGCCATATTAAAATAAACTATCTACTTCACTACCACATTAAAATAAACTATCTACTTCACTAATGGTCTTCCGATTGTCATTATGGAGGATCAGATATGGATTTTTTACCTATACCTATGTCCTATCGGGTCGACATGGGTACTTCTCCTTAAAGTGGAGAGTCCGGATAACATAGGTATTACCCGACGTTTGGGAGTTTTGGGATATACCTGTTATCTTAGTAGGGACAGAAGACTTAGTAGGTTGCCTATTTTCGCCTCGAGGGTCCTCATTCACAACATTCAAATCAACATATTTCTCACCACCACCATATTTTCATAACTGCTTTTTCTTGACTACCAGTTGCATGGTCTTCTCCGCAAACAACCATCAACAAATCGTAGTTCTTTATTGGTTTGTTGATGTGTTTCCACCACTTTGATTTAGCTTATATAAACGAAAAGAAATACAAGATTAGTACTTCCTATTTCTAGTAAACACTTGTTATACATTTTATCAAGTGAAGTTTAATAAATTTCTTAGCTAGAAATCCAAGTAACTTTCTCAAGATCGTTGTATGTTGCGTTATTCAAAACCACAGTTTTGGTTTTCTCATCCCAACCAGCCCCGGAAAGGTCTTTAGCCTTCATGATTTTCAACCATCTTGTTTTTTGCCCTCAGAAGTAATTATGCACGTTCTTGCTTGTGTAACCATAACTAGGATACTTTGAAAAATTGTTCAACATTTCACCTGTTAGCCATATTTTAGATGCAATGAAATATTGTGTACATATGAATAATAATATTCAGGTTCAGGTTTAATAGATCGAAACAGAGTATCAACACGTACAACGTATAGGTTCTTGCAAAACATAACTTCAATTATAAATTTATATTACAACACCAAATTGTTAAACGAAAGGGACATGATTAGGTACCAATTCCATTACGGTAGTCACCCCTATGTTGTTCGAGGCGAGACAACATGCCTCCCCATTTGTCTAGGTGTCGTCCTGGAACTTCTTTGATGCTCTTGCAAAGTTCTCTAACTTCAAAGTTTTAGGCGACCTTAGGCAGCCTAGGCGACCATCACCACAAACATGAGAAATTAATCCAAGGCGAGTTGACAATTTTTTTACCTGTACACCTTGGTCGTCGAGACATCACCTCTAACAACATAGGTCACACTACATTTGTGCAACTATATCGTTACGAAAATCTTCCCAAGTCTTCTTCATAGTTCTTTGCTAACTTTCATAACTATTTTTTCATAAATTAGTCGAACTGAAATAAAATTTCATTTTCGACATTCGTCGATGTCTCGTACGAGGTTAATGTCCTCAGGAATTAATCCATCATGAGGGTCTACTCCAAGTATAAAATTATGCAAGACAGAACAAGTTATTACAATGTAATAGTCAACTTGGGTAGAGAAACATTTCTTTTCACTTGGATGGAAAAATGATTCTTAAGTATACCAAATGCACATTTAATTTTACTACGCAATTTTGACTGCCTTTGATTGACAAGCTCTTTCACATTCCTTGGGTCATGTCTTTTGGTTTTGGATTGATGGTACCTCACATTATGATAAGGGGTTGTGAATCTGAGCACTATTGTATATCCTGCATCCACTAGGTAGTACTTCCTTACATACATAGATTTTTAACACATTTTTTAGATTTACAAAATGAACTATTAGGATGGTTTACTTCTAATAATTTACAAAAGTTACACTAGGTATTACCTTTAATTACTTTTTGGCCATTTGGGGTTGGCCTAGATAGGGCATCCTTCAACACTGTAAAGTCACTAGCAGCCCCTTCCCAACCAACTATCACATAAATGAAGTTCTTATTTGGTGTAGCATCGGTTTTGGGTTAGTGCATATTTCCTACCCGTAAAGCAGAGGGCCTCTGATAAAGAAAATGTGGCTTGAATGTGGGTTCCATCTATAAAACCAATAGAATCCTACAATTTAATAAATTATGTTAGTTATTTTAAATATATTATTAAGAAATACCTACGTACCTTATTATATGTCATAATTACCTGGATGTAAGAAAACCAATCACAGTTTTCTCTTATTTGAATTGGAGTCTTAGAGACTGGTTGCTTCATCACTCGATCACATATGGTAAATATAGCACAAAGTACGAGATTGAAGTATCTAGTGATTGTTTTTCCTGAACACACAAAGTCAGCCGTGCACACTCTGTTCTTGAACTTATATATATATATATATATATATATATATATTGCCTCCTGTTCCATACAAATCCAAAGAGTATCTCGAAGTGACCCGTTGGTACTTAGCGTGCCTATTGAAGTATAAAAGGCACACATGCTCATCCAAAGATAAACTAGGCATTTGTCGTCTTCCCCACAAGATTCAATACATATTGGATGATGCATCCCTCCGTTGTCTAATTTCAGAAGACTCTTTAGCAATGTCTCTTCATTCATTTTTCTCGTGACTCATCAAAGTTAGAATCACACTTATAATGCAAAGGGTACTGGACACAACAATTAGTATCATAGGGTCATTAGGATTTGAAAAATCCATCTACAAAATTGAAAGTTACATGACTATGTTAGATTACTTGTCGAAGATTTCAAGTATCCAGCTTAGGGGTTTAACCCAAAGTGCACATCAAGCTACATGCATGCTTATAATTAGACTATAAAAAGAATAACACATAGTTTTACTTCAATAATCTAGAAAAGTGAGCAAATGAGTGCTTTTACTCCTTAAATAAATCACTTCTACTACCAAACTTGAGAACCTGAACTTTTTCTTTGTTGTAAATCTTTGTATCCTTGTATTTTTCCTTCAAGAAATATTGAAGGATGTATCCTTCAAATTTTCGACAAGTGATTTGTGATACTCACTCCTGAAGATTTGTGATACTGTATTTTAGCTAAAGCATTACGTGCAAATCATGTATACTTATCATATGAAACAAAAATTATGTTTTCTTGTAGTTATAAATTTTCTTTTAATTATGAAGCAAGTATTAACCAAAATTTAAGCAATAGCCGCTGCCCTAGACAAAAAGAAGGAACCAATAGTGTACCCATGGCGGTAGATCTAACAGATTGAAGCAATGGGGAAAAAGTTCATAGAACTGGGAAAGAAAACCCATATAACAAAAAATGAAAAGAACAAAAATCCATATAACAACATAATTAGTTCCATATGAAAAAACAAAGAAAACCCTTATAACAAAAACAATGTATCCCTCTAAAAAAATTCATGGCAGAAAGAGAATAGAAAGAAAAAATCCTACGTCAAAACAGAAGAAATAGCAACTGCCATAGGCCGATCTACAAGAATAGAGCCGAAAAGAAATCAAGATTTAAGGAGTAAAGAAAGCAGTATACTTTTGGAAACTTTGTAGATTTTTAATTTTTTTCCTACTTTAAGACAGAAGAAACAACAACTATGAGATGTAGATCCAAAAACATTAGAGCAAGAAATAACCAGATTGAAGCAGTAAAATGGACAAAATGGGGAAAACAATCTTGGCTTCAGTATGCAGACAGTACCCATTGTCAGTAGATCACCTTGCTGCACCCAAAAAGTCGTGTTCGAACCAAAGATTTCGAAGAAATTTTGACACAATATTTGATTTTTTTTGGGTTCGTGAAGGTCTTATAGTGGGGAATGGTGGGAAGGCAGGAGCGGAGACTGGAATAGGGTGGAGATCCACCAAAAAACTACGAGTGCAAGTAGATCTGGGAAGAGGAGAGCTTTCTCCTGCAAAATCTGCCTACCTCCGCTTAGGAAAAGGGGATGTGGAGAAGAGACTTTTTGCAGGAGACAACTGAAGAAGTCAGCTTTCCATATTCCAAACCCTAATATGAGGATCCGACCTACTTTCAGGAGAATGTGCACATTCAGCCTGTTTTACAACTTACCAAACAGGCCCCTATACCATTATCGAATCATTAGCTCATTTGTTTGTTTGCCTGGATTCTACTTGTACAATATGAATTATGAATGCATTCATTGTATCAATAGCACAAACACTAAAAAAAATGACGTCAGGTCATGGATATGTTTTGGACATGAAAACGAAGAACATTACCATGTCTGTCATCAATGCCCCTGCAATTTGCAAATGCAACAATCTATTTGTGGTTCACTCTTCCTTCCCAGAATGTTTAACTTCAAAAATAATTGGAGTTAGTGAAAAGCTGGAAAGAAGAAAGTGATACGTTATTTGCTTTACATTTTCTAACTCGAGTTATAACGTAATATATTCTAATTATAATTGTCTACCAGTCCTTTTCTAATATATGCATTTCATGAGCAAATTTGAGTAAACCGCACCATTCTCCCAAGTTCTTTCTTATTTGGAATATTTTTGTGAGCGTATATGAGTAGACGAAGCACCTTTCTGATGCTTTATATGTACTTTTTGTGTTATACAAAGAAATTTCTTAGCTATCTAGCTGATTCCCAAGTTTCATAGTTTTTTTTTCTTTTTCTTTTTCAGACTCAGGAAAAGAAAAATGAAGATAATCCTGAAAACAAGGAGGAAAAATAGACGATGCCTAGAACCTGCTCGTGCCTGCTTGCTCTCCATGGTGAGATTAGAATTTAAACCCCAATCATGAATTTCAATGCTGCTGCATGAGAAACATTATGTAGCATATATAAGCTTGCATCAATGTTAATGCTATTGAAATTCATGATTGGGATCTCCTTGTGATGGTTATAAACTGAGAATTGTACTATCTTTTCATGTTGATAATTCAAGCCTGTTCTATGCTATATGTTAGAAATCTCTAGCATTGCTGATCTTTATAATTTTCTTGTGCTTGCAGAAACTGATTCCAGTATATTGATGAAAGGCTTTCAAGGAAACATTATTCAAGTTCCTGGTTATAGTCGATTAAAAACTCTCCATCAGTTTCTTGGTGGTTCCTTATTGTCGCAAACCTAAGATGTGATAATTTTATGATGGACCTTTTAAGTTTGAAGTGATTTCTTATTGAGATTGGCATGGTAACCTTAATGTTTTACTTTGAAGACAACCATATTTTGAAGTTTGTACTCTTCTTATACTAGGAAAAGGTACCACACAAATAGTGCCTGCTGGGGAGATTGGATTGTCCTATTCGGTGCTAATATTTGTTGTTTTGTTCCTTGATCGTTATTGTGGGTCGGTCCTAAGGGGTCACCTGTGACCCCGACTGTTTGTGGGGTCATGCTGTGTCTGAGAAGTTGACCTAAGCAAAAGGGTACCAAATCGGGCTTATCCCATGGGCCAGCCCTAGGAAGGGTAAATAGCCGAAGTAGCCAAGGCCTGGCTGTAAACAACGATGCAAAAGTTGAATATGTAGAAAAGTCTAGTCCCTAGTATATGAAAATGAAATCTAGAAAGAAACCAAGAACCTATGCTGAAAATCTAATCGTATCAAGTCAGTTAGATTGACATTCTGCAAACTTTTATCAAATATATTTTATATAAAATTGAGACGTAAAAAGCTTACCTAAATGCCCTATTAATGTGCTAATCTAACAATGTAAAACCACATCACATATTAAAAACAAAAAAAGCACCTTGGCATGCGTTTGTGTGTGTGCATGTGTGCGGCAGGCTCGTCCGTCCATCCCCTCCCCCTCCCCCCCCCCCCCCCCTTCCTGTTCTTCGTCCGGTCTCTCCGCCGTGCATGTACGGTTATATTAAAAAGTGTTTAGTAAAATACCAAAATTAGGAAAGGTCGCATTTGAAAAAGGAAGGGTAGCAGACATTTATACGCAATTAATAAGCATGGAAATTTATGTAAACAATAATCATAAATGTAAAAGGCTTGTCTACAAATATATTAGATTTAAGGGACATCATATAAAACGTCTAAAATTCTTCTTAATATATTAGTGGGTAAACTGTAAAAATATCTTTTCTAAGATTACCCTTTTTTGCAAAAAATCACATGTTGCTTAAATTTTTTTTGCCTTTTTAATTTGGCTAAGTGTACACCCAATTTAATTTTCGTTAACATAAGTTAAATTTGACATGAAATGACAATTATATTTATGCAGCAGAAACCCTCCCTCCACTCTCTCTCCCCCTCTCCGGCAGCCTCCTCCTCCTTCTACGACGATGGCAGAGGCGCAACGACGGTGTAGCGGGGGGGGGGGGGGGGGTGAGTGAGTAGTGGCGCGGTGAGAGGGTGATGGGAGGAGGGGCCGGAGTTGGGGGGGGGGGGGGTGGAGGAGGAGGTGGGGGGGGGGGGGGGGGAGGAGGTGGGGGAGTGGTTGGTGGCGTAGGCCGGGGGCCGGTGCGCGGGTGGGGGAGTGAGGATGGCCGACACAGTTGGTAGCGCGGTGAGGAGGGCGGGGCGCGGGTGAGGGAAGGGTTGTGGCCGACGCGTGGAGGGGGCGCGGGGGGGGGGGGGGGTGGTGCGTTGGTGGCGCGGGGAGGAGGACGGGGCGCGTGTGAGGGAGTGGGGGTTGGCCAACGCGGGGAGGGGGGGGGGGTGGAGCTGGTGGTGGTGTGGAGAGGAGGAGGACGCGGGTTGGGGAGGCGGAGTGGGGGTGGCCAGGCGGGACATGAATGGGAGGAAAATATTTAATTTAAATTTTTTTAAATAGTCACTAACGTTCATTTCTAACGTGGAGTTGACAGAAGGAATATTTTGATCAAATTAACAATTACGAAAGGATTTAATTGCTAATTTGATCTCTTAAGTCTTAATTTGTGAAATGTGTCAATTGCGGGAGGATTTTTAACCCTTTACCTTATATTAGTTGGTCTTTCGGGTTACACTTCAAGAATGATGTGTGGAAGCTCTATAATCGAAAGTATTTATGTGCAAATTGGCCTATATCTTTATGAATTTATTCTTTATGAATTTATATTCCATAGGTTGCTAAGTGGATTTTCTTTATAATACATTTCTACATGTCCTGCTAAAACCTAACTTCTCGTGCAGCAGCACGCATGTTTATATGAAATAATTATCTTATCTATACCGAACAGATAAATGCACTCCGCTTTTCTTTCTCTAAAATGCAAATATGTATGGATGGAGTCCTAGTTTAAGGCCAATGTTATGGGCACCAGGTAATTTGTTAGGGGTGACACAAGATTGGCGACAAAATTTGACTTTTCTTCTTTCCTTTTATTTCATCTCTCTTTCAATTCTAACTTTAGATTTATGATTCGCCAATAGCTACTTTTATGAAATTTCAAATCCAATTTTAGGAATTTCGAAGTTCAAATTTTTACACAGATTCGTTGTGGACGACGGAGGGACTGTCAAAATTTTGACAGTTCTAAATATTTTTGTATTGCCAAAATTTTGTCAAACAATTCAACCCCAGCGATATTGCAGTCTCTGCTACTCCCCAATTCCAACCGTTTAAGGACAAGAATAACTTATGTACAATGACATGCTCATAGAGAGTGCTTAATTTTCACTCTATTAACCCAACATGGCACATTAAATCTAGTTGGCATGTTAATGCATTAGCAATGTCTAGAATCGTCTTATGAAGGAAAATATATTTGACCATATCTTTGAAGAAGATTGATTTTGATCTTTGACTATATCTTTGAAAAAGAATAAATCTTTGACAAATGGTCGACAAAACATACTGAATCAGAGGCACTCTACCCCCGGCCGATAATACCTTGCCATGCCAGCCCATCAGGCGCTCGCCAATCCGAAGCACCAACAGATTAAAACTGGTAGCCTTCCGACGCCCTACCGAGATGGGGCACCCAAGATAAGTGAAGGGGGTGGGGGGGGGGGGGGTGGGGGTGGGGGGACTGAACGCTGAAGTCCGTAGCCGCCTTTATGTTCATTCTGCGAATGGAAGACAAGGCCTGATCACAGATGACTACACTTTTCGACTTTGAAACTACATGCCCCGATACCGCCTCAAACCTGGCAAGCAACTTCATAACTGTCCTGACCGCTTTGATGTTCCCGGAGTAGAACACTAGAACATCGTCTGCGTACCCCAAATGTGATATAATCGGGCATCCGCTATGCGTGGAATAGAGGAAAGAGGCTTTCGATGCCAGTCTTTGCAGATTCTGACTCATTGCTTCTGCAGCTACGATATACAATGCGGGAGATAACGGGTCCCCCTGCCTGACCCCCTCGAGGAAGTGAAAAAGCCAGCTAGTTCACCGGTAATACTTGTGGAGAACCAACAATTACTGATGGAATGATAAATCAAATCAATCCAATGGTTGCTGAAACCAAACCTCCTCAACACCCTGCCAATCCAACCTATCATAAGCCTTGAGCAGATCAAGTTTTATGGAAATGTTTCCCCCACTCTTGCTATTCCCCAAGTCTTCTATCAACTCTTCGGGCGAATAAAATTTCCCTCCCTCTTACAAATCCGCTTTGCTCCGGGGAGATGATCCGCGGAAAAACGAATGCGAGCCTATTTGCCCGTAGCTTCGAAATCACTTTATTCATGAAGGAGACGAGGCTAGTCGACCTGAAGTCCTTAAACGATCTGTGATTCTCTTTCTTCGGCAGGAGCACAATACTCGTGCTCGCGATGGCTCTGGGATACTGAGCTCCTGCGAAGAAAGATAAAATTGCCTTAGCACATCGTCCTTGATGATCTCCTAGCAAGAGAAGAAGAAAACTCTATTAAATCTGTCAGGACCCACAGAGCTCCCATGATCCAGGTCTCTAACCACCCCCTTGACATCTTCCATGGACGGTGTCTCCAAAAGTCGAATTTTATCTTCCTCGGACAATATTGAAGGGATCACCTCTAAGAATGCGTCGTCCATGTTGACGCCCAATTTCTGAAAAAGATTTGAGAAGTAACGTACTGCTTCCTCTTTGACCTCCCCAATGTCTGTCGTGACTCTCCCGTCTTCCCTCCCGATGCTATGTATGGCGAGTTTCCCTCTCTTAATACTCACACAGGCATGAAAAAATACAGAGTTCCGGTCCACTTCGGAGTCCCACCTCAACCTCGCCTTTTGCCGCCAGAAAGACGTCTCCACTTCCAGCTTTTGTCGGAGAAGCTCCGAAGCCTCTTGCAGCCTAACTTCACTGGCTCCTTCTTCTGACTCATCAAAATTAGCCTCCGCTCTCTCCACCGCTATCTTCGTCCTCTTGACGTCCTCGAAAATGTTCCCATACTGGTCGCGACTCCACTTCTTCAGAGCCTTCCGAGTGGCCGCAAGCTTCCGGCCTATGTTGATCAAACCATCTGCGTGATTAGTAGATTTCCCTGCTGCCTCTACCACCCCCGTTGAATCCTGGGTTATGGGTCCAGAAGTTAAGAAACCTGAACCCCCTACCTTTTCGCTTTTGATGCACCGTCACGATCAAAGGAGCGTGATCAGACCCCGATCAGTTTAGGTGTTCCACCTTGGTGGCGTCGGCGATGTCCATCCAATCTTGGTTTACCAGGACCCTGTCTAACCTCGACAATTGTCGCTTATTTCCCTTCCGCAACCAATCTGAAAGTTCCTGAACTCCTGAATGGCAGACACATCCGAAGGGCACCCACCCTTTTTTTCCTCCATGTGAGACACTATGTTAAAATCCCCTCCGCACAACCAAAGGCACTGATGATTACTTTGGACCCGACCCAGCCTCTCCCATAGCTCCCTACGAATCCGTTTTAAGTTGTTGCCGTGAACGAAGCAGATTAACGTCTCCTTGGACAAATCTAGGTGTTTGAAAAAACAAGCAACCGCCTGATCAAACAGATCAATGATCGTTGCACTTCCCTCTTCCTTGAACATCACCCAAATGTTCCCCTTCTCATTAGAGAAAGAGTGTTGAAATTCCAGTTTGAGTTGAATACTCTGCATTTTAGAACTGTCTACTTTAGGTTCCGCCAACGCCAGAATTGATACCCCATTAATCTTACAAAGAGCCTTGATCCTATCCAACGTGTCCCTCCCCCCGATCCCGCTGACGTTTCAGAAGAGGAACTTAATCATTGGATGGGGGGAAGGGTGCACATCCTGGCAGCGGAACGAAGGAGTGGTACTTTAGAAACTGTTGCTTGGATCCCTGGCCTTTTCTTATTCTGTTTTGATGCTTTATTCTTGGAACCCGGACTTCCCCCGACCCTTGCGTCCTTCTCCCTCCTTGCCAGATCTGACCTTGTCCCTGATAACATGCCCTTACCAACCGTTCTGGACACTAACAAACGATCCGACTCATCTCTCTCTGCGACTTCATCTCTGCGCAAGTTCTGTTCAGACCCAACCTCTGATGTAATATGATGCTTTCGTGAGTCCTCCCTCCTCCCTCCGACCTCCCTCGGATGTGATAACGACCGCTAGACTACCTTCCTCCATCAATGGCAATGACGAACCCAACTTCAGTGGAACGCCCCACTGCTCCCCATTAGACTGCATCAAATCCCGGTACCCTGCATGCTCCGACAAGACTGAGGGCTGCTCTACATTCATCAGGGTCTTCTGGAGAGTCCCCTCTACTGGCATCTCTGCTATGCCCATCCCGCGATCATCCACGACACTGCCACTCCGGGGAATGGCTCTATTGGCCCGGCCGATTCCTGCTGAACCAACCGCATCTTCCATCGAGTCTGCTTCCAGGGAAATCCCCTCCACAGACTACACCTCCCCCTCTGTGACCTCCAAACCGCGCTCCGCTACCTTATTTTCCCTGGGATCGGACTTCCCCGAACTAGAGTCGCACGGAGCCTGCGCTCTCATGACCAGGTCTGGGCCCTCCTTGACACCATCATATGTGGCAACATCGACATGCTCCACTGTCACCTCCCTGATGACCCCTATTGTCGCGGTACAACCGCCAGAATCGATACCCCCCCCACTCTATTCTCAGGGGCCTTTCCTTTCGACAACTTTTCTCTACAACTTTGGCATGTTCCAACCTGCTTACTGGGACCTCCACTATTGTCCACTACTGGGCCATTTACTGTAGAGCTGGGGTGAGCCACGACTTCATGCTTCATTTTGTGCGGCTTTTGATAAGGGCACTGCACATATTACTTGGGCTAGCCCAGGATTGGGGCTAGTCCAGGATTGAGCAAAGTTTACTCATACTAGCCCATTATTTTACTTGGGGCTAGCCCACTTTTCCAAACCCTTCTCCCAAACCCTCCCCACCCCACCGGAGCCCTCCCCCCCTCCCGCCGGCGGAACTCTCCAACTCTCCGAGACTTCGTCCTCCTTGTCGATGGCTCCCAAAGTCGACAATGTCGAGAATCAAACACGATTTTAGGGCATAAAATGTCGAGAATCGTCGACAATGTCGAGCAGTATTGGGCGGGACTGTAGATTTTCCTACAGTCCTATATAGATTTAGGACTGTAGGAAAATCGACAGTCCTATGTATATTAAGGACTGTAGAATTTTCTACAGTCCTAAATTTATATAGGACTGTAGACATTTCAACAGTCCTAAAAATTTAGGACTGTGGAAAATTCTGCAGTCCTGTATACTTATAGGACTGTAGACATTTATACAGTCATGAATGTTAAATTCTGCAGTGGGTAAAGTTTAGGACTGTCACTATTGTGACAGTCCTAGTAAATACTAGGACTGTCAACATTGTGACAGTCCTAAACTTACATATAACTGTGCTTACAGACAGTGGGTAAAGTTTAGGACTGTCACAATTTTGACAGTCCTACTTTATAATAGGACTGTCACAATTTTGACAGTCCTAAAAATATATGTCGAAATTTTTAGGACTGTCAAAATTTTGACGGTCCTTCCAATCAAAATTTCAAAATTAACAAAAAATTAAAATAAATTAACTCAGTTGTCGATATATATCAAAATCCCAAATTTCTATCCTTAAAATTTATTAAAGTATTCTGTTATTTAAAATAGTAAATTTATTATTGGTACATTAAATATTTTGTAAAATTTTTTTTTACCAAAAGTAAGATTTGGAGGTCGAAACATCGTTTTTTGGCGATTCTAAAAATTTGGGAAGTCCGTCAAACGGTGAAACGGTTTATCCCGAAGTACTTTTCCATACGGTCATTTTGGCTCAAACTGGAGCTTGTTTCGATCTCCCAGTCAAAAGTTATGATACTTTAAAGTTTTATATTTTATATTTTTGCCTGTAATATTTACGTCTTACTTCGGATGAAAATTCTCTCTACACGAATTGTGTTACTCTCGTCGAAAACATACAAATCGACCTATTGTGTGACGAAAAACGATTTGAAAACAAATAGTTATGGTCGTTCGAAGTCTGATCGACGGCAGACGTAATATTCGTACGGTAGATATATATTTTATTTTTTTGGGTTCAATGATAACATATTTTATTTTGGATGTTAAACTAAATAAAAAAAATCAAGATCCAAAACTAACTAAATAGAAATAAACTAAAAAAAAAAATCCTGACAATTAAAATGAGGACTGTCAAAATTTTGACAGTCCTCATTGTTTGTGGGACTGTCAAAATCCTGACAGTCCTAGTTTTATATAAAATTTTCAGTGGGTTAAAATTAGGACTGTCAAAATTTTGACAGTCCTACAAATTGTTAGGACTGTCAAAATTTTGACAGTCCATACGAATTGTAGGACTGTCAAATTTTTGACAGTCCTGATTATAACAGTTCCGACTTTGGGCTAGCCCCAAGTAATTTTTAGGATGGTGGACTGTCAAAATTTTGACAGTCCATCCAAGTGGTAGGACTGTGTCCTAATTATAACAGTCCCGAGTTTGGGCTAGCCCCAAGTAACTTTTAGGATGGTGGACTGTCAAAATTTTGACAGTCCATCCAAGTGGTAGGACTGTCAAAATTTTGACAGTCCTATAACAGTTCCGAGTTTGGGCCAGCCCCAAATAACTTTTCGGATGGCAAACTTGTAATTTTTTGTAATTTTTCAATGGGCTAGCCCCGAGTAAAATGTGCAGTGCCCTTATAATTTGCCTTTTGTGCTTACAATAAGCCTCCAGGTGTCCCTGGTGGCGACAAAATGAGCAGTAAAGGGGATGCAATTCAAACTCAAGAGCTTTCTAAGCCGTTCTCCCCCTAAGGAGATTGATACGAAAACGAGACGGCAACGGACGACTGATATCCATCTCAACAAAATTTTCAGCCTTGATAGGTCTGGTCCTTTCCGTCGTTGGTCTATCCAAATACAGGGGAGCGCCAAATCTGCGAGCAATGTAGAAAAGCGACGCTTGAGCGAAGAGTTGCTGCGGAAGATTAGGCATAGAAACCTAAATTGGGGATAGTGCCGACTCTTGGAAGGGAGAAAAATATGGTGTCCACTTGAACAACCGTATCAGGCAGTTAGCGACGAACCAGAGATCTTTGGACCTCAGCCGAAGGAAATCCGGGTCGAGAGCCGGAGTGATGAGGACGTGCCTTGAATCCAGAACCCCCACCTTCACCTTCCCCGCGAACCCAAACGCCGAGAAAGCCTTTCTCAGATCCTCCACCAGAGGCCTTCTCTTGGAAAATTTTCCAACCAGAGCCAAACGAAGCGGTCGGAGAAGTGCCGCCAAATCGGCTTCATCGAAAGTCACCGCCGGCTCACCCAAATAAGAGGAGATGGGTTTGGCCGAAATAACCGGGTCTAGGTCATCCGGAGGAGCACTGCCCTTTAGGACCTCCCGCGAAAGGCTGTGAGCTCGCCTCTCGCTGGCTGGGAGGTGCCGCCGTGATGGCCGGTCCTCCAGCCGAGGCTACCATCCCGGCCCTCCAATCAGCGTTGATCGGGGCTAGGAGAGCAGAAGCAGTCGGCCCCAAAATATATATATATATATATATATATATATATATCTCCTTCTGAATGACGTTTTGTTTACGTGCGATTTAGGGGAGGATGCCCTTCAGAGAAGGACATTTTTATATCAAATTAACGAAAATGTCCTTCTAAAGACCATATATATATATATATATATATATATATATATAAAATCCAGGAGGTTGTGGGTTTGAGCCTCTGGGCGCCATTTAATTTTCCTTTGGGAAAATTAAGTGGTGAATTGGTGATAGATGCAGCGCAGGTGAGGTTCAAGTGTGGTGCAGGTGCGAGCCTACGGGCCGAGATGTGTGGGACCTTTGGTCTGGAATATGATGAGCCTTCGGACCGAGTTTGTAGCCTTTTGGACCAGGAGTCTGTAACACAATTACCTCTATATATATATATATATATATATATATATATATATATATATATATATATATATATATATATATATATATACCCACCAAGTGTGAATTAATAGAAAAACTTCTTGTCAATGTGTCATGAAGGTACTTAATTCATCCAAATCAAAAATTTAGTTGATTTTGATATTGTCCTCTCTCGACTTGTGTGCAGAAACTTGTTCATCTTCCACTCATTTGATCTTGATATTTAATACAGGAATATATTTAACATCAAATATAGAAAATTCTATCAATGTGGTACATAACATTTTAAACTCTTATTTATTACAATTGATAAAGTATTCAAATTAATTAGACATGTTCTAATATTTTCTAATTTCAAGTAAAAATATTGAAGACATTTTTGTACAATTAAATTAACAATATGAAAAACACATCTTATATGAAAATGTTGTTCTTCTAGTATCGACAGTCTTTGGGATTTCAAAATATTAATGTAACAAGTATTATTATGAGCATTATCAAAAGAAATTAATTTTTTTTATGAAAATTATATTAACATAAAACTTGTAAGATGGTTCCATTCATTGTACTTCCACTATGCGGATATTACAATGGTCGTAAACAAAGAATTAAGTTTTGTATGTAAATAATGTGTCGTAACCCAAATAAAAGGAAAATTTTATTTATAGTCCATAAAGTTAAAGAAAACTTACTACTATTATTTTTAAAAGTTTGTGTTAAATTTTTTTTCTTCTCAAATATTTTGAAAGCTTATGCTCTACTACTAGATCTTGATACTTTTATAAAACAATAATTTAATGTAGTAGTTACATAGTTATAATAATCTTCAGTCTCACCAAATGTGAAAAGTTGTTCTTGACAATTCTATATTTTGTTATGAGCAGATAAATACCTAAGTGTTTCTAATAAAGAATTAGAAGTATTGGTGCATAACCGTGTTTATGTCTTAGTCCCGAGGTAGATCAAAGATGGATCACAGAGGCCAGGAACAAAGATTCACACAAACTTTGCAGCCTGCTCTCTGTTTGATCCTAATGTTGTAGTCGAGACAGATATTCACACAAACAAGTTTGCTATCTGAAGAAACTCGATTCCAACGAATCTTTTCATCATTTTAGAATACAATTTTATCAGATTATAAACAGACAAAAAGAAGTTCTTTCTTTCTTGTAAACACAGTTGCAATCGAGATAGAACAATATACAACTTTAGAAGATAAGAGAAAGTAGAAAAAGATAAAAATAATAATCTTACTAGGGTGATGAATACCACCGTTGCTCAAAGCAATATTCTCCCTCTAGACGATCCACTCCCAGGAACCAGCATGTTCACATGAGAACTTTTGGAACGCTCGTAGTCGCCTCTGTTGCTGACTCAAAAGGACTCCTGGACTTCATTGGTTGCCACACCAATATCTCTTCTGTCTCTCAATTTCGTAGTGTACTCTCAAAGGAGGCACGAAGGAAGTATTTATAGAGTAGGGAGAAAACCCTAACCCTAATACTGGCCACCATATAAAGATATCAATCAAATAAAAATTGAATCCCAAAAGATCGATATTGATTTAATTTGATTTGTCATCCATAACTGTCGAAATCCCGCAATCTAAGGAATATGCATGCATCCTGTGCTGTTTGCGCATAGGCGCATATAAGAATACTCGCACGCATGCACACAACAGCTCAGCCGTACAACCGCTCATGTGTGCATATGCGCAGCAGTGCAACAGCTAATGCACACAGACTTGCATACATGTATAGCCGTGCAAAGCACACGCATAGCACACACATAGACGCGCATAGCCCGTGCATGCACCCGCGCATGTGCCTGCTCATGCAACTCGTGCATAAAACGAGTGCACACATGCCATACGACCGTTACAAATATGAGAAGTAAAAAGTGCACCATCAAAGTACCACTTTGTGCCCTTCGTCCGAGTCCGTGTCTGAGTTTGAGTCGCTAAGCCCATTGGAGGCTTAGCTCCTAAGAAAATTTATCAAGAGTGTGACAAAAAAACATAAATGCTTTCTTGAGGAGTTTAAACTTAATCCCTCTTAAAAAATATCCCACATGGCATCCACTTAGGCCACCATACCCCATGTGCATCCTTTAATACGAAGCATAGCTATATATTGAGATACCCACTTGGAGTATTTTCTAATATAGAACTATCTTTTTAGCCTTGCATAAGAAAAAACTCTAACAATCTCTCACATATCCCAATATATAGGTTGAGTTCTCCCTACAATGACTGTCCATCATGCATTAGAATATATGTCGCTTACGACTTGAATCTTCCCGTATGGGTCAAACAACAGTACGATACATGAATGAACTAAGCCTTGAATTCAGCACTATGACTACTATTCTTTCCACTCACACAATGACATCAACAGTGCCTCTGGTTGCACATTAAAGGCCTTGTGCTGACCTGGTCTTAATATATGTATCTTGGGTGTCTACAAGTTTACCCTCTAGAGACGGCCTATATCTCTTTTCATATACTTAGGTGAGTTCTTTTAGAGAGTCCAACATTCCCAGCATGAAGTCTTGCGCTTCCATGCGGTGCTACACCACCATGACATGGCCCAAAGTCGAGGTCCGCAACCTCTTGATGGTGTCACCTACTTTAGCATGAGGTCACCGGCCTCTTTCTAGTGCTGTACTACAACTCTCAACTTAATCGCCATTAGGCTACCTGCCTATATGCGGTGCTACTGCCACTATGACATGGCCCAAGGTCGAGGCTCTTACCTCATCGTAGTGTTATGCCACTATAGCATGCAGGTACTATCCCTTTTGTAGTTTTAAACCACCCACGCTTCCTGTAAATTAAGCACACTGGACATTCAAAATGTCCGAAAACTCAATAAGGCCCATGGCCATCCTCTCATAGGACTTGTTCTATACAAAGATCAACTAGTAGACCACAAATGAAGGATAATATCCCGAAGGTGTCATGCCCCAGAACCAGAATACTAGAGAGCGGGGGCAAAAATCCAGCTACATATACCAGAGTACTTCAGTACCCCGAGATACGATCACAGTTATAAATAGACATAAGTTGGTTAATACTACAATCCACCAGTCAATCTAGGTCAAGCAATCTTAGTGTCTCAATCACAAGCATGAACCCACAATATACAAGATATATGATCATCAGAAGCAAGTTAGTAAAGCGTCCCAAACCAAATATACATAGATGATCATGAATCTAGTAATAAAAAATAAAGAACTATCAAGATTAATAGTCATACATAATCAGCTCTAGCCATGGTTTAGAATATGCTAGTCATGTCATGCCTTGTAGACGATGTATCAGGTAATAAATATGAGCTAAATAAGTGATTGGGCTAAATGCCACAAAAGAATATGTACAATAAGTGGAAGAACAAAATAGAAATCCACTAAATCGATCTAGTGCTCCTGGTGGTTACCATACAGGGAAGGTACGGAAGATCCTTTGGTTCTACTACCAGATCTGGCCAAGCAAAACCAGTGGGGTCAGACCCCAAATAGCAAGTACCACAAAGGAGGCCAAAAACTATGAACTAAAACCATTATGCAATACAACTACAATATATTAAGCAACATATAACCACCAGAATATAAGAGCACCGTGAAACATGAAAATAAACTGCTAATGTAAAGGCACTATAAAATATAGAAATAAACTGCTGATGTAAAGGCATTATGAAATATGGAAATAAACTGCTGATGTAAAGGCACTATAAAATATGGAAATAAATTGCTATATAAAGTAAAATATAGCTCGTGAACATGTACACATCATGTCCAGTAAAGGTGGCATGCACGGGATCACGAAAAGGTAAAAGCAATAAGCATGTAAATGACAATAACCAATGAAGAGAGTAAACACATAGGGGACCTTAATCAAGAAAAGAAAAAGATAAGTTGACAAGCAACAAGAAGATACGAGAACTCCTCGAAATAGGAACCATAACCCTTAAACCAAACAAGGACCATAATTATAATTCTTTTTCCGAGTCGAACCTAGTCTCTCGTTACTTACCGGAATGTAACCATGCAAGAAAAGAACAGACACTAGACAAGCAATAATAATAATCAATAAAGCACGAGCAAGCAATATCTACGACTTGATATCATTAGCTAACTAGGGTTATCATAAAAATCTAATTACTAACAAATGGAACCTCTCTATTGGTCACATGCCCTACAGACTATCCAAGTTAAATCCAACCATAACTAAGCTAATAAATATAGTGGGCTGCCCGGCCTCAAAATCCTGTATCCTAAAAATTGGCACCACACGACGGTGAGCCTAGTAATTGTCTACATTGACATAATTTCCTATGCGAAGTGAGCTGAAAATGTAGTGCCCCGTTCTCCCGGTGCGGAGAGCGCGGCTAAGAAATACAAGACGGTATCGTTCGATCGGGATAGATTGAATTAAGAACTCATCCTCGTTATGGATTTGTTTCTTCAGAATCGATTCCCATATTCAGTGGACCGTGCCCCCGGGATCGACTTAGCGGCAGAGTCAGGAGGGACCTCTCCGCTGCTATCTTTTATTGCCTCGGGTTTCGATGTCGCTTGTTGCTTTCGTGCTTTGAGTTGGTTTTAGGATTTGCTTGTTTTCCTTGAACGGTTTCGATGAGTTTCATTGTTTTCGTTCATTGAACTGCACTTCAATTTCGAGATTGGAAAGAGTGGAAGAAGTATTGATCGAGCTGTTCGTGATGCAGGTGAACGAGCAGTAGGCGGCTTGCGAGCGGAGTCGTGAAGCGCCTCTTTTCTTCTCCCTTCCAACAATCTAAGTGAGTGGCTACCAACCCGATTAGCTAGCCCTGCTTCCAAGCTTCACACCCTAATAAATCTTGCATTCTCCTTTGCCCCGATCAAACGATACCAAGTAATAACTAAAAGATACCAAGATAAAAGGGAATAGACTTGGTTCATTATGCTTGTCAATAAACTTCACGAACGGATACTAAATTGCATGCTTGTTCGTTTGGAAAATAAATCATGAATTGTTGCTTGTCTTGTACTTACATGTCTCGTACTCGTGTTGCCTGTAGTGCATGAATGTTTAACAATTATGAATATGCCTCGTACTCGTGTTGCCTGAAGTGCATAATGTTTAACAAATAGATCATGGACAACTTGTGCACAAGGTATAGTTCCTGCGGGCGGCTGCTGGGGCACTGGCACCGTTCCGGCTCCGGACGGAACTCACGTTTAGTCTCACGTTCTTGGACGGGATGGTATGCGGCGCCTCACGTTCTTGCACGTAGCAAACCATCTTCGTCATTGACTATGTCCATTATGGCAATCATGCTAGTGATCATCGTGTATATTTAAACCTGTTGCAAACTAACTTGTGTCTTCGTGGCAGGGAAGGCAAGGTAAGTATTGTGCAGGTCGTTCAGACGGGCAGGTAAAATCCACCGAACGATGGCAAGTTCATTTCAGCATTACACATATATACTGTTGCTTGTAAATGAACTAAGGCAAGATAGAAACCCACAAAAAAATATGCATACTTCATTAAAACAACGTGTTGATTGGTATAGTTCGGTTAGCTTGCCTTCACCAGTATGTTTCGATATGCTGACCCTCGTTGAAACAGGTTCTCCGCACTAAGGCGAACCGAGCGAGGAGCCGAAGTCATCTTCCCGATCCAGTCCAGCTGTTGGCGCATCTTCACCGCGCCCCTTGAAGCATTTTGAAGACAGAAGCTTGCAACTCTTCATACACAATGCAGCTTTGTGGCAAAGCCGTCCTCCAGCCCGGAGGTCTTTATCATTTTGAAGTTTATAAAGGGATGTAATGTACAGGACTGCTATCTCATTTTGAGTCAACACTTTTGTAAGCCCGTGCGACATATTAGCTGACTCGTTCAGGAGTTTGTAATAGATGTTCATTATCAATAAAGAGAACTTTTTCATGTATCAAATCCGTGTTTCAATTTATCTGCGTACTCTGAATATGTGCTCGTTATGCAAAACTAGAAAGCCTTGTGCAGGCGCAACCCCAGGCCCGTACGACGGTCACGCCGGGGGACGCCCCTATGATTCGGCAAAATCGGGGGACAGAAAATGTGTCCCGCACAACGGTGAGCAACAACTCCACGAAGCAAGGTGGCTAGACAACTGGAATTCATGCAACCTAAAGATTCTCCCCTCCCAATAATCTAGTTATTCACGCTTGTTAATATTTAATATTTTCTTTAGAATTCTGGGTGTGACATTCCGCAGAATCCATCCTAGACATGATGCTCCCCGCAGGGATATGCAAGACCAAACGATGTTTTAACAAACACACGCACAAGGTAAGAAAATAGTACAACCAAACGGTTATAGATAGGACTAGCGTGCACGATAACAAGCCACAACAGATAATATACTGCTAAAGTATCACGAGTGTACTACTACGAGTCACTGTTACGCATGTAAGGGACAATGAACACGAGTGCACTACTATGAGTCACTGTCACACATGTCATATACAATAATGTGTGCACTACTACTACGAGTCACTGTCACGCATGTCATATACAGTGACCACGAGTGAACTGCTATGATTCACTATCACGCATGTCATATACAATAAGCACGAGTGAACGACTGAACTACTACGAGTCACTTTCACGCATGTTGTATATAATGACCATGAGTGAACTTCTACGAGTCACCATCACACATGTCTTATACAATGATCACGAGTGAACTGCTACGAGTCACTATCACGAGTATATAGTGTGTAAATCGATCCCCTAACATACAAAGTCACTTGATCAAGTGCATCTAGGGTGTAAGTCATCCCCTAGCTATACAAGAGACGGGTCATGAAACATGGTATACCAAGGTCAAGTCTAGGCATTACTGGTCAAAAGTAAACATATTAAAAGTATATGCACCAAGGTGCTACGCAAGAAAACCAAAAAAAATACGATAGAAAATAAAGCACATAAAAAAGAGTACAACACCGGTATACCATCGGTATACACCAGTATACCATCGGTATGCCAATCCATAGAGAGCAAAAACACAACAAGTTTTGATTCCAACAAATCGGTATACCGTCGGTATATACCAGTATACCGTCGGTATATACCAGTATACCATCGGTATATACCGGTATACCATCGGTATGCCGGTTTGCATCATAGGAGGTTTCTTGGATTCCAAGTCGTGCCAAATCTGTATACCGTTGGTATACACCAGTATACCGTCGGTATGCCGGTTCCCATAGGAAATTCTAGGAAAAGTCCAATCACGATGGATATTCCGGAACTGAAATCGCATTTCAAAACTTAACAGAAACTGGTCCGGTAAGATGTCAAGTCTAATGGTAAGCCTCATATAGCATATATACTAAGTCTCATGGCAATCACTCCGGTTATCATTTCCGACACCGAGTTACCTAACCAGTAAATATCAGGGTTTCTACTAGAAAAGTCAAAAAAAGCCCAAAAAAGTTTCTAAAACTAGCCCATGACAAAAAATCACTAGAGAAAAATATTTAACAAAATCAGTATCATGAAATTCTAAGCATAAACTACCAAAGAAATTGAAAACCATATTAAAGTAAAGTCGTTCAAGATTTTAGCAAGATGTACTTGCCTCAAATCAAGCTTCTAGCCTTAACCTTCAACTCCACCACCAAGAGGGGTTCAGAAACCACATTCTTAGGCCTCAAGACAAAGTCCCTATCTCCCGTGGGAAATGGAGAGGAAATAAAGAAGTAAAAAAAAGAAAGAAAAGAGAGAGGAGAGAGAAAATAAATTCATATATATAAGAGGTAATTTAATCGTGATCGTCCGATCTGCCTCGTCAACGATCTATCTCACGAGATTAAATCAATCTCGACCACTCAAAACAAAACCAAGAAACCAATGGATAATAAAAAGTATCGAATAATATTCACGAAAATATCTCAAAAATAAAACAAATATCTGCTGAACGGTATGTCGCCGGTATGCTGGAGTATACCGTCGGTATTCTGGTCGGGTAGAAAAGTTTTAATTTTGAGAAAATTCCGAGATTCCACGAGATCCAATAAAATACAACATATATAATATAAAATATGTATCTATATACCAATACAGATACTGTGAGACGAGTCTCACAACTCTTCCCTCCTTAGAAAAATTTTATCCGCGAAATTCCAATAAGGCTCCCAAATCCAATCAATAAAATCCAGGCAAGTAAATAGAACAAGGAACTACAAAGCAAATTACAACTGCAAATACCTAGCACATAAGATAGGATAAGATATGGAGAAAACAAATAAGTAAACCTCCTGAGTCAAACAAAAGTGGATAACGAGCACGAATATCATCCTCGTGCTCCCATATCGACTCGCTCGGTGAGTGATGACCCCAAGAAACTCGAACTAGTCGGATAGTCCGGTTCTTGAGAACCTTCTTTCTCCAGTGCAAAATGGATACATGCCTCTCCTTATACGATAGGTCGGTACCAACGACCAACTCCGAATGATCTAGGACATGGCTTGTCATGACCCACAACCAGATATTCGGGCACGAGTACATGGTTACGCCCAGCCTACGCTGCATAATCGGCGGTAGAACACTGTCTGGGTCATTTTTAATTATCTAACATCTCAACAATATAATATGGTACGTGTCAATCATCTTAACTCCAAACGGAGGAATAATATGTTATCTCACAAGTATAACTAATCTCAATCATAAAACAAACTAAGAAAGAATAAAACACGAATGGAATAACGAAGGAAAGAAAGATACAATCCATAATCTGAAATAATAATACAACTATGAATCTCAACAAAAGAATAGTCTAATACAATCCAACATAAATATAACTAGACCTCATCGGGCTCTACAACTAAGTCCTCCTGGTCTATACGAGTATCCTCTAAAGGTACGCCGTCCTGCGGCCCATAGAATGTGGGATACTGCTCTATAAGCCAGTCATCTAGAAAAAATATATCCAGTCAAGATTAGAGCAAAGTACATACCTCTAAAAATAGCTTTAATAGCATAATCGAGCATATAAAATAGATAATAGAAATAAAATACAAGATCACTAAACATTGAATGAATGAACAATAGATATACATGTAATGTACGAGAATATAGAACAATAATATAAATATCAGCAATATGATAAAATAACTACAATCTAACTAATGTGCCTCAGAATACAAGTTCATTATGTGATCGGATTGGGTGAACATGATCAGGTAAGACGATTACAAGTGAGGTATGTAACTAGAATGTACACGGTGTAACAATGGGGCTTTGATCACATAATCAACTCCTACTCTCCCACCCCCAACTAATACTGATGGATCCAATCACGATACGCTACGAACACGAAATATAACTACTGAACACGAGCAGTGGGTGTACACGAATATCATAACCACCGAACATGAGCGGTGGATGTACACGCATAAGCACACTGAACACGAGCAGTGTGTCAACACGAAATATAATCAATACCCAATATACACGATGAGATACATGTACACGAGTACCCGCTGAACACGATAGGAGATAACATCTCCTGACTGGATCCATATAGTACCAGTCCGTGAAATCACTGTGTCGGGATCAAGTATACAATTCTAGAACATGCATATATACAATATTATAAATTAAAAACTATCAGAAAAATATACTCGCCTGAAGTCCTGAGCAAGGTGTGTCTCTCGATTCCCAAGATGGTGTCACACAACCTATATATGGTATGTTGTATTAATACAAGGTTCAAGAATAAAAATCAGTTAAGTTGATGCAATTCTAGGTCAATAAATTATTTCTAGGTCAAACCATTGAAATCTAGGTTACAAGAGTCTAACACTAGGTCACTAAGTTGATACACTATAAAACTATGCTATACAAGCTAATCTAAGATGCTATAAAACACTCAAAAAAGCCGTATCCTAAGATATGCAAGTTTATTTATATAAAAATAGTATTTTAGATATATATACAAGTCATATATTATAATACTATATTAATACAAATGAAATAGGATACCTTGGCCTTGCACCAATGCGTATCACACCTATCTCGATACCCAAACTCAATACCTTGTGTATTGGCCCAATACCTTGTGTATTGGCCCAATACCTTGGTATCCCGAGGTAATCCAAAACTACTATTGATGTAGCTAATACATATATAAATAAAACCCCAAACTAATATATACTAATACACATATACATAATACCTCAAGCACTAGCTCTATAAGTATCTAACTACTAAACATATAATACCACAGTACATAATACAATATATATGTATAGATAGCTAACTATCTACATAGATACATATATAACTAATTATATACTAACATTCTAACTAATGAAGCTAAACAACTAATCTACTTAACCCAATACCTTAAATACTAACTAACCAATACCAAGCTAACCAAAACCTCAAATACCCAACTAACTATATAAACTAACACTATAATATATATATCCATATAATATAGAAACTAATTACTACTAGCTAACTCAATAATTCAAAACTGAACTGAACCTCATTGAAAACTAACTGTGCACAGTTAATGTCTGAAAACTGTTACTGTGCTCGGGCACAACACAGTGAATATCTGAACTGATACTGTGCAGTAAGAAGTGTACAGTGAACTGAACCCAATATCTGCTGAACACCTCTTGCACATACTGTGCTTCCTGCTAATGCTGATACCCCTTTGCTGCCATTGCCTGCTGCTCGGTTTCAATACTGCAGTGTGCTGAACAACACTAGCTGCAGTTGCTGAACAACATCTCTTGTACAACTGATGTACTGCAGTGAGATGCTGCTGTCCCCGTTGCCACTGAACTGCTAGGATTCCTCACGGCATTAGCTTGCTGCCTCCTTCCCTTGCTGCTGAATAAATTTGCACAGTGGACTGCACACTTAAACCACTGTGAAGCCCGACCTCTCATCTCTTCAGTGCTGAACTGCTCGAGTCCCCTCACAACCATAGCCACTCACATAAACACACAAACACATATACACAAATGCATATATACTATACATATCTAAGTATAACAATATATATATATATATATATATATATATATATATATATATATATACACACACACACATGTACGTATAGCAAAGAGGACAAAACATCAAACACGTGGAGTGCACCGCACCCGTATCACACTAACTCTATGATACACTTGCGATACTGCTCCAACACACAACCAACGCATCCTGGAGGACACAAACAAGTCTAATACACTAAATATGAATAATGCGTATAGTAATTAGATAAACTACGTGTCCGTATCACAATGTGATATGCACAAGGTCCCGTGTCGGAGGAAAACTCTCAAAATTAACTCGTTTTATCAAATTGACGAGATACGGCCTACACGTACCCAATTGTGGACACGATACTGGTCACAAATAAACAATCATATATCATTTAGATCTATTTGACTAAATAACAACTACTACATGTGCCAATCTCAAAATTTCCCCAAAATTGGCATCAAAATGCACATAACTTCCACCGTAGGTCTCCGATGAACCTAAAACTAATTTCTATGGGTAGTCTATGTATGTGGGTTGGTTTATCATGGTTAAATCTCTGATCTAGAGTCTATTAGAAGGGGAAAAACTGAAATGTACCTATTGGGAGATGGATTTCCAATAAAAAGTCCCCAAATGCAAGGTAGCTTCTCTCCTTGTAGATCTTGGCCTCCTCCTCCTTGCTTCTTTCTTGTAGATCCTTGATGTAGAATCCCCAATAAAGAATTAGAGAAGAAATTTATGAAAAATTGGTGGAGAATTGATGTGTAAACCCCCTTAATTTATTCAGTGGATAGTTAGAGTGGATCGGAAAAATTTTTGATAGAAGATATTGAGGTTTAGAATAGAGTATATTTACCTAGAATTTTAATCCAATTAATTAAACCCTTGGCGCGCACTATCGTTGTCTAATTATTCGGAGCCCATTTTCAGCCATAAATTCCGTACAAATATTGTACTTCTGACTGGACCCGCCAATTTAGGCACTGGACTTTTCCGTCATAAAAAGTCAGATTCCGTTGTGCTCTAAATTAATTGCACAATTTTCGAATCCGAAATCCATATTTAATTTGGTGTCGGACTCCTGTGTCGTTACTCTAAATTTTGGGATACCAACTTAACCCGTTGAGCCGGACCAACAAAAGGGTCCAAGACTGACTCCAAGCTCCCACCATTTTTGGCTTTTGTGCCATTTTCGGATTTTGACCCCAAGTGCCCCAAATTAAATTAAATTCGCGGGACGCTTATTTCTATTTAAATCAGGATTACCAACTTGGTAAATCCTATTTAAATCCTAAATTAATTCCAATACTCATTTAATTAAACCCGTTCCTCACCCACATTACCCCCTCGTCATACAAATTAATAAACGCAATTTTTGCCATAATTTTCGCGTTATTTCATGTGTTTGTACAAGTTCTCGAACTTAAGGGGCTAATGTGCAAATGTAGCAATAGGTGTCACTTTCCTATTGGCTTGGGCTAATGAAGAAAGCTCCCCACCCTCTTTGGACCGGTCACAACCCACCCTTTCTCTCTCATGGATGCATTTATTCATCATGAACAATCTAGACCCTCCATTCAAATAATTACATTCAATCCTCACCACACACTCAACACACACTCTCCTATTTAATTCCCCCCTTCACACACCTATTCCCTAGGCCGGCCTTAATCCCTAGGAGCCTTGGAAACCCCCCTCCCTCACTCTCTCTCCTCCCTCTCCCCATTCAGCCGACCACCACCCCCATTCTTTTCCTTTCTTCTTCTTCTTCTTCTTCTTCCTCCTCTCTTCTTATTCTTCTTCTTCTTCTTCTTCTTCTTCTTCTTCTTCTCTCCTTCTTCACTACTTACTTCCCCACCTCACCAGCCACCCTACCAGCAACTCCACCACCCCCTCAGCCTTCCCACCACCCTCACGGCCACGTGCACAGCCCACCCCCACCGTGGACACTGTGCACAACCCCCTCCCCTCACCATCTTACCACATCACCACATTCATTTCTTCATCACCACCTTCATTCTTCATCACCACCACCATCCAACTTCACCACCACCAACCAGCCACTCCACCACCACCATCCAGCCCAACGACCACCACGAGCACCATCAACTCCGACGAGCCTAGTTGAGGTTCACTCCTCCACCTCTCATGTATTAATTTCCAGAATATTAATTGTGTTAAATATGAAGTTTATATAATGGAATGATGTTAATTATGGAGATGTTCATATATAGTTAGAGTGTATATTGTGTGGATTAGTTTAGTATATTTTTTTGAACATGAATAAGTGTCATGGATATATGCATGGGTGAAGGGAATGATAAATAAACTACTTGTGGGTTAATTACAATTTGAAAGAAGGTTCTTAAATATATATAAATGGTTAGTGTAGGTTTACTTGCACTATGTGTTAAGGTATACTTTGGTTAATTCAAATGAGGTTAATGTGAATGCATATAAAAATTTAAATGACTTGAGGATGGGTTTAATGAGGTTGACATGGTTTAATATTTATGTAGTATAGTGAGCATGTATCTTGTATTATAAAGTTGGTTTTGGATGTTGAAATTGGTGGAAATGAGGGTGAATACAACTTGTGAGAAAATAAATACGATATTGGGCATGTGACGATGATTAAATAGGGTGATCAAAGGCTTGGGGATTCGACTTGTAGTATGTCGGAGAAATGTATTTGTGTTAAGGTGCATTGTGGATTAGGAATGTTTCCTACATGAAGTATTACAATTTAATCAAGTTATGGATTCGAGGAAAAGTGAGTGTTTGACCTTTAAATAAATAATCGGGGTCTATGGTACATGATGGAAATTATAGATTTAATTATGGAGAATAAAATTGAGAAGAGTGTACAGATGACTAGTTGAATTGCTGTATTGTACCGATAGTCAACTGTGGTCAACCCCCCTAGTGTCTTGTCCCTGTGAGTCATATTTGAGACTGAGTCTAGAAGTAGATGTGTGTAGCACACTTGCCTGTCCTAAGTGGTTTATTAATTCTGGTTTGTATCTCTTCACTAGGTATTGCGGGACCTGAGGACTTGGACGCAGTACCCGATCCCCGTCATCAGCAGTCGCACGCAGGCAAGTGTACCTTGCCACCCTGTATTTCAGTTTACAGATATTTATTATTTCGTATGTACATTGTGCACATAGTTATATTGACGTTCGGTACTTTGCGTCCGGTTCACAACCGGGTGAAGACGTACGTCGTAGCATCCTAGGAAGATTGTCAGATGATTCGTAGTATCTTGATATGCGTACTTGAGTTTATTGACACCCCAGGACACACTCATACACTGTGATTGTGCCAGATTCCTGTATCCTGATACTGACATCATGACCAGAGACTGGGACGACCTTAGGGTCGCGTCTGTTGAGTTATTTTTCCTTGTGTCGAGACTGTAGTTAGAGGTTCAGGTTCAACGCACAATCGTTGACCGCTTGGGAAGGGAAAGACAGTTACTAGACGTTTGGGCTACTCTACACGCGCTTATATATGTATATGTAGTGATCCTGTTTCATAGTTTAGTGATCCTGTTTCATAGTGTAGTGGAAACACCCGTGTGTCTCTGTGCTCGGAGCTACGGTATGACCCGTGTGTCTCTGTGTTCGGAGCTACAATTTTATTTTGGACAGCCCACGCGTCGAACATTGTCTTTAAACTGTGTCACACTAGTTGGTTATGATAGAGTACCCTGTCGTGCACTTGTACTTTCTGTTTACTTGGCATGCTATATTTCTGTACCTTGTTACGTCCCTCTGAGGACCTGGTTCCCTGCCAGTTTTGCAGCATAGACGATTACGGAGCACTTGGAGATACTGATGGAGTGGCATATCTTGCGAGCATGGTACCAGGTACTTATATTATATCTACCGGCATTATGGTTATTTACATTGATTATTCATCTGCTGTTGTAGCCTAGTTTTGTAGACTCATACTTCTTCTCGAGTCTATTCGAGTTAGTGTGTTATTGGGCGGCCGACCTTAGCACATTTAGCTCTTTCTTGTATACTGATGTACATTGTGGATTGAGACATAGAGATTTACATTTATGAAAAATTCTAGATAGTGCCCTTTATATTACAGCTTATACGTATTCGAGTCAGACCAGAGTCTGGACGAATGCGTAGCTGGCATGTCACGTATTTCTGGTACTACGTATTTTGGGACTGGGGCATGACATGATGAGGGAATGAAAGAAATTGGAAGAGGAAAGAATGTAGATATAAAGAATTAGGAATTGGTGAAGTAAAATAGTTTCTCTCTCCTCCAAGCATGGCTGGCCATATAACCCCTCTCCAAATAATGTAAAATGTTTTAATTACCCCTTGGGGCCTCTCATGAAAAAATTAATTAGGGAGGGAAGGTTCTAGTCTAATGGTTTCACTAATTAATCCAACCTCCTAATCCATGGGCCTAATTCATGGGCTTAAACTAAACTCATCCAAAATGTTGGTTCATGCATCTAATTAAATAGGTTAGGTCCACTATACAAGTCTAAAATAAATCTACAACTAACAATCAAAAAATAATATAATAATTAAATAATCATGCATGTACAATATTTAAATACAATCAATTCTAAAATAAATATATCCATTGTCAATTACTAAACTACCCTTGAATAAAAATGTGAGGGTGACATGGCTCGGGTCTGGAATATACCGACGCAACTGAGAAATGTAAAAATATCATGTACCTTGTGTAGCGATGGCGAAAAAGCTAATCGATAGGAGCATCTCCTACGTTCTCGAAAATATCGAACGAACCAATAAATCTAGGACTAAGATTTTCCTGTATTCTGAATCTGATAACTCCACGGGTAGGCAAAATCCTAAGAAATACGTAGTAGTCGACAGAGAACTCAAGATATCGCCGATGCAAATTTTTCCAATGATGTTGACGATCCTGAGTTACTCTGAGATGCTCTCTGATCTGCCTTATGACCCCTACTGACTGAGCATTCATCTCGGGACCAAGCATTTTCCTCTTGCCAATATCATCCCAAGGCAAGGGTGATCTGCATCTCCTACCATACAATGCCTCGAAGGGTGCCATCTGAATGCTCGTCTAAAAGTTGTTGTTGTAGGAGAACTCCACTAAGTGTAGATGATCCTCCCAGGAACCACCGACGTCTAGCGTACCTGACTGAAGCATATCCTCCAAAGTCTGAATCATATACTATGACTGACCATCTGTTTGCAGATGGTATACTGAACTGAACCTCAGACGGGTGCCTAAACTCTACTTTAGGCTCTGATAGAAATGGGAAATAAATTTGGAAACCCTTTCTGAGACTATGCTAAATGGCATACCATGTATCCGGACAATCTTCCTCATGTACATCTCTGCTAGCTGTTCAGTGGATTAACCAACTCTGAAAGGTAGAAAGTAAACAACCTTCGTGAGTCGATCTATTATCACCCATACAACATATCTACCAGTCGGGGATCTAGGAAGACCGGTCACGAAGTCCATGGTAATATGCTCTCATCTCCACTCCGAAATTGGTAAAGGCTAAAAAAGTTTGACTGGTCTTTGATGCTCAGCCTTAACCTGTTGGCAGACAAAACAACAAAAAATGAACCGTTCTATCTCCCTCTTTATCCCATTCCACCGAAAGTGCTGACGAATATCACGATAAATCTTTATCCCTCCTGGATGAACTGAATACTGGGAACTATGGGCCTCTGACATAATCTTGTGCCAAATATCTCCACTCGACATACAAAGTCGACTCCCAAACCTGAGAGTCCCATCCTCATGAATTCTCAACTCAGCTTGACGTCCTTCCTCATACTCTGCTCTGAGTCACTGAAGCTTGGCATCACCTGACTGTGCTATTTTGATCCTCTCAACTATGGTAGACTGGACCTGCAATCCTTCCATCAAGCCTGTATCATAGGGTAACACCACCTTGATGCCCATCTTCGGAAGGTCGTCCAGGATGTGACGCTCCTCCATCAAGAAGTAAACTCCTGCTCTCATGCTCAAAGCGTCTGTAACGACGTTGGCTTCCCTGGATGGTACTGAAGATCAATATCGTAATCTGTCAGTAACTCCAAAAATCTCATCTGCCGTATGTTGAGGTCCCTCTACATGAACACATTCCTCAAGCTCTTGTGATCTGTGAAGATCTTCACCCGTTCACCATACAGATAATGCCTCCAGATCTTGAGTGCAAACACAACTATAACTAACTCAAAATCATGGGTCGGGTAATTCTTCTTATGGTCTCGAAGCTGTCGAGACGAATAATCAATAAACCTACCATACTTCATAAGGACACACCCTTGCCCAATGCTTGATGCATCACAGTAAACAGTGAACCCACCTAGTCCAACGAAAAGTGTCAGAATATGAGCTAAAATCAAACTCCGCTTGAGCTTCTCAAAAGAAACTTGATAAGCATCTAACCACTCGAAGCACACATCCTTACACGTCAGCCATGTCAAGGGTACAAATTTTTTAGCAAAGTCTGCCACAAACCACCTGTAGTAACCTGTTAATCCCAAAAAATTGCATACCTCTGAGACTGTACTAGGTACTGGCCAACTCTTAATAGCCTCCAACTTCTTGGGATCCACCTCTACGTCTCCATCGAAAATGATGTGACCCAAAAATAATATGCGATCTAGCCAGATATCGCACTTCCTAAACCTTGCGTATAGCTGATGCTCCCGGAGAGTCTGAAGAACTATGTGAAGATGTCGTTCATACTTTTTCTCAGTCCGACTGTAGACCAGGATATCATCAATAAAAACTATCACAAACTGGTCTAAGTGAGGCATGAAGATGCGATTCATTAGATCCATGAATATCGTAGGCGCATTGGTTTCTCCAAATAGAATAACAAGGAACTCCCAATGGATATATCAATATATAAACGATGTCTTGGGTATTTTCTGCTCTTTGACCTTGATCTGATGATACCTAGACCGCAAATCGATCTTAGAAAACACAGCTGCCCCGCTGAGCTAATCAAGAAAGTAATCTATTTTGGGCAAGGGATACTCGTTCTTAATGGTCACCACATTCAATGTACGATAATCAACACATAAATTCCATAAACCATCCTTCTTTTTAACAAGAAGTAACATGGCTCTCCAAGGTGATCCACTAGCATGAATGAATCCCTTGGTCTTTAACTCCTCTATTATCTGGTATAAAATCTTCAACTCTAATATGACATCCTGTAGACTCTCTCTAAAATAGGTTTTGCTCTGGGAATTAAATCAATGTAGAACTCTTTGTCTCGAACTGGCGGCATGCCTGGAAGATCGTCAAAAAATATGTCCGGGAACTCGCAAATAACTCTGGGAAACTGAACCTCCTCGTCTACTACCATCCTCAGGATAACTAATGGAGACTCCACCTCGCCTCTCAAAAATGAGAACTTCTCCTCGCCAGAGACACGAAATATAACCTAGCCAACATGGCAATCTATCGTCACATATCGCACACTCAACCAATCTATTCCTAAGACTAAATCTTAATCGTCCGTAGAAAAATCTATCAATCTAGTGAAAAATTCTCCACTGTACAATACGACTCGACACGATACATAAACTCTATCTACTCCCACGAGATCGTTACCAGTAAGTATATTCAATCTTACGGGTAATGACTGGGACTGCAAGCCAACTCGTATCGTGAATCGTGCAAATATAAACTAGTGTGATATGCCAAAATTAAATAATGCTGAAACTGAATGCGAATGTAAGAGAATTATACCTGAACCACCTCTCTATCTGCTAGCACCTTCTTGTAAGATATCCCGAAAGCCTATCCTTTTCCTCTGGGCGCTGGTCCCCTCTGCTACTGGCCTCTATGCCTGATCCGAGTCTAGGTCTAAGCATACTACTTTGGCCTCTGCTGCTGGAATGTCTGGGACTATGTCGGTAAAGACCTTGGGCCCTGATGCTGTTGTACCAGTGCTGGTGCCCTGAACCATGGAGCTGCTGACTGGACTGATGATGATCCAGCTGGAGCCCTCTGGTGAAAAGTACTTACCATGTGGTTCGCTCTACCACACACCCAACATAAGCGCTGTGCCTTGTGACACTCTGAAAAGACATGGCCTGGCTTCCCACAGTGGGAACACCCAACCGAAGAAGCCTGCCCCTCCTGCTGAGGATGAATCTGAGAAGTCTGCTGAAATGATTCTGCCGGGGCTTCTCTCCTCGGAGACCCGATCGTCAAAGCTCAAATTGCCGGATCTGATGTCGAAGATTGGGTAGAAGATCCCCTCTGAATATGAGGCTTCTTCTGGCTCCCAATCCTGTCGACGATCCTCTGAGATGTGTACTCATGCCTTCTAGCTACTCTCATCACAACGTCGAAAGTTTAAAATTTATGCTGGTCGACCGTGAAGCTAATCTCCAAGTGAAGTCCCTGCTGGAATCTCTTAGCTAGGTCTAACTCGATCGCCACCAAAGTGGGACCAAATTGACTGAGCCTACAGAACTCTGTCGTATAGCTGTCAACGATCCTCGCTATATGCCTAAGGTTGTTAAACCTCTGATGTAAATTATAACGCGATACTGCATTGTCAATGAAACCTCCTGAGCTGCCCACCAGTAGTGAGCCATGTCTAGCAACTGCAGCTTAATCACTGACACTTGCTCCCTAGCCAGAACTCCTATTGCCTCGAGTATGGCCACGGTATCCTGGAGCCATGCATCAGACGCGATCGTATCCTTAGTACTATAAAAATACGGGAGATGGAGACGCATAAAGTTGTTCGCAGAATTATATATCTTAGAACGACCTCTCCTCCATGGCCGTCTGAACCGACTGAGTAAGAATGTTACTCTATCGCTGATGTGTCACCATGAATCCCGTCAGAATGTCCATCAGTGCTCGAACAACATCTAGCTGCTCTGGCGGAATATGCTGTACTGGTACTGCCAGCGGATCGGGATGAACGTACTACTTTGCCTCAAGATCTATCCTCGACTTTGCTCCTGAATGTTGAGGCTGAGCCCCAGGTGCCGGCTGACAATCTGGATACTGATCTGCCATCGTTTCTGCCCTAACAATCTAATCAGAAGGACCAAAAATAGTGCCCCTGAGAGTCAAAGGACACAAGAATCAATATCGAGGAACATGATAGAGCAAGATAAAAATAAAGGTCTGGTCAAGATCAGAGATATAGGATAGTCCAAAAAGAGATCAAGGAAGAACAAGTTAGGATTGAGACATCTAATCACGAATAACCCCCACAAGTCTAAAAAGAAGACATGCATGGGCCACTACGAAAACTCTGTTACACCTTAGAACCAGAATACTGGAGAACGGGGACAGGCAAAGTCAGCTACGTATACCTGAGTACTCCAGTACCCCGAGATACTGTCACGATTGTAAATAGATATGGGAGGTTAATACTACAAGCCATCAGTCAACCTAGGTTAAGCAATCATAGTATCTCAATCACAAGCAGGAACCCACAATATACATGATATATGATCATCAGAAGCAAGATAGTAAAGCATCCTAAACCAAATATACATAGATAATCATGAAGCTAGTAATACAAAATAAAGAACTAGCAAGAGTAATAGTCATACATGATCAGCTCTAGCCATAGTCTAGAATATGCTAGTCATGTCATGTCATGTCCTGTAACCGATATATTAGGTACAAAATATGAGCTAAACAAGTGCTCAGGCTAAACGTCACAAAAGAATATGTAGAATAAGTGGGAGAACAAACTAGAAACCCATTCAATCGATCTGGTGCTCCTGGTATTCACCATTCACCGGAAGGTACGAAAGATCCTCTGGCTCTGCTACTGGATTTGGCCAAACAAAACCAGTAGGATCAGACCCCAAATAGCAAAAACCATAAAGGAGACCAAAAACTATGAACTAAAACTAGCATACAATACACTATAATATACTAAGCAACATATAACCACCAGAATATAAGAGCACCGTGAAACATGAAAATAAACTATTGAGAATATAAGAGCACTGTGAAATATGGAAATAAACTGCTGATGTAAAGGCACTGCAAAATATGGAAATAAACTACTGATATAAAGTAAAACTAAGCACGTGAACATGTACACATCATGTCCAGTAAATATGGCATGCACGGGATCACGAAAAGGTAAAAGCAATAAGCATGTAAATAATAATAACCAGTGAAGAGAGTAAACACGTAGGTAACAATAATCAAGAAAAGAAAAAATAAGTCGGCAAGCAATAAAAAGATACAGAACTCCTCGAAATAGGAATCATAACCCTTAAACTAAACAAGGACCATGATTATGATTCTTTTTTCGAGTCTAACCTAGTCTCACGTTACTTACCAAAACGTAAGCAATAGTAACAATCAATAAAGCACAACCAAGCAATGTCTACGACTTGATATTATTAGCTAACTAGGGTTATCATAAAACCTAATTACTAACAAATACAACCTTGAGAACCTCTCTATTGGTCACATGCCCTGTAGACTATCCAAGTTAAGCCCAGCCATAACTAAGCTAATAAATATAGTAGACTGCTCGGCCTCAAAACCCTGTATCCTAGAAATTGGCACCACACGATGGTGAGCCTAGTAATTGTCTACATAAACATAATTATCCATACGACAGTGAGCTAAAAATGTGCCCCGTACGACGACGAGCAACAAGTCGACGAAGCAAGGTAGCTAAACAATTGGACTGCATGCAGCCTAGAGATTCTTCCCTACTAATGATTTAGTTATTAACGCTAGATAATGCTTAATTTTTTTTTTAGAATTTTGGGTTTGGCATTTCGCAGAACCATCCTAGACATGATGCTCCCCTCAGGGATATGCAAGACCAGATGATGTTTTAACAAACACACACACAAGATAAGAAAATAGTACAACCAAACATTTATAGACACAACTAGCGTGCACTATAACAAGCTATAACATATAATATACTGCTAAAGTATCACGAGTGCACTACTATGAGTCACTGTCACGCATGTAAGGGATAATGCATACGAGTGCACTACTAGGAGTTATTGTCACGCTTGTCATATATAATGACCACGAGTGAACTGCTACGAGTCACTATCACGCTTGTCATATACAATGACCACAAGTGAACTGCTATGAGTCACTATCACCCATGTCATATACAATGACCATGAGTGAACTTCTACAAGCCACCATCAAACATGTCTTATACAATGATCACGAGTAAAATGCTACGAGTTACTATTACGAGTATATAGGGTGTAAATCGATCCCCTAACATACATATTCACCTGGTCAAGTGCATCTAGGGTGTAAGTCATCCCCTAGCTATACAAAAGACGGGTCACAAAATATGGTATACCTAGGTCAAGTCTAGGCACTACTAGTCACAAGTAAACATACTAAAAGCATATGCACCAAGGTGCCACGCAAGAAAACCAAAGAAAACACGATAAAAAATAAAGCACATACAAAATATTATAATACAGGTGTAAGCCCCCTGATTTTCAGTAATTATTATTTTAGATTTCTCACAATTTTCCGTAATTTACTGGGATTTTTCGGTAATTAAAACCTAGGCTTTTGATAATTAAATAATTTTTAATTACTGATAAATAATATTAAAATATTATGGAAATAATATTTTATGGTGTAAAATGGAAAACCGGACATGGGGTAATTTTTTGCGGATTTATTGGACTCCGGAAACCCGTTTAAAGCCCTGAAATCCGAAGTACATTTAAACCGAATTTAACCCGTGCCAACGCCCGACATCCCCATGAGAGCCGAAGCCAAGCCCGAGGAGCGTTGACCCAGCCCAAATCCTAGGACAAACCCAAGCCCAAATTTCTGCATGTATAAATGCCTATTTTTCTAGTTTTCTCCAAAAAGAAAAAAAAAGGAAAAAGAAAAGAAACAAAGAAATAAATCACAAAATCCCTAATTCTAGCCCTAACCCTAGCCGCCAGAGGCCACCCTTTCCCTGACTCCCTCCGGCCGACTTCACCGACCCCCGCGGCGGCTCCGGCTGTAGCGCCGCCGACTCCGGCCTCCGCCACTCCCCCGCCTGATCTCGACAGCTGCTATCCCCTCGATCACCGCCGCCCTCTTCTTCCTCCATCCTCTCCTTCATCTCCCACCACTGGCAACACCACGCTCTGCCACCCACTCTTCGACCCACAGCCCTCGACACCCTTGCTCCTCCGCCTAGCCGTGCCCTAACCCCCGACCACGACGAAAACCCCTTCCTCCCTCATCAAGCTCCCCTGAACCCTAGACTCCGGCCGCCGTCCCCCTCAGCTCGACTCTGCCGCTGGCACCCTCCTCTCCGTCAGGCTGCCCCCGAGCTCCCCTCCAGAAAACCCTCGCCCTCCTCCTTCTTCCCAGCCGACATATTCTGCCCCTAGCCCAGCCACCGTGGCCTTCCACCTCGAAACCCGACCACCGACCGGAAAACCCGCGCTGGCCAGCACTCCGGCCGCCTCGACCAGCGAGCCTTCCCGCACGCCGTTTCTCCAGCAGTTCCTCCCCGGAGCCACCACCCTCTCCTCCTCCTTTCCCCCCGTATCTCTGTAGCCTCCGACGACGTCCCAGCACCTCCCCGACGAGTCCCTCCAGCGATTCTTCGGCGAACCAGAGCCCTAGCCCTAACCCTAGCCTGGACTCGGCAGTGGACACGGACACAGCCTGGACACAGGACTCGGTCGACGCAGGACGCGAAGCAGGACTCGGACACGTGGAAATCAGTCTTCACGGAGCCCTGTTCAGGTAGCGTTTCCTCTCTCTCCGTAATTCCGTTTTCGATTCTGTCAGTTGCGTCGCGTAGACTGTATGACCCTCTCGGTGCCCGTGCAAACCGCTCGGGGCATCGCGTCCTGTGGCGATCGCAAACCGCGATCCAAAAATAGGAAAAACAATGCCCTATTTTACCCCAGAACTGGGTACGTCCCGCCAAACGGGACGACTTGGTCGCGTGCGGTCTTCACCGATACGTGTGCGCCGTTGATACGGATGTGCAGGATTTCACGGAAGTCGATTCGGGTGTGCATGCACACCGAAATCAACGCGTATCCGCAGACAACATCCCGTATCCGTCGGTTCTGGAACACACTGTAACTCTGTGTACACACGTCGGATCGAAACGAAACTTGCGCCATCGGACTCGTAGCAATACGCTGGTCTGTGACCCAAGTTTGGTTTGATTCTGAGAACGTTGACGAAATCGCATATCGTGGGCCCCACAGGCTCCACTTGACGGGCGATTTTGTGATCGGCTCATCGGAATCCAATTCTGGAAGTTCCGTTGGGTTTGTATCATCGTTTCTGACTTGTTGACACAAAGTTTGGCAAATTTGGAGACCTTTGACCCTGACACACTTTTCGGTGCGAAGCGACCCACATGTTGACCCCGCTTTGACCGAAAATGTCATTTTTGCCCTTGTCTCCAAATTGGACTCAAGGACAGGCATTTCTAGCTATTTGATATTTTCTGAATCTAATGGTAATGTTTATTTCAACAACCGAAGTAGTACCTGCAGATCATACTGAGACCAGAGCTACAGTTGGAGCCAGGACCCCAGGCAAGTGTACCTTGCCAAAACTTGCAGTCCTTGTTACTTATTTCCTTGGCTTATATATATGTATATATTGTGGTTCATGCTTGACCTAGGGCCGTGTGACTTTACTTAGCGTCCGATTGATAGTCGGGTGCCAACACCGTACGCGGCGTTGTGTATTGTCATCTAGACATGGATACCGAGACCCCTATTTCTCGTACTTGTCCTATCAAGTACATCATGACCCAGGACACTTGACACTATTCATGAGACAGGATCTTTCTGAGATATTCATGGTGATTCTGTATAGGATACAGGACTAGACAGAGATACTATATCCATAGATATTTATGACTTGTTGCATTTAGCTATGATCGTGCGTAACATGGACATGGGGCCACATGGACATGAGACGTATGATTATATTGGGTGGGGAGAGACACACAGGCTACAGGTTGATTATATATATTATGACGGCGTCTCAGTCTCACTCTGAGCTAGACAGCTGCTGGTGTCTCAGTCTCTCGCTGAGCTAGACAACCATATGATATCGCTGCTACCGGCTCCCCGACACAGAGCTTGTAGTGGTTTCAGCCTGAGTTCTAGTGCTGCTCTCATCTTGCATATCACTTAGCTGGTTATATAGTGTTCCCATCTTGTTTTATTTATTGCTGGAGAGACACACAGGCTACAGGTTGACTATATTATGCTGGCGTCTCAGTCTCTCGCCGAGCTAGACAACTACATGATATCACTGCTACCGGCTCCCCTACACAGAGCTTGTAGTAGTCTCAGCCTGAGTACTGGTGATGTTCTCACCTGTATTTCACACAGATGTTTACATACTTGTCCTATTTATTCTATTTATTTTTTGTACTACATTTATTTTGGCTTGAGCTTTCTTGTACCTTGCTATGTCCCCTGAGGACCTGGATCCGGATTATGTCCCCAGGATTAGCAGAGGAGATCCACCCAGAGTTATACAGTACATGAGCATTAGCAGGAGCAGGAGCAGGAGCAGAAGCAGGAGCAGTTACTGGAACGGTACCAGATTTCGTAGACGAGTGATCACTGAGGTTATCTTCTGGGTATATACTGTTTCCATACCCAGTATTGCTGTAGTTTTCTTTAGTCTTGTATCTTGACAGATGTATCAGACTCATTGTCGGGTTATTTCCCGAGTTTATATTTTACTGAGATATGATCTTGCTTTATGATTCTGATATTGCTGTATTTATTCTGTGGATGAGATTAGTATACTTAGACCATTATTGTTGTACTACAGCTTAAGTATGCCCCGATGGATCCATTAAATTGGGTTTGTCCATCGGTGTGTGCTGCTGGCCATTGCCACATGTCCGGTCCCTCGGTATTATTGGGACTGGGGCGTGACAACAGGTATACTGTCGATATACACCAGTATACCGTCGGTATGCCGGTCCAGAGATAGCAAAAACACAACAAGTTTTCGATTCCAACAAATTGGTATATCGTCGATATACACCAATATACTGTCGGTATGTCGGTTTGCATCATAGCATCTTTTTAGGATTCCAAGTCAGACCAAATTGGTATACCGTCGGTATACACCAGTATTCCGTCGGTATGCTGGTTCCTATAGAAAATTTTAGGAAAAGTCCAATTACGCCGGGTATCCCGGAACCAAAATTGCGTTTTAAAACTTAACAGAAACTGGTCTAGTAAGATGTCAAGTCTAATGGTAAGCCTCATATAGCATATATACTAAGTCTCATGGCAATTACTCCGGTTATCGTTTTCGACACCGAGTTACCTAACCAGAAAAGTTAAAACAAGCTCGAAACAGTTTCTGAAACTAGCCCATGACGAGAAATTACTAGAGAAACATATTTAACAAAATCACTATCGTGAAATTCTAAGCATAAACTACCAAAAAAATCAAAAACTGAGTAAAGTAAAGTCGTTCAAGATTTTGGTAAGATGTACTTGTCTCAAGTCAAGCTCCCAGCCTTAACCTTTAACTCCACTACCAAGAGGGGTTCAGAAACCACACTCTTAGGGCTCAAGACCAAGCACCTAGCTCCTGTGGGAAATAGAGAAAAAAATAAAGAAGTGAAGAAAGAAAGAAGAGAGAGATGAGAGAGAAAATTAATTCATATATATATATAAAAGAGGTGATTTAATCATGGTCCGATCATCCTTGTCAGCGATCTACGTCACAAGATAAAATCAATCTCGACCACTCAAAAAAAACAAAAAAAACCAATGGTTAATAGAATGTATCGAATACTATTCATAAAAATATCTCACGAAAATATCTCAAAAATATTTTAAAAATATGTCAAAAGTAAAACAAATATCTGCTGAACGGTATGCCAAAGTATACCGCCGATATGCAGGTCGGGTAGTAAAGTTTCAATTTTGAGAAAATTCTAAGATTCCATGAGATCCAATAAAACACAACATATATATAATACAAAATACATATCTATATACCAATACATATACTGTGAGACGAGTCTCACAGAAGGACTAACAACTGTCCCTAATATATTCCTAGTCAATGATCATTCTTTGAACTAAATGGTTGATGCTTAGTAGTGTTCTCTTTTAACTAATAGCATAAAACTTTATGGTAGAATTCAAAGACACAATATCAGAATACCTTTAAGCCCATTTTTCTTATTGTATCCTTGGCCAGCTAGCGTTTGAGGTCATTAGTGAACGTGTCACATCCGTTCTCTGATTTCGTATTCATGTACTTGGTTGTGAATTAAATTCTATATTTTATAATTTGGATTTTTGGGAGAGACTACCCGGGACCAGTAGGAACCCATTTGACATTTTCTATAGACCCATATTAGGACCCTAACATAGATAAAATCCCTTAAACTGGTTCACTATTGAACCACTAGACTTGTATTTTCTTGGACGGTTGAGATACGTTGGGGTCATGGATTCATGAGGGGGATGGATGTGATTAAATCTCATCTCATATATATAAGCACATTTTTCTCTCTCTTCTTCATTCTTCTCATTTTCTCTCTTTCTATTTTTCTTCCATCCTCTCTAAAATTCAAACCCTCAAATCCTAGATCTAGCCTAGGAGTTTTACTTCCTTCTTCTCTTTGGAATATATTGGAGTTAGGGTTACCTAACACTTAATGCAAATACATCTTGCACAAAGTGGAGAAACCATGATTTTTGGAATATTTTATTTCTTTACTTTTTTTAGCTTATAATGTGTATCTAGTGATCCTCAACAAATTTAGTATTTGGCATTTTTGATTTTGATGAATGGTTTGGAGTAGATCTAAATTTTAAAGTTAGAGTTTTACGAATTTCATGGATTTGATATCTTAAAACTTAAATTTTTTGAAAATAAATTATATTTTATTATAGGGAATTAAATTTTATTAAAATTTATCTTTTGAAACGTCGAATTTTGACTTAAAATAAAGTTTTCATGGCCAAAACAAGTTTTTAGAATTTTTATGTCGGCTGAGGAAGAAGAACATTGCTGGCGTAAAACTGTGCAGAATTCCCTGGCGTACAAAGTGTACAGAACCCCTGCGTACAAACTATGAAGAAGTCCCTAGCATATAACTACACAGAACCCCCTGCGTATAACTGTGCAGATGTCCTTCCTTTTGCGTATAACTGCGCAGAAGCCCTCTCATTGCGTACTTTTTGCACATAATCATATTTTTGGTGTAAAAAGTATACATAAGCCCTCCCCTTATGTACTTTTTGCACATGATCCTGTTTTTGCATAAAAAGTATGCCAATGAACCATTTTTGGGCCAAAAATATGCGGATGAGCTATTTTTGAGCCGAAAATACGCGAGAAGCCTATTTTTAGCCATTTTGACTAATTTATGCATGGAAAAGCTATTTTATCCTATTTTAATCTATTTTGACTGTTTTGTGCACATATTTTCTATTTTTGACTATTTTGTATGCGAAAAAGCTATTTTTGCCTATTTTGTTTTGACAATTTTTATCTATTTTTGGCTATTTATGTCTGTTTTTGTCATTTTCTTCAATTTATTAGATTTTTTATCAAAATATTGTGACCTTGTATGTTATAGTAAATTAAGAACTTATATGTTTCCTTATTATCTAAATAATAACAAATTCTTGATGTACACTATGATAGAATTCTAGGCCCAAGTAGAACTTTATAGTGGAAGCACTGGCCGTATAACTGACCCGATTCCATGCTACTATGTGAGCAGAGGAATTTTACTTGATTTAACTAATTTATCCTAGATCTTAACTTGACTACTTGTATCCGTGCTGATACTCCATATCGCACCAAGGTGCTATAACTTGTATTACACACCAATTGTGCTATCTTGCTCGCGCACTGAGGTGCTACATATACACTGCAGTGTTATGTTAAAAGTATATTCTTTTTACATGCTCGTTAGTACAAAAAATAAGGATTGCACGGAACCCCTGTGGCTAGCCAGAATATCGTGGTTAGATTACTTGATTGATTGTTGCATTACGCTCAGAATGAGTCTAGATTGGAACCGTAAGAACTAAAGCGGATTCATTCCTAGCGTCCCATACCAAGGTACGACATCTAGGAGGATAATTGTGTGACCACAACACAAGATTCCAGATAACCATAGGATTAATTAGGTAACTAAAAGTTGTAGCAATATTGGAAGGGAACGGATTCCGATATCGTGCACGCCGGCCACGTCATAGATATTAATCATGGGGTGCAAGGCTGTCCACTAGGATACTGTATATCATCCACACTATGGAGTGCAGTATCCGACCACTAATATTATTATAACTGAGCCAATATCCCACTATAGAGGAGAACTGGAACTATTATTAATTATTTAGCACTGTAGCCTTGCGAAGGACTAGTACATTATATTTTTATTCATGTTGTATATTATTGGTTCGGCTAGCCCTTCTCGGACATAGCATGATTTGAGGATCCAATTATATTACATTATTGGGGCTATCCAAACATCACTAGCAAGCCATAGGATTGATTGGCCATTTAATTAAATTTTGTTTAATTGTGTATTGCCATCTACTAAGTAGCTTAGGGACATAGACTGTCATTATGCGATGATTCAACCCTTGTCCTTATTTGGTTGTGGGGTTGGACCGTTGTGTTACGATAGACTATGGGCCAAAACTATGACACATATACCTTTGGCTTGACCAAATCTGTGGGATGTACTATGTGTCTGTATAGTTTGGCACTGCTTATCCTTGTTTGGTTGTAGATGTGTCCTACTATTTTGATGACAGAATATATGCCTCTGATTTGGCACAGGCCTTGCTATCTTTTCTTGCATTTATTCAGTCATTAGTTTTGCTTCTTCTCTTGTGCTTCCTTGTGGTACTTCTTTTTCGGGGCCTGACCCCGCTGGTTTTGTTTATTCAGATTTCATAGTGGAGCCTGAGGACTCTACCTTCTACCTGACTGATGGTTCATACCAGGAGCATAGTCGACGAGGGTCTTGAGTTGGTTTCCTTCTTTCCCACTTTAGTATTTTGTATCATTTTGGGCGTTTAGCCACTGACATTCTTTAGCTGGCAAGTTTTTTACATATTTGTGTAAATTCAGACTACAGTTGATAATGACTATATACTATTGACCTTGTACTAGCTCGACATTTTGTAATAGCTAGTTCTTGACCATTTTGATAGAGCGTTGGGGATGTCTTACTGCTTTATAACATATGTCATCTCTTATTGCTAACTATTTGACTGATCGAGACATAGATGTTCCTTGAGACCCTAGGAAGATATTATTGCAGTATGCACCCCCTTATCTAGTTACAGCCATGATCGCCATACAATAAATTGTACCTTGTATGGGGTAGATGGCCATGTCCGTCTCCGTATTTTGGTACTAGGGCATGACAGAACAGATCCTCCATATTCTCCTGGCTCTGTACATCAATCATTGTAATGACTCCAACCATGATGTGATCATTCAATGCTTTATGTCGAAGCCACACATTCCTCTTCTTCTCATTGAAGAGATTATTTAATGCCACCAGTGTAGTCACCTGGTTGTCACAGTATATCGGTACCGTCAAAATCTATACACTAACCAAAGAAAGATCATACATGAGCTCCCGAAGCCATTCTACTTCATCCGCTGCAACCGCTAGTGCAAAGAAATCAGATTCTATGGAGGAATGAGAGAGTATTGTATTCTTCTTCAACTTCTATGATATAGCAGCTCTATCTATGGAGAAGATGTATCCTCCTGTGGACCTTTCTCTATCTACCTCTGAGTACCAGCTTGCATCCCTGAAACCTTCCACTACTGTCGGATAACCGCTGTAGTGTAATACATACTTATGAGTCCTTTTAAAATATTTTATGACTCTCTTCACATCTTTCCACTGCTCAACTCATGGATTGCTTGTGAACTGACTCAACATCCCCATAGTAAAGGCTATATCTGGCCTAGTGGCACTCGTAGCATATATCAAACTTTCGATGACGCTCGAGTACTCCAATTGCCTGATAATCTTTCCTGGATTAGGCTTCTGCTTCTTATCATACCTGTACTGAGTATCGATTCCTGGAAGATCCTGGTATCCATAGTTTGTGAGCATCTTCTCAATGTAGTGAGATCTTGACAGCGTAAGTCCAACTTTTGTTCGGATAATCTTTATCCCCATGATAACATCAGCATCCCCCAAGTCCTTCATACTGAACTTGGATGCCAAGAATTTATTTATCTATGTGACACATTCTAAATTTGTACCCAATATTAGCATGTTGTCTACATAAAGACAAACTATGACTCCCATCAATGAACTTAGTGTAAACATGCTTGTCTGTCTCGCTGACCCTTGTAGAAGCATAAAAAAATCTGAATTCGTGCACTCGTACTACAAGCCACATAGATACAAAGATTAAAAGAATCTATGATGATAATGAGGCACTAAGCCAAGGCGTATGCAAGCTTGCCGCATGGTGTCACTTTTGTCTCATAGCATTAATTGCGCTGAGAAGAATTTATTATTCTGGGCGCCTCATATTCGGTGCATACAACGGACGTCAGTGCTTAAGTCAGCATCATAATTACCTTTGTCAGTATACATCTGTGTAGTGCCACATGTATGTATGACAAACCTCTATGCTGCAGAGCCCTAATGCGGCGGAGCCCTTATGCGACAATGATCTCATAGGCCTCCATACGGCAAAATTTGATAGTTGTAACCAACAAGAGGGCCTCAACAGCCAGCACATGCCATGTATTAAGTAGACCGGGTCATGCACGTAAGGGTTATGAACAACCCAGCTTACATGGGTATATCAAAGATCTCAGCAACAAACAATCTTAACAAGAGCTACATAAAAGTTGAACCACGATATGCGTACGCGGTTGCAACCATATTCTGTTGAGAATGCTATGCGGCAGCCCAAAATCATGCGCACATAGACTAAAAATCAAGATTTCCAGCACATGCCCATGCATGGCCATCTCAGTACAGATCTGTGTTTCCCTAGAGACGAATAGAAGGAAGAAAAAACATACTCAAGAGCCTAGTTGCTACCTTTCGTGCTAGTGACCCAGAGACCTTGCAACCCCCTTCGTCGATTGGTCGTCAATGGAGTAACGGAGTCAGCAACAGTACTCGATCTCCATCATCACACTTTTACAAAATCAATTGTAGTTAGCTTTTCTATTTAAAAATTCTTTGTACCCTTTTTTAGTATGTTATACAAAAGAGACCAGAATATCAACCTCTTTTTTGACGAATGACAAACAAGATAACGACTCTGCTGGGGACGTCCTTCTCCACCGATGAGAAGATTGTGACACAGTCTAACGCGAAGAAGCTGGGATCTACCCAGAGGATGCTGGTCGTATGCTTCGACCAGCAGGCTTTTAAAGATAGGCTTTCCGGGGATAGAGCGAGCCCTTCGCCAAGGCTGGCAAAGCCTACGAAGAGACGTAACACTTGGGTCACCAAGGCCAGTGTGCCACACCCAAAGACTGTGAAGGATGTGCTCCCTGTACCTGATGTTCAAGACTATGTCATACATCTATGCAGGCTGCCCCCACTCATATGATAGCCATACTTGAGAGAAAGAGTGCTCAGCACCTAGGTTCTGGCAGAGGAAAATACTATGATGCCAGAAACCTTGGAGCTGAAACTCCTTCTTGATCTGGACGACCCTCTGAGAATGGGGCGGATCCCGTCATTTTTTTGTCCCAAAATACGTAGGACTAGGAATATATAAACATGCCAGCTACGTATTCAACCAGACTCTTGTCTCACTCGAATACATATAGGCTGTACTATCTAAGTATTATAAAAAATATAGCTATGTCTCAATCCACAATGACACAAAATATCAAGGATGAGCTACATGTGCTAAAGTCTTCCGCACAGTAACACATTAATTCTAATAGACTCAAGAAAGAAATATGAGTCAAAATACTAGACTATTTCAGCAGAGGAATAAACAATATGAATAAATAAACATAACTCGGGTAGAAATGATATAAGTACCTAGTACCAATGCCTGCATGACAATGCAACACAAATCAGCAACTCCAGAAAGGCTCCGTAACAGTCTATGCTGCAAAACTGGCAAGGAACCAGATCCTCAGAGGGACATAACAAGGTAAAAGAAATAGCGTGCTAGAAGTAAAATAATAATATGATATATGGTACTCAACGGTAAGCTACTGTAACCATCTAAGTGATATGAACATGAGAGCATTACTCGTACTCAGGCTGTAACCACTAAAGGCTCGGTATGGGGGAACCAAAGCAGGCTAGTATAATACTAAAGGCTCCGTATCATGGAACCTAAAGTAGGCTGGTAAAGATATATCACTAAAGGCTCTTGATCAGGAAAACTAAAGTAGGCTAGTAAATATCACCAAAGTTCTGATACAGAAACTAAGGCAGGCACGTATATATATAGGCTGGTAACGAGTCCTAGACCCTATATAGAATCCAATCACCAAGAACATATCAAGAAGGATTTTGTCATATGAAGGCCGTATCAAGTGTCCTACGGTCAAAAGTGTAAAGAATACTTGCACGTATTATGAGTTCAAGGTATCGACTCTGTAACTAATGATACTCGACTCCGCTGACGAACGTCTTCACCGAATCTGATTCAGACACTAAGTATCATTTATCGGCCCTAGGGTAACCACATACACCAGCAATATCAATTAACAGTAATAAATATATAAAATAAAGAAGACAATAAACTGTGAAATATTATGGCAAGGTACATTTGTATGGATTCTGGATGATGGTATAGAGAAGTCCAGGTAGCGAGCTCGATACGTCAACTACTCCCAAAAAGGTAGAATTCACACAAATACCTTTGGAGGCTAAAAATAATATCACTATCATTTCCAAAATATGCAAAATAGTTAGGATTAACTATCCATAAGTCCAATTTGGACACAAGGGCAAAGTTGACTGTTTCAGATCAAAGCGGGGTCCACAAGTGGCCCACTTTGCACCAAAAAATGAGCAGGAGACAAAGGTTCTCCAAATTTGACAATCTTAGTGTCTACGAGTCTTAAACGATGACACAAACCCAATGGAATATCCAGAATTGGATTTTGGTGAGCCGATCACAAAATATCCCGTCAATTAGGACCGTGGGATCCGTGAAACGACATTTCGTTCAATATTCCTAGAATCGAACCAAATATGGGTTACATGACCAGCGTAACACTGCGAATCCGATGGAATAAGTTTTATTGTGAAATATCACGCATACACAAAGTAATTGTACAAATTCAGAAAAGGCCGATATAGAGTTTTTCGATGGATACGGGTTAATTTTGACGTGCAATACGTCTAAATCAAGTTCCGCGAAATCCCATACGTCCATATTTATCTACAGAAGAAACATAAATATAACTTGTCGTATCGAGTTTCTCGATAAAATAAAGCATGATCTAAAGATAAGAAAAAATTTAATTGTTCAAGGTCATACCTTGATTCTCGAAGGATGGAAGATATAATTACCAATGGTATCTAGTTTGATATCATATTCTAAGAGAAAGGTTACAGTTAGTAACAGTCACTGCACAACTTATAGATATTAAGTTGGCCGTGAAAATTCTAGTCATGATCATATTTACAAGGGTCATAGAAAGTCTAACTTCAAAAAAAGATACAAGATGATGAGGCTTTTGTGACCGTAGTCACAGACTATCAAAGGAATCTAGGTACTACTATAGTATTATTGAGTCGATAATTCGATAAAGAAAGTTTACCAGTTCTTATTGCTCCTAATTAAATCATGAGTTTAAAAGATAATATGAAAGGTCTTAGTCAAGTACAACTAGAGTGAGAGAAATATGTTCATTACATATCATGGATTCAATGAACGGTTCAACAATAAGTATCATAAGGTAATATAATTTGTCAATGTGACTAATATTGTGTAGAGAGTATAAGGGGGCTCAATTTAATATAACACAAGTATCATGGACGTAGTTTGACTCAAGTGGGCTACGGGTATATCAGTGGTTGGGGTAATTGGGTTGCCGATGTACAATTTAATTTAATTGCAACTAGATTGATTATTTAAGTATAGATTTTTAGAAGGAGATATGCCATGAATATGGTGGGGTCTAAATGGATCATGAGATTATATATTTGGAAGTAACTATTGGGTTATGAGTGAGTAGGTCCAGGCAGGCTCATGAATGTCAATGTTTGTCGGAAGAACTGAGGCGGTATTGCATATTAAAATTGCCTGCAACATAAAAAGATATATATGTGTCATTTTTGTGGAAAAATACGTTGCAAATGTTATGCGACTAAAACAAAGCTTGGGAATGTGAGTTTGTGAGTGATAGTCATGTCATGGGTGTGGTGCCCCGTTCCCCCTATTCGTGGAGCGCAGCTAAGAAATACAAGACAGTATCGTTCGATCGGGATAGATTGAAACAAGAACTCATCCTCGTTATGGATTTGTCTCTTCGGAATTGATTTCCATATTCAGTGGACCGTGCCCCCAGGATCGACTTAGCGGCAGAGTCAGGAGGGACCTCTCCGCTGCATCTTTTGTTGCCTAGTTTTTACTGTCGCTTGTTGCTTTCGTGCCTTGAGTTGGTTTTCAGATTTGCTTGAGTTTTCTTGAACGGTTTTGATAGATTTTATTACTTTCGTTCGTTGAACTGCACTTCAATTCCGATAATAGAAAGAGTGGAACACCTGTTGATCAGCTGTTCGTGGTAATGCAGGTGAACCAGCAGTAGGAAACGCTCGAACGGACTCCTGAAGCACCTCTTTCCTTCTTCCTTCCAACAAACTAAGTGAGTGGCTTATATTCGATTCAGTTGGCCCTTCTTCCAAGCCTCACACTTATAAATCTTGTATTCTTGTTTGCCCCGATCAGACGATACCAAGTAATAATAAAAGATATCAAGATAATAACGGAATAGACTTGGATTATTATGCTTGTCAATCAAACTTGTGAACGGTTACTCATTTACATGCTTGTTCGTTTGGAATTTTTATCATATGCATAAATAAAAGTTAGAATGTATACTCTTCTTTAAATTGTGCTATGTATAAAACTCATCCTGAATGTAATAAACTGAACAGGATGACTATGCAAAAGTAGATCTTGAAGTCAATGATAGTCCCTGGCCTCGGCTGCTAAGGGATAAACTGTGGTACCGTCTGTGGATGGACTGCAGTAGCTCTCTTAACTGCTGCGAGCGCGATCTGGTGATCATTCTCTACGCTCTATCGCAGGACCTCTGACTGTCGCTGCTGCACCTCTATCATTTGTTGAAGGAGCGCGAACATCTACGTCTGATCAATTGCGGGTGGTGGGGGTGGAAGATCCCCTGAAACTGCCGGTGCTGCCCTCCGCACCGGAGGTGGAGCACCTCCGAAAGCTGCTGCAGAAACTCCCACCTAGATCGATAAAGTTGACCTCTGGAACGTATGTGCTGGAACATTGTCTGATGGTGCTGCCCTCATAGGTGATGAGGTGACTGATCATGCTGGAATTATGCCTGAGCGTTGGGAACGCGTCTTCAGCGGCATCCTGATGACAGATTCAAAATAAGGAATCAATATTGAGCAAGATACGATATCATCAAAGAAGGATAAAAACTTTCATGGAAAGCGATATTCATAATTAAGATGGCAATATTCAATGATGTTGGAATTATTTTCTAGTTGTGATTGAGTTTCCCTCTCATCCTAGTGTCCTATATCCTATCCTATCGCAGGCGCGCATTAGTACAACTAAGTCATTGTACTAGCACGATATTGCACTATTGCGAAGCCAAACCTGTATGGGACACCACTAAAAATGTGTCACGAACCGCACCAGGTATAGGGGCACGAGTACGTGGGTACGTCCATCTTACGCCACAGTATCGACGGTAGAACACTGTCTTGATCTACTATACTATCTAATATCTCACATAATGTATATAAATTACTGTCATGCCAACTCAATTCCAAATGATACTCAATCATATATAAAACTAAAGGAGGATTTTAAGCACGATATAGAATAGAAAGAATAGAAATACAAGTCTCAAACATCACATTTCCAACTCAATATCTAAACACAACTCAAGATCTCAAAATAATAATACAATCCACAATCTAAATAGAAATAACTATTACAAGGTATGATAATCTAAATGGCCTCAATAACTGGCACTACATCCTCAGGTGATACTCCATCTGTCGGTCCATAGTGAGTGGGATACATCCTTTCTAACCATTCATCTGAAAAATATATCCAGTCAGGATTGGAGTGAAGTACAACCCAATAATATTTCCAATTAATTGATAATAACTATAAATAGAAATATAAAATATAATACAAGACGAGAAACAATAAACAATATCAACTATGGTAGAAGAACAGGTAAACAAGAACAATATGGTATACACTGATCACGATGAACTAGAACAAGACAATAGAATGAAACAATGAACTAGAATATAGTGAAGAACTGTAACTATGCTAAGTGATTGAAATACTAGTTAGATATGTGATCGGCTTGGGTGAACATTGTCTACTTTAACATTGGATAAACATTGCCTAAGTTAAATATTGAACATTGTCTAGGATTTGATCACATATCTAGCTAACACTTTCCCTTTCCCACAACTAGTACAATGGATCCAACCATGACACGTTATGATGCAAGATACTTAAGGCCATGTAAATAATAACCTTGAATATTAAACATTGAACATTGAACATTGTCTAAGTTAAACATTGAACATTAAAACATTGTCTAAGTTAAATATTGAGAACACGAGGAACAATGAACAATATATATATAACATCCCATGACTGATCCATGTGTATACTAGTCCGTGTACCAATGTGTCAAGAGTCATGTAAAATATTTCTAAAATTTATATTATAGTAATTATCAAATAATAGAAACTATCAGAGAATGTACTCGCCTGCCGTTCAAAGCAATGAATATCAAACTATGTCCGAACTGGTGTCACACAGACCTATATATATGAAATTTTACTTTAATACAAGGTGTTAGAATAAAATTAAGTTAAACTAGTTCGGTTCTAGGTCATAAAACCATTTCTAAGTCAAAATAGTAAAACTAGGTCAACTATCGGTCAAACTTGTCAAAGTTGGTCAAATTAGCTATTTCTAGATTGCATGAGTCTATCTTTAGGATATTTGGTCCATACAATATGAAAGTAGGTCACACTAGCTAAGCTAAAACATTTATAAACCAACAAGATACCGTATCCTAAGATACGCAAGTTTAAATATACGAAAATAATAATTCATATATATATACAAGACAATACATATAATACCTTAGCTAACTAATACAGTAGGATACCTTGGCCTTGCACCAATGCGGTATCGCACCACTATACATCCATCTTGATACTCAAACCCAATATCTTGACATTACCTTAGTATCCCATGGTAAGTCAATCCTAGTACATATATAGTTAATACCCAATACTAAACTATAACTATCATACTAAACAATTACATATTACCAAATACCTAATACTACAACATATATATATATATATATATATATATATATATATATATATATATATATATATATATATATATATATATATACAATACTTATATATAATACTACATATAGCTACTTACCATTTATCCTTCTATTAATATCGAGTATCTTGATACCCAATATTACCTTAACATGTATTCTATTATCTTAGTATTCTAAACTTAATATCTTGGTGATACTTCAAGGTAATTAGAACTAATAGTACTAATACTAATACCTAACTAACTAGTTATGATACTCTAACTAAATACTAACATATAGCTACTAATCTATTTAACACTAACAATGCATATCAATCTTACCTACTAACTTATCATATATCATACTAATACATAGATACTAACTTAACATATAATACATATCAACTTACCACCAATACCATAAACATACATAGATGTATCAACATACACGTATATATATAGAGGCACATACACATATAGGTATACCCTCTCATACATATATATAGAAGCACATACACATATATACACTCCCACTAATACACACACACACACACACACACACACACACACACACTATATATATATATATATATATATATATATATATATATAAAAGCATATACACATATAGGTATACCCTCTCATACATATATACATATATATATTCGAATATACATATACATATAGATATATGAATATATTTACATATACATATAAACACATATGCAATAGATATCTTATATATACACATAGCTATATACACATAGCTATATACACATTTATATCATATACTATAGATACATACACATATACATAGATTTATATATCATATATAGCATATTACACAAGCATACATAGAATTAAAGGCAATAAAGCAAACACGTAGAGTGCACCGCATTCGTATCACACGCATTCTATGATTTGCTTGCGATACCGCTCCACCACACAACCAAACATATCCCGAAGGACACGAACAAGTCTAAAACTATAATTATGAATAATATGAAGACTCATTTACACATTTACATGTCTGTATTAAAATATGACATGCACAAAGTCCCATGTCGGAGAAAAAAATTCCCAAATCAACTCGTATCTCCAAATTATTGGGATACGGCCTACATGTATCCAATTATGGACAAGTCACTAGTCACAAATAAATATTCATATGTCATATTGATTTATTTGACCAATTGACAAATACTACATGTGCCAATCTCGTAATTCTTCCAAAATTGACACAAAAATACATATAACTTTCTCCATAGGCCTCCTATGAAGCTAAAACCAATTCCTATGGGTAGTCTATACATTTTGGGATGATTTTTCATGGTACATATCAGATTTAGAATCTAATTAAAGAGAAAAAATTGAAATATACCTATTGGGAGATGGATTCCCAATAAAAAAATCTCCAAAATGCCTTCAACTTGTAGATCCTTGCTCCTCCTTGTAGATCCTTGCTTCCTCCTTGTAGATTCTTATTGTAGTAGCCTCTAATGAAGAATAAAAAAGGAATTTGGGTGTAAATTGGAAGGAATTTGATGGAATTTGGTTGAGAAAAATTCTAGATCTAGATTTGGAATAAAAAATAAAGAGAGAAAAAGTTTTCATCCCCTTTATATAGGCCTCACTTGTCCCCTGCCTCAAGCTACTATATAAAGTCCAAAATACCCCTTGTGGCCTCTCATGAAGAATTCAATTAAGGAGGGAAGGTTCTAGTCTAATGGTTTCACTAATTAATTCATCCTCCTAAACCACTGGCTCAATTATTGAGCTCAATCTAAGCCAAAATAAATATTGGGTTCATGCATCTAACTAAACTAGTTAGGTCTACTACACAAGTCCAAAATAATCTAACACTAATAATAAATAAATAATATAATAATAATTAATTACATATGCATAATATTTAATATAATAAATCCTAAAATAAAATACCCATGTTAAATTATCAAACTATCCTTAATTGAAAAAGTGAGGGTGACAATGCCACACTCCGTTATCCTGGGATGATATCAGTGAGAGAGCTTTATTGGGACCAGAGATGGTAGTGGATGCAGCCGAGAAGTGAAGCTTATCAGGGATAGACTTCGAGTGGCGCAGGACAGACAGCAACATTGGGCCGATATAGCTACCGGAGACCTTTGGAGTTTGAGGTATAGATTTTTGTTTTGTATTGCTTGTGTTTGATTATTGTTTTGTTAGAGTGATAAGGTTGTATTTTGTGCTAGGTTGGCAGTCTGGTTTTCTTGAGGATTTCTCCGACACGTGGCACGATTCGTTTCGGTAGAGGCGGCAAGCTTAGTCCGAGATTCATCGGACCTTTCGGTATTCTTGAGAGGGTCGATACAGTTGCATACAGACTAAACTTACCACCTGCATTGGAGGGAGTGCACAACGTATTTCACGTATCACAGTTGAGAAGGTACGTGGCAGATCTCAGTAATGTGTTGGATCACTCGGAGATAGAGGTGGGCCCTACTCTTAGCTATCCAGAGCAGCTAGTTGAGATTCTGGATCAGAGAGAGAAGGTGCTGAGGAACCAGATAATTCTTTTGGTGCACATTGTGTGGAGGCATCACTCGCCAGGAGAGAGTATCTGGGAGCGAGAGGCCGAGATGCGTGAGCGATATCCATATTTGTTCGAGCTGTGAGGTATAATTCTTTCTTGCATTGTATTGTTTGCTTCTGGTAGTTAGTTTCTTCCTTAATTTTGAGGACAAATTTTTTCTAAGATGGGTAGGATTGTCACCCTCACATTTTTATTTTAGGGTAGTTTGATAATTGACACGGGTATTTTAATTTTAGGATTGATTGTATTTAAATATTGTATATGCATGATTAATTATTTATTGTATTATTTATTAATTGTTAGTTATAGATTTATTTTAGACTTGTGTAGTAGACCTAAACTATTTATTAGTTGCATGAACCCAATATTTTAGATGAGTTTAGATTTAGCCCATGAATTAGGCCCATGGATTAGGAGGTTGTATTAATTAGTGAAACCATTAGACTAGAACCTTCCCTCCCAAATTAATTTCTTCATGAGAGGCCCCAAGGGATAATTAGGATATTTCATACTTGCTTAGGGAGAGGGCTAGGGTCGGCCATAGAGGGAGGAGAGAGAGTGCCTCTCTCATTTTATTTCCAATTCCATTTAGATCTAATTTTTCCCTCTTTTAATTTTTCTTCATTTCCTCATCAATTCTTCACCAGTTTCTTCATAATTTTATTCTCTAATTCTTTATTAGAGGCTTCTACATCAAGGATATACAAGAAGGAAGCAAGGAGCAATAAGGAGGAGGCCAAGATCTACAAGGAGGAGCTACTTTCTTCATTTGGGAACTTTTCATTGGGAATCCATCTCCAATAGGTATATTTCAGTTTTCCCCTTCTAGTAGACTCTAAATCTAAGATTTAATAATGAGAAACTAACCCACATGCATAAGCTACGCATAAAAATTGGTTTTAGGTTCATAGAAGACCTATAGTGGAAGTTATGTGCAATTTGGTGTCAATTTTGGGGGAATTTCGAGATTGGCACATGTGGTATTTGTCATTTGGTCAAATAGATTAATATGACACATGATTTCTTGTTTGTAATTAGTGTCATATCCACAATTGGGTACGTGTAGGCCGTATCTTGTCAATTTGACGAAACAGATTAATTTTGGGGGTTTACCTCCGATACTGGCACTTGTGCATATCACATTGTGACATGGACACGTAGTTGATCTAATTACTATAAGTATTATTCATATTAGTGTATTAGACTTGCTCGTGTCCTCCGGGATGCGTTTGGTTGTGTGTTGGAGCCGTATCGTAAGCGTATCATAGAGTTAGTGTGATACGGGTCCGGTGCACTCCATGTGTTTGGTGTTTTGCCCACATTTCTATATGTACATGTGTGTGTGTGTGTATGTATATATATATATATATATATATATATATATATATATATATATATATATATATATATATATATATATATATATATATATATATTTGATATTTTATATAATATATATATGCATATGAGTGTGTATATGATTATGTGTATTGTGTATGTCTATATGTGTATATATAATAGTGTATATAGTTATATATATATATATATATATATATATATATATATATATATATATATATGTGTGTGTGTATGTGTGTGTGTGTGTGTGTGTGTGTGTGTGTGTGTGTGTTAGTGTTGTACATATATATGTGAGAGTGTAATATATATATATGCTTATGTAGATATGTGTATATATATATAGAGTTGGATTTATATATATAGAGATGGATGGATGTATATATTGGTATCTAAGTATATATGTATGTGTGCATTTGTGTGTGTGTGTGTGTTGTGTGTGAGTTGTGTGTGTGTGAGAGTATGCAGAGAGCAGTCCTACTGCAGAGTATCAACAGAAGCATCGAGCCATTCACCAGTGCAACAGGAAGATCGGGCAGGAGGCAGTGCTCGTGCACTGGGAGCATCGAGTAGTCTACAATGCATAGTTGCTGAGCAAAAATGCACAACTAGTGCATGCTACAACAGCAAGTAAGTTATGCAGGCCACAATAAGTAGTTCAGTTCAACTAGAGGGGGGACTCGGGGTAGCTGCAGTTCAGCAGGAAGAAGAGCTACTGCAGCTCAGTAAGGAAGTCGAGCAGTGTGCAGTGCATGAGGGAGATGCTAGGTTCGGACAGCAGCCAACTACTCGGGTAAGCTCAGCAGAGCACTGCACTCTGCAGTAGCAGTCAACTGAAGGAGATGCAAGCTACTGCAGAGGCAACAAGGGGGACTCGTGGTGCAGTGCACAGCCATACTACCTGCAGTAGTATCTACGATTCATCAATGTAGTGGCATTTCAACATATTACAGTGGCAGCAATGCCAAGTATCAACAATGGGTGCCTTCAGATTCAGCACAGAGGGGAGCAACATTCGGTATCATTGAAGTTCAGTTTGTGTATCAGTGAGGTTAGCATATTATGATGGGTAGTCTAGTGTTAAGTTAGTATAGCTAGATAACTAGTTGTATACTTGTTTAGTAAATAAGTTAGCTATATATATATATATATATATATATATATATATATATATATATATATATATATATATATATATATATATATATATATATATATATTGTCTAGTTAGTTGTGGTATTGTATGCTAGTAAGTATACATGTTACTAGTTAGTAGGTATATTAGTGTAGGTATGTGTGTTAGTAGATAAATTGGTTATAGTTAGTATATTGGTGTGGTTTTATATATATGTGTATTAGCTATATCAATAGTGTTGTGAATTACCTTGGGATACCAAGGTATTGGGTCGATACCCAAGGTATGGGATTTGGGTATCGAGATAGGTGTGAAACGTATTGGTACAAGGCCAATGTATCATATTTTTATTGATTTGTTATAGTATTATAATTATTGACTTGTATATATATATATATATATATATCTAAAACACTATTTTTGTATATGGAAACTTGCGTATCTACGGCTTTTTGAGTGTATTTTAGTATCTTAGATTAGTTTGTATGGTTTAGTTTCATAGATCATTGACTTAGTGTCTTAGTGTTAGACTCTTAAAATCTAGATTTAATCGGTTTGACCTAGAAATGGCTTATTAACCTAGAATTGTATCAACTTAACTAATTTTCATTCTTGAATCTTTTATTGATGCAACAAATCATATATAGGTCTGTGTGACACCAGCTTGGGCATCAAGAGACACACCTTGCTCAGGACTTCAGTCGAGTACATTTCTCTTATAGTTTTTAATTAATAATAGTGTATATATGCATGTTCTAGAATTGTATACTTGATTCCGACACAGTAATTTCACGGACTCGTACTACATAGATCCCGTTAGGAGATGTTATCCCCTACTGTGTTCAGTGGGTACTCGTATACATGTATTTTATCGTATATATTGGGTATTGATTTATATTTTGTGTTCACATATTACTCGTGTTCAGTGTGCTTATTCGTGTGCACCCACTGCTCGTGTTCATTGAGCTTATTCGTGTATACCCACTGCTCGTGTTCATTGGTTATGATATTCGTGTATACCCACTGCTCATGTTCAGTGGTTATATTTCGTATTCGTAGCGTGTCGTGATTGAATCCATTGATATTAGTTGGGGTGGGAGAGTAGGAGTTGATTATGTGATCAAAGCCCCATTGTTATATTATGTACATTCTGGTTATATACCTCACTTGTAATCGTCTTACTTGATCATGTTCACCCAAACTGATTACATAATAAACTTGTATTCCGAGGCACATTAGTTTAGATTGTAGTTATTTCATCATATTGCTGATATTCATATTGTTGATCTATATTCTCGTACATTACCTGTATATCTATTGTTCATTCATTCATATGTTTAGTGATCTTGTATTTTATTTCTATTATCTATTTTATATGCTCGATTATGTTATTGAAACTGCTTTCAGAGGTATATACTTCGCTCCAATACTGACTGGATACATTTTTCCAGATGACTAGCTTATAGAGCAGTGTACCACATTCTACGGGCCGTTGGACGGTGTACCTATAGAGGATACTCCTATAGACCAGGAGGACTTAGTTGTAGAGCCCGATGAGGTCTAGTTATTTGTGTTGGCATGTGTTAGACTATTATATTTGTTGAGATTCACAGTTTGTATTATTATTTCATATTGTGAATTATATCTTATTCTTTCCTTCGCTATTCCATTCGTGCATTATCTTCCTTAGTTTGTTTTGTGATTGAGATTAGTCATACTTGTGAGATACCATATTGTTCCTCCGTTTGGAGTTGAGATGATTGACAGGTACCATATTATATTATTGAGATGTTAGATAGTTAGAAATGACCCAGACAATGTTTTACCTCCGATTCTGCGGTGTAGGCTGGGCGTAACCATGTACTCGTGCCCGAATATCCGGATGAGGATCATGACACTGTCTAATAAAATTCTATCTCGCTAGGCCACATTCGATAATCAATCATGTATTCGATATATTGGTTATACCCCCAATTTAGAAATCATCTACCATAGTTATAATTTGATAATTTATTTCTGTCATCCAACTGTCATCAAAGTAACTAAGTTTTCTGCTGACCAACTATTATCAATGTAGTAAAACTTTTCACCGAAAGTATCTATCCAAACTTTTTATACCTCAAGCTTTATTTGTATTTTATCCAACTCGTTCTCATAAAGAACATCCATATGATACTCAGCATATGGGTCATTGATTAATCTTTTAAAATCCGCCGAGTTCATATACTGACTGATTATTATCCATCAACTTTTAAGTTCAAGTATTCTCACTTCAAAGCTGTTACCCTTTTAAGTTAGGCCTGTAGTAAATGCTACACACCTAATGTCAAAGGAAACTGTTTCCCACATACTCGGTCCAACTATAATTTATTTCTATGAACTCCCAACTTAGGCAACCGAGATTATATCCTGTCTATGATTCCCAATCGAATCCAACCAATCTCATTCAATATATATAATCCAACTTATTAATCGATAATAATATTCGATCATTGATGCTAACTTTAAAACTTTTACCCAGCTGATTCAAGTCTCCGTCTAACCGTATAATTCATCTCGTTGTTCTCATTTGAGGTATTCATCATATACCTCTCACTTTCTTGCTACCCAATATAATATTAACCCATCGAGGTCTTCTATTGATACTCAGAACCAAAATACCCAAGTAATACTCGAATCATATTACCACAAAGCATCGATCCCGACTAAGTCTTAGCACAACCCCATTATTACTAGTAGGCTCAATACTATCACTTATGGAAGGGTCATACACAGTCATCACTAAGAGGGTAGAGGCATATACCATTCAAAGACTAAGCCATTCTTGACAATCATATTGTTCTTACACTGATCAAGTATTCATACCATACTACCTTCACATGGTAGCATTGCCAGCCATAAATATGATTCTCATACTCAAATATAAAACACAATTCCACCATCGCTGAATCAACTCAGCAGTACTGTTGATTCCCTCTATTGAAATTACTCATGCACAATTCTCAATGATTATATCACACATCTTGATTCTCTTTATTTCTATATGCAAATTATTAATCACAAGTTATTCTTCTATGGTATCGAATCATGGTTGGATTCTTGGTATCTTTTATAAATCAAGAATCATAACTAAGGCATCATAATATTTAGGCTTATTGTATAGAACAACTAGTGAGCGTAGCCAAGAGGTCAAATACTCTCGATTGTGGAAGCATTTTAGAACATTAGCGGAAGCAACATAGAAAGATCACAAATATAATTTCTATAATCGCATGAGCAACTTTGAATACTCGCAGAAAATAACTTTGAATACATACTGAGAAGACTGTGACTAATCGCAGAAGAGACTTTAAATAGTCACTGAAATAACTTTAAGTATCCGGGAGGCATCTTTGAGTAATCGTGGAAGCAACTTTGATTTATAATTTGTCAAGTCCAATGACAAATAACCGTGCTCTAATACCAATTTATCATGCCCCAATTCCAAAGAATCGAAAGTAGCCACGGGCGTCATGATGTACAAGCCTAGATTACACTTATACAAGGCAAGAAGATAAATAAGTCATGGTATTTCTTAGAAACATCGATATGGTAGCGGGAAATAAGAAGACAAATTAAAGTCATAATATAATAGAATAAAAATTAGCTCTTTATTGATAATGATCTATGAATACATGACTTACAACAGATGACAATGCTTCTCAATTATAACTGATACTTGGCCAATTGACTTACTTTAGTATTTGTCGTCTTGGCTTACAATCTCATTGATACAACTGAATTACAATGTTCTATAAATTATGCTCTTTATAAAAGAAGACATCTCCAATGAAAAATGAGCTTCTGCGTACCCCAATAATGCTTCGATGTCTTACAAAAATTCCAACTACTCCCCAACCCGAGTACCTGGGGATGCCCACAAACGTTGGTCAGTACATATCGCGTACTGGCGAGCAGAACTAGCCCACTCACCTAAACCAATACTAAGTAATCATGTGATTAAGCATGCAATTATTATAATTGTGATCTTGCTATTAGGGACTAAATTTATTTCAAAGTTCAGAGTATCCAGCAACATAATAAAAGCATGTTATATAAGCAGCAATATACATCGATATAAGAAAATTACTACATATCGCTTATTAGTGATTCTTACCAACAATCCACTCGTCGTATCCCTACAAAACACGGATTAGCGATACGATAATCATTATGGAGAATTTCTGCAAATGAACGGTTAAGCATGCATAATTGTTCTCGTCAACATGCATCCTAACTATATGAGGGTCATTGGTGATATACTTTCGCACCACGAGGGATATGCCATATAGGACTTCGATGGACGTACGAAGCGCCATTAATGAGGTTGTGATCCCCAATGAATGTCTCATTTATACCCAGTGCTACCAAAGCACTATATTTTCTCCTAGGCCGAAGATCTCGGTGCCCCGGTGCATCTCGTTTGAGAAAACTTACTAAAACTTGTACATAAATTGTCCATGACCATGCAACATCTATATAAATAAAATATTAAGCATAAATTATATAGTAAGAAATGTAAGGAAAGCCTCGCCTTATCGATCCTTTTTGTTTTACTCATTCTCATATCGGTTGGTGACATGTAGGTCCCAACTTACAAACCTTCTCATGGCCCGATGGTACCAAACCACAATTATACTCACATATGAAGCATTTCTTTCATAGTTACTATGCACTGATGCACTTACACCTATACAGATATTTAATGTTCCATTCTCAGTATTACAAGCATGTAAATTAGACTTATATAATATTACTCATTTCTCATGTAAGACTCACTTTATAGCATTCTTGTGTCGATGTTACTATTAGTTAGCATTCATGTATTTCTTTGGTCACAACAGTATTGAATATGAGGCATCATTATCTTTATGTGGACTAGAGCAGCATATAGTTACGACACACAACAAGGTAACACTAGCATTCATTTTATTAGGGCATGAAGGAGTAGAGAAGAAGGGGTAGATGCACTCACTTATACGAATATATTCTGCATACCTCGATCCCATATGTACCTATAATTTCTCAAGAATGTTCTGAGCGATGCACAATCTTCTAACTTGGCATAACCATACCCTCGAACCACGCTCCAAACAATATTCCATCCGGCCAAGTTAAGCAATACTACACCATCACACCAAGCATCACGATTTCCGCACAACTTGTATCCCATCTTTTCGATCTGTCTATAACTTCATCGTAATGCCTTTATGCAGAGCGCGACATTATACCATCTACCCAACATATAAGAATTCCTTCCTCGAAGTTAAGAATGAAAGAAGGATATGGAAGGCGAGAATTAGGAACGGTACGAGTATGAAACCACAGTACATAAGTTCGTACCTTGGTCCTCAAGTAGGTAAGAAAAGCGCTCTATAATGGAGTCCTTGAAGCACGATATAAAGGATAAGAGAATCAATCTCGAAAGAAAGTCAAATACGACTAGTCATACATGACTTCTACAAAGACAGAGCATTGATACTAACAAGATCCAAGTTGACATCACCTTCTAAGAGCTAGGGTTCACCTAGTTCAAGGCACTACCCAACTTATAAGAAATTAAGTTGGTATTAAAACTAAGGTCATGGTCCTGCTAATAAGATTTCTAGAAGGGCATATTTCCTAAATAAGGATACAAGAATCCTAGGATTTACTGGCTGTAATCAAGAATTTTCTAAGAAAACCTAGGTACTATCAAGGTGCTATTGGTCAACAACTCTATAAGAAAAATTATTACCCATCCAATACTACTCTTATATAGGTCAAGCTTCTACAAGGCAGAAGAAAAGACTGAGTCGGATCTAACTAAGACAAGGTGGTACAGGGGCTTCGATCATCAATTGACATTGATGATGAAAAAACCATAATCAAGGGAATCATGTGAGGAAGGAATTTCAGACCAAGATAAGAGAAAATTATTATACGTCTAAGGAGTATGATCACGGAGTTGAATAAGGCACGATTATGCAGGTATCTGGAGAATCAAGTCATAGTGACTAGATCAAGGCAATTAGAATATAAAAGAACTAATACTTAAGGTGATATAGATATTACATACAAGGAGGAGTTACTAACCCAAGGATTGATTTATAATTAGGGCACGACCAGGAATCGAAGAAGGATCTACTCAATTGGATAATTATAAGGCTTGTTGCTACAGAAAATAAGAGGCTTATGAAGGTAAAATAAGATATAAATTATTGATAGGATAGATATGATACAGTCGTTTGAAGTAATGCAATAAATGCTTAATCTCAATACTATATTCCTATAAGTTAACCTCACTCATACTTTGGGCAAACTATTTCTACCTATAAGTAAGCACCATACAATCCTTATAACTTCGTTTAACTCGAATATTCCTAACTTAGTAGGTAAGGGTCAAGGCTAAACTAAGCAGGTATCAGGTCTATCAGTCATGATATATTATTTACTACGGACACTCTTTAAATCACGATTGGAATTGGTCATTCCAATTCAAGTCTAACCTTCAATTGGAAGATCTATCTATTCTCATACAACTTACCCCTTCTATTACCTATCCCTCTACACCATTGTTCTTATAGTTTCTGCTATCTTAATAGCTATCTTTCTCATGGAGGTCCTCTTAGCTAGGTTACTACCCTATAACAAAGCATAAAGTCATGATCATCTCTTCTAAGTGAGAATTTTATCGAACTCACTGAGAAGGTAAGAGTCTATACAGGTTTAGGTCTAATCTTAACTACAAGGATTATCGAACTATTATATTCATAATAAGAATCTTAAATCATCTCTCCTAAAGTCTTTCCTAAGGTTGGTCCTATTGATTTATGAAGCTACAACTAATTCTAATATTTTAACTAGGTATTTTCTAAAATAGTGACCATAGTCGTCTTAGTTATTACAGAAGTTCTATATCTATCCTTACCAATATTTATGAATGGTAAAGCTTCCAGTCCAACACTAACTGCTGGTGGAATTTTTATTATCTATTTGATAAGAGAAAGTTGTCTGCTAAGGCTAATCCTTATATATAACTCCAAGGTATCCTCTCGTTCTAGTAGTCTGCTTAGTACAAGCATCTATCTTATCCATTCCTAACTTATATAATCACACACTCTAGAAATATTTCCTCAACCATGTGCATAATATTCATCGTTCCCTCAGAATTCAAATTATATATCCTCCAAGCACAAGTTTACTTGGAATCCTTGTACCTAATAATCTTCCCATGGTAGAAGCCTGATGTTCCATTTTTCTCAAGTTTATAATATAGTTTCTTATAGCATCATGGGCTATAACTAATCCCTAACATCTTGCTAGGATTTTTTCTAAATTATTCTAGTAATCCCTCACTTCTAGTAAGTGGTAGATTCTATTAGGTTCCTGCTGCTATGGCTATTTCTCAAATCTTTAATATATTCTAACTCTAATATCTAGAAAATATCTACCATAATCTGCCCTACCCAGGTAACCATCTTCTTACAATTACTCTATCGGATATTCCTACTTTGTCTTGACGAGAATCTTCTCCTGGAAAATTATCGCGCACGAGTGTTTGTCTCTCCAAAATAAGAAAAGACGAGAATCAATGAATAAAAGTTCAAAGAAAGTATGAATGATTACAATTACGAGGTCTAAAGGTGATAATAGAAGTCAAGGTAAGTTTCAATAGTAATTGTGGATTGAGATCATAATACTCTTATCCTATTGTAGGCTCGTTCGGTACAACAACGTAACCAAAGCGATATGCTCTAGACCTGCATGGGCCACCACACAAATATGTCACGTTCCAGTCCCAAAATACGTAGGATTAGAAATACGTAAACATGATATCTACATATTCAACCAGATTCTTATCCGACTCAAATACGTATAAGTTGTACTATCTAAGTATTATAATAAAATTTAGCTATGTCTCAATCCACAAGGACACAAAATATCAAGAATGAGCTACATGTGCTAAAGTCATCCATCCAATAAAATATTAACTCAAATAGACTCGAGAAAGAAATATGAGTCTAAAAAACTAGGCTATATCAGTAGAAGAATAAACAATATGATTAAATAAATATAACTCTGGTAGAAATGATATAAGTACCTTTTACCAATGTTCGTATGACAATGCAACACATATCAGTAACTCTAGATAGGCTCCACAACAGTTTATACTACAAAACTAGAAATGAACCAGGTCCTTAGAGGGACGTAACAAGGTACAAGAAATTGTAACAATCTAGTGATATACACATGAGAGCATCACTCTTACTCAGGCTGTTACAAATAAAGGCTCCATGTGGGGGAATCCAAGCAGGCTAGTATAACAATAAAGACTCTGTATTGTGGAACCTAAAGTAGGCTAGTAAAAGTATATCACTAAAGGCTCCATTTTATGAAACCTAAAGTAGACTAGTAAAGATATATCACTAAAGGATTCTGATCAGGGAATCTAAAGTAGGCTAGTAAATATCACCAAATCTCTGATACAGAGACTAAGACATGCATGCATATATATATTTTAAAGGCTTGGTCTTTGCCCTCCCCAGGAGGACTCGAATCCCGCCTTCCACCCCGTAATGTCCGGAGCCTTCCTAATATGCTACACCAATCGGACTATATATATATATATATATATATATATATATATATATATATATATATATATATATATATATATATATATTTATATATATATAAAACAAATATAACAACCCATAGCATAGTGTATAATATATATATATATATATATATATATATATATATATATATATATATATATATATATATATATATATATATATATATATATATATATATATATATATATATATATATATATATTAAAGGCTTGGTCTTTGCCCTCCCCAAGAGGACTCGAACCCCGCCTTCCACCCCGCAATGTCCGGAGCCTTCCCAATAGGCTACACCAATCGGACTATATATATATATATATATATATATATATATATATATATATATATATTGTCACGAGTCCTAGACCCTATACAGAATCCAATCACCAAGAATATATCAAGAAGGATTCTATAATATGAAGGCCGTGTCAAGTATCCTACAGTATGACATGTAAAGAATACTTGCACGTATCATGGGTTCGAGGTATCGACACTCTAACTAATGATACTCTACTCAGCTGACGGACGTCGGCACCCGAATCTGATTCGGACGCTAAGTATCATTTATAGGCCCTAGGGTAACCACATACACCAGTAATAGCAAGTAACAGTAATAAATATATAAAATAAATAAAACAAGAAATCATGAAACATCATAGCAAGGTACACTTGTCTGGATTCCGGATGATGGCATGGCGAAGTCCAGGTAGCGAGCTTGATACGTCAACTACTCTAAAAAAAGTAGAATCCGCACGAACGCCTCCGAATGCTGAAAATAATATCACCATTATTTCCAAAATATGCAAAATAACTAAAATTGACTATCCTTAAGTCCAATTTGGACACAGGGGGAAAGTTGGTTGTTTCAGGTTAAAACGGGGTCCACATGTGGCCCACTTTGCATCAAAAAATATGCCGGAGACAAAGGTTCTCCAAATTCAGCAAACTTAGTATCTTCGAGTCCAGAATGATGACACAAACACCCAACAAAATTTTCAGAATTGGATTTCGGTGAGCCGATCATGAAATCGCCCGTCAAGTGGGACCGTAGGGCCCACAAAACGTATTTCATTCATCGTTCTCAGAATTGAACCCAACTTTGGTCACATGACCAGCGTAATGCTATAAATTTGATTGAATAAGTTTTGTTGTAAAAAGATACGTGCACACAAAGTAATTGCACAAATTTGAAAAAGGCCGATACATGGTTTTCGACGGATAGGGGTTCACGCACGTCAAAATTAAGTTTCGTGAAAGCCCACACGTTAACTGTACGCGCATTTTGGTGTAATCCGTAAGATTTTGGGTTTTAAAAACAATATTTTTCGTCAATTTTAACCCTGAATTAATAGCAATATAAAACAAAAAACTAATTAAAGAGATTAAAACTTGGTTATGTTATATAAAATACTGTTCAAGTAGATTAAACATTAACTAGATTGGGAGAAATCTGAATGGAAACATGAGTGTTTGGACTGAAATTAGGCAGTTTTGGAAAATTGGTTTTTTGTCGACTTTGTGATGATTTTTCTCTCGATCCAGTGCAATATGAATTATTTTACTTGAAGGGAGTTGTAGAGGGTAGGGTTGTGAACAAAATACAACAATCGATTAAGAAAAGTGTGAATGATCAGGGATATTTGATACCTAAAATAGGAGGATTATGGGCTGATTTCTGTTGTTGTTCGGGTGCGAGGTCTCCGACGACGATGCTGGCAGTGGCGGCTTGAGTCGGCAGCGGCGGTAGCACAATGATGAGGTGGAGGAGGAGGAGAATTAAGGTTAGGGTTAAATTTAGCATTATATATATATATATATATATATATATATATATATATATATATATATATATATATATATATATATATATATATCGAGGGGGGGGGATGGGGGCGCGGGTGAGGGGGCCTGTACACGGGTTTGGGGGGGGCGCTGGTCTGTGGTTGAGGTAGTTTAGAGTTTGTTTTAGGCTTTTGTTTTTGTTTTAGTTTTACTTTTTATGTATTTATTTTTTTAATTTTTTATCTTATATATATATATATATATATATATATATATATATATATATATATATATATAATATGGTACAACATAATAAAAAAACTTAGGTTTGTATATAAAATAATTTGTATAAAATCTTATAATATTTTTACCAAATATATTTACACTTAAAAATACTTTTGTGAAATATTTATAATTACTAAATATAATTAAATATTTATACAAATAAAAATAATTTATATATTTCTAATTTGCTAAGTAAAATTCCAAAAATTCTAATAATTAAAATAATAAAATTAATTGTTTAAAAAAGGGGGGGGGGGTTTACTGATGCCCAGACTATGCACTCAAAGCGAGGAGTGTATAAGAAGAAGCATGCCACATCCAACTCCAGACGCATGAAGACCGCTATATACGCCAGAGATGGAAGCTAAGGATCTGTCTTTGATAGGATTTTATGCGGCGCCAACTCCATGTGTCAACTTCCAGGAGAGAACTTGGACCCCTCGTACTATGCTTCAGTGCATGCTAGATCGAGGAGATCCTGGGCAGTGCGAGGCATCTGAAGTTACGTGTAGGCAACTCTAGAGGGGGTGAATAGAGTTTTGTGTCAATTGTGACTAATTAAAACTGATTAAGACTAAGTCCAGTAAGCAACTACTAACAAAGAAAATAACTAAAGAATAATAATGCGGAGACTAAATAGAGTAAGAAAGAGCAAACGGAAACACATCAATATATCCTGGTTTCCCTCGTGGAGGACTAGTCCAGGCCCGAGAACTCTAACTCGGAGTTTGAATCCACTATCAGCGAAACACAAGCTTTGATCCAAAGGCTTACCTGTAAACCCTCTCACCCAAAATTAGGTCTACTTCGCTTAGATAGAGAAATTAGGTCTAATTAGAATCCAACTAGAAAGAGAACACGACATTTTATTTAACTGCACAATGTTTATATCACATCGTACATCTTACCGTTGCTTCGACAATTAGAGCACTACTCTAGCCTTTGCCAATCTACAAATTTCACCACCTTATCCTAGACATACCCGCCTACTATTCTGACCTTTGTGTAACTTATACTATTGCTTTCTTGTGCTATATTTTAGTCGTACAATAAACGTCGCGGGCGTTATTATTGTAATTCTAAATAAATACGACTCTGTACCCTTGTACGTTCCAATCAAAATTGGAGACACAATCTTGACCGTTTTATTCAACCAGAATTTTATAAAAATTCTATACTGTACCATCTACGTCCCTGACACTTTTGTCCCACCTAATTTCATTCCCATGTACTTCTAATTAATTCCAGAACATCATGCGCATTTAATTTAATAAATTAAATCCAATTTCCGTCTTTGTGTAATTTTTCTATTTGTTGGGGACTTTTATGCAAAAATGCATTTAGGTGTCCACACTATTAGACAATACGTGAATAAACCCAATTTTTCCTTCACGTGAATTTTTCCCATAATTTTTGGAATATGCAACGCGCACATCGTCCCCCATTTAAATTCTAGCCTTGTATTTAATTAATGTGATTTCTAGCCCTCCCAACATCCCCATGTGAGCCCAAGGCCCATCCCAAGGGGTGTTGACCAAGCCCTAATCCTAGGTCAACCCCAAACCTAAAAATCCTACATATATAAATGCAACTTTCCTCCTTCTTTATTTTCTAAAACCAAAACCTAAATTTAAATTTAGCCGACTCCATGTCACCCCAACCCACTACCCATCCTCTTCTCCGGCCAACTGACCGGAGATCTCGTCGGAGCTCAGTCCGTCCTGGCTGACCACTTTGCCTCCCTGTCCCTCTCTTCTTCCTCCACGCCGCCGCACTCTGCCCGCAGCCGCCTGAACAGCACCGGAGACCGCCGGGGTACGACTAGACCAACCAGACTCGCTGCTGTTCTCGACCACTCCCTCCGATCAGTTTCCCAGTCGATGTACCACCGCCACCCAGAGAAGCACCACCTTCACCACCATTGTCGTCTCCTCCATCAACCCTATCTCCTCCCTGCCCCTTCCTCCTTCCTCTGTCTTCCCCACAAACTACCACCACTATCGTCTCCGTTCCCCTTACGCCAGAATCGAACCACCCCGAGCCTCCTCTCCCTTCCTCCCTGAATCGCTGGAGCACCCGACCACGACCCCTTGATCTCCGTCCTTCTCTCCCCTCCTCGACCACAGCCCCTCGTCGACTCTCCTCCACTGCCACTAGCCTGAAGCCACCGGACGACGAGGCACACCCACTGGCCTGAACTCCTTCCTCCTTCCTGTGTCCATGTCCTCCTTCCTGTGTCCATGTCCTCCTTCCTGTGTCCATGTCCTCCTCCCTGTTCGACCTCCCCTGGCCGGACATCCCCCCACTGGCCGAACTCCGGCAGCACCTAGTCGTCATCATCATCATCATCATCCCCTCTCATTATTACCACCATTACCACCACCATCACCATCACCATCACCATCGTCATCGTTGTCATCGTCATCACCTCACCATCACTATCGTCATCGTCGTCGTAGTCATCACCACCATCATCTTAGCCATCGACGTTATTATCATCGTCGTATCATCATCAATACCCTATCACCATCATCATCTTATTAACACCTTATCACCACTAATACTATCATTAAACACCATTACCATTATCAACAACTCATCCTAGTCATCACCATCAGCCCAATCATCGTCCTCGTCATCACCATCGTCCACATTATTACCCCCTTAAACTATTATCATCCACATCATCGCCATCGTCCCAATCATCATCCATATCACTACCAATATCATAATCATCACTATGGTAATCATCATCAACCCCTTTACGATCATCATCATTGACCTAATCACCCTCGTCCTCGTGTTCATCATAGATCGTCACCCTTGCCAGACAACACGCAGCAGTCACCCCACTTTTCGTACCTGTGCACGCTGACCCCAAAGATTTGTTGGATTTATCCGTGCAACTTCTGGAGCAGGTTATTGGTGCTACGCAGCTCTCTTGCCAGGCAAGTATACCTTGCCTTTGTTGTACTATTTAAATTCTTTATTATTAGCTGCTTGTTTATTTATTAATTGTGCGCATCCGAGAGAGACTCGGGTGCAGTCAACGGAGGCGTTGACGTTAGGACTTATGTCTGACCTAGTATCTAGTAGACCCACCTAAAGTTGTGGAGTTATTGGTATGACTCCCAGGCCTTGACACTTTTCTTACACGTGTTGTGAGTCTCATGTAGGGCACGGACTTGCGTATATGGTTGGCCACCTGTACGTGTAAGTCGTACAACAGATAGGGTATAACTGCTAATAGTGATGCATATTAGAAGACCTAGCAGTTATTAGTAGGCGGAGCATAGACTAGCGTGGTACGATGGTCCCATCCTTGTCCTTGTTTGGTTGTAAGGATGGACTATTGCTCTAACGATAGACTATGAGCCAGAGTTACGACGTCGAGGTGTAGTAGCTGACGCGTGTTATGGATACAACATGCTTAGATCATTGGGCGGGGAGGACGACTTGTAGGCGTATGGGACACCCACTTCCTCTATGCAGATTCTACACTCGACGGAGTGATATGGACGTTATATACTATGCAGATTCTACGTTCTTCGGAGTACTATAGACGTTATATACTATACAGATTCCCCATTCTTCGGAGCGGTAGGATGTTATTATATATATGCGCCCTTGTATTAGGGGCATATGTGGCATATACTAGCCAGTTGTTACGATTGGTGAATTACGTCAGCATATGTCTAGCCTATACTTCCCATACACTCAAAGTTGTCCTCAAGTTGCATTTCACTTAGATGGTTAGGTCACCCTGGAGTTTTACAGTATTTACTTTATGGCATGCTTCTATGTATCTTGTTATGTCCCTCTGAGGACCTGGTCCCTTTCCAGGTGTATTGTTTATGAGTATTCGCAGGAGCGCAGATCCGGACTTGCTACGTATATTGCGATAAGGTCTTCTCTTTGAGTCTGTGAGTGTTAGTTGATATCCTTATATTGTATTTATCTTGTTTATCTATATTCTGGTTCGGTAGTGGATTTATTTCCATCCGACTACCATCATTAGATACCTTTTATTGAGATCTAGTTTCATAGCTACTGGTCATTTAATTATATTGATTCTATGGATGAGATCTAGATTATACCATGTGACTTGTGATGGAGTTATACCACTTGTGGATTTTGTTAATCAGATACAGCGTACGTGTGTTATGGTTTCCATATATTGGAGTGTCATATTCATACGACTGGCATACTCACGTGTCCTAGTCCTACGTATTTTTGGGACTGGGGCGTGATATTACCACTTCTTTACATACACGAGCTTTTGATCCGAAGCGCTTGACTACTTCAACTTCGCAGAGGCGGAACTTAGAGTTTTTCAAGTGAGAACACTTTACAACTCTTCCACAACTTCTAGCTGAATCGCATCGGGGCACCTTAGGGGATTAGGAAGTTGTGGCTAAGAAGATTTGGAAGAGTATGGCTTAGAGGAGTAGAGCTTAGAAGATTAAGAACTTGAAAGATGAGGGATACATTGAAATAAGAGAATTTATGCTCTATTTATACTGGTCTGGGTAGGCAGATTTAGGGCAAAGTTTTGTCCCCTAACGTTCAAAAATTTGAACATTTGGACAGCTTGTTACAAAGTGGAACAAAAAATTAGGTTGCTTATTTTAAGGGCACCGAGTTCGGCCTGAGTTCAGTCAGGGACCGCGTTTGGCCCGAGTTCGGTCTGCCTCAGACCAGAAGCTCTATAACTGGGTTTGAGTAGGTTTGGTTTTGGTTTTGGTTTTTTTTGGGGTTTGGTTTTGGACTTGGTGGTTTGTTTGGTGGAGCTATAGAAAATATGTTGAGGGTTGATATGCCACAGTACGACCCAATGTACATGTTTCCTATACTCAAATAAAATAGAAAAGTTACAGACTCTGAAACATAATAAAGATGATGTAGCAGTAGTCCGGCGAAGTTTGTTGATGTCTCGTCTAGTAATTAATGTGTCATAATTGAGTCATGACCGATATCACATTGTTAATTATTGAAATCAAGTTGACTATGATTCAGTTTGGGTCAACAATCTCTCCCATTTTGATAATTGACAAACCGATATTTGTATGTCTCAATATTTATACCTGGACACATGTTGAAGGAGGCAGAGAGATATTAGCAAAGTTTGATGTAGCTCCCCCGCAAATGAATATCCATGTCCAAGTAATGAATGTCCATATCTAAGTTATTTTAGACAGAATTTAACCAAGCATATTTTATCCAAAAAATTATATAAAAAAATCATATGCATAACTATTCTAACAAATGCTATTTTACTAAATACTAATGCATATATAGATATGATATTTCTCCTCCTTTGTCATTTAGCAAAACACAATAAGTAGTTCCCCTGGAAAGGAATAAACATAGACAAAGTGAAACAATAAACTGGAGATTAAACTAACAAGAAGTCTTTTAAAAGTTAAAGAGCAGTCATCCAAAGTTAAACTACATAATGAAAAAAAATCCATCAGCAGCATCCAGAAGTAAGCGCCACAGCCATCAAGGAGCAGAATCAGCAAGAGGATGTGATGGACCAACATGAGAAGAACCAGATGGATTGCTGGTAGAGCAACGAGAGTCGAAGAAAGCTGTATTAGGATCCAAATACCTCATGGCCCAAGGGTTATCAATGCGGTAGCCTTCGCGAGAAGGGTCACGACCCGTAGGAAAAGACATAGTAGGATGCCTAGCCATGTTGTACTGGATATCATGGATAGTGTTGCTGAGAGCAGATATTTGAAGAGTAGTCCGATAATCCATCTGAGTATAACGATCGTCTTCCAACTAAAAGCAGTCTCACAATATGTCCCAGATAGTGTCCAAGGTGGCAGGGGGTTCAACTTGAAGGGCCTCGGAGTCAGATGAGGCTTCCTCAGCTGGAGCTGTAGGTAAAGGAAAGGAGCAGTTCTATGAGCTTTAGATAGATAGACAGGAGCACTAATGAACTGGTAGTCTTCAAGAGAAATATTGAAGGCAAAAAATATCATGGGTAGGTATATGGCATAAACAAGTGCACTATTCTTCTTTCGTGCACGGATCATACTATCCATCATTGTGTATGGAAAGTTGAACAGAATAGTGAAAAAGAGATGGTAAAGAGCAGATATCTCAAGATAGGTAACCTCATCGGAAGATCCAGCCTTAAACAAGATGGAGGAAAATACAATACGATAAAGTTTATAGAAATGTTGGTTGAGATACCTAGCACGAAGGCAATTAGGAGGACGAGGATGGGGTTCACATATCATGTCCTTAAAAATTTCTAGGATGACTGTATCAACAAACTTGAATTCTCATGTGTCGACAGGGCTTTTCCAAGTATTGGGTTCAGGAAGTTATAAATATTCCGCCAAGTCAAAATCATCGAATTCAATGTTAATACCGGCGACTCTAGAATAAATTTTCAGTCATCATATTTAAGATTGCAATAAAATATCTTGATGTCATTGAGATACACTCTATTAGAGGTGAAAACAAGGTCATCTAAACAAAGATCTCTAAAAATAGAGACAAATTCAGAAAAGATTGTGAAGTTTATAGGATTTTTCGAACAAATAGTACATGAACAAAAATTATCTTACCACTCTTTAGATGGTTCTAAAGAAACAAAAATATGTGCATTGTAAGTGTTGTCATTTGGAGGAGGTGGAGGATTAAACAAAGGATGGGGTGGATCCTCATTGGGTAGAGGATTGGATGAAGAGGCCTGATTTCTCATTCTTTTTCCTTTAGAAAGTAATCTAGGTGCCATGAAAAAAATTAAGAAGAGAAAAGAGAAATAGAGAGATATACCTCAAGAAAAGGGTATGTATAATAGAGAAGGGCCTTGATTAGGCTTCAAAACTTGAGTTTAGGAGAGAATGACCATCAAAAATTTAAAATATAAGGTTAGGGTTTTGAGAAAACTAGTATGGAGGAAAGAAGAAGATGAATAAAGGGGTCAAAATTTAGGTTATAGTAGTTTTAGGGTCGGTTGTTATGATAAAAGGCATGTTGATCAATTCAAAATCGGATGGCTCTCATTTGCTGAAGGTTCTGGAATGAACAGGACCGAGTTCGTTATGAGTTTGGTCCTAAACCGAGTTCGGGCCGAGTTCGGTCCCTGTGGGTCCAGTACTCCAGTGAGTTTAAGCCAGCAGATAAAAGGTCCAGATTAAAGATATAAGAACATGAATGATTGAGACAGATAGTCAAACATTTATGAATTTGAAAGGTGAACACAAATGTAATAGATAGAATGTGTAAAAAAAATATACAAACCGTTTATTCAGTATATTATCTCAGGTTGGCTGTAGGGGTCGGTTCTCAGCTAGCTGTGGTCCGAAGACACTTAAATACCATGTCACTTAAGGCTGTTTATGCCTTTGTGACAGAAGGACCCTTTCGTCTTATACCCAAAACAATGTAGCATATGTGAATAATGAGATTGCAAATATTTATGCAAATTAAATTTATTTAATTATATTTTCATCCAAAATTCCTAACTCCCGACGAAGAAAGTTAAAGCAATTTTCGGCTAGTGGCTTAGTAAATATGTTTGCTAGCTGATGTTTAGTGTCAATGAATTCTAAGTTAATATCTCTGTGTGACTGATGATCTCTTAAAAAGTGGTGTATTATTTCTATATGCTTAGTGCATGAGTGACATACTGGGTTCTTAGTCAGATTGATCGTGCTGATGTTATCATAGAATATAGGGATGTGCTTATAAGTTAAATTATAGTCTGCTAGGGTTTGCTTCATCCACAAAATCTGGGCACAATAACGTCCTGCACCTATGTATTCAGCTTCAGTAGTGGATAGTGCAATAGAATTTTATTTCTTGCTAAACCAAAATAATAGAGCTTTTCCTAAGAGATGACATATGTTGTTGGAACTTTTACGGTCGACTTTGCATTCGACAAAATTAGCATCCGAATAACCAATTAGGTCAAAGGACGTAGTTTTAGGATACCATTAGCCCACTATTAAATTACCCTTAAGGTATCGAAAGATACTCTTAACTGCACTCATGTGTGATTCCTTAGAGTTAGCTTGATAACGAGCAAACAGAGAGATTATGCCTTATTTTAATTTCGAGGACGAAATTATTTTAAGTTGGGTAGATTATAAACCCCCTCACCCAAAATTGGGCCTACTTGGCTTAGATAGAGAGATTAGGGATAATTTGAGTCTAATTTGAAATATAACATTTTATTTTAGACAATTTTATAATATTTAAATCACTTAGTGCACCTTATCATTGCTTCGATAATTGGAGCACAACACTAGCCATTGTCTTCCTACAAATTTCACATCCTTGTCCTAGACGTGCCTGCCTTCTACTTTATCTTTGTGTAACTTATAATTATGCTCTCTTGTGCTATATTTTAGTCACACAATATTCGTCGCGGACGTTATTATTTAATTCTAAATAAATTCAACTTTGTATCCTTGTGCGTTCCAATCGAAATTGGAGATACAATCTTGATCCGTTTCGTGCAACCCAATTTATGATAATATTCTATTCTGAGTCCTCTATGTACATGATACTTGTGTCCCACCTAATTTTAGCCCCATGTACTTCTAATTAATTCAAGAACACCCTATGCATTAATTTTAATTAATTTAACCCAATTTCCATCTTTGTGTAATTTTTTAATTGTTGGGCGCTTTTATGCAAAAGTGCATTGAGGTGTCCACCCCATTGGACACAATACATGAAGAAACCCATTTCTCTTAAATGTGATTTATTCTATAATTTTTTGGAGTGTGTGAACTCAACCTCAACCACCTCAACCCAGAGCCCTCCTTTATTTGAACCAATGCAATCCTAGCCATCAATTTTGAATCTATGCAATCCTAGCCCTTGAAATACCAATATGATAATCCAAGCCCAAATTCCAAGGGGGGATGTTGACCAAGCCTACCCTAGGTCAACCTCAAAACCCCACTTTTTCACATATAAATATAAATTTCCTTTATTTTCACCTAAACCTAAAGAATTTCTCCCAGCCGAATACATACATCCCTCCCATCTACTGTGCATCTTCTTCAACCTTATCCCCTTCTACCCTGACGGTCCTCGCCAGAACCGCCAGCATCTGCTAAAACCACCAGCCTCCCTCCTCTTCATCCTCCTTTTCCCTCCTCCGCCTGAGGACCCCACCGACCATAGAGCACTCGACCCGAGCCGCCTGTGCTCGACCAGAGTCACCGTCTCAGCCGACTGCATCGGAGCACCGACCACCACCATTCTCCCCTCCTCCGGTCGATTGAACACCAACCGCAGCAGAAATTCTCGGCTGTTCCCGAGCGGCTGAACCCGCCTGTCCCGACCACCCACAACCGCTTGAGCGATCTCTTCCCGGCTTCTCCCATCTCCCCACGGCCACGACCTCCTCGACCTCCACTTCATCTTCTTCTCTTCCTTCCTCCGCCGAGTCCACCGACCTCGCCGATGACTGAACCGTCGACCTTCCTCGCTGTCACGACCCCCCTCGACTCGCCATTAACCCTACCTCCATATTCAACCTCCTGCTGACCACCTCCTGACCTCCACCTCTCCCTGAGCTCCTCCACATCCCATCGACCACAGCCACCCGAGCCTCCTCCTCGACCTCCCTGTACCTCGACCTCCACCACTGGCCTTATCTCCTCCTCTCCTCGACACCCGACCCTACACAACTTGTCCCCTCTTTCCTGTCCACCACCCATCACCGCCACTGTCCTCCCTCTCGCCGGACCTCCCCCTGGTCGGAGCAGCAATCACCCTATCATCACCACCATCATCATCATCATCATCATCTCCAATCATCAACATCATCATCACCCCATCATCATCATCATCATCATTATCTCCAATCATCAACATTATCATCACTCCATCATCATCATCATCATCATCATCATCATCATCATCATCATCATCATCATCATTTCCTTCGTCGTCATCGTCGCCCCCGTACGCGCACACCGAGGTTTAAACTTGTCTCTCTTCTCCTTTTTATGTGTGCTTGTGTATATGCTATTAGGACATGAGTATTGCTTTATGACTGTTAGTTGACATCAGACCCTGAGTCGGTGAACCCAACTGGTATATGTATACGTACGCGTATGCGTATATTGCCCAATTTGGTATACATATGTATATATTTAGTTATATATTTAGTATGTATATAATTGATATGTATATAATTATTGGTTGTTATATACGTATTTAAATATATGGTACATATATATATATTGTAATAAATTTAATGTTATATGCTAGTTAAGACTATGTATAATTGTATATATACTATATGCCCTAATATTAATTACGGATATCCCGTATTTACCTGGACCATGTGACAATATGAATTATTATCAGACTGCCTTATGTACACTGACGTACTGGCAAGACCGTATTATTTTGACTGTCTGATTTTGCACAGCAATTACAGACGCGATACCCACATAATTAGACGTACAGTTGACCCTACTAGATGACCAGTATCAGCCTTAGCGTACCCTCTGAGTCCAGTGCAAATATGGTTCTGTATGTGCTAGCGTAATGGCTGATGTGTATTGGGTTATATTATATATATAGGACTATTGGATTGATCTGCGTGACTTCAGGAGCAGGTTATTGGTACTACGCAGCTTCCTTGCCAGGCAAGTATACCTTGCCAGGCAAGTATACCTTGCCATTGTACTGTTATTCATATTCCATATGTTGCATGCATTTTTATTTCTATCATTTAGTTCATATATTTTAAACTGCTATATAAACTGCGCGTCTAAGAAAACTTGGGTGCAACGACGGTGTCGTCGTGATCTATTTTTATTATGTATATGCATTGACCTTGTCTATGAGACCACCCTATTTTCATGAAGCATCATTAGGTTTCATTGGCCGTGATACAACTATTACACGAGTTGTGAGTCTCATATAGATCACGGACTTGCGTGCAGGGTTTGGCCTCCTATACGTATGGGACGTGCGTTAGGGATAACTGTTGTTAGAAACTTTGCATGCTAGTAGACTTGGCAGTTATTAGAGGTATTATCGTGTCATGGATATGACATACTGAGAGCATGGGGTAGGGAGAACAACAAGTAAGGCGTGTGGGCTCCGTTGTACTTTTTTTGTGTAACCCGTACGCTTCGCCGGAGATGCACGGTCATGATGACCACTATATATTATATATTATTAGGCGGCATCTGCCGTTCAAAAGATGATATGCTTTGTAGGCCCCTGAATCTCCAAGAGAATCATGCCAATCCTATTTTAGCCAGATAGCCCATGCGTTAGAAAAGTTGTTCTTAAACTGTATTCACTTAGACGGTTAGGCGACCCATTGGATGTTTATTTCAGTACTTATTGGCATGCTTCTATGTATCTTGTTATGTCCCTCTGAGGACCTGGTCCTTTTCCAGGTGTAGATGTTCATGAGTATTAGTAGAAGCGCGGATCCGGACTAGCTACTTATATTTCAAGGAGGTTTTCTCTTCGAGTCTTTTTGCTTATTAATGGATGTACTTGTATTATTTCTTTTATATTCTAGTTTGGTAGTGGATTTGTTTCCACCCGACTATCATCCTTTGGTACTTCATATTGATATTTAGTTACATAGTTATTGGTTATTTATTTATTTATGATTTATGTGGATGAGATTTAGCTATGCCCTGTGACTTATATATATACCACTGGTAAATTATTATTCATATTACAACGTACGTGTGTTATGGTTTCCATATATTGGAGTGCCATATACATATGGCTGGCATGCTTACGTGTTCCTAGTCCTACGTATTTTAGAACTGGGGGTTGACATATTTTTAGTGGTGGACCATGCAGGTCGAGAGCATATTGTCTCGGTTACGTTACTGTACCGGGCAAGCCTGCAAATATGATTAGAGTTTAGGATCTCATCCACAATTGACTATAACTCATATCCCTTTTAATCTGTTCTATTTGAATAATTGTATCTTGCTTGATTCATGTACTTTCCTAATAGTTCATTGAGTATAGCCTTCTCCTAGAGTATAAGAATCCCTGTTACTAGGATGATAACTAGGGCAACACACCTACTAAGAATACAACTAGAATATATAGACACATCACTAAGATGAGAATACCTAATGAACCCTAGCCTCCCTTATCTGTAGATTGATTTACCATTATCCCTTGATAATTAGGAATGACTTGAGAGTGGTATAGACACTACTAGAGTTAGTTAGAAATTTGACAATAGTATTTGACCCTAGCATTGAGGATCCAATAGAAATCCAAGGTCGAATATTAGGACTGAAACTAACCTTCATGAGTAAGATAGTATTAGAGGACCATAAATTTAGATTCTTGTCTTGATATTAGCAGACAGTGCCTTAGAAAACCAAGAGGAATGAATATAGCATTTCCCTTGATCATACCTCGGACACAAAGATTAGCTCACCACCTTCCCCTTAGAAAACCATGATATTATCTAGAATCTTTCTATTTAGTTTTATATCTTGTTCCTCCGAAACCTTAGCGCTCGCTATTTGTGCGACGACTAAAATTTTTTCTTCATCTTTCGATTCGTGCCACCTAACCCTTCTGATTGTAGGCCAAGTAATTTTATTTCATGTTAGGATATATAGTTTGCTAGGATTATAGTTGTTACTCTTGAATTTTGAATTATGTGATTGGTAGTTCAAACTTGATAGTTGAGTATTCCTTTATATTATAATTTTATGGTTATACCTTAGTTTTAAATCATGTAATTCGTACCCATAGCTCAAAACAGGTTATATCCTCTTTCACTTGAGGGCCAGTAACTTTTCCATTCTTAATATTAACATTTTGTTCTATAAGCACTATGATTAAGACTTAAGATGACCATTACCTATATAATACAATAGGAGACCCTAATAAATACCAAGATCTTTTTCTCGTATACCCCAATAAGAGTTTCTACTTTATTTGCAAGTGCAAGGTTATTCTGTAGAATCCCCTTAAGACTGTCTCAGTATTAGTTAATTATTTTAAGTTAGGTAGTATACCTCATAACCTAGTATCACATAGTCCTCTTGACTCATTAATGAAGTGTAATTGAATGATATTAACTATATGCTAGCATAAGACGATAGTGTTTATCCAGACTGTAAAATTTAGAGGCCTATACCCCTATTTGGTGGACTAGCGACTTAGACACGGAGTTAGTATGACAACTTTAGAGACCGTAGAGTCTTATCTTCTGGGTAAACTTGAATTATTTTTGTACCTTCTTCCATCATGATCCAGCGCAATTATATTTTCTGTACTACCTTGACTTATGCCGCTATTATATCCTAGTTTTGCAAGCTTATTCTTTTATCGAGCTTGTTCATGACATATGTATTATTGGGGCCTGATCAACCACACTAATATATTGTCTAAATTAAAATCAGTGTATTATGGTCTAGCTAACCATAGTGTGCTTGGTTCGCTCTTCGCATGACTACTTTACGTGGATTGAGATATATAGTCGACTAGTAGACGAATATACTTGCCCCTAGACGCGTCTGAGCATATCATATCGATTACATAACTGTACTGATATGAGCATGTAAATAAGAACCTACCAAAATAAGATTTTAATCCACAACTGCCTTGACAATTCCTTTTGAATTCTTTAAACGCCTTGATCCCCATACTTGTATTCTATTACCTCCACCTTGAATTCTTTATTATTGCTCTCCATCTTCTCCTATTTCGGAAAGACGAACACTCGTGCTTGGTTTACATTGATACACAGAGAGTGCTAGATATACCCCATAGGCCAATCACATTACTTGATGATTATTTTTTGTAACTAAGGGCATATCATATATGATATATTTTGTGTGTTAGAAACTTTGAGGATTGAATAACATGATTAAATAAAATAAGGAATATTTTTCTTAAGTGTATAGCCTTATATGATAGATGGGTAAATTCTAAGTTGGGTAGAAATTGTATTGTTAACTTTAGGAGAATTTCTTTTAGATTGTGACCAAGTAAGATTAGATTGTGAGATTAAGTCATTTTAAATATGGAGAATTTTAGAAGAATGATTAAGATGATGAGGATTTAATGAGAATTTATATCTTGATATTGCGGACCAAATATTTATACTTGGGCATATGATTTAAATTTTGAGTATTGAAGGTTGAATAATCAATTTAAATTTGAGGCATCAATATAGAATCTTAGACTTGGATAATTGGTGAATTAGATTTAAATTTTTTATAATTTGATGATTTGAGTTAAAAGTTAAAATTTTGATTGTTGGATTACCTATTTGAAATATTGAGGTTGTAAATTGAATTTAAAATTTGAAGAGTACGAAATCCACAAGTTGAAAATAGAAATAATATTTGAGTAGAATTATTTTCTAGAGGAGATTATGACAGCTGGGGATCGTGATATAAAATTGGATATACGTTATTTAAATCTTGAAGATGTTATATGAATTTAACTTAAATTTGGATATTGATGATTTAAAAATCGAAAAGATAGTATGATAGGTTGAATCTTGATTTAAACAATAGTTATTTCAAATTTGAAGTAAGAGCGATGGATTTGAAAAGATTCTGTTATTTAAAATTTTGGAAGAGATCGCGATTGACTTACCCTATGCACGAATGTGAAGGGTTTAACAAATTATGCCTTATTTTAATTTTGAGGACGAAATTATTTTAAGTTGGGTAGATTGTAAACCTCCTCACCCAAAATTAGGCCTACTTGGCTTAGATAGAGAGATTAGGGCTAATTTGAATCCAATTTAAAATAGAACATTTTATTTTAGACGATTTTATAATATTTAAATCACTTAGTGCACCTTACCGTTGCTTCGATAATCGGAGCACTACACTAGCCATTGTCTTTCTACAAATTTTACATCCTTGTCCTAGACATGCCCGCCTTCTATTTTGATCTTTGTGTAACTTATAATTATGCTCTATTGTGCTACATTTTAGTTGCACAATATTCGTCGCGGACGTTATTATTTAATTTTAATTAAATTCAACTTTGTATCCTTGTACGTTCCAATCGAAATTGGAGACACAATCTTGATCCGTTTCGTGCAACCCAATTTATGATAATATTCTATTCTGAGCCCTCTATGTCCATGACACTTGTGTCCCACCTAATTTTAGCCCCATGTACTTCTAATTAATTCAAGAATACCCTGTGCATTAATTTTAATTAATTTAACCCAATTTCTATCTTTGTACAATTTTTTAATTGTTGGGCGCTTTTATGCAAAAGTACATTGAGGTGTCTACCCCATTGGACACAATACATGAAGAAACCCATTTTTCCTTCATGCGATTTTTCTATAATTTTTTGGAGTGTGTGAACTCAATATCAACCTCCTCAACCCATAGCCCTCCTTTATTTGAACTAATGCAATCCTAGCCGTCTATTTTGAATCTATGTAATCCTAGCCCTTGAAATACCAATATGACAAGCCAGGCCCAAATTCCAAGGGGGGATGTTGACCAAGCCCACCCTAGATCTACCTCAAAATCCCACTTTTTCACATATGAATATACATTTCCTTTATTTACACTTAAACCTAAAGAATTTCTTCCAGCCGAATACATACATCCCTTCCATCTACTGTGCTTCTTCTTCAACCTCATCCCCTTCTTCCCTGACGGTCCTCGCCGAAACCGCCAGCATCCGCCAGAACCACCAGCCTCCCTTCTTTTCATCCTCCTCTTCCCTCCTCCGCCTGAGGACCCCGCTGACCATAGAGCACTCGACCCGAGCCGCCTGTGCTCGACCAGAGTCACCGCCTCAGCCGACTACACCGGAGCACCGACCACCACCATTCTTCCCTCATCCGGTCGACTTAACACCCACCGCAGCAGAACTTCCCGGTCGTTCCCGAGCGGCTGAACCCGCTTGTCCCGACCACCCACAACCGCCTGAGCGATCTCTTCCCGGCTTCTCCCATCTCCCCACGGCCACGACCTCCTCTACCTCTACTTCATCTTCTTCTCTTCCTTCCTCCGCCGAGTCCACCGACATCGCCGACGAATGAACCGTCGACCTTCCTCGCTGTCACGACCCCCCTCAACTCGCCATTACACCATCTCCATATTCAACCTCCTACTGACTACCGCCTGACCTCCACCTCTCCCTGAGCTCCTCCACATCCCGTCGACCACAGCCACCCGAGCCTCCTCCTCGACCTCCCTGTACCTCGACCTCCACCACTGGCCTCATATTCTCCTCTCCTCGACACCCGACCCTACACAACCTGTCCCCTTTTTCCGGTCCACCACCCATCACCGCCACTGTCCTCCCCCTCGCCGGATCTCCCCCTGGCCGGAGCAGCAATCACCCCATCATCACCATCATCATCATTATCTCCAATCATCAACATCATCATCACCCCATCATCATCATCATCATCATCATCATCACCCCATCATCATCATCATCACCATTATCATCCTTATTATTACCCTCGTCGTCATCGTCACCCCCATATGCGCACACCGAGGTTCGAACCTGTCCCTTTTTCTCCTTTTTATGTGTGCTTGTGTATATGTTATTAGGATATGAGTATTGCTATATGACTGTTAGTTGACATCAGACCCTGAGTCGGTGAACCCAACTCGTATATGTATACGTACGCGTATGTTTATATTGCCCAATTTGGTATACATATGTATATATTTAGTTATATATTTAGTATGTATAAAATTGATATATATATATGATTATTGGTTTTTATATACGTATGTAAATATATGGTACGTATATATATTGTAAGAAATTTAATGTTATATGCTAGTTAAGACTATGTATAATTGTATATATACTGTATGCCCTAATATTAATTACGGATATTCCGTATTTACCTGGACCATGTGACAATGTAAATTGTTAGCAGACTGCCTTATGTACACTAACGTACTGGCGAGACCGTATTATTTTGACTGTCTGATTTTGCACAGCAATTACAGACGCGACACCCGTATAACTAGACGCGCAGTTGACCCTGCTAGATGACCAGTATCACCCCTAGCGTACCCTCTGAGTCCAGTGCAAACATGGTTGTGTATGTGCTAGCATAATGGCTGATGTGTACTGTGTTATATTATATGTATATAGGACTATTGGATTGATCTGTGCAACTTCAGGAGCAGGTTATTGGTACTATGCAGCTTCCTTGCCATGCAAGTATACCTTGCCATTGTACTGTTATTTATATTCTATATGTTGCATGCATTTTTATTTCTATCATTTAGTTCATATATTTTAAACTGCTATATAAACTGCACGTCCAAGGAAACTTGGGTGCAACGACGGTGTCGTCATGATCTGTTTTTATTATGTATTGCATTGACCTTGTTTATAAGACCACCCCATTATCATGAAGCATTATTAAGTTTCATTGGCCGTGACACAGCTGTTACATGAGTTATGAGTCTCATATAGATCACGGACTTGCAAGCAGGGTTTGGCCTCCTTTACGTATGGGACGTGCGTTAGGGATAACTAATGTTAGAAACTTTGCATGCAAGTAGACTTGGCAGTTATTAGAGATATTATCGTGTCATGGATATGACATGCTTAGAGCAAGGGGTGGGGAGAACAACAAGTAAGGCGTGTGGGCTCCATTGCATTTTTCTTGTGTAACCTGTACGCTCCACCAAAGATGCGCGGTCATGATGACCACTATATATTATATATTATCAGGCAGCCTCTGCCGTTCAAAAGACGACATGCTTTGTAGGCTCCTGAATCTCCAAGAGAATCATGCCAATCCCATTTTAGCCAGATAGCCCACGCGTTGGGAAAGTTGTTCTTAAACTAAATTCACTTAGACGGTTAGGCGACCCATTGGATATTTATATTAGTACTTATTGGCATACTTCTATGTATCTTGTTATGTCCCTCTGAGGACCTGGTCCCTTTCTAGGTGTAAATGTTCATGAGTATTAGCAGGAGCGCGGATCCGGACTTGCTACTTATATTTCTAGGAGGTTTTCTCTTCGAGCCTTTTTGCTTATTAATGGATTTACTTGTATTGTTTCTTTTATATTCTAGTTTGGTAGTGGACTTGTTTTCACCCGACTATCATCCTTTGATACTTCATATTGAGATTTAGTTACATAGTTATTGGTTATTTATTTATTTATAATTTCCGTGGATGAGATTTGGCTATGCCCTGTGACTTATATATATACCATTGGTGATTTATTATTCATATTATAGCGTACGTGTGTTATGGTTTCCATATATTGGAGTACCATATACATACGGATGACATGCTTATGTGTTTCTAGTCCTACGTATTTTGGGACTGGGGCGTGACAGAAGGTTCCTTGTGAGTTTTGTCTGACTTGCAATCCGAGGAAGAAATTTAGTTCTCCCATCATGCTCATCTCAAACTCATTCTGCATACACTTTGCAAAATCTTGGCATAATACCTCATTAGTAGAACCAAAAATAATGTTATCAACATAAATTTGCACCAATAAAAAGTGTCATCAATTGATTTTATGAAAAGTATAGTGTCAATCTTTCCTTTTGAAAACCCTTTTTCAAGTAAGAAAGTACTTTGATGCTCATAAGAAGCGCGAGGGGCTTGTTTTAGGCCATATGGAGCTTTCTTAAGTTTGAAAACATGATCAAAAAATTTATAATTTTCAAAACCCGGTGGTTGTTTTACGAAAACTTCTTCTTTAATAAATCCATTAAGAGAAGCACTTTTTACATCTATTTGGAAAAGTTTAAAGTTTTGAAAGTTTGCAAATGCACAAAGCATACGGATCAATTCAAGTCTCACAACAGGAGCGCATGTCTCATCGTAGTCGATACCTTCCTCATGGTTGTATCCTTGAGCTACAAGATACGCATTTTTATGTGTCACTGAACCTTCCTCATTCAGTTTGTTACGAAAAACCTATTTATTACCAATGATCGGATGATCATTTGGTTTAGGAACAAGTTTCCAAAACCTAATTCCGTTCAAATTGGTTGAGTTCTTCTTGCATTGTAGACATCCAAAATTTATCAGAAAATGCTTCTACAATATTCTTAGGTTCTATTTGTGATATAAAAGTTGTGCTGGCTATAGAATCTCTAACAGCTGAACGAGTACTTACTCCTTTTGATACCTCACCTATCACCAAGTTTTTTGGATGGTCTATTGTGAAGCGCAAACTCTTTGGTAAGCTTTCCAAATAACTTGTTCCAGATGTTGTATCATCAGGGGTAGAAGATACTGGCTTGATATGTTCATCATCATCATCCTCAGCATCATCTTCAGGGGCTATTGTTGGACTGTCATACTCATCAAAAGTAATATTAACAGATTCTTCAATAATTAAGGAGCGCTTGTTGAACACTCTGTATCCCTTACTCTTGTAGGCATATCCAAGAAAAATACCTTTGTCAGCTTTGGCATCAAACTTGCCTAAGTTGTCTTTGGTATTCAGGATAAAGCAGCGATAACCTAACACTCGAAAAATAAGATATAGTTGGAGTCCTATCAAACCAAAGCTCATAGGGAGTCTTCTTTGATATAGGTCGAATCAGAACCCTATTGAAAACATGGTATGCTGTATTTACAGCTTCTGCCCAAAAATATTTTGGAAGAGAAAACTGATTTAATATGACTCTAGCCATATCGCCAAGAGTCCTATTCTTTTGCTCCACAACACCATTTGTTAGAGAGTTCTAGGAAAAAAAAACTCATGATCAAAACCATTCAAATCACAAAACTTTTCAAAATCAGTATTTTTGAATTTGCTGCCATGATCACTTCAGATTCGAGTAATCATGAAGCCTTTTTCGTTTTCTACCTTTTAGCAAAAATTTCAAAAACAGAAATAGTATCATTTTTATTTGAAAGAAAGAAAACCCAAATGTAATGAGAAAAAATATTAACAATAACATAGGCGTAGAGTTTTCCACCAAGACTGGCTACTCTCCTCGGACCAAATAAATCCATATGAATAAGTTGCAAGGGTCTGGATGTACTTACAACATTGATGGATTTAAATAAAGATTTTGTTGCTTTGTTTTTCTCACACTCGACACATACCGTATCCTTCTTTAATATAATTTCTGGTAGCCCTCTTACCAGTTTCTTGGTTGAAAGTCTTGATATGGTATCCATGTTTGCATGTCCTAGACGTATATGCCATAGTAATCTTTCATCCTTGTGAGCATAAAGGTATCTTCTTTCATGGTTAGTATCTTGCGAAAGATAAAAGATATATATTATCTTCGCTTATCCCTTCGAAAATGATGTCTCCTGATGATCTATCATATATAGAGCATTTATTTTTCATAAAGTTAAAACCGTATCCGTTTTCAGCAAGATGACTGATGCTGAGTAGATTATGCTTTAACTCTGTTACTAAACAGACATCCTTAATTACAGGAGAGGGAGGATTACCTATTGTATCGTTACCTATTATATATCCTTTCAGATTGTTGCCGAAGGTTACATATACTTCCTTTTTCATCGATAGTGTTGCGAAAAGATTAGCATCCCCAGTCATGTGTCGGGAGCACTAACTATCTAGAATCCATTTGCTTCTAGAAGATGAGGGAAGGTCCACCTACAACATGAGTAGATGTGACCTTTGGTACCCAAATTCTTGAGGGTCCTGAAATATTAGTCTTTGGCACCCATGCATATATATTTAAATCTACTAGTTTCCTAATTCTACACTGTCATGATATGTGTCCATATTTACCACAATAGTGACAGGTAGCATGCATATTTGTGTTAGGGATAGAATAATAATGGTGTCTTTGTGTGGGTGGCTGGCGTGCTTTATGAGAATAGGTGTACAAGAAAGCATGGTTGTGTGCAGCATGTATATGTTTAGTATTCTTGTGTCATGTAGTCTTGTGTTGTGGTACATTCTAGTATATGTGTTTTTAGTGTAAGACTGAGTTTGATATTAAATAACCTGTTTGCCCAGCCTGATCTCTAACTTTTTAGATGCATCATATATTTCAGTATACTTGGCAATTAAAGCATTAATTTTGACTGCTGTCATATTGTACTTCTTTTTCTCTTCCATTAACTCTTCATTGAGTTTAGCAAGATATTAGTGTCTGTTTCTCAATACGTGTTTCAGCATCATGTAAGCTTAATTTCTATTGAGATAATTCCTTTCTCAGTGTTCTTCATGGGTGGTGTCTCTCTTATATCATTCAGTAAGCATGATAGTCTATGTATCTCAATCTTATGAGTATGAATCTCAGCATTTGTATGTTTGTATTTATCGAGCACTTTCTTATGATCTTCAAGAAGATCACTGAAAGTATCTGATAACTCATCAAAAGTAAAATCATCAAGCTGATTTTATGAGAGGTTGCCATTAGGCAGATGTTTGCAGCTTCTTGGGAGTTTTTTCTTCTTCTGAGTCACTTACCTCACTTTTATGCCATATGCTAATGTTGGCATACTTCCGATAGGATGGCTTCTTGTGTGATTTATTGTACCGATTTCCCTTCTTTGCTGCTGGGTAGTCTTTTTTGATGTGCCCCATCTTCTTGCAACCGTAGCAGATAGGTTCTTCATTATCGTCTCCTTTTTTTTCCTTCTTCCTTCGGTTGAATCATAAAAAATTCTTAAAATTATGAACCATCAGTGCTTGATCATCACCTTCAGAATCATCATCATCTATTTTATTGTGGAGAGACTTCCGGTGATGGGCTTTTAGAGCAATTGCCTTCTCCTTTGGAGCAGTCTCTTTAAAGTCCTTGAGGTCGAGCTCATGCGTCATCAGTTTTTCCATCAAAGTCTCCAGAGATATAGTGGCAAGATCGTTGCCTTCGATGATTGCCATGGCTTTGGGGTTCCAGTTCTTTATGACCCCCTTAGAACTTTGCGAATCTTCTCATGGTTGGTGAAGTCTTTGCCGAGGGAGGATAGCGGGTTGACGATGTCAAGAAATCTGGTGAACATTTTCATGATCGTCTTGTTGGGTTTCATCTTGAATGTCGCATACTCTTGTGTTAGCAGACTAATTTTTTACTAATTCACTTGGGTGGTTCCTTCGTGGGTCACCTCCAGAATCTTCCATACTTTATGTGAAGTAGTGCAGGTGGATACCCTGTTAAATTTAGTCTTGTCTACAGTACAGAAGAGAGCATTAATGGCCCTAGCATCTAGACTTGCCTGTTTCTTCTCTAAGTTCATATATTTATCATGGGATTTATCTACATGATTCCCGTCAATGACAATTCTAGCAGGCTTCCTATAACCATCTATAACTATGGTCCATAGGTCAAAGTCTAGTGATTTCAAATAAACTCATACGTGTCTTTCAGTAAATATAGTTAGTACCATCAAATAGGGGTGGCCTATTTGTGGACTGGCCTTCATCATTATTGGTGTAGATTGGTCGTGTTGTTGCCATAGATCAGCTCTATGGTGTTAATCCTTTATCAAGAGAACCTTGCTCTAATACCAATTGAAGTTACGTGTAGGCAACTCTAGAGGGGGTGAATAGAGTTATGTGCCAAAAGTGACCAATTAAAACTAATTAAGACTAAGTCCAGTAAGAAACTACTAACAAATAAAATAATCAGAGAATAATAATATGGAAAGTAAATAGAGTAAGGAGGAGCAAACACAAATATATCGATATATCCTGGTTTTCCTTATGGAGGACTAGTCCAGGCCTGAGAACTCTAGCTCGGAGTTTGAATCCACTATCAGTGAAACACAAGCTTTGATCCGAAGGCTTGCTACTTCTATACAGACATGAGCTTTTGATCCGAAGTGCTCAACTACTTCAACTTTGCAGAGGCAAAACTTGTAATTTACCAAGTTAGAATATTTTATAACTCTTGTACAACTTCTAGTTGAATCACACCGAGGCACCTTAGGGGATTAGAAATTTGTGGCTAAGGAGATTTGGAAGAGTATATCTTAGAGGAGTAGAACTTAGAAGATTGAGAGCTTGAAAGATGAGGGATATTTGAAATAAGAGAATTCATGCTCTATTTATACTAGTCTGGGTAGGCAGAATTCGACCAGAGTTCTGTCCCCTAACATTCAAAAATTCAAACGTTCGGACAGCTCGTTACAAGGTGGAACTATAAGAAATATGTTGAGGGTTGATTTGCCACAGTGTGACTCAACGTACATGTTTCCAATACTCAAACAAAATAAAAAAGTTACAGACTCTGAAACATAATAAATAGGATATAGTGGTAGTCCGACGAAGTTTGTTGATGTCTCATCTAGTAATCGATGTGTCATAATCGAGTCATGACCGATATCACAATGTTAATTATCGAACTCATGTTGACTGTGATCTAGTTTTGGTCAACAACATCCACGCTCAAGCAACTGCTTAGAATGCTAATTGTCAGTATGCACTATTAATTTTTATACACGCTTCTGACAGTAAGTTGTATCTAAGTGACCCTTGCGCCCAGCTTCTTGAGGTGCATAAAATGGGTCAGTTCCAAAAGTCTTCTACTAATGACTTAGGAGTAGTTTCTGTATTAGACCCAGGTCAGGGAGAAAAAATCCCACCTGCATACTTATGCGCTCGGCATGGCTATGTGCATAAAGAGGGTGGAAAGGTAAAATTTTCTTTGTTCGATTTGCACAACGTGATAGGTCACAAACGCAAGGCGAGAGAAACAGCTATGTGTCATGACCCACACCCGATGTAGGGATATAAGTCGGGAACAACGCCGAGCCTACGCCACAAAATCGATGGTAGAATGCTGTCTGGATAATCTATCTAGCAATATAATAAACAACCAACAATAACAATATACTCAATTACAGATCTAAGATAGAAACGAGAAAGAATATGATAAAGAATAGAGTAGTCACATACAAGTCATGAGTCTAAAATAATAACATTAATGAGTCTGAAAGAAATACTAAAAATAAGTTAGAGACAAATCCAGTACAAAAGAATACTAAGAAGCTACAAGTCTCGGGTCATCTGTCTCAGTTGGGAGAAGCCCCTCCTGAGCTAGGGTCTCAGACTCTAAACCTACAACATCTTGAGGTCCATAATGTGTAGGGTACCACTCCTCAGTGTCATCTAGAAAAAATATATCCAGTCAGGAAAGGAGCAGAGTACATCTCTAACAGCAGTTCTAATCAATGATAAAAACTATGTAACAGTAAATAGATGTGAATATACAAGATGCACAATATATATACAAGAGGTATACAATAAGGAAATACTGGAATAAATAATAATGAACAATATGACAATGAACAAGAATACTAATGACTAAGTGAGTGAGTACTAGCTTTAACATGTGATCAGCTTGAGAACTTGTAAAAGAAAACTTGCACAGGAATAATGGCATGGTTAGTCATACATCTGGTGTATGACCACACTCACAGGAAAATAATACTTGCACAAGAAGGGTATGATCACATATCTACACTAAAATACTCTTTACCCCCGACTGGTATAGTAGATCCAACCATGGCACGCTATGGCACGAGATTCCCCAAGAAGATAGTTAGTCTTCCCGAGAATCAGTGTCTGTACATACACAAGATAATCAATGAAACAAGGCTTGCATAAGATACACCATATGCCAAGGAATAACATCTTATGAAGAGATTAGGATATACCAATCCGTGTAACCATTGTATCAAGAGAACAAGGATATCTATACTAGATACAATGAACATAGAGGATATCAGAAATAAGAAACTATCAGAGAATGTACTCGCCTGAAGTTTGGTGAATAGTCTCACAGATGTCTGATACGGTGCCTCGAAGACCTAGATATGGAATATAACATTAATACAAAGTTTCGGAATGCAAATAAGTTAAACTAGTCAACTTCTAGGTCAACAAGCCATTTCTAAGTCAAAAAGTCAAACTAGGTCAACTCTAAGTCAAATCGGTCAAACTTGTTCAAACTATGACAAAGTACCTATTTCTAGGTTGCATGAGTCTATCTCAAAGATATTGGGTTCAAACACTATGAATCTAGGTCATACAAGCTATATCTTAGGATACTAGTATACCGTATCTCAGGATACGCAAATAGGAGATAATTATCACATATACATATGTCAAACAATATTACATATTAAATCCTAATTACCAAAAGCTACGTGGATACCTTGATTTCGAACCAACTTGGTATCGCAACACTAAACTTCCATCTTGATACCCAAACCCGATACCTTGGTTATCCTAAAATACCTTGGTATCTCAAGGTAAATGCCAAAACCTTATTTATACTAACTACCAATTAATAACTATATGCTAACAACTAATTATTACAAATATAGTATACTAAAACATAAATACCAATTAGGAATATATATATACACTAATACTGTATATATATATATATATATATATATGTATATATATATATATATATTAATTAATACATAAATATACATATATAACTATACCGCAAAACTGTTGCTAAAAGCCAATGTTGTCCGTCGCTAATGCTGCTGATACGGCTGCTATTGCTACGGTTCCTGCTGCTGTCGCCAATGCTGCTGCTTCTGCTGTCGCCAATGCTGATGCTTCTGCTGTCGCTGAAATATTATTGTTGTTGTTGTTGAAGCTGCTGTCGTTGTTATTGCTGCTGCTGTCGCTAATGCTGTATGCTACTGCTATTGCTAATGCGATTGTTGCTGCTGTCACTAAATCTGCTGCTGCTGTTGCTAAATCTGTCACTGAAGCTGCTGTTTCCCCTTCTCTCACTCTTATATATATATATTAACACACACACACACACACACACATATATATATATATATATATATATATATATATATATATATATATATATATATATATATATATATACTTACATATATATAACTACCACTATAAATACATATATACATACTCCTCTATATACATATATACGTATCCACAATAATACCTATAGTATAAAATACACATAATATATAGCAACATATATATACATATCCATAATATCACTAATACGTACACACACACACACACACACACACACACACACACACACACACATATATATATTATATATATATATATATATATATATATATATATATATATATATATATATATATATATATATATATATATATATACATACACTACTATAATTAATAGCTATTACATATGTAAAAGTATAGCTACATATATACATAACACATAGGTACATAGATATATAATACAATAACATATATATATATATATATATATATATATATATATATATATATATATATATATATTACATATTATAATGACTAAAATAATAGAAAAGTAGATCTAGAAATAAATGCACAAACACGTGGAGTGCATCACACTTGTATCCCACTAGATCTAGGATACGCTTGCGACACGAGTCCACCTGTCACCCCCATATTTCAGATTAGGGGTATTTTCGTCTTTTTCATAATTAATGTGTAAATAATTGTATAATAATTAATTATATTTAAATTGCTGGGATTTTATTTGATTGTTGTACTTTACCATTGTTTCGATAATTAGAGCACTACACTAGCCATTGTCTTCCAACAGATTTTACACCCTTGTCCTAGACGTGCCAGGCTGTTATTTTGACCTTTGTGTGACTCATAACTATGCCTTGTTGTGCTTCATTTTAGTCGCACAACATTCGTCATAAACGACTATATTTAATTCTATATAAATCAAACCTTGTATCCTTGTGCGTTCTAATCGAAATTGGAGACACAATCTCGACCCATTTTGAGCAACCCAAATTAGGGTAATATTCTTTTCCAAGTCTACTTTATTCATGACACTTTTGTCCCACTTAATTCTAGCCCTTTGTACTTCTAATTAATTGTAGAACATTATTTGCATTTAGTTTAATTAAATTAAACCATAAATCTAACTTTGTGCAATTTTCCAATTGTTGGGCACTTTTGTGCAAAATTGCATTAAGGTATCCACCCCGTTGGACACGACACGTGAATAAACCCATTTCTCCTTCATGTATATTTTTTCATAGTTTTTGGGAGTGTGCAATGCAACATCAACCTCCTTGAACCATGGCCTTCAAAACCTTGAACCAATGGAATCCTAGCAATTTTATTTAAATCATGTTGAATCCTAGCATTGAAAATATCCATGACAAGCCCTTTTCCCAAGGGTTTGACCAAACTCTAATTCTAGGTCAACTTAATTCTACACCTATATATAAATAATATTCTTTTCCTTTACTTTCCTTTTTTCTTAAACCTAAAACCCATACACAGCCGACGACCCCCTTCCCTATTCATCTCCTTCCTTCCGCCGTTTCCACCAGAGCTCGCCGGAGCTCAGCCTCGTCATCTCGCTGCCCAGCACCCCCTCGACCGGACGAACCCCACTGCCTCACCGTTCTCCTCCACGCCGAGCAACAACCCGTCGAAAACTAACAACCCGCTGAACCCGTCGGCCATCTCCCTGCCGACTCTCCCCGACCCGCTGTACTGTACGACTGGATCGCCCATCCTCGCCTCCATGATGCCAGATTCGACCAACCCACTCGACCAGTCTCCCTCAGCCTCGCCTCGATCCAGACCCACCGGAGTTCGACCGAACTGACCGCTGAATCGGAGTCTCGCCGTGAACTCGCCATCCCGTTCTTCCCTCTCTCACTGCACTCGACCGGAGGCCTAAACCCGACGCTTGGAGCTCGACCCCGCCGACCGGAGTCAACTCGCCAACGACTGAATCCCGCTGCCAGACTTCCCCGCGGCCACCCGACTGCACCGTACTCGACCGAATCTCGACCGGAGACGATGCCAACCCGCTCGACTGAACCGAGAACTTCGTGCCGACCTTGACACGCACGTCTCGTCCCACGTACCCAGGTTCAAGTCCCCTCTCGCGTACATATACACGTACACGTATACGCGTAGTTCTTTATTATATGTATGCGTATTTGTAGTTGGTATTGGTATGTGTATTGGTATATGGTTAATATTAATATTGGTATATATATACACATATATACATATAGTATATTTCTTAATTAGTATATATACATATGTATATGTATTGTATATGTATCCCTAGTACATGTTTAATATATATATATATAGTATAAACTCTATTAAGTGTATATACATATATCTATTATATATGTAATTAATGAATATTAATGTATGTTAGTTAATAATATGTATAATATGTCTATGTACTAGATGACCCGAGTGTAACCACGGATACCCCGTAGTTACATTGACCTATGACCATGTAACATGATAGCAGACTGCCATATGTACACCGATGTACTGGCAAGACCCGTAACATTGACTGTCTGTTATGCACAGCAACTACAGACGTGACACCCCTAGCGTAGTCTCTGAGATCACTGTGTTTTGATTGTGTGTGTTAGTGTAATGTCTGATACAATATTATATTATATGATATATCTACAGGACTGTTGGATCACTCAGACGATACTTTGGAACCAGTATATTGGTATTGCTAGCTAAGGACCACAGGCGAGTACATTCTCTGATAGTTTCCATTATGTTGATTATCTCTATAATTATAGTTGTATAGCGTACATGATCCTGACACTGTTGTTTACACGAGTTGGCATTATCGAGACCTGTCACGAGGAGTCATAATTTGGAATCCATCGTGCTAGCTGGGGAAAATAGGGAAATATTAGTAGCTTATGTGATCATACCCAACTCTACTTGCATCATAGCTCACCCACACCTCACGTCGGTGTAGCCTGACCATTACATGCCTCATAGCCTGTTATGTATGATTAGCCTGACTATTGCTTGCATCATAGCTATCCTGATGGTTAGCCTGACCTTATATGAATCATAGCTAGTCATATATAGCAAGGCTGATCAGTCCCAAGCTGATCACATGATATGCTGATGTTTCACGCACTTAGCTAGATGTTCTTGACAAGTATCTCTAGTATATTGATCTAGCATCTCTACATATTCTAGTTATTATTCTAGTACTCATTATATTCTAGATTATTGTTCTAGCATGCACTTGTATTTCTATTTTATTACTAGATGTACATAGATGATGATGTTCCAGTATTTCTTTATTCCAGCATTTCTTGCAGTACTTCATTATGTCCAGTATCTCTTATTGCTAGTATTTATATCTGACTTGTATTTTTTTATACTGTTTTATAGTTTTTATCAATATATGTGGAACTGCTGTTAGTGCTTGTACTTCATTCCAATCCTGACTGAATATTTTTTCCAGAGGATCTTGAGGATTTCTGTACTATACACTATGGACCGGGTATAGATGTATACTACACACCAGAGATTTTAGAGGAGACTATTCCTTTAGAGGAGAAATTACCTGTAGTTATCTAGACAGTATTTATCTTATGCACTGAGACTTATTTGAGGTTTATTGAGTTTATGTTTAGACTTATCCTTAGTTTATATTGAGACTTGTGGAGACATTATGTTAGACAGCTAGACTGTGGTTTATCTATATTTTGAGACATGGTGTTTGACTATATCATTCTTCTTATCTTCTATCATGCTTTATTCTCCTTTAGTTGTTATGATTGAGTTTATATTATGAGATATTATGAGATGTATATTATCCTCCTTATAGAGATTGATATCATTGACAGGTTATGAGTATTATTTAGTATTTATTGTGACCTAGACAGTTTTTTACCACCGATGCTGCGACGTAGGCTGGACGTACCCATGACTCATACCCAATTTCCGGGTGCGGGTCGTGACACGTTTTTAGTGGTGGCCCATACAGGTCCAGTTTTGTAAGTTATACGATATCGTGGTAGTACGACAACTTAGTTGTACTACTGCGAGCCTGCAATAAGATATAAGAAATAGGATTTAGGATGAGAGTATGCTCAATCACAACTAAGAAATTCTGATCTTACAATGATATTCTGAAGGATTGCTCCCTTTAGAATTTTACTGTCCTCCCTTGATGATATCGTATCTATTGCATAAATTTATTCTTTTGAGTCTGTCTTCAGGATGCTGCCGAGGACTAGGTCTTTGAGATTTGGAGCAGCAGCTTAAGAGAAGTCTGCCACCTCTCAACCTGACGAACAGACATCTGAAGTTCCTCCTACATCTTCTGTTCATGTGGGAGTATCTGCAGCTAATGGGATTCCTCTTCCACCTGTTCAAAGGATTGCCCCAGCTGTGACGGACAACCTTCCACCACCATCGATACCGATTCCCGGAGGAGTGCCTACTGACGAGGCACAGATGTTCGCATTGATCCAGGGCATGCTAAAGGCCCAGAGAGTGACAACAGAAGCTCAGCTTGTTTAAGCTGAGGCTCAGAGGGTGCAAGTAGAGGTACACCAGGCGCAGACAGAGATGATGAGAGAAAGCATGGAGAATGCTCATTAAGTGGCTCTCCAGGCTGTGGAGAGAATAGCACAACGCCAGCAACATCCTGGCCAGAAGCACCAGAGGACATGTACTATAGTGGACTTTAAGAGGATGATGCCTCGAGAGTTCAAAGGCACTGAAGGAATACTCTATGCTGACGATTGGTTAGAGGACATAGAGAGAAACTTGCGCTTAGCACAGATTCTAGATATTCTTCACATCGAGGCCGCTGGCAGTCAAATGTTTGATATCGCGCTGACGTGGTATCGTACAGAGCCGAGACTCGCTGTTGAAGAACTCACTTAGGAGGACTTCAAAGAGCTCTTCAAGGAGAAGTTCTTCCCTGACGTGGCTCTGGAAGCATTGGAAAGTCAGTTCCATGACTTAGTCCAAGGGAGCATATCAGTTGACGAAAATACCGCGGAGTTTTGTCGATTGAGTCAATTTGCGCCATCGATGATTCGAGATCCAGGAGACAGGGAACGAAAATTCAGGAAGGGATTGAATAGAGAGATCAAGTCTCGTACTTCGGGATGACGCACTGCTACATTTGAGGGTATTTTGATGGATGCCCAGATTGCTGAAGATGACTTGGACCTCAGGCCCAAGAGAGAATACGACACTTTTGGAGCACTAAGTGGCAACACAGGACATGCCAAGCGCCCACACTTTCACCACAGCTGATTAGGGGTATTTTCGTCTTTTTCATAATTAATGTGTAAATGATTGCATGATAATTAATTATATTTAAATTACTGTAATTTTATTTGATTATTGTACTTTACCATTGTTTCGATAATTAGAGCAATATACTAGCCATTGTCTTCCAATAAATTTCACACCCTTTTCCTAGACGTGCCAGGCTGTTATTTTGACCTTTGTGTGACTAATAACTATGCCTTATTGTGCTTTATTTTAGTCGTACAACATTCGTCGCAAACGACTATATTTAATTCTATATAAATTAAACCTTGTATTCTTGTGAGTTCCAATCAAAATTGGAGACACAATCTCGACCCATTTTGAGCAACCCAAATTAGGGTAATATTTTTTTCCAAGTCTACTTCATTCATGACACTTGTGTCCCACTTAATTCCAGCCCTTTGTACTTCTAATTTATTTTAGAACACCATTTGCAATTAGTTTAATTAAATTAAACCATAAATCTAACTTTGTGTAATTTTCCAATTGTTGGGCACTTTTGTGAAAAAATGCATTAAGGTATCCACCCCGTTGGATACGACATGTGAATAAATCCATTTCTCCTTCATGTATATTTTTCCATAGTTTTCGGGAGTGTGCAATGCAACATCAACCTCCTTGAACCATGGCCTTCAAAACCTTGAACCAATAGAATCCTTGCAATTTTATTTAAATTCATGTTGAATCCTAGCATTGAAAATATCCATGACAAGCCCTTTTCCCAAGGGTTTGACCAAACTCTAATTCTAGGTCAACTCAATTCTACACCTATTTATAAATAGTATTCTTTCCTTAAACCTAAAACCCATACACAGCCGATGACCCCCTTCCCTATTCATCTTCTTTCTCCTGCCATTTCCACCAGAGCTCGCTGGAGCTCAGCCTCGTCATCCCGCTGCCCAGCACCCCCTCGACCGGACGAACCCTACCGCCTCACCATTTTCCTTCACGCCGAGCAACAACCCGCCGAAAACCAACAACCCGCTGAACCCGTCGGCCATCTCCCTGCCGACTCTCCCCCGACCCGCTGCACTGCATGACCGGCTCGCCCATCCTTGCCTCCACGACGCCAGAGTCGACCAACCCACTCGACCAGTCCCCCTCCGCCTAGCCTCGATCTAGACCCACCAGAGTTCGAACGGACTGACCGCTGAACCAGAGTCTCGCCGTGAACTCGCTATCCCGTTCTCCCCTCTCTCTCTCTGTACTCGACCGGAGGCCTGAACCCGACGCCTGAAGCTCGACCCCGCCGACCGGAGTCAACTTGCCAACGACTGAATCCCGCTGTCAGACTTTCCCGCGGCCACCCGACTGCACCGTACTCGACCAAATCTCGCCGGAGACGATGCCAACCCGCTCGACTGAACCGAGCACTTCGCGATGACCTCGACACGCATATTTTGACCCACGTACCCAGGTTCGAGTCCCCTCTCACGTACATGTACACGTACACGTATACGCGTAGTTCTTCATTGTATGCATGCGTATTTGTAGTTGGTATTGGTATGTGTATTGGTATATGGTTAATATTAATATTGGTATATATATACACATATATACATATAGTATATTTCTCAATTAGTATATATACATATGTATATGTATTGTATATGTATCCCTAGTACATGTTTAATATATATATATATATATATATATATATATATATATATATATATATATATATATATATATATATATATATATATATATATAGTATAAACTCTATTAAGTGTATATACATATATCTATTATATATGTAATTAATGATATTAATGTATGTTAGTTAATAATATATATAATATGTCTATGTACTAGATGACCCGAGTGTAACCACGGATACCCCGTAGTTACATTAACCTATGACCATGTAACATGATAGCAGACTGCCATATGTACACCGACGTACTGGCAAGACCCGTACCATTGACTGTCTGTTATGCACAGCAACTACAGACATGACACCCCTAGCGTAGTCTCTGAGATCACTGTGTTTTGATTGTGTATGTTAGTGTAATGTCTGATGCAATATTGCATTATATGATATGTCTGTAGGACTGTTGGATCACTCAGACGATACTTTGGAACCAGGACATTGGTATTGCCAGCTAAGGACCACAGACGAGTACATTCTCTGACAGTTTTTATTATGTTGATTACCTCTATAATTCTAGTTGTATAGCATACATGACTCTGACACTATTGTTTACACGAGTTGGCATTATCGAGACCTGTCACGAGGAGTCGTGATTTGGAATCCATCGTACTAGCTGGGGAAAACGGAGAAATATTAGTAGCTTATGTGATCATACCCAACTCTACTTGCATCATAGCTCACCCATACCTCACGTCGGTGCAGCCTGACCATTACATGCCTCATAACCTGTTATGTATGATTAGCCTGACTATTGCTTGCATCATAGCTATTCGGATGGTTAGCCTGACCTTACATAAATCATAGCTAGTCATACATAGCAAGCCTGATCAGTCCCAAGCCGATCACATGATATGCTGATGTTTCACATATTTTGCTAGATGTTCTTGACATGTATCTCTAGTATATTGATCTAGCATCTCTACATGTTCTAGTTATTGTTCTAATACTCATTATATTCTAGATTATTGTTCTAGCATGCACTTGTATTTTTATTTCATTACTAGATGTACATTGATGATGATGTTCCAGTATTTCTTTATTCCAACATTTCTTGCAGTACTTCATTATGTACTGTATCTCTCATTGCCAGTATTCATATCTGTCTTGTATTTCTTTACACTGTATTATAGTTTTTATCAATATATGTGGAACTGTTGTTAGTGCTTGTACTTCTTCCAATCCTGACTGGATATTTTTTCTAGAGGATCTTGATGATTTCTGTACTACACACTATGGACCGGGTATAGATGCAGACTACACACCAGAGATTTTAGAGGAGACTATTCCTTTAGAGGAGACATTACCTGTAGTTATCTAGACAGTATCTATCTTATGCACTGAGACTTATTTAAGGTTATTGAGTTTATGTTTAGACTTATCCTTAGTTTATGTTGAGACTTGTGGAGACTTTATGTTAGACAGCTAGACTGTGGTTTATCTATATTTTGAGACATGGTGATTGACTATGTCATTCTTCTTATCTTCTATCGTGCTTTATACTCCTATAGTTGTTATGATTGAGTTTACATTATGAGATATTATGGGATATATATTGTCCTCCTTATGGAGATTGATATCATTGACAGATTGTGAGCATTGTTTAGTATTTATTGTGACCTAGACAGCGTTCTACTGCCGATGCTGCGGCGTAGGCTGGACGTACCCATGACTCATACCCAATTTTTGGGTGTGGGTCGTGACACCACAATACATCCAAACATACCCCAAAGGATACGAGCAAGTCTAATATATTATTTATGAACAATACAAAGAGTCAAACACAAATCTATGTGTCCGTATCAAAATATGACATGCACAAAGTCCCGTATCGGAGGAAAAATCTCCAAATCAACACGTATTACCAAATTGTTGGGATACGACCTATACGTACCCAATTATAGATACGACACTAGTCCCAAACACACAAGCACATGCCAAATTGATCTATAAGACCAATTGACACACACAACAAGTCAATCTTGGAATTTCCACAAAATTGACACAAAAAGTACCATAACTTTCTCAATAGGCCTCCTATGAACACAAAACCAAATCCTATGGGTAGCCTATGCATATGGATTGATTTCTCATAGTTAAATATCAGATTTAGAACCTAAAATTAAGGGAGAAAACTGAATTATACCCATTGGGGGATGGATTCCCAATGAAACCTCCAAATGTGATAAAATTGGCCTCCAACTTGTAGATCATTACCCCTCTTTGTAGATACTTGCTCCACTAGTCTCCAATGATAATTTGGGAAGGAATTGTGGTAAAATTTGGTAGGGAAAATAATGTGGAATGAAGGAATTTGGTTGAAAAAAATTCTAGATCTAGTTTTCAAGTAAAAAGAGGAGAGAGAGAAACTTTTCCCCTATTCTTTATTAGGCCGCCCCCCTTACCCCTTCCTCAAGTCACTATATAATGTCTATTATACCCCTTAGGGCCTCTCATAAAGAAATAATTAAGGAGGAAAGCTTCTAGTCTAATGGTTTAATTAAATTAATCATCCTCATAATCAATGGGCTTTCTAAATGGGCTCAATTCTAACAATTAATACATGTTGGTCCATGAGTCTAAACTAAACTAGTTAGGTCCACTAACACAAGTCCAAAATAAATAACTAACATATAACAATAATTAAATAATACAATAAATAATTATTTAACATGCACAATATTTAATTAATTATGAAATTACTAAAATATTCTTTCCTAGAAAATGTGGTAGTGACACTATGACACGTAAAATATCCCCTCTGGGGCACCACTATTTTCATATTCCAGTACCGAAATATAGAGACGGACATGGCCAGTTCTCTCGTACAAGGTACAGAATATCGTACGGCGGTCACGGTTGTAACTAGACAAGGGGGTGTATACTACAAGCAAGTCACTTAGGGTCACACAGCACATCTATTGTCTCAATCAGTCAAGCAAGAACAGTAAACATATAACATATATGACAAAGAAGTAAAACGTCCCAAATGCCCTGCCACGATATTCTGGAAACCAGCTGTGCAAAATAAGAAAGCTAGCATAGTATCAAAAGTACATGACCATGATCAGCTGCAGTTTGATTAATTATAATCATGTAAAGGAAACTAAATGTCCAGATCTTACGGCTAACAAGTGCCGGTGGCTAAACGCCCAAAATAAGTAAAGTGTACAATAGTGAGTAGGAAAGAAGGAACCCACTCGTTCCCTTTAATGGCTATCCGCCTGGTATGCACCATTGTTCAGGGAAAAGTATGCTTGATCCTCGGGTGCTGGCTCTAAACCTGGCCATACAAAATCAGTGGGATTAGACCCCAAATAGTAAGTACCACAAAGGAAGAACGAATAAAGAAATAAAACCAGGTTATGAAAATAGATATATATAGTTCTGTCTCATAGTTCCAATTCATAGCCTATCGTGACACAATAATCTAACCCTACAACCAAACAAGGACAAGGGTTAGACCATCGCATCATGATAGTCCATCTCCCTAAACTATTTGACAACAGATACAATATACAAACAAGCTCAATTAGATAATCGGCCAATCATTTATACGGCTTACTAGATGGAGTCTGGGTTATCCCAGAGATATTATGCATATAGAAATCCTAAGATTGAACCAGGTACTGGCAGGGTTAGCCGAGCCATAAATTACCATATAACATATAGTATTGCGCACCGGTCCCTCGTAAGGCCACCGTGCTAAGATCGCATAGAACACATAGTAAAGTATAATAGTCGGATATTACCATCCACTAATGAGTATTTAAATAATATCCATGGGGACTAGCCTACACACCCCAATTTAGATGACTGGAGGTGGCTAGTTTGTCATGATCTTGAGATTCCATTCCCTTCCAATGCTCTACAAGTTTAGTTGCCTAGTTAACCCTATTGTTAACTGGAATCACATGGCGTGGTCATATGGTATTCCCCTTATATGACGTACCATAGTATGGCCATGCTAGATACGAATCCACTTTGTCAATAGATAGTCCAACTTGGATTCACTCCAGCGTAATACAACAATCAACAGATCCTAGCCACGCTTGGTCATTGACTAACCCTTATGTCCATGCTGGAGATTAAGTCATATCACATGTCACGAAGCGCATAGGTACACTATAGTGTAAATATATAATATAATCGCTTAGGAATACTTAGCACGTAGGAACACATAGTACGTAGTAAGTGTATCACCACGAATACAAGTGGTCGGGTCATAACGCATAGATGGGCAAATACTCTTGTGGTCATCAAAGTCACACATACTTCCCATAAGTCCAAAGGAACATTCAATAAAACTAGTCCAATAATGCATGTGCAAGGGGCTGCATGCGCGCATAAGGATCAAGGCTGCATGGGATCAGCTGTCGCATAGGAAGTTGGGCCGCATAGCCGTATGGGTCACATGGTCGTTGACCACAGAGATCGTATGAGCTCAAGGCCGCATAAACGCATGAGTTTAAACCACATGGCCGCATGAGTTCAGACCGTATGGCTGCATGAGTTTGGACCACATGGCCGCATCAGTTAGGGCTGGATGCGACTTCGTCTTCTCCAGGCATCAGTTCGGTCATGGCAAGAACTCCAAAAACCAAAAAATATTTCCTTCATAAAAACTTTATTTTAACTCCAAATTGAGTGAACCAAAAGCCAAATCGCTCGAAATAAAGTGCTACATCCATCACAAAAACTATTTTTCAAAAATAATATGTTTTAGTAGATCAAAACCACCAAAAACTCAAGGAACCCAAGAAAACTCTAAACTTAGAATGTTGATATACTAAAACCCATCCAAAAAAATTGAAAACCCTAAATACTAAAAGTTTTTAGAATCATCATGAGTACATAATAGACTAATAAAATGCAAAAATAATAATAATCGAAAATCAAGAGATTTTTTCATGTGGTGCAAGATGTACTTGCCTAAATGAAGGAAGAAGAGGAAATGTAGAGAATGAGGGAAGAGAGAGAAAGATGTTGGGTTTTATAGTTAGGGTTTGAGGTATAGACCATGGGTTTAACTCATGAATGAACCAACCCAACAAACCATGAGTCTAATTGAACCAAAGAATGGGTCTAGTCTCCATGCATGCAACCTAATTAATCATGTAAGCAAGAAATACTCTAAGCAGAAAATAAATACAAGCAAGAAATAAATATATCCCAAAATATACATTTTGGGAATGGGGAGTAACAACTGTGCTAGCATTGTCATTAATTCCTGCTGTACCAAGATAGCAGCACCTGCAGCTAGGCAGTCGACATTCTAGCGACTGCAACCAATTGCGCCCATCTGACAACATCTCGCAAAGCGAGTGCAAGTACCAAAGGAGGAATTATCCTTTGCCTCTTGTTGTTTCACCTGGAGTTCTCCCTCCACAAGGAAGAGTTTAAATGCAAGCTCATTCAACCCTCCGATCTCGGTCAGTGCATTGAGGAACCGACTATAAACCAGCAAGTTAACGGTACCCACCATGGAGGTATTTTAGGGCACTCGTTCTAGAGAAAGGTCTTTCTCCAGGGAGGCTGACACACAGTTAGTAGTACAAGCTAGGGGTAGTTAACTCCCGGTATTATATAATAACTCGTCGTTCTGTGAAGACAGTTGTAGAAGCATAAAAATTATGAAGGCCGGATAGAGCTCATGCCCCTTCAAAATGATAGCAGGCCGCAGAGGAGCCACATAGAGCCCCATGCGGCTCAAATAGCCAAGGAGTGGGAAGCCGCATAAGAAGATCCCATACGGCCTATACAGACCATGAAGTAAGGGGGTCGCATAAGATCCCCTGACACGACATTCAATGCCCATCAGAAGTTCTGACACACTACTCGTCACCCAGAGCGCTTCAAGAATCGTGAGAGAGGCGGTGGCTCATAAAAATATGGAAAGTCACATCATTTCATTAATAACTTTGCCATATGTGCCATGCCACGTGTTCCCTCATATGCCGCTACGGTCCTATGTGGCCTTGTCATTATGCGGCCAGAGTTTCCATTCGACCAAGGCCAGATGAGAGCTCGCATGCGGCTACAATGCCATGTGACAAAAGTAACCATAAGACCAAGTCCTGATGAGAGATTGAATGCGGCCACAATGCCATACGGCCAAAGTATCTATAAGACCAAAGCCAAAGAAGAGAACATATGCGGCCAAGACGCTATGCGGCCTTGTCATTATGCGGCCAAAGTGTCTAATCGACCAAGGCCAGACGAGAGCTTACATCATGCAGCCAAAGTGTTCATAAGACCAAGGCAAAAGGAGAGCACATATGCATCCCTGACTCTATGCAACCATGACACTATACGGCTCTCAGCTTGCAAAATATTTTCGTTACAACCAAAAATATCTTCACACAGTTAGTGCTGATTACGTGTCCAGCTGACCGAGTCACGCATACAATAGAGTTAAAAATAACCTCGAGATCTTATCAACAGCATATCCCAATCGAGGCTACAAGAAAGGTTTTTTGTAGTATACGACTATAATTGTAACTGTATTCTGTTGAAGGAGCACCATGCGGCCACTAAATAGAGGCATATGCGGCACCTATAGCCCGACAGCATGATGGCTATAAATAGCAAGGGTATCATACCCTATAAAGCCCCGATGAGCTATATACGTGCACACAAGCTCAAGAGAGAGAAAAGAGAAGAGAGCATCCTCATTTTTCCGTCGGACTATCAACGGAGTAAAGGAGTCGCTGTAGTACTCGATCTCCATTGTCACATTCCTAGATCAAAAATATTCTACTTAGATTTTTTGTCTAGGATTTCCTTGTACTTTTTATTTTTTATTAAACAAGAGTTTTACAAACTTACACCAATGGCAAAGAAGATGGTGACTCTACTAGGGACATCCTTCTCCTCTGATGAGAAGGTCGTGACATAGTCTGACTCGTCGAAGTTGGGTTCGACCCTGAAGTTGCTGGTTATACGCTTCGACCAGCAGGCCTTTGAGGAAATGCCCTCTGAGGGTGTCACTTCACCGAGGCTGGCAAAGCCTAAGAAGATCCGCAGGATATGTGTTGCAAAGGATGATGTACCTCACCCAAATATGGAGCATGCGCTACTAGTCTCTCTCCCTATTGAGGAAGATGCATATCACCCGTCTACCCAGGCTTCCCCTGGTTATGCGAAAACCTTGGCTGAGAAGAAAGGTACTCAGCACTCAAACTCTGGCAGAGAAAAATACTATGATGCTAGAAGTTCGGGTGCTGATGCACGTTCTATGCGGCCAAAGAAAAGGCCGCATAAGAAGGACAATGCGACACAAGTCGAATTTTGCAGGCAGATAGCCGCATACGGCCAGAATAGCAACAGAAGCTCGGTCTTCGACCAAATCCCATGCAGTGCTGACTCCATGCGCCATGATGAGAAAAGGAAAATTTTAAACTTTGATTCTTTATACTATGCACCGGTACGTACTAGAACGAGAAAGTCTAGGGCAGTACGAGCTTGCCAAGCTCAAGCGACTGCTCATCCGGTAGACCGTCAGCAGGCACCGTTGTCTGTTATGCGTACCCCTGAAGGGAGGCTGTACAAAACTGACCCATGTGTGCTGCCCGCAGAGGCAAACAGACATGGTCGATCTCGAAAGTCTTCCACTAACGACCCGAGAAAGTTCTTGTACGAACCCCAGGCCAGGGAGCAAAGACAACGCCCACAAACCTATATGCTCGGTCTACCCATGCTCATAACTAGGATGTAAAGGTGAAGCACCCCTCGGTCGACTTGCGCAATGTGATCAATCACAAGCACAAAATAAGGAAAATAACTACGACATGGGAGGTGTCCTCTCTAGGATATCACTGTGCCAACGTCATCATCAACTGTTGCTGTACCAATCTAGTATTACTTGGAGATAGGTAGTCGGTATTTCAATGACTACAACTAAGAGCACCCATCCGACAGCCTTCTGGAGACAGGTGCAACCACCGGAGGAGGAGGAGCTGCTCTTCGCCTCAAATTATTCTGCCTGGAAACCCCCTCTACTAGGGAGGCCAAAAATCCAGCACCTCCAATCCCCCACTCTCGGTCAGTGGGTTAAAAAGATGGGTCTAGGGTAGACGAACAATAGTACCTGCAAAAGAAGTTTTCTTATGAACCCGCTCAAAGAAGAAATTGTGAGCGGCTGGGGGTAGTTCTTCCTCGGGATCCCAGACCACTTTGCAAGGTGGGATAGAAATCCTCCAGGACTCTGCAACAACCTGAGGTTCCGAAGAGACAACGATCTCTAAAGAACTGATGCTGTGAACCCTAGGGGTAGCCACTCTCATTCAGAAGAATCAGCTTCCCTGAGAATCACTCACTATAAGAGTCCGAGGCAAAAAGTATAACATCTACCGTCCCATCTACTTTTTCCCATGTGAGAACCATATACATGACATAAGACGAGCACGAAGGCCCCAGTGATCGACAGTACCTCAAGACCCTCGAGAAAATAATGCAGATCATGAGTGCGTCAATGCAAGCCTTAACCTAGGCGATACTGGAGATCAAATCAAACATGGCCTCCCAACCAGCAAGGGTCACTGGTCAAGCAAGCCTAGACCCCGGGACCAACGGGGATTCAAATACAACTGCCCCACCCGCTGGCGGTAATTATCTCTTGCCTAGATCGTCTGCTCCTTACGCAGTCGATAAAGCCAGAGAAGCAATACAGGAAGTACGAGAACTCTGGGCCCACCTAGACTCAATGGGCAATTGGGACTCACTGCACGAGCTTAGGATTCAACAACTATATTCCCTTGAGTGGAGAGATGTACCATACCCGCCAAAGTACATATAACAACCTGCTTCGCATCAATACAGATAGCTAATTCAAACGACACAAGTGCGATGACCCAACCTGTCTCGCTTTGCGAGAAGACTCGTTTGAGGAAAAGGATTCAGACTTTGCCCTTCAGGAGTTTAAACTTAGACTTTCAAAGACGTGCTCAGAGTATCGCTCAGCCGAGGCAAATTATCGCTAAGGTGGGTGGTTACGATAAAACTGTCTTTGCTTAGCCTGCATACCATAAAATATAGACAATACTAGTTATTCGCTTGGTGAATCACCCTTGCATGCTAATAAAGAATACAACGCACCTAGCTAAGGGAATACTCTTATCTTGTATTGCTTGTGTAGAACATGGACATGAAACTTAGATTATAGACGGTTCCTCACACTTTCCCTTAGACCATGCTAGTATAACGAATGCTGTTTCTAGTAGAGCATGCTGCACGTTTCTTATTATGCTTATGTTTCATAATAATGTAATACCTGGCCGCTTTATGTGCTAACTAGTACTCGTTCATCTCGTTTCAATGCTCATTATAAAACTCATCCAACGAGTCGATGCACTTCACTTAATTATGGTTCACTCACTTGAGGCAGGAAGACTATCAAAATAGTCATTTTTGAGCCAAGTAATAAAAACATGAAAATGCTCGCCAAGACAGTTTCCCGTACCGGGAATCTCATAATGCAAGACTAAAAAATTAAAGAGGTGATAAGCCAGATTGAAAAAAAAGATAGATTATAGACGAGTATGTCGGGGACGTGTAGTGGGGCTCTCTACCCGCGTTGCATGGAGCGCCGCCAACCCGATCAATAGTCCAAGAATCGCTCGGGATAGTTTGTAGTAGGTAATGACCTACCGCGTCTACAACTATCACCGTTGCATAGATAAAAAAAGATAAGGAAAAAGAAATAATAAAGATAAAAAAAAAGAATCATGCACGAGGTATGTGGATTTCTCGAACGATCACCGAGGTACCAGGATCTTGCTGGCCAAGGAGGAATCATAGGACATTTGTGCGACCAAACGACTATAGGATGCTCCACCGGGTTGGGATGACACAAATATCGGTGGAGGGCCCAAGGTATGGCATCGTATACTTGATATACCCATCTATCTCAACGAAAGTCTCAGTTTTGAGAGAGACTAGTCCGGAATGGCTATGTCAGTGACCTTCATATAGATTAAGTTGGCTCTGTTGCGGCAATCCGCGTGCGAGTCATTGTATTGAATAAGAAATCTGAGTATAACATTCACATGGGTATTCGAGTAACATCATACGCCTCAGTCAGAACACGCTCGTAACATTCGTGCTTGCTTATGCGATATTTGATTTCATTATAAATATTCGTGCTTGGTTTAACTTGGTTTTATCTTTGTTCAGGGAAGGATGAATGGTAAGTTGGTAAGTTTTACTGCACTTCTATTATATCGCATGATGCACTGCCACACTAGTTAGGCTTTATATTATTGTCATAAAATAAAGCCTAAGGCAAGACTAGAAAGATAACTTAATAGATGGTGCACAAAACTAATATAACGTGTTTGGATTTGTCGAGCGGGCAAGAAGCCTCCCCACCAGTGCATTTATGTACTGATAACCCAATAGATTGCTTGCAGGGTATGGGAGAATCTCGTTCGGTGTGGAGTATCCCCTCGTGCGCGCTAAGGTATGGAGTTTGCTCTAGATCCTTGGATTATTGCATCCAGAGCTGAAGCACATATACATGACATAATATTGGAATATCGCCTATGTATCATCCTAAGTTGTAAGCCACTTGGCACGCCCTTTTATGTTAAGAGAGTGAGAGAAAGAGAGAGAGAGAGCTTTGAGCGACTTATAATCTCATCCTAGTGCCACTTGTAACCTTATTTATTATCAATAAAGAACTTTTTTATGTATCATACTTGTGTTTATTCTATGCTTTCGCTATATCGACTTGGTGAACTAGTTTTCGAACGACCGTTTACTTGTATTGTTCAAATTTCTGCTATATTGGAGACTATCTGTGTGACTCTGTAGCTTAGCTATTTCTTTGCCTATTCGGATCATGGCCTTGTACGGTCGTAGCTTGTGCTCGTGCGGCATCACATCCTGATGGGAATAATCGTCCTGTGGAAGCGCTGGTGCGGTGATTCACGTCTAGCAGTGACGGCCAATCCTGCGGGAGATCGGGGCATGACATATTGGTATCAGAGCACGACTTTACGTCCTTGGACTATTATCGATTCTCTCATTTTTGAAAGGTCGTTCTTGGGTTATGTAAAAAATGCTCTCTCTTGTTGTCCCGTTGGGATGTTCCATACAATGAGTTTAAGTATTTTTAAAAGTGCATGAGAATGATATAATTTGATTGAACGAGATTGTAATGTGAAGGCCTTTGTGCCGATTTATGTTAGACTTTGTGGGAAGAGACTTGTGCTAGAATTGGTAAGTTATGTGCGAACCCAAATACCTATACGTGATTACCAAGCGAGTTAGTGTACGAGATAGAATATCGTTCGGACGGATAGCTATGCACACAGCCTTTTGGCTAAGTTGTGTTGAGTATCACAAGCCAAGACCTTGGTGCTAGTGAGTTGTGAACGAGATTGGGATATCGTTCAGATAAGATAAATCAAACTTAGGATGGCTATTGATAGAAACGTTATCGGATTATCGCTAAGGCAAATATAGTAGATCGTGCCTGAGTTTCAAGATATAGTTTGGACAATTATTCATATCGATAAGTTACGACTCAAAATATAGTTTGTATGAAAGACTAACAATAAAGGTGTATACGAGAACAAGATTTATCGAGACAATGCATAGGGATCATGCTTAAGTTGAAGGAATGAGTTAGATGGATTGATGCGAACGTGATTGAGGATTATTTGGATAACTCGATTCCTGTGTGGTGTATATGATAACTCAGGAATGAATAAGTAATTTAAAGATTCGTAGAGTATAGCTTGAACCCTGAGTGGTGTATTGATCATCTTAAAAATATTCGAATGAATTGAGAATTTTGGAATAACAAACGAGTCTAGAAGCAAATAACGTGATTGTGTAAAATCTTAGTATAAGAAATGCCTATCAAGTAAGCGAATACGAAGGAACCGTACGAGATTTTATTCGAACAAGTTAGAAAGTGTTGAGCAAACGATAAGGCTTATATCGGATAGAAGTTCAGAGTGTTGAAATCAATATCTGGGTCGAGAAAACTTAGTAAATCGTAAGAGCAATTTCAAATTAAATCAAAAGAATTAAAACTTGAGTTGAGATAAAATAATTGAGGATTCTATCGGAGTTAGTAAAATTTGAAATGATGGCGAGAATGAATGATAACGCTCATGGGAAATTTAGATTGAGTAGGATATTGCTTGATAGAATTTATCTTGAGTATGAATGTTATGGGTTCAAATTTGGAAGACTTGATACGATATCGATAAGTTGGAAGATAGCATGGATTGATGCAAGTTAGTAATTTATGGTTCAATGATTGAGATAGGCGATAACAGACTTAATCTTGATTTGGACGAATGATCTTGAATCTAGTTCGAAAGATAGCACTCGATATTAGCCCCGGGTGAGAACGATTATCCCACGGGAGCGCTGGCGTGGTAATTTTACGTACAACGGGGATGATCGAACTCCCGGGAACATGTGCGATAATTATTTAGATGAACTCGATGAAATAGAACGTAGCGAAAGTGAATAGACTTTGGCTTGGAATTTAAACGTAGTTGTTTGAGGAATGCTAGAAGTAGACTACGGATTAATCGAATGATAATATTGAAGTTGGATGATTTGGTTAGACAAATTATGATCACGGCATGAACGGTTATTATATGAGCATGACTCGATGGATCAATGTATAACTTGGATAAAATAAAGTACAACGATAAGGTGTATGTTCGTTCGATGATAACCATAACGTTTGACGTTCTTGTCTTGTACGAATAAAATTCCTTGCTTGTACATGCGTCATGTCCGGATTATGACGGTTATCCCGTAGAAGAATTGGCGTGGTGATCTCATGTCCAACGGAGATGATTGAACTTACGGAAGATCTGAGCGTGACAATTGAAGAATCGTTTTGACTTGGGTTTGACACAATAAGCTTAGTTTCATGATACAAGTAAATTAAAAGTGTTTGGAGGTGTTAGTCTAGAACGTGAAGTAAGTTATACTTGATTATTTTGTGAACGGATACGTGAATCAAGTTGGACGACTTAGAGATTATGATTGAGATTAAAGATTTAGAATGAGATCGTGACTTAGTGGTCTAGACGTAGAAAAGATTGGATATGTGGATTCTATTGAAACATAGTCGAGGAGATAGATTATGCAAATCATTAGGTTTGACATGCGACGTGTATATATCGTAGATTCGATTGAACAAATGTGTCTTAGGAACGGTTTTGCTAAATGAACTCGGACCCTGTACAAACGAACATGTGCTCGATGTTTAGAAATTTGAGTAAAACGAGCTTGGATAGAAAACCACGTATAAAAGAATAATGGTTTGTCCTTAGAAATTGGAGCAAATATCATGCAACGAGTTTGCGCGATGAGAATCATGAACGTGAACTGTACTTATGACTTTGTGACCCGACCTAGCGGTTAGGCAAACGACCCTATGTCGAGTGAAAGAATTTGTGTGGCCTACTTTAGAATGTTGCTTGAGCAAGCCATAAAATTGGGCAACAACTTAGAGTTAGGCCTGGGTCAATAAGTGTATGCTGTGTTTGATGCGAACGACATAGACGATGGGACTTGTATGCTAGTCGATAATTGGATATATCATGCTTGACGACAGTAAAATTTTTGGTTTTGAGTTGAATTGGAAAAAACTTGGATTTTGATTGACCCCGCTTGAGGTAGCATGGTGATCCATAAACTATGACCCTTGAGATTTTTGTGAGTAGCTTATCTGACTTTGCTACCGCTATATCTGATTGAATGCATATGTTTGAGGGATGCCTTGAATGTGTGCACAATCCAAGACTCAGTGATATATTGAACTCAAGTGCAAAGAATTTGCCATCGCTAAGTTGGTTGACATACATATGTTTGGGGGATGCTTTGAGTATGTGCACACGATTCAGACTCGCGATATGCTGATCTCAAATGCTAGTGCAAGTAAATATTTTAGATTCGCATGAATGAGTATAATAATTTGGATAAGTTGGCCTCAGCCTAAGATCATCGTACACGATAGATCCTGCCCCATGTTAAGCGATATAAGTTCTGCGCTAAGGCACAGTAGAGACCGAGTCAGAGAATATGATATTCGAGTAATATAACCAACTTGGATTGATTGATAGAGTCATTCAATAAAATAGACCCAGCATGCATGCGACACAAAACGAGAAAAATGAGTAGGAACTTGTGTTCGAAGGGGTCTAAGGATATAGAGTAATATACTTGAGTTATATTCGATAGTGTGAGATAGAGCGTGTTCCGCTCAGGAAGTCTCGAGGATGAAACTTGTTCTGTATGGTGTATAATGTAACGACCCACTCCACATCAATGTGGATAGTCGATTCAAACGACACAAGTGCGATGACCCAACCCACCTTGCTCTACGAGAAGACTCGCTTGAGGCAAATAATTCAGACTTGGCCCTTCAGGAGTTCAAACTTAGACTTTCAAAGACGCGCTTAGAGTATCGCTCGGCCGAGGCGAATTATCGCTAAGGTGGGTGGCTATGATGAACCTATCTTTGCTTAGCCTGCACACCATAAAACATGGATGATACTTGCTAGTCGCTTGGTCAATCACCCGGGCATGCTAATAAAGAATACAATGCACCTAGCTAAGGGAATAATTCCATCTTGTATTGCTTAATGGACATAAAACTTGGATTATAGACGGTTACTCACACTGCCCCTTAGACCGTGTAGTATAACAAATGATGTGTCTAGTAGACCGTGCTAGTAATACATGCCTACTTTATGTGCTAACTAGTACTGGTTCATCTCGTTTCAATGCTCGTTATAAAAATCATCCCACGAATCGATGTACTTCAATTAATTATGGTTCACTCACTTGAGGAAGAAAGACTATCAAAATAGTCATTTCTGAGCCAAGTAATGGAAACATGTAAATGCTCGCCAGGGCGGTTTCCCGTACCGGAAACCGCATAATGCAAGATTGAAAAGTTACAGAAGTGACAAGCAAGATTAAAAAGAAAGATAGATTATAGACGGGTATATCGGGGACGTGTAGCGGGGCTCACTACCTGTGCTGCATGGAGCACCGCTAACCCAGTCGATAATCCAAGAATCGCTCGGGATGGCTTGTAGCGGGTAATGGCCTACCGCGTCTACAACCATCGCCATTGAACAGATAAAGAAAAAAGAAAGAGAAAGAAAAGATAAACATAAAGAAAATACTCATAAATAGCCACGGACAACTCGTGCACGAGGTATGTGGAATTTTTAGACGATCATCGGGGCACCAGGATCGTGCTGGCCTAGGAGGAATCATAGGGTATTTGTGCGACCAAATGACTATAGGAAGCTCCGCCGGTTGGGGCAACGCAAATATCGATAAATGGCCCAAGGTATGGCATCGTACACTTGGTATAGCCATCTAGTTAACAGAAGTCTCAGTTCTGAGAGAGACTAGTCCTGAATGGCTATGCCAGTAACCTTCATAAAGATTAAGTTGGCTCGAATGCGGCAATTCACGTGCGAGTTATTGTATTGAACAAGAAATCTGAAACATATGAGTAATCAGAGTAAAACATTCACATGGGTATTCGAGTAACATCATGCGCCTCATACAGAACACGCCCGTAACATTCGTTCTTTCTTATGCGATCTATGATTTTATTATAAATATTCGTGCTTGGTTTAACTTGGTTTTATCTTTGTTCAGGGAATGACGAATGGTAAGTTGGTAAGTTTCGTCGCGCTTCTCTTATATCGCACGACGCACAGCCACACGAGTTATGCTTTACATCATTGCCAAAAAACTGATCCTAAGACAAGACTAGAAAGATAACTTAATAGATGTTGCACGAAACTAATATAATGTGTTCGGATTTTTCGAGCGGGCGAGAATCTACCCCACCAGTACATTCATGCACTAATAACCCACCAGATTGCTTGCAGGGTACGGGAGAACCTCGTTCGGTGTGGAGTGTCCTCTCGTGTACGCTAAGGCGTGGAGTTCGCTCTAGAGATTTAGAGTGTTGCATTCAGAGCTGAAGCACATATACAGGACATAATGTTGGAACATCGCCTATGTATCATCCCAAGTTGTAAGCCGCTTGGCACGTCTTTATATGTTGAGAGAGAGAGAGAGAGAGAGAGCTTTGAGCGACTTATAATCTCGACATAGCGCCACTTTTAACCTTATTCATTATCAATAAAGAGCTTGTTTATGTATTTTACTTGTGTTTATTCTATGCTTCCGCTATATCAACTTGGTGAACTAGTTATCGAACGACCGTTTACTCGTGTCGTTCAAAATTTTGCTATATTGGAGACTATCGGTGCGACTCTGTGGCTTAGCTATTTTTTCGCATGTTCGGATCATGGCCTTGAGTGGGCGCAGCTTGTGCTCGTGAGACATCACGTTCTGATGGGAACGATCGTCCTGTGGGAGAGATGGCACGGTGATTCACGCCTAGCAGGGACCGCCAATCCTGCAGGAGATAGGGTGTGACTGTATAAGCCCTTTAACTTGACTCTATTTGATGGGAAGACATCTCCACGTCAATAAATGAGTTACTTTGAGACAAAAACAGGGCATCTGCCTCGCAATGATGCCCTCATAACCAAGCTCTTTGTCGGGGCATTGTCTGGAGTAGCCTTCGATTGGTTCGGCAACCTCCAAGATAATTGTATTTTGTCGTTTGATAATCTCAAAGGTCTTTTCCTTGCTCGATTCTACGACGGGAGAAATGACATAACGATATCCTCTATAATGGACATCATGCAAAAAGAGAAAGAATCTGTATGAGAGTATATCGAGCGGTACAGGCAAGCGGCGCTGAAGTTACCCCCCGATAATCATGAGTCCACGCTGATGGATACCTGTCGAAGAAATCTCCTTCCTACGGTCAAACTCTGGATGAGCGACTCTTAGTTTAAAGATTGGACGACATTCATCATAAATGTTGTTGGTGTTGAGAAGAAAGTGAAGGATACCCGCCTATTGGGAATACAGATCCCTATCGCTGATGATAGTAGAAATGTCCTTACAAAAACAACAACAACAACAACAACAACAGCGACAATAGTGCCCAGGATGGTAAGGGAAAGCAGGCCCATGTCGCCAATATAACCAAGAAGCCCGAGCAAAAGCTTGTAGAGGCTCCGAAACCAAAAGAAACCTATTCTTTCGAAGATGATGATGTCATAAAAATCTTTGATGTGCTAATAAAGGAAAACAAGCTTCGGCTCCCCGACGTTAAGCAGCCTGATAAGGCAGTCGATGTGAATAATTCGAAGTACTTCCACTACCACTGATATGTCTACCATACGACGCGGGATTGCGACACACTGAAGAGGTACATCCAGCGTCTGCTCGACACCAAGATCCTCACCTTGGACTTTGATGAAAAAATAGTTGCCGCTAATATGGTATCGCTCCAATTCGGTAACATCCCGGCAACGGAAGCCCAAGACGGAGTAATCTCGATCCCCAGGGCAATAATGGAGATTGTCAATCTCCCGCCGGCTCATGACCAAACAGTCAGGCTAATACCTCTCACCCCATTATGGGGGAAGGTCATGTGGGTTCATCCTGATCTTGCTCCAGACTTGATGTAGCAGGCAGAACCTTTCACCACCAAGTCCAAGGGCAAGAAGTCCAAGTCCTGCTACATGGTTTCTCTCCCTCCTGAAGAAGCTATAGCAGGAACAACAAGGTCAGGCTTGGTGTACTACCAAGATTAAGACATCCTTGACGATAGTGCACTCCCAATTATCGCACCTATAACATCCGATCCGAGTACATCACAGCCTCCGACAGCGGACAAGTCCAAGCAGAAAAAAACTCGCTTTAACAAACCGTTGCTCAAAGATATAGCTCAAGGGGTGGAGAAGCCCTACAAATTCGATATCTTGGCAGAACTATCAAATACTCCAGCAAAGTTTTCACTATTCAAACTTCTCCGACTCTCCAAAGACACTCGGGTTGCTATGAGTGAGGCATTACAGAATGTCGACACCTACCTGGCGCAGGTCAAGCCGCCAGCTGAGAATCCTGCCATATGCCCCTACTATAATAATATGATGGAGGTGATACCCAATATCATGTTCGCGCAACAAGACTTGTCGCTAAAAATAATAGGCACGATCTTCATCTGTATTACACGGGGTACATTAGCGCCATCAAGGTGGACTGGATGCAATCGACCCCGGTTCATCAATAAGTATCATCCCGCGGAGTCTGCTTCAGACCTTGGGTATCCCGATGCATTGCCTGACAACAACCAATACTTCCATCGGTGGCTTCAATGCAGGGAGGAGCTACCCTCTAGGCAAGATTCGCTTGAAATATTAGATCGGCGATTAAAAAACAGAGGTCACCTGCTATGTCATAGACATAGACGTATCCTACATCGTCCTATTGGGATGTCCGTGGATATATTATTACAAGATTGTACCATCGACCCTTCACCAGTGCTTAAAGTACGTAGAAAATTATGGCATTGTCAAGACGGAGTTTGCCGACGTTGATCCATTCAAAGGGGTTGATGCCTATTACTCTGACTCGATCCTCTACAAGCAATTCCAATAAGAAGAAGTTGGCAATGATGCCGATGATGAGGCAGAGACTAGGACAACATCGGACGAGCTCTTGAGAGTCTATCTCAAAGCACGCGCTCCCAGCACAGCCCCTCCCCTCATGGTAAAACTGTACAGGAAAGTACCTGAACCTCTGGTTGTTAATCTTTATAGAACGAGACAACCGCTAAAGGAACATTCATCACCTACTACAACTTTCGAACCTCTAGTGGTAAAGCTATGCAAGAGACCTCTGAAGCCGTCACTCACACTTGGGGTAGATATCGGAAAGAACGAACTGGAGGAGTACATAGTCGCTCATGCTAATGTCCCTTCTCTTAACGATGTAATTCTTGAGGATAAGATACCTTATTTTATGAATAAATGGTTATCTTTGAACTACTCTAATGTTACACATCTAAGCATATTGTATTCCATTGAGCATGGTCTAGGCCTGCACCTTCATACATATGTGACAATCACCTATGCAGTGAACCGAATTATCTCCATTCAAAACTTCTACTTCATAATTCCAGCAAGGAAGAGGAGAGACAAAATCATCATCTTCGGCAAAGTAAAAGGTTTCCAATCCTTCGTCCCAGAGGAACTAGAGCTAGAACTAGAAACCGACAAAATACCACTTCACGGGTACAACTAGAAAAAATCCTGTAGATCAAAGATCCCATTTTGGAGAACATAAATGGAAAGGGGAGTACAGTCTAGGGCAGGCTGCATAAAATCCATCATAGCATAAAAAGAGGATCCTTAAATGCTGGGATTAGCATAGGAATGATTGCTAGTTAGAATTTTTTTTTTATTACTTTCATTATTACTATTATTCTATTAATATCAAATTTAATTACAATAAAATCTTTAGAAATGGAATTTCTAGTTAGTAACTTCTATTAAATTTTTTGTTATTTTCGTATTCTTCGGTTCAGGTCTTGGGGTAGTATTACTTACCAATCCAATTTATTCTGTTTTTTTCATTAGGATTGGTTCTTGTTTGTATATTCTTATCCTATTTTTATCGAACTCCTTATTTATGTGGGATCCATAAATGATTAACACCTCTTATTTGACTTTTTAAATATGAAAAAGATTAAAATTAAAAAATTTAAAGGTCGTCTTATTTAAAACCATAATTATGACATCTCTTCTCTCCCACTTCACCAAGCACCTTATCTAGATGATGGGATACGATCTGAAAGCCGCTATGGTATTAAACTATGACAAAGGCTGACGGTTGCCTCTGCGTCTGCATGCTCCTGTAGGCAAGTCCGAGGATTACTACCATAAGACCAAGCATGGTCTAGGGTACGTCATGCCTCCTACAACCCCCGAAGGCTCTAATGAAGAAGATGAGTTACACTCTCACTCTTCAGAATCTTCTGCTTGGGACTCCGATATCAGTATCGGGGAGATGCACAAACAAACGTTGTCTTCCAACATGGTGTCAGTTGACCCTGAGAAAGACAACGTTGATCCATTTGAACTCTTTGAAGTAGAACAGTGGGCCTAAAACCTAGACTTACAATGGGAGATGCGGTTCGAGCAACAGGAACCTCCCACTAAGGACAAATTCGTACAAATCGATCTGGGTGACGAATCCTCCACTAAACATATATTCATCAGCAAAAGTCTGTCCGATGAGGATCGAGAATCCCTACCACAGCTCGTCAGAAAGTACATCGATGTCTTTGTCTGAAGTTACAAAGATATGCCGGTACTGGACCCCTAAATCACGGTCCACATACTCAACATCTTGCCAAACGCTAAGTCAGTTAAGCAATAACAACGACGGTTCCGGTCGGACATCATGAATGCCATCGAAGCTGAAGTCAATAAGTTGATAGCTAGTAGCTTCATCCGCGAGGAACAACATCTGGATTTGGTGGCCAACATCATGTCTGTCATAAAAAAGAATAAAAAAATTTGAATTTGTATTGACTTTCGTAATCTAAATGCGGCATGTCCTAAGGACTAGTTTCCCCTTCCGATCATATATATAATGATCAAAAACACTTGTGGCTTCGAGCACATATCCTTCATGGACGGATTCTCAAGCTACAACCAAATTAAGATATTTCCTGACGATGATAAGCATATATTATTCCGAACATTGATAGGAGTGTACTGCTACACAGTCATGCCCTTGGTCTGAAGAATGCATATGCTATATACTAGTGAGCTATGAGCACCATCTTACATGAACATCTATGTAAAACAGCAGAGTATTACATTGATGACATCGCTATCAAGAGTTGCTCTAAAGATTACCACCTCCGAGACTTGAAGACTGTGTTCGACCTAATGCGTGCGCACCAGCTCAAGATAAATCCTACCAAATACTTCCTGGGAGTCTCCAGTGGCAAATTTTTGGATTTTCTCATAACTTTGAAGGTTATCCACGTAGACCCTGATAAGACTAATGCAATCCTTGAAATGCACCCATCGAAGAACCTCAGAGAACTTCATGGATTTTAAGGAAGAGATCAAGAGGTTGATATCAAACCTCTATGGACGTTATCAGCCGTTTACTCAAATCATGAAGAAGGGAATCTTATTTGTCTGGAATAAAGAATGTTAGCGTTCCTTCGATGACATCAAAGAGTATCTCATGAACCCTCCAGTATTGGTGGCCCCCATTGTGGGAAGACCCTTCTTTCTTTATGTGCGGGCAATGGATCATCCCTCGGAGATCTACTAGCCTAGAAAAGTGATATGGGTCATAAATATGCCATCTACTATCTCAGCAGAATGATGGCCGACGAGGAGCACATATACAATCCCATTGAGAAGGAGCAACTCACTCTGGTCTTCTCTATTTTGAAGACCCGATATTATGTGGCAGGATAAACCATCCATGTGATCTCGCGAGTTAATCCTCTCAAGATCCTTATGACTAAACCTAGAGCGCACAACTCTCATCTAGCTACGTAGAAAATACTGTTGTCACCGTACGACATGGTATTTGTCCAACAAAAGGCGATAGAAGGACAATCATTGGCAGTTTTCTGGCAGCCCATCCTGTACCAAAAATCTCAAAGCTAAACGAGGAGATCCTAGATGAAGTAACAGAGTCCAACATGACGAGCTCGCAGGCCGTTTGGCGAATATTCTTTGACGGAGCTTCAAGAACTAGGCCCAAAGGCGATATCGTCGCTGGTATCGAAATAGTATTAATCTTCTCATACGATCTGGTCATCAACCGCGCTTACTCCCTCATAGAGTCATGATCCAACAATGTGGAAGAGTACAACACTCTCATTATTGGGCTCTAACTCGCTAAACAAGTAGGAGTAGACTACCTGGAGGCCAACGGCGATTCCAAAATGATAGTTAGTCAGGTCCGGGGCAAGTATGAGGTCTGGCACGAAGACTTGATTCCCTACTACCAAGCCGTGCTTAGAATAATCTCCACCTTCGAGGGTTTCTTCATAAAGTACGTCCCTTAGCTGTAAAATATCGAGGCCGATGCCTTGGCCGGCCTCGCTGCCTCCTTGGCTGTCCCGATAAAAAATTATCAGCTGATCACAGTAGTTGGTCAAGAGCTAGTCTGCCCGAATAGCAACCTCTGCATGTGTCTAAGATACACAGCGAAAGTAGACACCAGAATCCAAGACTAGAGGCTCCCATTCATCGACTACGTAGTCCATAGAATTCTCTCCGAGAACCCAAAGGAAGCCACTTCCATCAGAAGACGTTCCCTCTGGTTCTATTACGATATGGCTACCAAAATGCTGTATCGTCTTTCATATGACGGTCTTTTGCTAAGATACCTATCGAATACTGAAGCAAAGCAGGCTCTCCGCGAGGCCTATAATGGGGTTTGCAGTGTCATCAGTTCGAACCCAAGTTATAGGACCGTCTTCGAAGAATGTGTTACTATTAGGCAACAATGGTAGCAGATGTTGTTAACTATACGAGGAAGTGCCAAGCGTATCAAATTCACGCAGACTTTATCCACCAGCTCTCAGAATTCCTACACCCAAAGCATCTTGGCTGTTTGAAGCATGGGAAATAGATATTATCGGGCCAATTAGTCCACCTTTTTTTAAGGGATATCAGTTTATCTTGGCTATCACCGACTATTTCTTTATATGGGCGAAAGCATTTACACTCGTTGAAGTAAAGACCTCAAACGTGATTAGCTTTGTCAAGCATCATGTCATATACTGCTTCGTCCTGCACGGAGGATCACCTACTATAATGGTCCATAATTTGTAAGTTATGATTTCTACTTGTTTTGTGACAAAAATTAAATCCAGAACGTGGCCTCAACTGCCTACAACCCAGCAACAAATGGTCTAGCGAAAGTATTCAACAAAATTATTATAAAGCAACTCAAGAAGTTTGTGTCATCCAATAAGCATGACTGGAATGAGAAGCTGGATGAATATCTTTGGTACTATCGCATAACAGTTTCGGACACCTACTGGCAGTACCATATTCTTCTTGGTTTACGGAAGTGAAGCGATTCCTCCACTCGAGATCCAAATTCCCTCACTCTGAGTTGCTCTATCTAACCAATTAACCCTGACAACCATCACCGACGACTACAAGAATTGGAAGCACTCGACGAGAAACGTCTCTTAGCTCAACAACGCATTGAGCTGTACTAAGCGCGCCTCTCAGGAGCCTTCAACAAATGGGTCAAGGAGAGAACTTACTAAGTGGGTCACCTCGTCTTGAAAGTAAGAAGGCCGATTGTTATGACCCACAAGATGGCTGGTAAATTCTAGCCTAAATGGGAGGGCCCGTTCATCGTGGAATCCGTGTTCTCTAACGGCGCTTACCGGCTCGCAAAATCTAATGGAGACTTATTTCTGATGCATATCAATGACAAGTTCCTCAAAAAATATTATGTCTAAGATGAGCTTACACTTCCCTTATTATCAGCAGGATAATCAAGATATATGTTATTTTCTCCAGCAGGTGCCTACGTACAGCCCACACCCTCTTTCCACAAAATCTTGATAAAATTCATTGTCTTTATTCAGGAATCCTGAATACGCAATAGACAGTGGATGTTCAAAAATCTCCCCACTTGAGCGACCTTCAGGTTTATCCACACTTTCAGGTAGACCACTCATAATTGGCTCCCTTGGGCATTAGTTCATGTCCACATAACCTCTGAACTACTGTCCTAATCGTTCTTCCCAGTTGGATTTTCCAAGTCCATATTACCTCTAAGCAAACCTCTCTGTATGACTATCGATTATCACATCCACAATACCACTTATGTCGATCATCATCTAAACTTATCATCCATACTAAATTCTAAGAATGCTATCGGTGTTAAGTCCACAAAATCTGCCATGTCCATATCCCCGCTGATAGGGATTGTCTCGAATATATTACTTGCACCCAAATACGAAAGAAGTAATAGACCCACCAAAGATTAATTATCCAGTGGGATGTCCTTGCCAACTGCGGTATTGTACTATCTCCATATTACCTCTAGTACAATATCCAAGCTTCTCATACATAATCTCAATAAAATGAAGCTTTTTATTTCTTTTGCATAAGAAAAAAGTAAACTACATTCAAGGGACTACTAATGTCCCAACCACAAAAATAAGACAAAAAAAGGTAGTTTTGAAAAGTAAAACAAATATTACTAGTGCTCCTGGTCTGAGCACAACTCTTCTATTCGCCCACGAAGTCGGGCGATATGGTTATATAAGCACTCCTTAGCCCAACGCTCAACTTCTAAAGCAAAGGCTTCAGGATCCTCATAGCGGGCATAGGACTCATGCTTGTCCTCCAACTTCTGCATCATAACCTCTACACCAGCCGTATTTTTTTCCACTATGCTCGCCTCGGCTCGGATGGACTCTTCCTCTCTTTGGCTCTCTCGGAGACTATTCCCTAACATGTCAAGCTTGACCTGGAGTTTTCTAATTTTTTTCAGTCATCTCAGTCACTTCCTGGGTCTAGTCCTTCTGCCTCGAGAGGCAACCCTCTCGGAGATCACCCAGTTTATAGTGCCTCTCCTACAAACCATGGAGGTCACTCTGCAAGCCCTCCTTGGACGAAGCATAGAATGCCTTCTCCTCATCGACAGACTTTAAAAACTCACTATTCTCATAGGATATCAGCCTTTCCATGTCCGACTGTTGGCACTGCTTCAACTCCGCCATGCATTGCTCCACTTCAATCATCTTCTGATCCAGGAGGTCGGTCATTTGCTCAAAAATTCCTAGCCCAGGCGAAGGATATGTTCCGCTCCAATACGCTATAGACCCCATGCTTCATAAACAAATAAAAGCTCTATAGGGAGAGCATAACAGTTTCATTGATCTCCTCCATCATAGCCATGGTTAAAGGTGGCGTAACAGAAGGAGTAGCCACAGTCACAATAGCTTGTATGACGGCCCCCAAACGTCTAAGAGATGAAGGAGTAGTGGAAAAGCGATCGACGGTCCTACTTGCTACCAAGTCTTTCAGCGTCGTACGGAGTGTCTGCACACCCGGCAACTCGGCAGCAGACAACTGAGTAGCACTGCAACCAGTAACAGGGGTTCCAGGGCATCCCACGGCATCTACACTCACTTGTATGCCAACATTATTTTGTATTACGGCAACCTTGGAGGCCGATCCATTAGTCGCAGTTCCGGGAACATCGGAGGCGGCCTCCTCGGAACGGCTCGCTATAGCGTCCAAAGAGGCTGCAATGGCAGAATACCCAGTAACAACCATGGATGGAGCAGCCAGTGCACTAGAGGGATTCAAAGTAGGCCCCGCAGGGCATTCTCTACCCCAAGAGGAGAGAGGGAGAGACTCAGACCTCTTTCGAATGAGCCCACCATCTCCTTCTTTCTCTATACCTTCCTCAGCTGCCACATCCACCGTTCCCAAGGGAGTGGCATGGTCTGCAAAGCTAGAACAACCAGTAATTAACTTCACCCGAATAATTAAAAGCTGAAGCCAGAAAATTTTATCCCTTGTTAAGTTGCAAAATGACATACTAGAGGGAAGGGCGACGAAGGTTGTGGTTGGCCCAGCATTGTCATAGCCTTCCCTATAATGTCCAGGTCATCTACGAATATATGCTCCAAAGGGGTATAAGGATCCACTGAGAACGCATCCAAACCCGTAGCTCTCAAAGCCTCAGGTACAGGTTCAACATCAGACTCGGGAGACGTGGTCTCCTCTTCCTTCTCAGCGTAAGAGGCCACCGAAGTAGCTGTCCGTCGGAGATGGTCCCTCTTCGATGGTGCCTGCATATTGTCAAACAGACCAAAAAAAGGTATTTATAGAAAGGACCGGAAAGAATCAAATTGAGGGGTTCTACAGGTACTACCCTCGCAAGTAGAGGGGGGTCTGGTTCAGAAGTCACTAATGCAAGGGGTCCTACCTCCTCGCTCACGGTCCCCTTCGCAAGGGACTTCGACTTCGCCGCAGGTCTCATATCTGGGACCACCTTAGTCCTTGCCTTCTTGGAATAATGAGCATGAAGTGTCTCAACCATTGATTTGCGCTTAACAGGTAGAAGATTATAGGAAGAAGACGTTTCCTCTTCCCCGGTCGACAGGTCCAGCTCTACGATCAAAGGTCTGGCAACTCCCTTACCTTTCTTTGGCATCCTACGCACCCTAGCTTCCGGAGGCATCAGCATGATGCCTTCGAAAAAACTCCTCTCTGGGTCGAAGTCAGCCGACGGGGCATTGGTTGTGTAATAATACTTCGTCGCTTTGTACAACATTCTGGACATGACGTCGGCTGTTGGCAACTGAAATCGAGCTTGAGTGCCAATAGCACTATATTAACTCTATGCTCGGGCTCCATCAAGTAAGCTGATGTTGTACCCAAGGTACGCACTTGGGTTACCCAGCAAGAGCTGAGTGTAGTCAAATTGGCGAGCGAACCAGCTAGGAAGATAAGGCTCCACAAAAATAATAGCTCGATTCTGGTACACTAAATGATAGGGACGAATGGCTTGAAGCCAGCAGAAGAGCTTCTCAGACAAATTTTGGGTCTTTTCCTTGTCATCTTGGTAGACGATATTTCTCTCATCATCAGAGAACTCAGGCTCGGTTGTGAAAAAGGTCTAGTTTGTCATAAATAAAAGCTCTCTCCTACCAGCGTGAATCGTGTCACATTTTTAGTTTATTCCCTAATACCTGCAGATCCGGGCATCGGCAGCCACCATGTTCTCATCAATCCTAGGGCTCATTAGGGACCCGCGATGTAGGAGAAGCCAACCCATCATATAATTGTAAGGGAGCTCGACCTTGTTGAAATGCCCTTGCCAGGATAGTCCTCCACCTTCTTAGAAAAGTTGAGGAGACCCCGATGGATGCAGCATACCATGGCCGATAGAAGAACCAGCTTATGGCCGAAAGCCAACATCACGTCCGAAAGGATGAGGGTGCTGTTGATCCTCTTTATTATTCCAGACCCGCCCGGGACTACGTAGTTATTCAACCAGAGCATCCGGTATCCCGCCAGCATGGCCTTAGCGGGTAACATGTGGGTGTACATATAGAAATAGCTAAGTTCCTCTACAAGGTCACCCAGCTAGTCAACAGGTTCATCCCTATACTCCGAGGAACCCTCAACGTCTTCTTCCTCAGCAACAGCTAGTTCCTTCAGCTCCTGAATTGAATCAGCCACTTCCTACTTAGATCGCGGTGCCCGAATATGAACTCTAGTGGACGCCTTCGGCTCCGGAAAGAGGTGGCAGGTCCAAGTTATGATACGAGGTGAAGACCTATCAGAGGACTTCTTCTTCTTCTTCGACATCCGCTGAAAAATATCATAGTGGCATAGTAATTCCTGGTACACTGCTAGGATCTTTGGGTTCTCTGCTTTTAATTCTCTAAGTTTTTATTACTCGGGGTATAATCTTTGGAGGGTTCTTTGCCCCAAGGGAGTTTGGAGACGACATGCATCTCATACAAGGCCAGAGCCATCTCACCACCAGGCGTAAAGAAAGTCCCCGTGCGAAGGTCGTACAATTCTATCAGGGCTACGAAGAGGGGGTAGTTTAACTCCAAACCATGACACGTACCCCTTACGACAAAAAATAAGTCGGCGGCCCCGAGCTTCCGCTCGTACTTCTTCAGAATCCATAAGGTCAAATGACACCAGAAGGGGCTATAATATTCCCAACTAAGAGCCCGCAGTTGTCCCGTGGGCTAGGCCCCCTTCTTGGCAACTTGATGAAGGAAGGCGCCTGGCATATATATGCTAAGGTTTGGCCCAGTTCACTTCCGACAAGACCGGGCTTCAATCTAATCAAGGAGTATTAGGGTTACTTATTCACGCTATAAAACTCCCCTTTGTTCTTACCGGTCCCACACCGAACATTGCCAAGGAGGGACCCCTATGGCTCAGGGGTTAAGTGCTAGTCTATCCATCGAGGACCCATGATCACCTTCAGGTCCGACAGAGGCATGTGACGCTCAAAAGAAATAAATGGCATCTCCGTCTCACGGAAGGTAAAAGACCAGCTCTCCCTAGTCGTCCCCATCTCGGACTGAGAAGACTCCAGTGCATCCCCAAACAAGAAATACTTCTTAAAGAAGTGCTTCCCATATTTAGCCCCCGAGTTTATCTGTCTCAACAAGAAGGAAGGCGTCTTCTTAATGATCTTCTGTTGGCGTTCAGGCGGGAGATCCTTGTCAGTCTGGCTCTTAACGGCCGCAATCAGGTCCCCGAGGTTCATGTTCAATAGAAGCAGACTGTGACCAAGTACTAGGTCGCCAGAGGGTGCGGTGGGCAAAGTCACTGCAAAAACCACAAAGGAGCTTGGTCAGAATTATTGAGAGAAGTTTCAATGTTCCAAAGTGATATACACGTGCGGCTGGCTTGCTCATGCGGCAGAGCCAAACTATGTGGCAGGTTGTTTATGCGGCATGGTCACTCATGCGGCCGAGTCAACCCATGTGGCTGAGTCACCCATGCAGCCGAGTTACCCATGCAGCAGGGTTGTTTATGCAGCTGGGTTGCCCATGCGGCTGGGCTACCCGTGCGGCAGTGAGAAGTTGGCACATAGACTCATCTATGCGTCAAATTGTGCATATGTGTCTGTGTTCAGAACTCCACTTCGTCTTCCCCAAATGACCTACCTTTAATCGACGGCTGAACGTCGTCGAAAAACAAAGGATGGTCAACCTCGGCAGCGTGACCCTTCCCCTTGGTCTTGCCCTTCCCCTTCAGGTCCTTCTTGGCAGCAACAGCGAAGGAAGAAGCTTTGGGAGTCATGGTAGCAAGGAAGAAAAAGAAAAAAAAATTAAGAGACTTGAGGATTTGTAAAAGACTTCTCTCTCTCTCCTCTAACCGTCATATATAGGCCTAGATATGCGGCTTAGGATAATGATGGCGGCTGTTCGAATCTCGATCCATCTTGATCCATGTAGCGACAAGAGATGACGGCGATTCCTCATTTGTTGTGTAACTTTATCCCCTCTGAACCATCGCCTCATAGTCTGAACCCTAGAATCCTAAGAAATCTCCTCGAAGATTGAGCCAAATCTACTCATTAATGATCTAACAGCCAGGCAGAACCAACTATGCGGCAACATGTCTATGCGGCATGTCTCTTATATGCAGCCAAAAGTGCTCGACCATGCTTCTAGTTCAAAGTATTCCAAATTTATTATTTTGGAAAACTTTGAAGGGGGTCGTGTAGAAGCATAAAAATCATGCAGGCCGCATAGAGCTCATGCTCCTTCAAAATGATATCAGACCACAAAGGAGAGACATAGAGCCCCATGCGGCCAGAATAGCCAAGGAGTGAAAAGCCGCTTAAGAAGATCCCATGCGGCCTATACAATCCATGAAGTAAGGGGGCCGCATGAGATCCCCTGACACGATATTCAATGTCCAACAGAAGTTCTAACATACCACTCATCACCCAGAGCACTTCGAGAATCGTGAGAGAGGAGACAGCTCATAAAAAGATAGAAAGTTATTTCAGTCCATTAATAAATTCGTCAGATGTGCCATGTCATATTTTCCATCATATGCGGCCTTGTCATTATGCGGCCAGAGTGTCCATTCGACCAAGGCCAGACGAGAGCTCGCATATGGCAACAACTCCATGCGGTCGAAGTATCCAGAAGACCTAGGCCAGACGAGAGCTTCCATGTGGCCATAACGCCATACGGCCAAAGTGTCCATATACTACCAGAATAAGTCAAATTAACGACGTCTAAAAATGTCGCTAATTGGCTTTAAAATGTCGCTAAAAAAATTAGCGACGTAATTAGCGACGTTTCAATAAAGTCGCGTTTAAGCTAGTCGCTGACAGGTAAAATATCACAAAATATCGCTATAGCAACATTTTCTTGCAACGTATTTGCATCATTAATATTTTTCATATTAGCGACGTTTAGCGACGCAAAGTAGCTAAATTAGCGACGTGTTGTGTGTCGCAAAATGTCGCTAATTTTTTTCTCTTTAGCGACATTTTATGACACATTTAGCGATATTTTATTGACCTGGCAAATACTGTCATGTCAGCAATTTAACGATATTCAGTGACGTATTTAGCGACTTATTTAGCAACATAATTAGCGACATATTCAGCGACGAATTTAGTGACAAATTTAGCGACGTATATAAACGTCGCTAAATTTTTAGTAAAAAATAAAAAAGTAGAATATAAAATAATTTCTAAACCAATCTTCATGCAGTTTATGAATTCATAATTTATATAAATAGACCCGGAGCAACCCTCTGTTGAATTCCCTGGGTTCGCCGACCCCTTCGATGGAACACTCAACACCGGTAAATTAACATACATTTAATATAAATAATATAGTAAATTTTAAAGAAAATAAAATATTGAGATTATAACCCGAATCTAGAGAAAATCTTATCATAAAGAATATAATAAATATCCACACTACTGAGTACAAGAAATAAAGTCTAAAAGCCTCAAAAATAAAGAATATTCATAAATGACCAAATATCATAGGTCAAATCACAAGCAACCAGTAAATTATCCTAAGTAGGACTACTACGGATCTGCAGGAGGATGACCACCGGCGTGCATCAGGGATAAGAACAAATCATAAAGCTCCCGTGTCATGACCCGCACCCAGATATTCAGGTACCGGTTCGCGATTACGTCCAGCCTACTCCGCAGTGTCGGCGGTAGTACGCTGTCTAGATCATACTCACAGGTAATTTAAAATCTAGCTCATTCACAATAATAAAATAGGCAAAGATAAGAATAGGAAATAGGGATATTAAGATTTGATAAGACAAAATTTTGTGACATCCAACAATCCACAGTTTAAATACAGAACCAGAAGATAAATCGGGGACAAACCCGAGTACTATGCTGAAGGAAAAATACTAGCTAACTGGCTAACTACTCCTCAAAAGTAGTCTCCTGAGTAGGAACATGCTCCTCAATAGTATCATCTGCTACGTCATATGGGCCATAAAAGGTAGGGGCATAGTCTTCATCATCGCCTAATATATCAATGGATTCGGTCAGGAAAGGAGCAAGCACCAATACACAACAAAACTTAAACCAAATAATTATGATAAGTAGTAAAAACTGACTAGTATCACGATAAAATTTATACATGATAGTATTATAAATTTACTAAGTATCAAGCACTATAGATCTTGGACATAACTAAAACAGGAATATAAGGAGGCAAAAAGAACTGCTACAATAATAATGAAGAAACTGTGTGTGGACATGTGTATTAGAATACCTAGTCGGCATGTAGGAGGTTATAAGGCTAATAAAGCACGTCATAGACGGCTAGCAGTCAAGAATAGTCGAGTATAAGGCTGATGGTACAGTCGCGTACTCAACAGCTAGCAGTCAGGACATGAGGGAAAGGGTAAACTATATGCCTCCTAGTATTCTCCCTCCCGACACAAAAATTTAGGCAAAAATGAAATTCCTAACACTAAGTGTAATCATCCAATGATGCTAGTAGAGCAATGAACTAATTATCATAATATAAAGAATAAACTTGAAGTGCAGGTACTTGCCTCAAAATAATTTGGAGTTGACGTAACGGTCACGATTGTGCCGGTACAAAATATAGCCCCAAAAATAGCTGTTGATGGCGTTTTGGTTGGGTGTGGTCGTCAGTTCCGGGATACAGTTGTGGTGCCGGTATTGGAGGGTGTAGCTGCGCGGTCAGCCTCGTCGGGGCGCTGACAGTGGGACAATTGAGCGCCGGAGGAGTTGTTCGAGGCGCCGAGTACAACTCGAGATGGCGTATATGGTCTCGGCAGTTGTCGAGCAGTGAACAAGCAAGTGGAGAAGGGTTCGCCTGGTCGGGGTTGACTACGGCCGTGGGAGTGATCCGGTCGTCGGTGGAGAAAGAGGAGGAAGGAGAGGAAGGGGGATCGGGGTTGCAGCGAGGCACGGTGCAGCGGGGAGGGGTGCTAGGGTTCCGGTGGGGATGGCCGGAGTTGCTGCTGCGTCTGAAGGAGACTTGGTGGGCGGAGCGGCGAGGGTGCAGGGGCGGCAGAGGAGCTAGGGGAGGCCGACGGAGCGGGGAAGGCTGGACTGGAGGCTGCTCGCAGGGGGCTCGGGGCAGGGCCGGAGGCGGGTGAGCTTAGGGTTAGGGTTGGGGAGCTCGATTGGGGGAGGAAGTGGCCGGAGGCGGGTTTAAATAGGGGAGCCGAGGAGGGTGCTGGCCGGGAGAGGCGGAGGGGAGGGGTGACGTGGGACGAGTCAGACGCGGGCGGCCAGGCGACGTGGCCGGAGCCGCCGCCGGAAATCGCGGAGGGGACGCGGGCCAGCCGAACGTGGGGGGAAGGGAAGGGTCGTGCGGGTTGGGCGGCTGGGTCCGGGTCTGGCCGACCCGACCCGATAGTTAGTGGGTGGGCTCGGTTGGGCTGGGCCAGCTTTGGGCTTAGGGTTTTGGGTTTGAGTTTGATTAGTTAAATAAATAAATAATAAATAATAAATAATAGTTTTTTTGGTGAATAAAAATAGGTCCGGGGCCCAAAAATTTCCAGAAAATTTTTCCTAAGTCCAGTTTTTCATTTTACACCATAAAATATTATTTTTATAATATTTTAATATATTTTAATATATTTTAAAAACATTTAATTTTATTTAATGCTAAAATCACCTTGTTTTTAATTAGCAAAAATTCTCAAAAAATCCTAGAAAATTCTGAAAAATCCAGTTTGAAAAATCTTAAAAGAATTAGGGGGTTTACAATCTACCCAACTTATAAAAATTTCGTCCTCGAAATTTAAAAATTAACAATGGCACGAAAAGAAGGATCGAGAGTTAAAATATACCTCAAGGTTCAAAAAGATAGGGGTAGCGCTCCCTAATCTCGTCTTCTCGCTCCCAGGTGGATTCACCGGGAGAATGATGCCTCCAAGCTATGCGAACAAGGGGGATTACTTGATTCCTTAGGACTTTCTCCGTTCGGTCCAGTATCCCCACAGGTTGCTCTCGGTAAGTCAAGCTTGGGCCTACTTCGAGCTTTGAATGATCCAAAATATGACTTGGATCTGACACGTATTTTCTCAGTTGCGATACGTGGAATACGTTATGGACCCCATCTAGAGTGGGTGGCAAGGCCAGACGGTATGCCACTTCTCCGATTCTCTCCTGTACGCCAAACGGTCCAATAAATCTTGGGCTGAGTTTTCCGCTCCTTCCGAACCTAATGGTGCCACGTGTCGAAAAAATCTTCAAGAATACTAATTCTCCAACCTTTAATAAAATCATAATCAAGTCTTAGTTCCATAATCATAATGTCAAATTAACTTGAATTTCATAAATTGATTACCTCAAATTCTAATGGTCTTCGATGGCTATTTGCCCAATGTCGTTGCCTGTCTTGAGCCACATGAAGTCTTTCCCTTATTTATTTCATCTTCTCGGTTGAATCGACCACCATCTCTGGTCCCAGTAAAGCTCTTTCTCCTACATCGTCCCATGATAGTGGGGTACGACATCTTCGTCCATATAAAGCCTCAAATGGAGTCATTTCAATACTTGCTTGGTAACTGTTATTATAAGAGAACTCCACAAGATGTAGATAATCTTTCCACGATCCTCCAAAATCCAGAACGCATATACGGAGCATATCTTCAAGTGTCTGAATTGTACGTTCAGATTGTCCATCGGTTTGGGGATGATAAGCTGTACTGAATTTAAGTTGAGTCCCCAAACTAGCTTGTAAGCTCCTCCAGAAGTGAGAGATAAATCTTAAATCTCGGTCGGAGATAATACTTACTGGAACTCCATGCAATTTAACAATCTGACGAACATATAAATCTGCCAACCTTTCCGTAGGTAGCCCTACTTTGAAGGGTAGAAAATGTGCAGACTTGGTCAGCCTATCCACTATCACCCAAATTGTATCCTTCCCACTAGGTGTCCTTGGAAGCCCAGAAACCAAATCCATCATAATATGTTCCCACTTCCACTCCGGAATGGGTAGTGGTTGAAGCAATGCCCCAGGTCTTTGTCTTTCAGCCTTGACTTGTTGGCACACTAAGCAACGAGATACGAACTTGGCTACTTCTCTTTCATGCCATACCACCAAACATGCATCCTTAGGTCTTTGTACATTTTGTTGGCTCCTGGATGTATAGAGTATTGTGATCTGTGTGCCTCTTGTATAATTTCTTCTCTTATCTCTCCTTGAGGTACATATAATCTATCTCCATGTCTTAGTGATCCATCTTCATGAATTTTGAATTCCTCCAATAATCCAGCTTGCACTTGGCCTCGAATGTTTCGTAGGCCTTCGTCTTAAAACTGAGTCTCCTTAATCTTATCCATTAAGGTAGATTGGATCTTCAAATTCATCATCTGACCTTCTATTCCTGGAATAATTACCTCAATTCCCAAACTTTCTAAGTCCTCAAGCAAGTGTCGGTCCATCGTCAAGTACATTGCCATAGGATATCTGCTTAGAGCATCAGCAACTACGTTGGCCTTCCCCGGATGATATTGAAGGGTGATGTCAAAATCCTTCATTAACTCCAGCCACCTTCTTTGCCTCATGTTCAGCTCTTTTTGAGTAAAGATATATTTTAGACTTTTGTGATCTGTAAAGATTTTCACCCTTTCTCCATAAAGATAATGCTTCCATAGCTTAAGAGCAAAGATAATAGTTGCTAATTCTAAGTCATGAGTTGGATAGTTCTTTTCATGAGGTTGAAGCTGTCTAGAAGCATATGCTATTACTTTTTTGTTCTGCTCCAATACACAACCTAGACCTTTTCCAGAAGCATCACTGTATATAGCGAATCCTCCGGTTCCAGATGGTAAGGTCAGAATAGGGGCAGTAGTCAGCCTTTTTTTTTCAAAAGCATGTTGACATTCATCAGTCCATATAAATTCTTTATTCTTCCTTGTTAATTTCGTCATTGGTTCAGCAATTCTAGCAAAGTTCTTCACAAACTTCCGATAATAACCAGCTAGTCCCAGAAAGCTTCTAATTTCTGGTACAGAGTCTGGAGTGGGCCATGATTCTACTGCTGCTACCTTCTTAGGATCTACTGCTATGCCATCTCCAGTTACAATATGTCCCAAAAATTCTACCTTGTCTAGGAAGAATGCACATTTAGATAGTTTTCCATAAAGTTTTTCCTTCCTTAATGTCTCCAATACTAGCCTCAAGTGTTCTTCATGTTCTTCTGGAGTCTTAGAATAAATTAAAATATCATCAATGAAAACTACCACAAATTTGTCTAGATATTATTGGAAGACTCTGTTCATTAAATTCATAAATACTGCTGGTACATTAGTTAATCCGAACGGCATCACTAAGAATTCGTAGTGTCCGTTCCGGGTATTAAAAGCAGTTTTAGGGATGTCTTCCTTCCTCACCCTCACTTGATGGTAACCAGATCTCAAGTCAATATTCGAAAATACCCGAGCTCCACTTAATTGATCAAATAAATCATCTATCCTTGGTAGGGGATACTTATTCTTGATTGTTAAAGCATTCAAAGCCCTATAATCAATACACATTCGAGATGTTCCATCCTTCTTTGGCACGAATAATACTGGAGCTCCCCAGGGCAAAATACTAGACCTAATGAAGCATTTGTCTTCTAACTCTTTTATCTGCTCATTTAATTCTATATTCTCCTTCTTGTTGATTCTATATGGATTTTGAGATACTGGAGCTGCTCCTGGCACTAAGTCAATAGAGAATTCAACTTCTCGGTCTGGGGGTAATCCTGGGAGATCCTCAGGAAAGACATCAAGATATTCAAAAATGATAGGTAGTGGCAATTCTTCTGGTACTAGGGCTCCACAAATTTGGTTACTACCCAATTCTCTAGAACCTCTAGTGAATTCAAATTCTGGCTTGTCAGGGAGCCTGAAGATTACACTACCCATGTGACAATCTATAGTGGCATGATGCTGACTCAACCAATCCATACCCAGGATAATATCGAAACTGGGAATTGGCATTACGAGTAGCCTAGCATATAATTCTCTCCCACATAGTGTGATAGGACAATTGTTACATGCATCACTAACCGGGATAATTCCTCCACCGGTAATGATCTTATAACCATTCCTAAGAGGTTCTGTGACTAAACTATGCTTCATAAGAAAATCTACGGACATGAATGAATGTGACGCTCCAGAATTAAATAAAGTAATGGCTGGTACTGAATTGATAAGTACAGAACCTGTTATCACATCTGTTGTGGCTTCAGCTTTCTCTAGAGTCATTGTAAAAGCACGGCCTTGTTGAGGTGCACCCCTCTGTTGCTGATGTTGGTGCTGAGCAAAGCGTTGTTGTTGAGTTGGGAGTGGGGGTCCTCTCTGCTGCGCTGCTGGGGGCCTGGCCTGAACTGGAACTTTTTGTGCAGTTGTGCATCCCTGAGCAGGAGGATGACCACTGGCGTGCATCAGGGATAAGAACAAATCATAAAGCTCCTGTGAAATTGACACCGATGTAGATGGAGAAGGCAGTGACGTCGGTGGAGTCTGTGTCGATGAAGGCACACCAGGAGGACGTATCTGCTCCAACACTGCTAGTCGATGGTTGTATGAATCCATGGTAGATAACAGCCTTATACTGCTATGAACCATTGAATCCTGCATCATCATCAGCCTCTCTCCCATGGACAGCTGTGATGCCTGCAGCTTCGTCATGCTGTGCTTTTTCGACTCTCTAAGATCACCTGTTAGATCCCTGAGCTCCATGATGCTGCGCTCGAGCGAATTAAATTATGCGATGAGCGTCGCATCGTTCGCCTGCGACTGGAATAGGGGCTGCTCCTCCATCATTCGCAGTAACTCATCACGGAGAGACGGAATCTGACGGTCAACGGTCTCTTGGACTTGGGCCGACGCCTGTGAGGGCTATGGGGAATGAGCACTTGCAGTGGAGGCCCTAGAGGACTGTATCATAATAAGGGCACCATAGGATCCTGTACCGTAGTACGTACCCCTGTGGAGACCATAAGCGGCGGTCACCCACAGCTCGTCTGCTGACGGAGCTGGAGAGGGCTGCAAGAAAGTACCAGCCTCTCCCATTGTAGGTGCACTAGCAGTCGCCCGCTCACGCAGCCTAAGATACTCGACCTAAAATAGTTTGGATACTCGATAATTGCTAATGTGTCTAAGGTACTTATTGCTAACTACATGGATATTTATTTGCATATTTCCTAAGTTATATTAAAATTAACACAAAGTAAAGTAATACTTATATAGGTCTGTGAGGCCCTCTCATCAATGAGATTCTCGCCCTTTCGATGGGTGACCAGGAAGACGGTCACCATGTTGGCATTCTTATCCCTCTGTACCTGTTAAAAATATATTATTTAGTACTAAAATTAAATATTTTATCCTACTACCATTTTATCGTACTTGCATTAAAATAATATATCTGAAATAAAAAATATACCAAACGACAAAAATATTCTGTCATCGGAATCGAGCCACCACACCACTTTGCTGCCTTCTTCCTAGCCGCCTTTGCCTTCTCAGACGTTTTCTTGTACCTCGGATCGTCGAATATAGCCCTCATCGCAGTCCACTGCTCAGGCGTGATCCAACCTTGGATCAGTTTTTCTTTTCTATCATAAGCCTTCTGGTTATCCAGAGCATCACGGATCAGCTTGGCGGCAACAACAGGAAACATCTGCTCGATCAACTCAGCCCGGTACGGTGGATAAAAATACGTTTGCTACAAGAAGTAATTTAGTAAGTTATATAATATGCATAAATTAGATGATTGATATTAAAACCAAATATACTTTTACCTTGAAGTGCGCAAACCAGAACGCCTTTCTCTCATCCGGAGCATCAGAGTAGTTGATACAAGGGCCACCATAGTTGTACCTCAAAAAGTGGCCCAGGCGTCTCTGTACCGACGAGGGACAATATCTATATAGAGATAATTATTTTTATCGAAAAAGTAAAAATATATGATAAATAAAGAAATAAATGATATATATGATGCTAAACCAACTAATTGACTTACTTTGTACTGTCGACCAAAATCTTCGTCCTCGTCTTATCCGGAGGTGCGCATGGAGGATCTCACTGATGTTGGGACAACGTCGGTTCAACCTCCGCCATATGCTCATCTGTCTCCATGGTTCGTTCAGCAGGAGGAACACTGGACGAAGGAGTAGTCTCAGGCCTGGAACTACTCGTCCTAGGAGTACTGCCATATAACATCGTCGCAGTAGGAGATGTGACTAGTCGATATACTGGAGTACTTGGCACCGAGGATCCAGAACCAACAGTAGGCAGTATAGGAGGAGCACTCCGTCTACCTAGGGACCTGCCGAACGCTCTACGTTGTCATGTCATACATGATAACAACATATGATGATAGAACAAATAAACAAATATATAGTTTAGTCTACAGTCAAAATATTATCATATCTCACAACATTAATAAAATTGTACAGTAAATAACTAGTAGAGTCACAAGTCTAAATGGATAGTATATTCTATAGTCAAAATATAATACATGTTAGTACATTCTATAGTCAAAATATAATACATGTCACAAGTCCAAATGGATTTATTTTATTTTTAATCATCTTCAAAAAAAATTATCTTGTTCACCTTCCTCTTTCTCCTCTTCCTCTTCCTCCTCGTCTTCACTTTATCTACTTTGTCTTCGTCTTCATATTTCTCTTCAATAATTCTACCTCTTCTACATTATTAGTCGTGTAATGAGTAACTTTCGTTGAGTCCACATCTATAATATTTGTTACAAGAGATAGCTCATCCTCCTAATAAGCTATTTCGTCAATGTCAAAGATATTTTTAGCTTTAGTCTTGCATACTGCCCGCCAATCCGACCTCGATGTCCCCCGTCTAGGATAAGTTGTGAAGTGTACGAGCTGAGCCTGACTTAACAGGATAAATGGTTTGTACCCTTGATATCTACGCTTGTAGTTTATATCCACAAGACCATGCTTGTCAATTTTATAACCTTGATCTTGAATCGGATCGAACCATTCACACTTGAATATCATGATCTTAGCAGGTTTTGTGCCATAATTATATGTCAAATCCATAATCTCTCGCAAGATATCAAAAAATTGTTGTCTGGATCGACGTCTTTGTAGTTCAAAGATTTGATACACAAACAACTATTTTTCGTGGAATCAAGATCCAGAAAGCTATCTCTGATCGGAGCATTTGTTGACTTGAACCTAAACCTATTCACACAGTAACTTGGCCATATTTTGACGACAGTAATTAGTCCCTTTGCTAGAGTTCTAATAGATTCAGTCTCGGGTGTTATTAGACGATCGACCTAAATACCAAAGTAGCGATAGTAAGTTATTTACTATAGAAGTGCATACAGAAAAAGTAATTATCGAGCTCCTTACATATGTGCTCAACCAAGAAGGAAAATGACGTCTCATTTCTTGTTCTACTTTTTTGTCTGTTATGTAGGGTCTAACTGACCTCAGCTCATCATTATATGTGCTAAAAAATAACGAAGCAACCGCTGATTAGTAGCATAATATTAGCTTATACTATTACATTGATATGACGTAAACGTGGACTTATTAATTACTTACCCCTCTAGCTTCTCCACTTCATCCTCGTCGCAATTGAGTAATATATACAACTGAGCAGCCCTTAACTCGTTGTCATTCAAATATATCTTCTTTATTTTTTTTCGAAGGCTTTCTGGATGCATTGAATACTTTTAGTATTGCATCATTAGATTCCTGATATCCGTCCTCATTTTTTGGAGCTTTCGTTCTATTAGTAGTAACATGAGGTTTGAAATACGTCGAGCAAAAGTTTGTAATCTCCTCGAGAACATAAGCTTCACAAATAGAGCTCTCAACCCGTGCCTTATTTTTTACCTTTCTTTTTAGGTGATTCAGATGCTGCTCGAAGGGGTACATCCACCGATAATCGATAGGACCACCAACACGTGCCTCATAGGAAAGATGAATTGGCAAATGCTCCAGGGAGTTGAAGAATCCAGGAGGAAACACCTTCTCAAGCTTGCACTGTGTTACCGCAATATCGTTCTCATGCTTTTCTAGACGATCGACGAGCAACTTAGTAGAACAAAGATCTCTGAAGAATAGGCTGTGCTCTGTTAATGGATCCCAAATGACCTGCGGTAAGAATTTTTGAAGTACAATCGTAATTAACCTCTTCATGAATACGTGACAATCATGGCTCTTCATACCCGCCAATTTGTTCTCCTTGAGGTCGACTCATCTTCTCAAGTTCGACACGTACCTGTCTGAAAATTTTAGACCTTGAATCCACCTACAAGTCTCCCTTTATCCTCCTTCTCCAGTGAGAAATTTGACTTAGGCTGCTTTAACTTTCTATTCCCTTCCTCTATCAAATGCAACGCAGAATGTCTACATATTTCTTCTAAGTCCAACCTGGCCTTCGGATTGTCTTTCGTCTTCCTCTTTACCTCCACTACAGTATTAATTATGTTATCAAGCACATTCTTCTCGATATGCATGACATCAAGGTTATGTCTGATCAGATTGGTAATCCAATATGGAAGATCCCATAATATACTCCTCTTCGTCCAGTTATGGGTGTAACCAAATATGTCACACTTGTACCCCTTAGCAGGCTCTTCGATAACACTTGGTAAATCTTTTATCTCTTTCCATATCGTGTATCCGGGCCACCTTATCGGTAGATTAGCCTTCTCCATAATGCCCGCACAAAGTATTCTTATTCCTCCGGTACGGATGATCCTTCGACAGAAATTGTCGATGACAATCGAAGAAGCACGGTTTGCCTCCGTGTTTCAAGCGAAAAGCCTTAGTGCGGTCCATGCAATACGGACATGAGAGACGACCATGAGTGCTCCATCCCGATAATATTCTATAGGCTAAAAAGTCATTGATGGTCTACATAAGTGTTGCCCTTATCTGAAATTTTTGCTTTCTAGAAACATCATGCGTGTTGGCACCTACTTTCCATAGCTGATTCAACTCATCTATCAAAGGCTATAAATACACATTGATGTTCTTCTTCGGATTATTCAGAGTAAAGGAGTTCCTGCAGTACTCGATCTCCATCGTCACATTCCCCAGATAAAAATATTATACTTTAATTTTTTGTCCAGGATTTTCTTGCACTTTTTGTTTGTTGTTAAATAAAATTTCCTAAACTTACACCAATGGCAAACAACAATGACTCTCAAGGGACAAACATTAATGTGACTGGAGGTGGCCACCCTCAACGAACTAGAACAAGATCCAACGCCTGGGGTAGCACTCCCTCTGAGTCGAAAGAGGATGCAACATTACCAGCTTTCCTTTAGGACAGCGTGACTCAGGGATCGGAGGCGGAAAGGAAAAATCTACCGCCCCGTCCATCTCTCCCCATGTAATGATAGTATACATGGCAGGGGATGACAATGAGGGAACCAATTATCGTCAATGCCTTGATAGTCTAGAGGTAATGATGCATACCATAAGCGCCTCGATGCAGGCTTTGACCCAGATAATGCAGAAGATCAAGGCAAATATGGTCCCGCAGCCACCCGGGACTCCGGTACAAGCTAGCCAGGATCCATGGACCAACGAGGAGTCTAATACACCATCCCTTGCTCCCCTAGTTGTTGGTATTCATCCCTTGCCATGATCATCTGCCCCTCCACCGTTAGACGACGCTAAGTAGGCCATACGGGAGTTACAGGTTCACGTTGATGCCACGAACAACCGAGACACACTCCGGAAGCTCAGGATACGACAACCCTATCCTCCCGAGTGGTACAATATGGTATATCCGCCCAAGAATAAACCATAGTCCCTTGTCCCATTTAATGGAAAGACTTCGCCCAGTTAGTGCATGAATTACTTTGGCCTTATGACGGACACTTACCACGGGATAACGCATTGCTTACCAATCTGTTTGTCTGAGCATTGACCGGGGTCGCTTATGAATGGTTTTGTAGCCTCCCGGACAACTGTATTTTGTCATTTAACGACCTTCGGTGCCTCTTTCTCTTCCAGTTCTATGATGGAGGAATGGATATGACTATGTCCTCCCTTATGGACATCACTCAAGGGGAAAATGAGTCCGCACGCGACTATATAGAGCATTTCTGAAAGGCAACATTGAGACTACCCTCTAGTACTCTTGAGACAATATTGATGGACACCTATAGAAAAAACCTACTATTAGCGGTGAAACTCTAGACAGACCCCGATCAGTTCGAGGAATGGACGATATTTATCATAAGCGCAGACACTGCTGAGAAGAATATGAAGGAAGCCCGTTTATTGGGAATGCAGATCCCCAATGATGATGATAGGGGAAACCATCCTTTCAACAACAATAAAAAAAACAACGACAGTGATGGTAAAGGAAATCAGGTCCTTACCGTCAACATGTCAAAAGTCTCGTCTCTCTCCACCCAAAAGTTGGCAGAGGTACCAAAGCCGAAGGAGACCTACTCCTTCGATGACGATGATGTCGTCGAGATCTTCAACATGCTGATAAAGGGCAAAAAACTCCGACTGCCTGATATTAGATGCCCGGAGGAGGCGGACTAAGTCTATGATCCAAAATATTGCCTCTATCATCGATACGTCCACCATCTAACAAGAGACTGCTATGTATTGAAAATACGTATCCAGCAGTTGATCGACGCTAAATCCCACTCCCTTGACTTTGAGGATAAGACGGTCATTGCAAACATGATGTCCCTCTAGTTCGGTAACTTTTCAGTGACGGGAGCCCAAGATGGTGTCGTCCCGATCTTTAGGGCGACGATGGAGGTCGTCAACCTCCCGCCGGCTCGCGACCAAGCAGCAGGGTTGGTTCCATTCACAATGCCATGAGGCAAGATAATATGGGTTCACCCAGACCTCGCTCAAGACCTGACACGACTATCACTATATCCAATCACCAAGTCTAAAGGAAAGAGGTCCAAATCCTGTCACATGGTCGCTCCCTCAACCGATGGAGCCTTGGTAGGGGTGACTAGGTCAGGCCAAACCAACTTGTGCGACTACGATCTAGTTCTACAGGATGATACACCTCTAACTGCCACATCTACCACACTAGTGGAACCCGACGTAGGTCCATCCAAACCACCCGTGGCAGACAAACAAAAACAAAAGGAGACTCACTTTGACAAGTCTCTAAGAAAAGACACAACATCGAGGCCAGACAAGCTTTACAACTTTGACATATTGGCATAACTTGTCAATACTCCAGCGAGGTTGTCACTCTTCGAGCTCATTCGTCTCTCTATGGAGACCAGGGGTGCTCTGGTTAAAGCATTACAACATACCGACTCCTACTTGTCCCAAATTGAGAAACCGATTGAGGACCCCATTGCGTGTCCCCATTGCCGCAATGTGGTAAAAAGTATTCTGAACATCACGTTATCGCAGCAGGACATGTTGTTGAAGAACAATAGGCACGATCAACCTCGGTACTATACAGGGTACATTATGCCCATCAAGGTGGATTAGATGCACAACCCTCGCGCTAACTATTCGCTTTCTCAGTAGCGAAAGCGTTTCCTTCCTTCGGGCGCTTACAGACATCGCGAAGTAATATTTAGAATATTTTGTTTCTGAGACCCAGGTTCGTCTCTCAGTATCATCCCATAAAGCCAGCTCTAGACCTTGGGAATTCTAATATATCGGTTGGCTGCTACCAACACAATCATAAGCGGCTTCAATGAGGGAAGGAGCTACCCTCTAAGCAAAATCTGCCAGAAGTGTTAGATAGGCGATCTACGAACGAAGGTGACTTGATATGTCATTGACGTAGATGTATCTTATAAAGTCTTGTTGCGGCACCCTTGGATACAGGAATACATGATTGTACTGTCAATGATGCATTAGTGATTAAAATATATTGACAGCGAAGGAGTCGCCAGGATGAAATTCATCGATGTAGATACTTTTAAAGGAATCGAGGCTTACTACTCTAAATCGGTCCTATACAAATGACCCCACCAGGAGGGGGCAGAGAACGATGCCATCGACTAAGTTGAAATGAGTGTAACACCCGACGAACCTCTGAGGGTCTGGCTCAAAGGACATACCGACGACATGCCTGCCCCCCTCGTGGTTAAGCTCCATAAAAAGTTTCAGGAACCTCTGGTAGTCAGCCTTCAAAAACTGGGATGACCACCAAGGAAGAAGTCGCCTTCCATGAAGGCCTTCCGAGCCTCTGGTAGTAAAACTCTGCAAGAAGTCTCTAAAACCACTACTGGCACTAAAGGCGGACACCGAAAGAGATGAGCTCAAAGAATATATTGCTTCTTTTACGGATGTCCCTTCATTCAATGATGTAATTGCAAGTAAAATGATACAATATTTCCTAAATAAAGGGCTATCTTTGAACTACTATGATGTTACTTTATAGTATGGCCTTGTTTTACAACTGCACGCACAAGTAATTATCGCTTACGCAGTAAACCAAATTCTCCTATGTCAAGATACCTACTTCATAATTTTGACAAGGAAGAGGGGTGAAAAATCGAACATCTTCGGGAGAGCAGAAGGTCACCGAGATTTCCTCACAAAAGAACCCGAACTCGATAGCGGTAGAATACATCTTTACCCCTAGAACTCATAAGCCAAGCGCATTATCCAGAAGATAGGATACAACCTGAAATACGACAAGGGCTTAATGTGAGACTCATATCACAATATTTGTATTAGTATGTGGATATGTATTTTGTATTTTATATATATTGTGTTTTATTGGATCTCGTGGAATCTCAGAATTTTTTTAAAAGTAAAACTTTACTACCCGACCGGCATACCGTTCGCCAGATATTTATTTTATTTTTGAGATATTTTCATGAATAGTGTTCGATACTTTCTATTATCCATTGGTTTTTTAGTTTTCTTTTAAGTGGTCGAGATTGATTTAATCTCGTGATGTGGATCGCTGACGAGTGCATACATATTCTATATATAGACACACTACACTAAATACATATATAAATATAACACTCAATAGGCACATACACACCTACACTAAATATCAAACACTAGGTGTGTACACTTGAGTGTCACACACAAGCTTGTGATAATCTTGTGATACTCACTCAAATCACTTTTCAACACCACCAAATCATCAAGATACATCTACAATACCAAATACAACACAAAATAATAAGAAATGACCCACTAGGTATTCCAGCAAATACTTGGTGTGCCATCTCAAATTTTTTTTAAATGGACATAAAACTCAATGTAGCTTCCACCATAGGCCTCATATGCACATAGTTCTTCTTTCTATGGGTAATCCTAAGCCAAGAAAGGGTTCCTATAGATATATTACACCATTTTGGCATTAAAATGATAAGGAAAATAGAATCATAACTAGTGGGAGATAGATCCCCAATGTGGCTCCTTCAAATGGCACAAGAATGAGAAATGAACACAAACTCCTAGCAAAACTCTCCTTCCACTAGCCTCTTCCATTATTCAAGATTCTAGCTCTCATTGGGGATGAAAATAAGAGGGATTGTGATTGGTTTGGTAAAACTTTGGTGGAGGGATGAAGGAATTTTGATGATAAACTAAATTAGGGAGGAATAAATGAAGTGTGAGAAATAATGTGGCTCTCCCTTCTATATGCTAGGGCCGACTACTTCTAGGATTAGGGTTAGGGTTAGTTGTTTCACAATGTCTAAAATGCCCTCTAAGTTGTCATAAAGAGTCATTTAATAAAGTAGAGTTTTAACTAAGAAGGGTTTTAATATTAAATAAATAGATTATTGATAATTCTCTCTAATTAACTTAGTCAACCATGACTAAACTAATTGGTTACACTAATGGTCATGACAAGTCTATTTAGGTTCACTTAGGTCCACTAACAATTAGTCTAACTAAGGGGCTAACATATAACCATCATCTATATTAAGTATTTATATATACACACTATACCAATTATTATGAAATAAAGATATATCAATAATAAATAATATAAAATGACAAAAATATTCCTATTATGAAAAGTGATGGTTATAGACGCAGAAGCGAAGCAAGCACTCCGTGAAGCCCACGACGGTACTTACGGTGCGCAGGAACCCGGTCCTAAGCTACATGATCGTCTATGGCGTATAGGTTATTATTGGTCCACTATGGTGGCAGACACCATCGACTATGCAAAGAGATGCAGGATGTGTCAAATCTATGCCGATTTTATCTACCAACCTTCGGAGTTCCTACACCTAACCATGACGTCTTGGTCGTTTGAAGCATAGGGCATGGGCATTATCGGCCCGATTATCCCTCCTTTGTCTAAAGGGCACCGATTCATCCTTATCATAACTGACTACTTCTCCAAGCGGGCGAAAGCTGTTACGCTCGTTGAAGTAAAAATATCAAACGTGATCAGCTCTATCAAATATCACATTATCTACCATTTTGGGCTGCCTCGGAGGATCATCCACGATAACGATCCATAATTTGCAAGCCATGCTTTCTATCTATTTTGCGATAAGAATTGAATCCAAAATGTAGCTTCGACGACGTATAATCCAGCAATAAATGGATTAGCAGAAGTGTACAACATAACCATCAGTAAGCTACTCAAGAAGTTCATTTAATCCAACAAACATGACTGGAACAAGAAACTTGGAAAATATCTCTGGACCTATCGTACAACGGTCCGAACCCCAACTGGCAGTATGCCATTCTCTTTAGTTTACGGGAGCGAAGCAGTGCTTCCTCTATAAGTCCAAATTTCCTCACTCTGGGTAGCCCTCGCCAACCAATTAACGACTAAGGACAACCATCATCGGCAGTTACAAGAGTTGGAAGCACTCGACGAGAAATGTCTCGTGGCTCAACAGTGTATTGAGCTATATCAAGCACGCATTTCTGGGGCCTTCAACAATAGAGTAAAAGAAAGAGTATTCCAAGTTGGTGACCTCGTATTGATGATAAGAAGACCGATAGTCATGATACACAAGATGGCCGATAAATTCTAAGCTAAGTGGGAAGGCCCCTTCGTGGTGGAATCGGTGTATTCCAACGGTACGTACCGGCTCGCGAAGCCTAACACAGACTTGCTAATAATGCTGATTAACGACAAGTTTCTCAAAATGTACTATGTCTAAGCAAGATATATATCCCCTTATCCTCAGCAAGGTAATTTGAATGTACAATGTTTATATTTATATTTAATCCCCATCAAGTGCGAATGTACAATATTTATATTTCTCCCCCACGATACGTCGTAAATCTATTATTTGTGCTCAGGAGTCTTGAATACGCAATAGATTATAGATCCCCAAAGTTTCCCAGGGATCAGTCCACAGGTCCAACGAAACGCTCTCGTTGAGACAACCTAAAATTATTTTCCACAAGCAATTAAGCGTGTCCTCGGAGCCCAGCCGCTTCCAGGATGTCTCATTTGCGATCCCCAGTCATGATCAGAGATGCTCTCCCCCAAAGATTTTATCATGCCCCAGAAACAGAATACTGGAGAGCGGGGGACGACAAAGCCAGCTACGTATACCAGAGTACTCTATATCCCGAGATACGATCACGGCTATCTAGACGTGTGAGGGTTTACTCTATAATCCATCAGACAATCTTGGGTCAATAATCATAGGTGTCTCAATCTCAAGCAAGCAACAAATTACAAGATGTATGATCACCAAACATATAATAGTAAGGCATCCCAAACTATACATACATAGATGGTCATGAAGCTAGTTACAAAATAAAGAACTAGCAAGAGTACCATGTTACATGATTAGCTCTAGCTATAGTTTAGAATATGCTTTAAATGTAGGCCCGCAGGCTAAAATATCATGTTTGCTAAATACCTCAAAAGAATAATTTATGAGATCGAGTAGGTGATAAAGAAGAAATCCACTCATCTCTTCGGGTGCTCCTCGTGTTCACCATCTTGAGGCAGGAAATACGGGAGATTCCGCGGTCCTGCTCCAAAATCTGGCCATACAAAATCAGTGGGGTCAGACCCCAAAATAGCAAGTACCACAAGGAGCCAATCTTAGGAACTAAAACTAGCATGCATAAAAGTCAATAAGAAATAGTACAAGGAACATTTAAATAAGGGCGGCAGGTAAAAATAATAGTTAAAACATGCTCTAGAGTATTAAACAGGAATATCTAGAGTCAGGCTTTAATTATTGTTCTCAGAATCAGTTATTGAAAATAAATCAGGATGGGACTAGACTAGACTGAAAATCAGGCAACCACGGCCAATCATGCCCAACGGGTTGCTATCATTAACTTACTAGGGCTATCACAGTCCTAGTTACTAACATATATAGTTTGAGATTTTTTACAGCCATATGCCATACAGACCATCCGGGTTATCCAGACGAACATGTATATAGTATAGATTTATCAGGTATAATTATTTCTTATATTTTCTGGTAGTGCAATACTCGACGATGTACTGAAAGTGAGCCCCTAACGACGGAGAGCTCCAAATCCATCAGGTGTCGCTGGGATACCGGGATTGTATGTAGCCAGGAAATCTCTCTAGATGCTTTCCAGATTATTATTCTATTTATTAGCCTAGACAATTATCAAAGATTTTTGACCTTAGTGCTCAAGAATTTGCCTTAGGCATAATACAAGACAAGACAGTAACTTGACGAGTTCAAACAAAATTAACTACGGGAATACAGGTCATGCAATACAAGTGTAACTAATAGCCTAGTTCAGGACAGTTACAGGAATTCTCAAGTCAGGAGTGCGTTACGTCAAGCCATTCTTAGGATTATTAGGATCTGGAGTATCAGGGTTACCAGTACAGTCAGGATTATCAGTACAAGATCATGATTCATGAGTTAATTTAAAATATACAATCACTAGATCATGTCAGAAAATCAGGATCAATATCAAGAATGTCATATTCAGGAAATAACTAGGATTAACTAAAATAATAGGATTAAAGAGAACTAGAGAATAACTGTATCAGCAGGTGTAAACTGAAAAAGATATATGAACAAAATGAAAGAAATATTGGACAATAAAAATACAAGATGGAAGAAATACTTGACAATAAGAAAAATTGGTACGCAGATAATCATCTCACAGGTACATAATGAAATATAAATAAACAAGGAATAACTGTATCAGCAGATGTAAACTGAAAAAGAGATATGAACAACTACTGATATAGTTACTCTCTAGTGCTCAAGAATCTGTGATCGACTTGGGACAGATCAGGCTCTACCATATATGATTGACTATGCACAAGTATAGTAAGGGATCAGGCCAATCAAGTATTATTGACTATGCACAAGTACAGGTAAGGAGATCAGGCCAATCATATACGGTGAGCTATGCACAAGTAAAAAGATCAGGCTACACCCTCGAGTAGTGAGGATGAGCTATGCACAAGTAAGTGATGTATGATCACATAATTAAATAATACTTTTCCATCCCCGGTTAGTAAAATGGATCCAATCGTGACTCCTCATGACCGGTATCTGTGATACTAACCAGTGCATCTACTGTGTCAGAAATCAAGTATAACACTACATACTAGAATCATAGTAATCGTCAAAATAAGGAAACTGTCAAAGAATGTACTCGCCTGTGGTCCTGAGCAATGTGTGAGGATCGATGTCCAAAATGGAGTCACAAAGACCTATATATAAGATATCAATGTTAAATACTGTGTTAAAGGATAAACATGGTCAACTAACTAAGCATGATGTTTCTAGGCCATGTCTAAGTCCACACTAGGGTATACTAGTCAACTAGCCTTATACTAGTTAATACTAAGGTCTACTACCTATATTAGTTAATATCTAATAATACTAGTTAATACCTTAACATAAACTTACTATATAACTATATCCTAACTCATCTAATCAATACTAATATCTAACTAAATATCAAATGATTTTATAGCTGACATCACCCTCTTCCCTACTGATACTCTAAGTATCAGTGCCCACATGGTTTTACTTGAACCCCACTCTCAAGCTTTCACCCTTTGGATACACTTATCCTAGCCCAATTTTTGGACACAGTGGCCAACCCCTGATACCACACTTATGTATCATACCACATCAAGCTACATGTTGTTGCTATTAACTCATGGTAAACCTTCATATACACCTTGTTGTGCATTAACCAACCAGGATACTAAACTGAACATTATTCAGTCTTCTTACATCATCATTAGAACTTCTTCACTTGCACACATGTGCAAATCCTACTACCCAGGCTACCATCTAACTCCTTACCTACCTGGCTAACTCATATCATCTAGACACCATGGTATTAGATACAAGTCTAATACTTACATAACAGTTAATGTATAGGCATCAACATCAGTTCTCCCTCCAATTTTATGCACAAGTGCTACATACACGCAAGCTATATATCTATATCTGTATACACTCCCAACACACAAGTGTCTGCTTGAGCATAGTCATTCCATTACTTGCATCCCAAAATAATACATCCCTTGCAACTCTCAACTAATGTATCCAAGCCTAAACACACATTGGCATTGCTCAGTCAATAACTGATACATAAGCCACACTAGCTTACTGATACTGTTCTCGTATCGGTAATCTATTTCATTCCCAGTTCAACCTGCTACTGTATTCCCAGAGCTCGAGTGTGCCACAATCCAAGAGATAGACTGACTCATGCCCTAACACTTAAACATCAACTCCTCACATCTACTACTGTCGTTGCTGCTCCTATTGATTATTAAAAATCCAGTCCAATTGGAATGCTCTGCCCCTACCTCTGACACCAACTCCAACTGAACGCAATACTTGCTAATATTGCATCAGTGCACCGTACCAACAATGTGCAGTCTCTACTCGAGTTTCCTTGGCAACTGTTGATGTTGCCTGATGCTCCTCGAGCACAAACACTTCTTGAACTCCACTATCATCACAGCACAAATACAAGGTATCAGTGTATACTTGCCACTGTCCAGCACCTGTGCACTGAGGTTCACAGCAATGTGTCTAACTCCAACCCTTCAACAGTCAATCATCCCCACCATGACCTAAACGACAACAACAGTATCAGTAACTCTTCCACCCTAGCAGTCAAACACAACACAACAGACACTTATATACCTACCTACATACATATATATATATATATATATATATATATATATACCATAACATAGCATTCTAACACATCCACTTAACCAATGCAAGTGTCAAAACCACAAATACTATATGATCAACTATTGATACACCCCCAACTAAAGTGTCAAAACCCACAATACCCAAATATAACCAAATATACACATCAATTATAGTTAATAACAGCTATTAGAACTTGCTACCAAAGAATTAGAACTCAAATGCACAAAATTCCCAAATTAGAGCCATGTATCATGACGTATCATGATACACCCTACTCGTAGCTATTTGTGGACACGTATCTACCTTCACATGACCAATCTATCTCTAATTAGGTCTAACAAACCTAATAACAACCACTTGGTGTGCCATTCTCGAATTTTTCCAAAAATGAGCACAAAACTCAATGTAGAAGTCTCAAATTGGGTCAATAGGATTCCAAACTCCTCCCTATGGGTAGCCCTAATTTATGGGTGCAATCTACATGCTCTAAATCATCAAATAAAGCTAATCAGGGAAAGCATTTCAGAATTTACCTATTTAAAGATAAATTTCCAAAGAAAACCAAGGAGTTCCTAGCCCAAACTCCTTCTTCTCCAATGCTCCTTGCAACCCAAGCTTCTACGTCTTCTTAGATGGTGAGGATGAGGGAATTTGGAAGAAAAATAGGGTTGATTTGGTGGTGAGATGAACTAATAGAGGAGAACCCTAATTTAGAAACAAAGGGGATAAAGAATGAGAGGAGAGAGAGTGCCCCCACTCTCTAAATTAGGGCCGGCCCCCTCCTTGGCTTGTTGTCCAAGCAATGGTCAATTACTAAAAAGTCCCTATAGGCTTGTCATGATGAATTAATAATTAAGAAAAAGCTTCTACACCTAATGGTTAATTAATTAAGTTACTAATTTAAAGACAAAGGCTAATAAATTGAGCTCAAGTGTCACTAACTTAATGTTGGTCCAAACTCAAGTCTAGCCTAGTTAGGACCACTAACACAAGTCCACTAACTAATGTTACATGCTAACAATTAGTTAAAATATACAATATTAATTATATAACATGCATATAAATTAAATAAATATGAAAGACTAAAATACCTCATTTCTAGAAATATGGTAGTGACACTAGGAGCTTGGCTTATAAATCTATCATCGGCACACAAATGAAAGTCCCCAAGCTATAAACTTGGCGCACTTTCATCAAGTATGCCAGCTGAAGGGTTTGGTGCACAAATAAGTACAAGAAGGTCTACTATAAGATAAAACATAAGTCTCGAAGCATGGCACAATAGTCAAGACAACACTGCAGTCGAGAACATAATTTTTGAGAATGGTCAGAAGTTATTGCTTAGTCATTAAGTAATAAGAAAGGCTACAAAGTGCGTCGTCTATGGAGAATGTCACATAGTGAGCCATATAGCAGAGTGCGCCATTCTCTAGAAGCAACAAAGTGAGCCGCTAAATTTTTTTTACCAAAGTGCGCCAACTCTGCAATATCTACAAAGTGTGCCAACTTGGCTATATTAAGTGGCGTACATTCTTGATGACTTGCAGACCCATTCAAAAGTGCGCCAAGTAGGATTGGCATACTTTTGAAGGAATTACTATAGTACAAAATATAAATAGCAGTAGAGAAGTGCGCCCAGAGTACTCAACATATCTTGGCGCACTTTCTAAGGAATTAGTGAAACACACACAAGTGCTCTCACTAGAACTTCGCTTATTAGACAAGGGTTTCCTGCATACTTTTTGTATAAATTCTCAAGCCAACTATGCATTCTCTGACTTGCTATTCTCGGGCTCCATGAGCAACAATATAAGAAAATCAAAATCATCATAAAGACATGTTCTAAGTATTAAACAAATGAAACATATCCAGTGATTAAACAAGTTATACTAAGAATCAAAACAAGATCCATAGTTGTTCCTTCGGTTGGCAAGATGTACTTGCCTACGGTCAAGTCTAGCCTAATACTACCCAGGTTACCCACAACCAAGGCCAAGCTCGTCTGCTGCTCTCTGCTGGGGAAGAAACGAAAAAGAAAATAGAAAAATAAAAGGAAAGAAAAATGAAGGAAAGAGAATGGGATTGCTTATATAGCCAAGGGATTGATTTTAGGTGTAGTGCCCCACTCCTAGCGGTACACTATATAAGTCTTGTGGCTCGATTGACTCAGTCAAAATTGAGTATGGTAAAACTTTACGGCAGAATTGATCATGGATAATGCAATGAACCTTTCCAATTGAGGGATCGGCTTCTGTTGGAATGAATCCAACAGTTTTCATTGGATTTTTTGTTGACTTTCTTGGATTTTTGCTGCTTGGTTTTGATGAATGCATTTTTGTGATTGGTTTTTGATGATTGATTATTTAGCCCATTTTTATCGATTGTATTCATTCATTCTAGAGAACTCTAAGAGAAATTAAGACGATAGTCTAACCAAATATTGGTGCCAATGCAGATAGACGCGTGACCGGAGCCTGAGCGAGCAAGCATCCTTTTCTCTCGACATTCTCTCTTTGGTGAGTGGTGTTTGATAATAAACGAAAGAAATAAAAATAGGTTTATATGGAACCCTTTCTTAGTTTTACAAACAAGAATTACTATTAATCCAATACGAGGATGTTAAGTACAAAATTTAATCTGGATAAATATTGCTATAGGAGTCTGATCTGCAGTCGATCACTTTGTCCCTTGGACCACACGATGATGAAGAAGTGCTGTAGAAGAAGGAATAGCTTCAAAGATTGCAAGAAGGAGTGGATACTTGATACCAAGATCGTCGCTCACTACTCTCTGTCTGTGCTCTTCTCTCTTCGATTTTATGACTTTTCTCCTCAATTCTTCGACCTTGGACCTCCGTGGATGGAGGTCTTTATTTATAGGGTTTAGTGACAGTAACCGTCCAGTCAGCGTAGAAGCCGGACAGTGGAGAGTGTGGCACTTTTTACGCGGCGGTTATAATAACTGCCATCCACGTATAAATGATCTTCTGAATCTGTGTGTGACGCGTGCCCCATTATGAGGTGACGCGTATAACTGCTGCGAAGATCACGGCATGCAAGCCACGTAGGTAACTGCCCCTCGCGTAGAGATGATTGGCATAGAAGCCAAATAATTGTCTCGTTGGCGTAAAACCCAAATAGCTGTTCCGATGGCATAAAAGCCAAATAGGCATAGAAGCCCAATAGGCATAGAAGCCTAATAGCTGTCAGGTTGGCGTAGAAGCCAAGTAGGCGTAGAAGCCTGATGCTGTATAGATACGTTGCCGGCGTAAGGATAGTCGATTCTCCTTGACTGAGGTCTTGAGCGTATTCTGGACCAAATAGGCTTATCACGTACCTTTGCAAATATAGCCTGAGTTGGCGTATTCCGAGGAGATAGCATACGGCGTACTCCTATAGTTGAAAATAGCCAAGTCGGCGTATTTCAAGGAGATAGCATACAGCGTGCTCCTATAGCTGAAAATAGCCTGATGGCGTAACATGCAGAGGTGATGATGTGGACGTATTAGCCATAATTATAGCTCACCCAGTCTTTGAAAGTAGAACCAAATCTCATGCATTAAATGCAAAGATCTGCCCCCATCATGCGCATTAACTGCAGAGACGTGCCTCGAGCTCTGTATGGAGAGCAGCTTTTAACGTGGCGGTTAGTTTTGTCTTCTGTTGAGCGTAAAAGCTCACGTCTGCCTATATAAAACTAGGCAACGTTTTCCCTTGAATGCGTAAAAGTAATTTGTATCAAGGAAATATCACTAAACGACGGTCTGGGTCTCTGTGCCGAACCATCATTACAGCCGTCGTCTGGGTAGTCGTGCAGTACTCTTTGTCAAGAGTCAGGTTCACTGCATGATCTGACATGTTCATTCGATGAATACGAAGAGTTCCTCGTACACTCCCATGCTGCATTAAAAGCAAATGGATTTTATGCCATAAAGGCGAGATAGCAACCTTTTTATGCTAAAGCAGTCTGAAATACTGCATTACGTGGGTTATTCTGGAGCTATATTTTATGCTGTACTAGCTTTGAAGCTCTGTTGTACGCCGATAGCTCTGAAGTCATGTCTTACGCCACACAGCACTGAAACTCTACTTTATGTGGGTTTTATGCATACTGCGTATAATCCTGTAGCGTATTTTTCATGCTTCTACAAGACCCCCTTCAAAGTTTTTAAATTCCTCATAATTTGAAATACTTTGAATGAAGCATGAAACGGTCAAGTCTGACTCGTTCCTCGAGGCTGATTTCTTGGCGGATTTTTGGGAGTTTGTTGGGATTCGGTGTGTTCTCTTTTGCCTATATAAAGGCTGATGAGTTAACCTGTTCTTCCCATATTTTCTTTACCATACAGAGATGGTTGCCGAGGTTCGTCGGGCCGACTTGGGGAAAAAGAAGAAGATGTTAGCATGTAAGGAACCAAAAAAGAAGGCATCTTCGAGCAAATGTCCTCTGCAACGATGGATCATGGAAGGATATCATAGCTTTCTTTGCTCGGGATGATCAGCAATTTCATATGGCAATTCGTCCAGGAGAGAGGAAGGGTCATATTCGACCACACAGCTTGCAAGCTGTATTTTCTCCCGTTACGACGGTGGACGAGGGCAGACAAACTGACCCTGTCTTCCAGTATTGAGTTGGGTCTGAATACCAACTCAATCTGTCATGGCGTATGGAGGGTGGGCTCTTGAATAATTTATAAAGGCCCAGTTTTGTATCCTCCCGCCATTAATCATTTTTTTTATTAATCGGTCGCGAAAACCGATTAACTGATGAAGAAGACGAAAAACAATCTCCACCAATATGAGAACCTGGCAGAACAGACTCTTGGCGTGATCCAAAATGAAAATGAGGAACCCTTTATAGGAAAAGGATTTCCATCATATGTAATCATGAAGATAAAAAATCCTTTGTAGGTTGGATTTCTATCATATGTAATCATGATTAATAAAATTGTCTTCTTTTACGCATCTGATGATTCGCCATATTTTGCTGTGATGAATTCTGAATAACTTTACGCCGACTCTGATAAAAATTATCTAATCTCGTCCCATCTTTTACGCGTAACTAAAGACGCGTAGAAAGCTGCTTAGCATTTAAGTCGAATATCCGAACTGTCATGCTATTTTGGACGATGAGTCGTGTAGAATTCTGAACTGTCACTTCTCTGATAAGAAGAATTCTTGTTCAGACCATCATCTTCAAGAATGATTTCCCGAAAGTCCCTTAAAATGGGGTGAGAAATGGCTGTCAAAACTGACCATGCTTGAACTGTAGAGAAAATATTCTGACTGGATTTTGGATGAACTTACAGTCGACCCAAGAAGAAGAGTCATTTTCAATGCTGAACTCTGTATGTATTGGGTACTTGGGATAATTTGAGGCCAAGAAGGAGCATCTTCTGCGTGAACCCTTGTAATTGACTGTCTTGAGATTTGTTCAGATATACGCATACTCTGGCCTGCGTATTTTAAGATATGCGGAAAGTCATAGATCCGTAATATAGATGAGCATAAAATCATAGGTTTGTAGCCTCTCGAGCATAAAAACTGCTGAGCATAAGAGCATCCGGGCGTAAAACCATAGATTTATAGCCTCTGAAAAGAAAACTTTCTAGCGTGAAGTCGTAGATTTGTCGCCTCTGAGCGTAAAAAGCTTCTGAGTGTGAAATCATAGATTTGTAGCCTCTGAGCGTGAAGTCGTAGGTTTGTAGTCGCTTGAGCGTAAAAGCTACCGAGCGTAAAAGCATTCGGGCGTAAAATTGTAGACTTATAGCCTCTGAGCGTAAAATCGTAGATTTGTAGCCTCTCGAGCGTAAAAGCTCCTTAGCGTAAAATCCTAGATCCGCTCTGTACGAAAAACTTTTTGAATTCGCTGACTGTCCGTCTTCCCTAAATGATAGGCTGACGTGTTCACCAATCATAACCAAATATTAAATATCGGATTTGGTTAGGAATTTGAAGAGTTATCTGAACTCTATAAATACCCCAAGGCCTTTGTAACCTCCGATTTCCAATTTCCGAAATAATTAGATTTTTAATTTATTTTAAATACCAAGTTTTTTAAAATAATTTCTCCTTGTATTCTTGTATTTGATTTTGAACAATGTTTGATTTAGAAGGTGATTTAAAATCTTTTATAAAAATCATTTTTCCTAAATGTCGCTTTCTTATAAATAAATAAATAATGATGTAAATATAATACTCTAGCTTCGAATATTTATTGGCTTGAAATCATTAAATTAATTGTTTGATAAATTATTGAAGAACTAGTGGTTTTCATAATAAATTTTCATATCCATTTTGGAATAGTAAATAAATAAATTACATATTTTCTAGGGTTTTGAAATATGGGTTTATTTAGTAGCTAAATTGGAATCAGTTAGCCTTGGAAGCCCCTTAAAATATTTTCTTAAATTATAATATTTTCTATTAATTTTATAAGTTTACCATCTTTCATTCACCCTCATTTTTTCCCACATGAAAACTCATTTATATATGATCTGGGCCATCCATTATTGGGCCAATCCTCACCCTTCATCCTACACCCTCTCTCCCTATTTAAGTCCCTCATCACCATTCCCAAGAAACCCTAACTAGCCCTCACAAATCCCCATAAGCCAACCACCATCACCATTTTTGTGTGCTCGTGTCCGTGTGTCCAGCATTACCGTGTCAGCCGTGTTGGCCTCGGGTCCGACCCCGGGTGTCCTATCGTATCCATCCATTTCCTGTGTCCGATTACAACATTACAACCAGATTTTTGTGTCCGACACACCCGGACACATCCACCTCCACCACAGCGAACACCCAACCCTGTGTCCAACACCCGGACACGTATACCCACTGTGCAGTACATCAACCGTCGTGTCCAGCCCGGACACGATCCGCCTCGACACAGAATTCAAAACCCTAAACCTAACTTCGACCTGCCGCCGGTGGCCGCCGCGGATCCCCTCATCGTTGTCGAGCCGTGGCCGCCTCACCCGCGTCGAGCCCGCATCGAGCACCGCCGCCTCGATCAGATCTGCCACCCCTCGAACCGAGCGCCGCCTCCCCGAGCCGAACACCCGCCGCCACAGCAGACCGCGTCGAGCCGAGCGACGCCGCCGCTCTCAAGTTCCACCGCCGCCTGGAACCGAGCACCCTCGTCGAGCCGTCGACCGCCGCCTGGAACCGAGCACCCCCGTCGTCTCGAGCCGAGCACCGCCGCCGCCTCGAACCGAGCACCCGTCGCCTGGAGCCGAGCACCCGCCTCCTCGATACGCGCACCCGGCCGCCGCCACAGCAGAACGAGCAGTCCGCCGACGCCCTGCCGGTCCGACCCCGGCGGACTTCTCCTCCGTCGACGCCGGGAAACCCTCCCCCAAACGTGAGCCGACTTCTCTCTTTCCCTTTCTTTGTTCTGTGAAGTTGAGTTACAGTAAGTAGTTAGTTAATTATGATTAGTTAGTTAATTAAATTAATCAATTAGTTAATTTATATATTTAGTTTAGTTAATTATTTATTTATCAGTTAATAAAATTCTTAATCAGTTAAATTAATTTATTAATCAGTAGTTAATTATTACTCAGTTAATTAATTTCATAATCAATTAGTTAATTTATAATTAGTTAGTTTTATGTAATTAGTTTAGTAATTTCCTGTAATTAGTTAGTAATTAAATATAATTAGTTTAGTAATTTTATGTAATTAGTTTATTTTTATGTAATAATTAAAAGGGTTTTTGATTATACAAAACTATAATAATTTTTGGGTTATATTATTAGTTTCAATAATAAAAATTAGTTCAAAATTATTATTGGACTGGTGACCGATTTTTTTCCATAGATAAAAATATATGATGGCTTTTACATAAATTCTAAAATTTTATAAATAAACTTTTATTGGTAATTACTGTTCAAAAATAATTTCGAAATAATTTTCATTAAATTAGGGTGTTACCTTAATTACAACAAACGACCATTTCTCTTATTAGCCTGGTATCCTTATCTCGATTTTCGTGACAAACTTCGATCTTAGACTTCTTTATATAGTTTCTAGCTATTTGGACTGCTCCGGACTCATTGGAACTAACTGCTACTTCATTTGGGATCACCTTGAGAAGTGTGGCTTTATGTACGTTCCTTGATTTGTTAATATATATATATAGAAATATTTGATTGATATATATACAAATATGCATTTTGGTATATATATATATATTTATATACATCTATTTAGTGTATATACACAAATATGTATTTTTGTACAATTACTAATAGACATTTATATATAATATTATATATATTTTTATTGGTATATACTTTGAGTGTAAATATGTATTATATACGTATCCCTACTAGATGACCCTAGTTGACTAGTGCCATACCTGGCAGAGCCCCTGAGTTCATGTATTTGTGATGTGTTAGTGTAGCACCTGATACAAATATTGTATTTGATATATTTTTAGGACTGTTGGTTACTCCAGACGATACTCTGGGACAGGACATTGGTTTTACCAGCTAAGGACCCAAGGCGAGTACACTCTCTGATTAGTTTCTAATTTATGATATTTCCTATGTTCCCTGTATCTAGTGTAAATATTCATGTTCTTGACACGTTGGTTACACGGATTGGTATACACGGATCTCGTCATGAGATGTTATTCCTTATTCATGGTGTAGCTTATACAAGACTTGTTTTCTTGATATCTTGTGCATGTACAGACACTGATTTTCGGGGAGATTTGCTACCTCCCTAGGGAATCCCGTGCCATAGCGTACCATGATTAGATCTACTATACCAGTCGGGGGTTTGGGGAGTATTTTAGTGTAGATATGTGATCATACCCAACTATCCATGCATCATAGCTCACCCCACATCTCACGTCGGGTGCGGCCTGACCATCTCCATGCTTCATAGCTGTTACGTGTGATTAGCCTGACCTCTACATGCATCATAGCTAACCAACGGTTAGCCTGACCTTCCATGAATCATAGCTAATCACATGTAACCAGCCTGATCAAGTTCCCAAGCCGATCACATGTTAAAGCTAGTACTCACACACTTAGTCATAGGTTTCTTGCTCATTGACATATTGTTTCTTTTCCTGCATTTACTTACAGTATTTCCAGTATTTCTTTTATTGTACATTTCTCGTACCTATACATGCATCTGGTATATTTCTATCTAGAACTGCTACATAGTTTATGTCATTTATATAGAATTGCTATTTAGAGATGTACTTTGCTCTTTCCTGACTGGAAAATATTTTTCCAGACTGTGACCTTAGTAGACTGGTTTCCGACACACTTGGGGATTGGTTGTTATTGTTTGCAGGTATGATTATTTTGTCATTAGACTTGTGTCGTATTCTGTTATTTCTTCAAATTCTTATCGTGCTATAGTGGTGATTTAGTATGTTGTTCATTTTTATAGTGTTATCCGTGTCTCCTTATGGAGTTGGATACTATTGTGAGATTGTTTATATAGTACTTGACCTAGACAGCGTTCTACCGCCGATGCTGCGGCGTAGGCTGGACGTACCCACGCTCTCGTGCCCCTATACCGGGTGCGGATCGTGACACATTTTTAGTGGTGGCCCATGGAGGTCAGACTTCGCTAGTTGTGCGATGTCGTAGTAGTGCGATGTCATAGTTGTACTACTGCGTACCTGCTATAGAATATAGGACATAGGATACTAGGATGAGAGAGGATACTCAATCACAAATTATTTGAGAGATTCCTGGGACGACCCCTGAGAATCTCGTTATAAATTTTCTAATTTAAATCTTTCCTTGTTTCCGTCCGCTCTCGCTTGTTGTTATTGAACTTGATTCTTGTTGACCAGTTGTTAACTTTAATTCTTGGTATCGTTGTTGGGTTGATTTCATATTGAGATGAATTTTATGGACTAGAATTTATGGTATCATCTGATGACATATATTGATGAGGACAGTGAGAAAGGTAAAACGTCTACTTTGGTTATGGAACCTAGAGTTTATCGCAGCCATATTAGCTATCGTGACGAGAACGTAGGAACCTAACTTGGATGTACATACTTTAGTTATGAGATTTAGAGTTTCTCGCAGCCATACCGGTTGGCGTGGCGAGGATTCTAGATGACATGATTATAGAGTTGCATACCTTAGTTACGGAACCTGTCGTTTATCTCATCTATGCTTACTGGCGTGGCGAGGATTCCGAGTGTCATGATTTCAGACAGACGTGTATGATTATCAGGTTGTATCTTAAATTGGTTCTTAAAGTATCATCTCAAGACTTATCTATTTATGTTATTCCAGGACTTTGTTCCATCGCTTCTTTTCTTTACTAGCAGTAAAGATACCTTCAGTCCTTAACCCAGTTCTTTTGAGCCTTATTTCTTTAAGGATCCTTGTTAGTGTGATAATTAGTGATTTACAATTTTGGTTGTGTCTTGTATTAGTTTGACTGAGTGTGACTTATGAGTTTGTAAGTGTTTCTTAGTGGACATGTGAGCAGTAGGCTTTAATCTAGAGTTAGCCCTTAGCATAGTACCTTGTAACAATGGTTCTAGGATAAGTGTCATTTGAGACTGAGAGTAGAAGGAGAGCATAGAGTATCAGTGATAGTTCTCAGAGTTAGTATCAGGGCCAATATACCCGTCCTGGATAATCATGATTACGTAATTGAGTGATCTATGTAAACAATTAGGTATCAAGGAATTGTGTTAAAGATTAATGGAGCATAACGTCCAATCTGATGATTGACATCGGGCGTGTTAAAAGTAAAGAAGGATATATGCAATAAAGAGTTAATGAGGTGTCATGAGTAGAGAAATATCAGGATTTGTAATGAAAGTGGTGAAGCGTATCACGGATTAGTTTAATAGGCTTTAAAGGATTAAAGGAAAATACCTATACAACCATCAAGATGAGGAACCATATACATGCCCATGAAAATAAGAAATATGAGTGTTGTAAAAGGTACAACTAATCATGAGTTCTAGTAAGTTTGAGGAGATGATCCAATAATGAAGCTCGCGATATAATACCAAGAGTGCTAATGATTCTACATCAAGGATTAGTCGAGAATGACGTTAATGACAGTAAGCACTCTGTGTGATGATAATTAGATGATATACCAGTTGAGATGAATTGAAAATTATGAAAGAAAATACAAGTGATGATAACTTTGATCATTGGAGGTAATAGTGCAAGTGATTCGGGCAGTACAAACTTAGTACACAGTTGTAGACAATAGAGGTATTGAGTGCACCTCGAGTATTAGAGACCGTGAGCACTTATATGTAAATTTGTGGATTTATAAATTAAAAGAGTGGAAATGAATTTTAAACTTTGAGAATTATTGAGGAGATGAGATTGTGTCATTAAAATTTTTTTTGAGGATTTCAAATACTGATTCAATAAACATGGTCAAGGCTACAAAGATTTTAGAAGTGATTAAAATTTTATTCCGATGTTGAGTATCTGACTTTGAGGAGGTATATGCAATTTATTTTTAAGTTGATCGAGAAGTTAAACCTTGACGATTATTTTGAGGATTAATTTTATGGTAGATGAGAAATATGAATATTAATATATGAGTAGATGATATACATGTGTAAGGATCTGATGACTTGAGCATGATCAAGATGGCACTGTAGACTGACTTGGGTGTCCATCTAAAGTTGTATTGTAAAGAACAGTAATTAGTATGATGTGTTACACTTGGTGTGCACTGGAGTGATGAGAACAAATAATATGGACAATTGTAGTAGGAACGAGAACCGACAGAGAGTGTGGTACTAAAGAGATAGAGATATCAAACTTGGATGCATTGTTGAACCATGGTTATATTAGAGAATCTTGGTATCACATTTAAGTATTAATACGCAGGTGTATGCAATGAGGATGTATTCATGGATTTTGTGGATTAAAGGTTAGTTGATAGGGATATCAGTGTACAGGAATAGGAATTTGTTAGTGAATATGCTAGAGTTAAGTATTGTCAGAGATAGTAGATACTACAAGTAATATGTTAGCAGGTTCTTTCTTTCCCTCCTAATGATTCCTTCTTCCATCTTTCGATTGATTGATTTTCCTAATACTGTAGTTCGTATTCATGATTTTCTTGTTAAAATATAACTAGTAGTACACCTTAACAGAGACTGAAATACCATGACAAAAGATACATGACCTATATATTTTCTTAAATTGCATGGCTGTAGGTAGAGTTTTCTTAAACCATGATCATTAGGGTTTTGACCATAGCAAAGAATCTATGACAAGGTTATGACCGACAAAAAGGGGACAAGATGATTAAATTATGGATGAGCATTAATTTAAATAAAGAATTTAGGGGATTGTTATACCAGAGTTGATGGATCATTGATTTTGCAAAAATCGAGGTTTGATTGAAATTCGAGGATAAACATTAACTTAAGTAGAGAGTTAAGAAATTCACAGGGCAAAATTGAGGATTTAGTAAATTTTAGGAATGTCTTGATATGATTAAATTGATTATTAAAAAATTTGAGAAAATTTGAGAGATTATTATTTTTCTATTTGATTGCAAGATAGAAATTTTATAGTTTATATTATGAATGTTGCATTGAAGATTCTGAAAGTATCGCATCGTTGAGTATTTGAGGAAAAAGAAAATCAGGAAATAAATCGTTAATGGAATAGTGTCAAATTCAATTCTCGGGAGGAGGATTTAGATTTGAATAAGCAACAATTGAATTTGAGTTAGAGGAGTAAGATGATTGATGGATTAGTGTTTAAAAATTTAAATTGGGATACAGATTTTTAAATGTTATAAATATACATTGATTGGAATTCAATTGGAGGATTGGATATTAAAATCCTTGAGTAATTAGATACGAACTTAAATTCGGGAGGAGATTATGATAAAAAATTTGAATTTGATTTTTAAAACTTAAAGATTTTCCGGAATATGATGATATAGAATTTTGAAAGGTTGTGAAATAACGATATGGAATTACTTCATGATTATTTGGTTGAAATTTAAATTTTGATAGAAATAATATGATAAGTAAAGGCAATTACTAAGGATCCTAAATTTCGAGGACGAAATTTTTCTAAGGTGGATAGACTTGTAACCTCCGATTTCCAATTTCCGAAATAATTAGATTTTTAATTTATTTTAAATACCAAGTTTTTTAAAATAATTTCTCCTTGAATTCTTGTATTTGATTTTGAACAATGTTTGATTTAGAAGGTGATTTAAAATCTTTTATAAAAATCATTTTTCCTAAATGTCGCTTTCTTATAAATAAATAAATAATGATGTAAATATAATACTCTAGCTTCGAATATTTATTGGCTTGAAATCATTAAATTAATTGTTTGATAAATTATTGAAGAACTAGTTGTTTTCATAATAAATTTTCATATCCATTTTGGAATAGTAAATAAATAAATTACATATTTTCTAGGGTTTTGAAATATGGGTTTATTTAGTAGCTAAATTGGAATCAGTTAGCCCTGGAAGCCCCTTAAAATATTTTTTTAAATTATAATATTTTCTATTAATTTTATAAGTTTACCATCTTTCATTCACCCTCATTTTTTCCCACATGAAAACTCATTTATATATGATCTGGGCCATCCATTATTGGGCCAATCCTCACCCTTCATCCCACACCCTCTCTCCCTATTTAAGTCCCTCATCACCATTCCCAAGAAACCCTAACTAGCCCTCACAAATCCCCACAAGCCAACCACCATCACCATTTTTGTGTGCTCGTGTCCGTGTGTCCAGCATTACCGTGTCAGCCGTGTTGGCCTCGGGTCCGACCCCGGGTGTCCTATCGTATCCATCCATTTCCTGTGTCCGGTTACAACATTACAACCAGATTTTTGTGTCCGACACACCCGGACACATCCACCTCCACCACAGCGAACACCCAATCCTGTGTCCAACACCCGGACACGTACACCCACTGTGCAGTACATCAACCATCGTGTCCAGCCCGGATACGATCCGCCTCGACACAGAATTCAAAACCCTAAACCTAACTTCGACCTGCCGCCGGTGGCCGCCGCGGATCCCCTCATCGTCGTCGAGCCATGGCCGCCTCACCCGCGTCGAGCCCGCGTCGAGCACCGCCGCCTCGATCAGATCCGCCGCCCCCTCGAACCGAGCGCCGCCTCCCCGAGCCGAACACCCGCCGCCACAGCAGACCGCGTCGAGCCGAGCGACGCCGCCGCTCTCGAGTTCCACCGCCGCCTGGAACCGAGCACCCTCGTCGAGCCGTCGACCGCCGCCTGAAACCGAGCACCCCCGTCGTCTCGAGCCGAGCACCGCCGCCGCCTCGAACCGAGCACCCGCCGCCTGGAGCCGAGCACCCGCCTCCTCGATACGCGCACCCGGCCGCCGCCACAGCAGAACGAGCAGTCCGCCGACGCCCTGCCGGTCCGACCCCGGCGGACTTCTCCTCCGTCGACGCCGGGAAACCCTCCCCCAAACGTGAGCCGACTTCTCTCTTTCCCTTTCTTTGTTCTGTGAAGTTGAGTTACAGTAAGTAGTTAGTTAATTGTGATTAGTTAGTTAATTAAATTAATCAATTAGTTAATTTATATATTTATTTTAGTTAATTATTTATTTATCAGTTAATAAAATTCTTAATCAGTTAAATTAATTTATTAATCAGTAGTTAATTATTACTCAGTTAATTAATTTCATAATCAATTAGTTAATTTATAATTAGTTAGTTTTATGTAATTAGTTCAGTAATTTCTTGTAATTAGTTAGTAATTAAATATAATTAGTTTAGTAATTTTATGTAATTAGTTTATTTTTATGTAATAATTAAAAGGGTTTTTTATTATACAAAACTATAATAATTTTTGGGTTATATTATTAGTTTCAATAATAAAAATTAGTTCAAAATTATTATTGGACTGGTGACCGATTTTTTTCCATAGATAAAAATATATGATGGCTTTTACATAAATTCTAAAATTTTATAAATAAACTTTTATTGGTAATTACTGTTCAAAAATAATTTCAAAATGATTTTCATTAAATTAGGGTGTTACCTTAATTACAACAAACGACCATTTCTCTTATTAGCCTGGTATCCTTATCTCAATTTTTGTGACAAACTCCGATCTTAGACTTCTTTATATAGTTTTTAGCTATTTGGACTGCTCTGGACTCATTGGAACTAACTGCTACTTCATTTGGGATCACCTTGAGAAGTGTGGCTTTATGTACGTTCCTTGATTTGTTAATATATATATATAGAAATATTTGATTGATATATATACAAATATGCATTTTGGTATATATATATATTTATATACATCTATTTAGTGTATATACACAAATATGTATTTTTGTACAATTACTAATAGACATTTATATATAATATTATATATGTTTTTATTGGTATATACTTTGAGTGTAAATATGTATTATATACGTATCCCTACTAGATGACCCTAGTTGACTAGTGCCATACCTGGCAGAGCCCCTGAGTTCATGTATTTGTGATGTGTTAGTGTAGCACCTGATGCAAATGTTGTATTTGATATATTTTTAGGACTGTTGGTTACTCCAGACGATACTCTGGGACAGGACATTGGTTTTACCAGCTAAGGACCCAAGGCGAGTACACTCTCTGATTAGTTTCTAATTTATGATATCTCCTATGTTCCCTGTACCTAGTATAAATATCCATGTTCTTGACACGTTGGTTACACGGATTGGTATACACGGATCTCGTCATGAGATGTTATTCCTTATTCATGGTGTAGCTTGTACAAGACTTGTTTCCTTGATATCTTGTGCATGTACAGACACTGATTTCCGGGGAGATTTGCTACCTCCCTAGGGAATCCCGTGCCATAGCGTACCATGATTAGATCTACTATACCAGTCGGGGGTTTGGGGAGTATTTTAGTGTAGATATGTGATCATACCCAACTATCCATGCATCATAGCTCACCCTATATCTCACGTCGGGTGCGGCCTGACCATCTCCATGCTTCATAGCTGTTACGTGTGATTAGCCTGACCTCTACATGCATCATAGCTAACCAACGGTTAGCCTGACCTTCCATGAATCATAGCTAATCACATGTAACCAGCCTGATCAAGTTCCCAAGCCGATCACATGTTAAAGCTAGTACTCACACACTTAGTCATAGGTTTCTTGCTCATTGACATATTATTTCTTTTCCTGCATTTACTTACAGTATTTCCAGTATTTCTTTCATTGTATATTTCTTGTACCTATACATGCATCTGGTATATTTCCATCTAGAACTGCTACATAGTTTATGTCATTTATATAGAACTATTATTTAGAGATGTACTTTGCTTCTTCCTGACTGGAAAATATTTTTCCAGACTGTGACCTTAGTAGACTGGTTTCCGACACACTTGGGGATTGGTTGTTACTGTTTGCAGGTATGATTATTTTGTCATTAGACTTGTGTCGTATTCTGTTATTTCTTCAAATTCTTATCGTGCTGTAGTGGTAATTTAGTATGTTGTTCATTTTTATAATGTTATCCGTGTCTCCTTATGGAGTTGGATACTAGTGTGAGATTGTTTAGATAGTACTTGACCTAGACAGCGTTCTACCGCCGATGCTGCGGCATAGGCTGGACGTACCCACGCTCTCGTGCCCCTATACTGGGTGCGGGTCGTGACAGCCTTCAGAGAAAAAACTCTTCATCTGTCTTTTGCGAAAGAAAAACCTTCGTCTCTTTTAGAACTCTTCTTCATTTCTTCTCTGAGTACTCTGAGTTTTTAGCAATGGCACCGAAACAACCTTCCACCGCTAAGGGAAAGAAAGCCGTCTCCTCTTCTCGCTCCTCTGCTCAAGCACGAGCGACTCCTATTGGACTGAGCGAACCTCGCTCTGAACGAAGTGTCCCACCGTCAAGCTGTGCACCAGGCGTCATAGGTAAAGCTTTTGGGACGACAAAAACAAAAACAGAAAACCTTCGCACACGTTGTACGTGAACGCGCTAGGTCATCTTCTGTGCTGAGAGCCTCTTCGAGGAAGATGATGCACAGAGATGTTTTATCATTTACGCCCACATTCCTAATGTGTCAGCGTAAAAACTCTATATTTTCGCAGTCTGACGTAAAAGCTTTGACTGTCGAAATTTGGCGTATACTACAAACTTTGAGTGTTACGCTCTGGATGAAAATTCTGGCGTAACAACTCAAATTTTGGCAGTCTGGCGTAAAAAACACACAGACTTTCAAATTTTTGTGTATACTGCCAATCTTGAATTTTATGCCTCGGAAATAGGTTCTAGCGTAAAAACTCAAGTTTTTACAGTCTTGGCGTAAAAGCACAGACTGTTGATCTTTGGCGTAAGTTGTAAGACTGTAATGTCTAGTATATAAACTGACATGTTCTTCTTGCATTTTGTAGTTAACTTGCAGATACCTTCGTTGGCTGAGGTGATGGGTTCTGCTGCTGGGATGCTGAACTCCAATTACCTGGAGGATTTGTCCCATGTGACATTCCCTATTTCTGGAACTCAGTATCCTGAAGGAAGGGGAATTCTGATATCGTCTCAGGGAGAACGGATGCTGTTGAGTATGATCAACGGGGAGCCCCTGACATATATAGATGGGGACAAATATATAAAACCAGCTTTCCTATTCGGGGATATGATTGATAAACAATCCCAAACGAAGCCCAAGAAGGAAAACTGGGTTTTTACTGCTGGGGGCATGGTCATATACCTGCCCAGGATGCCGAGAGATTATCCTATCTCGGCATTCTTCCATGCCACGCATCCCAGGAGGATGTCGTGGACCCTGACTCCTAATCTTCACGGCCAGCTGGGGAAGATATTTTATCAGAAAGGATCAGACCAAGGATTATTTGTGAGCCACCCTTCAAGCCCTGTAATGCCTTTCAGGGGATTATTTTCGAGCAGTGTCCCGAGTGAAGACACTTCACTGCTCCAACCAGTCCAATTACCTATTTTTGCAATGACTTCATGGGGCATGGAGGAGTATACCCCAAGGTTAATCCTCGGACCAATGGGTGGCTTACCCCTTCAAATCTTCGATGGGCTCATTTAGCTGCCTGGGCCCTGAAGCATTTTCAGACGGAGCTGGAGAGCATTGGTCTGTTTGCGGCTGTGAGTGTTACCCGTGTTGGGCTGCCTCCCAACCCCAACCTATTTTTGGCTTTGATGGAGCGGTATATCTCGCTCACTGGAACTTTTGCCACTCCGCTAGGGGAGTTGGGATTGGCCCTTCATGAGATGGCAAAGATTTCAAGACTGCCAATAGGGGATACTCCTTATGAAGAGTATGTTACCACAAACAGGGAGCTGGAGGATACAAACCCTCGGGTAGTGGCAGTGTACCAGGAGTTAATGAGCCATTATCTAGCGTGCACCACCTTCTATAATGAGCCCTCTGATTTGGCTCATACCAATAAATGGGCATCATATCTCTTCTTTCATCATGCCAGAGATGCTAAGCCAGACAAGGTTGTGGATAGCAGGGATAAGCCTTTGAACTTTCTGAGCGTGCTTAATGCTCAAATAATCGATGATCTTATTGAAGACGCTGGGGCTTCAGATCAAGTTCTTGATGAGGGGATAGGGAATTATCCTGCAGGCACTAAAGCCTATAGTTATATGAGTCATTGTCGCATGCCTCTGTCAAGGGAAGCTCAACTGGCTGGTATAGAAGCATGAAAAATACGCTGCAGAGTTATACGCAGTATGCATAAAATCTGCGTAAAGTAGAGTTTTCAGTGTTGTGTGGCGTAAGACATGACTTCAGAGCTATCAGCGTACAACAGAGCTTCATCGCTAGTACAGCGTAAAACATAGCTCCTGAACAACCTGCGTAATACAGTATTTTATACTGCTTCAGTGTAAAAAGGTTGCTATCTCGCCTTTATGGCATAAAACCCATATGCTTTTAATGCAGCGGGAAGGTGTACGAGAAACTCTTTGTATTCCTCGAATGAACCAGTCAGATCATGCAGTAAACTTGACTCCTGAAAAAGAGTACTGCACGACTATCCAGACGATGGCTGTAATGATGATTCGACACAGAGACCCAAACCGTCGTTTAGTGACATTTCCTTGATACAAGTTACTTTTACGCATTCAAGGGAATACGCTGCCTAGTTTTATACAGGCAGATGTGAGCTTTTACGCTCAGCAGAAGACAAAACGAACCGCCACGTCAAAAGCTGCTCTTCATACAGAGCTCGAGGCACGTCTCTGCAGTTAATGCGCGTGATGGGGGCAGATCTCTGTATTTAATGTACGAGATTTGGTTCTACTTCCAAAGACTGTGTAAGCCATAATTACGGCTAATATGTCCACATCATCACCTCTGCGTATTATGCCATCAGGCTATTTTTCAGCTATAGGATCATGTTGTACGCTATCTCCTTAAAATACACCGACCTGGCTATTTTCAACTATAGGAGTACGCTATATGCTATTTCCTCGGAATACGCCAACTCAGGCCATATTTGTATCGGTATGTGATAAGGCTATTTGGTTCAGACTACGTTCAAGACCTTAGTCAAGGAAGGAGGATCGGCTATCTTTTACGCTAGCTACCTATCCATGCAGCATCAGGCTTCTACGCCTACTTGGCTTCTACGCCTACATGACTTCTACGACAGTTTGACAACTATTTGGCTTCTACGCCATGGTGACAGTCATTGGCTTCTACGCCAACCTTTTCTACGCGAGGGACAGTTACCTACGTGGCTTGCATGCCATAATCTTCGCAGCAGTTATACGCGTTACCTCATAATGGGACACGCGTCACACGCAGATTCAGAAGATCATTTATAGGTGGGCAGCAGTTATTATAACCGCCGCATAAAAAGTGCCACTCTCCACTGTCCGGCTTCTACGCTGACTGGACGGTTACTGTCACTAAACCCTATAAATTGAGACCTCCGGCCACGGAGGTCAAGGGTCGAACAAGGTCGAAAAAAGGTCAAAAACTTGGAGAATATAAGTCAGAAGGTCGAAAGGTCATAAATCTATTCTTGAGAGAGAAGAGCACAGACAGAGAGTAGTGATTGACGATTTTGACATCGAGCATCCACTCCCTCTTGCAATCTTTGAAGCATCTCCTTCTTCTACAGCACTTCTTCATTATCGTGTGGTCCAAGGGACAAAGTGATCGACCGCAGATCAGACTCTTATAGCAATATTTACCCAGATTAAATTTTGTACTTAACATCCTCGTATAGGATTAATAGTACTTCTTGTTTGTAAACCTAAGAAAGGGTTTCGTATAAACCTAGTTTTATTTCTTTCATTTATTATTAAACACAAGATGGCGACTCTGCTGGGGGACCTCTTTCTCATCTGACGAGAAAGCAATTGCTCAACACGATACAGTATCGGTAGGATCAATGAAGAAGACCTTGGTCGTACAATTTGACCAAACTACCTAAGAAGACATGCTTCGAGCAGAGGGTAGCTCTCACTCCCTCTCTGTCCAAGATAATAGGAAACTGCATAAAGTATGGATGCCCCGGACATCCCCTACCATTCCTGCCGACTCTCTGGCTTCTACGACCAGCAAGGTTGTAGCTTCGCAACCTCCGCGCCCCGTACATAAAATGCTGTCTCCCGTCTGTGATGTGGCAGACAAAACTTTTGTCAATGCCTCAGTGCTAGTCCAGAAGTCTACTCCATGCTCTACGCATAAAACTCTGTCTCTCGTCTGTGACGTGGCAGACAAAACTTTTGGCAATGCCTCAGTGCTAGTCCAGAAGTCTATTCTGCGCTTTGTGCGTAAAAATTTGTCTTCCGTCTGTGACGTGGTAGACAAAACTTCTGGTTATGCCTCAGTGCTAGTCCAGAAGTCTGCTCCGCGCTCTGCGCGTAAAACTCAGTCTCCTATCTGTGATGTGGCAGACAAAATTTTTGATAATACATCAACGTCAATTCAGAAATTCCCAACGTGCTCCACGCGTAAAATGCATCTTTTCTCCGTGGAAAAGCAGATGGGCCCTGCAATCTACGCAAGGGAAAACAAGTGGCGGATCTCTCAACTTCTCGGCCTTTATGCCAGCAAGAGAAGAATTTGCCCGCTCTCCAGATTACGCGAGAAGCTGATGGCCGATTGAGGACTTCCTCAGTTTTACGCCAACCTGAGCAGAGTTCCAAATTATGCCAAGTCAAGCCCCTCAGCGTAAAGAAAGCCCAGTTTGTGGATAGATATGCTCCTCATGGATCATGTGCTACTCATATGGCTGAACTGCTATATATAGGTGGTAGAGAAAGGGTTGGGGTTCCCAATATCCGTATTCAACTGATGTAAACAGAAAGAACAAGCCTTCTTCTTCTTCTGTTAATCCTCCCAACTTGCGTGAATATCTGATCCAGAAGCGCAAAGATAGAGGATCTTCCAACATGTCTATTATGCCCCCTAGGGAGCACTGTTGTAATAGTCATAAAATTATAGTTAATTATTGCTGTTCTGAAGCAAAATGGTCGGTTTTTGACCGGTTGAACTACTCTTTGCCTTTATAGGAAGAAGAGCCTACATTTGCATCAGTGAACATGGCTTCACACGTTCCTAGAGGAAGGTAAAATTCAAGACGTCATCCCTCTAGAACTCCAAGCCAAAGGAGATTCAATAGACTCCTTGAGAACATTGAAGCTGGGGTTTTCCGAAATACCTGTTCGAGGTCACAACAACCGGCTTCGTATTCTTCTGATTCCGACACTGGGGGTCACCAATTTCCCGAATCAGATGCTGAAAGTATAGAGTCATTCTCTACAGAGACCTATACTAACCCTTCAATGATATCTAGAGAAATGAAAGTCTATGCCATTGAAGATGAACGCGAAAAGGCTTCCTCGTCAGGAAGTACTGAGCAACGCATCGCTGTGTTGGAGACATCTCTGAAAGAGATACAGTCCATGATGTAGAATATGTACCAAATGATGCTGACTCAATACACAGCTGCTATAGCTCAAGCATCGGTCCCTCCGACTCAGATACGTGTAGTGGTGGACTTACCACCATCCAATGCAAATCAGGAGCCTGCTCTAGATCAGGAGTCAGCAGCTCCTCCACTTCCTAATTCGGAGAATATATTGCCTCCTGTTGGAGTTACGATACAACCGATCTCTCACCACTCTGCGATCCCTCTACCGGCTGAAGATCCGATGCAAGCAGTACGGGAATTGAAAGCCCAATTTGATGCCTTAAAGCACAAGGATTAGCTCAAGAAATTGGGAATCAACCAGCCTTACCCAGCTATCTGGGATAAGATCCCTTTTCCTCCTAAATACAAACCACAGACTATGGCTTTGTTTGAGGGAAAGACATCACCGAGCCAGTATATGAACTACTTCAGTATGATGACGGTGTTATTGCAAGGAAATGACGCCCTTCTTACTCGAGTGTTCAAAGGCTGTCTCTCGGGGGTGGCTTATCAGTGGTACCGTAGCCTTGCAGACAACTGCATTACTTCCTTTGAAGATTTCAAGACTCTGTTCTCGCACGATTCTACGAAGAAGGGATGGACATGTCTATGTCCTCTCTCATCGAAGTAAAGCAGAAGGAGAAAGAGAACGTTCGCACTTTCATCGAACGTTTTCGTCAAGCCACTTTGAAAATGCCTCCCGGAGTTCCAGACTCGGCATTGGTGGACATTTGTAGGAAGGACCTTCTTCCAGTGATCTCGGTGTTCACAGGACCATATCAGTTCCATGATTGGCCCTCATTTATTATCTCAGTGGTAGCCGCTGAAGAGAACAGTCAGAAGGCGCGTGATAATAGAATTATGATATCTGCCTCTGATAGAGGCAAAAGGTCATCCTCCAACAGCGACCATCCTCGTGGTTCCAAAGGAAAAGAAGCTTTGACGATCAATACGTCCAGGCAAAAAACTACGGCAACCACACAGACAAAACCTGGGACTTCCAGGCCCATTGAAGTATATTCTTTTGACGACGACGATATTCCAAGCATATTCGAGTGTCTAGTCAAAAGCGGCAAGATTACCCTCTCTGAGGTAAAGCGGCCTAATAAAGTCGGCAGTACCAATAACCCTAAGTACTACATTTTCTATAGGTACATTCATCACCCCACAAAGGCGTATTATTTACTAAAGAGGAAAATCCATTAGTTGATCGACGCTAAGGTCATCACTCTGTGCAATAGCGAGAAGACGGTCACAGCCAACATGATCTCTCTTTAATTTGGCAATCTGCCTCCTCAAGAAGTTTCGGATGGTGTTGTACCCATTTTTCGGACAACGATGAACATTGTTAATCTCCCTCCAACCAGGGGTCAAAATCATGACCTGGTACCCCTAACTACCCAGCACGACCAGATTATATGGGTTCATCTAGATCTAGTGTCAGAGATCGAGGAAGAGACTCAAGCTGCTAAGACTAAGTCTAGAAAGAATTCAAAACGTAAACCATGTCATATGGTTGTTATATCCTTGACATCAGAAGAAGAGGTTTTGGTTACTGGAACCCGTTTAGGGAAAGCCTACCTCAAGGACTATGGAGGAAGTCAGGAAGATGCATCGGCAGACGCTTCAGCTGCCAAACTTTCGGAACCTGAATTCGTCGTACCAGAGGCAGGTCATTCTAGACCAACTTCGGCGAAAAAGGGCAAGAAAAAAGAAGTGCGCTTTGACAAACCTTTGAAGAATATTTAAAACAAAGGTTTGGAGAAGCCATATAACTTCGACATCCTGGCCCAGTTGGCTAATACACCAGCCAGATTGTCCATTTTTGAACTACTCAGGCTCTCTAAAGACACTCGTCAAGCCCTGAGTGAAGCATTAATGCAGGCGGATGCATACTTGACCCAGCTCAAGTCCCCTGATAAAGAAACCGTGGCATGTCCTCAATGCCATAGTGTGATGGAGGTAGTCCCGAATATCACTTTTACCCAAGATGACATGCTGTTAAAACATAACAAGCATGACAGACCCCTCTATTACATCGGATACGTCGGTTCCATGGAGGTTGACCGAATTCACATAGATCCGGGATCATCGATCAGCATCATTCCTCATAGTCTGCTCAGACCGCTGAGGATTCCTACCAGCGAATTGGCTTACACCACCACTACAATCGTGGGCTTCAACGCCAGAAAAAGTAAGCCGTTGGGGAAGATTCGTCTGAGCATCCAGATTGGCGACCTCAGATCAGTGGCTACATGCTATATCATTGATTCAGAGGTGTCCTACAACATTCTGCTGTGCAGACCGTGGATCCACGACCACAACATCGTTCCTTCGACTCTACATCAATGCTTCAAATATGTAGATGCCCAAGAAACATTACAAACGGAGTTTGCTGATCTTAACCCGTTTAAAGGAGTAGAATCCTATTACTCCGATGCCATGTTGTACACCCAAGACTACATGGAGGAGGTGTCAGGCAAAACAGAGGAGGAATCCCACCGGGAGCCAGAAGAACCTTTTGCCGAACAACCTCTGTCAATCAAGGTGAAAGGGCGAACTACTCGTCTGAAAGTCATGGAACCCATGGCTATCCACCTGAACAAAACCAAGTCAGGACAAGGGGGTGATCCTCTATTAATCACTTTGAACCAAAAGCCTCCACCTTTGGTCATCAACCTCTGGCGCAACAAGCAGCCAACTGATGTAAATATAACCAGGAACGTGATTTCTGACGATAATAAAGATCCTCTTTTCCAGTACATTGACGCTCAAATTCCAAATCAGGAATCCTCTTCCCATAACGATATAGAACCTATAGCACAAAGATTCTTGAAGGCTATAGATTCCTATCATCCGTATGTGTGGGAAGTAGCATCATCATCTAATGTCATCACGATATATGGGCCACAAGAGGAGTCTATCTTTATTGTCCCGCCTACTCGCAGCAGTCAGCATCCAATAGTCTTCGGTCGCATGCGCAATGAACCGACTGTACAAGAAGATTCTCCCAATGATGATGCTGGAAAAATACAGGTTCATAGATATAGCCCACAAGGTTTGAAGATTATGCAAAGTATGGGTTATGACTTGAAGCTGGAACCAGACCTCAACTACGGGAAAGGCAGGCGAATGCCGTTGCACGGTGATCCCTAATGTCAACGAACTCATTTTGGGTTAGGGTATACCACCTCCCTTGCAACTTCTGAGTCAAATGAGGATATCTTTTCCTTTTCTCAAGATAGCTCATCATCCTCCGGCTCATCTGATGATCTAGAACGAGCATTATCAGTAAATATGGTATTAACAGATTCCCTCGAAGCAGACGAACAAGAATCTAAACCGTTTAAGAATGACTCTTGGGCTCAGCAAATGGATACGCAATGGAAACAACGGTTCGAGCAGAGAGAACCTCCCACTGAAGATAAAGTTATTCAAATCGACGTTGGGGATAAACTTTCGCCAAAGCCGATATTTATCAGTAATAATCTTTTCGAAGAAGAAAGGGAAGAAATAATCCAGTAGATAAGAGAATATATCGACATCTTTGCGTGGAATTATGAGGATATGCCAGGTCTTGATCCAAAAGTGGCTACTCATAAACTCAATATATTGCCCAATTCGAAGCCTGTGAAGCAACATCAACACCGGTTTCGTCCAGATATGATGGACGCCATCAAAGCTGAAATCAAGAAGTTGATAGCATGTGGCTTCATTCGGGAAGAACAACATCCTGACTCGGTCGCCAATGTTGTCCCGGTCATGAAGAAAAGTGGGAAAGTATGTGTCTACATCGATTACCGAGATCTGAATGCAGCCTGCCCCAAGGATGAATTTTCTCTTCCCATCACAGACGTCATGATCGATAATACATGCGGTTTTGAGCGCATGTCTTTCATGGACAGATTTTTAGGATACAACCAAATCAAGATGCATCCTGAAGACGAGAAGCATACTGCCTTCCGGACACCATTAGGGGTATATTGCTATACGGTCATGCCCTTCGGACTGAAGAATGTGGGGCTACGTACCAGCGAGCTATGAGTAACATATTCCATGAGCATTTACGCAAAACAGTGAAATGTTACGTGGATGATATAGCTGTCAAAAGCCGCATCAAGGATAATCACATCCAAGACTTAAAGACAGTGTTTGAGTTGATGCACCAATATCAACTCAAAATGAATCCTACAAAGTCCTTTCTTGGTGTATCCAGTGGCAAATTCCTGGGATTTGTTATTACCGCCAAAGGCATTCAAGTGGACCCTGATAAAGTCAAGGCTATCCTAGAAATGGGACCACCCCATAATCTGAAAGAACTCAGGGGATTTCAAGATCGTCTGGCTTATATCAGGATATTCATATCCAATCTCTCTAGGAGGTGTCAGCCTTTTTCTCGTCTCATGAAGAAAGGCGTATCCTTCGTATAGGACGAAGCCTATCAGCATGCGTTTAATGATATCAAATGCTATCTCACTAATCCTCCAGTTCTGGTGCCTTCCGTCATAGGAAGACCATTCTTGCTGTATGTTCGAGCAATGGATCATTCTCTGGGAGCTCTCCTCGCACAGAAGAACGATGAGGGTAATGAACAGGCTATTTACTATTTAAGCAGGATGATGGTCAGAGCTGAACACCGGTAGCTTAACAACAGCAGGCGCGTAGCGTTTAGCACTAGCGAGTGGTTCCCTGATGAGCGCATGTAGGGATAAGAGGCTCATCCCACTGTGGGAATCGGTCCCACCGGGCCAAATGAGAGTTAACTGAACCACTTTCCAACAAATCCAGTAGAAAAAGAATATTTGGCCCTAATGTTCGCCATTCAGAAAATGCGACATTATGTCACAGGCCAGACTATTCATATCATCTCCAGGATCAATCCTCTTCGGGTATTGATGAACAAGCCAAGTGTCCTTAATTCCCGACTGGCAACTTGGGTGATGTTACTAACACCTTATGATATGGTGTACGTCCCGCAGAAGTCCATAAAAGGTCAAGCATTGGTTGATTTCTTAGCTGCTCATCCGATTCCGGAAACCTCCAGATTATACGAGGACATTTCCGACGAAGTTGCAGAATGTAATTCCGCAATAGAAAGTATTACATGGCAGCTATTCTTCGATGGTGCCTCCAGGACTGGTCCCAGGGGAAACGTGGTTTCAGGAGTAGGAATTGTCCTGGTCACTCCTGATAAACTCGTCATCTATCGAGCATATTCTCTTAGCGAACCCTGCTCTAATAATGTGACAGAATATAATGCCCTACTCATCGGACTCCAAGTCGCTAAAGAATTGGACGTCGAATATCTGGAAGCTTTCAGTGATTCTCTACTGATCGTCAATCAAGTCAGAGAAATATATGAAGTCCGTAATCCAGACCTCATTCCTTATCACCAAGCAACGATCGAGATAGCAATAACTTTCAAAGGGTTCTACCTAGAGCATGTGCCACGATCTCACAATCTGGAAGCTAATGCCCTGGCCAGTCTAGCTGCAGATTTAGTTATTCCTATAAGAAGGCAGAACTCGGTGATCCTTCTTAACAGAGATTTATTCTGTGTGAAAAACAACTTTCATATAAAACGCAGCTACGCTGTGAACACAGATCTTCCCAAGAGAGACTGGAGAAGTCCTTTTATAGATTTTGTAGCATACAGAATCTTACAGGAAGATCCTAAAGAAGCAGTATCCATCAAAAGACGATCATTACGCTTCTATTTTGATGCGTCTTCACAATGTCTATATCACCGGACTTATGATGGACTGCTATTACGATGTCTCTCCGGTGATGAAGTGCAGCGGATTATCCGTAAGACTCACGACAGCGTATACGGAGCACATCAACCCGGTCCTAAGCTACAGGATTGTATCAGGAGGATAGGCTATTACTGGCCTAATATGATAACAGATGCAATAAAATATGCAAGACAATGTAAAGCCTGTCAGGTTTATGCAGATTTTATACATCAACCTTCTGAATATCTACATCCTACGGTTGCATCCTGGCCTTTTGAAGCATGGAGTATGGATATCATTGGTCCTATTCACCCGTCTTCTTCCAGAGGTCATCGGTTCATATTGGCCATCACGGATTATTTCTCTAAATGGGCGAAGGCAATCCCCCTTGCTGAGGTAAAGACATCCAATGTGATCAGCTTTATCAAGCACCATGTCATTTATCGCTTTGGGATACCCCGAAGGATAATCCATGACAACAGGCCTTAATTTATCAGCCAAGCGTTTTACCGATTTTGCGATAAAAATCGGATACAAAATATGGCCTCTACGGCATATAATCCTGCTGCTAATGGTTTGGCAGAAGCCTTCAACAAAACCATTATCAAACTCTTGAAGAAGTTCGTCTCTTCGAACAAAAGAGATTAGAATGAGAAGCTCAAAGAATGCCTCTGGGCATATCGCACAACGGTACGAACACCGACAGGTTGTACCCCATTCTCATTAATTTACGGGAGTGAAGCAGTTCTCCCCATTGAAATTCAAATACCATCACTCAGAATAGCAGTGGCCAATGAGTTGACTCAGGAAAAGAATGACCTATTACGGCTTCAAGAGCGGGAAGGATTAGACGAGAAACGCCTCCTAGCTCAACAACGCATTACGTTCTACCAGGCACGTATTTCCAAAGCTTTTAATCAAAAAGTGAAGGAAAGGGTGTTCAAAGTTGGCGAGCTAGTTTTAGCTGTAAAAAGGCTAATGATCATTACTCACAAAAGTAAGAGTAAATTCTAGCCCAAATGGGAAGGCCCTTATGTGATTGAGACGACGTTCTCAAACGGCGCTAACAGATTAGCCAAGCCTAATGGAGACTTGTTAATGGCTCCTATCAACGGCAAATTCCTGAAAAGGTACTATGCTTAATCTCCTTTGCTCAACGGAGTATGGTGAAGATCTCGTTCTGACAACACTATGTCCAAAGAACTAGTGGGATCATATTCTATCATGTCCATATAACCTCTGAATAGATATATTTAACTAATTTGGAATATCAAAACCTATCACGTCCATATTACCTCTGATAGTATTTTGTGTACAAATTTAGTTGGACCATATTCTATCATGTCCATATAACCTCTGAATAGATAGATCCAGCTGAAGCTTACCGAAAGTATATCACGTCCATATTACCTCTGATATCACTTTCACCCTAGACTGTCATTTATATTCAAAAATGATGGGTCCACCAAAGTCAGATAAAGTCTCTTTATTATCTCCAGAAAGAGCAAATTACATATAAAAGCAAAAGGTACATCATTTGGGAGGAGCAGTCAAATCACGGATCTGCTGCGCCAGAGAGGCCATTCTATCGTTCCTGGAGTTCAAAACTGTAGCACGAGCCCGCTCCAACCTTGCCTCCTCATTGTTCAAGGCAGACATTTCAGACCGAGCACGTACAAAATCTGCGTGGGTGACACCCACACGTGCCAAGTTCTGCTGAGCCACTTCCCTTCGGTCATTTAACACATCTCAAGCTGCTGACAAAGAGAGAGCCCTCTCCTTGGCCTTAGCGAGGTCGTCTTCTAATTTTCGGACCCTCGCTGCCTCTTCCTCATATTCGGCCTCGCATTCGGCCATCTGGGGAATGACATACTCCAATACGATATGCTCTTCATTCATCTCTTTTTGCTGAGCCTCGATGGACTTGCTCAGAGTTTCCATCTTCCCAATAAGCCTCGTAGTCAAAGAGTCATATTCAGCCTGAATCAAGTTATCAATGCTGCCCTGGGATAGTTGCAAATAATTGTTAATGGTTTGTTCCAAACCATTAACTATCTGCTCCAACGCATCAGCTCTCCTAGCATCGTTAAAATCTCTGATCGGCGCTATTGCAAACTGGGAGGACCTCCTCAGAGCCTCGAAGCCTAGATTCTTCTCCAACACCATTGATATCAGCGTCTTCAAAGTGGTATAGAAAATACTAGTATAGTGCTCAATTAGCATGGCGAGATCCGAATGGACGCTGGGAGTGGCTGCAATATCGGCGAATCCCCTTCCAGGAACGACTGCAGAGGGTGTCATCACAGTCGTCGCTTCAGCAGATGGCACGACAAAAGTAGAGGCACCAACAACGGTCGAAGCGGCTGATGTACTCAAAAGAGGCATAGTCGTGATGAAAGGCTCAACCTCCTCTTGAGATATCGGGACTGTATTGGGCGAGCCGGCACCCGAAAATGTCTCCTTTTCAAAGTCGGGCACCTCCGTGTCATCGGCAGGAGCGACAACAAAGCCAAAAGTTGCGTCGATGCTGCCCTCCCCATAGATGTCTTCCCCTGAAAAGAAGACAAGAGAAAGTTAATATCAACCTGATGTTAATTTTTCTAAAAAAAGGCATAAAGACAATATTTACCCATGGCTGATGGTATATATGTCGCGTCCGCAGCCAGTACAACTAAAGCTAAATCATCTCTTAATGATGTTAAGCAAGCTGTCATACCTGGAGAGGAGGGTGCACAGAATGACGACTGGTGGTAGTCATCCAAGTCTTCACCCAGATCCAATCGAGGTTCTTCAGGTGGAATCTCTTTGGGGATACTTACAGATGAAGAAGGATCTGGACCCATTCTTGGTTTGGATAAAGATATTCTTATTTTTCTCGGCCTTGAAGGTGATCCCATAGCACTACCTGAAGCGGTAGCAGCGGCAGCAGTCTCGAGCAAAGAAACTCTGGCACTGTCAGTCGAAACTGTGGAGGTTCCCTCTCTAAAAGGCGAAGAATCTCTAATCAAAGGATCATCCCCGACAGGGGAAACAGCAGGCTCACTCCTAGGAGCCTCATGGATGGAAGTCCTGACGGGACCACTAACAGTCTTCTTTTTCTTGCGAAGGGAAGTCTTCTTCAGAATAGGAGCCCTTCGCTTACTAGGGATAACCAGAGGCTCGGCAGGCGGAGGTATTACGCCTCTCGGTACTATCAGCAAAAACTTATCTGGAGCGACAGAGTCTTCATCCTTGTCAGAGGAAACCGATAGGACTTCCTCTCTTCCAGCGAACTTGGAAGAGGGCATCCTAAAACTTCCACACATAATAAAATCACGATGGAAGGTATTGATGGCCACATAAAATTGGGCATACAAATGGAGGATACGCAACTCCATGGAGAGTGAAGTCACGGGCACAGTAAAGGTTGCTCCAGTACAACCCGTTATGAAGTACCGCCATCCTCTCGTGCCATCAATAAGTCCACCTCTGGACTTGAAGCTGGTGATGGTATTTTCCACATGCAATTGGTCATACCCAAACTGCCTAGCAAACCGACTAGGCAGATATAGCTCCAAGAAGCAATGGTCTTCACTTCTGTACAACAAATGGGAAGGTCTAATGCAGACCAACCAATAAAAAGCCTCAGGAGAAAGAACGGTCTTCCTTTCACCTGAATCCTGAAGTCTCATCCCCTGTTGATTGATATGTACAGTGGGGACGATACAGAAAAGCTTCCAGCTATGAGCAAAATTCAATGCTCGCCGACAGTCCACGACGGTGGTTACGTTCCAAGTGGAATTCTTATAATTCAACAAGAAATTATTTCCCGAACTACTGGCAGAGCCGGAAGACATCACCCTGGGGTTATGAAGAATTAACCATCATATCAGATACAGGAACGGTAATTCTACCCTGGGAAAGCTGTCACGCCGTATTTTGTCGGCAAGCAGCCCATCAGTAATGGCCCTCAGGCCAGCTTGTATCCGGCATACCATGGCAGGGAGCAGGCCCAGTCTTGCCCCAAACACCAAAGGTACTGCAGGCCATAAGGTGTTACGGTGAATGCGATCCGAAGATGCAATGCCAGGTACTACCAATCAACGTAGCCATACAGAGAGGAAGCCAGCCAGTTGAGCTTCCTTTGACAGAGGCCTGCGGCAATGCCTCATATAACTGTAGGCTTTAGTGCCTGCAGGATAATTCCCTATCCCCTTATCAAGAACCTGATTTGAAGCCCCGGCGTCTTCAATAAGATCATTGACTACTTGAGCATTAAGCACGCTCAGAAGGCTCAAAGGCTTATCCCTGCTATCCACAACTTTGTCGGGCTTAGCATCTCTGGCCTGATGAAAGAAGAGATAGGACGCCCATTTGTTGGTATGAGCCAAATCAGAGGGCTCATTATAGAAGGTGGTGCATGCTAGATAATGGCTCATTAGCTCCTGGTACACTGCCACTACCCGAGGGTTTGTATCCCCCAGCTCCCTGTTTATGGGAACATACTCTTCATAAGGAGTATCCCCCATTGGCAGTCTTGAAATCTCTGCCATCTCGTGAAGGGCCAATCCCAACTCCCCTAGCGGAGTGGCAAAAGTTCCAGTGAGCGAGATATACCGCTCCATCAAAGCCAAAAATAGGTTAGGGTTGGGAGACAGTCCAACACTGGTAGCACCCACATCCGCGAACAGACCAATGCTCTCCAGCTCCGTCTGAAAATGCTTTAGGGCCCAGGCAGTTAAACGAGCCCATCGAAGATTTGAAGGGGTAAGCCACCCATTGGTCCGAGGATTAACCTTGGGGTATACTCATCCATGCCCCATGAAGTCATTGCAAAAAGTCGGTAATTGGACTGGTTGAAGCAGTGAAGTGTCTTCACTCGGGACACTGCCCGAAAATAATCCCCTGAAAGGCATTACAGGGCCTGAAGGGCGGCTCACAAATAATCCTTGGTCTGATCCTTTCTGATAAAATATCTTCCCCGGCTGGCCGTGAAGATTAGGGGTCAGGGTCCACGACATCCTCTTGGGATGTGTGGCATGGAAGAATGCCGAGATAGGATAATCTCTCAGCATCCTGGGCAGGTACATCATGACCATGCCCCCAGCAGTAAAAACCCAATTTTTCTTCTTGGGCTTCGTCTGGGATTGTTTATCAATCATATCCCCGAAAAGAAAAGCTGGTTTTATATATTTGGCCCCGTCTATATACGTCAGGGGCTCCCCGTTGATCATACTCAATAGCATCCGTTCTCCCTGAGACGATATCAGAATTTTCCTTCCTTCAGGATACTGGGTTCCAAAAATAGGGAATGTCACATGGGACAAATCCTCCAGATAATTGGAGTTCAGCATCCCAGCAGCGGAACCCATCACCTCAGCCAAAGAAGGTATTTGCAAGTTAACTACAAAATGCAAGAAGAATATGTCAGTTTCTATACTAGACATTACAGTCTTGCAGCTTATGCCAAAGATCAACAGTTTGTGCTTTTACGCCAAGACTGTAAAAACTTGAGTTTTTACGCTGGAACCTATTTCGACTGTCAAAGCTTTTATGCTAGACTACAAAAATATAGAGTTTTTACGCTGACACATTAGGAATGTGGGCGTAAATGATAAAATATCTCTGTGCATCATCTTTCTCGAAGAGGCTCTCAGCACAGAAGATGACCTAGCGCATTCACGTACAACGTGTACGAAGGGTTTTTCGTTTTTATCGTCCTAAAAGCTTTACCTATGACGCCTGGTGCACAGCTTGATGGTGGGGCACTTCGTTCAGAACGAGGTTCATTCAGCCCAATGGGAGTCGCTCGTGCTTGAGCAGAGGAGCGAGAAGAGGAGGCAGCTTTCTTTTCCTTAGTGGTGGAAGGTTGTTTCGGTACCATTGCTAAAACTCAGAGTGCTCAGAGAAAGAAACGAAGAAGAGTTCTCAAAGAGACGAAAGTTTTTGCAAAAGACAGATGAAGAGTTTCTTCTCTGAAGGCCTTAGAGTATTTATAGAGTTTATATAAACTCTTCGAATCCCTAACCAAATCCGATATTTAATATTCGGTTATGATTGGGGACTACGTCAGCCTATCATTTAGGGAAGACGGATAGTCAGCAAATTCAAAAAGTTTTTCGTGCAGAGCAGATTCATAATTTTATGCTCAGGAGCTTTTACGCTCAAGAGGTTACAAATCTATGGTTTTATGCTCAGAGGCTATAAGTCTATGGTTTTACGCCCGGATGCTTTTACGCTCGGTAGCTTTTACGCTCGAGAGGCTACAAACCTACGACTTCACGCTCAGAGGCTACAAACCTACGACTATACGCTCGGAAGTTTTCTTTTCAGAGGCTATAAATCTACGATTTTACGCCCGGATGCTCTTATGCTCAGCAGCTTTTACGCTCGAGAGGCTAAAAACTTATGATTTTATACCCATCTACACTACGGATCTATGACTTTCTGCATATCTTAAAAATACGCAGGCCAGAGTATGCGTATATCTGAACAATTCTCAAAGACGGCCAATTACAAGGGTTCACGCAGAATATGCTCCTTCTTGGCCTCAAAATATCCCAAGTACCCAAAACATACAAAGTTCAGCATTGAAAATGACTCTTCTTCTTAGGTCGATTGGAAGTTCATCCAAAATCCAATCAGAATCTTTCTCTACAGTTCAAGCATGGCTACTTTTGACAGCCATTTCTCGCCCTAGTTCAAGGGATTTTCGGGAAATCATTCTTGAAGACGATGGTCTGAACAAGAATTCTTCTTATCAGAAAAGTGACAGTTCACAACTCTACGTGACTCATCGTTCAAAACAGCATGACAGTTTGGATATTCGACTTAAATGCTACGCAGCTTTCTACGCGTCTTCAGTTACGCATAAAAGACGGGACGAGACCAGATACTCTTTTTATCAGGGTCGGCATAAAGTTATTCAGACGTGTCAAAGCTGCACATATTCAGACTTCATCACAGCAAAATATGGCAAATCATCATATGCGTAAAAAAGACAATTTTATTAATCATGATTACATATGATGGAAATCCAATCTACAAAAGGTTTTTCATCTTCATGATTACACATGATGGAAATCCTTGTTCTACCAAGGATTTCTCATTTTTACTTAGGATCACGCCAAGAGTCTGTTTTGCCAGGTTTTCGTATTGGTGGAGATCTTTTCTGCCTTCTTCAGCAGTTAGTCGGTTTCTGCGGTCGATTAACAAAAAAATGATTAATGGCGGGAGGATACAAAACTGGTCCTGTATAAATTATTCAAGAGCCCACCCTCCGTACGCCATGACAGATTGAGTTGGGATTCAAACCCAACTCAATACTGGAAGACATGGTCTGTTTGTCTGCCCTCGATGGGAGAAAATACAGCTTGCAAGCTGTGTGGTCTAATACGACCCTTACTCTCTCCCGGACGAATCGCCATATGAAATTGCTGATCATTCCGAGCAAAGAAAGCTATTATATCCTTCTAAGATCTATCATTGCAGAGGACATTTGCTCGAAGACGCCTTCTTTTTTGGCTCCTTATGAACGGGAAGAACATGATCTTCTTCTTCTTCCTCAAGTCAGCATGATAGAACTCGGCAACCATCTCTGTGTGGTAAAGGAAGGGTAGAAAAAATAGGTTAACTCATCAGCCTTTATATAGGCAAAAGAGAACACACTGAATCCCAACAAACTCCTAAAAATTCGCCGAGAAATCAGCCTCGAGGAACGAGTCAAACTTGACCGTTTCATGCTTCATTCAAAGTGTTTCAAATTACGAGGAATTTGAAAACTTTAAAGGGGGTCTTGTAGAAGCATGAAAAATACGTTGCAGAGTTATACGCAGTATGCATAAAATCTGCGTAAAGCAGAGTTTTCAGTGCTGTGTGGCGTAAGACATGACTTTAGAGCTATCGGCGTACAGCAGAGCTTCATCGCTAGTACAGCATAAAACATAACTCCTGAACAACCCGCGTAATACAGTATTTCAGACTGCTTCAGCGTAAAAAGGTTGCTATCTCGCCTTTATGGCGTAAAACCCATCTACTTTTAATACAGCGGGAAGGTGTACGAGGAACTCTTCGTATTCCTCGAATGAACCTGCCAGATCATGCAGTGAACCTGACTCCTGACAAAGAGTACTGCACGACTATCCAGAAGACGGCTGTAATGATGATTCGGCATAGAGACCCAAACCGTCATTTAGTGACATTTCCTTGATATAAGTTGCTTTTACGCATTCAAGGGAATACGCTGCCTAGTTTTATACAGGCAGATGTGAGCTTTTACGCTCAGCAGAAGACAAAATGAACCGCCACGTCAAAAGCTGCTCTTCGTACAGAGCTCGAGGCATGTCTTTGCAGTTAATGCACGTGATGGGGGCAGATCTCTGCATTTAATGCACGAGATTTGGTTCTACTTCCAAAGACTGGTTGAGCCATAATTACGGCTAATATGTCCACATCATCACCTCTGCGTATTATGCCATCAGGCTATTTTTCAGCTATAGGAGCACATTGTACGCTATCTCCTTGAAATACGTCGACCTGGCTATTTTCAACTATAGGAGTACGCTGTATGCTATCTCCTCGGAATACGCCAACTCAGGCCATATTTGTATCGGTACGTGATAAGGCTATTTGGTTCAGACTACGTTCAAGACCTCAGTCAAGAAAGGAGGATCGGCTATCTTTTACGCTATCTACCTATCCATGCAGCATCAGGCTTCTACGCCTACTTGGCTTCTACGCCTACATGGCTTCTACGCCAGTTTGACAACTATTTAGCTTCTACGCCATGGTGACAGTCATTGGCTTCTACGCCAACTTTTTCTATGCGAGGGGCAGTTACCTACGTGGCTTGTATGCCGTGATCTTCGCAGCAGTTATATGTGTTACCTCATAATGGGACATGCATCACACGCAGATTCAGAAGATCATTTATACGTGGGTGGCAGTTATTATAACCGCCGCGTAAAAAGTGCCACACTCTACACTGTCCGACTTCTACGCCGACTGGACGGTTACTGTCACTAAACCCTATAAATTGAGACCTCCGGCCACGGAGGTCAAGGGTCGAACAAGGTCGAAAAAAGGTTAAAAACTTGGAGAATAGAAGTCAGAAGGTCGAAAGGTCAGAAATCTATTCTTGAGAGAGAAGAGCACAGACAGAGAGTAGTGATCGACGATTTTGACATCAAGCATCCACTCCCTCTTACAATCTTTGAAGCATCTCCTTCTTCTACAGCACTTCTTCATCATCGTATGGTCCAAGGGACAATGTGATCGACCGCAGATCAGACTCCTATAGCAATATTTATCCAGATTAAATTTTGTACTTAACATCCTCGTATAGGATTAATAGTACTTCTTGTTTGTAAACCTAAAAAAGGGTTTCGTATAAACCTAGTTTTATTTCTTTCGTTTATTATCAAACAGCTGGCTTCCTCTCTGTATGGCTACGCCGATTGGTAGTCCCTGGTATTGCATCTTCGGATCGCATTCACCCCAACACCTTATGGCCTGTAGTGCGTTTGGTGTTTGGGGCAAGACTGGGCCTGCTCCCTGCCATGGTATGCCAAATACAAGCTGTCCTGAGGGCCATTACTGATGGGCTGCTTGCCGACGAAACACAACGTGACAGCTTTTCCAGGGTAGAATTACCGTTCCTGTATCTGGTGGGATGGTTAATTCTTCATAACCCCAGGGTGATGTCTCCCGGCTCTGCCAGTAGTTCGGAGAATAATTTCTTGTTGAATTACAAGAATTCCACTTGGAACGTGACCACCGTCGTAGACTGTCGGCGAGCATTAAATTTTGCTCATAGCTGGAAGCTCTTCTGTATCGTCCCCACTGTACATATCAATCAACAGGGGACGAGACTTCAGGACTTAGGTGAAGGGAAGACCGTTCTTTCTCCTGAAGCTTTTTATTGGTTGGTCTACATTAGACCTTCCCATTTGTTGTACAGAAGTGAAGACCATTGCTTCTTGGAGCCCTATCTGCCTAGTCGGTTCGCCAGGCAGTTTGGCTATGACCAATTTCATGTGGGAAATGCCATCACCAGCTTCAAGTCCAGAGGTAGACTTATTGATGGAGCGAGAGGATGGCGGTACTTCATAATGGGTTGTACTGGAGCAACCTTTACTGTGCCCGCGACTTCTCTCTCCATAGAGTTGCGCATCCTCCATTCTTACGCCCAATTTTATGTGGCCATCAATACCTTCCATCGCAATTTTGATATGCGTGAGAGTTTTAGGATGCCACCTCATAAGTCCGCTGGAAGGGAGGAAGTCCCATCGGTTTCCTCTGACGAAGGTGAAGACTCTCTCGGTACAGATGAGTTTTTGTTGACAGTACCGAGAGGCATGATACCTCCACCTGCAGAGTCCCTTGTTATCCCTAGTAAGCGAAGGGATCCTATTCCAAAGGAGACTTTCCCTCGCAAGAAGAAGAAGACTGTTAGTGGTCATGTCAGGACTTCCGGCCATGAGGCTCCTAGAAGTGAGCCTGTTGTTTCCCCGGGTAGGGATAATTTTTTGACTAGAGGTCCTTCGCCTATTAGAGAGGGAACCTCTACAGTTTCGGTCGATAGTTCCAGAGTTTCTTTGCTCGAGACTGCTACCGCTTCAGTAGTGCTATGGGATCGCCTTCAAGGCCGAGCAAAATAATAATATCTTTATCCAAACAAAGAATGGGTCCAGCTCCTTCTTCATTTGTAAGTATCCCCAGCGAGATTGCACCTGATGAACCTCGATTGGATCTGGGTGAAGACTTGGATGACTACCCTCAGTCGTCATTCGGTGCACCCTCCTCTCTAGGTATGACAGCTTGTTTAACATCATTAAGAAATAATTTAGCTGTACTGGCTGCAGACGCGACATATACACCATCGGCCATGGATAAATGTCGTCTTTATGCCTCTTTTTAGAAAAATTAACATCAGGTTGATATTAACTTTCTCTTGTCTTCTTTTCAGGGGAAGACATCTACGGGAGGGCAGCGTCGACGCAACTTTTGGCTTTGTTGCCGCTCCTGCCGATGACATGGAGGTGCCCGACTTTGAAGAGAAAATATTTTCGGGTGCGGGCTCGCCCAATACAGTCCCGATATCTCCAGAGGAGGATGAGCCTGTCATCGCGACTATGCCTCTTTTGAGTACATCAGCCGCTTCGATCGTTGTTGGTGCCTCTACTTTTGTCGCGCCATCTGCTGAAGCGACGACTATGACGACACCCTCTGCAGTCGTTCCTGGAAGGAAATTCGCCGATATTGCAGCCACTCCCAGCGTCCATTCGGATCTCGCCATGCTAATTGAGCAGTATACTAGTATTTTCTATACCACTTTGAAAACGCTGATATCAATGGTACTGGAGAAGAATCTAGGCTTCGAGGCTCTGAGGAGGTCCTCCCAGTTTGCGATAGCGCCGATCAGAGATTTCAACGACACTGGGAGAGCTGATATGCTGGAGCAAATAGTTAATGGTTTAAAACAACCCATTAACAATTATTTGTAACTATCCCAAGGCAGCATTGATGACCTGATTCAGGCTGAATATTACTCTTTGACTGCGAGGCTTGTTGGGGAGATGGAAACTCTGAGCAAGTCCATCGAGGCTCAGCAAAAAGAGATGAATGAAGAGCATATCGTATTGGAGTATGTCATTCCCCAGATGGCCGAGTACGAGGCCGAATATGAGGAAGAGGCAGCGAGGGTCCGCAAATTAAAAGATGAACTCGCTCAGGCAGAGAAGAGGGTCTCGCTTCATTGGCAGCTAGAGATTTATTGAAAAACTGACTGGAAGCGTCACAGCAAAACCTAACACGTGTGGGTGTTATCCACGCAGATTTTGTACGTGCTCGGTCTAAAATGTCTGCCTTGAACAATGAGGAGGCAAGGTTGGAGCGGGCTCGCGCTACAGTTTTGAGCTCCAGGAATGAGAGAATGGCCTCTCTGGCGCAGCAGATCCGTAATTTGACTGCTCCTCCCAAATGATGTACCTTTTGCTTTTATATGTAATTTTCTTTCTGGAGATAATAAAGAGACTTTATCTGACTTTTGTGGACCCATCATTTTTTTTTGAATATAAATGACAGGCTAGGGTGAAAGTGATATCAGAGGTAATATGGACGTGATATACTTTCGGTAAGCTTCAGCTGGACATATCTATTCAGAGGTTATATGGACATGATAGAATATGATCCAACTAAAATTTGTACACAAAATACTATCAGAGGTAATATGGACGTGATAGGTTTGACATTCCAAATTAGTTAAACATATCTATTCAGAGGTTATATGGACATGATAGAATATGATCCAACTAGTTCTTTAGAAGTAGTGTTGTCAGAATGAGATCTTCACCATACTCCGTTTGAGCAAAGGAGATTAAGCATAGTACCTCTTCAGGAATTTGTCGTTGATAGGAGCCATTAACAAGTCTCCATTAGGCTTGGCTAATCTGTAAGCGTCGTTTGAGAACATTGTCTCAATCACATAAGGGCCTTCCCATTTGGGCTGGAATCTACCCTTACTCTTGTGAGTAATGATCATTGGCCTTTTTACAGCTAAAACTAGCTCGCCAACTTTGAACACCCTTTCCTTCACTTTTTGATTAAAAGCTTTGGAAATACGTGCTTGGTAGAACGCAATGCGTTGTTGAGCTAGGAGGCGTTTCTCGTCTAATCCTTCTAGTTCTTGAAGCCTTAGTAGGTCATTCTTTTCCTGAGTCAACTTTTTAGCTACTGCTATTCTGAGTGACAGAATTTGAATTTTAATGGGGAGAACTGCTTCACTCCCGTATACTAATGAGAATGGGGTACAACCCATCGGTGCTCGTACCGTTGTGCAGTATGCCCAGAGGCATTCTCCTAGCTTCTCGTTCCAATCTCTTTTGTTCGAAGAAACAAACTTTTTTAAGAGTTTGATGATGGTTTTGTTGAAAGCTTCCGCCAAACCATTAGCAGCAGGATTGTATGCCGTAGAGGCCATATTTTGTATCCGATTTTTATCATAAAATCGATAAAACGCTTGGCTGATGAATTGGGGCCCATTGTCATGAATTATCCTTCGGGGTATCCCGAAGCGATAAATGACATGATGCTTAATGAAGTTGATCATGTTAGTTGTCTTCACCTCAGCAAGAGGGATCGCCTCTGCCCATTTGGAGAAATAATCCGTGATGGCCAATATGAACCGATAACCTCTTGAAGAAGATGGGTGAATAGGACCAATAATATCCATACCCCATGCTTCAAATGGCCAGGATGCAACCGTAGGATATAAATGTTCAGAAGGTTAATGTATAAAATCTGCATGAACTTGACAGGCTTTGCATTATCTTACATATTTTATTGCATCTGTGATCATAGTAGGCCAGTAATAGCCCATCCTCCTGATACGATCATGTAGCTTAGGACCGAGTTGATGCGCTCCGCATACGCCGTCGTGAGCTTCACAGATAATCCGTTGTGCCTCATCATCGGAGAGACATCATAATAGCAGTCCGTCGTAGGTTCGACGATATAGATATTGTGAAGATGCATCAAAATAGAAGCATAATGATCGTCTTTTGATGGATACTGCTTCTTTAGGATCTTCCGGTAAGATTCTGTATGCTACAAAATCTATAAAGGGACTTCTCCAGTCTCTCTTGGGAAGATCTGTGTTCACAGCGTAGCTGCGTTCTATGTGAAAGTTGTTTTTCACACAGAATAAATCTCTGTTAAGAAGGATCACCGAGTTCTGCCTTCTTATAGGAATAGCTAAATCTGCAGCTAGAATGGCCAGGGCATCAGCTTCCAGATTATGAGATCGTGGCACATGCTCTAGGTAGAACCCTTTGAAAGATATGGCTATCTTGATCGTTGCTTGGTGATAAGGAATGAGGTCTGGATTACGGTCTTCATATATTCCTCTGACTTGATTGACGATCAGCAGAGAATCACTGAAAGCTTCCAGATATTCGACGTCCAATTCTTTAGCAACTTGGAGTCCGATGAGTAGGGCATTATATTCTGCCACATTATTAGAGCAGGGTTCACTAAGAGAATATGCTCGATAGATGACGAGTTTATCAGGAGTGACCAGGACAATTCCTACTCCTGAAACCATGTTTCCCCTGGGACCAGTCCTGGAGGCACCATCGAAGAATAGCTGCCATGTAACACTTTCCATTGCTGAATTACATTCTGTAACTTCGTCGAGAATATCCTCGTATAGTTTAAAGGTTTTCGGAATTGGATGAGCAGCTAAGAAATCAGCCAATGCTTGACCTTTTATGGACTTTTGTGGGATGTACACAATATCATACGGTGTTAGTAACATCGCCCAAGTCGCCAGTCGAGAATTAAGGACACTTGGCTTGTTCATCAAAACCCGAAGAGGATTGATCCTGGAGATGATATGAATAGTCTGGCCTGTGACATAGTGTTGCATTTTCTGAATGGCGAACATTAGGGCCAAGCATTCTTTTTCTACTGGATTGTACCGGTGTTCAGCTCCGACCATCATCCTGCTTAAATAGTAGATAGCCTGTTCATGACCCTCATCGTTCTTCTGTGCGAGGAGAGCTCCCAGAGAATGATCCATTGCTCGAACATACAGCAAAAATGATTTTCCTATGACGGGAGGCACCAGAACTGGAGGATTAGTGAGGTAGCATTTTATATCATTAAACGCTTGCTGACAGGCTTTGTCCCATACGAAGGATACACCTTTCTTTATGAGACGAGAAAAAGGCTGACACCTCCCAGAGAGGTTGGATATGAATCTCCGAATATAAGCCAGACGACCTTGAAATCCCCTGAGTTCTCTCAGATTACGGGTTGGTCGCATTTCTAAGATGGCCTTGACTTTATCAGGGTCTACTTGAATCCCTTTAGCGGTAATGACAAATCCCAAGAATTTGCCACTGGATACACCAAGAAAGGACTTTGTAGGATTCATTTTTAGTTGGTGTTGGCGCATCAACTCAAACACTGTCTTCAAGTCTTGGATGTGATTATCCTTGAGGCAGCTTTTGACAGCTATATCGTTTATGTAACATTCCACTATTTTACGTAAATGCTCATGGAATATGTTACTCATAGCTCGTTGGTACGTAGCCCCGACATTCTTCAGTCCGAAGGGCATGACCGTGTAGCAATATACCCCCAATGGTGTCCGGAAGGCAGTATGTTTCTCGTCTTCAGGATGCATCTTGATTTGGTTGTATCCTAAAAATCCGTCCATGAAAGACATGCGTTCAAAACCGCACGTATTATCGATCATGACGTCTGTAATGGGAAGAGAAAACTCATCCTTAGGGCAGGCTACATTCAGATCTCGGTAATCGATGCAGACACGTACTTTTCCACTTTTCTTTATGACTGGGACAACATTGGCGACCCATTCAGGATATTGTTCTTCCCGGATGAAGCCACGGGCTATCAACTTCTTGATTTCAGCTTCGATAGCGTCCATCATATCCGGACGAAACTGGCATTGATGTTGCTTCACAGGCTTCAAATTGGGCAATATATTGAGCTTATGAGTAGCCACTTTTGGATCAAGACCTGGCATATCCTCATAATTCTACGCAAAGACGTCGATATATTCTTTTATCAGCTAGATTATTTCTTCCCTTTCTTCTTCGGAAAAATTGTTACTGATAAATATCGACTTTGGCGAAAGTTCATCCCCAATGTCAATTTGGATAACTTTATCTTCAGTGGGGGGTTCTCTTTGCTCGAACCGGAGTTCCCATTGCGTATCCATTTGCTGAGCCAAAGAGTCATTCTCAAACAGTTCAGATTCTTGTTCGTCTGCTTCGAGGGAATCTGCCAATACCATATTTACTGATAATGCTCGTTCGAGATCATCAGATGAGCCGGAGGACGACGAACTATCTTGAGAAGAGGAAAAGATATCCTCATTTGACTCAGAAGTTGCAAGGGAGGTGGTATAACCTAACCCAAAACGAGTTCGTTGACAGTATGGATCACCGTGCAACGACATTCGCCTGCCTTTCCCGTAGTTAAGACCTGGTTCCAGCTTCAAGTCATAACCCATACTTTGCATAATCTTTAAAGCTTGTGGGCTATATCTGTGAACCTATATTTTACCATCATCGTCATTGGAAGAATCTTCTGGTACATTTGGTTCATTGCGCATGCGACCGAAGACTATTGGATGCTGACTGCTGCGAGTAGACGGGACAATAAAGATAGAATCCTCTTGTGGCCCATATGTCATGATGACATTAGATGGTGACGCTACTTTCCACATATACGGATGATAGGAATCTATAGCTTTCAAGAATCTTTGTGCTATAGGTTCTATATCGTTATGGGGAGAGGATTCCTGATTTAGAATTTGAGCGTCAATGTACTGGAAAAGAGGATCTTTATTATCGTCAGAAACCACGTTCCTGGTTATATTTACATCAGTTGGCTGCTTGTTGCGCCGGAGGTTGATGACCAAAGGTGGAGGCTTCTGATTCAAAATGATCACTAGAGGATCACCTCTTTTTCCTGACTTGGTTTTGTTCATGTGGATAGCCATGGGTTCCATGACTTTCGGACGAGTAGTTCGCCCTTTCACCTTGATTGACAGAGGTTGCTCGGCAAAAGGTTCTTCTGGCTCCCGGTGGGATTCCTCCTCTGTCTTGCCTGATACCTCCTCCATGTAGTCTTGGGTGTACAACATGGCATCGGAGTAGTAGGATTCTACTCATTTAAATGGGTTAAGATCAGCAAACTCTGTTTGTACTGTTCCTTGGGCATCTATATATTTGAAGCATTGATGTAGAGTTGAAGGAACGATGTTGTGATCGTGGATCCATGGTCTGCCCAGCAGAATATTGTAGAACACCTCTGAATCAATGACATAGCATGTAGCCACTGATCTGAGATCGCCAATCTGGATCCTCAGAAGAATCTTCCCCAACGGCTTACTTTTCTTGGCGTTGAAGCCCACGATTGTAGTGGTGGTGTAAGCCAATTCGCTGGTAGGAATCCTCAGCGGTCTGAGAAGACTATGAGGAATGATACTGATCGATGATCCCGGATCTATGTGAATTCGGTCAACCTCCATGGAACCGACATATCCGGTGTAATAGAGGGGTCTGTCATGCTTGTTATGTTTCAACAGCATGTCATCTTGGGTGAAAGTGATGTTGGGGACCACCTCCATCACACTATGGCATTGAGGACTTGCCACAGGTTCTTCATTAGGGGACTTGAGCTGGGTCAAGTATGCATCCGCCTGCATTAATGCTTCACTCAGGGCTTGGCGAGTGTCTTTAGAGAGCCTGAGTAGTTCAAAAATAGACAATCTGGCTGGTTTATTAGCCAACTGGGCCAGGATGTCGAAGTTATATGGCTTCTCCAAACCCTTGTTTTGAGTATTCTTTAAAGGTTTATCAAAGCGCACTTCTTTTTGCTTGCCTTTGTCCGCCGCAGTTGGTCTAGAAGGACCTGCCGCTGGTATAACAGGTTCCGGTTCTGAAGGCTTGGCAGCTGAAGTATTTGCCGATACATTTTCCTGACTTCCTCTATAGTCCTTGAGGTAGGCTTTCCCTGAACGGATTCCAGTAGCCAAAACCTCTTCTTCCGATGTCGAGGATATCACGACCATATGACATGGTTTACGCTTCGAGTTCTTTTTAGACTTAGCCTTAGCAGCTTGAGTCTCTTCCTCGATCTCTGACACCAGATCTGGATGAACCCACATAATCTCGCCACGCTGGGTAGTTAGGGGTACCAGGTCATAATTTTGATCCCTGGCTGGAGGGAGATTAACAATATTTATCGTTGTCCGAGAAATGGGTACAACACCATCCGGAACTTCTTGAGGAGGTAGATTGCCAAATTGAAAAGAGATCATGTTGGCTGTGACCGTCTTCTTGCTGTTGCGCAGAGTGATGGCCTTAGCATCGATCAACTCCTGGATTTTTCTCTTTAGTACATAACACGCCTTTGTGGGGTAATGTATGTACCTATGGAAAATGCAGTACTTGGGGTTATTGGTACTGCCGACTTCATTAGGCCACTTTACCTCAGGGAGGGTAATCTTGTCGCTTTTGACTAGACACTCGAATATGCTTGGAATATCGTCGTCGTCAAAAGAATATACTTCAATGGGCCTGGAAGTCCCAGGTTTTGTCTGTGTGGTTGCCGTAGTTTTTTGCCTGGACGTATTGATCGTCAAAGCTTCTTTTCCTTTGGAACCACGAGGATGGTCGCTGTTGGAGGATGACCTTTTGCCTCTATCAAAGGCAGATATCATAATTCCATTATCACGCGCCTTCCGACTGTTGTCTTCAGCGGCTACTGCTGAGATGATAAATGAGGGCCAATCATGGAACTGATATGGTCCTGTGAACACCGAGATCACTGGAAGAAGGTTCTTCTTGCAAATGTCCACCAATGTCGAGTCTGGAAATCCGGGAGACATTTGCAAAGTGGCTTGACGAAAACGTTCGATGAAAGTGCGAACGTTCTCTTTTTCCTTCTGCTTTAGTTCGATGAGAGAGGACATAGACATGTCCATCCCTCCTTCGTAGAATCGCGCGAAGAACAAAGTCTTGAAATCTTTAAAGGAAGTAATATAGTTATCTGCAAGACTACGGTACCACTGATAAGCCACTCCCGAGAGACAGCCTTTGAACACTCGAGTAAGAAGGGCATCATTCCCTTGCAATAACACCATCATCATACTGAAGTAGTTTATGTACTGGCTCGGTGATGTCTTTCCCTCAAACAAAGCCATAGTCTGTGGTTTATATTTAGGAGGGAAAGGGATCTCATCCCAGATAGCTGGGTAAGGCTGGTTGATTCCCAATTTCTTGAGCTGATCCTTATGCTTTAAGGCATCAAATTGGACTTTTAATTTCCGCACAGCCTGCATCGGATCTTCAGCCGGTAGAGGGACCGTAGAGTGGTGAGAGATCGGTTGTATCGTAACTCTAACAGGAGGCAATACATTCTCCGAGTTAGGAAGTGGAAGAGCTGTTGACTCCTGATTTAGAGCAGGCTCTTGATTCGGATTGGATGGTGGTAAGTCCACCCCCATACGTATCTGAGTCGGAGGGACCGATGCTTGAGCTATAGCAACTGTGTGTTGAGTTAGCATCATCTGGTACATATTCTCCATCATGGACTGTATCTCTTTCAGAGATGTCTCCAACACAGCGATGCGTTGCTCAGTACTTCCTGATGGGGAAGCCTCTTCACGTTCATTTTCAATGGCATAGACTCCTATTTCTCTGGATGTCATTGAAGGGTTAGTATAGGTCTCTGTAGAGATTGACTCTATACTTTCAGCATCCGATTCGGGAAACTGGCGACCCCCAGTGTCGGAATCAGAAGAATACGAAGCCAGTTGTCGTGACCTCGAACGAGTGTTTCGGAACACCCCAGCTTCAATGTTCTCAAGGAGTTTGTCGAATCTCCTTTGGCTTGGAGTTCTAGAGGGATGACGTCTTGAATTCGACCTTCCTCTAGGAATGTGTGAAGTCACGTTCACTGATGCATATGTAGGCTCTTCTTCCTGAAAAGACGAAGAGTAGTTCAACCGGTCGAAAATCGACCATTTTGCTTCAGAACAGCAATAATTAACTATAATTTTATGACTATTACAACAGTGCTCCCTAGGAGGCGTAATAGACATGTTGGAAGATCCTCTATCTTTGTGCTTCTGAATCAGAAATTCACGCAAGTCAGGAGGATTAACAGAAGAAGAAGAAGAAGAAGAAGAAGAAGAAGGCTTGTTCCTCCTGTTTATATCAGTTGGTGTGCGGATATTGGGAACCCCAACCCTTTCTCTGCCACCTATATACAACAGCTCAGCCATATGAGTAGCACATGATCCATGAGGAGCGTATATATCCACAACCCAGGATTTTTTTACGCTGAGGGGCTTCTCCTGGCGTAATTTGGAATTTTGCTCAGGCTGGCATAAAACTGAGGAAGTCCTCAATCGGCCATCAGCTTCTCGCGTAATCTGGAGAGCGGGCAGATTCTTCTCTTGATGGAGTAAAAGCCGAGAGGTTGGGAAATTTGCCACTTGTTTTCCCTTGCGTAGATTGCAGGGCCCATCTGCTTTTCCACGGAGGAAAGATGCATTTTTACGCGCGGAACGCATTGGAAATTTCTGAATTGGCGCTGAGGCATTATCAGAAATTTTGTCTGCCACGTCATAAACGGAAGATTGAGTTTTATGCGCAGAGCGCGGAGCAGACTTATGGACTAGCACTGAGGCATAACCAGAAGTTTTGTCTACCACGTCACAGATGGAAGACAGAGTTTTACGCGCAGAGCGCGGAGTAGACTTCTGGTCTAGCACTGAGGCATTGACAGAAGTTTTGTCTGCCACGTCACGGACGGGAGACAGAGTTTTACGCGCGGGGTGCGGAGGTTGCGAAGCTACAACCTTGTTGGTCGGAGAAACCAGAGAGTCGGCAGGAATGGTAGGGGATGTCCGGGGCATCCACACCTTACGCAATTTCCTGTTATCTTGGACAGAGAGAGAGTGAGAGCTACCCCCTGCTCAAAGCATATCTTCGTAGGCTGGTTGGTCGAATTGGACGACCAAGGTCTTCTTTATTGATCCTACCGATACTGCATCGTGTTGAGCAATTGCTTTCTCGTCAGATGAGAAAGAGGTCCCCAGCAGAGTCGCCATCTTGTGTTTGATAATAAACAAAAGAAATAAAAATAGGTTTATATGGAACCCTTTCTTAGGTTTACAAACAAGAAGTACTATTAATCCTATACGAGGATGTTAAGTACAAAATTTAATCTGGGTAAATATTGCTATAGGAGTCTGATCTACAGTCGATCACTTTGTCCCTTGGACCACACGATGATGAAGAAGTGTTGTAGAAGAAGAAATAGCTTCAAAGATTACAAGAAGGAGTGGATGCTTGATACCAAGATCGTCGCTCACTACTCTCTGTCTGTGCTCTTCTCTCTTTGATTTTACGACTTTTCTCCTCAATTCTTCGACCTTGGACCTCCGTGGACGGAGGTCTTTATTTATAGGGTTTAGTGACAGTAACCGTCCAGTCGGCGTAGAAGCCGGACAGTGGAGAGTGTGGCACTTTTTACGCGGCGGTTATAATAACTGTCACCCACGTATAAATGATCTTCTGAATCTGCGTGTGATGCGTGCCCCATTATGAGATGACGCGTATAACTGCTGCGAAGATTACGGCATGCAAGTCACGTAGGTAACTGCCCCTCGCGTAGAGATGATTGGCGTAGAAGCCAAATAACTGTCTCGTTGGCGTAAAAACCAAATAGCTGTTCTGATGGCGTAAAAGCCAAATAGGCGTAGAAGCCTAATAGGCATAGAAGCCCAATAGTTGTCAGGTTGGTGTAGAAGCCAAGTAGGCGTAGAAGCCTGATGCTGCATAGATAGGTTGCCGGCGTAAGGACAGTCGATTCTCCTTGACTAAGGTCTTGAGCGTATTCTGGACCAAATAGGCTTATCACGTACCTTTGCAAATATAGCCTGAGTTGGCGTATTCCGAGGAGATAGCATACGGCGTACTCCTATAGTTGAAAATAGCCAAGTCAGCGTATTTCAAGGAGATAGCGTACAACGTGCTCCTATAGCTGAAAATAGCCTGATGGCGTAACATGCAGAGGTGATGATGTGGACGTACTAGCCATAATTATGGCTCACCCAGTCTTTGAAAGTAAAACCAAATCTCATGCATTAAATGCAAAGATGTGCCCCCATCACGCACATTAACTGCAGAGACGTGCCTCGAGCTCTGTACAGAGAGCAGCTTTTGACGTGGCAGTTCGTTTCGTCTTCTACTGAGCATAAAAGCTCACGTCTGCCTGTATAAAACTAGGCAGCGTATTCCCATGAATGCGTAAAAGCAATTTCTATCAAGGAAATATCACTAAACGATGGTCTGGGTCTCTGTACCGAACCATCATTACAGCCGTCGTCTGGGTAGTCGTGCAGTACTCTTTGTCAGGAGTCAGGTTTACTGCATGATCTAACAGGTTCATTCGAGGAATACGAAGAATTCCTCGTACACTCCCATGCTGCATTAAAAGCAGATGGGTTTTACGCCATAAAGGCGAGATAGCAACCTTTTTACGCTGAAGTAGTCTGAAATACTGCATTACGCGGGTTATTCTGGAGCTATATTTTATGCTGTACTAGCTTTGAAGTTCTGTTGTACGCCGATAGCTCTGAAGTCATGTCTTACGCCACACAGCACTGAAACTCTGCTTTACGTGGGTTTTATGCATACTGCGTATAATCCTATAGCATATTTTTCATGCTTCTACAAGCGGTTATGTCCCTTCTTCTCTACTCCTCCATGCCAATAATCAATAATGTCTATTATAACCTTGCTAAGTCTAATGATTGATAAAGTCACTAATGCCACAAGTTTTATGCGACTATTATAAATTAATAGAATTGCATTGATAAGAGAGAAGTTTAATTATGTAACACAGAGAAGGATATAATCATTGTGTCGTGGTTTGGTGCCATGACTTAGCGATAAATTAGAGTCTATGGACTACCAATCGAATCAAATAAATAAGTATGCTAAAATAAGAATGGAGAAATGTGTATTGCTGCTCTAAATATTTTAATATCTTACACTGCTATTTATGCTTATCATATAGTCGTAGATGCATTGTATGGTCATGGACAACTTGTGCACAAAGTAGTAAAAATTTTCGAACGAAACCTGGGACATTGGAGACCGTTCGGCCAGGGGAAAATAGTAGCACTTTGGTAGAGCCGGGTATAAGTAGGACATTCATTGAGGCTCGCTACCTGCTTTGAATGGCGCATCGTACGTCCATCGAAGTCCTATATGGCATGTCCATCGTGGTGCTACACCATAAATGACCCAGTGAAAATGAGTTGCATACTAATGATGTCTTATGTAGGGGCGGTAAGAACAATCCTGTAAATTATACAGGAACGGCCATTGGCCGGGGTAAGGATTCCATATGTGCAAAGCTTATATATATCTCACTGCATGAACTGTTGCTTATGAACTATTGTATATATATATATATATATATATAATGTTGCCTATTAAACTGCTGCCTTAATTAAGAAGTGTTGGTTTAGGTGAGTGGACCAGTTATGCTCACCACTACAAGTTAAGTACTGACCCACGTCTTTGTGGGCAAACCAGATGACCGAGATACCAAGAGCACTCAAGGGAGATAAAGCTTTCGTTGCAGTCTTTTCAAGCTTCTTCCTATTTCAAAGTATTTGATGGTTTGATTACCCCTATATTTCGAAAGGTCAATCCAGTGGTTTCTCCTCTAATTTATGCTGATGACCTGCTGTTGTTCGTAGAGCCATCTGACATATCCTTAGACACTCTAAAGGGTATATTTGATAACATGGAAAAATGGTCGAATTTGCAGCTGAACAAGAATAAGAGCCAGATGTTCCTGAATCATACTTGTGAGAATAAGGAGGCATGGCTGGCCAAAATGGGTATTATGGAAGGAATATTTCCTGTGAGATACTTGGGTCTCCCCCTATCAATCAACTATATTGCTAGTACGGAGTGTGGAGGTCTCCTCAACTACACGCAATCGAGACTAGAGGGATGGCAGGCGCAGATGTTATCCTTTGGAGGGAGGATTGAACTTATTAAAGCCGTAATAGAGGCAGTTGCTCTTTACTACTTTAAACCATTATGGTACCCAAGGGTACGATGAAGAAAATTGAAAGCATGTGTGCAGACTTCTTGTGGAAAGGAGGCATGCATACAATCAGTTGGGAGGAGTTGTGTCGGCCTAAGAAGGAAGGTGGATTTGGATTATGATCTTTGGGACTTCTTCGAAAATCTGCTAACCCCAAATTGTTCTGGAGATACGTCAATGGAAAGTCTCTTTGGGCTGAATGGATCAAGGGAAGATACTTTCCGAAAGGGGATTTCTGGTCAGCTAGTAGCAACAACTTTTCGGTCACCGTTAAAGATTTGTTGAAGACGAGAAGCAAGGATAAGTATAAGTTGACTAGATTCATAGGCTCATGGGCCCAAACCAGTATTTGGCATGACCCCTGGATTGGGCACACTAGCCTGATTGAGAGAGAGGGATGTCATGTTTATGAGCTTATGGACTCTACGGAAACGGTCAGCAGCCTTATCCAGGAAGGTGAGTAGAATATCCGGGACCATTTGATTGAGTCAGCACATGCAGAAGATATTCGGGCAGTGGAGATTGATAGACAAACGGTGGAGGATTGCTGGACATGGACAAACATGGAGAAAGACACTTTCAATTTCAGAACAGCCATGAATTAAATACGAACTGCTTATGAGGAGGTTGATTGGACGGAGATGGTTTGGACCAAAGGGGATGTAGTCAAGATGTCACTGTACTTATACAAATTGATCAGAAATATGCTTCTAACTCGAGACAGGTTGAGAAATTTTGGCATCCCCTGTGAGGACATGAAGTATTGTTTATGCAGTAAACATGATGAGACTAGGGATCATTTATTCTTCGCTTGTGACGTCACTTAGGAGATTTGGAAGGCGCAAAGACAAAAATTGGGACAAACCAATGGACATTGTAGAGAACTTGTTGAGGTATTAAATGATATTAAAGCTCAGAAGGGGAAGGAAGACATGTTATCGCCGACTTAGTTTATTTTTTGGGGCGGTGGTATGGCATGTCTGGAGGAAACGCAACCGGCGTATCTTTGAGGGTCGATCCCTTAGTACTTTTGTTGTACAAAAAAATATTGATCCTAACATAGATATCTTAGACTCCAGATGACTCATTTTGTATTCTGGGATAGATCTAAATTGTAATTATTGCTGATCAATAATATTTACCTTCTTAAAAAATATATATAAAAGAATAAGTAATTATGTTACAGTCTTCTGGTCCGAAGGCCTACAAACTCGGCCCAAAGGCCCCACACATCCCGACCCGAAGGCCAGCACTTGCACATGCACTGCACTTGCATCGCACCTGCACCTCAACATATATATTTAAAAGAAGAGATAATTGTGTTACAGACTCCTGGTCCAAATGCCTACAATTCGGTCCGAAGGCCTAACACGGCACTTGCACCTGCATCGCACATGCACCGCACCTGAACCGCACCACTGCTCACATTAATTCTTCCATAGAAAAATAAATGTACTTTCTCCGTTGCTCGAACCAGCAACATCTTGGGAGGATATGCTTCACTCTAAGTACTTGAACTAGAGATTATTGACAATATATATATATATATATATATATATATATATATATATTTTGATGAATGTTTATTACCATACTTAACTTGAGTAGAAGAATATATATATAGAAAGAGAAGTTGACATTTAAACAGACATTGCAGTAACATATAATGTTTTATGGATGATAAGATCAGAGTAACAAAACAAATAGTACGGAGTTGGTGGCCGTCCGCTTCCCACAAGTTAGAGTCAGCAACTTACGAGTCTTAAAAAGTTTATATAACTCAAATTGTATAGTTTTTACCATATGTAGTATGTACTTGAGAGGTAGTTAAAGAAAACAGTATCATACAAAAGTAACTTCTTACAAGGAGAAAATAATTTAGAAAATTTAGATGCCGTCAAATATCCTGTCAGTCGGACTGCAAGTCGGTTTAGCAAAATTCATGAAGTTCAATTTCTGCCAGAAAAGAAGTAAGCGTAGGTGTGGATGTTTTGTATATATAAAAATTAGATAGGGAGCCACTTAAAAGTTCTACAAACATTTCATGGATAAATGTATCTGTGTTAAAATATTATGATGTATAGTTGTACATAGTAAAATTGGCTTTACTTTTGCTGTAGAAAATTCAAAGAATAAGGAAAACTCTAGCCTTCTTATAGGTTTCTTTATGTAAGAAAAGTAGGCATTTCAATATATAAAAACACTCAACCCCATGTCAACCAACCAATTCGACCTGTTCCGGCAGAATTTGTTTGGACAAATAATTTTACAAAAGTACTTTTCGCTTGGCCTGTTTTTTTTAAACTTAATTTCGTAAGATAAAATTCTTTAAGAAAATAACAAGAGAGTCTATAATGCAAAAATTGTCAGAAGTTCCCTCCCATAGATACTGATGAAGTCACGAACAACCATTTTTCCGGAAAATGTCCTATAGCTGATGTGCATCATGGGAAAGCTCATGGGAAACTTGGCTCTATCCCGTGGATTTTGTTTTGGTTTTGCCAAAAACCAAACCTAGACTTTCTTGGTTTTGGAAACGGAACAAAATGTTCCGCTCACCAAAGCCCAACTACAAACTAATTAAATTGGACAAAATTATCCACTCTTTTTTCTTTCTTTTTTTCTTTTCTTCTCCAGCTTTCTTGGGCTAAGATTAATAATAGATCACATCAAACTAAATTTAAATTTGATTATACTTTAAATTGTATATTAGATTATATTTGAATTTACATTACGAATCTAGATTGTACTAAAATTCAAATTTGTATTAGATTTTAAATTAAAAATTAGATTACATTGATTAGAATTTAAATTCTATATTTAATTAAATTAGACTATATTTGAATGAAAACTTAGCATAAAAGTTGGACATCGAATCCTATAAGAAAAAGAAAATACGGTACCTAATAAACCGGAAAATTGATTTCCCTCAGTTGAGGTGGTAGATGAAAAAGAGGTATCAGCTCTTTCGATCAAATCAGGATGCGTTCAGTGGAAAGAATATTATGCTCAGTAATACTTAGCAAGACGAATGATTCGTCCTTCAATGATGTCTCAAGCTAAGATTTACAAATCCAGTCCAGAGTTTTACATGGGGAATCACTAGGGACTACATTTTTTTACTCGGACAGTGCAGCAGATAATCTGGCTTGATAGTGGCAGCAATAATAGCAAAATAGAAACACTTTTTATCAGTAGGCTTCACAATAAAATGCAACCAAGTAGACCCCTAATTATTAGAGGAATTGCAGCTTCCTTCACTATGTTAGAATACTAGCTGAAAATTGTACAGATGCATAATCCCAGCTCTCTCCATTGCCTCAACAATAAAAAGGATATAAAAATAACAATCAAACTATAACTACACTTCTCCCATGTCCAACAATCAATCACTAGTTCAATCTACAGCAACGAGTAATATTCTTGTTCATCTCTGGACATTACTTCAACAAATACCCATCCAAAGTTAAGATGGGCAGATAGAATTGACATAAATCCACTGCACAGGCCATGGTGCCTTCCTAGATCAATGGAGCCTAAGAAAATAAACTTTATAAATAACACAGCAGCATCAAATCTGTGGAAACGTGGAAGCTGCAGGCAGTAAAGTAGTACTCACCTTTTCTCCATCAACCCATTGTGGCCTTGCATAAAAACATGCTTCAAAGTCCCAACATCCATGTTTCCAGCATCCTTGGTCGACAAACCAGAATTCAAGTCCAAGAAAGACTGGGATGGAGCATTTGGGACACTCATAAGAAAAGATGGCGTGGCTGAGGGTGCACCATGCACTCCGGCACCACCTATGATCTGAGGTACAGCAGTTGTCCCTCTGGAATCTATTATATACGGGAAACTCCCAGGACCATAGACTGAAGGTGCGAAAGGCATGGGAGGCCCCATCACTGGTCCATCATACCCATAAGTAGAAAGCGGAACTTGAGCATAAGGCAACATAGGCCTGGAAGACATCACTGGCGTAGGTTCCATACTCTGGCCAGCAACCATGAAGGATTGTCGTGTGCCATAAGGCAACATAGGACTGGAAGACATAACTGACGTAGGTTCCATACTGTGTCCAGCAACCATGAAGGCGTGTCGTGTGTCATAAGGCAACATAGGCCTGGAAGACATAACTGACGTAGGTTCCATACTCTGTCCAGCAACCATGAAGGATTGTCGTGTGTCATAAGGCAACATAGGCCTGGAAGACATAACTGACGTAGGTTCCATACTCTGTCCAGCAACCATGAAGGATTGTCGTGTGTCATAAGGCAACATAGGCCTGGAAGACACAACTGACGTAGGTTCCATACTGTGTCCAGCAACCATGAAGGATTGTCGTGTGTCGTTAAGAAAATGTTTTCTCTCTACCGCCAGTCTTGAACCCATGATAGTAATTGCAGGTACGTCAAGATTAGAGCTCTCATACATGCCTACAGCCCTAGCAGACGACTTTTTGTGATTATGAGAAGCAAAGGCATCAAAGAAGCTAGGGTTGTCATTTAAGTCGAAGTCTCTCATAGAAGGTTGTCTTGAAGACGAAGATGAAGCTGGAGACATAGTTTGCTCTGAATTACGGAGAGGCGGCCTCCAATACGATAACTGATCTGGTGCAGCATCATCATCGCCAAGGCGATTAAGGTCCAACTTTAGCCTGTCTGCTCTTCTAGAACTGATTTCCATCGATTCATCCAGAGAATGAAAACCATGCGACACAGGTGTTACATCATCATCATCTCCACTGTCCGCAACATTCAGATCAATCTCAATTAAATTTGACTTTCGTTTCTGACCAGCACATGTCTTTACGGCTTCTGTTTTCCGAGGAGATGCTGGGCGAAAAGCACTGGTTGCAGCAGAACCCTTCCAACCCTGTTCACCTTCAAAGCAGATAGGAGCAACGGGCAAAAGTGGAGCCCGTTTCGAAGCAGAAACAGCTATAGGTGCAGATACACTCACCGAACTGTCAAGTACCAGGTTCAGAGAATAAGTATCCTCTTCGTTACCCAAATCTTCGTTCAGATCAAAGTCACACCTGTCTCGGTGAGACTTAATAATAGATTCATAAGCATCTATTGTTTGCTTTCGCGTTTCATGTTTACATGTATCAGGATCAAAATCGGTCTCTGAACTTTTTAGATTGTCTTCATTCGGTGAAGAGGGACCACCAGAAAGGCTTTTCCCAAGCAGTTCCACACTCCTATTTACTTCTTCCTTAACAGGTTCATCCTGTTTGCATTTTTCAACAGCGACCTCTCCTGAACTGCCCTCAGGAGAAGAGCTGCAGAATGGTTCCCTATAATCTACAACTTCACGTTCAACTTCAATAGCAACTTGCCTTGCAATTTCAAGAGCATCAAGCTCTCCATCTTGGAATCCCAATTCTGATGTTTGATCAATCATTCCCATTTTAGAAAAATCACGTGGGCTCAAAGCTTCTACTTTGTTGACGATAAGGTCGGATTCGCTACCAAGCTCTTCAGCCTCACTGTCACTTTCCACAACTTCCTTTGTGTGGAAAGAAGTCTCTATAGTATCTTCCTTTTTCAGTTCGGAATCATTGTCATGTAGCTCTTGCACAACAGATTTGATATCCATGGTTTTCAGAAAGTTGGGAGCCACACGATCAACACTGCCACTCCTTGGTAGTGTCTCCAAGGTCTTAGATGCATGATAGTTGTTTCCTTTAAAATCAAACTTGCATGAAATGGAGCGTTCAGGCTTCTGAATAGGTGAAGCTGCAGAGAAGCTTGGTGATGGTAAAACCGTACAGATATCTCGCTGACCAGATTTAGGGCTACCTTCCTTCATATCGACCTCCATATTCATCTCTCTGGCAGCACCATCTTCTTTTAACATCGAAGCATCACATTCATCCCTGGAAGAAACCTCAGCTGCAAGATAGACAGAAGACTCGTTCGTTCTACAGATGTGCTCCTGATAAGAATTTGACAGACAAGAAGAAGCCAACATATTCGTATCTCCTAGATTTGCATTTGCATCTGCAGTTATTGAAGATGTGGAAGGCATAGTTTGTTCTGCTGCGGAATGTACATCATTGGTGTCATCTAGTCCGGCGGCCTCATGACTTACCATAACATTTGAGTTGTGGGTTTCAATCCCAACAGGTTCAGTTCCACAATTCCCCTCCCTAGTCCTTCCTCTGCAATTAGTATTGTCAAAATCAAGACATGTTGAGTTTGAACTATCAACTGCTTCGCCATCAGCTGAACATTTGGGCTTCGCATCTCCACAAGCTCCACCACTCACTGTTTCTTGAAATATAACATCATCTTTCCCTGCATGCTTCCACCTTTCGGACAACACTCTCGCCCTTTCCTTCACAACGCCTTTGAATCCGAGTAATTTTTCAATGGTCATATTAACTCCAGAAGTAATAGACTGTTCTCGATCAACTGGAAGCTTCTCAAGTGATCCCAATAATGCATGTATTAATTCTTCAACAGTACTGTCAGCAATATCGTTACTATACTTTAAAGCTTCCTGAAGCCACTGATTTAGAAAGTTCAACCCATTTAATTTAACAAAATCATTAAGGCAATCCTTGCTCTCTGTAGCAGCTAATGTACTTGCAACAGTTGACCATTGTCTTACTGCATCGCCAACATTCGTCATAACACAATCCTTCTGCTGTTGCATCCTAGAGATTAGCTCTTCAACTCTAGCAAGAGTTGAAAGGCCATTCTTCATTTCAGTAAGAGTAAAAAAATCTTCAAGTGTCATACTGTTCAATATGACAGAATCATGTCATCCTCAGACCAAAATGACAATTATCACAACAGTTCTACACAGCCAAGGATATAATTGATGCTCTTGCTTGTATTTGTTTGCCTGCCAAGAACAGCATAACTTTATCATCAGCTAGTTAAGAAGCATATGATCTTCCAATCAAGATAATTATTAGTCAAAGAAAATTAGACATATAGTTCCAAATTCATATTCTAAGGATAATTGACAAAAAAAACTAATTAACCAACTTGAAGACAATGTTAAATTCTGATATTAATAATGAGATTCATGGCTAGAAAGAAACACTGAATTATAGTGCATGTATGTAGTAGCAAAATCTCATGTCAGACTCATCAATGTGAATGTGAACTTAATGAAATTAAGAAAGAGAATACAAATATTTAAAAAAGGTTTTATCTGTCAAACATCCCGCACGTATTTCAGAAAGGTAGGCATTAAGATCAGTTTTTGAATCTCTTTATTTAGTTCTCTCTGTTGCAAGAACGATGTAAAGCAATCTATCACAAGTTACCACCTCCATATCCCCCCACCCACCCATCCAGCAAGTCAAAAAAAGAAAAAAATTTAAAAAGTAGCAAACAATAATGTAAGTTTCCGTAGTTAATTCATGTGTGGAACTGCTAAAAGGATGTCCAGGACTCAAAATTGTGTCTGGCTATAGACCGGAATAAAGATGAATAGTGTGAATATGTACAATTACCTTCTAACGAATACGAAAAATGAATCCTCAGAGCATTCACAATAGTACCACATTATAGATTGGGATCAAGATATATGATACAAATATATCTTCTCAACAAAATTGAAGTCTCAATCAAGGATGATTTTCAAGAAATGTCTGTCCTTACCTTCTTAAATGCCCACAACAAGACTCTAACCAAGTAGGATCAAGATGGTACGGTACCACTATCAGTGAACTGGTTAGCCAAGATTCACTAAACTATTTTACTTTGTATGGAAGAATGTTTATTTCAAACATGTTCATCATCACATGTGTTCAAAACAAAATACTTAACAAAGATTACAGCTTCCATCTGGAAATGACAATAATCTAGTATGCAGCTAATTACTTCTTCCAACTATGATACACCCCTAAAAATTTAAAGGCTTTCTTGTGTTTGTTTTGTTGTAAACTCTAATACACAATCAATCACGCACAGAAAAAGAACCACCCTTAATATTGTCTTCTTGTCAAATCAATATATGTTATTCTTTGCAAGCAACTTTTTCTCTCTGAATATCTTCAGTCATCACAATACACTCACCCTAAAGTCTTTCAATATCTGCTCCTTAAAATTTCTCAATGATTCTCTACAATAATGCTACAGTAACAAACTTTGCCACAAACTAAACTACTTGGCAAGTTTCAAAGGTGTGCACTGTATCAAAAGCAGTACTTGCCATGCTTATTCTTCGGCTGGGATTTGCCAAAAGCAGAAGTTTGTGAGAAACTGTCATAATAAAAGTAATATATTCTCTACCACTGACCTGAGCTGAACTGCCAAGATGCTGCAATTACTTTTAATATTCAGGGCAGTAAAGTGGCACAAGTGAAAATTAGCCATATATATATATATATATATATATATATATATATATATATATATATATATATTATAAACTCGCTTCTTGATATAACCTTTTAGTTCATTTGTACAAGACAAAAATAATTGACTCACTTGTTGCCTGTACTCTATAATAGGGAAGGTAAGATGCAGCTTTTAATAGTTTTCGTTGGTATATTTGAAGCAATTATATGACTACTCCAGAGGAAGTCAACGTAAGAGTTGTGATTTCTTTATTAAGGGACTAAATCACAAATTAGAAATAGAGGTGGTTTTATGAATAGTTTGAATTTTAGTTGTTTCCACTAAAGTGAAAACCATTGAGGCTCCTTACTATAAAGGAAATATTCCGGGCAAGAACCAATTCAAATGACATAGACCCAATTATTCATGCAAGATTTGGATCAAATATATGCAAACCTTGGCACTAAACGTCCGATAATATCCAAAATCAACCTCTTCTTATAAGTGTTGACACCTAAACAATACCAAGGAAGCTAACATCGTCATGAATGGAAAGGCGATGGAGTTAGTACTCTCTTGGCGGCTCCAAAAACGGGTCATTAGGAGTCACTATAGGAATTGGGAAACCCTTGTCAAAATAATAGTTCAGCTTGAGACCTTTTTCCATTCCGGCGTTCTCTCTTTTAATTGAGAAGAGAAATATATACTTGAGGTGATACGTAAAAGATGAGAGGTCATACAGTATGTTATCTGGACTCTCCACTTTAAGGAGAAGTACTCGTGTCTGTAGTGCCCCGCTCCGCGATGACACTATGTACAAGAGAGATCAGTTTGTTGGCTCGAGAGAAAACCTTCACGAAGAGTTCCCATGTCAAAACAGAAGACGATTGATCTTGGTGACTGGACAGAACATCATTCTCTGATCCTTTCACGCCTAATAAAGAATCTGGTTTTATAAATCCTTGTTGCTAAGTAGATTAGTGTTCATAAAAAGAAGAATGATAGAACACGACTCTATATGCTTAATAAGAGAATTTGTAATGCTTGTCTAATAAAAGAAATTTTGCCATGCTGAGTCAAGAAAAGAATGTTGCAAGCTAAAGTATACACGGACACTGCTATTAAATGAAATGTTGTCATGCCAATAGAGTAGAGTAAAAGAATGCTTGAATATGTTCCTTCATCATATGCTAATCAAGAGTAGAATTACATGCTTAGTTATAAAAGATAGAAGAACTATTGTTATGCCTGCTTAACTGGAGATTGCTTACATGTTTTCCTTATCGTTACTGTAAAGATAGAACTGCATGAAATGTTTATTCTGTTTCAAAGAGATGGCGGCTTGTCCGCACAGAGATAGAGACTAATAGTGCACCATGAGGCTTGTAGTCCTCGCGATCAGGGAGGTGTGGCTATTAGAAAAGAAAATAGTTATTGAACCTATCGATCGATTGAAAAAAAGAGAGTTATATATAAACCTTCTATGATTTGGCCGCGATCGTATAAAAGAGAAGCTGAAAAGATAAAAATATATGCATTGTTCAACTGTTGCATAATAGTGTTTTATCTAATAGAAGTTACATTCATGCAATTGGTTTGGACAACTTGTACACAAGGCGTACTCGAACGATTCCTGGGGCACTGGAAATCGTTCGACCTAGGAGAGGACAGGACACCCTGAGGCTTGTACATTCTCGCAATCAGGGGGGGTGCCAAGTCTATTAGTGAGATGGGCTTGTACGTCCCAACTGCTAATCCCGAAGAGGGGACCATCATGTAGTTAGGTCGCATGCTAGGATTCAGCCTTCTTGCATATCTAACTGTTTGATGCAAGGACGAACATAGAACAGTACATATATGTTTATGTAAATCGTTCTAACATTTGTCTGTTGCAGGGATAACCGTCCGACGAAAGAGTAAGAATCGTCCGACGAAAGAGTAAGAATCACTAAATAAGTGATGTATTCATTATGATTATGCTTACTATCTTGTACTGCTCCTAGACTTACGTGCTTTACTTGAATATGTTGTTGCCCCTTTGTTATAAGATGAACAGTTCACTAGATGTTGCTATTGTCTATAAGAGTACGATTATGGCTCACAATACATGTTGCGCACTTCACGATAGAATAATCCCTACTGTATGCTTGCATGAATCAATTATGAAATATTTTTAAAGATGTTCTCAAAGGAAGTAACTGGACTCATAAATCATGTATAGCATGAAATGAACCTAGGTAAAAGTAGCAAGATCACTAATAATGCAATATTTTATCACATTATTACTTAGTATTGGTTTTAGAGGGTGTTGCTTTTGTTCCTCACCAGTGCTTTTCCCAAAGTGTTGACCCCCTACCAGCTTGTTTGCATGTGCTGGATTGTCCGAAGCGATAGTAGATCCTCATCCTCAGAAGCCGGAGATCAAGAGTCGATGCCTTTAGATGCATTGAGAGCTTCGAGATATTTTCTGTATAAAGGGATATAATATATGTAACGATGTCATTGTATTCTGTATAGTCTTGAGATGTAAACCAATTGGCATTGTATTGAAAGCCTTATAATCTTTTCAGTTAACAATAAATATATTGTTTTCTTATACCATTATGTTCATTTACATTTTGCAATATTTGTCGCTGCTTTTAACTCTGAATAGCTTATTTTGTGATTGTTCAAGTCTTGGTCTTTTGCAAGCGTAACTTAGGCTTGCACGGCATCACGTCCAGTGGTGACTTTCGGTCCTCCGGGATCGGGAAGTGACAGTGTCGACCCGATAGGACATGGGTATGGGATCCTTATCCGATCCTCCATGTGATAATCGGATCCTTCATGGTGACAATCGGGAGATTGGTAGTGAAGTAGATAGTTTATTTTAATGTGATAGTAAAGTAGATAGTATATTTTAATATGGTAGACTGGTAGTAAAGTAGTAGGGGAGCTGAAGGGAATCCCTTAGGGACTTATTCAACTAGTTCAGTAAAGTTTACTAGTACTTTATAATTATAGATTTTTTTTATGAAATCTTGCAAATTTAATTACATCGATATCTTTTTATGAAATCATACAAATTTAATTATAAACTTAAATATATGAAATCATGCAAACTTAATTACAGTCGTGTATTTTTACGAAATCATGCAAATTTAATTAGAGGCTGTCCTTTTATGAAACCGTGTAAATTTAATTACATGTCTTTTATGAAGTCGTGCAAATTTAATTACATGTGTCTTTTTATGAAACAATACAAATTTAATTATATGTTATCTTTTTATGAAATCATGTTCAAATATATTTATTTTAATAGTCATATCCCCATACCAGTACCCAAAATTTGGATCCTTTTTAACCGAGTCCGCATGTCCTTCAATTATGAGTTTGAAGGACCCAACTCTTGGATATGTATTCGTACCCAACACCTGTACCCGAGTACAAGTAACATAAGCCATACATACACTACTCTCCATCCTCATTGTGATCCTGCATTTTTTTTGAAGAGATTGAAGAAACTATATATCAAAAGCTATATATAATCAATAGCTTCGACGTCGAGGGAACTAATCTAGAGGATGATGAACAATCAACATGGAGTCTAGCCTAGTTGGCAGATGTCAAGTTAGATGTTCTTATTGGTATGAAACCGAAGGTTTTTTTAGGCAACGTTCAATAAAGTGATTCAGGAGTAAGAAAGTACCTGTAAAATCCTGAACAGAGAAATGTCTACCACTAGTCTAGTCATAGAGATGGGACTAGTCCGCGTACGTGGCATGGATTTCCCTGTTTGCAAAATGCCGGTATGGGGCTGACAGCTCTGAGATCAGGTGAACTAACTTAGAAGATGAGTCATCAATAAAGAATCCAATCCGCTAAAAATATGTTAAGATGGCTGGCTGGTTTAGAAGTAAAGAATTTTAAAATAGCCCCGGGAAGAAGATTCCCTAACGAGAAAGCCTTCAACATTTAGGAAAGAGCATCCTGAAATTTAGGAAATATTAGTTTATGCCCCTAGCCTGATCATAACGCACGGCACTAGAATAGTGCAGATCATTAAGGCTCTCAATTGGAAAGCTGTAGAGATGATATACATAAACATGATCTCGGAAAGATCAGAGAGAAACAAGGAGGTCCACTTAGGATCTTTTTGAGTTCTTAGAAAAGTGAGGTATCCAACTGGCAAACAGGAATTATGAGCTATGAGATCATCAAGGACGTGAGCTATAGTTTTAGTTCAAACTAGGGTCCAAATATTGGGTTGGAGCTTCAATGTTTTAAAACCTGGACCGGACCAGACCGGCCGGTTGAACCGGTCAACCCATGACCCAGTAATTTTTTCGGACTTGTTTAATACCGACCCACTATTTTTTCCAAAAACCGGCTTCATTTATGTAACCCGGTCGACCCGGCCGGTTAGACCACCGAACCGCTGAATTTTAAACCCGTTTGAACCTGAATTTTTCAATTCCACTTTTTTTTTAACTTTTGACTTTTGGTTTAAACTTTACATGAAATAAAAGTTCATATGCATGATTCTTAACTAACTTTAGCATAAGTAGAATATGTGTAGTTGTATACTATGTAATATATTCAAATAAAATTGTAAACCTATATAACTGGTTCAACCCGGATTAAACTACCAGTTGAACCGATTTGACCCAACCCAATGTCCTGATTAGGTCGATCTCCGGTCCGGTTTTTAAAACATTGCTATGAACCACATGAAAACTTATTTCCCTCTCTTAACAATGTTGTAGATACAACACCAAACTCGGGATAAGCAATGTGGAGAAAACCCCCAAAAGAAGTATGACAAATATTGTGTTTGGCTCTACTCTGGACCAAGAAGGACCCAAAGGTGATCAAGGATGAATTACACTCTCAAGCTCCGAGTTGGAGCCATGAACTATAAGGTAGAAATTTTAATAGAATAACACTCCTATCAGTAATGTACAAACAACACCAAACTCGAGATAACCAACAGTGGAGGAAAATTTCCAAAGGAAAGAGAGTATGACACATATTATGCAAGGTTCAAAGTATCGGTATCGGAATCGGTATCGGACCATTCCTATGAGTATCGGGATCGGCGGTATCGGTAGTATCGGCGGTTTCGGATCGGAGTATCGGATTTTTTGGTATCGGAAAGCAAACAACTATTAGTAAATTATTAACATTTTAAAGAATATATTTTATACATTTATGCATAATTTAAAGTATTTTCAGTATTGTTTCTTAGTATTTTTGATATTGAATGAAATAGTAGTCATCCTTGTCGATTGATTTATATGTGATAGATAAGTTTTCCTATTTTATATGTTTTTACAACCTTACTATACTTTTACATCCTTTCTAATTGGTCTTTTTAATTCAAATTTTTTTGCCGAATTGACTGGAAAAGAGACCTCTAATGTCGGTATCGATCAGTATCGGGTATCGGTCGGTATCGGATCGGGACATGCCAAACTGTATCGGTATCGGCCGTATCGGATCGGTATCGGCCGATACTTTAAACTATGATATTATGTTTGTCTCTACAATGGACCAAAAAGAACCCAAAGGTAACCGAGTCCGAATCAGAGCCATGTACCATAAGATACAGGTCCTAATAGAATGTCTCTCTTAATAGTGTTGTACAAAAACAACACCAGACTCAGGGTAACCAACAAATGGAAGAAAAACTCCAACGGAAGAATGACCCAAAAGATGACCCAGAAGGAGAATTACAGTTTCAAGCTCTTGGTAGAAGCAGTAAACTGTAGGAAGGATATCCTTATGGACAATTTTCTCCTAACACTGAAGTCGGGTAACCAAGAGTGGGAAAAAAAATACCATAAGAAGAGGATCCTAATGGAGGGTTATTTTCTATCAGTGTCATAATGAGTAAAGACGCCAACGATCTCCGGACAACCCGTGTAAGGACATCTCCAAAGAAAAGTGTATCACAAATATTGTTACTCGGCTCTATTCTAGACCAAGTAAGGCAAAAGATGACCTAGGTAAGGGCACAACACCCTAATGTCACACCACTGTGGTGTAGTGGTACATATATACGAACATACACAATGGAAGTACATCTTATGGTTTCTACTACAGTTTTGGAGGTGGAAGGTGAGATGAGTCTTACCCTGCATGCCATTTTCTTGAGTCTCCTTTTTTTTAATGGGAGGAAAGGCACAAATCTATATGAGGTCAGGTGATTGTGATTTAGGACCCATAACTCAATAACCGGCGTGATCAAGAAAACCCATTGATTCCTCAATCGTCAAAACTCTTTAAATATCTAGAATCCATAGGTAAAACTTGTTCCCAAATATTTGAGGCCGTAATAAGATAATTTCTATGACATTGTGTCTAGGTGAAGTGTATCATCTTTTCATGGCTGGAAAAACTGGTATAGTTAATGTCATCACTGCATGGGTACATACATTTTCTAACAAAAAGGCAATATACAAATATAACAAGCTGAGGTGGAAATATCGCACCATAACTAACTTACCAAAATTTGAGAAGAATGCACAAACACATGCACATGATGTGTAATGAGAATAGCATCTTCTTGTTTAAAATTGAAACTCTTTATTAGCATGACTTCTTCAATTGTTGTTTGTTCACTAGTTCACTAGAAATAGTATTCAATGTCAGGCAATATATAGTGAATTTTGGTTAGTAAGCAGCAAGAAACAAGTAGGTTATGACAAAAACATGACATCAAAAAAATTACAATGATGGTGTAATAATTGCGGTGACATGCAATGAGAGCATTCAAAGTGTTGCAACTACCACTGATGCAAGATAGAACAAGGGATGACAATAGCAATAACAGTGTCTGAGGTATCTCCCTTATAGATCTCAATGATGTTTGTTTTTGTTTTTCATATCAAACTCGGTTGCATTTTTTGTAAATCAAATTGGCCAATCAAAGAGCTAATGTAGATCAAGATGGAATGAACCAATGTAGGTAGTTTCAAACCACAAAAGAATATCAAGACAATGTATGGTAGAACGCCGCTCAAGATGGATCAAGCCAAGATGGTGGCTGTCACCTAGTTGATTCGATCAACTTGGGTGACTCTTAACTGAGGTATAATTTGGTTTAGACCCCATGTCTGGTTCAAGCCCAGATCGGTAGCTCTTACCGGGCTACCTCGAGTCAAGATGGGTGACACTCACAGAGATTTGGTTTAGATTAGGATAGGTGGCCTTTACTAGATATAGCTCAAGCCAAGTGGCTCTCTCACCGAGTTAGTTCGACTCGAGATGGATAACTCTCACTGATATTTGGTTTAGGTCAAGATGTATGACCCTTACCAGATTTAGTTCAAACCAATATTGGTCTCACTGAGTTCGTTTGAGTCAAGAAGGGTGACTCTGACAAGTATTTGGTTTAGGTTAAGATCCTTGACCCTCATTATATTTGGTGCGAGTTAATATGGGCGGTTGCACCGAGTTGGTTTGAGTCAAGATGGTGATTCTCACCATTATTTGTTTAAGGCAGGATGAGTGACCTCCACCGAGTTTGGTTCAAACCAAAAAGATGGGTGACTCTTACCGGGTTGGTTCGAATCAAGATGGTTGACTCACAGCAAAATTTGGCTTGGTCTATGATGGGTGATGTTTACCGGATTTGGTTCAAACCAAGATGGGTGCTCTTAACAATGTTAGTTTGATTCAAGATAGGTGACTCGTTGTGTTATCATTCAGTCTAGGTCAAAATGGATGACCCTCACCAGATTTGGTTTAAGCGAAGATGGGTAGGTTCCACCAAGTTGGTTTGAGCCTAGACTCTCCCAAGATGGAGTTCTAATTCAAGCCTTGACTCTCACCATAAATTCGTTCAAGCCTTGACTCTTGCAAAAACCTTAATGCTTGGTTTGAGTCTTGGCTATCCCCAAGGTCTTAGTCCTGTTCTAAAAGGCGTCCACCTAGGCGGCGCCTAGGTGCCAGGTGCCCGCCCGATGTCCGCCTAGGCACCCGCCTAGTCCCCCGACGCTCAACTATACATATTTTAGGATTGTATGGACTTTTTTGCAAGTTTCAGTAGTTTTTTTAGATTTTATTTTATTTTATTGAACCGCCTAAATCTAGGCGGCCGCCTGGGCAACCGCCTAGGCAGGCTAGGCGCTAGGCAGCGGCTGTCAGCCCGCCTAGCGCCTAGCGCTTTTTACAACCTTGGTCTTAGTTCGAGTTCGACTCTCCCTACTGTAGAATTCTGATTCACGCCTTGACTCTCATCAAAATGTTCCAGACTATTTGCCAATGGGATAATGTATCTTACAATACATGATACAATACTCGAGGAATTTGACACACGATACTTATTGAGATATGACAACATAGCTCGAAGCCATCCCAAGAATGAGTTTTAGGAATTTTATTTCAGCCTAGGGGTGTTTAGCTTGAAGTTCAAGAGAAAAAAAAAGAGAGAGAATTTGAGGCAAACAGGACAAACCTTATCAAGATAATGTGTAGATGAGGGTTACACCAATTCTGTTACATGTTTCATCATACAAATGGCAATAAATGAAGCTTATAGGACATAGTTTGGGGGACAATCAACATGTGTTATAAGGTCAAAAGTAGTGTAAAAAAGGAAATTGTGCCTACAGAACTTTGATTTTTGGAATCTCTCCCAAGAATAAAGAGTGGCAATTTTGATTCCTCCCACAACTCAATCATTTGGTGGGGTTATCAAAGTTAGCGAGTTTAGGCCATAACAAGTCAACCTGCTTAACCCCTTTAGTAAATGGGTTGGATCCATGTTAGGCAGTTGACCTGGAAGTGACCCATTTAAAGCAAATGTGTTGCGAAGTTTTTGAAATGTCTTCAAAATTGTAACGATATGGGGCCCAACCTTGTGACTATGGGAACTTTAACAACTGTGTTAAACCAATTAAACCATCCTAGTTTGTTAATTTCTTTTACAGACAAATTATTTGACTGCTATCAGAATAAACAGGCTATGTGGATCTCCGCTGTTGATCCGTTCTATTTTGTTGCTTGAATATATGAAGCACCATAGGGTTCAGGTCAAGCATATACAGGTCGATCCGAGGATGACCCAACCCGACCCATTTGTCACCCTTAATGTTAAGCAGCGTTCTAAAAAAGTGGTTTTCTAGGCCCCCTCACATGTGAGATTAGATTGAATTGAGTGGCTCATGGTTGATATCACAAGCAAGATTGGGTTGAATCGTTGGGTCAGACGAGTAATGAGAAGGAGACATAGGGCCAAGGATGGCTGTCAACAAAATGCATAACCAAGAATACGGATGAATGCAAGTCCCTATGTACGTAAAACACTGGAATTCATATCAGGACTTGTTAGCAGGTCTTATTTGGATGTGCTGATAGAATTATGCTAGTGAACAGCTTCTGCATTTACCATACCAATTGAGAGAATCATACTATATATCAGTGTCAATTGTGGAGGAAATCATTATATAAAATAAAGAAAGTTGAGAGGGTAAACTAATGAATGCAGAAGAAACGTTGTAGTTAAGTATGATTCTAACATCAAATGTAACATATGTTTCTTCATGAAAAGTAACCAGCATTACATATGCAGTGACCTTTTGTGCAAGATATTGCAATAGATCGTGATGGAGATGGAGACCTAGTTCGAGTTTGATTAGTTACTAGCCCAAAACCATTTAATTAGCATCATGGCCAAAACCAAAACGGAAATCTGCTTGGTTCCCACAGTTCATCCTTTTCAACATACAAAAATTTGCCAATAGCGGCAAATTCCAAACGCTTAGCACCATTTGGCATTTTCCATTAGAAATGGAATGTTCACTTCAAAATTCAAATAGAAACAAAACTAGCCCTAATTATATTTGAAGAGATCAATGTCCATATATTATTCCTAAGTATGTTTCCATCTTTTAACGTGCCATTGTCCTATCCATGACAGTTTATTTGTTATATTTTACTATATACATTGTACAATCAGTAAATCATGGCAGATACTCTGTTCTGTTGGCCCAGTAGGTAGGTAAGATAGAGATAAGACAACAATATATTAGTTCCGGTCAAATTACATAAATTTCTTAAGAGCAGATGTCTGAAAGTATCACATGCTAAAATAAATCACCAGAAAGAACGAAAGAAAGAAATATGAGTAAGAACTGAGTAAAATTTATCCAGAATACCACAAGAAATAAATGATAAAAAGGAATATAGCATGTGAAAGACTTACTGCTAAGATTGTTTTTGTAAATCAGCTTTGTTCACAGAACTGTAACCTTAGAAGGCAAAATCCACTGACACGCATTAGCTCCTATTTGCTTAGCACTATGAGCAACCAATCTACCCACAAAGGTATCAACAGATTATTAATGAAAGACCACCTTGGAGATTATGAAGCATCAGATACACCAAACTAAAGAATCTGTTTAGTAGGAAAAGCAGATTACTTACTGTTTTCAGGCACAAAACTAAAATCTTAATTACAAGGATTTCACATTGAATTATAGTATTAAAGGTGTAGTTGAAGATTAAAGTTTCTAGTGTCACAATTATACGGAAGTCGTAAGTTTTTCAAATTCTAGATTTTCTACGAACTATTTGGTTGGCAAAGATAAAAGACTAAAAATAACAAGATAGATGACCAGAAAAGATGAATCATGAGATACGAAAATTATACAAGAAGTACAATGATATCAATGTCACAATTGTATGGAATTTTAAAATTATCTTGTGCTACCATCGTATTGATCCAAAAAGAGCATTGCAATGTCATTATCTCAATGTTCCAAGCAGCTATGTGTATTATATTACTTATCTAACACTTATCAAGGGCTAAAGTTTTTTTTTCCCCAGTCATGCTAGTTCTTAAAGTGCAATGTGTAGTTCAGTATTCAAAATCTAACTTCTAGTACTTTTTTAAGACAAGGTTGTCAAGTAGATGTTCTTAAACACTAGAAGTAAGAAATCTTCTCAAACCCAACATTTTAACCAATGGAAATGATCCAAGTTGTAAAGCATGTTGCTTCTAAAAAAGAGCTTATCAGATTCAAATCCCACAAGTAAGTCAAGGCACAGGAACAATAATGAAGAAACCCCAACAGAGTCGGATGCAATCTTCTATGTATTCCCACACATTTATGAATGTACATAATAGAAACAACACCAAGATCAACTTCAACACCCCCCGCCCCCCCCTTCTGAACCCCCAGTCCAACAACCCCCAAAAAAACTAACCGCACATGAGGTCTACAATCCATATTTCGTTCGTACTTTATAACCCATACACACTATACCAGACAATGCAACAGCTGAATCATCAGTACTATATCTGACCATCCCATTTGTCCAAAACATACAATATTTACTAGTCATCAAGTCACTTCTAAACACCGCTTAAATTTTCACTAGTCCTAGATTCACTTGAAAAATCTTACTTCAATCGGAGGTTTATCATGTGTTTAGGATGGGAGATGTGGAGAAATTATAGATAGCTACACTGTGTTAATAGGTTTCTGATAAGGCAGAGTGAGAAGTAGATTAATGGTGACATGCACTCGGATATGGACACATTATAGATAGCTGTTGATAGATTATATACCATGGATTACCAGAGAAACCGATATTTGATACATATCAGCCACCCATGATCGGTATTGAGTATATCCAAACCAAAACTGTGTAATATGATCTTGATCATCGACCTATAGTATCAATCATATGGCTTCTAGTTCCGATAAGGTTTGGGAAATCTTCTACCTAAAACATACCAAAACTGACTACACCAAACCAAACCTAAATTTTTCAAACTAGGTAAATCATGTCATTCACTTCTCTGATGCCAGTTTATTTACATATAACCTCACATATGAGAAGTCATTTTTTTAAGTTGTAATCTAAAATGGGAACATTCACAAATAAAATCCGGAGCATTAAAGGTAGGTTCAACTATTTGTCCAACTCAATGTCCCAACAATATACAATTTCTTCATATCATTATTAGATATCTTACGAGCACCAAAATAATTATATCATAGTTCACTCTAAATCAAAAGTCAACATTTGACCCTTATCCACAAACCAAGTCAAGATGCAGACCATGGTTAACATATTATTGTTAGATTTGTTTTGGTTTGGCTTCGAAAGTAACACATGTGATTCAATAAAGGCATCTCCTCTTTTAGTCTCACATGGGAAAGGAGAACTCATTTTCCTTTCCATATATTGCTTTACCCCTCTTAGTGGATAAGTGGGTTTTGTGGGGGATGGGCTAGATCTCATCCAATCCGCGAGCGTATGCGCGATTTAATGCGCGTTTTTGATGCGTTTATTAGTCGCGCACTTAGCACTTTGCACGCTTGCGCACCGCGGAACGGACATGGATACAAAGGTAATTTCACAACTTTTTTTATTTTTTTATTTCCATTGGTTTAGTCTGGTGAGTTGTTGGTCTTTCGCGGAACCGTTCTCACATAATCTCGTTACGGAAATAGTGGGAAAGGTTACGTGAGAGATATATCCAGGACACGATCCTGAGATCTGACAATAGTAATCTGTTTTACTCTTTTCCCTCTCTCGCTCTCTGTTCGGAACGAAAAATCGTACAAAGACGAAAAAGAAAAGAAAAGCACCAGGACCTAAATTCCTCCAGAAACTCCTCCGTCCAATCTCTCTTCTTCGGACAAGGCTGTGATCGTTCGTAGGATTCGCCACCGCGTGCAAGGTGTAGTGGATCGAAGGGATTCGTTGTATCTCGGGGATAGATCGCCAGGAACCCGATAAACTGTTTGTGGGGACGAAATTCTATTCTAAGGACATCGTGTAATGTGCTTCGAATCCTCTACTTATTTCTTGTCTTTAATTTTACGTCTTCCAATTTGCATGCTTTATGAATTTTTTTCAACAGTTTTAGAATAGAATTTCGTAGCTTCTGTCTACTTTCTGTTTGTTTTCCTATATGCATGATAAATACCACCGTAGAACTATCCGCCAACATTCATAACTCTTCCAAACCGGAAAAGTTTGATGGCCTGAACTTTAAGAGATGGCAGCATAGGATGACCTACTGGCTGACTTGCTTGAAACTGTCTAAGGTTCTCAAAGAACCGGAAACCCTACCTGGCTTACACGAACCTGCCAGGACCTATGAATTAGAGTCGTACAATGAGACAGATTTTATCTGTCACGATAAAATTCTTAGTTGTTTTTCTGACAATCTCTATGATATATATTGCACTACTGTCACATCCAGAGAGCTTTGGGAAGCTCTCGATAAAAAATACTCCAATGAAGGAGCGGGTTCTGAGATTTACATATTAGACAGATTTTTAGAATTTAAAATGGTAGATGAGAAGTCTGTTGTTGAACAGACTATTACCCTTCAGACTATCATACACGAGATGTCTCAAAAAGACATGTCATTTGCTGGTAAGTTTCTAATTGTTGTCTTCATTAATAAACTTTCCCCATCCTGGAAAAAAAATTGGCTTAAAACTAAAACATAATAAGGAATCCATGTCCTTAGACGACATGTTTGTATCCTTCCGCATTGAGAAAGAAGGTAGAACTAGAGATAAGGAACATCCGAGTACTGAATTCGAGACAAAGTTACACATTGTTGAAACCAAGGAAAAGCCTAAGGACCAACCCCATCAAACAAAGGAACAACCCCCATAACAAAAATCCTGCAAAGAAACAGTTCCTTAAGCCAAAAGCTGTGATTGGAAAAGACAACAGACCTAAGCGGGAATGTTACAACTGTGGTAAACCTAGTCACATTGCTAGGCAATGTCGTCACAGGAAGAAGGGTCAGAGATTTCAAAATTTTGATCGTCGAACTCCTGCAGACGCTCATGTTGTTCCACAGGATTATGTTATCATAGCCGGGACCGAATCTGTCGGTACCGATGATCAGAGGCTTGTAACCGTATGTTCTGTTTTTGAGTCCTCGTATCAGCCTACTGACTGGTGGGTTAATACAGGGGCAAATGTCCATGTATACCCTAATATTGATTCTTTTTTCTCCTACCGATAGGTTGAGGAAGGCGAATCAGTAGCTATTAAAAACTCGAGTGCTGCCAGAGTGCATGGAAAGGGAAGAGTGAACCTCAAGTTGTCTTCGGACAAGATTCTCCCTTTGCATAATGTGCAGCACGTACCGGGCATTAGCAAGAACTTAATTTCTGGTTATTTGCTAAATAAACTTGTTTACAAACTTGTATTTCAGTCTGATCGAGTCGTGATCTCCCTGAACGGTAACTTTATTGAAAAATGCTATGTATGTGGGGGTCTGTTTAAACTTTTTGTGGAGATGCCTTGCAGTACTTTAAATTCCTATTTAAATAATATTACCTCTACTTCTACTTCTGATTCGAATGCTCACTCTTATAATACTGATAGTTGTGATATTTGGCATGGTCGTTTGGGACATGTCAATTTTAACTCTTTAAAAAGAATGTCTAATTTGCAATTGATTCCTAAGATTGACATGAGCAGGAATGAAAAATGTGAGATATGTACACAAGCCAAACAGTCCAGAAAATTATTTCATTCCGTTGAAAGGAGTTCTCAGCTATTAGAGCTTATTCACAGCGATATTTGTGAATTGAACGGTATTCTTACTCGTAGTGGTAAACGGTATTTTATTATTTTTATAGATGATCAGTCAAAATACTGCCATGTTTACTTGCTCAGAATTAAAGATGAAACTTTTAGCAAGTTTGTATCTTTTAAAGCTGAAGTTAAAAATCAGCTTGAAAAGAAAATTAAAATTCTTATATCTGATCGTGGGGGTGAATCTCTTCTGAGTTTCTCTTTTTGTGAATTGCATGGCATTATACATGAAGTAACGGCTCCTTATGCTCCTCAACAGAATGGAGTAGCAGAAAGGAAAAATTGGACTTTTCTTGATTAATGTTATGTTAGATAGCTCTGGTTTATCTGATAATTTGTGGGAGAGAAGCCCTTCTTTCTGCATGTCATATTTTAAATAAAGTTTCTTTCAAAAAGACTGATAAGACCCCTTATGAACTTTGGAAAGGTAGAAAGCCATCTTTGAAATATTTTAAAGTGTGGGGGTGCCTTGCTAAAGTTTCTGTGTCTCCTACTAAGAAAAAAAAACTGGGACCCAAGACCGTAGATTGTGTATTTTTGGGATATGCCCAAAATAGTATTGCTTATAGATTTTTTGTAATTAAGAGTGAGGTAAATGGTATTGATGCTAACACAGTCATGGAATCTAGGGATGCTACATTTTTTGAAAATATTTTTCTATTGAAAAATAGAATTCCTAGATCTTTTATATCTTCACAAGTCCTGCTGTAACATCTAGTTCACAACCAGAGGAGATTACCCCAGTAGAACCCAGGAGAAGTAAAAGAACAAGACGAGAACTAGACCTAAGTGAAGGTTTTTTCACCTACCTTGTTGAAGAGGACCATATATCTTATCAAGGGGCTATGCCCGCAGTTGATTTCTTAATTTGGAAAGAGGTCATAAATAGTGAAATGGATTCTATTATATCAAATAGAACTTGGGATTTGGTTAACCTTCCTGTAGGTTGCAAACCAATATGTTGCAAATGGATCTTCAGAAAGAAGTTAAGACCTGATGGGTCTATTGAGAAATTCAAAACCAGGTTAGTGGCTAAAGGGTTCAAACAAAGAGAAGGGGTAGACTTTTTTGACACTTACTCTCCTGTTACTAGAATTGCTACAATTAGAATGTTAATAACTATTGCATCTGTTCATAGACTGTTTATTCATCAAATGGTTGTAAAAACTATTTTTCTGAATGGAGATTTACAAGAAGAGATTTATATGGAAAAACCTGAAGGATTTGTTGTTCCAGGGCAAGAACGCAAGGTATGCAAATTAATTAAATTTCTTTATGGGCTGAAACAAGCGACAAAGCAATGGCATGATAAATTTGATAAGATAATTCTATCATATGGTTTTGCTATTAATGATTCTGATAAATGTGTATATAGTAAAACTGTTGGTAGCTCTCCTGTGTAATATTATGCATGTATGTTGATGACATTCTTATTTTTGGTACTGACATGGATATTATTTATGATATCAAATCATTTCTGTCTCAAAATTTTGATATGAAAGATTTAGGACCTGCTGATGTGATTTTAGGACTTAAATTAAGTCGCACTTCAGAGGGAATTGGTATCTCCCAATCGCACTATATAGAAAAGGTTCTAAAAAGATTTAACTATTTTGATTCTAAGCCTGTAAGCACTCCATATGATGCAAGTATCAGGTTGAAGAAGAATAAAGGAGACAGTATGGCTCAGTTGAAGTATTCTCAGCAAATCGGATGCCTGAACTATATTGCTAATCGTACCAGACCTGATATTTCCTACGCAGTAGGAAAGCATAGTCGGTACACTAGCAATCCGAATAGTTCACATTGGACGGCCTTAGAACGGATAATAAGATACCTAAAGGGCACGATATCCCATGGATTATTCTATGGAGGATACTCATCTGTATTAGAAGGGTATACTAATACAAACTGGATCTCCGATACAGATGAGACCAAAGCCACAAGTGGATATGTATTCACATTGGGTGGAGTTGTTGTTGCTTGGAACTCTATCAGGTAGACCTGTATTTCTAGATCTACTATGGAGGCATAATTCATAGCTCTTGACCTCACCAATGCGGAAGCAGACTGGCATAGGAATCTGGTAACAGATATTCCTCTGTGGAGCAAACCAGTTCATGTTATCACTGTACACTGTGACAACCAAGCTGCAATAGCAAAGGCTCAGAGGACAAGTTATAATGGAAAATCTAGACATATACGTTTGAGGTACAATCGGGTGAAGCAATTGCGATTCAGTGGAGTAATTGCAATTGACATCGTCAGATCAAAGAACAATCTAGCAGATCCTCTAACTAAAGGGCTCTCAAGGAGACTAGTGTTGGAGATGGCAAGAGGAATGGAATTAAATCCCATAGATCGAGTCACCTCAAAGGTAACCCAATCTTCGATTGGAAGCACCAAGAAAAGGTTCAATAGGTAACAACAAAATTGACGTGTGAGTGGAAACACTATATGATTGTAATTGTAAAGAACCATTCCTCTACGGTATAGTGTTGATTTGCAATAAATAAAAGGGTGATTGTAAAATCTTAATAAATATGTGGCTTGTAAAGCAGGATATATAAATTGCAGAATACCTAGAAAGATTCACCTATTTAAGAGTAAAAGTGGAACCGCTTTCTATGGGAACTTGGGCTGTTCTCTAGAGCTCTTAAGAAACCGAGATAGCACATGGCCGAAAAGTGCACAACTATTGATACGATCAAATACCTACAATATGTTTATGTGTATGTTGAGTATGTACAAGTAAGATCCTAAGTTCAAGACTTATGTCACTTTGGGTCTGTATAGATTAGATGTATAACACTAAGGGGAAGTTTAAGTCCGGAAGACACATTCCTCTGATACACAGTGTGATTGCCCATATCTTGTTTTCCTTTCTATATGCCCTATCGTGTCGTGTTATTCCTTTTTTGTTCCCTTATTGAATCATGTGGGAGATTGTTAGATTTGTTTTGGTTTGGGTGAATCCCAACTCCCACCCTACCCCCCCCCACCCCCGCCCCGGACGGCTGGGTGACTTATATAGCCACGGCCCGGCTTGGAGAAAGGACACAAACAAACAAAATACTAAATTGTTCGCCAGTAGTAAATATTGTTGTTTATTTTACTTGCTTTTCGACAAAGTACCCATAAAATAGATAGGTTTAAATGGAATAAAATTAAGGTTTATTAACAATTGGAAATGGTTACATTGTGGCGATAATGAATTTCATCGACATAGTCTAGCATAGCATGTCAATCATTTATCATGACGGAGGGACTCAGAAGGATGTTATGCTAGAATCAAAACATGATGGTTTAAATGGATGTGCTTATGGAGTACTTTGTAATCACAAGATTTGAAAGAAAAATTCAACAAAACTTTTATAAGGCCAATCATGCTTTATGTTGGACAATTTAGAAACAACATGTTTAAAAGTTAGTGTAGCCAAAATAAAAATGCTAAAATAGATGAGTGACAATACATTAAAGGATAGAATAAGAAATGAGTATATATGTAGGAAGTTTGGCGCCAATTGGGGACACGAGAAGTAAAAATTGACTTAGGTGGTCTAGATATGTGCAACGCAGATCAATAGATTCTTCTGTAAGGAGGAGCTATAATATAGTAGTTAATGGAGCCACTAGGACTAGAGGTATGCCTAGATGAACATGATTTGAAGTATTAAAGAAGAACATGGATTTTAGTAGCGTTATAGAGGACATGACCCTAAATAGAGCCGAATGGAAGAAGAGATTCAAACAACAGACCCCAAAAATTTAGGATAAATGCTTTGTTGTTATTGTTGTTGTAGTCTAGCATGTCAATCAGCATCAATCAACAGGACTGAATCATTGTGTCAACATTTTTTTCCATGTCTTTTTTTCTTTTAATTTTTTTTCAATGGTAAATGACCGGAAAAGAGAGTCTTAAACTATCGATTGATACTGGTAGAGTCAATATTGGTTCTGACATGCCAAAACCAATACAATGTTGTCGAATGCCAAAACCAATACAATGTTGTCGATACATATCGGTATCAGCTCATACTCAAACCTTGATCTAAGTAGAGTACAAACAATTCTACGGGTAGATGTTTTAATAAGAAAGCCGATTCTAAATTAAAACCAACAACTGATCATGTTTTGTTTAGTATATACATATATGCTCCAGAAATTTCTATTGCTTATGGATAATTATACCACATCCATATAATTCAGATATCTAGAGTATGCACATCAAATGCATAAAGTTAATTCTTATAACTAAAGACAGATCAGATAAGGAAGTTACTATTTTCCCTGTCTGGAATCCAGGGATTTGATTGAGATGTGACTAAACTTTAGGGAGTACATCCACTATATGCTATTGAGATGTGACTAAAACTTAAGAAGTGCTTGTGGCCACTGAATCTGATTTTTGAAAGATGGAAGAATTCACAAATTTTGGTTTGCACTAGTCCAAAATTTTATGCGTACAAAAAGTAAGGAATTGGCATTCGCTCATTCCATAACAAATAACAGTCACATGATTATCATGTCAAAAAGGTGACTATTTATGTAGAACTAACCAAAAATAAGAAAGCAGAAGAAAGTAAAAATTAAATGGTGATCCTACCTGGTAGCATTTTGTTATTCATTAATATTGCATAGGTAACTTCACCTCTCAAAATTAAAGGGCCAATGAATCCATAATCCAAGTTAACCAAATACTCTTAAGGAATTGGAATGGAACTCACTAAAATATAGACTATGAACTTGATATATTTGAACTGAAGGTGCAATGTACAATACTGGAATCCTTCAATTCTATCAAGTATAAACTTACGGATTTATATTCAAAGTAACCAAACAGGCCTCAGAACATTCATCAGCATAGACTCAAAGAACAATTCAAACTCATCAAACTATTATGGAACAAAGAAAGAATATCCTCAATAGCTTTCTATATCCAACTCTTGGCATTCGGCATTTAAGGGAGCTATGGTGATCAATAACAGTTGGATAATGGCGAGCAGTGACAGCGACAGGTCGGGAGGCAAGCAGCGGCTGGGTGAGTCGTGGTTGTTTGTTGTTTGCTATTACATAGGAGCTGAAGCTTCCTCATACTACTCTACCTGATGTAGGACTAAAGTAGACTAAATAGACTCGCTATACCAACACTACTCTACCCGACATCGGACTAAAGTAGACTACATACTTGACCTAACATAGACTGACTAAATCTAAAACTAACCAACTGGAACCATAAAGTAAGGTCCAGTATTTCCGATATTGGTGAAACCTTGTTCTTGAGGACATTTCAGATTGGTTATGCACTTAAGCACAAGTCTGATCCAAACAACTCTTACGTGTCGGTATAGGCTGACTTTTTTAACATTGGTATAAGTATGCAAATTGTGTTTCAGATTTAAACTTTCTCATGTATTCTTTTATTAATCTTTATATCTTATATGAGAGAAATTGATGCATCTATTCAAAGCACTCACCAGTCATGAACTGTGTTCATATGTTGTCCATACTTAATTGTATATGAGCTAATTATTAATATATGATCAACATAAGTACTCAATACAATTTTAATGTGCATAGATATTCGTGCTTTGGTAAATAGTAGATAATACCTATATCCAATCAGTAAAAGTACTTATTTTCCTCATAACTGTGTTGTAATCTATGTTGACTTATTGACTCAGTCGAACACGGAGACATGAACTCGGCAAATATTTTTAGTATGTCCTAGTGTATTTTGGAGTGTCTGTGTGACTTCATGTCCAATGTGTGTGTTTCATAATGTCATGCGGACAGGCTCCTATTTTTGAAGTGTCCATGCTTCCTACCATCCAATGTCGTAACCAACTTTTCATCCTTATCCAATTTATCAAATACGGATACCAACTTTTTCTTTCATTTTGGAGTAATATAATGTATGCATATTGGATATCAGAAGCAAATATGAAGATATCTATACATTTCAAAAACATATCCTCTATTCATACCTCTAGTAGTATGGACATAGTTTTCTTGTGCCAACAAGCATGTGTATCCATGTGTGTTTTGAATTGAAGATGTCAATAAGTCAGCTTGGGAATAAAAGTATAAGGCCTTGATTGGAAACCGAGATTAAAATGGATTTACTGGAGTTAAGCCTCAGAACTCCAAATAACTAAACTTTGGTGTGTTTTTAGTGTTTGATGAATCTCCATTTCAAAGTCCAAAACACCCTCCAAACTGAAGTTAGAGAATGACTTCATATGAAAGAGAGGGAAGAGAACCCGTTTTGGAGTTAGGATGAAAAATCCAAAAATAAAATCGAGTTTTGCTAACTCCACTTTTGGGGTGTGTTTCGGAGATGGGATTGGGGTTTACCCAAACCTCAAAATGTCCCCAAACATACTGGAGTTGAGTGATTCGCAGTTTGGAGGCCTAAATCAACAAAACCTCAAAATGTCCCCAAACAAGACTGGAGTTATATTTAAGTTAGGAGGTGTTTCACAAAAATGGAAATTAAGATTGGAGTTTCACAAAAAACCAAAAAAAAAAAAAAGAAATTGCTAAACTCCAGTTTTGGGATTTGTTTTTGGGGTTAGAATTGGAGCTTGCAAAACTCCACAACTTTCCCAAACGCACCAGAGTAAAGTTATTTGGAGTTCTATTTTTCGGAACTCCGATCCCAAACGTCCCCTAACTAAAAATTTGTTTCCAAGGAACTCCATCTTCCTAACAAGGTCCAAAAAATCGGTATTCCATAGGAATCCTTTATATGAGTACCGATTTCCAGTCCATACCTAAAAACTTCACCAATTCGAAACCCACAAAAATAAATCCAACTCGATTATAGAGAGCCATGCTCCCAAACTAGAGAATTAATCACGATCAAAGAGAACTAACAATCGAGCTACCGGATCTCTATAGCAGTAATAATCAAAACTATGGCAGATCAATTACAAATTCTATTTTCTAAAATCCCACATATTCCAAAATTCTCAGTAAGAATTCGGGAAGTGGGAAACCCTAAAATTCTCAGAGCCAGCTCCAAGAGAGAGCTAAGAAGAAAGAAAGGGAGAATTCTCAGCTCAAAATTTGACAGCAGAGAAAGAAAACAAATTCCGAACGGAATTAGCAGCATCAACTCAGAATTCTCATTAAATTTTAAGAGATTTGAAGCATCAACTGACAATTCTTGAGAAATGAAGAAATCAATACTAAATTTTCATAAATTCAATAATAATAATAATAATAATAATAATAATAATAGGAAGAAGAAGAAGAAGAAGAAGAAGAAGAGACCTCTGCTTGCTGCTTCTGCTTTCTGAAGAGAGAGAAAGCAGTGGAGCTCGAGATTTTCTTCTCCGGTGCCTCTCCCTCTCTTCTTGTTCTATATTTTTGCTCTTTATTTTTTTTAATTAATATAATAATATATGCCATTCACAATGCACAGTGTACATGAATAGTTCGGCAAGTAACATAAGAGTTTGCATTTTCGGAAGAATTCGTGGAATATTCGGCACATGTTACCACCCATTTTTTAATGAAAGGGATTTTTCTTGTATGGACCCCTACAACTTTTCAATTAATAGTAAGTAATTAATATTACTTCTCACCACTTTCCCAAACTTTTGTTTCTTCTCAGTTGCTTTTAGATGCAACAGTATTCTTTTTGGTTTATTTATAAAGTTATCACGTCGGTTTAAAATCCAACCTCCACCTGTTCTTTTCCAAATTCCTAAAGGATGAAATGTTTTCGTAGAGGAAATAGAAAAAAACTTTTGTTGCAGTGAGAGACAGATTACAATTGTCTTATAGATACAGAAACAACGGAATTTTTTCAGACAAAAGGTACAATTTTATCCAATTACAACTGAAATTTTTTTTTTAAATATTTTTAAAAAATGGGACTGACTCGTCAACTGAGTTGGCAGAGGCAGAGATAATTGGGGGCCCACCAACTCAGTTGGCGAGGGCTGGCATACAATGGGGAGCGTCCGCCAACTCGGTTAGCGGGTGGGGAGTTGGGTGTGGGCCCGCCAACTGAGTTGGGGTGGGGGATGTGTGTGTGGGGGGGAGGGGGGGATTATAACCGTTGGCATTGGGACATGAAAAATTATAGCCCTTTGTGGGGTGTGTGTCACGCCTCAGTCCCAAAATACCGAGAGACTAGCCACATGGCAATGGACATCAGCACAACTCCAATAGGCAAATCCAATTTAATGGACATGTTATAGTGCACTTAAGCTGTAATAAATATAAATGCAGTCTACAACCTCTATCACAGTATAATTCTAATCACATCCACAGAAAATAAACACAAGTCAATATGATAAATCAATCAAGATAATATATAAAGGAAATAGTCCATCAACAAGTCCAAATAAATAGTGTCTCGGGGAACAATCCGACACAATAAAGGAAAGAGAATATCACCAATACATATGTTCATGAATCAAGATATAAAATAACAATAAGCATAGAGATCTGAGTAAGTAACTGAATACTCAGGAGAAATCCTCTGGCACAATCTCTTCATTTGGTGCTAGTACTACTCCAGCGTCAGCTCATGTTCCGTATATCTCGGGGTAATCCTCCTCTGTTGTACCTATGGACATAATCAGGATCCAGGTCCTCAGGGGACATAGCAAGGTACAAGAAACACTCAAACCAAATAAAATACAGTAAATAAAAATAGATCCTCAGGGCAAGCTATATAACCAGCTATGTGAAATGCAAATGAGAACATCACTAGTACTCAGGCTGAGACCACTACAAGCTCTGTGTTGAGGAGCCCGTAGCTACACACGTAATGGGCCAAGCTCTGATACAGAGACTAAAGCACCTCTAGTAGTAAAGTGTGTGTGTATATATATATATATATATATATATATATATATATATATATATATATATATATATATATATAATCAGCCTGTAGCCTGTGTGTCTCTTCCCACCTAATGTAACATCACGTCTCATGTCCACAACGTCTCATGTCCATAACACGCAAGATAATGACCTCTAGCTAGTACAGCGAGTCATAATGATATCTATGTATATGCAAGTCTCATGTCACGCAGTCTGTAAGCCTATACAGAATCACCATGAATAACTCAGAAAGATTCGGTCACATGAATAGTGTCAAGTGTCCTATGATATGACGTACTTGGTAAAGCAATCACGTAAAAATATATAGGATCGTGGTATCAACTCTCTAAGTGACGTTACACGACTACGCGTACGGCGTCGACACCCGAATCTTGTTCGGACGTCAAGCAACGTCTCACGGTCCTAAGTTTAACAGGTACATCACAGAAGTATATGAAAAGAATACAAGAAAATAATAGCACATGACCTGTAAACACCCGAATTTTTTCAGAAATTAAAAAAATGAATTTTGGGATTTTTCTGTAATTTTTAAATAGTTATTATAAATATTTTTTGAAATTAAATATTTTTGTGAATTAAAATAAATATTAAAATATTATAAAAATAATATTTTTGAGTGTAAAATAAATAAATAGATAAAGTGTAATTTTTCTGGAATTTATTGGACCCAAAAACTATTTTTAAATATCTAAAAACAGCGTTTTAGAATAAACCAAAATGAACCGGATTAAACCAACTAAATAAACCAAACCAAACCGATTTAAAATAACTGAACCGACCCAACCCAAAATCCTAGCGAATTCGGATCTGAACCTGCTGACCCAAAACCCGACCCGACCCATTAGACTACCCGCTACAGTAACTGAACTAACCCGATCCCCCGACTTCCCCTCAGCCATTCACCGTCCGTCGCCGACGTTCCGTCTCCCCGCCGCTGACCAACCGCCGCGCCCCTACCCCTTCTCCTCCCCGTCGACCGGCCGACCTTCCCCCTCCCTGCAACCGCCGCCCTCCTTCCTATAAAAACCCTCGACCCCGGCCACCCCCTTCACCCACCAGCACCGCCAATACCGGTCACCGCCACCCGAACTCTCCTCCGACGACGACCGACACTGCGACCTCGTCACCTCCGGCGATCTCCCCGACGATGGCGTCAAGACGACTAGCAGCCACAGCAACCACAGCACCCACCGCCACCGGCCGAGCTCCGCCACCCCACAGTCGCCGCGCCGCCCCGTGTACACGACGTACAGTCGTTTCCGACTCCACGTTCCGGTAAGTTTTTCTCTCTCCTCGTCGCGTCATTTTTTGAACGGCCTATTACGACATGTTCGCTGTGTGACCCTCTTGATCTCCGTGCCCTTAGACTGACATATTGTGTCCTGTGTCGGTCGTAAATCACGACGCAAAAACAGGAAAATATTTCCAATTTTGGACTTTGGAAATATGTCCGAACTCACAAGTTCACGGCTGTTTAAATCCCAACCTGTGTAATAATTCTGAAATTCACTTGAACAGTTAATTAGATAATATAACCAAGTTTCAAACCCTGTAATTAGTTTAATTTTATGTGTTGTAGATTATAAATTATTCTCGGGTGAAATTGACCAAAAAGCTTGGTTAATTAAACCTGATTTTCCCGAACTGGGTGCGTCCTACTAAACGAGGTGACTTCGTTGTGCAAAAATTTTACCGAAATGTGCGCACCGTCAATAAGGACGTGTGGGATTTTGCAGAAGTTGATTTGGATGTGCGTGCACACCGGAATCAACGCGTATTTGTCAAAATCGTCTCGTATCGGCCATGTTCTGAAACTCGTTGTAATTTTGTGTGTGCTTATCGTTTCGAAACAAAACTTGTGCCATCAGATTCGTAGCATTATGCTGGTCCTGTGACCCAATATTGGTTCGATTCTGAGAACGTTGACGAAATTTCGTATCGTGGGCCCCATGGCTCCATTTGATGGACGGTTTTGTGATCGGCTCATCGGAATTCAGTTCTGGACATTCCGTTGGTTTTCTATCATCGTTCTTAACTTGTAGACACTAAGTTTGACAAATTTGAAGAACTTTGTCTCTGGCACATTTTTTGGTACGAAGTGGGCAACATGTGGACCCCACTTTGACCAGAAACTGTCAATTTTGTCCCTGTGTCCAAATTGGACTTTTGGGTAGGCAATCCTAGCTATTTTATATCTTCTGAGAATGATGGTCATGGTTATTTCAGCATCCGGAGGAGTATCTGAAGATCTTGCTGTGACCGAAGCAACTGTTGGAAACCAAACCCCAGACAAGTGTACCTTGCCAATCTTGTAGTTCCTGCTTCATATTATTATCTTGATTTATTTATGTAATATATATGTTCAACCTAGGACTGCGTGACATTGCTTAGCGTCCGAATAAGATTCAGGTGTCAACGTCGTACGCGAAGTTGTGTAACATCACTTAGAGAATTGATATTGCGACTCTATACATTTTCGTGCTTGCATTATCAAGTACGTCATACTATAGGACACCTGACACTATTCATGAGACAGAATCTTTCTGAGTCATTCATGGTAATTCTATATAGGTTACAGGATTTGTGGCATAGATATTATATATGTATATCTATCATATGACTTATTGCATTAGATATGATCTTGCGTGTCATGGACATGAGACGTGTGATTACATTGGGTAGGGAGAGACACACAGGCTATAGGCTGATTATATATATATAACCCTTATTATTGTGGTGCTTAAGACTCTACACCCGAGCTTGGCCCTTTATGTGATATTACTGCTACCGGCTCCCCGACACAGAGCTTGTAGTGGTCTCAGCCTGAGTACTAGTGATGCTCTCACTTGCATATCACATAGTTGGTTACATAGTTTACCCTATTGATTCATTTATTTTATATAGTGTATTTATTTGGCTTGAGTTATTCTTGTACCTTGCTATGTTCCCTGAGGACCTGAAATTCGGATTATGTCCCCAGGTATAGCAAAGGAGATCTACCCCGAGATATACGGGACATAAGCAGACGCTGGAGATGTACCAGTACCAGAGGACGAGGTGATGCCCGAGGAATTCTCCTAAGTATCTGTTTTATCTATACTTAGTCTTTGCTGTTGTTAGAAACTTTTATTTTCTGTCTATTAAACTGCTGTATCAAACTCTTTATCGGGTTGTTCCCCGATATATTTTATTAAGACTTATTGATTTATATTGCATCTTGATTATTTTGATATTGATTATGTTTATCTTCTGTGGATGAGATTAGAATTAGAAATGTGACATGAATCATAGACCCTTATTGTTATTTTATAGCTTAAGTACACTCTAATGGGTCCATTAAATTGGGTTTGCCCATTGGTGTGTGCTGCTGGCCATTGCCACGTGTCTAGTCCCTTGGTATTTTGGGACTGGGGCGTGACATAGTTTTTTTGGTGGCCAATGCAGGTCAACGACTAAATTGTTTTGGTTTCAACTAAGGGACCGAGCAAGCCTGCGATAAGGATAGGATATTGTAAACACCCTAAAATTTCTTTCAGATATTTTTTAAATCAATTTTTGGATTTAATATGCAATTTACATAGGACCTGAAGTGAGTTTGTAATTTTTAATTGCCAATAAACAACATTAAAATGAAATGAAAATATGATTTTATGGTGTAAAATAGAAAATCGGACTTAGGGTAATTTTCTGGGATTTTATTGGGCTTCAGACCTATTTTTAAAAGCCTAAAAACTATTTTTCTAATTAATATAATTAATTAAATAATTTTTCTATTAAAATTTCTTTTTTATTTTTATTTTTTCTTGGGCCCGGCCCAGTGGGCTGAGCCCATGGGTCTCAACCCAGCCCAGCCCGCTGTTAACGGGTCGGGCGGGTCGGCCAAACCCGAACCCGGACCCGACCCGGATACCCGGTCACCCCCAACCCCCGACTCCCCCACGACCCGATCTCTCCGCCGCCCGCCGGAAAGCGCGCCGCCACGTCGCCTTCCCTCCGCGAGAGCCGCCCACGTCCTCCCCCATCCCCGCCTAGCCCGGCCACGACCCCCCCGAGGATCCCCTATAAAAAACCCCTACCCGGCCTCTTCCTCCTCCCTCATCCTCCCCTGAAACCTCGCCGGAACCCTACTCCGACGACCCGAGACCCCCATCCACCTCCCTCTCAGCCGTCCTCCTCCCCGCCGTGACCTCCAGCGCCCCAGCCCCTCTTCCTCGACCGGCACCGCCTCGAGCAGCCCCTCCCCGACTCTCCTCCTCCATATCCTCCACCCGCCTCCGTCTCCGCCTCCGGTGATCTCTGCCGGCGCCGACCTGCGAGCTCGCGTCTCCGGCGACGCCGTCCTCCTCCCTCAGCCGTCAGCGCCGCCTCTGCTGTGTCCGCCAGCAGCAGACGGACACAGACCCGGACACAGGGAACCCTAGCCCTAGCCGAGGACACGTGTCCAGGACACGATTCGGACACGAAAAACCCCGGTTTCTCGGGTCCCCTTCAGGTACTCGTATCTTGCAACTCGGATCTCCGTTTTCGATTCTGTAAATTTCTACGCGAAGCCTGTATGACCCTCTCGGTGCCCGGACAAACTGTTCGAGGCATCGCGGCCTGTGGCGATCGCACACCGCGATCCAAAAACAGGAAAAACCAGACCATGTTTCACCCCGGAACTGAGTGCGCCCCGCCAAACGGGACGACTTGGTCGCGTGCGGTCTTCACAGATACGTGCGCCTCGTTGATACGGACGTGTGGGATTTCGCGAAAGCTGATTCGGGTGTGCGTGCACACCGGAATCAACGCGTATCCGCGGACATCGCTCCGTATCCGCCTTTTCTGCAATTCACCCTAACTTCGTGCACCCATGTCGGGTCGAGACGAAACTTGCGCCATCGGACTCGTAGCGATACGCTGGTCCTGTGGGTCAAGTTTGGTCCGATTCTGAGAATGTTGACAAAATCCGTGTCGTGGGCCCCACAGGCCCTACTTGATGGGCGATTTTGTGATCGGCTCATCGGAATTCAAATCTGAAAGTTCTGTTGAGTTCGTATCAGCGTTCCTGACCTGTTGACACTAAGTTTGGTAAATTTGGAGACCGTTGACCCTGACACGTTTTTCGGTGCAAAGCGGGCCCACCGGTGGACCCCGTTTTGGGCCGAAATTACCGTTTTTGCCCTTGTCTCCAAATTGGACCCAAGGACAGGTGTTCCTAGCTGTTTGACACCTTCTGAGCGTGATGGTACTATTTATTTCAGCTTTCGGAGACATCTCTGGAAATTTCCAAAACCAGGACCTAAGTGGAATCCAAACCTCAGGCAAGTGCACCTTGCCAAACTTGCAGTCATTATTTTCTTATTTTCTGTAAAAAAATACTCTGCTGGATTTCTTGTGCAAATTCATATAAACTGATTTAAACTGCTTAAACCTAGGGAACGTATGACGTACCTAGTGCCAGATCATAGTCGGGTACTGACACCGTACGCGGTGTTGGGTTCGTCATTTAGAGATGGATTTACGATCCCCTTACTTTGTACTTGACCTATCAAGTATCCTACAACCCAGGACACTTGACACTATCATGGACAGAATCTTCCTGAGTTATTCGTGGGGATTCTGAATAGGATACAGGACTTGACAGAGTTATTTATTTATAGACAGTATGACCTGTTGCATTAGTTATAATCCCGCTAACATGGACATGAGACGTTATGGTCATGGCTTGCGTGATTACATTGGGTGGGGAGAGACACACAGGCTACAGGCTGTTCTATATATATATCTACTATTATTGTGAGGTTGTAGACTCTCCAGCAGAGCTAGACCCTTTACGTGTTATTACTGCTACCGGCTCCCCGACACAGAGCTTGTAGCGGTCTCAGCCTGAGTACTAGTGTTGCTCTCATTTGCATATCACATAGATGGTTACTTAGTTTACCCTGCTGTTTTATTATTTATTGCACTGCTTATTCATTTTGGCTTGTATTATTTGTGCCTTGCTATGTCCACTGAGGACCTGGAATGGATTATGTCCCCAGGTTTAGCTGAGGAGCAATATCCCGAGATATACGGGACAGGAGCTGAAGCTATTGCTGGAGCTGAACCAAACACTGAAGACGAGGTGACTGCCGAGGACTTCTCCTGAGTGCCTGTCCCAGTACTCATTTATTTATTTCATGTTTATCTCTTTTGTTCCTGGCCTATAGAGCCAGTTTATTCAGACATAAGTCGGATCGTTTCTCCGACTGACTTGCTGTGATGTTGTTGATACATTATTTTTATTTGATTATGCAGTTTATTTCCTTATCTTTATGGATGAGATTAGTGTGACTTGTGTAGTAGACCTTATTTACAGCTTAAGTACGCCCTGATGGCTCCATTAAATTGGGTTATCCATCGGTGCGTGCTGCTGGCCATTGCTACGCATCTCCAGTCCCTCGGCATTTTGGGACTGGGGCGTAACATGGTTTTTATGGTGGCCTATGCAGGTCCTCACTAAATTGTTCGGTTTCAACTTAGGGACCGAACATGCCTGCAATAAGATAGGTTATAGGATCTCATCCATTGATTGAATCGTTTTTGAACTCTATGTCGAATTCAATTTAATTGCTTGAATTGCATCCTGTTTTGATTCCTCTGTGCGTTCTCATTGTTCCTTTTGGTACAGAGATATGGATCCCAGAAGTGGTGACGAGACCCCCTTGGGAACACCGCCTGAAGCAGGGTTTACCTGTGAAGCTGGAACGACGCCAGATACTAGAGGACAATCCTCTCAGAGCAATCAAACTGGCCAGCCGAGTTCCAGGTTCAGGCGTGATGACATCCCGCCTCCTCCCCAGTTCCCTCCAACAATGCCTGTCTTTCCCCCAGGACAGGCAATGGACGGTCAGCAAATGTTCCAGATGTTCTACGCCATGATGCAGGCACAACAACAGATTCAACAGGAGACCCAACGCCGAGAGGTCGAGAACCTAAGGAACAGCCTGGTCGCAGCATTGGAGCATACAAATCCACCAAATAGGCGGCCAACGACGGAATCTATTACAGATTTCCGTCAACTCAAGCCCCGTACCTTCTCGGGCAAGGAAGGACCAACTGAAGTGCATGAATGGCTTACAAACACACAGCATCAGTTGGAGGCCGCCGAACTACCAAGGGATAAATGGATGACTGCCGTCAGGATGCAACTGACGGACAACGCGCATCATTGGTGGCTGTCCGAAGAAAGAAGGCTCGGACATGATCAGGTTACCTGGGAGGAGTTCTCCAGACTCTTCCAGGAAATGTACATCCCTGCTGTGGCTCGGTCAGAACTCCAAGACAGATTCAACCGCCTGATCCAGGGCAACATGACGGTGGAGGAATATAACGTCGAATTCATTCGCCTGAGCCGCTTCGCCCCTTCGCTAATTCCTACCGAAGAGGAGAAGGCGGAGAAATTCTTTGATGGGCTCAGGTTCGAGCTTCAGAAGTTAATCGGATCGGTCGCGCCCACCTCTTACACCGACGTCCTAGCTGCAGCACGTCGGCTGGAGCGCATTACTCGGAGGGAATCAAGCCTGAAACGTCCCTTCTCCTCAGCACCGTCCAAGTCATCACCAGGGGAATCAGCTAAACGGCCCCAGAAGAGCCCGCCTCCAAGAGCAGCAACTAAGAACTTGCCTACTTGCCACTACTGCAGCAAGGTAGGACATATTGAAAAGGAATGTCGACGCAAGCTGGGACTCTGCCTGGTTTGCGGATCTGGACAACACTTCTCAAAGGACTGCTCGGAACGTCGAGAGGGAGTTCCGAATCGACCAGCTCCACCTGCAGCTCTTCCAGCTGGGGGAGCAACTCAGACAGGGCCTGGAGGAGCCAGGCCACCTCTACCACCTCAGGCAGCATTGTTCCAACAAGCTCGTCAGCAAAGGGGTCCCGCTCAGGGACGAGGTCAGGCATATGCACTAGCAGTCACTGAAGAAGCTACTGCAGGCGAAGTGATAGCAGGTACCATATTAGTAGCTTCAATTCCTGCTGTAGCATTATTTGATTCTGGAGCTTCGCATTCATTTATTACTGCTAGCTTCGTAGCCACACATAGAATAGCTACCGCACCTCTCTCGAAGATGAAGAGAATACTAACGGGAGGTGGAATTATCCCGGTTAGTGATACTTGTAGATCATGTTCGGTAGTAGTCTGTGGCCGAGAGATGCGAGCCCAATTCCTGATCTTTTCTATGCTTGATTACGATGTTGTACTTGGTATGGACTGGTTAAGTCAGTACCATGCGACACTGGATTGCCGGCTTGGAAAAGTGATATTTAGACCCCCTAGCCTTCCTGAGTTTGAATTTCTACGAGGAGCTGTAGAACAAGGGGTCCAGCCAACTCTTAGGGTATTGACCGTAGAAGAAGATTCAAGTTACCCAAGAGTCATAACGGAATTTGTGGATGTATTTCCCGACGACATTCCAGGTTTACCACCTGATCGGGAGATAGAATTCACAATAGACCTAACTCCAGGAGCCGAACCTATCACTTCATCGGTATATCGGCTAGCACCTAAGGAGTTAGTAGAGCTGAAAACACAAGTGGACGACCTTCTGGAGAAAGGATTTATCCGGCCCAGTATTTCACCATGGGGAGCACCTATACTTTTTGTACCCAAGAAGGACGGATCTGTACGACTGTGCATTGATTACAGAGCCCTTAATGCTGTAACTATTAAGAACCGGTACCTATTACCACGCATTGATGATTTGTTTGACCAATTGAGTGGTGCTAAGGTATTCTCAAAGATTGACCTTAGATCCGGTTATCACCAGATTAGGGTGAAGAAGGAAGATATCCCAAAGATGGCCTTCAGAACTAAGTATGGGCATTATGAGTTCCTAGTTATGCCGTTTGGTTTAACCAACGCACCCGCCGTATTTATGAGTTTGATGAACGGGATCTTCCATCAGTACTTGGATAAGTTCATGGTGGTGTTCATTGATGAGATCCTAATCTACTCTAAGAACCACGAAGAGCACGAGGAACACCTTAGAATTGTGCTAGAAACCTTGAGAAGGGAGAAGCTGTATGCCAAGCTCAGCAAATGTGAGTTCTGTATGGACAAGGTGCCATTCTTAGGGCATATTATCTCGGGTGAAGGACTGTCTGTGGACCCAGAAAAAGTCACTGCTATAGAAACCTGGCCAACCCCTACCTCTGTTGCAGAAGTGAGAAGTTTTTTTGGACTTGCTGGGTATTACCGGCGGTTCGTAGAAAATTTTTCAAGGATCGCAGAGCCGATGACTAAGCTGACACGGAAGGATCATGAGTTCATATGGACGGAAGAATGCCAGAATGCCTTTGAAGAATTGAAGAGGCGTCTAACAACAGCACCAGTCTTGACTCTTCCCTCAGGGTCAGGAGGTTTTGTTGTTTACAGTGATGCGTCCGGTAGTGGACTAGGTTGTGTCTTGATGCAACATGGCAAGGTTATCGCTTATGCATCGAGGCAGCTGAAGGTCCACGAGAAGAATTACCCAACGCACGACCTGGAGCTAGCTGCAGTGATTTTTGCATTGAAGATCTGGAGACATTATCTGTATGGAGAAAAGGTCGAGATATTCACTGATCATAAGAGCTTGAAGTATGTTTATACACAGAAGGAGCTCAACATGAGGCAAAGGCGTTGGCTTGAGTTGATGGTGGACTTTGACATCGATCTGCAGTACCACCCGGGGAAAGCAAATATTGTAGCCGACGCCCTCAGCAGAAAACCCTCGGCTTATTTCTTAACGGAGCAGCCTCAGTTATTACAAGACTTGCAAGATCTTCAGATAGAGGTTGTTCTACCTGGACAAAATGGTTTGCTGGCTAACCTTGAAGTAAAGTCATCGCTGGTGGAGAGAATCAAGGAAGCTTTGCCTAATGATGCCAGATTTCGAAGGCTGAAAGAGAGAACAGAAGCAGGCCTGCAGACGGGACTTCGCATCCACGAGGACGGAACATTAAGGTGCGAAAATCGCCTATGTGTTCCAAATGGGGAATTAAGGCAGGAGTTGATGACAGAAGCCCATAGCTCCATATACTCGGTTCATCCAGGAGGAACCAAGATGTACCGGGACTTGAGATAATATTACTGGTGGCATGGAATGAAAAGGGAGATTGCCCGCTTTGTGGCAAAATGCTTAGTCTGCCAACAGGTGAAGGCCGAGCACCAAAGGACTGCAGGTATGTTGCAGCCACTTCCCATCCCTGAATGGAAGTGGGAGCATATTACCATGGACTTTGTCACTGGATTTCCAAGAAGCCCTAGTGGTAAGGATGCAGTATGGGTCATCGTGGATCGGCTCACTAAGTTGGCTCACTTTTTGCCATTCAGAGTCGGACAATCCACGGAAGTACTAGCCGACATGTATATGCGACAGATCATAAAATTACATGGAGTGCCGGTTAGTATCGTATCAGATCGAGACTCAAGATTTATATCTCACTTCTGGCGAAGCATGCAAGAGAGTCTCGGTACCAGACTCAAGTTCAGTACTGCCTATCATCCTCAGACAGATGGCCAGTCAGAGCGCACAATTCAGATCCTAGAAGATATGCTGCGATCTTGTATACTGGACTTTGGAGGATCTTGAAAAGATCATCTGCATTTAGTGGAGTTCTCCTACAACAACAGCTATAAGGAAAGCATTCAGATGGCACCCTTCGAGGCGTTGTACGGAAGGAAGTGCAGATCGCCTGTATGCTGGAGCGACGTTGGCGAACGTCAAATGCTGGGTCCAGAGTTGGTAACGGAGACAGTGGAGAAAGTAAAGCCGATCCAAAACCATCTCCATGCAGCCCAGGATAGACAGAAGCATTGGACCGATGCACACAGACGACCCCTGGAGTTCAAGGAAGGAGAGCATGTATTTTTGAGGATCTCGCCCACTAGAGGTACTATCAGATTTGGCAGCAGAGGCAAGTTAAGCCCAAGGTACATTGGGCCATTTGATATCTTGGAGCGCATTGGTGAGGTGGCTTACCGTCTGGCATTACCCCCATCCTTAGAGGGAGTACATGACGTATTCCATGTCTCACAATTGAGGAGGTATGTGACGGATCCAAGTCATATAGTTGATCATTCTGAGATTTCAGTGGGACCTAGCCTGAGATACGAAGACCAGCCAGTGGGTATACTCGACACCAGCGAGAAGACACTGCGAGGGCAGACAATCAGGCTGGTTCGAGTAGCTTGGAAGCGGCACTCTCCTGGCGAATCAACCTGGGAGCGAGAGGATGTTATGCGCCAGCGTTATCCACATTTATTTGCAGAATCAGGTAGAACCTAAGCATTCTTTAATTCTGTAAATTCTGTCTTTATAGTTTATCCTTCGATTGCGAGGACGCAATCCTCTTAAGGGGGGTAGATTGTAAACACCCTAAAATTTCTTTCAGATATTTTTTAAATCAATTTTTGGATTTAATATGCAATTTACATAGGACCTGAAGTGAGTTTGTAATTTTTAATTGCCAATAAATAACATTAAAATGAAATGAAAATATGATTTTATGGTGTAAAATAGAAAACCGGACTTAGGGTAATTTTCTGGGATTTTATTGGGCTTCAGACCTATTTTTAAAAGCCTAAAAACTATTTTTCTAATTAATCTAATTAATTAAATGATTTTTCTATTAAAATTTCTGTTTTATTTTTATTTTTTCTTGGGCCCGGCCCAGTGGGCCGAGCCCATGGGTCTCAACCCAGCCCAGCCCGCTGTTAACGGGTCGGGCGGGTCGGCCAAACCCGAACCCGGACCCGACCCGGATACCCGGTCACCCCCAACCCCCGACTCCCCCACGACCCGATCTCTCCGCCGCCCGCCGAAAAGTGCGTCGCCACGTCGCCTTCCCTCCGCGAGAGCCTTCCACGTCCTCCCCCATCCCCGCCTAGCCCGGCCACGACCCCCCCGAGGATCCCCTATAAAAAACCCCTACCCGGCCTCTTCCTCCTCCCTCATCCTCCCCTGAAACCTCGCCGGAACCCTACTCCGACGACCCGAGACCCCCATCCACCTCCCTCTCAGCCGTCCTCCTCCCCGCCGTGACCTCCAGCGCCCCAGCCCCTCTTCCTTCGACCGGCACCGCCTCGAGCAGCCCCTCCCCGACTCTCCTCCTCCATATCCTCCACCCGCCTCCGTCTCCGCCTCCGGTGATCTCTGCCGGCGCCGACCTGCGAGCCCGCGTCCCCGGCGACGCCGTCCTCCTCCCTCAGCCGTCAGCGCCGCCTCTGCTGTGTCCGCCAGCAGCAGACGGACACAGACCCGGACACAGGGAACCCTAGCCCTAGCCGAGGACACGTGTCCAGGACACGATTCGGACACGGAAAACCCCGGTTTCTCGGGTCCCCTTCAGGTACTCGTATCTTGCAACTCGGATCTCCGTTTTCGATTCTGTAAATTTCTACGCGAAGCCTGTATGACCCTCTCGGTGCCCGGACAAACTGTTCGAGGCATCGCGGCCTGTGGCGATCGCACACCGCGATCCAAAAACAGGAAAAACCAGACCCTGTTTCACCCCGGAACTGAGTGCGCCCCGCCAAACGGGACGACTTGGTCGCGTGCGGTCTTCACAGATACGTGCGTCTCATTGATACGGACGTGTGGGATTTCGCGGAAGCTGATTCGGGTGTGCGTGCACACCGGAATCAACGCGTATCCGCGGACATCGCTCCGTATCCGCCTTTTCTGCAATTCACCCTAACTTTGTGCACCCACGTCGAATCGAGACGAAACTTGTGCCATCAGACTCATAGCGATACGCTGGTCCTGTGGGTCAAGTTTGGTCCGATTCTGAGAACGTTGACGAAATCGCGTGTCGTGGGCCCCACAGGCCCCGCTCGACGGGCGATTTTGTGATCGGCTCATCGGAATTCAAATCTGAAAGTTCTGTTGAATTCGTATCAGCGTTCCTGACCTGTTGACACTAAGTTTGGTGAATTTGGAGACCGTTGACCCTGACACATTTTTCGGTGCAAAGCGGGCCCACCGGTGGACCCCGTTTTGGGCCGAAATTATCGTTTTTGCCCTTGTCTCCAAATTGGACCCAAGGACAGGTGTTCCTAGCTGTTTGACACCTTCTGAGCGTGATGGTACTGTTTATTTCAGCTTTCGGAGACATCTCTGGAAATTTCCAAAACCAGGACCTAAGTGGAATCCAAACCTCAGGCAAGTGCACCTTGCCAAACTTGCAGTCATTATTTTCTTATTTTCTGTAAAAAAATACTCTGCTGGATTTTTTGTGCAAATTCATATAAACTGATTTAAACTGCTTAAACCTAGGGAACGTATGACGTACCTAGTGCCAGATCATAGTCGGGTACTGACACCGTACGCGGTGTTGGGTTCGTCATTTAGAGATGGATTTACGATCCCCTTACTTTGTACTTGACCTATCAAGTACCCTACAACCCAGGACACTTGACACTATCATGGACATAATCTTCCTGAGTTATTCGTGGGGATTCTGAATAGGATACAGGACTTGACAGAGTTATTTATTTATAGACAGTATGACCTGTTGCATTAGTTATAATTCCGTTAACATGGACATGAGACGTTATGGTCATGGCTTGCGTGATTACATTGGGTGGGGAGAGACACACAGGCTACAGGCTGTTATATATATATATCTACTATTATTGTGAGGTTGTAGACTCTCCAGCAGAGCTAGACCCTTTACGTGTTATTACTGCTACCCGGCTCCCCGACACAGAGCTTGTAGCGGTCTCAGCCTGAGTACTAGTGTTGCTCTCATTTGCATATGACATAGATGGTTACTTAGTTTACCCTGCTATTTCATTATTTATTGCACTGCTTATTCATTTTGGCTTGTATTATTTGTGCCTTGCTATGTCCACTGAGGACCTGGAATGGATTATGTCCCCAGGTTTAGCTGAGGAGCAGTATCCCGAGATATACGGGACAGGAGCTGAAGCTATTGCTGGAGCTGAACCAAACACTGAAGACGAGGTGACTGCCGAGGACTTCTCCTGAGTGCCTGTCCCAGTACTCATTTATTTATTTCATGTTTATCTCTTTTGTTTCTGGCCTATAGAGCCAGTTTATTCAGACATAAGTCGGATCGTTTCTCCGACTGACTTGCTGTGATGTTGTTGATACATTATTTCCATTTGATTATGCAGTTTATTTCCTTATCTTTATGGATGAGATTAGTGTGACTTGTGTAGTAGACCTTATTTACAGCTTAAGTACGCCCTGATGGCTCCATTAAATTGGGTTATCCATCGGTGCGTGCTGCTGGCCATTGCTACGCATCTCCAGTCCCTCGGCATTTTGGGACTGGGGCGTGACAGATATGTTATAGGATCTCATCCACTTGATTGAATCGTTCTTGATCTCTATATCGGATTCGAATTAATTTTTTGACTTGTATCCTTCCTTGAATCCCCTGTGTGCCTCTTATAGTTTATTTTGGATGCAGAGTAATGGATCCACCAGCAAGAGACGAGACTCCTATAGGAACAATACAAGGTATTGTGGTTACCCACGAAGAAGAAACGACACAAGTGGACGGAGGTCAAACAACACAATAAAGCAATCAAGCAGGTCAGCATACCTCAAGATTCCGACGAGACGACATTCCACCTCTGCAACAGTTCACACCACCAATGCCCATATTCCCACAAGGGCAGCCTATGGACGAACAACAGATGTTCCAAATATTTTACGCAATAATGAAAGCCCAACAGCAGGTTCATCAAGAGGCCCAGCAAAGCCAAGCGGAGAAGTTCTTTGACGGACTTAGCTCTGAGCTACAGAAGTTAATCAGCTCCGTTGCAACAACTTTAGACACGGACATCTTGCTGCAGTCCGACGCATGGAGCATGTCACCAAGAGAGAGTCCAGCCAGAAGCGGCCGCATGCATTAGCACCAGACCAAGCACAGCAGAAAAGAGCTGCAAAGCGACCACAGATGAATCCACCACAGAGAGCATTTATACCACTAGAACTACTCCTTCCTACTTGTCGCTACTGTGGAAAGGGATAGGCCATCTCACCAAGGAATGCCGACGCAGATTGGGATTATGTTTAGCTTGCGGATCCAGACATTATTTGGTAAGGGATTGCCCTGAACGTCGAGAGAAAGAACTGATGATTCATCAACCAACCATATCAGCACCAGCCAGAGCACCACAGGGAGAAGCTGCAAAGAGATCTCATATGCACCAGCCACCCAGAGCATCTCTACAGATACTGCCTACATGTCAATATTGTGGCAAGCGAGGCCATTATGAGAGCGAGTGTAGACGCAAGTTGGGATTATGCTTGATTTGCGGATCCAACCAACATTTAACCAAGGATTGTCCTGAGCATCGAGAGGGAGCACTAATGTTAAACCAACAAGCTTTACCAACACCGGAAGGATATCAACCGAGACCATCCTTACCACCCCAAGCAACACTCTTCCAGCAGGCCCAGCAGCAGTAGAGGGCACTACCACAAGGACGCGGACAAGCTTTTGCGATGATAATGGAGGACGCACAGACTCGTGGAATAGCGAATACGCGTAAGATTTAATTTTTATCATAGCTATCTATCCCTCGTGATGCCTTAGCACGTGCCTGTTAATTCCATTCTCTAGCCCAAGCCTAGTAATATGAACTTGTTAATAATTGATACCCAAGTTTTCCAAAGCTATAGTTTTTCTTGCTCTAATTCGATTTCTTTACTCTTGAATTACTTGTCTTTCATCATCTAGGAAAATATTTTTATTCCTTCCCTACGTATTCTGCTTGACCCTCACATTTTTTCTCGATTTCTCCTTGATCATGATTCTTTATCCTTTGTGTCGTGCTTCCAACATGTTTTGCAACCGTGTTATATTTTTTTATCGGTTATGTTTTCTTAATTGCGAGGACGCAATTCTTTTAAGGAGGGTACATTGTAAACACCTGGTTTTTTTAGAAATTAAAAAAAAATAAATTTTGGAATTTTTTGTAATTTTTAAATAGTTATTATAAATGTTTTCTGGAATTAAATATTTTTGTGAATTAAAATAAATATTAAAATATTATAAAAATAATATTTTTGAGTATAAAATAAATAAATAAATAGATATAGTGTAATTTTCTGGAATTTATTGGACCCAAAAACTATTTTTAAATAGCTAAAAACAGCGTTTTAGAATAAACCAAAATGAACCGAATTAAACCAACTAAATAAACCGAACCAAACCGGTTTAAAATAACTGAACCGACCAAACCCAAAACCCTAGCGGATTCGGATCTGAACCCGCTGACCCAAAACCCGACCCGACCCATTAGACTACCCGCTATAGTAACTGAACTAACCCGATCCACCGACTTCCCCTCAGCCGTTTACCGTCCGCCGCCGACGTTCCGTCTCCCCGCCGCTGACCAACCGCCGCGCCCCTATCCCTTCTCCTTCCCGTCGACCGGCCGACCTTCCCCCTCCTTGCAACCGCCGCCCTCCTCCCTATAAAAACCCTCGACCCCGGCTACCCCCTTCACCCACCAGCACCGCCAACACCGGTTACCGCCACCCGAGCTCTCCTCCGACGACGATCGACGCTGCGACCCCGTCACCTCCAGCGATCTCTCCGACGACGGCGCCGATACGACCAGCATCCACAGCCACCACAGCACCCACCACCGCCGACCGAGCTCCGCCACCCCGCAGTCGCCGCGCCGCCCCGTGTACACGACGTACAGTCATTTCCGACTCCACGTTCCGGTGAGTTTTTCCCTCTCCTCGTTGCGTCGTTTTCTGAACGATCTGTTACGACACGTTTGGTGTGTGACCCTCTCAAACCCTGTGCCCTTAGACTGACATATCGTATCCTGTGTCGGTCGTAAATCGCGACGCAAAAATAGAAAAATATTCCCAATTTTGGACTTTGGAAATCTGTCCCGAACTCACAAGTTCACGGCTGTTTAAATCCCAACATGTGTAATAATTCTGAAATTTACTTGAACAGTTAATTAGATAATATAACCAAGTTTCAAACCCTATAATTAGTTTAATTTTATGTGTTGTAGATTGTAAATTATTTTTGGGTGAAATTGACCAAAAAACTTGGTTAATTAAACCTGATTTTCCCGAACTGGATGCGTCCTGCTAAACGAGATGACTTCGTCATGTAAGAATTTTATCGAAAGGTGCACACCGTCATTACGGACGTATGGGATTTTGCAGAAGTTGATTTGGATGTGCGTGCACACCGGAATCAACGCGTATCCGTCAAAATTGCCCCGTATCGGCCCTGTTCTGAAACTTATTGTAACTTTGTGTGTGCTTGTCATTTAGAAACAAAACTTGTGCTATCGAATTCGTAGCGTTATACTGGTCCTGTGACCAAGTTTGGTTCGATTCTGAGAACGTTGCTGAAATCCCGTATCGTGGGCCCCACGACTCCACTTGACGGACGATTTTGTGATCGGCTCATCGAAATTCAGTTCTGGATATTCTGTTGGATTTGTATCATCGTTCTGGACCCTTAGATACTAAGTTTAACAAATTTTGAGAACTTTGTCTCTGGCACATTTTTGGTACGAAGTGGGCCACATGTGGACCCCGCTTTGACCAGAAACTGTCAATTTTGCCCCTATGTCCAAATTGGACTTTTGGGTAGGCAATCCTAGCTATTTCATATCTTCTGAGCATGATGGTCATGATTATTTCAGCATTCAGATGAGTACCTGAAGATCTTGTTGTGACCGAAGCAACTGTTGGAAACCAAATCCCAGGCAAGTGTACCTTGTCAATCTTGCAGTTCCTGCTTCATATTATTATCTTGATTTATTTATGTAATATATATGTTCAACCTAGGACTGTGTGACATTACTTAGCGTCCAAATAAGATTTGGGTGTCAACGCCGTACGCGGAGTTGTGTAACGTCACTTAGAGAATTGATATTGCGATCCTATACATTTTCGTGCTTACATTATCAAGTACGTCATACCATAGAACACCTGACACTATTCATGAGATAGAATATTCCTGAGTCATTCATGGTAATTCTGTATAGGTTACAGGATTTTTGGCATAGATATTATATATGTATAGCTATCATATGACTTATTGCATTAGATATGATCTTGCGTGTCATGAACATGAGACGTGTGATTACATTGGGTGGGGAGAGACATACAGGCTACAAGCTGATTATATATATATAACCCTTATTATTGCGGTGCTCAAGACTCTACACCCGAGCTTGGCCCATTACGTGATATTACTGCTATCGGCTCCCCGACACAGAGCTTGTAGTGGTCTCAGCCTGAGTACTAGTGATTCTCTCACTTGCATATCACATAGCTGGTTACATAGTTTACCCTATTGATTCATTTATTTTATATACTGTATTTATTTGACTTGAGTTATTCTTGTACCTTACTATGTCCCCTGAGGACTTGGAATCCGAATTATGTCCCCATGTATAGCAAAGGAGATCTACCTCGAGATATACGGGACATGAGCAGACGCTGGAGATGTACCATTACCAGAGGACGAGGTGATGCCCGAGGAATTCTCCTAAGTATCTGCTTTATCTATACTCTGTCTTTGCTGTTGTTAGACACTTTTATTTTCTGTCTATTGAACTGCTGTATCAAACTCTTTATCGTGTTATTCTCCGATATATATTATTGCGACTTCTTGATTTATATTGCATCTTGATTATTTTGATATTGATTATGTTTATCTTCTGTGGGAGAGATTAGAATTAGAAATGTGGCATGAATCATAGACCCTTATTGTTATTTTACAACTTAAGTATACTCTAATGGGTCCATTAAATTGGGTTTGCCCATTGGTGTGTGCTGCTGGCCATTGCCACGTGTCTAGTCCCTCAGTATTTTGGGACTGGGGCGTGACATGATCTTTGCAGATTTGGCAAGGTACACTTGCCTGTGTTCTGAGCTCCTTCAGTTGCTCCGATATAAGTAGAATCTCCAGGTACGCCTCCATATGCTGAAACAAATATTACCATTGCTCTCAGAAAACTTAAAATATCTAGGATTGACTACCCATAAGTCCAATTTGGACACATGGACAGAATTGACAGTTTCTGGTCAAAGTAGGGTCCACATGTGGCTCACTTCGCACCAAAAAATGTGCTAGAGATAAAGCTCTCCAAATTGATCAAACTTAGTGTCTACGAGTCTAGAATGACGATACAAACCCAATGGAACGTCCAGAACTGGATTTTGATGAGCCGGTCACGAAATCGTCCGCCAAGTTGAACCGTGGGGCCTACAAAATGGTGTTTCGTCAAAGTTCTCAGAATCGAACCAAACTTGGGTCACAGGTCCAGCGTAACGCTACGAATCCGATGGCACAAGTTTTGCTACGATGATAAGCACACACGAAATTATGACGAGTATTAGAATAGGTCGATACGGGGCTTTTCGACGGATACGGGTTGATTTCGATGTGCACGCACATCCAAATCAACTTTCACGAAATCCAACACGTCCGTGTTGACGATATGCGCCTTTCAGTGCAATTTGCACACGATGAAGTCGCCTTGTTTAGCAGAACGTACCCTATTTCTGAAAAATTTAGGATTAAGAAACCAAGTTTTTGACAGATTTTAACAATAATTAAATCACAACATAATCGACAATAAAATAAACTAATTGAAGAGATTAAAACTTGTTTATGTTGTCTAAATTACTATTCAAGCAGAATTTAAAGATCAAGTGCCGTTATGAAGATAACGGGACTCCAACACGCGCACTTGGAACAGTTTCTGTTCCAAAAATAAGTTATTTGTTTTTCCTATTTTGCGTCGCGATTTGCGATCGACACAGGACACGATACACTAAACTAATTACACGGGGTTCAAGGGGGTCATGTGGTCTTCGTATAGGACTCGATGGTTCATTGTTAGGTTTACTTTACAGGGAGATAGGAGAGAGAATCTAGGTACCTCATTGTTTGCTGCTGATTGTGAAGCCGGACGGCTTATTTGCGCGGCGGCCTGCGGTGACAGTCGGCGGTTGATGGCGGCGGCAATGGTCGGGAATGGAAGTAGAAGAAATAGGTGAATGAGGGGGTGGTCTGGTGATGTATATATAGGGGTGAATGGGGGGGTTCGATATGGGAAAGGATGGGTCGGGGGCGGTTTCAGAATGGGAAGAGAGGGGAGCGGTCAACTGCGGGGAGGGGAAGGGAGCTGGGCTTTGCGGTTACTGTAGCGGGGATGGGTTCGGGTTATCGGGTAGTGGGTTAGTGGGTTCGGGTATGGGATTCGATTGGGTTGGGTTGGTTTGGTTTAGGTTGGTTTAATTAAACCAAAATATATATATGTATATATGGCCATCTAAAAATAGTTTTGGACCTCAATAAATTTCAGAAAAATTATACAATACTCTATTAGTAGTTTTACACCCAAAAATATTTTTTTCACTATAATAATAATTAATTAAATACACATAATTATAAATCCATGAATATTATATTATAAATAGCTAAAAATTATAGAAAATTCTCTCTTAAACTCAGTAATTACAAATACCAATAATTAAAATTCTAAAATTTAATTCTAAAAAAACCAGGGTGTTTACAATCTACCTACCTTAAAAGAATTACGTCCTCACAATTAAGAATTAAACTACTAAGGAATTTAAAAAGACATGGTAACCTATAGGTAGTTCTTAGGTCATACCTACATCTTCGAATAAGTGAGGATAACACTGGCATATGATATCCTCTCGCTCCCAAGTGGATTCTCCTGGAGAGTGATGTTTCCAAGCTATCCGAACCAATCTGATTGTCTAACCCCTTAATATCTTCTCACTGATGTCATGTATCCCAACCGGATGTTCCTCATACCTCAAGTTCGGTCCCACTGAAATCTCAGAATAATCGACTACATGACTTGGGTCAGTCACCTACCTTCTCAGCTGTGAAAGATGGAATACATCATGTACTCCCTCTAGAGATAGGGGTAATGCAAGATGGTATACCACCTCACTAATACGCTCCAAAATATCAAACGTCCCAATGTACCTCGGGCTCAGCTTGCCTCTTCTCCCGAATCGAATAGTACCTCGAGTAGGTGAGATCCTCAAAAATATATGTTCGCCCTCCTTGAACTCCAAAGGTCTGTGGTTTGTGTTAGCCCAATACTTTTGTCTGTCCTGAGCTGTACGAAGATAACTCTGAATTTGCTTCACCTTATCAATTGTCTGCATCACTAACTCCGGACCGAGTATCTGACGCTTGCCAATGTCACTCTAATATATCGGTGACCTGCACTTCCTGCCGTACAGTGCCTCAAAAGGTGCCATCTGGATGCTCGCCTGGTACCTGTTATTGTAAGAGAATTCCACCAAGTGCAAATAGTCTTGCCAAGACTCTCTAAAGTCTAACATACACGATCTCAGCATATCCTCTAGGATCTGAATCGTCACTCCGACTGACCGTCTGCCTGTGGATGGTAAGCAATGCTGAACTTGAGCCGGGTGCCAAGACTCTCCTGTATGCATCGCCAAAAATAGGATGTGAATGTTGAGTCACGATCAGACACAATACTAACTAGTACTCCATGTAACATTATGATCTGTCATATATATATGTCGTCTAGAATCTCTGTGGACTGTCCAACTATGAACGGCAAGAAATATTTCGATTTGGTGAGTCGATCCACAATAACCCAGACTGCATCCTTCCCACTGGGGCTTCTTGGAAATCCTGTAACAAAATCCATAGTGATATGTTCCCACTTCCATTCAGGTATGGGAAGTGGCTGTAACATACCAACGATTCTCTGATGCTCGACCTTAACTTGCTGACAGACCAAACATTTTTCCATAAATTGCGCAATCTCTCTCTTCATCCCATGCCACCAATAGTACTGCCTCAAATCTCGGTATATCTTTGTACCTCCCGGATGAATAAAGTACATGGTGCTATGTGCTTTAGACATCAACTCATGTCTCAACTCCCCATTCAGAACATATAGGCAATTTTTGCACCTTAACATCCCGTCCTCATGAATTCGAAGTCTCGTCTGTACCCCGGCTTTCGTCTTCTCTTTAAGTCTTTGAAACCTAGCATCTGTAGGCAATGTTGCCTTAATTCTCTCCACTAGTGATGACTTAACTTCAAGATTCGCCAACTGTCCACTCTTCCCAAGCAAAATAACCTCTATTCCAAGCTCATATAGATCCTCTAATAGCTGGGGCTGCATCGTCAAGAAATAAGCTGTGGACTTCTTGCTGAGTGCATCTGCTACGACGTTCGCCTTCCCCAGATGGTACTGCAAATCTATATCAAAATCGATCATCAACTCTAACCAACGCCTCTGTCTCAGGTTGAGCTTTTTCTGAGTATAGACATACTTCAGATTCTTGTGATTAGTAAATATTTCCACCCCCTCTCCGTAAAGATAGTGCCTCCAAATCTTTAATACAAATATTATCGCAGCTATCTCGAGATCGTGCGTCGGGTAGTTCTTCTCATGAGCCTTCAACTGCCTCATACATAAGCGATAAATTTTTTATGTTGCATCAAAACACATCCTAGTCCATTGCCTGAAGTATCACTAAAAATGACGAATCCTCCCAATCCTGAAGGAAGAGTCAAGATCGGTGTTGTCGTCAATCGTCTCTTTAACTCCTCAAAGGCCTTTTGGCAATATTCCGTCCATGCAAACTCCTGGTCCTTATGTGTCAACCGCGTTATAGACTCTGCAATTCTTGAGAAGTTCTCTACGAACCTCCGATAATATCTAGCAAGTTCGAGAAAACTTCTCACCTCCGTAACTGATGTAGGTGTGAGCCAAGTTTCTATTACAGCAACCTTCTTTGGATCAACTGAAAGTCCTTCTCCCGAGATGATATATCCCAGGAAATGCACCATATCCAAAGAAAACTTACACTTGCTGAGTTTGGCGTACATCCTCTCCTATCGTCTCCAGCACGATTCTGAGATGCTCCTCGTGCTCTTCGTGGATCTTGGAGTATATCAAGATGTCATCAATAAATACAACCACGAACTTGTCCAAGTACTGATGAAAGACTCTATTCATCAAACTCATGAACACAACTGGCGCGTTAGTTAAACAAAACGGCATAACTAAGAACTCATAATATTTGTACTTGGTCCTGAAGGTTGTCTTCGGTATATCCTCTTTCCGCACTCTAATCTGATGATAACCAGATCTGAGATCAATCTTTGAGAATACACGAGAACCACTCAATTAATCGAATATATCATTAATGCGCGGTAAGGGATACCGGTTCTTGATGGTTACAGTGTTCAGTGCCCTGTAGTTAATACACAGGCGTACAGTTCCATCCTTCTTCGGCTCAAAAAGTATAGGTGCCCCCCATGGTGAAACACTGGGACGAATAAAACCCTTCTCCAAAAGATCATTAACTTTCTTCTTCAATTCCATCAACTTCTTAGGTGATAGCCGGTACATTGATAAAGTAATAGGCTCCGCTCCTGGAGTCAAGTTTACTGTGAATTCTATTTCCCCATCAGGTGGTAAGCCTGGAAGATCATTGAGAAATACATCCATAAACTCAGATACAACCTTTGGGTACTCGGGCTCCCCTTCTGCAGAGAGTACCTTAAGTGTAGGCTGAACACCTTGCTCTTTGGCTCTCCGAAGAAACTCAAACTCCTTATGTCCAGGCGGTCTAACTATAACTCGTCCACGTCGACAATCTAGAGTCACATGGTACTGACTCATCCAGTCTATACCGAGTACAACATCGTAATCCAGCATGAAAAAGATCAAGAATTGAGCTCGCATCTCTCTCCTACAGACTACTATCGAACAAGATCTACAAATATCACTAACTGGGATAATTTTGCCTCCCGTAAGAATTCTTATAGTCTTCGGAAGGGATGCGATAGCTACTCTATGTGTGGCTACAAAGCTAGAAGCTATGAATGAATGCGATACTCCAGAATTGAATAAAGCTACAACAGGTAATGAAGCTACTAATATAGTACCTGCGATGACCTCTCCTGCAGTAGCTTCCTCTTCAATAGCCATAGCAAATGCTTATCCTTGTCCCTGAGCTGATCCTCTCTACTGCCGAGCCTGCTGGAATAGTGTTGCCTGTGGTACCAAAGTTGGTCTCGACTGATACCCTCCTGGAACTGGTGGTCTGACTCCTCCAACTCTCGTCTGTGGTACTCCCAATGCTGGATAAACTGGCCTAGGTGGCTGTTGGGCTGGTCTCGGTGCTGGTAAAGCTGGTCGGTTTACCATCGGTGCTCCCCTTCGTCGCTCAGGGCAGTCCTTGGCTGGATGTTGTCTGGATCCTCAAACCAAGCATAGTCTCAACTTGCGTCTGCACTCCCTCTCAAAATGGCCTACTTTGCCACAGTAGTGACAAGTAGGAAGGGATAGGACTCTTGATGCTGCTCTCTGTGGTGGATTCCTTTGGGGTCACTTTGCAGGCTCCCCATGTGGTGCTTTGGCTGGTGCTGATGTGAATAGCCATTTCAGGCTGGACTCTCTCCTGGTGACGTGCTCCATGCGTCGTGCTATAGCAAGGACGTCCGTGTACGAAGTAGGTACAACGGAGCTGATCAATCTATGTAGCTCAAAGCTAAGTCCGTCAAAGAACTTCTCTGCATTCTTCTCTTCTGTCAGAATCAGAGTAGGGGCAAAGCGACTCAAACGTACGAACTCTGCATTGTTCTCTTCTACCGTCATGTTGCCTTGAATGAGGCGGTTAAACTTATCTCTAAATTTTGCTCTGGCAATGGCTGGAATGTATATCTCCTGAAAAACTTTAGAGAAATCCTCCTTAGTGACTTGGTCTGGTCTGAGCCGTCTCTCCTCAGATAGCCACCAGTGATGTGCATTGCCTGTCAACTGCATCCTGACGGCAGTCATCCAACGCTCCCTCGAAAGCTTAGCTGCTTCCAATTGGTGTTGAGTGTTTGTGAGCCACTCATGAACTTCAGTGGGCTCCTCCTAGCCTGAAATGGTATGGGGCTTCAGTTGGCAAAAATCGGTGATAGATCCCGTCAATGGCCATCTAGCTGGTAGGTTCGCCTGCTCCAGTGCTGTCACTAGGATGTTCCTCAAGTTCTCCGCCTGACATTGCTGGGCCTCTTGATGAACCTATTATTGTTCTTGCATCATTGCGTAGAATATTTGAAATATCTGTTATCCATCCATAGGCTGTCCTGGTGGAAAAATGGGCATTGGTGGAGTAAACTGCGGCGGTGGTAGAATATCGTCTCGCCGGAACCTCGAGGCGTGCTGATCTACTTGATTGCTTTGTTGAGTGGATGGATCTCTACCCAATGGTGTCACCCTATCATCGTAGGTAACCACAACACCTTGTGGTATACCCACGGGAGTCTTGTTGTTGGCTCATGGATCCATTACTCCGTATTTAAAGTAAACTATGAGAATCGCACAGAGGAATCAAGACAAGATGCAAGTCAAGAAATTATTTTGAAGTTGATATAGAGATCAAGAACATATCAACAAGTGGATGAGATCCTGTAATTTATCCTATCCTAATTGTAGGATTGCTCGGTTCCTTAGTTAAAACTGGAGTAATATAGTCGTTGAACTGCATGGGCCACCACAAAAACTATATCACATCCAAGTCCTAAAATATCGAGGGACTAGCCACGTGGCAATGGCCAGCAGCACAACTCCAATGGGCAAACCCAATTTAATAAACCCGTTAGAGTGCACTTAAGCTATAATAAATACAAAATACAGTCTATAACCTTTATCACAGTATAATTCTATGATAAATCAGTCAAGATAATAGATAAAGGAAATAGTCCATCAATAAGTCCAAATAAATATTGTCTCGAAAAATAACCCGACACAATAAAGGAAAGAGAATATCACCAATACATATATCCATGAGTCAAGATATAAAATAACAATAAGCATAGAGATCTGAGTAAGTAACTGAATACTCAGAAGAAATCCTCTGGCACAATCTCTTCCTCTGGTGCTAGTACTGCTCCAGTAGCTCATGTCCCATATATCTCGGGGTAATCCTGTCACGACCCGCACCCGAAAATCGGGCATGAGCCGTGGGTACGTCCAGCCTACGCCACAGAATCGGCGGTAGAACGCTGTAAAGGTCCGTTCTAGGTCAACCATATCTATCTATATCTCACTGAAAAATCCGGCATGACCTCTCCAAAAGGAGGGCAAAATCACGCAATATATATATGTGAATAAAATCCTCTCCAACAGGAGGGCAACCACGCAATATATATATGACAATAATCTCAATCACAAAACTAGAGGAAGAATATAAGCACGATATGATATAAACGAAGAAAACCAGAACCAAGAGAGCAAGACAAACCAAAATAATACAGTCCAGGTCTAAAAGCTACAACATCTCACAGAAGCACAAAAGAATAAGTACAGTCATCCAAAATACAAACCACTGGAAAAACCCAGGAAACCCACCTAGCTAACTAGGGTGCTATCGGCGTCTCCTCGGCGCACTCCTCCTCGGGGTCACAACAGTCGTCGATACCAGGCCCGTAGAACGTAGGGCAATAGTCCTCAGGATCCTCTGGAAAAAATATGCCCAGTCAGGACTGGAGCGAAGTACATAACTCTGAAAGCAACTCCAAATGCATGGTAAGGTGTATATGACGAGCAATAGAAAAGTAATCAAGATGCACAGGAAATAAATATATGCTGGAGCACAATAAGTAGCTGCAATGTAAACTGGAGAACAATACAAGTAGTGGAAAAGTAACTGCAGGTGAGAAACATGAATACTAGCTAAGTGCCTTGAGCACAAGTTCGTTATGTGATCGGCTTAGGTTGCACATGAAAAACACTAAGATAACTCCGTTATGCGTGAGTTGCATAACCGACATACACATGAATACTGTTTGGCTTTGATCACATAACCAACTCACCACTTCCCTCCCCCACTAATACCATTGGATCCAACCACAACACGCTACGTACATGATAATAGCTCGCGCACACGAAGGCGAGAGCACAAGAAGCACATGATAGCACATGATAATCAATACCCGAAGCACATGATGAAATACACGTGATAGAGTACCCGCTGAACACGGTAAGGGGGATAGCACCTCATGACGGGATCCACTAGTACCAGCTCGTGTAATAAAGTGTCAGAATCAAGTATTACAGTTCTAGAACAGGTGATATAAACGCTATCATGAAATAGAAACTATCAGAGGTAGGTACTCGCCTGATGTCCTGAGCAACTGATGAGGATCAAGGTCCGGACCGGTATCGCAGGGACCTAATGCGAAAAGCAGAATTAAACAGGGTTCTAAGCATTTAAACTGATATAAAATAATTAAAAACAGGCTTCTAGGGCTATTCTAGGTCGAACGGGTCAAACCGGTGAAAATCGGGTCAAAAAGTCAACCCGGGGTCCAAAAAGTCAACTTTAGGTCAAAACTAGGTCAAACGTTGACTTTTATGGTCAACGGGGATAATTATGGTCAAAGCTAGGTCAAATTAGGGTGCCCCTGAAATTCTAGGTCAAACCGAGCTCATAAAGCTACTAAACTCACAAACTCGCCTAATCGAGATACCGGGATACCCTCGGTATCCGATACCTCGCCCTAGGCCACGCACCCGGCCTAAACCCGCTAAAACCTATGCTAGCACGCGTAATTATATATATATAAACATATAAAAATCACTCCCAAGCATTTCCTAGGCTAATGCTCAAATACCCCGCTCGAAACTCAATACCTTGAATATCTCAAGGTATCGAGATACGTCGGTATCTCAAGGTATTGAGGTTTCGTCCTAAGGCCCTCTAACTAGCTATCTAGCTATTAATTATGCACCTAGTTATTAATCTAGGCTAGGTAATATAGATATCTACTATCTATTAATACATCTAAGTAGGTATCTACCTATATACATATACATATCCACACACACATACCCAATACCCATTACCTTACCCAACATAACATATATATATATATATATATATATATATATATATATATATATTACCTATCAAGATATCTATATATATATATATAAGTATAGGTATATAGTTATCTATATCTTAGGTAGATATATCTAAGTATCTAGCTATCTATCTATCAATATATCTTATCTACCTAACTACTTATCTATATATCTAATCTATAATACTATCTATCTATCTATCTATCCTACTATCTATTAAACCCATTTCTAACCATCTTCCTATCTATCAACATAGGTATATATATATCAATCTCTCACTCTCCCTCACTAGCTCTACTGCTACTGCTCCCTGTGCTCAAAATGCTGCTGCTGCTCGCTGTTATTGCTGCGCTGCTGCTGCTCCTCTTGGCACTGCTGCTGCTGCAGTTCCCTGCTGCTGCTGTGCTGCTGCTGCAGTGCAGCAGCAGCTGCAGCCACTGCTTGCTGTCCCCCCCCCTTTCCTCTCACATACACACACACACACACACCCATATATATACATATATATTTATATCACTATCTATATATATATATATATACATATGTATATATCTATATATATATAACTAGATATCTATATATATATATACACTCATCCACACACTCTAACACACACACTAACACACTCACACACTAATACACACACACACTCACAACACTAACAACACACACACACATAAATATATATACATAGCTACATATATATATATATATATATACACTCAATATATATATATATCTACACACACTCTCAACTATATATATATACATACACCTATATATATATATACACATATACACACACAAGCACACTTACACATATACATATATATATATACACATAGACATATACATATACAAGTACATAAATATAAATACACACACACATATATAAATATATATATAACACACATACATATATATAAATATATATATATATAGACACATATCAATACAAACACAACCACGCACACAACACTCAAACCACACGCCCTACTCACGCCCAACGACCCCGACACTCACCAATACCCTAAAATATATAAAATATAGCCCGAAAACTCTAGCACACACTCCCCGATACTAACCCAACGCGCGCACAAAGCCGAAACAAAAAAACCAAGTCGAAATGGCCGTTCGGTCATTTCGACGAACACGTGGTGCGCGGCTCGGAAAACCTCCTGAAACGCACACCAAACGAACTCGAAATCGGCCCAAAATTTACTCACGCGCTTTACACGATGTCTAGATCCTAGAAAATGTGCTCCCACGTCGATTCTAGGCCCGTGGCGGAAACGCATACGCACTTAGAATCGGCGACGACGAAAAGCCCCAATTTCGCCCGAAACTTCCGTTTCTCCGCGACACGGCTTCCCGTGTCTGAACGGAGACACGCACTCACCCTCTAGACACCCGATAACGTCTACCTAGGTCCATCTAACCTAGGGCATCACCCAAAATTGGGCCAAATTCGGATTCCACCCGAATTCGACACAAAACCTAATGTCAAAGTTTCTAAACTCACCCAAACTAGTTCCAACTTCCTCCTACGGGTAGGGTTAGGGTCTAGGAAGGTTCTACAACACTAATTACACTACACAAAAATAATTAGGAAGGGGAAAGTTAGGTTTTACCTCTTGGGAGTTGGAATCCCAAGGCCAAAGTCTCACAATCCCTAGAATTCACCTCCCTCAAGCTCCAAGCCACCAACTCTAGCTCCCACACTAGATCTAAACTCCTCACACCTAGGTTAGAGAAAATGTAAGGTGAGGGTTAGCTTAAGGAAGAAGGAATGAAAGAAAGAAAGAAGAAAAGTGGAAGAAAACTTACTTTGGAGGAAGAAGGAGAAGAAAGAAGAAGTGGAGAAGAAGAAGAAGTGAAGAAGAAGAAGAAGTGGAAGAAGTGGAATGCAAGGAGGGAGAGGGCTGCTGTGCTCACGGTTTGGGGGGGGGGGGGGTAGGTAGGGGCCGGCCTAGCTAATAAATGGGGTTTCCTAAGTTACAAATTCCCAAAACACCCCTACTCACTCTGTTTTGGGTTCCGGGTTCCAAATGCGCTCAAACTAGCTCCAAATCTCTCCAACTAACCTCCTAAAAATAAAATAATAAATCTAAGCTCCAAAATAATTCTCACAAGGGTACGGGCTGGGTCGGACATGGGTCCACTAGGGTCTGACATGGGTCCAGGCTAGCCAAAACCCTAAAACAATCAAAATAAAAATAAGACAAGCACTAATTAATTATAAATATAAATAATTAAATACAATTCACTATTTATCAAAAAAAAAAAAAATCCTATTTTCTAGAATTGGGTAGTGACAAATCCTCCTCTGTTGTACCTGCAGACATAATCCGAATCCAGGTCACTAAACTAACTACACAGGGTTCAAGAGGGTCATATGATCTTCACATAGGACTCAACAGTCCACTATTAGGTCTATTGTGCAGGAAGATATAGGGGAGAGAAGATGGGTACCTCGCTGTGTGTTGATGATTGTGAAGTCGGACGGCCTGTTTGCGCGGCGGCCTACGGCGACAGTTGATGGCGACGACGATGGTCGGGAATGGAAGTAGGGGAGATGGTTGAATGAGGGGGTGGTCTGGTGATGTATATATAGGGGTGAATGAGGGGATTTAGGTATGGGAAAGGATGGGTCGGGGCGGTTTCAAAATGGGAAGAGAGGGGAGCAGTCGGCTGCGGGGAGGGGAAGGGAGCGGGGCTTTGTGGTTATTATTGCAGGGATGGGTTCGGGTTATCTGGTAATGGGTTTGGGTATGGGATTCAGTTGGGTTGGGTTGGTTTGGTTTAGGTTGGTTTGGGTTGATTTGGGTTGGTTTAATTAAACCAAAAAAAAAAATATATATATGTATATATGGCCATCTAAAAATAGTTTTGGACCTTAATAAATTCTAAAAAATTTATACAATACTCTATTAATAGTTTTACACCCAAAAATATATTTTATGCACTATATTAATAATTAATTAAATACACATAATTATAAATCTATGAATATTATATTATAAATGGCTAAAAATTACATAAATTTCTTCCATAAAATCAGTAATTACAAAAACCAATAATTAAAATTCTAAAATTTAATTATAAAAAATTAGGGTGTTTACAGTATGGGTGTGGGGGTGGGGGTGGGGGGGGAGGAAGGAATTATAGCCATTGCAGAACGACTAATTCAAGGGCAACGTTGCACAACTCGTCAATTAATTGGCGAGTTACTTTTTATATATACCACCCACAGCTCCAAATGAATCTTCATCACACTCTCTCCATGCCCCAATCAAATCCTCCAGCACCATCTTGCTCTCTCCCCTCTAGCAAAAGCCTCCAGCAATCCCTCTGTCTCCCCTCTAGCAAAAAAAAATGCTGCATGTACCCAAAGTTCTTCTCAGCTTCTTCTAGCCAAAGTTTTCGATCAGAAGGGATCAGAAAAAAAAAAGAATATGAGTAGGGAAACGAAGTGCACCTGATCCTGCCAGCTCCAACACAGCAGGCCTTTCAGCCATTATGGATCGTAGCGTAAGAATAGTATGCTCGCACGACGGTACATTAAATAGGTTAATTACAAAGGAGGAGAAATCCAAATTTTTTTAACTTATCCGAATATTAGTTTTGATAATATACGTAATCTTATTATTGAACATTGTTCTATTCATTATGATTTTATTCTAAAGTCTATTTTTGGTCCTAAATATTTTTTGATAGATAGTAAAGATACATAAAATTATATTCTTGAGATTAATTCATAATCACGGTATATAAAAATATATGTTATTAAAGTAGTAGCAACATTAGATAATAGAATTAGTGAATATTTTTCTGAATACTAGCATGTTAGTTTGGGTGCTAGTTTTCTCAACAAATTATTTCACTTTCCCAAGAAGGGCATTCATCATATGAATATAACCATGATGATGATAGTGATAACAATCATTATGATAATTTAATTGAAAATATAGATTATGCAGTAGATGATGATGTTGTAAAAGCTATCACTGGTGAATTATTTATGGGACAATCATTTCCTAGTCGTTCTTAATTTAGAAGCTTTATAAATGATTTAGAAATTAAATATAATTTTAGTTTTTTAGCTAGTTCTATGAATAATGCTCGTGGAATTATATATAGTTGTGATCAACCGAATTATAATTAGAGAGTATATGTCAAATCCATTGGAAATGGCGATATAGTTAAAGTTAGTACATTAGAAAATTGTCATTTATGTTTAGGGAGACTTACAATAGGACGTCATCGAGTGACCTAAAAATATTAAATGTTATATAAATAATAAATTAAGTCATAAAAAGCTTACTAAATAAAATACATACCTGCAATTCATCTACGTCAACCACCTCGTCAATAGTGCGATATAGGTCCATGAAGTTGCCACAAAGTCATGTCAACTTCACAAAATGGCCATCTTTTATACCAGATGGAGACGTAACACCGAGATACCTCATGATTAGTCAGATCCCTTTAAGTGCGAATCAAAATATATATCGTCACCTGTAATAGGTAACCCTAGTATATTTGCCACATCAAATAGTGTGATCGCCATCTCGCCAAATGGGAGATGGAAAGTGTTGCGTTTAGGCCACCAACCCTCCACAAGACTTACAACTAGGTGAAGATCGTGGATTAAATATCTAACCCGATCTATATAGTAGAATCCAAAGGATTATATCAAAGCCTTTTGGGCAGGATTTAGTTCCCACGTACGATAATATTTTTTGGTTTGTCAATGTACATGGATCCAGGTTCGTAAACCAAGATCATGATCATATAACTATAAAAAATATGCATTATATTTTATGTAAAAATTATCTAACTTGTAAGCTTACAATTTAAAAAATTACCTCTCTAGTAAATATCTGACTAGATATGTGGTCTTATTGGGATTAAATTGTATTAATATATTATATTTATGGTGATTAACTATATATGGTGATTGGCTGGCTATATATGGTAATTAGGGTATTGGGATTAAATTGTATTAAATTATATTTATGGTGATTGGCCATGTGATTTAGGCCCCAAGTTGATATGTGGATATATATATATATATATATATATATATATATATATATATATATATATATATATATATATATATATATATATACCTAGAATATTATCTCATATCACTTCTTTACATGGTATCAGAGCCTGACGGCTAGGGCACGTTTTCTTTGAGCAATGGTGGTGGCGGTATGTCTAGCGGAGACGGTTACATGACGAGCGGCGGCGGTAGCGGGACTTCTACGCCAGCGGCATTGTGGATCGATCCCACATCCCCGTATTACCTTGGTTCTAATGACAATCCGGGTAATACAATTACGAAAGTAGTATTTCGTGGGGAAAATTATGAGGAATGGTCGAGATCTATTCAGCTTTCTCTACGGGCTCGACGAAAATTTGGGTTTTAGAGGATTGGTATTGCGTCCAATCGATGCTTGTGCAGTAGATTTTGCATACTATCGATGCTTCGGTGAAGAAGACAATACGCTACTTTGAGGAGGCAAAACTATTGTGGGATTCGCTCAATATTTGATTTAGCAGACATGCGGCTGGTGGTAGACATGGACGGGGTACGAAAGTGCGGGACAGGATATGGCTTCATTGCTGCACATCCACGGATGTTAGATGATGGTGCAGGCGGTGGTGGTATGTCGGGATTGACTCCGGACCAATGGCAACAACTTATTTCTATGCTTGGTAGTTCTTCGGCCAAATCTCCAGAGGATCATATGGTGGGTAAGTCCATTACACCTTGGATTATTGATACAGGTGCTTCAAATCATATTACGGGAAATTTAGATTTATTTTCGGGGGTGATGGCAATGGAGGAGTGTCCGGTTTGACTCCCGGACGGACGGATTACAATTGCCTCTTACTACGAGCGTGTTTCTCTTGCACCAGGCATGGTTCTCTCGAGTATTCTATTCGTACCTCAATTATATTATAATTTAATTTATGTGGCACATCTTATTGATGATATAAATTATGTTGTATAATTTACTAAAAATTTGTGCGTAATACAGCACCCAGTTTGAGGACCCTGATTGACGTCGGTGAACGGCGGGATGGACTCTACTACTTTCATATTGTACCAAAGACTTAGGCCTTGGCAGTGATTGGGATGACTTCTCTGGACATTTAGTGTCAGTGACTTAGGCATCCTTCTGATAAAGTAGTAAAGTCACTACCTGTTGTCAGTAGCTCTAGTTCAGTGAATAAGGCATATAAAGTTTTCCATCAGGCAAAACAAACTCGAGGTATCTTTCCTGTCAGTGACTCTCGGGCTGTTGTAATTTTTGATTTGATCCATTGTGATATTTGGGGGCCGTATCCTATGCCTTCTTCCTGTAGAGCTCGATATTTTTTGACGATTGTGGATGATTTTTCTTGTGTTGTTTGGATATTTTTGTTGATTGATAAGACTGAAGTATACAAGATGTTCTCGTCATTTTTTTCTATGATTGAGCAGCAATTTAATTCCAAAGTTCGTGTTGTACAAAGTGATAATGGTACCGAGTTTAATTGCATGCGCGACTACTTTGCATATAATGGTATTTTATTTCAGACATCTTGTGTAGGTACATCTCAACTGAATGGGAGGGTCGAGCGAAAATAGAGAAATATTTTGAATGTGGCACGTGCTTTATATTTTCAGGGAAATTTGCCAAAATTTTTTGGGTGAGTGTATTTTGGTGGCTTGTTATTTGATCAATCGAACTCCTTCGAGCCTTCTTGGTTTTAAAACCTCTATGAAATATTATTTGGAGCACCTCCTTCTTATGATGAATTATATTTTTTTGGTTGTCTTTGTTTTGTCCACAACCAAAAAGCTAAGATGGATAAGTTTGCTCCTCGCAGTCGAAAGTGTATTTTTGTGGGATACCTCTATGGCAAGAACGGTTAAAAATTGTATGATCTAGCTACTAGTGATTTTTTTGTCTCTTGAGATGTTAAATTTTATGAGAATGAGTTTCCCTATTCTGTTGAAGATGATCGTGGTAATATGGCTCCTCCTGACCTGGCGCCCCTTGTCTTGGACGATGATGCTTTGGGGTTTGATCTACCTCATATGGATGGGATGGCCATCATGGAGGCTAAGGCCGCCATGGAGGACAGCGCGGCTGAGGCCGAGGCTACCGTGAAAGATGCGGCAACGAAGGCTGCCGTGGTGGAGGAAGCTGTGGCAGTTACGACAACAAAGGATGAGGCAACAGTGGTGGTATCGAATGGTGAAGGTGCACTGGGGCATGACATGCGTACCAAGATTTCGTATGTGAAGCTCCATGACTTTGTTACAAATATAATACAAAAGTTGTCTCATATTCCTCCCTCTCAACGTTCCACCACGTCCAATCACTCCTCAGGTACTCCTTATCCTATATCATATTTTTTGAATTGTGACCGATTTTCTCGGGGATACAAAAATTTTCTTGCAACTGTAACTGCAGGTACAAAACCGACCTCCTTTAAAGAGGCGATTAAAGATGCATGGTAGCGAGAAGCTATGCAAAAGGAGATACGGGCATTGGAGGATAGTGGTACCTGGACCATGGAGATGCTTTTGGCTGAAAAGTATGCTCTGGGAAGCCGGTGGGTGTACAAGATAAAGTATAATTCTGATGGGAGTGTTGAGCGGCTTAAAGCCCGTTTGGTAGTTTTTGGAAGTCATCAGGTTGAAGGAATTGATTACACTGATACTTTTGCTCCTGTTGCAAAAATGTTTACTGTTCGTGCCTTTCTAGTTGTAACCGCAACAAAGAATTGGGAATTACATCAGATGGATGTTCACAATGCCTTTCTACATGGAGACCTTATAGAAGAAGTGTATATGAAACTACCACCTGGTTTCCAAAACAAACACCCTGGTCAAGTATGTCGGCTTTAAAAATCTCTTTATGGGTTTAAACAGGCGCCTCATTGTTTGTTTACGGAGTTGGCATCTTCTTTGCAGGAGTATGAATTTTGCCAATCGTACTCTGACTATTAACTTTTTACTCTTTATAAGGGCAATGTTCGAATAAATGTTCTTGTGTATGTCGACGATTTTTATTCTCTCAGGCAATAATTATGCTGCTCTTACTGCCTTTAAGAATTATTTGAGTACATGCTTTCACTTGAAGGACCTTTGGGCATTGAAGTTTATTCTTGGTGTTGAGGTAGCTTAAAGTACGGAAGGCATTTTTCTGTGTTAACGAAAATATACACTTGACATTATCTCTGAGACAGGATTGTTGGGGGCAAAACCGACAAGATTTCCCATGGAACAATATCATCAACTGGCATGCTCTACAAGTCCACTTTTGTCTGATGGGGAAGCATATCGACGGCTTATGGGACGGCTGATTTATCTTTCGTTTACTCGGTCGAATTTGGCTTATGTTATTCAAATCTTGTCACAGTTTATGTATTAGCCCCGGTGTGATCATTGGGATACGGCTTTGAGGGTTGTTAGATAACTGAAGGGTTATCCCGATCAAGGCATTCTTCTTTGCTCTGACTGTGATTTACGGTCCCGGGGGTGGTGTGATTCTGATTGGGGGAGTTGTCCCATCACACGATGCTCTTTGTCTAGTTGGTTGGTTTTTTTTGGTGATTCGCCCATCTCTTGGAAGACGAAAAAATAGGTGATGGTATCCCGTTCTTCGGCCAAAGTGGAGTATCGTGCGATGGCAGCAGTCACGTGTAAGCTTAAGTGGCTCAAGGGGTTGCTTGGCAGTTTGGGGTGCAACATTCGTGTGATATGGATTTATTTTGTGATAGTCAATCTGCTTTACATCTTACGCAGAATCCAGTTTTTTATGAGCGCACAAAATACGTTGAGATGGATTATCATTTTTTTAGGGATGATGTTCTTGCTGGAGTTATTTGCCCATCTCATGTGCCAACGGATGGGCAACTGACGGATATTTTTACCAAAGCTTTGGACAAACAGCAATTTGAGTTTCTTTTGCGCAAGTTGGACATTTATGACTTGCATGCTCCAACTTGAGGGAGGGTATTGGGATTAAATTATATCATTAAATTGCATTTATGGTGATTAGCTATATATGGTGATTGGCTGGCTATATATGGTGATTGGGGTATTGGATTAAATTGTATTTATGGTGATTGGCCATGTGACTTAGGTCCCAAGTTGATATGTGGATGTATATATATATATGTAATATCAACATGAATGAAATACCTAGAAAATTATCTCCTATTATTTCTTCACAGGTCTTCACATTGCTTAATAGTAAGGTCCGTAGTCGGTCCACCAGGAATACGACCGTCATTTTGGTTAGTCATCTACAATTTTTTTTTTACTATGATCATTAACGACTAAAATATAATAAGTTTGTCAAGGATTTCAAAAAGTCACACATAATATTTTTACTTACATTAGATTTTTAGGTTCTTTTTCTCGGTTGATCTTGCTGGTTGCAAGAAAGTGGATATAGAATGTTTTATATAGAGAGGGAAAGAGAAGAGAGTTTGAGGAGAGAAGAGGAGAGTCTGTTGTTGTTGTGAGGAGAGGAGTGGAAAGAGGACTGTTTTATAGAGGGAGGAGGGAAACCAAAGGGATGAGGGGTCTTTGAGAGGGAGAGGGAGTCTTCGAGGGGGGTGAGGTCTTCGAGGGAGAGAATCGGGGGACAAAGGGGGGGGGGGTTCTCGGGACAGCAGGAAGATTCCCATCCCCTCGCCAACTCACTTGGCCGGCTCACACTGAACCCCCCTACCCGCCAATTGAGTTGACGACCGCTCCCCGCTCTCTCTCCACAGCCCGCCAACTCAGTTGGTGGTCTTCCCTTTGGTCTTGAACCGACCAACTCAGTTGGCGAGTTATCCTCCCATATGCAATTCTCTAAAAAGTATCCCGTTATCCACAATTTCTTTAAAATGCGTCCCTTTATATGAAAAAATCCGTAGATACAATCGACTAATATTTAAATGTGGGACAAGAAACCCATGTTTGCAAATTTTTTGTTTAATTTTTGAATTTAGTGACAATGGAGGTCTTACAAGTCATTACGTGATGCCTTCTCTTCGTTAATAGTCTGATATTGAACATGCTGCTAAATTGGAAAGACACAAGGAGGTTTTTTGTAGGAAGGGAAAAAAATTTAGAAAAAAAATATAGAGAGAAGTAAAATGAAAGTAAAGTTAATTGTTTTCTTCCTTGTTTAGATGAACAAAAAGTAGGAAAAGAAAAAGTTTAAAAATAATTTTTTTTTTATGTGGATAGAGATATAACTACTATTTTGTCATTGGTATTCTGAAGTCATAATTTGTACTTACCTTTTGAGGGGTAGTTGAGTAAATCTTCCAAAATCCTCTTATCACTCTCCATTTTTCTCCACTTTTGGGGGGAAAAAATTTAGTCAGACCCACATAGTTATTTTTCTCAAAATTTTCTCCCTACTTTTCCTTACCCTTCCCAAACACCATTACTTTTAGTTTTTCTTTGATTTTTTCCTCATCCTTTTTTTTTACCTCCCATTTCCCCCTTCGCAAACAATACCCAAGGGTTGGTGGGTATAGGAACTCATACTACTTGAATGAGGTTTCTTCTGAATTAATTCTTTATTGGCATAATAAATAAGAATGTATGGGCTATTTATAGGCACAAAATGAAACATAGTGATTGTAGGATTTATGTGCAGAAGCCATTTGCTGACTTGGATGGGATGTTTGAACGTTATGTGGCCGCTTGGGGCTGCTTGAGGATGTCATTGCTGATGTGACATTCTTAATAAAAGAGGAATTTATTACATTTTCAAGACGTTGATTGACTGTCAGTGCGTCGGTACATTTAATGTGTGGCAAACGTTAATGGCGCATTAACTGTGTGTCAGTTTCAACTTTCTGACTTGACATAATTTTTGCAGAATTGGATCATTTCTGTAAAGTGGGCTTCTTGTTGCACATAAGGCTCTTTCTAACTGAGCAGCATTATACGCAGAAGACTTTTTCTTGGCTAAGCAAAATTTTATGCATGAGGAGGCTTCCTATGCACCTAGATTTCAGCTAGGGAGTGGGGGATACATGTTTGTGGCCACTTCTTGAAATGGGTTGGTGGGTATAGGAACTCACACTTCTTGAATGCAGATTTTTCTAAAACTAATTCTCCATTGGCCTAATAAATAAGCATGTAGGGGCTATTTGTAGGCACAAAATATCATGTTTCGATTCTGTAGAACCAAACGTCGTCACTAGGCATGATGCCATATAAGCCTAAATTATACTTGTACAAGACAAACATCAAAATAGCCGATTGAGCAACTAAGTTACAGATTTGTCGAACAGAAGTTCCCAAGCAGATAAGTTGAATCGACAAAAGATATACATATGAATGATTCTCTTTATTGATATTTCAATAGAATTTACAATGACTTAAAGCTAAGATACAATTAAATTATAAAATTGCTCTCTCTCTCTCTCTCTCTCTCCCTCTCTCTCTCTCTCAAAAGAAATAATACATGCCATAAGGCTTACAACTTGAGAACTATACAAAAGATGATGTCTAATACATTATGTCATTTATTTACAATAAAAATCACATCTTCGGCTACAATACTCTAAGCATCAACCGAGTCCCAATGCCGTAGCACCATCCAAGCGAACTCCTTACCTGCGAGGGTCTGGTGGGGTGTTAGTACATAAAAATGCACGGGTGAGGGGTGTAAAACCCCTAATTTTAAAAATCGTATAAACTATTTAATTAATCATTTAATTTATTTATAGTATTTCATAGTATATTAGAAAATATAAATTTATTGGATTAATTTCCTAGGTAGCTATTTATCTAGAAATTATGGAACAAAGTTATTATTTTATTTTATTTATTTTAGGAAATCGTTGTAGAATGATAAAAGATTATTTGTATATACTAATATAATTTTTTGGAATTATATATATATATATATATATATATATATATATATATGTGTGTGTGTGTGTGTGTGTGTGTGTGTGTGTGTGTGTGTGTGTGTGTGTGTGTGTGTATAAGTAAAAGAAAAGAATGGAAAAAGAATAAAAGAAAAATACAAATACAAATCCTAATAAACCCCTAACCCCACCCTAATCCTAATTAGCTAAAAAAAACCCACCTAAACCCGCTGGCAACCCGCTGATGCCTAAGCAGCAGCTACACCCCCCCAAACCCGCGCGGATAGCCCCCTTCAGTTCCCCTGTATATATATATATATATATATATATATATATATATATATATATATATATATATATATATATATATATATATATATATATAGGTAACTTCATTGTATAAACCCTAACCCTAAACCCTTACTCTCGACCCCTCGACCTAGCTGCCGACCTCTGACCCAACGTCGCAGCCCAGAACCACCGCAGACTCGCCGAAAACTGTCGCTCGCAGTTCGCGTCACCTGCGAGCACCGCACAGGAAATTGATAGCAACGTACCCCTGTTCACGCATAGATTCCTGCTCTATCTTGCGACCAAATTCGACCCCGTCTTCACCGGTATATTCACGACATATCCCTTATCTAACTCTGTATATTAGTTTCCTCCGATCAGCACGTAACCCTAGGTGAAAATTGAGACCAAGTTGGAGAAAAATCACAACTTTAACTTCAGAAAAAAATCTGCTGCAATGACCCATGTTTATGGACTCATATCTCCCACCACAGAGATCCAATCTTAGATTTTCTTTTTACTATGTGAAGACCATATAACCGAGATTATTTTTTGTCAATTATATTATTTTATTTGGTGTTATATGCAAAATTAAATTAGGTTGAAAATCCAGAAAAACTTATTTTTAAAATGATAAAATTTGTGATATGGAGCACGCCCCACCATACGGGACCGCCTCGTCGTGTACCAGTTGCACCAAAAGATGCGTATGGTATGTACAGACGTGTGAACTTTTATGAAAACTGATTTGGACGTGTGTGCGCGTCGAAATCAACCCGTATCCATAAAAAGTCTCCGTATCATGACTTTTGCAAAACACCGCACCATTTAGTATACGCTCGTCAAAATGCGATAAACATTACGCCATTGGATTCGTGGTATCATGCTGGTCCTGTGACCGAAGTTTCACGCGATTCTGAGATAGTTGACCAAGCCGCCTATTTGCGGGCTCTACGGTTGACTTTTTGGGCGAATTTGTGTTCGGCTCACCGGAATCCAAAACTGGACGTACCGTTGAGTTCATATTGATGTTTAGAATTTGTTTGACCTATAATTTATTCCTTTTAGAGACATTTCCCCTGACACATTTTTCGGTACAAAGTGGGCCATATGTGGACCCCATTTTGACCCAAAATTACCATTTTTGCCCCTGTGTTCAAATTGGACGAAAGGGTAGTATTTTCTAGCTATCTCACTTATTCTGAGAATATTGGTGATATTTATTTCAGCATCCAGAGACGTTCATTCTGATGCCATAGTTCTGATCCTGTGTGCTTGACGCCTGGACGTTTATACTTTGCAGCTTTCTTGCCAGGCAAGATACCTTGCCAAATTGCTTACAGTACTTTGCATGATTATTATATTTCTATATATTCATTACATATGTGTTTTATTTCAGTCAAAATTATATACTATATATATGTTGACACACACTTGACACATAATATCATGAGAGAGGAGGACAATCAGTAGGTGTATGGGCTATAACCACTCTGGTAAACCAAAGTAACTAGCACTTACTATGGTAGTGTATCGTGCTGGTCGCTACCCTCGTGGTATGTCAATTTCTAGTGTCGCTACCCTCGCGGTATATCGATTTCTGATGTCCCTGACGTGTGTGTGGGTTGTGAGATTTAGATCGAGTAGCCTACCCATGCCCATACGTCGAAAAGTTGTCCTCATTATGCATTCATATAGATTATCTTGTACAACGTACTTATATATTTTTCTGTCTATTATGCATGTTTACTGTATTCAAATTGGCATGCTTTTATGTATCTTGTTACGTCCCTCTGAGGACTTGGTCCCTTTCTAGGTGTAGACGATCTCGACTATTCACAGGAGCACGAATCAGGACTTGCTACTTATCTCTTTCGAGTAGGTCTTCTCTTCGAGTCTCATGGTTCATTAGATGTTCTTATGTGGTTTCTCTTATATTCTAGTTGGTAGTGGATTTGTCTCCACCCAAGTACTTGTTCTTATCAAGCATTTTATACTTGATATAGTTATATAGTTTATTGGTTATTTGATTCTGTAGATGAGATCTAGTTATGTCCTGTGACTTTTGATACTATATATACCACATATGAGTTAACATTCATATTACAACGTACGTGTGTATTATGGTATCCATACATTGGAGTTGCCATATACATACGGTTGGCATGCTTACGTATTCCTAGTCCTACGTATTTTGGGACTGGTACGTGATATATTTTTGTGGTGGCCCATGCATGTCGAGAGCATATTGTCTCGGTTACGTTACTGTACCGAGCAAGCCTGCGTATAGGATTAGAGTATAGGATCTCATCTACTTATTTAATCACAGTCCTTGATTTTATTTCGCATTTTTGATTGCTTGTATTGCATCTTGCTTGATCCCTTCTCAACGTCAATCTTAACTTTCCATTCGTGCTTGATAGGGGTTAGGAAGATGACTTGTACTAGGTATATCCACTCTAATGTTTAATAACACTATTAGTTAAATTCTTGTAAGTTTGGTAGTATGCCTCATAACCTAGTATCACATAGTCTTTTTTAACCATTAATGAAGTGTAATTGAATGACACCAACTATAGGCTTGCATAAGAAGATAGTGTTTTCCCAGACTGTAGAACTTAGAGGCCCATACCCCCATTTGCTCGACTAGAGACTTAGACAAGGGGTTATTATGGAAACTGTAGGGGCACAACGCCGATCTTCTTGGTGAACTTAAATTATTCTGTACCTTCCTCATCATAATCCAACGTACTTATATTTTCTGTACTACCTCAACTTATGCTGCTATTATAGCCTAGTTTTGCAAGCTTATTCTTTTATCGAGCTTGTTCATGACATATGTATTATTGGGGGCCCACACTAATACATTGTCTAAATCAGAATCAGTGCATTATGGTCTGATCAACCTTAGTGCGCTTGGTTCGCTCTTCGTATCACTACTTTATGTGGATTGAGATATAATTGACTCAACTTGTTAGACGAATATACTTGCCCTCTAGACTGCTCAGAGCATATCATGTCAGGTACATAACTGTTCTGATGTGAACATACGAATAAGAATTTACCAAAATAAGATTTTAATCCACAACTGCCTTGGCAACTCCCTTTGAATTCTCTAATCCCTTTGAATCCCGTACTTGTATTCTATCACCTCCTCCTTGAATTCTTCATTGTTGTTTTTCGTCTTCCTCTATTTTGGAAAGACGAACGTTCGTGCTTAGTATAAGTTTGATACACGGATAGTACTAGATATACCCCATAGGCCAAGCACTCATAATGACAAATAAGGGTGCACAGGCACAGGAAGTCGTAGATACAGGTACGACCTTTAGTTATATTTGTTATTTCATACTTATGACCCATTTATCATGACACGAGATCTTAGGTGCATAGTAGACGTAAAATTATATATATGGTGGTTTAACAGCTATGAGGATATATTAATATTCTATCCAGATGGAATACACGTGATGCTAATAGATGACGCGAGTAGCAGTAGTAGTACTCTTTCTCTATCACCATCTCGCCCCTTAGGGTGGCTCATCTTCTCTTCCATATCCATTCCTTATTCCACACTAAATTCTTTCTATTATAGTTGTGTCTTTTCGTGCCATCATAGATTGTTGATTTACTTCAACCTCACCCTTATTTTGTTAGTTAAAAACATAAATGAGTTAGTAATGATTAATAACTAAAAGATGAGTACATAATGATAACCCTTATGTATATGCACTATAGCAATATGTCATGCCCCAGTTCCAAAATACGTAGGACTAGGACACGTAAGCATGCCAGCCACCTGTATATATGGCAACTCCAATATACGGAAAACATAATACATGCGTACGCTGTATAAAGAACAATAATTCATAAGTGGTAAAACTATCACAAGTCACAGGGTATAATCTAAATCTCGTCCACATAATCATATATAAATGAATAACCAATAACCATGTAACTAGATCTCAATATGAAGTATCTCAATGACAGTCGGATGGAAACAAATCCACTGTCGAAATAGAATATAAAATGAACAAGATAAACCCCATATAAATACAACACCTAACCATCACGAGGCTCGAAGAGAAGACCTCCTCGGAATATAAGTAACCAGTCCGGATCTGCGCTCCTGCGAATACTCATGAACATCTACACCTGGCAAGGGACTAGGTCCTCAGAGGGACATAACAAGGTACATAGAAGCATGCCATAAAGTAAATACTGAATAAATAAAGGGGGTGTGCTAACCATCTAAGTGAATGCAATTTGAGAACAACTTAGTACGTATGGGAAAGTATAGGCTAGACATAAGCTGACGTAATTCACCAATCGTCGTGACTGGCTAATATATGCCACATATGCCCCCATTCGAGGGCACTCTACAATAATAACGTCCATCTCTGAGGAGCATGGTATCTGTATAATAACGTCCAACATTCTATAGAGTGTGGTATCTGCAAAAATAACAAGTGACGCCCTGTAACACCCCGTTCCGCTCAAGTGGACTGCCATTTCAAACGGCAATAGTGTAGCTGTCCCGACCCACTTTGCCTCAAAGAGAATACAAAGGATATCCAGACTTGTCCCTACAGAAATCCGGCTTAGGCTTTCAGAGGCTCGCTCAGGCGTATCGCTCTACCGAGGCGAATCATCGCTAAGGTGGGTGGCTACGGTGAACTTGTCTTTGCTTAGCCAGCACACATAAAATCTGGAATGTTTCATGCTAGTCGCTAGGTGATTCAACCCCTGCATGCTAATAAATCCAACGCACCTAGCTAAGGGAATAATCCTAATTTATATTGCTATGTTAGAATATGAAAAATGAAATACTGCTTATATATGTTCAGACCCTCGCATGCTAAGTCCCTTAACGGTTTCAAATCTCGGTTTACCTTCGGGCCCGAGCAAAACGTGCTGATTATGTTCCTTAGAAACGCATGCTTGTCAGCTCATAATGTTGGAGCATCGCCTGACCATCGCCTGTACATTCATTCCACAGTTGTAGCCACTTGGCACGCTTTTACTGTTTCAGAGAGAGAGGCTTGAGCGACTTGTAATCTCGGCTATATGCCACCTGTTACACTTGTTCATATCAATAAAAGAGTTGCTTACTTCAACTTGTGTTTTAATGCTTCCGCTATATTGTCAACTCAGTAAACTTGTTACCGATCGCCTACGCGTTCATGACTCCGCTGCACTCGGACAATCTGTGCGACTCTGTGGCTTAGAACTCTTACCGCCAGCCAATGAACCATGGCCTTGCACGGGCGTGGCTCACGCTCGTGCGGCATCATGCCCGGATGGGTCAAAGCGATCGTCCCGCGGGAGCGCTGGCGAGGGTGATTCCCGCCTAGCGGGGACGGCCAAAATATTCTGCGGGAGATCAGGGCATGACATGTTGGTATCAGAGCCTGGCTTCTACGCCTTTGGCCTCAATTCGATATCTCTATTTTGAAAGCTCGTTCGTGGGTTATGTACACGCTCTCTCTCAATGCCTCGATGGGATATTCCAACAATAAGTCTAAATACTTTCAAAATACGTTTTGAATATAATGATATGCATGCTTATATGTTGCTGTGCTGCGAGTGGCCTTTGTGCCAACCTGTGCGAACCCTTGAGAGTATCGCTAGTAGCTTGTCCGATTTTCACTAACTCTAAGTTTGGTTGAATGTATCTATTCGAGGGTCGCATTGAACTAGTGCACCATCCAAGACTTAAGAAAAGGTAAAACTCGAGTACTGAGACTTCGCTATCACTAAGCTGGTTGACGTGTTCATGCTAGAGGGGCCCTTCGAAAGTACGCACGATCCAGTCTAAGCGATATGCTGATTTCGACGCTTGTGCAAGTGAATATCCAAATGAACAAGTACAACGAATTGTCTAGGTTTGCCTCAACCCTAGATCACTGCTTGTCCTTAGTAAGTCTCGAGGACGAGACTTTTTCTAAGTTGGGTAGGATGTAACACCCCGTTCCGCTCAAGCGGACTGCCGTTTCAAACGACAATAGTGCAGCTGTCCCGACCCGCTTTGCCTCAAAGAGAATGCAAAGGATATCCAGACTTGTCCCTACAGGAATCCGGCTTAGGCTTTCAGAGGCTCGCTCAGGCGTATCGCTCTACCGAGGTGAATCATCGCTAAGGTGGGTGGCTACGGTGAACTTGTCTTTGCTTAGCCAGCACACATAAAATCTGGAATGTTTCATGCTAGTCGCTAGGTAATTCACCCCCTGCATGCTAATAAATCCAACGCACCTAGCTAAGGGAATAATCCCAACTTGTATTGCTATGCTAGAACATGGAAAATAAAATACTGCTTATATATGTTCAGACCCTCGCAAGCTAAGTCCCTTAACGGTTTCAAATCTCGGTTTACCTTCGGGCCCGAGCAAAATGTGCTGATTATGTTTCTTAGAAACGCATGCTTGTCTACTCATAATGTTGGAGCGTCGCCTGACCATCGCCTGTACATTCATTCCACAGTTGTAGCCACTTGGCACGCTTTTACTGTTTCAGAGAGAGAGGCTTGAGCGACTTATAATCTCGGCTATACGCCGCCTGTTACACTTGTTCATATCAATAAAAGAGTTGCTTACTTCAACTTGTGTTTCAATGCTTCCGCTATATTATCAACTCAGTGAACTTGTTACCGATCGCCTACGCGTTCATGACTCCGCTGCACTCGAACAATCTGTACGACTCTGTGGCTTAGAACTTTTACCGCCAGCCAATGAACCATGGCCTTGCACGAACGTGGCTCACGCTCGTGCGGCATCACGCCCAGATGGGTCAAAGCGATCGTCCCGCGGGAGCGCTGGCGAGGGTGATTCCCGCCTAGCGGGGACGGCCGAAATAGCCTGCGGGAGATCGGGGCGTGACATGTTGGTATCAGAGCCTGGCTTCTACGCCTTTGGCCTCAATTCGATATCTCTGTTTCGAAAGCTCGTTCGTGGGTTATGTGCACGCTCTCTCTCAATGCCTCGATGGGGTGTACCAACAATAAGTCTAAATACTTTCAAAATACATTTTGAATGTAATGATATGCTTGCTTATATGTTGCTGTACTGCGAGTGGCCTTTGTGCCAACCTGTGCGAACCCTTGAGAGTATCGCTAGTAGCTTGTCCGATTTTTACTAACTCTAAGTTTGGTTGAATGTATCTATTCGAGGGACGCCTTGAACTAGTGCACCATCCAAGACTTAAGAAAAGGTGAAACTCGAGTGCTGAGACTTTGCAATCACTAAGCTGGTTGACGTGTTCACGCTAGAGGGGCCCTTCGAAAGTGCGCACGATCCAGTCTAAGCGATATGCTGATTTCGACGCTTGTGCAAGTGAATATCCAAATGAACAAGTACAATGACTTGTCTAGGTTTGCCTCAACCCTAGATAACTGCTTGTCCTTAGTAAGTCTCGAGGACGAGACTTTTTCTAAGTTGGGTAGGATGTAATACCCCGTTCCGCTCAAGCGGACTGCCGTTTCAAACGGCAATAGTGCAGCTGTCCCGACCCGCTTTGCCTCAAAGAGAATGCAAAGGATATCCAGACTTGTCCCTACAGGAATCCGGCTTAGGCTTTCAGAGGCTCGCTCAGGCGTATCGCTCAACCGAGGCGAATCATCGCTAAGGTGGGTGGCTACGGTGAACTTGTCTTTGCTTAGCCAGCACACATAAAATCTGGAATATTTCATGCTAGTCGCTAGGTGATTCACCCCCTGCATGCTAATAAATCCAACGCACCTAGCTAAGGGAATAATCCCAACTTGTATTGCTATGCTAGAACATGGAAAATAAAATACTGCTTATATATGTTCAGACCCTCACATGCTAAGTCCCTTAACGGTTTCAAATCTCGGTTTACCTTCGGGCCCGAGCAAAATGTGCTGATTAAGTTCCTTAGAAACGCATGCTTGTCTGCTCATAATGTTGGAGCGTCGCCTGACCATCGCCTGTACATTCATTCCACAGTTGTAGCCACTTGGCACGCTTTTACTGTTTCAGAGAGAGGCTTGAGCGACTTGTAATCTCGGCTATACGCCGCCTGTTATACTTGTTCATATCAATAAAAGAGTTGCTTACTTCAACTTGTGTTTCAATGCTTCCGCTATATTATCAACTTAGTGAACTTGTTACCGATCGCCTACGCGTTCATGACTCTGCTGCACTCGGACAATCTGTACGACTCTGTGGCTTAGAACTCTTACCGTCAGCCAATGAACCATGGCCTTGCACGGGCGTGGCTCACGCTCGTACGGCATCACGCCCGGATGGGTCAAAGTGATCGTCCCGCGGGAGCGCTGGCGAGGGTGATTCCCGCCTAGCGGGGACGGCCGAAATATCCTGCAGGGGATCGGGGCGTGACATGTTGGTATCAGAGCCTGGCTTCTACGCCTTTGGCCTCAATTTGATATCTCTGTTTTGAAAGCTCGTTCGTGGGTTATGTGCACGCTCTCTCTCAATGCCTCGATGGGATGTTCCAACAATAAGTCTAAATACTTTCAAAATGTGTTTTGATTGTAATGATATGCTTGCTTGTATGTTGCTGTGCTGCGAGTGGCCTTTGTGCCAACCTGTGCGAACCCTTGAGAGTATCGCTAGTAGCTTGTCCGATTTTCACTAACTCTAAGTTTGGTTGAATGTATCTATTCGAGGGATGCCTTGAACTAATGCACCATCCAAGACTTAAGAAAAAGTAAAACTCGAGTGCTGAGACTTCGCTATCACTAAGCTTGTTGACGTGTTCATGCTAGAGGGACCCTTCGAAAGTGCACACGATCCAGTCTAAGCGATATGCTAATTTCGACGCTTGTGCAAGTAAATATCCAAATGAACAAGTACAACGACTTGTCTAGGTTTGCCTCAACCCTAGATCACTGCTTGTCCTTAGTAAGTCTCGAGGACGAGACTTTTTCTAAGTTGGGTAGAATGTAACACCCCGTTCCGCTCAAGCGGACTGCCGTTTCAAACGGCAATAGTGCAGCTGTCCCGACCCGCTTTGCCTCAAAGAGAATGCAAAGGATATCCAGACTTGTCCCTACAGGAATCCGGCTTAGGCTTTCAGAGGCTCGCTCAGGCGTATCGCTCAACCGAGGTGAATCATCGCTAAGGTGGGTGGCTACGGTGAACTTGTCTTTGCTTAGCCAGCACACATAAAATCTGGAATGTTTCATGCTAGTCGCTAGGTGATTCACCCCCTGCATGCTAATAAATCCAACGCACCTAGCTAAGGGAATAATCCCAACTTGTATTGCTATGCTAGAACATGGAAAATGAAATACTGCTTATATATGTTCAGACCCTCGCATGCTAAGTCCCTTAACGGTTTCAAATCTCGGTTTATCTTCGGGCCCGAGCAAAATGTGCTGATTAAGTTCCTTAGAAACGCATGCTTGTCTGCTCATAATGTTGGAGCGTCGCCTGACCATCGCCTGTACATTCATTCCACAGTTGTAGCCACTTGGCACGCTTTTACTGTTTCAGAGAGAGGCTTGAGCGACTTGTAATCTCGGCTATACGCCGCCTATTATACTTGTTCATATCAATAAAAGAGTTTCTTACTTCAACTTGTGTTTCAATGCTTCCGCTATATTGTCAACTCGGTGAACTTGTTACCGATCGCCTACGCGTTCATGACTCTGCTGCACTCGGACAATCTGTGCGACTCTGTGGCTTAGAACTCTTACCGCCAGCCAATGAACCATGGCCTTGCACGGGCGTGGCTCACGCTCGTGCGACATCATGCCCGGATAGGTCAAAGCGATCGTCCCACGGGAGCGCTGGCGAGGGTGATTCCCGCCTAGCGGGGACGGCCGAAATAGCCTGCGGGAGATCGGGGCATGACACGCCCAACACTCTAAAGAATGTGGTATCTGCAATATATATATACGTCTGTATCACTCCGTCGAGTGTGATATCTGTATAAAGGAGTGGGTGTCCCATACGCCTGCTAGTAGTCCTCCCCGCCCAATGTAGATATACAAGTCGTGAACACGACGTTGACATCTCGTACTATAATGCAAGTCTCTATAGAAATAAACAACTAAGCTAAATACCGTTACACTTGTTGCTCACACCGATGGCCAGTCGAGCATGATGCACGCGTCCCTACATGAACTCACTCAGTGACTTTTAATGATACGTGTCAAGGCCTGGAGAGTCATATCAATTACTCCATAACTTTAGGTGGGTCCACTAGACACTAGGTCAGACACAAGTCCTAACGTCAACGCCTTCGTTGACTGCACCCGAGTCTCTTCGGACACGCACAATTTATATAATATAAAGCAATAAACATGCAACTCAAATAATAAATGAATTTAAATAGTATAACAAGGCAAGGTATACTTGTCGGGCTAGAAATCTGTATACTGCAAGCGTCCAAATGTCAAGGACACAGGATCTAGAACTCAGGCCCCCGAATAAATGTCTCCGGATGGGGTGAAGACGGTATTTGAGTTTGGTGGAAGAATTAGAGTTAGGGTTTGGGGTATACTACATGGGATATATATAGGGAAAGAGGTCGGTTTTCGCGGGGTAGTGGTTCCACAAAACTACTGCTGCTGCTGTTTTCTTTCTTTCTCTTGTCTTGGTTTTCGGTTGAGGAGAGTTTAGTAATAATAAAGATAAGAGGCGGTGGAATGAGGCAGTGGTGTTGCTGCTAATATTTTTCTTCACACGCGTGGAGAAGGGAAAGCAAAGTTGATTTTTCTACTCATGCGGTTGATATTTCTCTTCTCCTAACGGGTCCGGGTAGGGGCTAAACAGGTAGTGGGTTTAGGATAGAGGGTTTGGGCTTCGGGTTGTGATCCAATAGGAATTTCTATTCTAATTAATTATATATATATATATATATATGTATGTACATACATATATATACATAGAAAAATTCTAAAATTATATTTGTGCATACCATTAAGCTAGCAACTGACCAAAGGGTCTCCTACATGGAATAAATTAGAAAAAATTTATAATGGCTCTATAAATCTCCTAGATGCACAAATATCTCAAATAAAAATTAAATGAAAATCTATTCCTCTATTTAGCTCATAATTACTATAAATAAATTAAAAATAAATAAATAAAATAACTAATACGGTTTATTAAAATTTTGGGGTTTCACAATCTACCCAACTTATAAAAATTTTATCCTCGAAATTAAAACTAAGCCACGGTAGAAAGTCAAGGATGGTATAAGGTATAAATTAACAAAGTAATTTCATACCTTGGTCAACGAATAGGTTCAAAAAATATTTGCGCATGTCGTCCTCGCGCTCCCAAGTAGATTCTCCTGGCGTGCCATGCTTCCATGCCATGCGAACCAAGGGAATAGACTGGTTCCTCAATACTTTCTCTCGACGATCAAGGATTCCCACGAGTTGCTCTTGGTATGACAAGCTTGGCCCAATGGTGATTTCTGAATGGTCGAGAATACGACTGTTGTCTGTCACATATCGCTTGAGCTGCGACACATAGAATACGCCATGTACTCCCTCAAATGAGGGTGGTAGCGCAAGTCGATATGCCACTTCTCACACTCTCTCTAGCACGTCAAATGGTCCAATATACCTTGGACCCAACTTGTCGCGCCCTCCGAATCGAATGGTGCCTCTGGCAGGTGATATCCTTAAGAAGACATGATCGCCCTCTTTAAACTCCAAGGGACGACGATGAAGGTATGCCCATTTTTTCTGCCTGTCTTGTGCTGCTCGCAAGTGTCCTTGTATCTTCTTAACTGTCTCTACGGTGTTGACCACCAATTACGGTCACACGAATCCCTGTCTGATATAATGCTGACTGGTATGCCGTACAATCTTACGATCTGCCTCATATATCAGTCAGTTAAAGCTTCTGTAGATTGGCCAACTTTAAAAGGTAAGAAATGTGCTGACTTGGTGAGTCGGTCCACTATTACCCATACTGTATCTCTTCCTCTTGGACTCTTGGGGAAACCTGTGATAAAGTTCATAGTGATGTGCTCCCACTTCCACTTTAGAATCGGAAGTGGTTGCAATAATCCTGTTGTTCTCTGGTGCTCCACCTTTACTTACTGACATACCAAACATTTATCTATAAAGTGAGCTATCTCTCTTTTCATTCCATGCCACCAAAAGTGTTGTCGTAAATCACGATACATCTTGGTACCTCTAGGATGAATAGAATATATCGAACTATGACCTTCTGGCATCAGCTCCTGTCGAATCTCTCCATTTGGAACATAAAGATGATCACCACATCGTAATATCCCATCTGCTCTGGGTAGAATTACTTCAATGCTAAGCTCTTGCAAGTCCTCCAATAATTCTTTCTGTGCTGTCAAGAAATAAGTTGCTGGCCTCCGGCTTAACGTATCTACTACAACGTTAGCCTTGCCTGGTGATAATGTAGCTCTATCTCGAAATCTTTTATCAATTTAAGCCATCGACGTTGCCTCATATTTAACTTCTTCTGCGTGAAGACGTACTTGAGGCTTTTGTGGTCTGTATAGATTTCCACTTGTTCCCCATATAAGTAATGTCTCCATAGCTTCAGAGCAAATACAACGGCTGCAAGTTCCAAGTCATGAGTTGGATAATCCTTCTCATGCACTCGAAACTACCTAGATGCATATGCAATTATCTTGCCATGCTGCATCAATACGCATCCCTAGCCTTTCTCTGATGTGTTACTGTAGATCACATAACCTCCTGATCCTGATGAAATAGTCAATACTGGTGCTGTGGTCAGTCGCTTCTTTAACTCCTCGAAAGCGGCTTGATACTCGTCGGTCCATATGAAATTCTTGATCCTTACAAGTCAACCGAGTCATAGGTGCTGCTATCCATTCAGGAGTCAGTCAATTGTCCATCCAAGTGAAATCCATTTAGACCCCTGACAGCAAAATGATACATTCTTCATCGAAATACTTGAGTTCTTAACTTGACCAAAGTTACGAGGCAAAAATTTTATGCTGCCATAGTGATGCATGTATCAGGAAAGTAATAAAATATAGGTAGGTAGTGAAGGGTTATTCTAAAGGTAGCACAGTTTTAAACTGAAATCAAATCTAATAATAGAGTTTGATAATTTCCCAAGAAATAAACAGAAATGGCTACAGAAACAATACACTTTTCGTACTTATACTAAGCACGAGGTTTCGTCTTTCCGAAATAAGGGAAGACGAAAAACAATAATCAAGAGTTCAAGGGGGAGGTAATAGATTAGAAGTGTGAGAATCAAGGCGTTTAATAAATTCAATGGGAACTGTTAAGGCAGTTGTGGATTGAAATCCTATTTTGGTAATTCCTATTCACATGCTCGTATCAGTACAGTTATGTAACTGATACGATATGCTTAGACATATTTAGAGGGCAAGTACATTCATCTACTGATCACTATATATCTCAATCCACGTAAAGTAGTTATGCGAAGGGCGAACCAAGCGCACTATGGTTGATCAGACCGTAATACACTGATTCTAAAATATATTAGTGTAGTACTCCAATAATACATATATCATGAACAAGCTTGATAAAGAATAAGCTTGCAAAACTAGGCTATAATAGCAGCATAAGTCAAGGTAGTACAACAAATATAAGTACGCTAGATTATGATGAGAGAAATTACAAAATAATTCAAATTCACCAAAAAGATAAGACTCTACAATCTCTATAGTTGTTATTCTAACTCCTTGTCTAAGTCGCTAGGCGACCAAATAGGGGTATGGCCTTCTAAGTTCTACAGTCTCAATAAACACTATCATCTTATGCTAGTATATAGTTAATTGTCATTCAGTTATACTACAATAATGAGTCAAGAGGACTATGTGTTACTAGGTTGTGAGGCATGCTACCCAACTTAAAATAATAAACTAATACTGTAGCTGCCTTAAAGAAGATTTTACAAAATAACCTGGTCCTGGTAAATAAAGTAGAACTCTTATTAGGGTACACGAGGAAAAGATCTTGGTACTCATTAAGGTCTCCTATTATATTTTATAGGTAATGGTCATCTTAAGTCTTAGTCGTTGTGCTTATAGAACAAGTGTCAATAGTAAGAATGAAAAAGTTACTGGCCTTCAAGGGAAAAGGGAAATATAGCTCGTATCAAGGTGTGGTATAAGTTACGCGATTTAAAACTAAGGGATAATCATTAGGTCATAATCTACAAGATCAACTCAAACTTATCAAGCTCTAGCACAAAATTTTCAAATTTTAACATTAACAACTATAATCCTAGCAAACTACATATCCTTAACACAAGATAAATCTCTTGGTCTAAAATCAGAAGTGTCAAGTAGCACGAGTTGAAAGATGAAAGAAAGAAACGTAATTAGTCGTCGCACAATAGCGAGCGCGATGGGTCCAGAGGAACAAGACATGAAATAAAATAGAGGCTATTGATAATGTCATAGTTTCTTGAGGGAAGGTGGTTGCTAATCTCTGTGTTCGAGGTATGATCAAGAGAAATATTCTAGTCATTCTCCTTGGCTTCCTAAGATACTGCTCTGCTAATATCAAGTCAAGAAGCTAAAGTTTGTAGTGCTCTAGTACTATCTCATCATGAAAAGCTAGGTTAGTCCTAATATTCAACCTTGGATTTCTATTGGTTCCTCAATACTAGGGTCAAACACTATGGCCAAACTTTTGACTAACCCTGCGTAAAATAGAGCTTCAAGGTTATTTTGCGTAAAAGGTTGCTAAGTAGTCCGTGTATAACAGAGATCCAAGGCTGTCCGCATAAAACAGAGATTCAAGGTAGTTTGGCGTAAAGTAGGGTTTCAGAGTTGTCTGCGTAAAGCAAAGAAGCGTAAAGTAGAGCTTCAGAACTGTCCGCTTAAAGCAGAGAAGCGTAAAGTAGGGATTCAGAGTTGTCCGCGTAAAATAGAGAAGCGTAAAGTAGAGCTTTAGAACTGTCCGCGTAAAGCAGAGAAACGTAAAGTAGGGTTTCAGAGTTGTCCGCGTAAAACAAAGATTCAAGGAAGTTTGGCGTAACGTAGAGCTTCAGAGTTGTCTGCGTAAAACATGGCTTTAGAACTGTCTGCGTAAAATAGAGGTCCAAAGCTGTCGGCGTAAAACATGGCTTCAGAGTTGTCCGCATCAAAGGTTGATATACCTCCCTGCGTAAAGTCTGAGTAAAAGTATGCGTAAAAAGTCTGCGTAAAAAGTTTTCGCGCGTAAAGAGATCTGCACGTAAAGTCTGCCTGTATAAAGTCTGCGCGTAAAAGATTTCTATACTTCCTGCGTAAAGTCTAGAATACGTTGCAGCGTAAAGTTGTACGAGGAACTCTTTGTATTTCCTCGGATGAATTTGTCAGTCAAATCAGTGAACCTGACATCTGACAAAAGTTCTTGTACGATGATCGAGAGGACGGCTATGATGATGATTTTGCACAGAGACCCAGGTTGTCGTTTAGTGACATATTTGATACAGGTCATTTTACGCGCTAAAAAGGAAGAGAATGGAGTCTTCTGAATACGCTGCCTATTCTATATTGATAGAAACGAGTTTTTACGCTCAAGATAAGACAAAATCAGACACCACGTCAAAAGCTATTTCTTGCACAGAGCTCGAGGCATATCTCTGCATTTAATGCACGAGATTTGTTCAAATGGGTCATGACTGGAAAGCTAAGGCTGTGACAAATACGCTTATATCACCATCCTTACATTTTATGCCTAATCAGGCTACTCTACGCTGGTTATCTATTATTCATAAATCCTCAAGTTTACGTAGGGGTAGTTACCTACGTGGCTTGCATGACGTGTCATACGTAGATTTAGAAGTCTAAGAGAATGTGGGTGGCAGTTGTCATAACTGTAGCGTAAAAGAGGCAATCTTCTGCATAGTTTGGCTTTTACGCCAACAAGCTGGTCATTTGGCTTTTACGCCAACAACAGTCATTTGGCTTTTACGCCAACAAGGGTAAAGGTTCTGGTCACAGGGTAAAGGGTCTTTGGCGTAAAACTTTGTTTATCTAAACATAGGATGGTTGAAAGGAAGAAAGAGATTTCAGTCAAGCATGGATGAGATCCTTATACTCTATTCCTATACACAGGCTTGTTCGGTACAGTTACGTAACCGAGATAATATATTCTTGACCTGCATAGGCCACCACTAAAAATATGTCATGCCCCAGTCATAAAATACGTAGGACTAGGACACGTAAGCATGCCAGCCTCTTGTATATATGGCAACTCCAATATATGGAAACCATAATACATGCGTACGCTGTATAATGAACAATAATTCATAAGTGGTAAAACTATCACAAGTCACAGGGTATAATCTAAATCTCAACCACAGAATCATATATAAATGAATAACCAATAACCATGTAACTAGATCTTAATATGAAGTATCTCAATGACAGTCGGATGGAAACAAATCCACTGTCGAAATAGAATATAAAATGAACAAGATAAACCCTATATAAATACCATACCTAACCATTACGAGGCTCGAAAAGAAGACCTCCTCGGAATATAAGTAACCAGTCCGGATCTGCGCTCCTGCGAATACTCATGAACATCTACACCTGGCAAGGGACTAGGTCCTCAGAGGGACATAACAAGATACATAGAAGCATGCCATAAAGTAAATACTGAATAAATAAATGGGGTGTGCTAACCATCTAAGTGAATGCAATTTGAGAACAACTTAGTACGTATGGGAAAGTGTAGGCTAGACATATGCTGACGTAATTCACCAATCGTCGTGACTGGCTAATATATGCCACATATGCCCCCATTCGAGGGCACTCTACAATAATAACGTCCATCTCGGAGGAGCATGGTATCTGTATAATAACGTCCAACGTTCTATAGTGTGGTATCTGTAAAAATAACAAGTGACGCCCAACACTCTAAAGAACGTGGTATCTGCAATATATATATACGTCTGTATCACTCTGTCGCGTGCGGTATCTGTATAAAGGAGTGGGTGTCCCATACGCCTGCTAGTAGTCCTCCCCGCCCAATGTAGATATACAAGTCGTGAACACGACGTGGATATCTCGTACTATAATGCAAGTCTCTATAGAAATAAACAACTAAGCTAAATACCGATACACGTGTTGCTCACACCGATGGCCAGTAGAGCATGAGGCACGCGTCCCTACATGAACTCACTCTGTGACGTATAATGATACGTGTCAAGGCCTGGGGAGTCATATCAATAACTCCACAACTTTAGGTGGGTCCACTAGACACTAGGTCAGACACAAGTCCTAACGTCAACGCCTTCGTTGACTGCACCCGAGTCTCTCTCGGACACGCACAGTTTATATAATATAAAGAAATAAACATGCAACTCAAATAATAAATGAATTTAAACAGTATAACAAGTCAAGGTATACTTGTCGGGCAAGAAATCTGTATACTGTAAGCGTCCAAATGTCAAGGACACAGGATCTAGAACTAAGGCCCCCGAATAAACGTCTCCGGATGGGGTGAAGACAGTATTTGAGTTTGGTGGAAGAATTAGAGTTAGGGTTTGGGGTGTACTACATAGGATATATATAGGGAAAGAGGTCGGTTTTTGCGGGGTAGTGGTTCCACAAAACTACTGCTGCTGCTGTTTTCTTTCTCTCTTGTCTTGGTTTTCGGTTGAGGAGAGTTTAGGAATAATAGAGATAAGAGGCGGTGGTGTTGCTGCTGATATTTTTCTTCACACGCGTGGGGAAGGGAAAGCAAAGTTGATTTTTTCTATTGCTGCGGTTGATATTTCTCTTCTCCTAACGGGTCTGGGTAGGGGCTAAACGGGTAGTGGGTTTAGAATAGAGGGTTTGGGCTTCGGGTTGTGATCCAATAGGAATTTCTATTCTAATTAATTATATATATATGTATGTATATACATATATATACATAGAAAAATTCTAAAATTATATTTGTGCATACCATTAAGCTAGCAACTGACCAAAGAGTCTCCTACATGGAATAAATTAAAAAAAATTATAATGGCTCTATAAATCCCCTAGATGCACAAACATCTCAAATAAAAATTAAATAAAAATCTATTCCTCTATTTAGCTCATAATTACTATAAATAAAATAAATAAATAAATAAATAAATAAAATAACTAATACGGTTTATTAAAATTTTGGGGTTTCACACAATATCTGTATCCTCTTATTATTTTAAAACCATGTATAGCATCCCTTAGTCTAATAGGAATTAGTTAGATTGTTGAATTAGTTTATACTTTTAATAGTTTTATAAAGTTAGTCAAGACCTTAACTGTTGCCCAAAAACTTAGACTAAGCTTAGAAAAGATTTGAAGGCACTTGTTATGAACTGATGACTATGATAAATTGCTGGCGAAGTAGCGACAACTGCAGCTAGACCGTTATAGTAGAGTAGTCAAAGTATTTGCAGACATACTGGTCAGGTGGCATGGCAATATTAGACTACGCTACTTGACGGTTACAAAGAAAAATCATGGTTATGATATTCCAGACAGGTATCCCAAGATTCTCGACCCAATAAATAAATTCGTCTAACAACCTAGACCATAGCCTCGAGAGACTTTGACTACTAGTGAAACTTTTGTAAGTTGGTCAGTATAGACGAGTTAGAGGATAATAGAATAGTGTATGGACAATAAATGAGAGAGTGTTAGGGTGGCAGACCATAACCTTTTAGGGAGCACTGCTATATAGCAATAAAGTGTAATAGCTATAGTAATTTTTTATGAATATGGGTTAGTGTCAATTTCGAGGACGAAATTTTTGTAAGTTGGGTAGAATGTAAAACCCCTAATTTTAAAAACCGTATAAACTATTTAATTAATCATTTAATTTATTTATAGTATTTTGTAGTATATTAGAAAATATAAATTTATTGGATTAATTTCCTAGGTAGCTATTTATCTAGAAATTGTGGAGCAAAGCTATTATTTTATTTTATTTATTTTAGGAAATCTTTATAGAATGATAAAAGATTATTTGTATGTACTAATATAATTTTCTGGAATTATATATATATATATATATATATATATATATATATATATATATATATATATATATATAAGTAAAAGAAAAGAATGGAAAAAGAATAAAAGAAAAAGAAAGGAAAAGAAAAAGAAAAAGAAAAAGAAAAATACAAATCCTAATAAACCCCTAACCCCACCCTAATCCTAATTAGCTAAACCCCCCCCCCCCCCACCTAACCCCGTTGGCAACCCGCTGGAACCTAAGCAGCAGCTACACCCCCCCCCCCAGACCAGCGCGGATAGCCCCCTTCGGTTCCCCTGTATATATATATATATATATATATATATATAGGTAACTTCATTGTATAAATCCTAACCCTAAACCCTTACCCTCGACCACCTCGACCTAGCCGTCGACCTCTGACCCGACGTCGCAGCCCAGAACCACCGCAGACTCACCGAAAACTGTCGCTCGTTGTTCGCGTCACCCGCGAGCACCGCACAGGAAATTGACAACAACGTACCGCTGTTCACGCGTAGATTTCCGCTCCATCTTGCGACTAAATTCGACCCCATCTTCACCGGTATGTTCACGACCTATCTCTCTTCCAACTCTGTGTATTAGTTTCCTCCGATCAGCGCGTAACTCTAGGTGAAAATCGAGACCAAGTTGGAAAAAACCCATAACTTTAACTTCAGAAAAAAACTGCTGTAATGACCCATGTTTATGGACTCATATCTCCCACTACAAATATCCAATCTTATATTTCCTTTTTGCTATGTGAAGACCATATAACCGAGATTATTTTCTGTCAATTAAATTATTTTATTTGGTGTTATATGCAGAATTAAATTAGGTTAAAAATCCAGAAAAACTTATTTTAAAATGATAAAATTTGTGATACGGAGCGCGTTCTGCCAAACGGGATTGCCTCATCGTATACCAGTTGCACCGAAAGGCGCATATGGTATGTCCAGATGTATGGGCTTTCGCAAAAACTGATTTGGACGTGTGTGCGTGTCGAAATCAACTCGTATCCGTGAAAAGTTCCCGTATCATGACTTGTGCAAAATATTGCACCATTTAGTGTACGCTTGTCAGAATGTGACTAAACTTGCACCATTTGATTCGTGGTATCACGCTGGTCTTGTGACCCAAGTTTCACGCGATTCTGAGATAGTTGACTAAGTCGTATATTTGCCGGCCCTACGGTTGACTTTTTGGACGAATTTGTGTTCGGCTCACCGGAATCCAAAATTGAACTTACCGTTGAGTTCGTATTAACGTTTAGAATTTGTTTAACATATAATTTGCCCCTTTTGGAGACCTTTACCCCTGGCACGCTTTTCGGTGCAAAGTGGGCCATATGTGGACCCTGCTTTGACCCAAAATTATTGTTTTTATCCTTGTGTCCAAATTGGACGAAAGGGTAGTGTTTTCTAGATATCTCACTTATTCTGGGAATGTTGGTGATGTTTATTTCAGCATCCAGAGACGTTCATTCTGATGCCATAGTTCTGATCCTGTGTGCTTGACGCTTGGATGTTTACACTTTGCAGCTTTCTTGTCAGGCAAGATGCTTTGCCAAATTGCTTACAATATTTTACATGCTTATTATATTTCTATATATTCATTGCATGTGTGTTTTCTTTCAGTCAAAATTATATACTATATATATGTTGACACACACTTGACACATAGTATCATGAGAGAGGAGGACAATCAGTAGGTGTATGGGCTATAACCACTCTGGTAAACCGTAGTAATTAGCACGTACTACGGTAGTGTGTCGCTCTGGTCGCTACCCTCACGGTATGTCAATTTCTGGTGTCGTGCTGGTCGCTACCCTCGCGGTATGTCAATTTCTGATGTCCCTGACGTGTGTGTGAGTTGTGAGATTTATATCGAGTAGTCTACCCATGCCCATATGTCAAAAAGTTGTCCTTATTATGCATTCATATAGATTGTCTTGTACAGCATACTTATATATTTTTCGTCTATTATGCATGTTTACTGTATTCAAATTGGCATGCTTCTATGTATCTTGTTACGTCCCTCTGAGGACCTGGTCCCTTTCCAGGTGTAGACGATCTCGACTATTCGTAGGAGCACGCATCAGAACTTGCTACTTATCTCTTTCTAGGAGGTCTTCTCTTCGAGTCTCATGGTTCATTAGATGTTCTTATGTGGTTTCTCTTATATTCTAGTTGGTAGTGGATCTGTCTCCACCCAACTACTTGTTCTTATCAAGCATTTAATACTTGATACAGTTATATAGTTTATTGGTTATTTGATTCTGTGGATGAGATCTAGTTATGTCCTGTGACTTTTGATACTATATGTACCACATGTGAGTTAACATTCATATTATAGCGTACGTGTGTATTATGGTATCCATATATTGGAGTTGCCATATACATACGGCTGACATGCTTACGTATTCATAGTCCTACGTATTTTGGGACTGGGGCATGACAAGGGGGCCTCTTTGTTACGTCCAAGTCCCAAAATATATTGGATCAGAGTACGTGGCAATGGCCAGTACGTATCAAGTGGACTCCAACCCAACTCGAATGCGTATACGTTGTCTATATGGTGAGCATATTAGTCTAAAATATCAAGTCAACTATATCTTAATCCATATAAAAAAAAATATCAAGAGCGAACCAATGTAGTAAGGTTGATCAGACCGTAATACCACTGATTATGAATAGACAAATGTATTAGAGTGGGCCCCAAATAATACATATATACTGAACAAGCTCGAGAAAAAAATAAGCGTGCAAATACTATGCTATAACAGTAAGATGAGTCAAAATGGACAAAAATATAAGTACAAAAGAATATGATAAATGTAAATACAATTAGATTAATTTTATCAAGAATTTATAAGATGTCCGATGGAGACAAATCCACTACTAGTAGACGAAAGGATAAAGAAAAGAAAATAAAGATAAGTCCATGCTAAAATAAACTAAGTAATGACAGAGTCATCAACTTTGGATGTACCCTCGTCTAATACCTATCCGTTGGACTCCGAGTAATTTTGCACATCGATATCTGGAGACCAAGTCCTCAATGGGACGTAACAAGATACATATATGCAAGCCATGTATGTCAAAAATATAGCAACTAAAGTAGACAGGTGACTAGGCAGAAAAATAAACTAAGGCATAACCTATACAATAGTCATATACGGAAGAGAACAACTAATTACACATGAACTGCAAAAATATGACCGGATACAAATACCGTAGCTCGCAAGTAAACCACGGATAAAAGAACACTCACCCGACCTTGTAGGCCTCAAGGTGATCAAATAACAAGCCGCAGGGTCACAAAACAGATAACCCGACCTAAGAGGCCACAAGGTTACGAATAACGAAAATAGAGAAGAAAACAGTTCATGTGTTTATAATCGTCCTCGCACTTCTAACACTCACGTGGGTGCATATAATCCATCGGTATCCAAACTAGTATATGGTCTATGACAAGTGTTTCTAATCAAAAAAATAATTTCTAAAGCTAGCATCATGTGAATCTACGAAAACAAATATAGAACATATAATAAGTAAATCAAATTAAACATACTATATGAAATTGAAAACTTGGCAAGGTATACTTGCATGGCTTATCGTCCTGAATTTTATGATTTGTCGGCATAATCATATCCACAACTTCTCCTTAGTCTAAAAACTTAACCATAATTAAACTATTAACTAAGCTAATAATTAACCCTAATAGCAATATAATTTATAATATAGATTCTAAAGACAAAGTTTGCATTTACCTTTGGTTCTAGGGGTCTATACTGAAATTTCCATTCTTTGAACCCTCCCATGCATTATTCTTTATTAAGAATCACCACCAACGGTTTCCAACTCCTTATCATTTATTTTTTTATTTATATGGAGGCATCCATTCTTCACTTTAGGCTAGACTACCCATGCAAAGCTTGGTATTGTACCTCTCCTTCCATCTCGTTCTTCTCTCCACTGCTGGTTCTTCGAAGGAGGGCTCGGGTAGTCGAGAAGATCAAGGAAGATGGGAGCTCTGAGTTGGCGAGCTGTGCGAATAGGTCCACAACAGCAGTTGCTGGCAACCGTCGGCTCGCGTGACATGTTGGTGCCGGAAAACTCGCACTATAGAGGACAATATGAAATGACGAGTCTGCGGCTCCGGTCGCTCACGTGGGGCATGTCGACAGCGCAGGAAACTCGGCATGCGATCATGGCGGCATAGTGGTTCGCCATGATCTCGGCGTTGGCTCTGGCTTGCACGGGTTGACGAGTGTCGGCTAATGGAATCGGCTACGTCGGCTGGGTGGACGGTGGTCACTGCTCTGACGGTTACGGCCACTCGGAGTTTGTGGAGCGGCTCGCTCTCACCGCGGAGTCGCGCAAGCTTGACCCTGTGAACGAACACGGTAACTGACAGGTTGGTCGGACCGACACAGGATAGGTCGACGGTTCCGAGGCTGCAACTGGCTGGTTATGTTTGGGATGTCTATGTAGGGAAGAAGATGGGGTTTGGAGTCATCTGAGAACACAATGGAAAGGATGATGATGACGACGACAATAGATGAGGGTGTTCATATATATACCTACAGGTCATGTACTCTAGGTAGGATTAAGCCAATCGTAGGAAATAGATAGGATAGGTTTGTGGACAGATTGATACTACAATAAAGATTGGTTCGGATTTGGATTTTCCATTTGATTTGGGTTGTGATAAGATCACTTCGATTTGGACTCAAATTTGAGTTCGAATGGTACAATCCACAATTAGCTACAGGTGTCCGATTCATCACACACACACACACACATATATATATATATATATATGTTGGCTGTATATATATTTCCATACACATGTGAGCATAAGTTCAACTTCCTCCTTTTTCTTTATTCCCACATTGGTGGGACCTCTTCCCCCTTATGTATATATTAGTTCTTCTTCATTGCTATCTTAAGATGTTGTGTGGGGAACACCTTGGGCCACACGCGCGCGCCGCCGCCGCCGTCCGGCTCGGTTCGGTTCGACGCGCGTAACGGTGCGGGTACGTGCCCACACCTGTGGGCGCCGAATGCCGATCCAATTTACCCTTCGGGCTGGGATCTCAAAATCTTTTTGCTCCCCTTTATTTTTGAACCGATTTGACTCATTCAAAATTTTGAACGTTGGACATTTATTATTTCCTATGTCCAGGTTCATTTTCCACCTTTTAAACATGTGACAGCTCCATTTACATGCCAAAATTCTCTCCCACAAATTTTCTTTTACATTACTCATAAAACGTCTGAATTAATATCATTTATTCTTTTGTCTGTAGTGAATAATTGGTTCTCTCCCTATATATTTGTTGAGGTTCTCATCTCAATTCTTTTCTCTAGAAAACTCTTCTACATGAAATCTCTCTCTCATTCTTCCCACGAACCACATTCTGTTCTCTAAATTCTTGCTCTGGGCAGAGCTAAGTTCGGTCTCTCTTCGAGTTGTGTGCAACGAAGAGAATCCAGTAGTCAGGGAATTTTACCACTAGGAGCTTCCGAGAAACGTCTGTACATAGACCTCGGATCAACTCTTAGGGCAGTGCTTCGTGCACGACTTCCCTGGATGCCGGTAACACTTATTTTCCTTTCTTCTCTTATCAAATTTCTGGAATATATTTATATATTAACAACAATCTAAGAATTGAACCATTTCTGATTTATAGTTCAAATTGAGAATTGTTCTAACGTGTAAGCTGTATACAACTTCACTCTTCCGATTTAAAAATTCTTACTTACTGTTTGTTGTGCATAACCAACTAATTTTATAGCACAAACTCGACAACTATTATCAAGTATAAATTTTAATTTAATTGCTACCATATTGGCAAGCACTGTTGGGTTGGTGCAACATTTGTATTTTAACAAAACTTGTTAGTTGAGTTACAAAAGTCATTTTGTCCACTGTTGTTCTAAATTTTTTTAAGCAACTTTGTTTATAGACATAATTGAATTATATCTGACTTCTTTAGTTGAGCTGTATTATACTTCTTTAAGCAATTTTGTTATATAGATATAATTGCCAATTTTTATGATTAAATTGTCTACTTGTTATATAACAAGTTCACACCTGCTATAAAATAACACTTAGATATATTTCTACTACAACTTAGAACAATAGACAAAGTTTTCTACAAGTAAGAAATAGCTAAAGTATATTTGCAAATCTCTTTGAGTCTGAATTCTAAAAGTAGAGATAAATTTAGGAACAAGCCGAAAGGGTCCTTCTGTCAACCGGGTATAAATAGCCCTAAGTGACACGATATTTAAGTATCTCCGGACCACCGCTAGCTGGGAACCGGCCCCTACAGCTAACCCAAGTTAATCTACACTTGATAGACTAAAGATTTTAAGACTGATTAGCAAAATCACTTGAACTATTATTCTAGATCATTGGACATTGTTATTGAGTAATTACGTATCTTTCAGTTTTAGACTTTTCTCATTAGCAACCATGACTAGCAAGGATGAGACTTTTATTGCTAAACCTACAAAGTTCAACCGGACCTACTTTAAGAGATGGCAAAGTCAGATAAAATTTTGGCTCACTACCTTAGGATTGATCTCAGCCATTGATGGTTCCACACTAATCACAAATGACTCTGATGATACTGAGTCTGACATAGGTGTATCCAAGTCCTCTGGCTCCACTAGACCCAAGACCCCTAAGAAAATTGGCTAACAATGCTTCCATAGAATTCTAAGCGCTTTGTCTGAATCACTATATGACATATTCTTTGAATACAAAAGTGCTAAAAAACTTTGGGATATCGTGGAAGATGAATATAGCTGTGGTGATGCTGGAATTGAAAGATTCAATTCCTCCTCATTCAACAGATACTTTATGGTAGATAATAAACCTATGAATGACCAAATACATGAATTTCAAGAATACCTTAGGCATATTCAAGCCAAAGGCACTTTCTTCTCTACTGAGTATAAAATAGTCTGCTTAATAGACAAGCTTTCTCCTTCTTGGTCTGATGTCAAGAACGACCTTATTCATACTCAAGATGACCTTACCTTTGCTCAAGTCCTAAAGAAAATTAGAACAGAAGAACAAATTAGGCTAAGGCCTAACTCTAATTCTGAGTCTAAAGCTAAGGTAAACCTAGTAGAATTCCAAGGCAAACCCAAGCCTCATCATCATCAAAAACCCAAAAGGAACCTCTTCAAGAAGAAGCAGAACCTTCAGCCTCACCACCAAAACCATCATCACCATAAACCAAGAAACTTCGGTCAGACTCATGATCAGAAGATATTTTGTTTTGTGTGTGGTAAAACAAACTATATGGCCACCAACTGTTTCCATAGGAAGAAGAAAGTTGTCCAGACTTCTTACAAAGGAAAACGTCCAGCCAAACCAGAAGCAAACATGCTTCTCAACGGCTCTGCTAGTTCCTTCAGGTCTGTAAGCTATGAACCCTTAGTCAACATTTTCTATCATTCTGACGATTGGTGGTTGGATTCTGGAGCTAATTTTCATATTTTCTTTGATCGCTCATATTTTTCAAACTATCAGGAATCAGATGGAGGAGGTGTAACTCTAGGAGATGGCTCAGCGACACAGATTATAGGAAGAGGAAGAATAGATCTAAGGATGACATCTGAAAAAACTCTAAAAATTAGTTATTGGGTCTCTTCTTGTAGCTTCAGGGTCAAGATTGTTATGGAGGCAAATAAAGTAGTACTTTCTAAGAATGAATCTTTTATTGGAAAATAATTTGTAAGAGATGATCTTTTTATTTTGAGTACCGTGAATAAAATTTTAGATCCTTCTTTTATTATTTCCAATATAGAATCTTCAAATGTGTGGCACAGTAGATTAGGTCATATGAATCTAGGTTCCCTAAGAAGGATGATGAACTTAGATCTTATTTCTAAGACTCCAATAGATGATAAACACAAGTGTAAGATTTGTGTTCAAGCCAAACACACTAGGCTATCTTTCAAATCTGTAGAAAAAAACTCTGACCTTCTAGAGCTGGTTCAAAGTGATGTGTGTGACTAAAATTTGGTTGTAACCCGAGGCGGTAGAAAATACTTTGTTACCTTTATAGATGATCATTCAAACTATTGTTATAGATATCTTCTCAAAACCAAAGATGAAGTTCTAGACAGATTTAAGGTCTGTAAATCTGAAGCTGAGAACCAGTTAGAGAGAAAGATTAAGATTCTTAGATCAGATCATGATGGAGAGTATACATCAAATGATATGACCAATTTCTGTGAAGAACACAGAATAATCCATGATGTAACTGTGCCATATTCACCACAGTCTAATAGAGTTACTGAAAGGAAGAATCGTACTCTGTTAGACATGGTGAATACCATGCTCCTCAGCTCAGGTGCTCCCGATAATTTGTGAGAAGAAGCATTATTATCTGCCTGTTATATCCTTAATAGGATTTCTAGTAAGTCTAATGATAAGACTCCCTATGAATTATGGAAAGGTAGAGCTCCTATGATCCATTATCTCAAAGTTTGGGGATGTCTGGCTAAAGTAAAAAATTTCTGAACCTAAAAAGAGAAAGATTGGACCTAAGACTATAGATGCTGTATTCATAGGATATGCCCTAGACAGCAATGCCAATAGATTTCTTGTTACTCACTCAGAAATAAATAAAATTTCTAACAATACTATTATAGAAGCAAGAGATGCAGTTTACTTTAAGAATATATATCCTTTCAAAGATAGAATTTCTTCCTCTCCCTCCAACTCCTCTCTTGCTCCGTCCACTAGCTCTCATGTTCAAATATCTAGTTCACAACCCGAACAAAATATAGAACCTAGAAAGAGTGAAGGATAAATAATTGAAAAGAACTTAGGAGAAGGTTTATTCACCTTTTTGATAGAGGGTGATCCCTCAACTTATGAAGAAGCAATATCTTCTCCTGATGCCCCTTTCTGGAAAGAAGTCATTAACAGTGAGTATAACTCCATCATGGAGAACAATACTTGGTTTCTAGCAGACCTACCTTTAGGTAGTAAACGCATAGGTTATAAGTGGATATTCAAAAAGAAACTTAGAGCCGATGGTACTATAGAGAAATACAAGGCTAGATTAGTACCCAAAGGTTTTACCCAAAAAATGGATTAGATTATTTTGATAACTACTCACCTGTAGCTAGGATCACCTCTATCAAAACCCTTCTAGTCTTAGAATCCATTCATAATATGTTAATCCATCAAATGGATGTAAAGACAATATTTCTAAATGGGGACCTAGAGGAAGAAATCTACATGGAGCAACCTGAAGGTTTCATTGCTAAAGGCCAAGAAAAGAAAATTTACAGATTAGTTAAATCTCTTTATGGCCTAAAGCAAGCTCCCAAGCAATGACACAATAAATTTGACATAGTCATCTCAGAATATGGTTTCGTGCCAAATAAGTATGACAAATGTATATACTCCAAATTTATAGATAAAAGTTGTGTCATCTTATGTTTATATGTAGATGACATTCTTATTCTTGAATCATCACTGGAATTGATAATTAATACCAATGACTATTTATCCAACCAGTTTGATATAAAAGATCTAGGTGAAGCCAACTTGATTCTAGGCATACAACTGTCCAAATACAAGGAGGGCTATACTCTATCCTTAGCACTCTCTATCAAGAAAATGCTAAGAAATTTGAGTATTTTGATAAGAAACCTGCCCTTACTCCTTATGACAGTAAGAATGATGGTTCTCCCATGGAACAACACAGATATTCACAAATGATAGGTTTTCTCATGTATATATCAAACATGACCAGACCTGATATTGCATTTGCTATTGGGAGACTAAGTAGATATACTAGTAACCTAAATCAATTACATTGGACATCATTAGAAAGAATTTTTAGATATCTTACGGGTACTCTAGATTATATGCTGCACTATACTAGACACCCTGATATCATAGAAGTTTATTCAGATACAAACTGGATAATTGACTCACATGATGTAAAATTTACTAGTGAATATGTTTTAACTCTAGGAGGAGCTGCAATCTCCTAGGGCTCATGTAAACAAACTATCATAGCTAGAAGTACAATAGACTCCGAAATGATAGCCTTGGACACTACATGTACAGAAGCCGAATGGCTAAGAAACTGTATTATGCATATACCTATTTCTATTAGTCCTGTTCCTGTAATTTCTATAAACTGTGATTATAAATATGTTATGGAACTACTAAAGCATGATTCTGTGAATGCTAAGATGAACAGGCACCTGCAGCTGTGCTTTAAGTCTATAAAGAGCCTATTAGGAAAATATGTGGTTCTTGACTATATAAAGTCAGAAAAGAACCATGCAGACCACTTGACGAAGGGTCTGTCTAGGAATTTGATACTAGAATCATCGAGGGGAATGGGGTGTCACGCCCCGGACCCGCCCGGGCCGCTCCGCCCTACCCCGCCCCGTACGAACGGGATTAACGAACCGGGCACGAATCACCGTGCCTCAGCGTGCCGGACGCGAATTACCGTGCCCGTCCCGCGGGTGCGAGGAAGGAAAGGAGCTAAGTGAATGGCCCGTTCGAGCTTTCGGGGGAAGTGATGCCGCACGGGCCTGGGGTTGCGCCTGTGCAAGGCCAATCGTTTAAGTTGATAGTTGGCTATCATTGCATCAATCGAGTAAGCAGCAGAAAGGGACTTGTTGCAATGCAATGCATTTAGCCAACTGAGCGTTCGGGACAATCGAGGCAACTTGGGTTTCCTTTAGCAAAGGCACACGTTCGTTCCATACATTATGCCCCCTTATACGATAGCATTCTCGGGGCAACAATCGAAACCAGGATTCCGGGTCTTGGGGACTGTGGCACGCCTATCGCTCCCTCGGACGATCCAGTACCTGCAAGCAAGTAAACTGTTGGTGGGTCAGCACTTTATACAAGTACTGGTGAGATAAATCAACTGAACAGAAACATGCATTCACTCAAACCAACACTAAGTAATCATGTTATAAAATATTATATTACTAGTGATCTTTCTAGTTTTACCTAGGTTCGTTTCATGTAGTTCGCTAGCAGAGTCATATTATATTGTTTGGAAACATGTTTGGAAACAGAGTTTTATATTGAATATGCAAGCAAGCAAACCGTTCATGTTCCAGGGTGTGCGCAGCGTGTCTCGTGCGACTCCAGGGTCAGATGTAAAGCTAGACACACAATGCACAATCTTAGGGGCAGTCACTATCCAAGCCAACACAATGACTTAGCTATATGCAGGGCGGTCCCCGAGTATCTCAGGATCGGCAGCTAGTGGAACAGCGTACCAATGACTCATTCTCTGATGCTAATGGCAGCTGTGACCCATGGTGGCTATGACGCATGCAGTTCAGCTCTCCACCAAAAGCCATTGTCCGACCACGTGCGAATGCATGGAACACTATCAAATAAACTCTAGTATACAGACGAGACGAACCATCAGAATACACTCGTTGTTGCGGGGCAATCCGACTTATCACTTGAACACGTTCAGGCACAGTATGGTTCTCTCGAAGCATAGACGATAGTGAACATGTTCATGCACTCTAAGCAGGCGATTCAGGATTCTCGTTTAGCAGACTTATCATTTCAAAGACAAGCTAGGTGAGTTCGTTCATTAACATGCAAGGCAGGTTCTATCATTCTCTTATGAAAATATTGCAAGCAAAAACTCAGGTTATTATTAAGGCATGCAAGAATCAGAGAACGAAGTTCTGTCCACTCACCTTGATACATAACGCCGGCGCGGAGCGGGACGTTACATGGGGTTAAGCCTATAAGTAAAGTCACCAGAAGTGGAAACCCAACCAAGTCTGACTGGAGATCCCAAGAAGCCGGTTCAATAGGTAGGAATAAGCTGGACTTAGGTGACTTTTATGGAACACTGACCCAAGATTAAAATCTTATTACAATAATGCCCAAGTGGCTGTACATGTGTACAATGATTCCCCTTCCCTATGGTGACAGTGTTCTTGAGTGATATGGTTATTAAAACTCTTAATAGGTCCAAGCTGATATACGGGGTTGACATCTATCACCAACCCTTAAGGACTTACCTATATGAGAGGTAGTGAAGGCCGTGACTATGGGACAGGGTTATCTCAGACAACTCTCATAAATTTGGAATAAGTGCACATGGCCAACCAAAAGTGCCACCCGTTAGACCCAGAATCTCTAGTATACTATGTGTGCTATTTTTCTGAATCTGGTAAAAGAAGTCTGATTCAAGGCAAAGTCCATCAAGCACTTCTTCAGACAAAGACAATAGTCACTAAGTGAGATTCAAGGCTGTAGTCTATCTCATCTATGCATAGTATATACCTGTCCAAAAACTCTTCACTTTTAATTTCTTTGTCACATCTATTTCGAAACTTGACCTTTTGGGGGGGGAGGGTTGTTGGATATGTATATATTTCCATACACATGTGAGAAAAATCTCAACTTCCTCCTTTTACTCTAGTTCCATATCGGTTGGACCTCTTCCCCCTTGTATGCATATATTAGTTCTTCTTCATTGCTCTGTTAAGATGTTGTGTGAGGAACCCCTTAGGCCACACGTGCGCGCCGTCGCTGCCACCCGGCCCGGCTCGGCTCAGTTTGGTTCGTCGTATGTAACGGGTGCGGGTACGTGCCCACACCTGCGGGTGCCGAATGCCGATCAAATTTACTCTTCGGGTTCGGGCTGGGATCCAAAAATATTTTTGCTCCCCTTTATTTTTTGAACTGACTTGACTCATTCAAAATTTTAAACGTTGGACATTTTTTACTCCCTATGTCCAGGTTCATTTTCCACCTTTTAAACATGTGACAGCTCCGTTTACATGCCAAAATACTCTCCACAATTTCCTTTTATATTACTTATTAAACGCCTGGATTAATAGCATTTATTCTTTTGTCTGTAGTGAAGGATTTGTTCTCTCCCTATATATTTGTTGAGGTTCTCATCTCAATTCTTTTCTACAAAAAATTTCCCTACATGAAATCTCCCTCTCATTCTTCTCTCGAACCACATTCTGTTCTCTAAATCCTTGCTTTGGGCAGAGGTAAGTTTGGTCTCTCTCTCCGAGTTGTATGCTATGAAGAGAACCCGGTAGTCAGGAGATTTTACCACTAGGAGCTTTCGAGAAACGTCTATACATAGACATCATATCAACTCATAGGGCAGTACTTCGTGCACGACTTCCCCGGAGGCCGGTAACACTTATTTTCCTTTGTTCTCTTATCAAATTTCTAGAAAATATTATATATATATATATATGTATATATATATATATATATATATATATATATATATATATATATATATATATATATATATATATATATTAACAATAATATATATATGGGCCATGTACATGTGGACCAATAGGAATGAATTCTACATTCCATGTGCACCCATGTGCACTAGTATACTTCATTCCTAATGGTCCACATGTGAATTAGCTCATGTAGAAATATGAGCCTATGGCTCATATCTCTTTTTTTCATATATATATATATATATATATATATATATATATATATATATATATATATATATATATATGGTAAACGGGATATGAGCCATAGATCTCATATTCTTATACGAGCCATGCACATGTAGGCCAATAGGAATAGACTCCTACAACCCATGTGCACTAGTATACTATATTCCTATTAGTCAACATGTGCATGGCTCATGTAGGAATATGAGCACTATGGCTCATTTCCCGTTTACCATATATATATATATATATATATATATATATATATATATATATATATATATATATATGAGCACTATGGCTCATATCTTGTTTACCCACACATATATATATATATATATATATATATATATATATATATATATATATATATATATATATATATATATATATATATATATATATATTTGTATGGTAAAGTCTATTCCTATTCATCACAGAATAGAGTGTACCATAGGATGTGAAAGTCTATTCATATTGGTCCACATGTGCATGGCTCATGTAGAAAAATGAGCACTATGGGTCATATATATATATATATGAGGAGGGATCCACATCTCTCATTTTTTATCCCCAAAGCATCCCCTCTTTCACAATCGTTGTATCTTGTTTAAGTCATCTAATCTTAACCGTTTATTTTTTAATGGTTAAGATTAGATGACTTAAACAAGATCCAATGGTTGTTATAATGGAGATGCTTGGGAGATGTGGATCTCTCATATATATATATATATATAGGGTAAACGGGATATGAGCCATAGTGCTCATATTGCCACATGAGTCATGCACATGTTGACCAATAGTAATAGACTCCTACATCCTATGTGTACCCATGTGCACTAATACACTCTATTCCTATTGGTCCACATGTACATGACACATGTAGAAATATGAGCACTATGGCAAATCCCGTTTACCCATATATATATATATATATAATCTTAAAGAAACTATATATATATATATATATATATATATATATATATATATAAAACTATTTACTTCTTTTATCAAAACCGAACATGATCTTTATATATATATATATATATATATATATATATATATATATATATATAATTATTATTTTTACAAATTTAATACCACAACACAACAAAAATCCATTTATGCAAATAATTAATATACACACATATATTTTATATAATTAGAAATTTGTTTGTTAGTCATATAGACCTAATTTAAATATTTAGAAAATTATAAAAAAATATAAAAATTAAAACTAGAAAAAGGTGTTTACATTCTCGCACACTCAACAGAATTAACACGTTCATTATGTGAGTGCAAGCAAATTATTATGTGGACTTTCTAATCTTCTCTTTGAATCAGTTACATGGCATAAAATATAAATCATACTTGTATCACAGGCATAAAGTGTCATACAAAAGAACAACATGGTTCATCTTACCAATACTTACCATCCATCATTCCCTGTCAGATGCAATAATAATACCAATAAGTAATGAAACAAAGAAACTACACTCAGAGTATCATAGACGTGTCTCTGTAGAAGACAAATGTTAGTCTCACAAGATATAGGTAGTGTGTAGTGCACTCATTCCTGCAAATATCCCTGATAAACCTATATGTAGACTGGAGTTAGCATGATGCCTAACACTGTATGAAATTCACTAGCACTACAAGCCATCTTGGACCGTAGCTTGTTAGATGGTGATCCTTTCAACTAGATACACTAAAAGTTCCCGAATCACCTGGGCTAGTACTTCTTCTAGCACCACTACCGCGCTAGTACGTCAGCACTGTTCTTCCGGGTCGACACGATCCCGGTGTCCTGGCGATCGTTCAAGAACTAATCTTGTGCGCAAGTTGTCCAATAACCATGCAAATACGTGAACATCTAGACTACACAAATATATGTCATAATCTTTGAAAAGAAGCATACAACATATCTCTACTAAAATTTTACCATATATATGCAGTTTCCAATCTAGGGATACAGTCTTGGCAACCTAACGGTCCCGAATCTTTTCATGTTTCTATCTCTGAAATTCAGGAATGACTAATTATAGTCTTCCTGTCTAAAGAAGCAACACTACATTCATGTGATAACCCTAACAACAGTGTTATAATCTATGTAATACGATACACCAACAGTATGAAACACTACTTCTATAGCATCAAATTAGATAGTCCATGTAATAAGGATCAATAATTCTAATTTGTACAAGTCTAAAGTAGCAACATATAGTATATGTCTAAAGCAGCAGAGTGAGGGTCTAATCTAGCAGAAGGTTAATATTCCATGTTCTATACAATATGATATAGAGTGAAATTATTCTCTTATCTATGTGGGTTCATCACTTTTATTAGCATGCATCAACTTTGAGTATAACGAACTAAACATGTGGCATCCATTTGTTAAGTATGAATGTAAGACAAAGACATGTTCATCGAAACCACCCACCTGATGTAGGACTCTAGCTACATCGATCGATCAAAACTCTGAACAAGCCTCTAAATATGAATCCAAATGACACTGTGCCAAAGAATCATCTTTCTGAACCAAGCAAAACGGGATACTACACAAAAGAAAATATTGGACTTTTTATGAGTGATTGTAAGATATATGTGCAGAAGCCATTTGTTGACTTGGACGACATGTTTGAATACCACGTGACCACTTGGGCTGCTTGAGGATGTCATTTCTGACGTGGTATTCTTAATGAAAGAGAAATATTTGCATTTCCAAGACGTTGATTGACTGTCAGTGCGTCATTGAATTTAATGTGTGGCAGGCTGATAACGACACATTAATTGTGTGTCAGTTTCAACTTTCTGACTTGACAGAATTTTGGCAAAGCTGGGTCCTTTCTGTTGAGTGGTCTTCTTGTTGCGCATAAGGCTCTTTCTGACCGAGCAGCATTCTATGTAGAAGACTTTTTATTGGCTAAGCAAAATTCTATGCATGAGGAGGCTTCCTATGCACCCAGATTTCAGCTAAGGAGTAGAGGATACATGTCATGTGGCCACTTTCTAAAATGGGTTGGTGGGTATAGGAAGTCACACTTCTTGAATGAGGTTTTTTCTGAAATTAGTTCTTCATTGGCCTAATAAATAAGCATATAGGGGCTATTTGTAGGCACAAAAGAAAATATCAGGCTTTTATGCAGTTATTTTAAGATTTATGTGCATAAGCCATTTGCTGACTTGGACGACATGTTTGAATGACACGTGATCGCTAGGGGCTACTTGGGGATATTATTATTAACATGGAATTCTTAATGAAATATAAATATATGCATTTCCAAGATGCTGATTGAATGTCAGTACGTCATTGCATTCAATGTGTGGCAGGTTGTTGATGGCACATTAATTCTGTGTCAGATTCAACTTTCTGACTTGACAAAATTTTTACAGAGCTGGGTCCTTTCTATGGAGTGGGCTTCTTGTTGCGGATAAGGCTCTTTTTGACTGAGAAATATTCTATGTAGAATACTTTTTCTTGGCTAAGCAAAATTCTATGCATGAGGAGGCTTCCTATGCACCTAGATTTCAGCTAGGGAGTGGAGGATACATGTCATGTGGCCACTTCCTGAAATGGTGTTGAAAAAATAGTAGCCACGTGGCTTGGCTATTAATACAGCCATTAATGCAGTCACCACAAGACATTTAGCTATTAGATCTATCATTAAAATAGACATTTGTGTGCTCTATAGCATTGGCTATCGAGCGACCATAATTAAAACATTAACTAATTATGAAGCATGACAAATGATAATTGTTGTATTTCTGTGGCACTATGATGAAGTTTCTAAGCCATTAACCAAGTAATGATATGTCAAGACTCAGACCTGACATTCTAGGATCATAGAATAACTCTTATTAGTGGTTTATAGCTGACCTAGAACTCGCATCATAGTTATAGAGTCAATAAATTAGGTCATACTAGAAAATTTGGTAAAATCGACGAACCACAAAAATTACTGCAGGCAAAACCATGACACTAGATTGACCCAAACTCTAGAAAATTGTTCATTAGTCTTAGGCTAGGCCTAACAAATTTCTCACATGTTATGAAATTAAAATACTAATTTTAAGCCAAAAAATATTTATATTAATTACTTAGTATTTAAATTAATTAACCTACTAGATTTCTAGAAATTTAATAGGAATACCTATCAATTTTTATACCAAAACTTAGTTTATAGACTTCTAATAGGCTAATTTAGTTTTGATGAATTTTTGGGGATTTATTGAATTTATTTGGAAATATTAGCATTTATTGAGTGAAAATATTTTATACAACTAAAATTTAAAACTAAAAAGAAAAGAAAAAGAACAAAATAATACTAAAACTAAAACCACTCATTTTCACCCATTCTTCTAGCCATCAAGGGCACCCCATGTGGGGTCAGCGCTCCCAGCGAGGGGGTCCCACTACCTATCAGCGCCTAGGAAGAGAGGGGGCACCCAACGCGGGTCAACGGGCCAGGTTGGCTGAGCCAACCCGAGGCCAACCTAGGCATTCAAGTAGGGATAAGTAAGTAGTTGTGGGACTTTAGATTAGGATGCAAATCCTAGCAGGCCTAGGATTCCCAGCCCAAGCCGGCTTAGGATCGGATATATATATATATATATATATATATATATATATATATATATATATATATATATATATATATATATGGTCCTTCTACAATACAAGTATTGTATCGATACATCTCATACAATTGTATTATAAAATTGTGAAAGTACAAGAAAGCCCTTCTAATCTGAACTATTGGATCAACAATCAATGGTTCAGATTTTGCTTGTATCGGTACAAAGTTTATATTTAAGAATTTTTCATATATATATATATAAACCTAGGTTTTCTTTAGAAATCAGAAAACCTTTTTTTGATAGCTCATTTCTCCCTTAAGAATCAAAAAGGTTTTTGACAAGTTGTAGAAAGGTTTTTACCCCCTTCCGGAAATCATCTTCAGATAAACTTTTATAAAAAAACTTCCTTAGGATGTCGAGTATTTGATTTTGATTTTGATTTCAATTTAGGTTTTTTCTTTGTATTTTATTTGTTTCTTCTAATTTACTACGATACAAATCTTCATGCACCTTTTTTCTCTCCAAAAATTATAATTCCTAAAATAGAAATCTAATCATAGATCCGTAAAGTTTTCTCGAACCCTGACAACACTAATTTCTTGTATAAAAATTATAGAAAATATTTCAAAATTTTGTTAGATCAAAATCAATATATGTATCTTCCTCATAAGAACTCAAACATTAATTTTGAGCATACCTTCGTGACATCTTCGACGAGACCTCTAAATAGAGACTGATAACTTTTAGTTTAGAGAAAAAAATTGACAAAAAAATGACCTTGGTTTGCATATTGACTGTAACGATCTGCTCCGCTCAGCTTAACAAGATGAAACATTGGTTCAAAGGACGTTCTAATTTGGCTCATTCAAGAGACGTGCAGTCTTGGCTTATTCAGCGGTTCGCTCGGAGTCCCGCTCGGCCGAGGTAAGTCCTCGCTAAGGTGGGTAGCTCCAATAAACCTGTCTTTGTTTGGCCTTCACACTTAATAAAATGGATGATACATGCTAGTTCTCTAGGCAAATCACTTAATGCATGTTCGCCATTAAATTTAAAAGTCTTTAAAAAAGAACTTGATTTAATAAACAAACTAAAGAGAGTACATAGAGGAGTCCTAGATAGACAGTCTAAGTACAAATTTTGTGTTCTGGGGGGTAACGATGGAGGGCTAGGAGTGTAGCAACTCTCTTTACTCCGTGGATGATCCGATGTGGAAGCTCTTCTCTTTTGCTCAAGTGTAGATTCACAGATAGTCAGCCAGCCTTTTGTTTGGGTGTGGTACCCTACTATTTATAGTCATCCTGGGAGCACATATGTTGGGCCACATGGATGCTAGAATGTGCCACGTGTCCCTTCGTAACATGGTGCAGCTGTAACCGTGAGCAAGTTGAGCTACCACGTGGGCGTTTATTTGGGATTTTTCGTTGTTGAAGATCTGGGTGGTTCTCGTCCTTTGTCGGCGTGACTTAGTCATCTTGATACATAGTCCGTACTTAGTTGGAGAGAATCACTCTTGTCGTAACAACAAGATTTGGTCTTCATGGAGTCTGAAACCCCTGTGGCTAGAGATGCATGGGATACATGGAGTTTAGGATACGTGAAGCTAGAGACGTATGAACCGCATGGAGTCTGGGACGCATGGGGCCAGAGAAGTATGGGACTGCATAGAGTCTGGGATGCCTGGGGCCAGAGATGTATGAGACCGTATAGAGTCTGGGACGCATGGGGCCAAAGACGTACGAGACCGCATGGAGTCTAGGACGCTTGGGGCCAGAGACGCATGGGACCGCATGGAGTCTGGGACGCATGGGGCCAGAGACACACATGACCACGTGGAGTCTGGGATGCATAGGGCCAGAGATGCATGGCCCACTTGGAGTCTCATGGGGCCAGTTGTGCTGTACACGCGGTGCTACACATCCTTCGAGAGTGAAGTTCTGTACTGAAGTGAGACTTTTGTCGTTTAGTGTGTTTACGTCTTTTAAGGAAGTCAAAAATCATTTTCTTTAGAATTTTGTGTCAGAGATGATCCTGCTGACGGGATGCCACGTTAGGTCATTCTGTAGCCAAGCTGCTTTGGATGATTGGGGACGCATGGATGTCGCCTTTGTTTAGGTCGCAGGATGACTCTGCGGCCTGATTCGAGCCACCTTTTTTGGGGGCGCATAACTGTTGGCTTGTTATGCCGCAGGGATACTATGCGGTCTGATCTCTTCTGAGTTTTCGTTTTGGGTGCGGGGTCGCATGGATGCATCTTTTCTATACATCTACAAGACCCCCTTCAAAGTTTTCAAACTGATAAGTTTGTAATACTTTGAATAAGAAGCATGGAGAAGATATCTTCGATCGCATGGCTGGAAGGTCGCATGGACATTGGGTTTGCATGGTCGTGGGCCGCACGGATGCGTGTTTCCAGGCTGTCATATATCCATTTAATGCTGGATTCGATTCGATCCTCGGGGAGATTTCTTGGAATTCGGAGCCATCTCATGACGCGGAGCCTGAGGCGACGGTTCACTTCTCGGTGATGGTGGATCGAGACTTCATGCACCATTCTTATTTTAGGTTTTTACGTGGATCGAGGTAGTTTGGGCTATAAAAAAGGAAAAGTCGAAAAAGAGAGAGACCCTTTGCTAATTTTCTTTCTCCCTTCTTGTGATTTTTCTTATGTTCCTCGTCGACGACTACCAAGGCTTCTCAAAATCCTTCTTCTTCCACTGCTGCCAAGGGCAAGGGCCTAGCTACTGAGGCTTCAGTCCCGAGGAAAAAGGGCACTGGAAGATGGAAGATTCCCGCCGTCGGGGGTGTCTCCCTGAAGATTTCTTCTGACGTGCAAAATTTCGTCAAAGGTTGGGTTTCCTCTAAGGACTACGACAAATGAAAACCCTAAGACATTGCTTATATTGTTCATCGCATGGATGAAGAGACATGCGCGGTCTTCTCCTGGTTCTCGTTGCCTGAGTGCGCAGACCTCTGACACGACATTTCGCATGGATGTGCGGTTCTTAGAAGCGCAGCCCGTGTATCTGTCGTATGGGTGGTAACCCTGCTTTGTGCAGATATAGTCTGCACCTTGTGTGGGTTACACACATGGCTTTTTGTTGTGATACTTTATCGCACGTGCTAATTTATATTTTTTATGTTCTTTGCAGTGAGCTTGCCCGCTACTCCTTCTGGTGAGTTGATTCTTAGTTATACCGAGAGGTTAGGTATGATCCTGGTATTTTAGTGGAAGAAAAAGAAAGCGCGCCAGAGGTTGTATGGACATGGCTGTTTGCTTCCATTGAGAAAATTCTGCTGGGGGAATCTTGGTGGACTGATTACTTGTAGCACACGTTGAGTGCAAATATTATGTTTGAAAACAATCCCTATCAGAGGTAATATGGGCGTGACAGGTTTTGTGGACCCATTACTTTTTGCGCACGTTAGTGCAAGTAATAGATTTGGAGCATGCCCTGCCAGAGGTAATATGGATGTGGCAGTTTTTGTGGACTTAACACCACTGGTGTACCTTGGTGAGTACGGGTGATAAGTGGGGATGAAAATCGATATCAGAGGTAATATGGACGTAATGATCGATAGCCAAGATTCGGGAAGTTTAGTTAGAGGTAATATGGACATGGCAAACTCAGCCACTATAGTTCAGAGATAATATGGACGTGAACCGATGTCCGAGAAACTCGCTGAGGAGTAATTTGCTGAGTGTGGTCTATCCGAATATGAAGATAGATCTGAGGGTTTCTCCGCTGGAGAGATTGGTGAGATGATAGCTCAGAGGCAAATATGAACATGGCTAGCGTCTAACGGGATTGGTTTTTGAGTGGTCACTGAGGGAGTGTACGAGTGGACTTGAGGACTGCTTCACTGGGATACTTTAAGGATCCATCATCAGTTGTGTATCCAGGGCTCCTGGATACAGATGATGGGTTTTACAAAAATAATGTAAAAAATGGGAAAATATTGCACATAGGCACTTGCTAGGGATGAAGAACCAAGAGTGTAGAGATGTACATATGGGTTATCCCGCTAGGGATAAAGGGAGTACAAGTCTAGTTTAGATTTAGTACTTTTTCAGGAACTTGCCATTGATAGGCATTATGAGCAAGTCGTCGTTAGATTTCGCGAGCCGGTAGGCACCGTTGGAGAATACCGATTCTACGACGAACGGTCCCTCCCATTTAGGCTAAAATTTACCGGTTGTCTTGTGGGTCATAACCATCGATCTTCGTACTTTCAGGACGAGATCACCCACTTGGTATGTTCTCTCCTTGACCCACTTGTCGGAGGCTCCAAAGAGACGCGCCTGGTACAGCTCAATGCGCTGCGGAGCTAATAGTATTTTTCATCGAGTGCTTCCAAGTCTTGTAGTCGTCGACGATGGTTGTCGTCCACAGTTATCTGATTGGAGAGAGACACTCGGAGTGAAGGAATTTGGATCTCGAGGGGAAGGACGGATTATCTTTCATACACCAAAGAGAATATCGTACTTCATGTACCTATCCGGACCGTTGTACGGTAGGCCCAGAGACATTCACCTAGCTTCTCATTTTAGTCGCGCTTGTTGGATGACATAAATTTCTTGAGAAGCTTGATGATAGTTTTGTTGAATGTCTCAGCCAACCCATTTTCTGCTGGATTATAGGCAGTCGAAACCACATTCTGAATCCTGTTTTTATCGTAGAATCGGTAGAATGCATGACTTGTGAATTGTAGACCATTATCATAAATGATCCTTTATAGCAAGCTAAAGTGGTAAATAACATAATGCTTGATGAAACTGATCACGTTGGATGTCTTGACTTCTGCGAATGGTACTGCTTCCGCTCACTTGGAGAAGTAGTCGGTGATGGCGAGGATGAACCGATGTCCCTTGGATGAAGGTGGACTAATCGGTTTAATGATGTCCATACCCAGGCTTCGAATGGCCAGGAAGCAACAGTTGGGTGTAAGAACTCCGAGGGTTGGTGGATGAAGTCTGCATGGACTTGGCACTTCCTTGCATAGTCGACGGCATCCGCTACCATTATGGGCCAATAGTAACCCAAACGCCAGAGACGGTCCTGCAGCTTTGGACCGAGTTGGTGGGCACCGCATACGCCATCATGGGCTTCCCAAAGCTCCTGTTTGGCTTCTGCATTCATTAGGCATCATAGTAGAAGACAATCGTCTGAGCGGCAATACAGTATTTTGGTAGCCGTATCGTAGTAGAACCGGAGGGAACGTCTTCTAATGGACGTGGCTTCCTTTGGGTTCTCGGGAAGAACTCCATAAACCGCATAGTCAATGAATGAAAGCCTCATGTCTTGGATATTAGTATGTACACCCGCCGCGTAGCTCAAACATAGACAGTGGTTATTTTTATGGCAGACCAGCTCTTGACCTATCACTGTGATTAGCTAATGAGTGTCGCTTGGGGCTTCCAAGGAGGCAGCAAGGCTGGCTAAGGCATCAACCTCAATGTTTTACATCCGAGGGACATGCTCTATGAAGAATATCTTGAAAGTTGTGATAATGCTAAGCGCCGCTTGGTGGTAGAGGATCAAGTCTTCGTTTCGGACTTTATACTCGTCCCGGACATGTTTGACTATTAGCTGAGAATCACCGTAAGCCTCTAGGTATTCTACTCCAACTTATTTAGCAAGTTGGAGCCCGATGATTAAGGCGTTGTACTCTACCACTTTGTTGGAGCACGGCTCGGTGAGAGAGTAGGCACGATTGATGATGAGGCCATATGGAAAGATCAACACTATCCCGGCCCCAACAATGATGTCACATTTGGGCCCTGCTCTTGAAGCACCGTCAAAGAATATTCGCCACACAGCTTCGTGTGAAGTGACTTTGGAGTTCGCCACCCCGTCTAGAATCTCCTTATAGAGCTTCGAGATTTCTGACCCCGGGTGGGCTGCCAGAAAGTCGGCCAGTGCTTGACCCTTGACGGCTTTTTGTGAGATGAACACCATATCATATGGAGATAATATTATTGCTCAGGTAGCCAAACGGGAACTGAGTGCCCCTGGTTTGGTCATAAGGACCCTGAGATGGTTGACTCGCGTGATTACATAAATGGTCTATCGAGACACGTAATGTCGAGTTTTCTGAATAGCAAATACTAGATCAAGGCATTCATTCTCAACGATGGTGTACCTATGCTCCACGCCAACCATCATCCGGCTAAGGTAGTATATGGCTTGCTCGTAGCCTGAGAGAGTGCTCCATCGTGTGTACGTAGAGCAGGAAGGGCTTTCCCATGACCGGGGCCACCAGCACATGCGGGTTTGATAGCTACTCCTTGATGTCATCAAACGCGTGTTGGCATTTTTTATCCTAGACGAAGGAGACACCTTTCTTCATGAGCTGGGTGAATGGACGATAACATCCAGAGAGGTTTGATATGAACCTCCTGATGTATGCCAGCCTCCCTTAAAGGCCGCAGAGTTCGCGGAGGTTCTTTGGCGGGCTCATCTCCAGGATAGCCTTGGTCTTGTCGGCCGTCTATGTGAATACCCCGGGAAGTGATAACAAAACCCAGGATTTGCCGTTGGAGACTCCCAGGAACGACTTGGTAGGGTTCATCTTGAGGTGGTGTGCACGCGTTAAGTCAAACACAATCCTCAAGTCTTGGAGGTGATCATCTTTAGAGCGACGCTTGACGGCGATGTCGTCGACGTAGCATTCCACCGTCTTGCACAGATGTTCGTAGAAAATGGTGCCCATATCTCGCTGGTATGTAGGACCTGTGTTCTTTAGACCGAAAGGCATGACCGTATGTATATGCCTATTGGTGTTCGAAATGATGTATGCTTCTCGTCATCGAAAAATAATTTGATTTGGTTGTAGCCTGAGAAGCCGTCTAGGAAGGACATGCGCTCGAAGCCACAGGTATTGTCGATCATTATGTCGGTAATCGGGAGAGGGAATTCGTCTTTAGGATATGCTGCATTTAGATTACAGAAGTCGATGCAGATTCGAATCTTCCATTCTTCTTGGTGACAGGCACTATGTTGGCTACCCAGTCGGGATGTTATTCCTCGCGAATGAAGCCACTAGCTATTAGCTTGTTGACTTCAGCTTCGATGGAATTTATTATGTCCGGCCGGAATCATCGTTCCTGTTACTTGACTGGTTTGGCGTTCGGCAAAATATTAAGTTTGTTAACCGCAATTTGACGATCCAGCCATGGCATGTCTTCATAACTCAGGCAAAGACATCAATGTATTCCCTAACGAGCTGTAGCAGGGATTCCCAGTCTTCTTCGGACAAACTTTTGCTGATGAAGATAGATTTGGGGGAGGATTCGTCATCCAGATTGACTATGCATGCCTGTGACATGAGTACTTTATAATTGTTATATGCCATAAAAATGATCCTAAGGCAAGACTAGAAAGATAATATAATAATTTGGTGCACAAAACATAATGAACGTGTTGGTTTTATTGAGTAGGCGAGAGGCCTCCCCACCAATGCATTTCTATGTACTAACACCTTACCATATTGTCTGCAGGGGCGAGAGTAACTCGTTCGGTGTGGAGTTCGCTTTGGCGTGCCGAGGCATTGGGGCTCGTTTTGGAGTCTTGGATGCACGATGGCCGGACCTCAAATCTCACCTATACGGGACATAATGTATGGAACATCACCACTCATTGTATTCATTTCAAGTTGTAAGCCGCATGACATGATTCATTGTAATGAGTGAGAAATAGAGCTTGAGCGATTGTAATATTTGGCCTAGCGCCATTATAATATATATTTTATATCAATAAATAAAATTGTTCTTTGTATATCTTGTGTTGTTTTAACTTTTTTGCTTGGGGACTGTGTAATATTTGTCACATAGCATTTCGATCGACTGTTTCGGTGCTTGCCTTGTGTGAGTGCAACTTAGGCTTGTGTGGCATCATGTCCAGCGAGGACGTTCAATTTTGTGGAGTCGAGGTGTGACATCGACAATCATATGCCTCAAATATTGGTAAACCAAAGATGTATCTTCTATTTTAAGACCATCATATTCAAACCTAATAGAAATTCTTACGATGGATTAGTGGAATCCTAAAATATTGGCTAACTTCGTGTATGTGGGATCATGGGACTTTGTGTATGTGGGATCATGGGATGTGTTGATACTGATTTTTGGGATATTTTGGTAATTTTCTTTATCAAACGCAATTTCACAACTTTGTGTATGTGGGATCATGAGACATGTTGATTCTAATTTTTGGGGATATATAGTAGAATTGTTGAGAGATTGCAAACCATGGTTAAGATTCAGTACTCACCGACATAACATGCAAGTATCATAGTTATGTTATTGTTGCTTGTATCTTTATAAGTTACATGTTCTTTCTTGATTATCGTATTTGATTCTATATCACCATAGACATGTGCACGAGAGATATGCTTACTTATATTTATTACTTTATTTATTTACTTGCTACTTGTTATGTGTTACATATTTTTCATACATGTTACTTGATCGTCATTATACATGATAGTTAGTGAGATTGGATAGTTGAATTCTATAAGCAAGCATGTAGACTACATCTTGTCCGAAATCTTTCTTGTCGAATCGTATATGATATCAATCTTGCACGACATACATGGATTGACATATTAATCTATAGTCATCCACATGAAGAACGTAGAATTCTAACACACATAGTACATTGATTTATGACTTGTATATTTCTTTCACGATATTCTTATTATCTATAGTGTCACATATTGCTTTTACCCTATTCTCACTGTAGTCTCACATGCATATTGTCTATTTTTTTTCCATAATCACGTGCACGTATATTTTACTTGTAACTTTAGGGTGATTGTGTTACTTTGCTTCAATCCTGACTATATAACCATATTTTTAGCTTTAGATGATGAGGGTTAGCCTACTCATTACGATGAGTACAGGGGTAATTTAGGTAGTGCGGATGTTACTGCTGCAGATTTTGTAGATAATGTCATTCCAGAGGAAGATTAGTTGCTAGTAGTTTATCTTAGACTTTATTTTTGGTTATTATTTAAGCTTGAAACTCTAATATTTTCTTATGTATTTAAGGACTACTTTTGGGGAATTCTTTTAATTAATTAGTTAAAGACATTAGACAAATATTTATGGTGATTGTCCTTATTGTTATATTACTATGATTGAGCTAGTTATATATCAGCTGATTTGATTCCCTATTTAATAATATCTTGGAGGTGTAGAAAGTGTAATACCGCCAATCCTATGGTGTAGGCTAGCTTGGCTACGTACTAGTACCCAATTATTTGGGTATGGATAGTGATAAGTTTTTATGGTGGCCCATGTAGGTCTAGTTTAGCAAATAGTACAAAATTATTATGGTACATAGAATATTCATATCATTGTTAGCCTGTGAATGAATAAGGATTAAGGGATAAGTTTAGAGAATCAATGCTCAATCACATGATAACTATGAAATAGATCTTGCTCAAAGGTGCCTATTTGTCTAGTTTAAATTTTGCATATTATAAGGTTAGCTAATTCTTGCCTTAATATTTTTAGTATGGTTGATACTATACATACCACCCAAGCTAGACCATCCCTAACATTGGAGAGTTAGCATCTCAGTCTTCATAGAGACAAAATTTTATAACTTTATTACCAGCACAGGGAGGAGCACTAGTGGAGGAAGCATAATTTTATGGGATGATTAGAGGATTGATTGATGCTCACAGGGAGCAAACCGAGGTAATGAGATAGGGCATGCATAATATAATATTATGCTCCGTATGGTGCATTTGTAGGAACCCTAGAGGGGGAGTGAATAAGGTAAGAAAAACTAAGAACACAATTATCAATAATAATGCGTAATTAAAAGAAGAAAACAAGAAATCAAACACACGATGTATCCTGGTGTCTGTCACGCCCCAGTTCCGCAGAACCGATTCGTCCTCACATTCGGTTCCGCAGAACCAATCGTCCTTGCTGGGCGTGATGCCGTACAAGACTGGGGTTGCACTTGTTCAAGGAAAGAACATGCACATTGTGTGCACATTGTGTCAAAATCCTTTGTAAAAAGTTCCACAACACAGCAGCAGATTATAAAGCACAAATTTATATAAAAATAAAATAATTCTTTTATCGATTTATTGCAACGAAATACAATTTTCTAAGCACCGAAATGGAAATGCCTGAATGGCTTACATAGCTTTGCATAAAAGAAAGACTGATAGGATGACAAGAAATAATATTCTTATCCCATTTATTATGCCCCTTTATTACTTCTTGGAAACTTGAAAGCAGTTACTAGAAATCTTTGAAATACTTTGAAAATAGCAAAAAACTTGAAAAGACTACAACGAAAGCTTTAATTCCCTTGAACGCCCCCGGTATCTCGGTCACCTGGTTTACTCACAGATATGTGGGTCAGTACTTAACTTACTGGTGAGCAGAACTGGCCCACTCACCTAAACCAACGTGTCACGACCCGCACCCGGTGTAGGGGCACGGGTACGTGGGTATATCCAGCCTACGCCGCAACATCGATGGTAGAACGTTATCTAGGTCAACAATACTATCTAACATCTCACACAATATATATAATGTACATGTCATGCCTTCTCAACTCCAATTGGAGGACAATATGATATATGATAAATGAAAATCAATACTCAATCACAATAAAAACTAAGGGAGATAATTTCACGATATGGATTAGAAGAAAGAAAAAAGAGAGTCACAAATACATCACAAGTCCAACTCTAAGTCACAACACAATGGTCTTACATAACAATACATGCCATAAAGTCTAACTAGAGTCAAATATAATCTCATAATAAAATGTCTAAACCTCTCAAACTAGTGATACTACTCAACATGCTCTACGACCTCGCCATCCTGTAGACCGTAGTAGGTGGGACACATCGCCTCTAGCCAATTATTTGAAAAATATATCCAGTCAGGATTGGAGCAAAGTACAACCCAATAAAAGTTCCAATTTAATTGATAATGACTACAAACAGAAGTAGAGACCATAATACAAGATGAGAATCAATAAAACAATATGTCATAGTATGGTGGAAAGAAACATGTAAACTAGAGCAATATAGTATAAACTGTTCACGATGAAAAGGAATAAAGACAATGAACTAGAATAGAGAGAAGAACTATAACTATACTAAGTGTTTGAAATAATAGTTTGATATGTGATCGAGGCATTTCATTGTTAACACGATTAACCGATGTCTACAATGTTTGCCAATGTCTACAATGTTTGCCAATGTCTACGATATTACCAATGTCTTGATCATATATCGAGCTAGCACTTCCCCCGCCTCGACCAATACTCATGGATCTGATCACGACACATCACAAATATAATATGAGTACACGAAGAACACAAATATACACGAATGAACACGAGCACAAGGAATATCTGATGCATACGATAAAGTACATGTGAATAAGTATCCAAAGTACACGATAATAGGATAATATCTCCTGACAGGATTCATATAGTATCAGTCCGTGTAACCACTATGTCGGAATCAAGTAAAACATTTCTAAATACTTGTATTATAGTAATTATCAAATAATAAAAACTATCAGAGAATGTACTCGCTTGTGGTCCAGAGTAATGAATGTCAAATCGTATTTGTATCGTTGCCTCATAAACCTAAATATGGAATATCAAGTCAAAAAAATATTTTTGGAATCATATACAAGCTATACTAGCTTGCAACTAGATTTCTATGTCATTTCTAGGTCAACTAGGTCGTACTAGGTCAATACTCTAGGTATAATAGTTATAATAGTCAATAGGTATTAAGTATCCTATATATCTACTCATATTTTATAGTATCATAGATATCTTATTTAATACTTTATCATTAAAACTAATACCTTAGCCTAACTAGAATATCTTACCTAAAGTCTAGCCCCATATCTAAAACTTGGCACTTACCTTAGCACACCTACCCATATGGTACCAAGTGTACCCATATGTAGAGACCTACTGATATGGTCAAGTATCAAGTTTCCTCTACGTGGTCACTAACCAACCCTAGTACTAGACTTGATACCCATGCCCTCAACATACTACAAGTATTGCCCTCACTGCTAATACCCTCTCTCTTGCCACAAGTAGTGCCTGCATTCGAGGCCAACTGCAATGCTATAACATGAGTTCTCCTTTCAATTTCTGCATTCAGCATTTCCTACCCTTCTCCACTGGACTGAACACTCTAACCCCACCCTTCATAGTTCATGGATACACACTTACATAGCTAACACACAATACCACGAGCTTCCTAACTGATACTCTCCCATTCCTACTCACACACAACTCAGTTGAGAGCCTAACTGATACAAGGTATCAGTCACCTCTTCTCAAGTAAGCACACACACACAACTCCTTCCAACATCTCCCTTGCACCTACCACTATGAAATAACACATCACTTAGTCTACAATAATACGTACAACACCTGAAACATGTTTTCCCCTACCTCTACACATATGCACTCCCCACAAGCCTGGTAATGCCAAAGTTAATCTCCCCCTTTACCTCTCATTCACACACCACCACACACACGCAAGTATTTATATATATATATACACACACATTCATATATAATCACACACAACTACACAGTTCACTGAACTGAACATAAAGGTTCAGTCTCCCCTTGCAATTGAACTCACACACACTAGCACACTATTTCAGACATCTAGAATACCCTTTGCAACTACCCAAATATAGTTCCTACTTATAGGGACTGCTCGAACACTGAACCTTTTACTGCACATACGCTTGCCCTCAAACCCGAGCCCATTCTACTGCTAATAATCTATTGCTGACACTAACCTACTACAGAATACCTGAACTGCTACACAAGGCACAATTAAGCATACACTAATACACAAGTATCTACCAATAAACACTCACCAGAACACCCAAATTTCAGGTGCCACAGCCACTTGACCCTCACTCACTACTTAACCACTCACACATATGCCACACACACACACACTACCATATTAGCAATTCCCCAAACACCTAGTATGCACTATGACACACTAGTATCATGATACACCAAACCCCCAATCCTTATCATGATACCAAATTATACACCTACCAATACTATGATTCCAATATCAACTTACACTAATTGAACCAGTGTTCAATCCCACACTACATACCCATCCTCTAGTTGTAGTTGCTACTGCTAGTAGTCTGTGATATTGCCTCAAGTTGCTGCTACTTCTTCTATACTACTTCCTGACAGCAACATCTATAATCAACCCAACACTTACAGGCAAATACTCGAGCATTAAGTGCTCAGATACCCTCTAACAGACACATGAAGCCCCACATAAGAAATATTGAATCCTCTAACATCAATTTAGATACACCCAACCAATACTCATACTTAAACCTTCAATTCCTAAATGATACCCTCTGAGACCTGAGCCTGGCCTTCCTCTTCGCACTCCCTCATCAACCATTACACCCAACTGAACACTAATGACATAACAGTCACCAATATAGATATGGTCGAGCTTACAGGTACTCTGAACACAACTTACTTCCTTGCCACACCTCATATACACTATACAATACAACACTAAACTTCCAACCAATACTCATACTTAAACCCTTAATTCCTAATTGATACCCTCTCAGACCTGAGCCTGGCCTTCCTCCTCGCACTCCCTCATCAGCCATTACACCCAACTGAACACTAATGACATAGCAGTCACCAACATAGATATGCTAGAGCTTACAGGTACTCTGAACATGGCCAACCTCCTTGCCATACCTCATCTACACAAAAATCCTATAGCACTCTGCAGTATCTACACTTCTCAACTTTCCTTCACTCACAACTCATACCACTCATAAAACAGAACACAGGTCCCCTAACCCGATACTTCACTACTGCTGCTGCCCTTCACTCGACTGCAGTTAACTGCAGTCCTAAGTGCAGTGCAACACTGAAAAATTTGAAGCTCTCTTTATACCTGCACTTGAATGCAATGCCTCTCCTTCTCTACTGATACAAATCAGACAAACAATTCATACCCTCTCTACACACTCAAATGGTACTAGAGTATCATATATCCATGAAGACTCAAATTAACTCACTTACACTCTAAACCACTCTCCCAAACATCATAGACACCATAAACCACCCAAGCAACACACACTAACCTATTCTCACTTACCACACCCTACACCACACTCACAAAACACGGAGAACCAAAGAACTCAGTCACTAATGAACACAGTGTACATTTCTCATACTGTGACACAGTCACTGTTGGCAATTAAACCCTACACACAGTCAAAACCTTACCAACAGTCCACAATTTCTATATACACACACAACAGAATTATATATATATATATATATAGGTATAAATATATACACTAATATTTACATACATAGTCACAGGGATATAAGTACACCCAATTTTCTCACTAAACGGTCATAACACCAAACATTTAATGAGCAATAATGTGATACACCATGATACCTTCCCAAATGGATGCCAAACCATACAATCCTCCACACTAATTATATATACCTCTCAATTACACATAACAACAACTAATATAACTAGTTATAATAGGAATCAAAGAGAATAAACACAAATTATCCAAAATAAGACCCGTATCATAGCGTATCCCGAAATACAAAGATACAGCCTATTCGTATCCATTTGTGGCACGTAGCTAGTCCCACAACCCCGATCTAAGTCCAATGAGGCTAAATTAGTCTCATGACACACACTTGATGTGTCAATCTCGTAATTCCTCCTAATTATGCACAAAAGCCTATGTAAAAGTATCAGTTCACATCAATAGAGCCTAGATCTTCTTCCTATAGGTAGCCCTATGCCATAAGAGGGTTCCTAATGGTCAAATACATAATTTAGAACTAAAAATAGAGGGAATTTCAGAATTATACCTATTGGGAGATAGATTTTCAATAAAATTCTCAATGGACATAATTAGGACATGATTCTCCTTACCAATTCCTCTTCCTCAAGTGCTCCTTGCAAATCCAAGCTCCAATGCTCTTCAATTGATGAGAATGAGAGAGAATGGTATGAATTGGGTTAAATTTGGTAGAGGGATGAGTCAATTTGAGGATGAACTAAATTGGGGATCTAGAATTGAAATGAAATGAAGTGGAGAGAGAGAGAGAGAGAGAGAGAGAGAGAGAACCCATCCCCTATAGTGGTCGGCCCCCCTTTCCTCATCTTCAGGCAACAAACAATGCCAAGTACACCCCTACTAATTATTCATGAGGTTTTAATTAGGGATGGCTAAATTAGAAACCTTCTAAACTAATGCAAATTAAACTAATCTCTTAATTAACTAAAGAATGGGTCTAATTGGGCCTAGTCCAATGTTGGGCTCAATATGTCATGACAAGTCAAAATGGCTCCACTAGTGTCAAGTCTAAATAATAGGCTAGCCGTCAACACACTGCAAGTATTTCCCTCACTGCTAATACCCTATCCCTTGCAGCAAGTAGTGCCTGCATTCGAGACCAACTGCAATGCTATAACATGAGTTCTCCTTTCAATTTCTGCATTCAATATTTCCTATCCTTCTCCACTAGTCTGAACACTCTAACCCCACCCTTCAGAGTTCACGGATAAACACTTACATAGCTAACACACAATACCACGAGCTTCCTAACTGATACTCTCCCATTCCTACTCACACACAACTCAGTTGAGAGCCTAACTGATACAAGGTATCAGTCACCTCTTCTCAAGTGAGCACACACAACTCCTTCCAACATCTCCCTTGAACCTACCACTATGAAATAACACATCACTTAGTCTACAACAATACGTACAACACCTGACACATGTTTTCCCCTACCCTCTACACACATGCACTACCCACAAGCCTAGTAATGCCAAGGTTAATCTCCCCATTTACCTCTCATTCACACACCACCACACACACACAAAAGTATTTTTATATATATATACACACATTCATATAATTACACACACCTACACAGTTCACTGAACTGAACACAAAGGTTCAGTCCCACCTTGCAATTGAACTCACACACACTAGCATATTATTTCAGACATCTAGAATACCCTTTGTGTCATGCCCCAATTTCCGTTAAATCGATAATCGTCCCTCTGGTGTGATGTCTTGCACACATAAGGCGCTCGTGCACAAGGCCTAGGTATAATGACATACATTAGAACACTTGCAACATAGTACGCAAATAAGGTATCAAATAGTGAGATATAGAAAAGTTCTCTTTTATTTGATAATGAATATCGAGTTACAGACTATTGACCCAAAAGTAATAAGGATGCCGCATGGCTTACAACTTGGACGCAAAATAAGATAGCCGATCCATACATTACATCCCTTACTTATATTTCAAAAGCACAAAACACCTTGGGTGTGAGTTAGCACCATCGCCTAGGAGCTTCGAAAAGGAAAGTGCGAGCTTCTTTCTTGATTATGTACTTGGGCTCCAAACGTCACAATACGAATGCGTCCAATCAGGGAAGGATTGGAGAAAGCTTCAGCTCCTCGCCGCATTGCCTCAGCTCGGGAAACCTGCTGCAACGAGGGTCAGTACTTCAAAAAGTACCAGTGAGGGCAAGCTAACCCAACATACCAAATCGATATCGTATTCATGTGAACATGCAACATTATTATTATGTGATCTTTCTATTTTGTCTTAGTTCAATTTTTTATATATGATAGAATGGAATGACATAACAAAATATGCCACCGTTCGATGACTTTACCTGTACCGTCTGAACCACCTGTACAAAACTTACCATGAACTTTCCTACCACGAAGACATAGTTAGTCTGCATAGTTTAAATATACATAAAGATCACTGTCTTGACTAGCCATTATGGATCATAGTCTGGGTAGACGGCGATACTTACAGTGCAGGTAGCGAGCCCCGCTACAAACTCCCAACTCACCAGTGCAAAGTTGCTAGCATGACTAACTGATGTTCCGCCCGGAACGAATCGGCCCCGGTGCCCCGATGAACGTTCGCAGGAACCAAGACCCTTATGCATAAGTTATCCATAACCAAAAACGATATGAACACTAAGTTAACATATGAAGCATTTTAAATATCAATATAAACTAAACTACTTTAGCACAGTACAATAGCATAGTCTACTGGCTGATATGATCGATTCACAAGTTATGTATTATCCATTGAGTAGTTATAGATGAATAAGTTCTAACTACAACTGAACACAAAATAGCTATATGTATAACATACATGCACGCATCAATGCGATCGTTTGAGAATTCTATGTGACAAGCATTATAAGTGTTTCAAGTATACTTTTTTCTTATTCTGACTTAATTTTATTATTTTGGTATCGTTGATCGGAATGCCCAAATGAGTCAATTTATTAGGAATGGAGACTTGAAAGAAGGGTACAAATCGGGAGTAAAGCCACTCACAAGTTGGTGAACTGGGAAAGAAAAGGAGAGATCTTCAAGACTCTGCTTGCGTGTGTCACGACTCGCACCCGATATAGGGATGCAAGTCGGGAACAACGCCCAACCTACACCGCAGAATCGGCTATAGAACGTTATCTGGATAATCTATCTATCAATATAATGAACCACCA